>CM024576.1:1525288-3927288 GCA_014182395.1 Eucalyptus sp. ANBG9806169 | reverse complement strand
TGCTGGAAACATGAGTTAATGTGACTGGGCAGGAAAGGATTTACGCAATGACCTAACAGTGATTTATTTCTACGGCTTTCTCACATTTCATATCATCGAAAACTTCATGACCTTCACGTCCTCAAAGCCGCATTGTTCTTTTGTAATTTTGATGGAGTTGGTTTGTATTTCATTTTTGTTAGCTATGTAGAGATTAAGTGAGTGACTGGAAAAGTGAAGTTTGCGCTCGATCTTTTAAGGAAATGAAAGACAACGGGGAGATCTTCCTGCACTTGAAGAGCGACGAAATGAGAGTCGCGCGGTGAAGTATGGGTTCGAAAAGGTTGGTCGTCACTAGGATGTTGGCAACTTATTCGTACTGCTAGGCATGCTACAAACATTGTTTCAACTTTATTTGCACTACCTTGAACTCTGTTTCTTCTTATGTTTCGATGCGCAAACTCGCCTTCAATGGAGGTCACAGAAGCAATCCTTTGGCAGATCGGGAAGCAAGGAATGACTTTTGTCTCTCACAGAGCTCTCGAGCCTGTCTCCACGCTTTTAGCTGGAGCTTCTTCCCCATTGATGGCTCCCACCAAAACCTCGACCCATCTGAATCTTCCTTCTCTGTTATCATCATTAATTTCAACCCTCTTTTCTTATACCCCTCTTTCATCTTTACCTATCCTTTTACCCCAAATACTAACCCCTCATAACACCGTGCCTTTCACCAAAAATGGAAGGTGCTGCCCCTTCCCAAAACCCTGTCCTACCAACACTTAGCAACTCCTTTTGGATGAATACACTCTTCATCTGTGAGCCTGATACTGAACTGATGAACTCCCCTGAGCTTTCAGAGGTCCTCTCGAACACTTGGAATCCTCTGGCCAGGTAAGTGTTAAGAACGCGGAGGTTCGAGTCGAGCAGGGGTGTCCTTGGAACGCGGTAGGAGCCCCGTCTCTTCGCTGTCCTTGGGTTTTGGGGTACAAGGCGCGTAGCGGAGTAAGGAGTTTTAGTTGTAAATCCCGGAGTTCGCCTTGATGATAGGAAAAAAATGAAATATTACAAAGATTAAAGTTATGGAAATATTGTTTTTCTTCATTTATTTTATGAAAATGAATCTAATATTTCACTTTAAAATTTTCTTTAAATGTCCCATGTGTAGTAAAGTTAAATTTGAAAGTAACGAGCATGATGATGTATGAGGGAATAAAATATATAAAATACTCAAACATTAGTGGCGATCGAGCTGCACCAAGGGCCATTCATGAAATTCCAAGCGAATCAAAAGGCCACAAGTCCCAAAGACTGCTCTAGAATGGGCCCAAATACAAAAGAGGTCCATCGAAAATCCCGAGTAAGCCAGAAGACGCTTGCTAACACAGGAACAAAAGGACCCTTAGCTTTTCCCTTTTGCATACGGCCGCGTTTCGTGACATAGTGCTTTCATCGGTGACCCGACCTAATTGCAATTATCGGCCGCTCGGGGGTTGTCGAGGCCACGGCAACATGAAGAAGACCCAATTGCAATGTATCGACATTGCAGCAAAGTACATATGATGGAGGCAATTAGGAGAGAAGCGACATGACGCGTGGAGATGGAGGTGGTAGGTGGATGGAGCCACAGAGACGATTGACGATATCACTTATCATTTTTTTTTTTTTTCGGGTTGGATATCGTTTATCATTCATTCATCTAAGTTTAAGTAGAGCATCTATGCTCAAATGTTCGACCGATGAATTTATCAAAGGCAAGTCTTGCAAGTTAGACAACATGGATGCACTTGTACCAAATCCATAAACTCAATCCATGTGAAAATTTATCATCAAAGTCCCCCTAATTATTTTACCTAGTAGTCTTAGGAAAATGGAATTGAATGACACGTTCCAATTCATTCATATCTCGGTATAATTATCCAAAAAGTTTCAAACTTATTGTATAGCAGCTAATTTGATTGTAAACTTAATAATTTTGCCGATTTAATCTAATCCTTTTGAGTATTTTCAAATGTAGTCTTTCAATTTAATTTTGATCGGGAACTGCTAATGTGGTGGTCCAATCAACACCGCTAAATCCTTATATAACATAATTAAAGTAACGCTTTAATTTGATTTTTATAATTTTTCAATATAACTAACATAAGTTCTCGAGACATGCATTGCATGAGTTACCTTTTTGAATAGGACCGGTGCATGTATCGTCTGGAAGCTCAAGAGATTGCTTACTTAACCCTTGCAATCAAAATTAAAGGATAAGGTCATATGCCAATTGTATTTAGCGCAAACCGTGGACAGCTCTTACCATCACGTCTCTCCATCTCTGTCTGATGTAACTCCTCTCTTTTATAATCCGTGTGCATGAAATGGCCGTTCGTCGTCTTCGTGATAGCGAAGTCGACCCTAAAACCCTAATTTCGAAGAATAAAGCAAGCGACTCAGAAAGAAAACCACTTGCATGAAACTGCTTTTATCTTTTTCTTTTCCAGGTCACTTTTGTCACGTTGAGAATCGAAAGTGGTGCCCACCAGGAAATGCTACATCTGTCTTTCTCCAATAGGAAATGTTCAAAGTTAGATAAAAAGAATTTGAGAGCGACGGCCCTTTTTCGCTCGTAGGCCATAAGAACCATGACCTTCTTTCGGTCCCACAACACGTGGAAGAATGATTATAAAGAGACAATTACAGGGGAATAGTTTATTTGCTGGTGATTTTTGGGTCCACGTAACATGTTAGCCTACTATTGTATTTAGGATAGAGAAATTAATTATTTTAGACTCATCACCAGCCACAATTTATTTCAAGGGTGAACTTTTTTTTTCCCATTCAAGATTTCCTGCCTTTTTTTAAGTAGCCATTTTGCTATCCAAAAAAAAAAACACAAAACTAAATATATATGAAAAACTTTCAATTGGGGACATCTGGACTTACTCCGTCATCACGGAGCAACAGTTGGTTGCATTTATATGTAGTGCATTGTTTGATATTGTAGGTATTGATAAGTCTCATTTACCATACATCATAGGGTAACAAGATTCCATACATTAAAAAAAAGATAACAAACTCGATTTTTAATCTCATTGAAAACTAGACTAGCAATAGAATAAATAGAATATATAACGAGAATTAAAGTTTTCAAGGTAATTAGTCTTCTCCGAGCAAAATTTTCAGCACATCTTATCTTGTTCAACTGTCTCCTTTTCCAACGTTTTCACCCGCCAAATTGGAATTTGACAAGTTCCCCCCCAATAGAATCTAGCATTCCCACATGCAAATCCATTTGCATCCCAACAAGCCAGCAGCCCAAATCACTTCGCTTCAAACTCATTATAATATACTTCTTCCCCTGCAACTCCTTGGTTTTCATTGGGTCTTGAACTACAACCCACCCACCCACACACGCACAACACGAAATAAAAGGAAAAAAGAAAGAAAACCAGCTTGACTTTCTTCTCTTCTTCTTCTTCTGCTTCTTCTACCTTCTCTCACATGTCACTCTCTCTTTCCTCGTTGTTTCCTTATCTGCGAAAGCGATTATTATAATGTAGAAACAGATAAAACACACGCTCCCTCCCGAGGCAGAAGTTTAACCAGTGAAAACTTGACATTTTGAAACCCTAATTTAATGCAGAACACGCAAAATCCTATTTTATACCGGGGTTCTTGATAGAATATGGTGCCGCAAGGATTTTCTGGCAGCGGTGCTGTCCGCGTTAGGCAGTGCATGAGCTTTGAAGTTATTCGGTCCCCTCTACCGGACAAGCTTTTGCGTTCATTGAACACGTCACCGGTCGTCATTAGACGTGTTCCAACACGTGGCATCGCGATTTTCATGCCGTTCTTTGCTGGTCATCGATCTACGCTCCAGGTGGGGCCTCAGTCCATCTACCTTAAGAAAACTAGAAATGCCACGTTTAAGAGTCAAATATGTGTGGATGATAAAGAGAGTAATTAGGCTTCAAATGTTTGATCAACTTTTTATTTCGTAATCAAAGATAAATGGGTTTTGTACTGCCCGTCCTGTTATATATATATATATATATATATAAGAGTCAAATATGTGGGGATGATAAAGAGAGTAATTAGGCTTCAAATGTTTGATCAACTTTTTATTTCGTAATCAAAGATAAATGGGTTTTGTACTGCCCGTCCTGTTATATATATATGTGTGTGTGTGTGTGTGTATGTATGTATGTATTTTGAAAATTAGTGTGTGTGTGTGTATGAGAGAGAGAGAGAGAGAGAGAAGGTGGGGAGGGATAGATGATTAACTTGTAATTTGCCTCCTCTTGATTTTATAGAACTCACTTTAATCTTTAATTAGGAATATGTAGGGAATAATTGGTAATTGTTCAATAATGCATGCAATTGGAAGAAGTTATCTTTCCTAGATTCTAAAGAAGCTCCCAACATGTTAAATGCTCTATTGCTAGGTCATTACAATATGGCAGGGGTAAGCAATCTAGCTAATTCAAGCCTCGAATTGAGAATCCAACTGAACTAACCTTACTTGATTGTGTTAAGGGCCGATTCAAATGGAGACTAGTTTGGTTCTTGTGTAGAATGGTTTTGAACCAGTTCAAAACCAAATTTTAAGCCGTTCTTGAAACACCTTTTCATTTCTAACAGTGTGGATTTCAAATTCTTGACTTGAAATCTAATCACCCTAAAACTTGATTACTTGTACAACACTGGACATATGATCTTGATGCCCCAGTTTGTTTTTATTTATGACTGTCGACACATGCGCTTGATGCGTCTATAATTCACCATGGATATGACAATCGCTAGCTTCCAAATCCACGCATGAACAGACGTAGTAATGCACTAGGCAATCATATCCGGAAGCGTCCAAGAATCTTGTCGTATCCTAATTACTTTCCTCTCCATGCTTATCAACAATCTCTTGAAAACGAATGCTTCCAGTAACTTTGATTTTTTTAGTATGGATTAAAGTACCGGTCGAAAGAGCTATTCTTTCAACGATGTGAATTGACACGTGCCACATTATCCCATTAATTTTTTACCCTTAAAAGAGCCCAATCTACATCTTCCATTAGATAGGATTAAAAGACAATCAAATCATACGGGTTCATTCATAGATTATTCATATTCAATGAGTACCGTCAACTCTGCTTAGATGAATGGATCACTCTTCCAAACCACAGACAGGTAGCAACCCAGAATCATCCATTATATCTTTTATTTGCAGAAAAACCCTCAATATTACAATCACATACTATAATAGTCGTATGTTTAATTCATAACAATTCAAGATGAGGACTTTTTGTAATTACGAAGATAATATATTACAATATTTGGTATACGGAAGGACATGACAGACTTTTTTCTACAATTTTGTATTCTTCTACACTTATTTGCATACATATATTAATGACTTCTAGTTTAAACTAAAAATCCCCCAAGACCTGCAATACCCTTTTTCTTTCCTCTCCGAAGACCTACAATACCTTCAACTACACTGTTTATACAATTATGTGACCTACAACTACAATAAAGAAAATCCCTCCCTCATATTACAGCTGTTTAGGTAGGGCTTTCAGACAATACACATGAAACCCAACATTAATGCAACAAGCTGTCTGTACACGAATTTTAAGGAAGAAAAATGAATTGCACGAATTGCACGAATTGCACGAGAACCCGCATTTACACTATTCCGATTTTGAATCCAAAGTTCTTCATTCCGTTACACTGAATGAAATTCTGAAAAAGAAACTGAGAAGACATCAAGAAAATGGAGATGAAACAAAGAAAAGGACAACGTCATTTTTTTGTTGTTGACATTTCCCTTCCCTTTTTCTCTGCCATTTTTTGTGCGTGCTAGGGAAAAAATAATGAATTCTCCAAAAGAGACCTTCTCATGATTCCAAAAAACCGGTCATTCTAAGAATTGAGTTCCGCACTTCATTCAAATATCTCCCTTTAAGCGTCCTCCCATGGCTAAAGCATACCGAGGACGCCATCCTCGCAGCCACGCGCCGCTCAACGATCAGGTGTGGTGGCACGACCTCCCCTCCGTCGTCTCCCTCCTCGAACATGTAGTCAGATTCAGGGGACCGGATGAAAGTCTCTGGGATCTCGACCGGCGATGAGTTTGTCGATTTCTTCTTCTTGGCCTTCTTCTTGATTGACTTGCCACGAGCCCACGAATCGTCGGGAACCGGCACCAACAATGTATTGCAGAAACCGTAGTAGACATGCTCGTCCTCGTCGCTGCTCTGATCCGTCGTTGATTGATCTTGATCGGTGAAAACTATGTCGGATTCTTGAAATTCGAAATCCATGAAGATTGAGGAGCGAGAGATGGGAAGTGTGCTGAGATTGACAAGGTACAGAGGTGGGGTTTTGAGAGGATGTATTAATGGTGAAGGGAAGGAATGGGAAGGTTTTATAGGTGGTGGTGGTGGTGATGGTGAAGAGAGAGAGAGAGAGAGAGAGAGAGAGGTGAAATAATTTGGAGAATCTGAACCGTAGTGAGCACACTTTGTGATTGTTTATGATGTTTTGTCAAAATGGCACTATCGCATTATTGGAAGAGAGGGATTGAGTGTGGTCCAGGGCATCTTCTTCCGTTCCTTGGTTTCTCTCTCTTCAAGTTCTTGAGTGCGGGGTTTTCTCTTCTTTGCCTTCCTTTCTCTCTCTTGGTCGGCTGCCTAAACAAAACAGCTCCCCCCTTTTCTTACGGCTCACGGCTCCTTTGGCTTTATAGCTCGTTTGGTTATTCAATTGACCTAAGCAAAACTTAGATTTCTATACGATACATGATTTCTACAGTTTCCTTCGTACATAACCTATCTTCACCACCATCGATTAGGTAGCTACAATTTGAAACCCAAATCAATGATGGTAGATGTGGGATGAATACAAAAAAGGGTATATGACTACGCATTTAATATTTTTTCCAGTAAAAATTTGGATATGGCTTTAATTGCGGCTTCTTATGATTCATGGTAATGAATTGTGGAATATGAAATGCATTGCACGGTATAACTGCTAAAAAATTCATTAGCTTTCAATATCATGTGTTCTTGCATTGGACAAAATAGATGTAATTACATTCGCAACGTATCTTATCTTGGAGTTGTTTCGTGGATGTACAAGTTCTAAAGTAATTAGATACAACGTGAAAATATGGTGTATAATATGGATTTGTCATGGGTCCCTGAACTTATGGTTGAGGAGTGTTCGTTTTTTTCATTTTTATAAGCAAAAAGTAACTTGGTTTTGTCCCGAAAAATATAATATTATTCACATTTAAAAGGTTGGAGGAAAATTGCTATAAAAACTTAAGTATTAACATTGAAAGTTTAGGTCTTTTTCATTGAAAAAAAAAAAGTGAAATTGAGTGAGTTACAACATTCTAAAAGAAAGTAATAAATAAAAATCATTCCAAATACACATATGACCAAATTTTAAAATGAAATTTCCATGATTTTCCATAAATGCTAATTGGGAAAAATTTTCATATTAGATTATATTCCTACGAGTCGTATAAGTTTGTCAAAAATTGTCAGCATATAACGATGTACATTCGTGTACACTTCTTATTGTCTCATAATTAACAAGAAATAGAGAGTATTCAAAAAATTACGTCTACATTGCATATTTTGATTTGATTACAATTAAACAATTAATTATACAAGTAAAATTGTCATATTATATCTCAAGATTAGTGCTTGACTAATAATACATATAAGATATTAAGTTGAAAACTGAAGTAATTTCGCAAATAAAGATAATTCAATTATTAATATGTGAATAAACCGTTTAATTGTAAAAGCTTTTTTGTTTTTTGTTTAAGTAAAATCTCAAATGTACAATACGTGTTCTATATGTACAAGTACAAGAACTTCAGTAACAAAAATACGCAATTAAATGGAATATTCGATGTATAATTTGAAAGGATCAGGGCCATTTGGTTTACACGTTTACGTGTAGATGAAGGTCTCTTGATTTAGCAATTGAATACTCCCTTTCACATTACACATGCTATTCTATAGGCTAAAGCATAGTCCACGATATATGTAATTAGCATATTATTATGGGCACATGATCAATTCTTATGCCATGTGTTTGAGGTATTACTTGTAATCCCTTATTATATTCTTAGTAACGTATTTTACTAATATCGTGTCTATGGACACGTGTGTAATTTGAGAATTTTATTTTACTACATTTTTCATATTATTATTTAGGTAGTTTCTATCCTACAAAAAGGTATTTAAAATATTAAAAATCATTCCCTTTTAGTAAATATAATTTATTTCATGTTAACTAATTTCTTTTCATTAAGCTAAGCATTTAACTATTTCGGACGATCTTAATTTTTTAAATGTCAATTTCTTGTACATAAGCAATGCGTTTGCACATCCACTAGTAAGTATTTTCCATATTGGATTATTACAATCCACAAATTAAGGACGGTAGATCTTGCTCGCGAACAATTTTCTTTTGCACCGAGCTCTAATTTTTCTTAATTTAACCAGAGGGTTTCGGGATTGTTCATGAAACGCATTCCTAGATTTTCATGATTTCCTTCAATTACCCTCTCCCTCCCTCTCCCTAATGTTATGATGAAGATCTTTCCATCACCATCTTTCCGAGTTTGGCTGCCTAAATCGTAACCTTTCTTACGCCCGACGACAAAACTTCTTTTAGGGTTTGTTTCACCCGATTTCGATCAATCAATGGCTTGACATGACACGGACGAAATTCATAAGAACCCCCAAGTTGCGCTCACGTTCTATCGAGGGGATCGAAGTCGTTTTCCCCTTCTCCAAAAGCAACAATTTGCCTCTTATAGCCCAAGCTCGATTGCATTATTATTTCTAAAAGATGTTCTGTATCACAAAATTCAAATTTATCATCCTTATGATAATACGGTATATCATCCACGAAATGTCCATTAATCAATCATTACCCCTTTGGGACGAAGTAAATGTCATAGGGTCCATTGAATACCCATTGATAGTTATAATTAAAAAGAATTTAATTCGAGAGGAAAATCCACTTGTAGAAATATAATTCGAAGCAATTTCTCCCTCACTAAATGTGACAAATTACGATAGATTGAATAGGAGCTTGTGCTAGATGTAAACATTAGGTTCTCTTGGAATAAATTTTACGATACTTTGAAAACAATTACAATTGTCGATTTCAAAATGAATCACGCTAAGATCGAAATGAGACTAACACAAAAAATTAAACTAAGTCATTCATATTAAGCTTGGAATACCAAAAGAATTTAACCCGATGGGACTTGGAATTGTTCCCTTGAGTCAGCATTTGAACCGTCAGGCCCTTTAGCCTAGCGCATCCCACGGCTCATGCTCCGCATTAGAAGTGGGGTGAGGCATAAGGTCCAATTCATGGTAATTGTGATTATTTAAAATGGAAAATTTCACTTATGTTGTTATTATTATCCTACGACTAGGAATTTAGTCTTCTTTTATTTATATTTTTCTTTTTCCCTTAGATCCTAGGAATTTTATTTCAATGTCCTCAATTTTTTCCCTGACCTTTTCTTCACCATGTGCAATTTAACCGCCCTTCCACTATTTTCTTACATTTCATTTTCTTTCGACGAATTATTTCTATCTATCCAATCGAAAATTACTCAAACGTGAATTGGAAAATTACTCAAATGTGAATTGATGGAAATGGTGTTCACAGTAATGATGTTGACCACTCCATAAACGGTTCAGATAGTAGATGTCATAATGATAATTGTATCGGATTTAAAAAAAAAAAAACCTTTTAAAATAATCATCAACATCAGTGGTTGCGTGAGGTGTGAAATCGTGCTAAACAAAAAAAAAAATTGTCACATCAGTAAATGCTAATTTTCTTCTTTTCTCTTTTCACTTTATTGACAAATTATCCTCCAATAATGTCTCTAGCGGTAGGAGAGGGGGCCGGCCGGTCCAGGATGAGAGCGAATGCGACAAAGCGGTGCCGGTGCGACACGTGTAGTTGTGACGTCACAAGTGTCCAAAATTGATCCTTGAGAAGAGAGTACCACGTTACTGTTCCAAAATCTCTTGTCGTGAACTGCTCTTTTCATGCCACCGTTATTTTCGGCCAAGCGAGCAAGCTCACCACGAAGTGTCCTAAAGCGATAAGGCTCTCTCCCCCATCTGCTTTTCTGAGGAAGCTAACCGACAAAATCCAAAGAGAGAAACTCTTGGAGAGTGAGAAGGATGACATCCACTAGTTTCACATTAAGTAATTAAATTTCGACTCGCGATATGCTTCACTAATTTCACGGATCTAAGTGAATTACGAGTCATAAATTCGGGGGATGGTCTATTTTTTATTTGTGTACTTGAAGATCAAGAGAACCGAATCTATATTGCGTGCTTGATTTGTATACAAGTTTGATACTTATCCACTAAGCTAATCTGTGGTGTTGAGCACGTGTAATGCTGCACGTAGGACAAGATCGGAGATGATTTCTGGACTCGCAGTGGCACGATAGTATATTACCGAGATGCCTCAATGATAGATGAGGAATTATCATATATAATGTTATGAGATTATTTGGTGTAACAAGTCAAATTTGTTGAATTAATATCTCGAGTTTTGATCTAATTCAAGGTTGTTTCTGAGTTCAAGAGAGGTCCATAGGCGAAGTTTGCGGAGTTGGTGTTTATGTAGCGTTCTTGACAATTTCTTGTTTATTCTTTTCTTGTTATCTTGCTATTATGATGGATTACACAGTTTTATTATGGAGCGACTTTCTTCGTGACAATATGAACAGAGATTATAATAACTTAAGAATCCAATTTTAAATTTTAAGATGTCGAAATTCTGACTAATCACAATACGTCACCAGTGTCATAAGATAAAGGAAGGCTGATCATAAGATAAAGGAAGGCTGATTAGGCATGAACCATGGTCCCCCCATTCATGTTTCACGTTTAATTTACTTTCTTTTTAACTATCTAAATAATTATTTACTATCCCCCAACAATTTTTTTAATAAAACACATGATCCGCGTGCTAAAAAAATCGTATCTTAGCCACGTCTAACCTAATAGCTGGCGAAAAAGAAGAAGAAGAACGGAACAAGATCAATCGAATGAATACGTCCTTCATACTTTTAAATATTTGGAAAGTAACCAATGCAAATTAATCTGTCCACATTCCACCCAATATACTACCTAGGGTAATTCTAATTTTCCCAAAAAAAAAAAAGGAACATAAAATATAATCAGGGTCGTTTTCTTGACTCGGTTTTCTTTCTTCGGGGTTTGATTTCTTGCGGGGAAAGATGACTTTTCTCTTTCTCTGTATTGGTGAAAACTCCCATTCCAAGTCCATTTTCAAGAAATCATGGAGCGAACGCGACTATTCGCCGAATCTTTTAATCGATACCGGGATTGATAGAGGTTAACACGCCAGAAATTGTTCAACTGTGGATGAGAACAAAGTCTGCATCAAATTTTACCAACATAAATATCATTTTGTTGACAAAGCTTTGAGAAAACAGAAATTCAAAGAGAAAACAAAAAAAAAATTGTGTGATTATTTGAACCTAAAACTTAAAATCATGTGATTGGTGGATATCAATAATAGTTAGCCCTGATTTTGCATAAATTGACTTAAAATTTATTCATTATGGTTTTGCTTTGACCAAAGTAAAGATTTTTATTTTAGTTTTAGGAATAGGTTTACTTAGTCAACCTTATGCACCTATCTTGTTGGAAATTTACTTCAGTCAATGAGGTAAAAAGAAATGTAAAGAAAAACTATTAGAAATCATTAGTCGACTTGTTCACTTTAATATCCTCGACAACTTTGGATAAATAACAACGATCTCTCTAATCTAAACATATATTTATACATACGAATTCTACATCATCCTCACGGAAAAAAGAAACTCAATATGCAAATTTTAACCTTTAAATTTTTGATATTCTTACTTTGTTTCTGATAGGAAGAAATTTCTTTCGTCAAGACTTTTAATCTTTGGGTTATGTGTTTTTGTATAAACCGGGGGATATCTTTCACATTAAAAAAAAAAAAAAATCGAGGAAAAAGAAAAACGTACCCCCTCTGTCTCCTCCTCTTCCCCTGCTCATTCAATTATCCCTTTAATTTATTCAAACAAAAGAAGGTCGTTAACTTCGCTACGTAACTTAGAGCAGAAGCTTTTAAAGGCATCTTTTGTGGGTGCAGTAACTTGCAAAGAACTCGTCTATCGGTCTTGTAGTATTTCGATGGAAGATATTGACTTCACTAGGATTAGGGTTTTCCTTTTGTAGATCTGTGGGTGTTCGAAGCCTACAAAGATTCTGTCTGCGCGGTGTGCAGTGCAACAGAAGAAAGACGACCATTTGGTTTGATGTTGAACGGTTAAGCTTAATCACGTTAATTAATTGGAATGTTGGGGTTCTAATCATGTTGCTTAATCAACCCTTGATTATGACTTGATGAGCTTGAGCCTTGGCGTGAACTGGGTTGCTGTCGGAGCACGAAAAGCTACAGCTTGGAGCCAATGGGGATTGGTCTTGTCTTCTCCGATTTCTTTAAATGCATTGGGAGACATTAGCACTGGAATACAATTTCAGGATTTGGTTATATAGCAAAGATAAATTATCCAAAAGTTCTAAAATTATTACACTTTTGTCAATTCAATTCTAAATCTTGATTTTAAACTCTTTTGCTTTTTATCAATTGACTCCATCAAACCAATTTTTATTGAAAATCATTCATATGGACGACAATTATCCTATGTGATATAATTGGCATTAACATGAATAAATATTAATAATATTTTAATTTTCTTTTTTCCCCTTTTTTTTTTTTTTTTTTTTTAAATTTATTTTCCTCTTTTTTTCTACCATTGTCAAGCCTCAACATTGGCTAGCGGAGGTTGTTGGCTAGAGGAAAAGGACACCCGCACTTGACCTATCAAGGGCTAGCTTGGATGGGATCAAGCGAGGGCAACTCTTTCTCATTTGAGGGTTGCCAACTTGCCATTGCTTGAGGTTGACAACCTTTGCTAGATGGTGATGGTTGGGGAAAGAAAATAGTGAAAAAGAAAAAAAATGAGAAAAAAGTAAAGAAGGAAAATATAAGAAAAGAAAGAAAGGGAAAATAATAAAAAATAGTAACATAATATGAAAATATTATTAAAAAATATCATGTCATCGCTACTAGTGCCACATAGGATGGTTGATATCTACGTTAGCGATTTCCAGTCAAAATTAGTTGAAGGAATTCAATTAGCAAAACTTGAAAAGTTTTGAATTTAATTGTCATAAATAAAAGGTTTAAAATTAAACCAGTAAAATTATAATATGTTAAGACTTTTTGGATAATTTTTCCAAACTTAAAGATAGATTAGGGTTATCAAGTATTCTCCAATCCAATCTATTTTCTAATTGCTTTCTCTCCTCACCCTCCTCCCCGGTTTCCCTTTTCTCTTCCACTCCAAGCTCTCTCGACGGAGCATGTAATTTATTTTCATTTTTATTTCCCCTGGACTAATAAAATAAGCACATGAGTTTGATGATAAATTTTTGCATGGATCTTGTTTATGGACTTCCTGCAATTGCATTTGTGTCGTGTAATCTTGCAAGACCTGCCTTTCATAAATTAATCAGTTGAAATTTAAGTTTGACCTCCAAATTGATCGGCTCTTACTCAAAATTAGGAAAACAAAGGGTTGAAGAAGCACGGTCAAATGGTCAAATGGTCAAATGCCAGCCACAATTTTTTTTTTTTTTTAAAGGAAACTGAAAGATTGCTTGACACGGTTTCTATTTCTCGACTTCCCATATTTCTTTTTGCAAGCTTATATTAAGAGACAAATTCAAGGAGGGCTCGCCGTTGTTCCACTATTGCAGGCATGAGTCACCTATGTAGCACCGACACGGACACGCGACACGCGACACGACACGACACGACACGCCGACACGTCATTTCTTAAAAATAAAGAATTTCGACACGTTCCGACACGTTATATATTAAATATATTTTTATATATAAATACATAAAAATAATAATAATAATGATAATAATAACCTAGAATTAATTTACACAATAATACATAAAACTTAGAGGAAAAAATATTGTTTAAAGAAAATGCTGAAATTATATTTTTAAATTTATTTATTTATCATATATAGCATTTTTTATTACTTCTTTCATAGTAAAAGAACTTTTAAAAACTAAAACAATTCTAAAAAAACAAAACTGAAAAAAAAAAAAAAAACATTGACCCAGTGCGTGTATAGTTATAGTATTTTTATTACTTCTTTTATTACTTCTTTTGTGTATATTTATATTTTGACCCCATAAGTATTATAAATTTTTAAAATTGACCCCGTACGTGTCGGAATCGCGTGTCGAAATTCTGGACTCGCGTGTCGGAGCGTGTCGGAGAGAGTTGACCAAGTGTCGGATTTTTCGACACTCGTTGACCGCGTGTCGGAGCGTGTCGGGACGTGTCGGAGCGTGTCGGACACGTGTCGGAGTGTCGGATACGACACGAAAGCTTCCGGAGAGTGTCCGTGCTACATAGGGCATGACACAATCAAATCTTCTAATCCAATTAAGCCCTAAATAATTAAATTCCAATCTTAAAAAATAAATTAAATACCAAAAAAATAATCACAAGCAGAAAAATATTATCACAAGTAAAAAGCATTGACGTTATTATAAAAATTTATTAAATTTCAATGATGAAAAAACACTTGAAAATTATTATGTAATAAAATGGCTCCCTCTTCCTATCATCATCATCATCATCATCATCCTAGGACTAGAAGTTTCCTTTTCTAAAATTTTCTTTTTTTCCTGGATCCTAGGATTTTGATTTCAATGTCATTAATTTTTTCCTGAGAACCCGTACAATTTGATCACCTTAAATCAAGCATTCGCATTTTATTTTCTGTCACCCAATTATGTTCATCAATCCCATTGAAAACTAGTTAAATACTAAGAAGTATCGACACTCTCCGATAGACTTCATATCTTATCGGACTTTCGGACACTCGATCAATATATATCAGAAAGTCCAACACCTGATTAATTTTCTCAACACTCTTTAATACTTGAGTCAGAATTTCGACATGCAAGCTTCCAACACGTGATTCCAATACTCGAGGTCAATTTTAAAATTTTTCAATAAATGGGGGTCAAAACATATATATGTGAAAAAAACAATAATAAAAATAACAAATGGAGAAAGAAGAAAAACTCAATTTTCTTTTCTTTTCTGACTCTCATTTTCCGTGATATACAATTCACCCCTAAATTTCTTTTCTCTTCTCTTTTGACACGTCAGACATGTGAGTTCACAATGCAAATTGCTTTTTTTCTCCAAGTTTATGGATTATTGAAATAGAGTTGAATTTGTCAAATTGAAAAAAAAAATTAGTGTAAATTCATTCTAGTTTTTATAATTATTTATTTATTTGTGGAATTTGAATTAAATTATAATTTATTATGTATATATAAAAATATAAATTTAACGAGGTTAACTACTCCAAGGTCAATGGAGATATTTGGAGTCATGATAACATGTGCATCGGGAAAATATTTAAAAAAAAAAAGTCATAAATTTATTACATCGATATCAATTCAATTCGAAGCCTTTTCAAATTGGTATCAATTTAGTTCATTGATGTGGACACTAGTTATCCAATGTGGCATAACCGATGCTAACATAAACATTTTAAAATAATTTTTTGATAATTTTTCAATTTTTCAAAAAAATTTCATTTTCCTTTCCTTTATATCTCCTTTAGACTATGGCTAGTATTGGCCGTGGTCGTTGATCAGCCACAAGCGAGGGCCACCCTCGAATATGGCGAGGGCACAACCCTTGCAACTTGGGCAAGGGCAACCATTGCCGAATTTGGCAAGGGCATGACCCTTGGTGGCCGTTGCTAGAGGCGTGAGGGGCACCCTCACGAAGTCTGGCAAGGGCTCAACTCTTGCCTACCAGAGGCCTTGCCAAACTCAGCAAGGGTCAAGCCCTTACTAGATTCAACAAGGGTCACCCTTGCCCAAGCGACGAGGGTCATCTGGGGTGATGAGGGCTCAACCCTCGCCAAGTGACCCTCTTCTAAGCTATAAGAGTCGTGCCCTTGCTAGATCTAGCAACAGTGATCCTTGCCTATGGCCGTTTACCCACCACATTCTAAAGAAAAACAAAAAAAGAGGAAAGAACAAAAAGGTGAAAAAAATGTATTTATTTTAAAAAATAGAAAAACTATCAAAAAAATAATTTAGAAATGTCCATGTGTTGGTTGTCCTATGTAAGGTGATCGACATCCATATCAACAATTCTTGGTATATATTGCCTGGATAGATTAAACCGACACAAATATGAAAAATTTTAACATTAAAATCTAATTAATTTTTTTAATTAGTATTGATATAATATATTTGAGACTTTTTTTGTTTTTTTGTACTTTTCCACATGCGTCATGACTTGCAAGAGCGAACTATCTTTTACGTCATTAGATTGTCGTTTCATTTTATATTTGGTCGAGTAACCATATTAAAAAATGAAATAATGTACAATGACGCGACAATTATATAAAAACTGCCCTCGGCGTCAGTCACTATGTAGGGTTTTGAGCACATAATTTATTAAAGCAACACATGTCATAATTGTCACGTTAGTGAAAAGTAAAGATACTGTGGTTTTTTTTTCTCTTTTTTTGTGCCCTTGGATAAATGGTGATTGGAGGGTTTGGGACGATTTGTCATCCAATAATGTCTTTAGGACAGGCATGAGCAATACAAAATCGTTCGTGATTGATGTGTAGGCATTGATTCCCACATTGCTGTTCCGAGGTCTCTGTTGTGAACCCTTCACAAGTCTCCTGGATGCGATGAGGCTTTGCATCTCCTTTCCAGGACGCAACCGGACAAATTCAAGCTTGCCGGCAAAAGTGAGGCTTCAAAGAGAGAGAAACTCATGGAGAAAGAGAACGAAGGATGATATCCATTTATTTCATGAAATTCTTCATGATAAAAAATGGATGGTTGGATGTACGAAATACCTCGTTAACCCTATGGATTAAGAAAAACTCGGATCCTAAATATGGGTAGATTATCTAAATAAAACCCCCCCTTTTTTTTTCTTACACTTGATTGTAAAGAGAATCGAATCAATGTTGTATGCTTAATCCATACACAAGTTCGATATTACTAACTAAGCCGATTTCTGGTGTTAAGCATGTGTGATGTTGCACATTGCTTAAGACTAAAGATGATTAGAGGATTCACAAAAGCCCGATACCATGTTATTAAGTTGCCGCAATGATCTATGAGAAAGCATCCTCCACGGCATTTGGAGTTGATGTAATGTAGCGAGTCCAAATTTGAGGCATTCCTAGTTTAAGGGAGATCCAAGGGCGAAGCTTGTAGATTGGATATTTATAAGGGATAAAAGATTGAACGCACGGGGCACCAAGCCCAAGACAAAGTATTACGTACAAGGCTAGGCACCCAAAATGGCGGCTGCCTACCCCCCTCGCTGAAACTCAATTCAATTACCATATGTCTGGCGGGCCCCCACCTATTCCCTCCCGACTTAGCAACGCCTCCGAAAATTTGTGCTTTGAAATTTGTTTTTGACCTATTTTTCATTATTACATACACCTAAGAGCATTCAAAGAGTATTCGGAATTTTCTCTATCTCGATTTTCCCATCGAGAAAATTACGGGATATCGTAAGAAAAACTGATACGTGATTGCATGGATGTGATCTAGGTTGAGAAGTACTTGAGAAATTGAATGCGTAATTTTTCAAGGTTTCTTCATTTATGTAATTTTTGCCGCTTTGAGTGTGTCATTCCCCGGATTTTCCATAGTGGGGCTTTTGCCGCTTCTTTTCATTATGTAATTTTTCATTATTACATATAGCTAAGGGCATTCAAAAGGCTGGCAAGCTCACCGTCTTTGGGCAAGCTCGAGCCTCATCGCCAAAGGCCATGACCTTTCCCAATCTGGTGAGGCTCGAGCCTCACCACAAGCTTGCCCAATTTGGTGAGGCCCAAGCTCGCTGGCCAGTGACAAGCCAAGGAAGAAGTAACAAAGAAAAAGGAAGAAAAGAAAAAATAAAAAAGTTGATTTTTTTAGAGAAATATTTTTATAAATGTTTCAATAACCAATGACCCAAATTTGAATGCCAAGAACTCACGCATGGCTTTTGTGGACCTAGGCCCAATGTGTCGAGGTTAGAGCTTGAGCATTGAGGATCCGAACACGGCATTGATTCCCCAGTTCAGGTGTCGAAGCATCAAGTACGGGCACTAGTGGTTCGGCCTTGGTTTCAATGGACCCAAGCTTGATCGCCGAAGACCTAGTCTTGAATGCTAGGACTCAGAAACCAATGTAAGGTTTTTCATTTCTTATCATAGAATTTTGAGTCTAAGCACCGATACCTATTTATATCTTTCGAAGAGGAAATTATTTTTCTGAATTTAAGTTTTGATAGGAAAGCTTTTCTCATTGATTAAGAAAATATTTTCCGATAAACTCATTTTTTAAGCGAATTAAACACCGAAAAATGAAGAAAATATTTTCTCAAAAAATATTTTTCGTGAAATAAACGGACTCAATAGATAAAAAAGAGTTACTAAAGGAGAGAACTTGGCCAACTAATTGGAGCCGCTAAAGCCGGCTCCAATTGATGAACCAAGCCGGGGTAAGTCTAATTCGCTAATGATTTTGGGTAAACGCGGGCGGGCGTGCGAAGCCAGATTAAGCCCTTTAGCCCCGGCGCATCCGACGGCTCACGCTCCGCGTCAGCAGTGGCGTGAGGCAGTAGGTGCAGTTCAGGTAATTGTAATTATTTAAGAGGGAGAATTTCACTATATTCTTATTATTATTATCCTGAGCCTAGGAGTAAAGTCTTGTTTTATTTATATTTTCCTTTTTTTTCCTAGATCCCACAAATTTTATTTCAATGTCATCAATCTACCCCCGAGCTTTTCTTCACCCGTGAATGGTCGCGTACAAATGTAAATTATGACCACCCTTTTCTTACATTTCACTTTCTTTCTTCGAATTATTTTTATTGGTACGATAAAAAATTACTCAAATGTGAATGGTTGATAATGGTGTTCACTCCAACGATGTCGGCCACTCCAATGAACGATTGAAATAACAGAAGTCACGACGATAATTATGTTAGACTTGAGAAAAAGCTTTTTATAAATAATCCATATAATTTTATGGAGTAATATGCCCTAATGCGAAAATCATTTCAAGATGTGATCGACGTCAGTGGTTATGTGTAATGTGAAATTGTAATTTATTTATAAAAAATGTATCATTTATGCAAAATTGTCACATCAGCAAATGCTATTTTTTTTCTGGCTCTGTTGACAATTTATCCTCCTATAATGTCTAGTGGGTCGAGAGAATGCGACAGATCGGTGCTGGTGCAACACGTGTGGGGTGATGTCACGAGTGTCCAAAATGGTTATTGAACTGTAAGTGCCACGTAACTGTTCCAAAAGTCTTTGTCGTGAACTCAAACTGCCCTTTTCATCCGTCCATTATTTTTGTCCAAGCGAGCGAGCCCACCACAAAGTCTCCTGAAGCGATAAGGCTCTCCCCATCTGCTTTATTAAGGAAGCAAGCACAAAAATCCAAAGTTCGTAGGGAAGAAAGTGAGGCTTTAAAGAGAGAGAAACTAGTAGAGAGAGAATAATTGTATCCATTTATTTCATATCATTTTTTTTTTATGGCAAAAGCAAGTTTCACATTCAATCCTTGCTAATATCATGGATCAAGTAGAACTGAGTCATAAATTTGGGTGAAAGGTCTAAATTGAATTTTGTTTTTTTGTTTTTTTTTTCTGTACATGATGATCAAGAGAACCAAATTGGAGTTACATACTTGATTCATATACAAGTCTAATAGCTACCCATTGAGCTAATCTGTGATGTCAAGCAAGCACGTGTAAAGTTGCACATTGGACAAGGTCGAAGATTAATTCAAGACACGCAAAGGCACGAATGGGATGCCTCAATGATAGATGAGCAATTATATGTGGTGTAGCAAGTCAAATTTGTTGAATTGAGTTTTGATCCAATTCAAGGTTGTTTTCGAGTTCAAGAGAGGCCCACAGAGTCCGATATTTATGAAGTGTTCTTGACAATTTCTTGTTTATTCTTCTTTTATTGTCTTGCTATTATGATGGATTGCATAGTTTTGTTGCGGAGCGAGTTTCTTAATGCATAGGGATTATAGAAACTTAAAGGATATATTTTTAAATTTTAAGATATCGAAGCCCGCTTTAATCACCATAGGTCACAAGTGTCATAAGAGAAAGGAGGCTAATGGGGCCAGGAACCATGGTCCCCTCCGTCCATGTTTCGCGTTTAAATTTACTTTCTTTTTATCTATCTAAAAAATATTTACTATCCCCCTCAGATTTTTTTATAAAACACACGATCCGCGTGTAACAAAAATCGTATTTTAGCCACATCAAATCGAATAGCTGGCTAAAAAAATTAAATAAAAAGGATCAATCGTATGAATACGTCATTCAAACTTTCAAATTGACTCTTTTTTATAACATTAAAGTATTAAAATTTGGAAAGTAACCAAGGGAAATTATTCTCTCCCCATTTCCACCCAATACACTACCAAGGGTAATTTTACTTTTCCCAGAAAAAGAACATAAAATATGGTCGTTTTCTTGACTCGGTTTTTTTGCTTCGGGCTTTGATTTCTTGCGGGGAAAGAGGACTTTTCTCTTTCTTCGTATTGGTGAAAACTCCCATTCCAAGTCCATTTTCAAGAAATCATGGAGCAAACGCGACTATTCGCCGAATCTTTCAATCGATACCAGGATCCATAGAGGCTAACACGACAGTAATTGTTCAACTGTGGATGATAACAAAGTCTGCATCAAATTTTTGCCAATATAAATATCATTTTGTTGACAAAGCTTCCACGAAAATAGAAATTAAAAGAGAAAAAAAAAAATTGTCTGGTTATATGAACGTGAAACTTAAAATCACGTGATTGGTGGATATCAATAATAGTTAGCGCTGACTTTGCTTAAAATCGTTATGGTTTTGCTTTGACCAAAGTAAAGAATTATTTTAGTATAGGGAATAGGTATGCTTAGTCAACATTATGCATCTATCTTGTTGGAATTTATTCTGGTCGATGCGATGACAAGAAATGTCAAGAAAAACCACTAGAAGAAGTCGACGTTAGTCGAGTTGATTAAGGCAATTGTGAGGTGTTAAATTTGTTCGCTCCGATATCCTCATCTACTTTGGAGAAATAATAATAATCAATCTAGTCTGAACATATATTTACATATATGAATCCTACACCATCCTCAGGAAAAAAAAAAAAAAAAAAAACCTCAATATGCAAATTTTAACCTCTTGATTTGGACGTTTTTGCTTTAATTTTGATGGGAGGAAATTTCTTTGCCAAGACTTTTAATCGTTGGGTCATGTGTTTATGTATAAACCCGGGATATCTTTAACATTAGAAAAACAAAAAATTTGGGGAAAAGAAAATACAGTAGCCCCTCTGTCTCCTAATCTTTCAATTATTCCTTTGTTAACTTTACAAACTAACTTAGAGCAGAAGCTTAAAATGCATCTTTTCTGGGTGCAATGACTTGCAAAGAACTCGTCTATTGGTCTTGTAGTTTCTCGATGGAAGATATTGACTTCGCAAGCATTAGGGTTTTCCTTTATGTAGATCTGTAAGTGTTCGAAACCTACAAAGATTCTGTCTGCGCGGTTTACAGTGCAACAGAAGAGAGACAGCCATTTGGTGCGATATTTGAACAGTTCAGCTTAATTACGTTAATTAATTGGAATCTTGTGGTTCTAATCATGTTTCTTAATTAACCCTTGATTACGATTTGATGAGCCTGAAACTTGGCATGAACTGGGTTGCCGTCGGAGCACGAAAAGCTACAACTTGGAGCCAATTGGGATTGGTCTTGTATTCTCAGGTTGCTTTAAATGCATTGTGAAGCAATAGTGGCTGGAATAAATTTCTTTATTTCATTAGACATCAATGCTAGGTCATCTAAAAAATCCTAAATTTATTAGACTTTTGTCGATTCAGTTTTCTAAATTGTTCAAATTGAGTTTTAAATTTTTTTTACATTTTGCCAGTTGAATCCATCTAGCCAATTTTGATCGGAAATTATTAGCATGGATCTTTGGTCGTATTATGTGACACGGCTAATGTTGACATGGACAATTTTCAATTATAATTTTTTTTTTAAAATTTTTGTATATCTTTTCCTTTGTTTTCTTTTTCTTCTTTTTTTTTTTTTTTTTTTTCCTTTTTCCCCTCTGCCAACCATTGTCGGGCCTCATCAATGGCCGGAGAAGTAGTTGGCCTTGCAAGATCAGGTGAGGGCAACCCCCACTTGGGGCCAGAGACCTTTGTCAGCCATCAATGAGGCTTGGTGATGGCCAGCAAAGAGAAACAAAGGAAACTAATTAAAAAAAAAAAAAAAAAAAAGGAAAAAAAAAAAATAAAAAAGTAAAGAAGGAAAACAACAAAAAAGATAAAAAATAAAAATAAAAAATTAATAAAAATAAAGAAATATGAAAACATTATTAAAAAATGTCTATATCAACTAGATTGGTTCAAAAAAAAAAAAATTGGCAAAACATAAAAAGGTTAAGAATTCAATTAGTATAATTAAAAGGTTTATGATTGAATTGATAAATGTGCAACATGTTTAGTAATGTTTGGACAATTTTGCGAGACTTAAAGATAGGAGATTAGGATTGTCAAGTATTCTCTAATCCAATCTATTTTCTAACTTTCTCTCCTCACCCTCCTCTTTGGCTTCCCTTTTCTCTTCCACTCATCCAAGCTCCCTCAGTTGAGAAACTATCGGTCAAGGGACGATCCATCTTTCCAATTCAAGTTAAGATTGTCTCTCCCGATCTAATTTGAGAGTATTTCATTATTTTCATCGATTTTTTTTTTTCTCTTGACTCACTATTGATGCTCTTCTTCACTTGTTGGGCAAATTTTATGTTTCCATAGTTAGGAATTGAGAAATCGAATAGAATCGAGAAGGAATATGGTGAGTTCTTATCGCCCTAGAAGCATTTATACAATTTCTCTGAATTTTGGAAGCTCTCATGTTCCGTCTAAATCTAGATCTAGGAGCTTATTTAATCTATTTTTGGTGTATTTGTACAATGATAGCGTTGAGGACGCTGAATTTAGGCACACAGCACCAACAACCAAACCGTAGTTATTGGAGAAGGGAATTACAATATGTGCTCTTCACTAATGATGATGCAAGATTTGGTGATTGGTCGCCATTAAATTCGTTTTAATACCTAGATGGATTCGTGCTTTTTAGAGCAATTTGCACTTGGTTGTCATACTTTATCGTTTGAGATTTGCTTTATTTTGAATCTCTCACATAACATCTTGAATTATGAATAAAATATTTACTTTCTAACGAAAAAAAGTATTCTCTAATCCAGCTTAGGTAAAATTGAAGGAAATAAACAATATGCGGAGGAATCGGAACGGGCCATTCAATTTCATTTTCCTTAGACTACTAGATAATAAGTACATGAGTTTGATGATAAATTTTTGCATGGACCTAGTTAATGGACTTCGTGCAATTGCATTCCTGTCGTATAATCTTGCAGGACCTACCTTTCATAAATTAATTAGTTAAAAATTTGAGTCTGACCTCCAAATTGATTGACTCTTACTCGAAATTAGATAAAGGGCCCGGCTAGGATAACAATGGGGATAAGAACGCTTCAAGTGCCATAACTTGGCACAAAGGGACACTTAAATGTCATAACTTACGAAAAGGTACACTTAAGTGCCATATTCGAAGAAAAATGGATCACTTAAGTGTCACTTCGGTCAAAGTCTGGCCAAAAGGTTGACGTGTTTTTTTCCGGCGAAGCGAGCCCAAAACGACGCTGTTTTGCATCTTGATGTGGCCAAATAATGCAAAAACGGTGTCGTTTTGGGCTGATGTGGTAAAAATAAAAAAATTAAAAATTAAATTTATTTAAAATATTTAAAAATAATAATTTAAAATTTTAAAAAATTAAAAAAAAAAAAAAAAAACCGGAAAGGTGGAGAGGCGGCTAAGGGATTAGCCTTCAACCACCGCTGCCGGGAAGGGCCAGCGACGGTGGGGGAGGGTCGGCGGGGTTGCCGGGCACCCTTGCCCCGGATCGGCCGGTGGCGAGGGCTCGCGGCCCTCGCCGGTGGGGCCAAGGCCGCCGCTCGCTAGGGCGACCCCTTGCGGTGGCGGCCCTTGGCCCAACCGGCGAGGGCCACCGACCTCGCCGGATCCGGGCGAGGGCTTGCGAGCCCTCATCGCCGGTTGGCGGGATTGCCGGCCCCCGGCCGTGGCTGGCGACCTCGGCCGACCCTCTTCCCACCGTCGCCGGCCCTTCCGGAGGCCATGGGGTGGCGGCGGGCGAGGGCGATCCCTCGTCGCCTCCCCACCTTTCCATTTTTTTTAAAAAAATTTAAAATTATTATTTTTAAATATTTTAAATAAATTTAATTATATATATATTTTAACCACGTCAGCAAAACGACACTGTTTTTGCATTATTTGGCCACATCAGCATGCAAAACGGCGTCGTTTTGGGCTCGCTTCGCCGGAAAAAAGCCACGTCAGCCTTTTGGCCGAATTGGCACTCAAGTGATCCATTTTACTCCGATTTTAGCACTTAAGTGTACCTTTAGTAAGTTATGGCGACTTAAATGTCCCATTCACGCCGAGTTATGGCACTCGGGGTCCGCACGTCGATAACAATAGGTCGAAGAAGAAGAGTCAGATGGTCAAATGTCAGCCATAATTTATGTTCTTTTAGGAAACTGAAAGACTGCTTGAAACGGTTTCAATTTCTCGACTTCCCGTGTTTCCTTTTGCTGCCTAATATTTAGAGACAAACTCAGAAGACTGCCCACCGTTGTTCCACTATTGCAGGCACGACACAATCAAATCTTCTAATCCTAAATTAATCCCTAACTAATCAAATCCTCTAATACGAAATCCTAGTAAGTGAAAATTCTTAACTATGAAGAAATAAAAAATAACTTAAATGCCAAAAATAGAAGAAATAAGTAAAAAAAAATCATCATTGGTTAAAAGAAATTATAAATGTTATTATAAAAATTTATTAAATTTAAAAGATGAAAAAAATACTGAAAAATCATTATACGAAATGACTTCTCATTCCTTTCAAGTTAGTAAAAGTAAAGATGAAATGGTGATTTTAGGGGTACGGACAATTTGTCCTCAGGCACGAGTAATCCAAAATTATTTGAGATTGATGAGTAGTCAATGAGTACCACGTTTCTGTCCCAAGGTCTCTGCCGTGAGCCTTTCATCCCACCATTATTTTCGGCCAAGCAAGACCACAAGTCCTCCTCAAAGCGACAAGGCTCTCCATCTCCTTTCCAGGACGCAACCCGAAAAATTCAGGCTTGTAGGGGAAAGGAAGTCTTCAAAGAGAGAGAATCTCATGGAGGGAGAGAGAGAGAGAGAGAGAGAGTAAGATGATATTCATTTATTTCCCGATATTTTTTCATGATAAATAATGGTTTGATGTACCAAATATTTATTAATATTGTGGATTAAGAAAAAGTCGAGTCCTAAATATGGGCAGATTATCTAAACAAAAACCCTCTTTTTTCATTTACACTTGATTATGAAGAGAATCGAATTAAGTGCGATGTAAAGCAGATTTGTGGTGTTAAGCGATGTTGAACGTTGCTCAAGACCGGAGATGAGGTGAGGACTCGCAAAAGCACGAAACCATGTCGTCAAGTTGCTCAATGTTATGTGAGAAAGCATCCTCCGCGGCATTTGGAGTTGATGTAAAGTAGCAAGTCGATTTTGTTAAATTAATTTCTCGAGTTTTGACTTGATTCAAGGTAGATTCTTATTTTAAGAGAGATCCAAGGGCGAAGTTTACGGATTGGATATTTATAAGTGGTATGGGATTGACTGCACGGGCCATGAAGCCCGAGACAAAGTATTATGTATAGTGGCTAGGCATCAAGAAAATTTTTCAAAAAAATCCTAGACTTATTGCAGTCGTACCAATTTAGTCATAAACACTTTTTTTTGCTAATTTAGTCTTAAAATTTTTACAATTGTGTCAATTTAGTCCATTCAATCAAATTTGGCAGATTGGCGCAAATATAGACAATTTTTTAATAAATTTTTATTTTATTCGAATAAATAATTTTTTATTGGTTTTTTTCCTCACTTGTTTCTTCCTCTGGCCATTCGTCAAACTGAGGTGATCGGTCGACAATCAGCCAGAGGTGAGGGTTGGTCATCAGTCTTGCCTAAGGGGTAGCTTGCCCGGTTACTAGCAAGGTCTAAGTCAACCTCACCCGTGCCTAGTGAGGTTCAATCTCATCATCGTTGGGTGAGGTCGCACTCGCCTAGCTGTTGGCAAGGCAAGGGCTCCTCGTCAATTGTTGGGTAGATGCACCTTCACCCAGCAATAATAAGGTCAAGACTCACCTTTGCCAGATCCAACGAGGGCTTGTCTTGTCCAGCAACGGTGAGGACTTACCTCACTAGTGGCCAAGCAAGGTCGAGCTCGCCCCCTGGTGAGGCTCGCTTCATCGGTCGCTAGGCGAGATAGGCCTTGCCTAGCCACTGGTGAGGCGAGCTCAACCTCGCCTAACGATGGCAAGGTCAAGCCTCGCCAAGAGTAGGGGTGGGCGAGCTCACCCTCGCCAACCAGTGGTAAGGCGAGACGGGTGATTGGCTAGGTGAAGAAAGAAGAGGAAAAAAAAATGAAGAGAAAGAAAAGCTAGAAAAAGAGAAAGAAAAAATTATTAAAACATTTGAAAAAATAAGTAAAAAATTATTCACATCATTGTTTGTCGAATGGTCGGTGCTCTTTGGTGTCCACGTTAGCGCTAGCCAGCCAAATTTAGTTAGATGGATTGAATTGGCACAGTTACAAAATGTTTATGACTAAATTGGCCAAAAAATAATAATTTAGAATTGAATTGACAAAATTGCAATAAGTTTACAACTTTTTTGGTAATTCTCCCACTAGGCACCCAAAGTGGCGGCTGCTTGCTCGCCTCTGTTGAAACTCAAATAAGCTACTATGCATCTAGCAGGCGCTCGGATAATCCCTCTTGATTTTGCAAGGCCTCCGAAAAATTGTGTTTTTAAATATGTTTTTGACCATTTTTTCCATTATTGCATACACCTAAGAACACGTAAAGGGTAATTAGATTTTTATCTATCTAGATGTTCTTGTTGAGAATATTATGGGAGATTGTGAGAAATACTGAGACGTGATTGCATGGATGTAATCTAGGGTTGAGAAGTGCTTGACAGATCGAATGTGTAATTCTCTAGTTTTTTCATTATATAACTTTTGCCACTTTGAGTGTGTAATTCCCTAGATTTTCCGTAGTGGTTGCCGCTTCTTTTTCCACCGTCGTCCAATGACTCTAACCAACCAAACCGTGAAAAATTCCCATGTGTTCTTGGCTATTTCTTGTTTATTTTCTCTTGTTATTTCGCTATTGAGGTGGATTGCTAGTTCTATCACGTAACTAATTTCTTCTTTAACAAAGTGAATAGGAATTATAAAAACTTAGGAGTCTATTTTTTAATTGTGAAATATCTAAACCCCGAAAGTATCGAGTACGTTATTCAAACTTGCAAATCTAAACATATCCACTAAACTTTTAAATACAAATTTTCTTTTCAATTTTTCAAATGTCAAATTTAATCTTTTAAAATTTTTAATATTCGGAAAATAACCAATGCGAATTATTGTCTCGTAGGCCACACAATATAATACCAAGAGTAATTTCCTTTTTTTTTTTTTAACAAATTAACATCAAGTATAATTAAGGCCGTTTCCCTGACTTTCTTAGGGCCTTAATTTTCTTAGAAGTAAAAGCAAAATTAATACCTTTCCTGTTTCTTTTTATTGGTGAAAACTCTTATTCCAAGTCCATTTTCAAGAAATCATGGAGCAAAGGCGACTATTTGCCGAATCTTTCAATCAACATCAGGATGCATAGAGGTTAACACGGTAGAAATTGTTCGACTGTGGATGAGAATGAAGTCTGCATCAATTTTTGAATATCATTTCATCTTGTTTGGGCATGCAGAAAAAGGAGAAAGTGGGAGAGAAAGACGCTAACCAATAGTATTTGTAGTCATGTACGTCAAGTACCCTAATTAGCACAAATTCGCCCTTTAGACCTAGTCATTGTCCCCACCCACCCCCGCGGGGGTTTTTCTTTTCTCTCTCCGTGGAAGAAATTTTGGTTTACTGTTTTTCATGCCCACCATCGACTTATCAATATGGATCCAAACAAAGATAGAAATTACAAGGGAAAAAAAAACGATTTTGTGTGGATTATTTGACAATGAAACTTAAAATCATGTTATTTTACGTGGGCAACAGTACTTATGTCGTGAATATATTTCTAGTTTGAGTAAGTTATCTAAGAAACGATTTCTTATTTTTGATAGAAATAATGAAAGAGCAAATAAGAGGAGTGTCATATTTTCTCTATGTGAGCTTTTTGAGTGAATTCTCCATGAGAAATTGAAAAATAATTATTGTGGGTTTGTTTTGGGAGTAATTTAGGGCTGGAAAACTTGAGTGATTGAAACTCTATAATTCTCCAATTTGATTGGTGAATTATCTGCTACTATCTCTCTCAATAGAGTAAGTACCAATCTTTAGACCGAATAACGTAAATCTCTAATACATACATACATACATACATACATACATACATACATACATATATATATATATATATATGTATATATATGTATATATGTATATATATACATATATATACATAGATACATACATATATATACATAGATACATATATATGTGTATCTATGTATACATAGATACACATATATATGTATCTATGTATATAGTTCCTCATTTATTCCTTTGGCAAGATTGATTAGCTTCCGCATTATATTACAATAATTGGTTTTAAAGTCATGATTTTATAGTTGATTTAGGGCTTTTGCTTATCTGAGTACTGTTTGGGAATTATGTTGGTGCAATTATACTTTAAGCAAAAATTGAGAATGAGAAGTTTAACGAGAGGAATAACTTTAGGTTGTGAAGCATTAAAATGCGTGGCTTGTTAACCACCCAAGGTTTAAGTGTTGAATGGTAACTGTAAATTGCTAAAAACTATGAAAGCGGCCAATAAAGTAGGGTAATGGAGAAGGCGAAGAGCATAATCCTGTTGACTCTATCAGATGAGGTATTGATTGAAGTGGCCAAAGAGAAGAATATCACAGCGTTGTGGGCAAGATTTGAGGCATTTTTATCTAATGAAGGGTTTGAACAATTGCCTGTATATGCTGAAAAGGATGTTTCTATTTCGGATGGTTGAAGGCACATCCATCATAGCCTGCTTACATGAGTTTAACAAACTCATGATGTACTTAGAGAACGTCAATGAGTTCTTACCTAATGAAAAACAAGGCATGATGTTGTTGGCATTTCTATTGGATTCTTTTTAGCACTATCTTGATTTTCTATTGCTGGGGATGATATGATTATCTTGGAAGAGGTCAAGTTTGCCTTATTTTATAGGAAATGGAAAAAGAAGTTACAAAAAAGATAACTTAGCACACGACACGACACAGAGTTTGGTTATCCAAGGTAGATAAGAACAAAGAGCGTTTGAAGGTGGCAAATGGAAGAGTCGTTCTCAATTGAGGCCAACATTTGGAACTGTTGATGTTATCACTATAATGATGCAACTTACATGAGAGATTGTCCAAAGTACAAGGGGTATAGGAGTTAAGGTGGAGTTTGCAAACAATAATTATATTGCTACTATAGCAAATAATAATTACAGT
This sequence comes from Eucalyptus sp. ANBG9806169, assembly GCA_014182395.1. Lineage (NCBI taxonomy): Eukaryota > Viridiplantae > Streptophyta > Magnoliopsida > Myrtales > Myrtaceae > Eucalyptus > Eucalyptus sp. ANBG9806169. Next base: position 3,897,416 of record CM024576.1, on the reverse strand, counting down.
GATGCCTATAATCTGTTAACAGTCACCACAAGTTCATTAGGTGATGAATGGCTACTTAACTCTAGATATTCTTGTCATTTAGCATCATCCTGATTTGCTGCTGCGAGGGGCAATACAATTATCTTGGAAGAGGTTAAGTTCACCTTGTTTTCTAGGGAATGCCAAAAGAAGTTATGAGAAGATAACTTAGCACAAGACATGACCTAGAGTTTGGTTATCCAGGGTAGATAAGAACAAAGAGCATTTGAAGATGGCAAATGGAAGAGCCATTCTCAATTGAGGTCCAACATTTGGAACCATTGATGTTATCACCATAATGAGGTAGGGCACTACATGAGAGATTGTCCAAAGTACAAGGGGTATAAGAGTTAAGGCAGAGTTTGCAAATGATAGTTATATTATTACTATAGTAGATAATAATTCCAGTGATGTCTATAATCTATTAATAGTACCCATGAGTTTATCAAGTGATGGATGGGTGCTTAAACCTAGATGTTCTTGTCATTTGACTTCTCATAGACACTAATTTACTACTTATCACAGAAGGGGGTAAGGTTCTTATAGGAACTGGTATTGCTTGTGAAGTTTTAGAGATTGGAACAATTTTAGATTGAGATGCACGCTAGAGTAGTGCGAATAATGACTAATGTAAGGCATTTGCCATAGCTACGAAAGAACTTTATCTCACTGAGTGTTCTTGATAGGTTTAGATACTAGATCTCCATTGAAGGTAGAGTTTTGAAGATTGATCGAGGTGTGCTTACACTGATGCTATGGAAGATAGACTATAGGCTGTATCTCCTCTTGGAGAAAATAGTGATTGGCTCATGTGCTAGATTCTCTGAGGTTTTTGGTCAAGAGATGACCCAATTCTGACACATGAGACTCTGATACATGAGTGAGAACGAGATGCTTATTCTGAGTCAAAGGGTTCTACTAGGAGATCGCCAAATTAAGATGCTGGAGTTCTATGAATATTGTCACACTAGTGGTTAGTAGAGAGTGAAGTTCGGTATAGTGATTTGCCGGATCTTGGAGAATTTAGGTTACACACACTCAAACTAATGGGACCCTCTCAAGTTTCGTTTAAGGATGGTGCACGTATGTGCTGTCCTTTGTTAGTGATGTTTTGAGGAAAGTATGAAGTTGTCTTCTTTAGCACAAGATTGAGGTGTTTGGTTGGCTCAAGTCTTGAAGGGTGATGATTGAAAATTAGATTGGAAGGAAAATCATATGCTTGAGAACTAATTAAGCTTTGGAAATCTATTTTGATGAGCTTGGCCAGTAGATTGGAAGGAAAATCACACATGCGCGCGCGCGCGCGCACACGCTCTAATATCATATATAATAGAGCAAATAAGAAGAGTGTCGGATTTTCTCTTAGTGAGTTTTTTGTGGGAGTTTGTGAGATAATACTTGTGAGTTTACTTATAATCTAGGGCTGAGAAACACTTGAGTAATTGAGTGATTGAAACTTTAAAATCGTCTAATTTGATTAATGGATTATTTGTGACTAGCTCTCCTTGCAGAAGGGATACTTATACTTGGACTGAATCATGTAAATCTCTAATTTTCTTAATAATTCCTTATTTTATTTCTTTTGTGGTTTCACGTTGATTTAATTGCAAGAATCAATTAGCTTCCACTTTATAGTACAACACTAATATTGTGTGAATTGGGCTTAAATTTATTCATTTTGGTTGTGCTTTTGATCAAAGAAAATAACTAATTTGGCTTTAGGATTCTCCGATTGGATTAGTGGATTATTTGCAACTAGCTCTTCTCATAGAGGAAGTATCCATATTCAAATTGAACCATGTAAATCTTTGGTGTCCTTTATTATTTTTCATTTATTTCTCCAGGGATTTTGGATAGATTTAATTGCAAGATCCAATTAGCTTTCGCATTATATTACAACACTAATATTTTGTGAATTGGGCTAAAATGGATTCATTTGGTAGTGCTTTAATCAAATTAAAGAATAATTTTGGCTTTGGGGATAGATATGCTTAGTTAGCATTATGAACCTAGTTTTCTTGGAATTTTACTATGGCTGATGAGATGAAAAGAAACACAAAGAAAAATCACAAGACTAAGTCGACATTCATGAAGTCAATTAAGGCGATTGTGAGGTGTCATTATCGATTATTCTGATAGTCATCTCACCTCTAGGTCAATAACAATGATCTTCTATGATCTAAACGTTAACATGCTAATTTAACTCGGTTTAGAATTTTCAAGTCCACTTTATAATTTTAAATAAGGATGATTAATTATGCAACTTAGTACTTCAATACCAACATAGTGTAGTCCCCATGTCTAATCACTGAAGTGAACCCCAATATAATTAGAATGATGAGTAACCCTTCCTATGACATCCTTGAATTAATTCATTTAGATATTGTTCGCTTTAACTCGTCTCATACCCAACTTCGCAGTTTTGTCATTTTATGTATGAGTGGACATCTTCCCAAGAAGTCACCCATCTTAGAAATGCTCCAACCTAAGCATATGTAATTTTGGAGTTCCAAAACTAACCATTACTATTATGTTAAAAGGCGTCTCCCTAAGTTAATTCTAATTTTCACATAAATATCTTAGAATCGTTCTTCCCCTATTCAATGCATAGTTTGATTCATTCTTGCCCCCTTTGCCATCCTAAAAGCTTGCTTGGAATTGCTCCTTGTTTAAGCTCATCGGACCCGATGACCATTCCTCGCCCTTGTCAGACTGAGTCGTTACAAGTCCACCAACTTCCATATGGTTCATTCTTGAACCATATACTTATTGGAGGGGGTCTCACTCTGATATCATATTGGGATATCCCTAAATTAACTCACTGAGGTATTGTTCACTTTGACATGTCCCATATAGAGCCTTACGGTTTCGTCCTTTGGCATACAAGTGGGAGACTTTCCCAAGAGATCACTCATCTTGAGAGTGCTTTCACCTGAGCACTCTTAACTTTAGAGTTCCAAATTTAAGCATTGTCGTTATGTTAAAAGGCGCTTCTATGAATTAATTTAAGAAGTCTGTTAGGTGCTGCTCCTTATTCAGAGTCTCTAATCTCGGCAATCACTACCTGCTCTTATTGGACCAGAACGTTACACATCCAATTAGGGAAATTTACCCAAAATGTCTTAAAAATAATGTATGACTGCTAATTCAGTTTTAAAATTTTCAATTTGACCAATATTGTCATAAACCCTTCAATGACTTTTTAATGTCGTCCATTCGGCTAACCTAGGTCGGGAAATTATAACATGGAGATATAGTCAACATTAAGCGTCCTATGTACAACCAACGTCTGACGTGGACAATTTAAGCTAAAATGATGTCATTTAAAAAAAAATTAAAAAATTTCAGTTCTTTTGCTTTGTTCTTTTCTTTTTATTTTTTGTCAGTCATACTCTAATTCATCCCTCTTTTAGGCTTTTACTCTGCTTTTTTGTAGAGAGTGAAAGTCGAATCTCACGCCTAAAACTAAATGTTCCGACCCTACCTAAGTCCCTTACCTATGGCCACATGCCCAATAGGCTTTTCTTTCTATTTGACTATGCATTTTCTTTCTCTCCTCCCTTCTTTCTTCTACTTTATCTAGTAGCATGATGTTCGCTCAAGAGGGTCTTGGCTGTGGTTGTTGGCAATGCCAACAAAGGTTCTTGAATCGAGAGTCAACGGGCGATGACATGTTTTGGCGATTTAGGTCAGCGACAAGGCAAGATTTGAATGAGCAACTTTATAATCTTGGGATAATTATTCGAGAAGTCGTGTTCAATATTGTGTGAGCAACTAATGTGCAAAAAGAGACTCATAGTAGTGAGGGTTAGAGTGCTAGCAACTCCAGGATTGTGTGAAGAACTCATACCAATTTACCTTAGAGTATTGTCGATTCACTTTTCGACTTGTTAGTTGATTATTGATATAACATGCAAATGTGGCGATTGACATAATTAATTCATGGGTTAATACCTTGAATGACCCTAAATTGGTACACTTGCAACAAATTTATCACAAACTATTTTTTTGACCACCAAAAATTCCAAACTAATACATCTATAACAATTTTATCCCACATCAGTTTTTGACCGTTAAAAAACTTCAAACTGATATACCCGTGATAAATTTATGCCAAACTAATTTTTTATTACCAAAAACTCCAAATTGGTACACTTATAACAAATTTATCTTCTATTAACTTCTGTCAAATTTTACCATTAAATTTGCTAACGTGGCAAGTTCATGTGAAAATCCATAGAGTTAATGCTATGAAAAATCCCCAATCTGTTGCGTATTTATCTTAAATTTATTATATGAGTACCGTTAAATTTTTATAGGTATACCAAATTAAGATTTTTCATAATATTTACCCTATGAATTTTCACATAGACTTGCCACGACACCATACTATGTCACCGTGTGTAATTTAGGTAAGCAAATTTAACCTTTAAATCTGATGGAACCTAACGAAGGGTAAATTTATCACAATTGCACTAGTTTGGAGTTGTTGATAGTCAAAAAATTAGTTTGAGATAGATTTATCATGAGGGTATCGGTTTGAGGTTTTTTATGGTCAAAAATTTATTTGGGGTAAATTTACCATAAGTATTACCAATTTGGGGTTTTTAGGGTCTTAACCCTTAATTCATCAAATGGTCGGGTCCGGAGGGTCATACGACAAAAATGCAATTTCACCAAATCCATAAACTTGATCCATGAAAACATTTTTTTCCGAATTCTCTCTTAATCTATGTTATCTAGTACTAGTCTAAGGAAAATGGAAATGAATGACATGTTCCGATTCCTCCACATCTCTCATATTTTATTTGATGTCATCTATAAGATGTATCAGAGAATACCTAATAACGCTAATCTCCTCTCTTTAAGTCTCTAATCAAACATAGATATTGAATTCTAGCCACTAATGCATCACAATGCTTTCAAAGCAGTCTAAGGATACAAGATCGACCCCCATTGTCTCCAAGTTGTAGCTTTTCGTACTCTTTAGCTACCTAGTTCACACCAAGTTCCAAGCTAATAAATTCGTAATCAAGGGTTGATTAAGCAACATGATTAGAACCGCGCCATTGCAATAAATTAACTTTAAGTGAGCTAAACTGTTCAACATCGAACCAAATGTTGTCTTTCTTCTGTTGCACTGTATAGTGCGCAAACTGAATCTTTGTAGGTTTGAACACCCACAGATCGACCAATAGTAAAACGCTAATCTGTGCGAAGTTAACCATCACACCAAGAGACGAGTTCTTCACAGGTCATTGCACCTAAAGAGCACCAGCATTATCAACCCGAGGCCTTGGTAGGCTTTAGTTGAGAGACAGACTGGAAAGAAATTGAAATGCATCAGAATTGATAACGGGGGAGAGTATATTGGACCTTTTGATCAATATTGCAGACAACAAGGTATTCGACATCAAAAGACACCTCCCAAGACGCCTCGGTTAAATGGCTTAGCTGAGAGAATGAACAAAACACTGGTTGAAAGGGTAAGATGCTTACTTTCATAGTCAAAGCTACGTGGTTCCTTTTGGGGTGAGGCTTTAAGTACAATTGTGCATGTATTAAATCTTACTCCATTCGATCTTTTAGAGTTTGATATTGCTAATAGAGTTTGGATATACAAAGATGTTTCTTATGATTATTTGCGTGTCTTTGGGTGCAAAGCATTTGTGCATATTCTCAAAAATGAGAGGTCTAAACTTGATGTGAAAACACGACAGTGCATATTTATTGGTTATGGATAGGATATGCTTGGCTACAAATTTTATGATCCGCTTGAAAAAAAAAATTGTAAGAAGTAGAGACGTTATGTTTATGGAAGATCAAACAATAGAGGATATTGAAAAAGCAAATATGATTTCAGCATTACAGGTTAGTGATAATTTGGTTGATTTGGATTTAGTTCCTCTTACAAATATTCCTACATAGGTTGATGAAGAGCAACAAAAAGTCAATGTTCCAAATAATGCACATGTTGAAACAGATAATACTATTACTAAACCAGAGGCTCAATTAGATGTTCCACTGGATGTTCCAGTCCGGAGATCCGTTAGAGACCGACGACCTTCCACTAGGTATTCTGAAGATGAGTATGTATTATTGACCGATGCAGGTGAACCAGAGTACTATGCGGAAAAAATAGAAGATGAGTACAAAAGCAATTGGTTTGATGCTATGCGAAATGAGATGCAGTCACTTTGTGATAATCATACTTTTGAGTTGGTGAAGTTACCTAAAGGTAAAAGAGCTTTGAAGAACAAGTGGGTATATAGGTTGAAGCAAGATGAACATACTTCACAACTACGGTACAAAGCTAGATTGGTTGTTAAGGGATTTGGTCAGAGAAAGGGTATTGATTTTGATGATATATTTTCTCCGGTAGTGAAAATGTCTTCTATCCATGTGGTACTAGGCTTGGCAACTACCCTAGATTTGGAAATTGAGCAAATGGATGTCAAAACAACCTTCCTACATGGTGACTTGGGGGAAGAGATATACATGGAACAACTTGAGGGTTTTAAAGTGAAAGGGAAAGAGAATTATGTGTGCAAATTAAAGAAAAATTTCTATGGCCAAAAACAAGCATCGAGGCAGTGGTACAAAAAGTTTGCGTCAGTTATAACAGAACAGGGCTATAGGAAGACTTCTTCGGATAACTGTGTGTTTATCTAAAAATTTTCTGATGATGACTTTATTGTTCTCTTACTTTATGTTGATGATATGCTGATTGTTGGCAAGAATGCTTCAAAAATTGAGTTATTGAAGAAACAGTTGAGCAAGTCTTTTGCCATGAAAGACTTGGGCTCGGCGAAATAGATTCTTGGCATTAGAATTACCCAAGACAGAGATGCTAAGAAGTTGTTTTTGTCGCAAGAGAAATATATCGAGAAGATCCTTCAGAAATTTTACATGGACAAGGCTAAAGTGGTTAGAACTCCTCTTACTACCCACTTTAAGTTAGATATGAAGCAAAGTCCTATGACTGATAAAGAAAAGAAAGATATGGAAAGTGTTCCATATGCCTCAGCTGTAGGAAGCCTAATGTATGCGATGGTATGTACACGCCCAAACTTGGCGTATGCAGTTGGCATTGTTAACCGCTATTTGTCAAATCCAAGTAGAGAGCACTAGAATGCAGTGAAGTGGATTATGAGGTATCTTCGGGGAACTTCAAATTTGAAACTCATTTTCGAGACCGAGAAACTTGAGTTAGTTAGATACACAGATTCCGACTTGGTAGGAGATATTGATACTTGTGAATCTACTTTTGGTTATTTGATTTCTTTTGCGGGTGGAGCTGTGTCATGGAAGTCAAGATTGCACAAGTGTGTTGCACCTTCTACAACCGAAGCTGAATTTATTGCAGTGACTAAAGCTAGTAAAGAGATGCTATGGATGAAGAAGTTCTTAGAAGAACTTGGGTTCAGCAAAAGAGGTATGTGCTATTTTGTGATAATCAAAGCGCAATTCATCTTGGTAAGAATTCAAATTTTCATTCTAGATTGAAACATATTGATGTTAGATATCATTGGATAAGGGATGTCTAGATGGAAAGTTGTCGGAACTTGAGAAAATTCATACGGATCATAATGGCTTTGATATGATGACAAAGACTCTACCAAGAGAAGCTTGAATATTGCCAATTGATAGCGGGGATGGTGGATCCCTCCACATTGTCGTGAGGGGGAGATTTGTTAGCTGGGTTTACTCCTATGTGGAGGAAGCCCAATGAATTGCCAGCCCAAAAAGGGCTTGAGCCCATAGTCACATGGAGAAATAGGTTTTCTCACTATCTCTAAAGTGGCGGCCACAAAAAAAGACGTAGTAACAGGAGAAAAAGATAAAGTAGAAAATCTAGGGGTTGGAGCAAAGTCTGATTTACATTAAGCTGGCATTAAAAGTTGATTCGTGGTCCAATTGAGCTGAAATTTTGTAAGCATGTTCGTGGCGCAATCTTCTCAAATCTAAATGGTTTGATTTTTGTTTGAAGCTCCCTACATCAAGTTTTTCTTGGATTGATCAAAACTTGCGTTTTTTGTCAGATTTATCCTTGATCTCTTGTGAAATTCATGTGTATTGCCAAGAATTATGTTCTTGAGATCTTTGCTGCTATGTACCTCTAGTATTTGCTAGAGAAGAACATTATTCACCCAATTTTGTTGATAGTGAAGATTTTCGAGTGGACTCCGGTCCCATGGTTTTTGATCTCCTCACATCGAGGAGATTTTCCACTGAAAAAATCGTTTTGTGTTCGCATGCTTGGTATTTATTTTACTTTACTATATCGATTCCTATTAGGTTTACACAAGAGGAGAAATTATTTTATTCCGTTGTGTTAATTCGATATTGTTTAAATTGTTACCGTTCTCCCATCAAAATCCTCTCCACCTCCCGCGTCTCTTCCAACTCCACCTCCAATTACAACTCCAATCTAGGCTAAACCCTAACTCCTTGACTGGCAATGGCGAGATCTCTGATCTGCCGGGCTTTGGTCTCCCTCCTCCCCTTCCTCTCCACCTCCTTCTCTCTCGAAAGCCCCAAGTGTCAGGAGAGTCCTCGTCTTGCTCAATGACTTGGCCATCAAGTTGTCGCACTCCCTCTACTTCAAGTCCCTCCATTCTTGTGGCTACGACCTCGACTACGAGCTCGCCAACACATGAAAATTAAAAAAGACAAAAAATGTAATTGAAAAAAAAAGGGAAAGAAAGTAACAAAGATTTTCCCGTGTTTCTCTGCGTTCGCTTTTTCTTCTCCTACCTAAGGCTCTGCGATCGGAGAAAGGAAACCCTACAAGAGAGTGTGGTTGGGGAGGGAAGGAGGGAGAGGATTGCAGAGGGGAGGCAAAATAGGAATTTGCAACTCTTGCCTGCCGGTGGCCTGTGGCAGGTCCTCGTTGGCAGCACTGTGGCAGCTCTCGCCGTAGCACATGATTCCACCGCAGCTGCTCCTTAATCCGAATATGAAGAGGGTCTTCAAGAACAAGCCTCAGACTCCAGCCAACATCGTCCAGCAAACACGGGAGGTCCTCGCGTACGTTGATCGCAGCGAGAAGGGCCTTGCGAGAAAGCTCAAGGAGAAGGTTCAGCTTGTTCCTTTTCTTTTCTTTTTTTCCTTTTCCTCTATTTGTCTTTTTTTAAGCTAAATGGGCTGTAAGTGACTTTGGTTTTAGATCCATTTAAACCCACTTAAAATTAGACTCACCACTCAAACTCATTTATCAAAAGTTGACTAGCTTATACATGACCCAGCTCATTAAATATGAGTTAAATGTAGCTTTCAACTAATTTTGATATCTCTAGTGATAACAAACAAAATATATTGCTTTATTTTTATTTCTATTTCTATCATTGGTCAAAACTCTATCGATGAGCCGATCTAAGTTAGAGTTGCCTTTTAAAAAAAGGGTAAAAAAGGTCCACAAGGGCATGAGATAAACCAAAATTTTCGTGAGAGAGAGAGAGAGGTGGACCAACAAAATGACTAGATGGAAGAGGAGAATTTGTGCTAGTAGGGTACTTGACGCACATGACTGCAAATACTATTTCTAAGTGTCTTTCTCCCACTTTCTCCTTTTTTTTCTACATGCTCAGATGAGAGCAAATATCTATATAGACAAAATTTGATTCAGACGTTGTTCTAATCCACAGTTGAACAATTTCTGGCGTGTTAGCCTCTATGCATCCTGGTGTCGATTGAAAGATTCCGCGAATAGTCGCGTTTGCTCCATGATTTCTTGAAAATGGACTTGAAATGGGAGTTTCTACCAATACGAAGAAAGAGAATAAGTACTGTTTCCCCGTAAGAAAATCAAAGCCCAAAGAAAGAAAACTGAGTCAAAGCAACGACCTTGATTATATTTTATGTTCTTTTTTTGGGAAAAGTAGAATTACCCTTGCTAGTAAATTGGATGGAATGTGGAGAGAATAATTCGCGTTGGTTACTTTCCAATGTTTAATATTATACGAAAAGTCAATTTAAAAGTTTAGTAGATATGTCAAAATTTAAAACTTTGAATAACGTATTCATTCGATTGATCTTTTTTTCTTAACCAGCTATTCGGTTTGATATGGTTAAAATTGAGAGGGACGGTACATATTTATTTAGATTGTTAACAAGAAAGTAAATCAAACGTGAAACATGGACAGAGGGGACCATGGTTCATGGCCCCATTAGCCTCCCTTTCTCTTATGACACTTGTGAACTATTATGATCCGTCGACGTTTTGATATTTTAAATACAATTGACTTGGTCGAGAAGAAACTCCCTCTCATGCAATCCACCATTATAGTGAGATAATCAAAGATGGTAAACAAGAAATTGTCAAGAACACTATATAGATATCCACTCTACAAACTTCACCCTTGGACCTCTCCTAAAATTATATCCGATCTTGTTCAATTGCACAGCATCACATGTGCTTAACACCACAAATTACCTCAGTGAGTAAATATTTGATCCGTATCTGAACCAAGCACACAATATAAATTTGATTTCCTGATCATCAAGTATCATAAAAATGAAAAAAATTTAGACCGTCCAATCAAATTTATGACTCGTGATTTATTTGATGAGGTAATTTGTGAATCGAATTTATTCGTTGAGAGTGAAACTTGCTTGGAAAATGACATGAAATTAAAGGATCCCATTCTTCACGCTCTTCACGAGTTTCTTTCCCTTTGAAGCCTCACTTTCCCCCCACGAGCTTGAATTTTGTCAGCTCGCTTCCCTAGAAAGGAGATTATGGAGAGCCTTATCGCTTTTGGGAGACTTGCGAGCTTGGTTGGCCGAAATTAATGGCGGGAGAGAGGTTCGCGACAGATCCCTAGGACGTGACATCACAAGACCCGTGTTGCACCGGCACCGCTTTGTCGCTTCTTAGAGGAGATTCGCAACGTTTTATTAATGTGACAATTTCTGTAATTGCTACGTTTTTCATGAATAAATTGCGATTTCACATCCTCCTTCGAGACTTCCGTTGATGACAGTCTTGAAATGATTGTCAAGTTTACTAACCATTTAAATTTAGATATTAGAAAGAAAAAAATTCTCTAGAATCTGACATGAATAAAATCATTATTGTGATGTTTGTTGTCTCCACCGTCCTTGTAGTGGTCAACATCATTATCGAAAATACCATCACTGATCGTTCACGTTATTAATTTTCAATTAGGCAAATAGGAATAATTCAACAAAGGAGAGTGAAATGCCGGAAAAAAGGTGGAAAAGATTGTCAAATTAGACGAGGTGAAGAAAAGCTCACGAAAAAATTGATTACGTTAAAATAAAATTGCTAGGATTCAAGAGAAAATAAAATAAAATAAAAAGACTTAACTCCTAGTCCAAGAGAATTTAATATTACCCTGTGCACAAGCTCCAACACAAACTGCTATCCCCACCGTCCATGTAGTGGTCAACATCATTACAGGAAGGTCATCGCCAACTGTACTCGTTTAATTAGTTTTCGATCAGGTGGACAGAAATAATTCAATGAAAGAAATTGAAATGCAAGAAAAAGGTGGAAAAGGTGGTCAAATTGGACAAGGTGAAGAAAACCTCGCAGGAAAATTGATGACGTTGAAATAAAATTCCTCGGATCCAAGAAAAATAAAATAAAACAAAAAAAAGACTAAACTCCTAATCCAAGAAAATCTAATATTTATACTAGGTACAAGCTTCAGCAAACTATTGTAGCCACCGCTCGTATAGTGGTCAACATCATTATCAGGAAGGCTATCGCGGACCATTCACATTTGATTAATTTTCGATCCGGCGGATAGAAATAATTCAACGAAAGAGATTGCTGTAGGAAAAAAAAAGGTAGAAAAGGTGGTCAAATTGGACAATGTGATGAAAAGCTCTCTAAAAATTGATGACGTTAAAACAGAATTCCTAGGACCTAAGAAAAATAAAATAAAATAAAAAGGACTAAACTCCTAGTCCAAGAGAATTTAATATTTACATCGGTACAAGCTCCCATGCAATGTATCGTGATTTGTCACATTTATTAAGCAATAAAGTGCTTTGAATTATATTTGTACATGTGGATTTTCTCTCGAATTAAATTATTTCCACTCATTAATGACTATTCAACAGACCCTATAGTATGTATTTCGCTCGGATTGATTGATGGACATTTTGTAGATAATATGTCACATTATTATAATGAAATGATAAAATCGAATTGTGCGATGCTGAGCATTTTTTATAATTAATGATGCAAATCAAGCTTGCGCTACAAGAGGCAAATTCTTGTTTTTGAAGATGAGGACTTCAATCCTCTCGATAGAAAGTGACCGCAGCTTTGGTGTTCCAACCCGGACTAAGGACAGGCAATAAAGATTCTAATGAATTTTAGCCATGTCATGTCAATCCGTTGGCCGAAAAAGGGTAAACAAACCCAAAAAGAAGTTTTGCCGTCGGGCAAAAGAAAGGGAACAATTTCGGCAGCCAAACTTGGATGGATGATCGTGGAAAGATCTTTATCATAACATTAGGGGGAGAGAGAGAGAGAGAGAGAGAGAGAGAGAGAGAGAGAGAGAGAATTTTACTTGTATAATTAAGTTTTTAATTGTAATCGAATCAAAATCTGTGATATAGACATAGTTTTTCTAAAACTCTCGATTTCTTGTTAACTACAAGATAATGAGAAGTGTATATGTAAGTATATCGTTATGTGATGACATACTTATTCAACTTATATGAATATCATGTAATATGGAAATTTTTTCTCAATTAGCATATGATGGAAAATTCTGGAAATTTCATTTTTAAATTTGGTCATATATTATTTAGAATGACTTTTTTTTAAGAATTTTTTTGCTCACTTAATTTAACTTTTTGAATTGCAATGATCTGAAACTTTTACACTATACAAATGTTAATACGTAAATTTTCACAGTAATTTTTTCGCTGACATTGTAAAATGTAACTGATATTATAATGTTTCGGGTACCAAAAATGTACTTTTTGCTTAGTAAAAAAAAAATGAACAATCCCTAACCATAAGTTTAAAGACCAATGGTGAATCCGTATTCTACGCCTTTTTCTTCATATTGTATCTAATTACCATTAGAGCTTGTACATGGACGAAGCAACTCCAAGATAAGATACATTCTGAATGTAATAACGTCTTCTTTGTCAAGTGCAAAAATACATGATAATGAAAGCCAATGAATTTGTTAGCAATTATACCATGCATTCCACAATTCATTACCATGAAGCACAAGATTCTGCAATTAGAGCCATACCCGAATTTTTGCCAGTGAAATGTTAAATGTAGAGCCCACATATCCTTTTTTTTTTTTTTTATACACGTTCCATATTTATTATCGTTGATTTGAATAGTTGGTCCAATTATTAAAACGCAACTATCTAATCGATGGTAGTGAAAGAGGGTTATGTACAAAGATAAGTATATGGGTTATGTATCGTCTGAAAATCCAATTTTTGCCAGGTCAATTGAATAAGTAGACAAGCTATAAAACCAAAATAGCCGTGAGCCGTAAGAAAGGGGGAGCTGTTTTATCTAGGCAGCCGACTTAGGGGGGGCGGGGCGGAAGGCAAAGAAAAGAAAACCCCGCACTCAAGAACTTGTAGAGAGAGGAACCAAGAAAAGGAAGAGGATACATGGGACCACACTCAACCCCGCCTTCCAATAATGTAATAATGCCACTTTGACAAAACATCATAAACAATTGCAAAGTGTAGTCACCACGGTTTGGATTCTCCGAATTCCTTCACCTCTCTCTCCCTCTCTCCCTCTCTCCCCCCACCATTACCACCACCACCACCTATAAATCCCTCCCCTTCCAACCCTTCACCACTAATACATCCTCTTGAAATTCCCATCTCTATACTTTGTTCATATCATCGCGCTTCCCAGCTATCCCTCCTCAATCTCCATGGATTTTGAATTTCAAGAGTCCGACATAGTTTTCACCGATCAAGATCAAGCAACCCAGGATCGGAGCAGCGACGAGGACGAGCATGATTACTACGGTTTCTGCAATACAATGGTAGTGCTGATTCAGGACAACTCAAGGAAGCGTGGCGAATCGGAAAAGAAGAATAAAATGACGAACTCGCCGCCGGTCGATATCCCGGAAACTTTTATCCAGTCCCCTGAATTTCGTTACGCATTCGAAGAGGGGGACGACGAAGGGGAGGTTGTGCCGCCACACTTGATTGTCGAGCGGCGCGTGGCTGCGAGGATGGTGTCTTCGGTGCGCTTTAGCCATGGGAGGACGCTTAAGGGCAGACATTTGAGTGAAGTGCGGAATTCAATTCTTCGAATGACCGGCTTTTTGGAGTCATGAGAAGATCACTTTTGGGGATTTCATTATCATTACCTTGCACACAAAAAATATCCAAAAAACAAAAAAACAAAAAAAAAGGGAAGGAAAATGTCAAAAAAATAGGAAAGGGTCATTTTCCTTTTTTTCTTCTTTTTCTTCATCTCCATTTTCTTGATGTCTGTTCAGTTTCTTTGTAGATTATCGTTCAGTGCAATGATGTGGAGAACTTCGGATTCAAAATCAGAAATGTGTAAATGTAGGTTCTTATGCAATTAATTCTACTTCCTTAAAATTCATGTACAGACAGCTTGTTGCGTTAATGGTCGGTTTAATGTGTATTGCCTGAAAACCCTACCCGAAAACTGTTATCCAAGGGAGGGGTTTTCTTTATTGTTTTTCGTATGATTGTATAAAGAGTATAGTGGAAGCTATATCAGGTATTTGGAGAGAGAAAGAAAATGTATTGCAGGTCATGGGGGGTTTTTCAATTATAATTAGAAGTCATTAAGATATATGTAAATAATAGGGAAATAATACAAAATTGTTATATAAAATGATATGGTAGACTTTGAGTGATCGTTTAAATCGATAAATTATATTTAACATCAATTTATAAAGCTTGTCATGTCGTTTCGCATAACAAATATTGTGATCTGTATTCCATACTGTCTCGGTAGTTACAAAAGAAATCCTCGTCTCAAGTAATTATTAATCGAATGTATGACCATCATGGTATGTAAAATATTGATTAAATAATCACAGGAATTTAATATTGAGGGTTTACTGTGAATGAAAGAAATAATTGATGTTTCTGGGTTGCTGCCTGTCCGTGCTTTGGAAGCAAGATAAAAATATAGAAATCAACCGGCATGATTATGTCTTTTAATCTTATCTAAAGGAAGACATAGATTCGGCTCTTTTTAGGGCAAAAAATAAGGGGATAACGTGGCACGTGTCATTTCACAATTATAAACAGAAGGAGTTAATATAATGTATACTGACAATAAATTTACCAAAAATTAATTTTTTTACTACAAAAAATTCTAAATTGATATACCTAAAATAAATTTACCCAATTTTTTTTTTTACTAACAAAAATCCCATTCTATTACGTTCGTAACAAATTTACTCTATATTAGTTTATGTTAAATCAGATTAATACTATAGAAAATCACAGATTAGTACATCGATAAAAGACAGAGGGTAAAGTCCCAAAACAACATATTTGTTAATCGTCACGTGTTATCTAACTTAGCAATTTAATCGAAGCTAATGGAGGATAAATTTATTACAAATATACTAGTTTGGGCTTTTTGATGGTTAAAAAATTAATTTGATGTAAATTTATTACAAATGTATCACTTTGAAGTTCTGGACGCTTCGGGTCATATGATTTTTTTTTTCTTTTTGCGCATATGGGTCATATGATTGATTGGCTAGTGCTTTACAACGTTGTCTACTGTACATCCCCAGATTTGGATGCTTGTGATTGTTCACATTGACGGTGAATAAGAACAAAACTAGGCATCACAATTATACGTTTCATATTGTAATGATCAAGCACTAGAGGATTCACTTAACATGTCGAGCATTTCTTTAAGAAACTAGTTTTTTCTTTTCTTTTCTAGAAACTAATTAATCGATGAAAATTGATTTTCTGACATTTTTTTGGGACTTTCGTTAGTTTGAATGGAGGAAAACTATTCAATAATTTTTTTTTTTTTGGGCACTTTCTACCCATATGTTTGACTCTTTGCGTGGCTGTTTAGGTTTCTTAAGGTAGATGAATTGACTGGCACAGCGTGAAAATCGTGAGCACACAGCTTCCAACCCAACGACGACCCGCCACGTTTCCAATGAATACAAAAGCTTGTCCCGAGAGGGGACCGAATAACGTCATGCTCACGCACTGCCTTACGCGGACAGCATCATGGCCAGAAAATTCTTGCAGCAACATATTCTCTCAAGACCCCCGAAATAAAATAAGATTTTACATGTTCTGTATTAAATATTTTGGGGTTTCACAATGTCAGATTTTCACTGGTTAAACTTCTATATTGGGAGGGAGCGTGTGTGTTTATCTGTCGTTTAAGTTACAATAATTGCTTTCGCAGATAAGGAAACAACGAGGAGAGAGAGCGACGTGTGAGAAGGAGAAGAAGAGATGAGAGAGTCAAACTAGGTTTTGGTTTGTTTTGTGCGTGTGTGGGTGTGTTGGAGTTCCTAACCCATTCAAACCCCAAGACTTGAGAGAAGTATATTATAATGAGTTTGAAGCAAGTGAATTGGTTGTTGGGATGCAAATGGATTTGCATGACGAATGCATATTCTCTTCGGAAACTTGTCAATCCCAATTTGGTTGGTTGAAGCATTCAAAAAAAGATGAGATGGGTGGAGAATTGCCAGGAGGAGAAGTTTTATCCATAAGTTCATTTGGGAATAAGAGAGGGGAATATTCGGCCACCTACATTAGGGTTTTCGTTTTTGACAACCATATTCTATGTTTCCTAATTTTGTTTCATTTCTTGGATCGAAAAACCAACTAACAACGGAAAAAAAAAGTGTTCACACAATCGGATTCCAGAAAAAACGTAATGGGAGTTCCATCTTCAGCTTTGAAACTCATTATCGAATAGATTGGTAATTAAGTGGACTGAAGATGGAACTCCCATTATCAATGAAATAAAATCTTAAAAAATATAACAGAGTAATTTGAAGCATCCTAATTTGAAAATGTTCAAATATGTGTAGTGTGTTTTTTAGAGAAATAGCTCTCGATGGAGGAAAGGCTACCTAAAGAAAGGGAGGAAATCTTGAATAATCATATAATCACGTCGTCTTAATGGGAAAAGGAAAAAAAAAAACAATCCACCTTTCAAATGTATTGTAGCTGACGATGTGTCCAAAAAATTGATTTCTTTATACTAGCAATGCAACGTGGACCCAAAAATCACCGGTAAATTAACTATTGTCTTATTCAGAATCATTATTCCCGTGGCATATGACCAAAAGAAGGTTAAAGTTCTTTGATCTAAGCGCCAAAGGGATGTCACTCTCAAATTATTTATCTAAACTTTACACTTTTCGTATTGGATAAGACACATGTAGCATTTTCGTGCGGGCACCACTTTCTACGCTCAACGGAACAAAAATACCCAAAAAAGGGAAGAAAAGAAGTTTTCATGCAACTAGTTTTCTTTTGAATCGCTTGCTTTATTCTTTGAAATTAGGGTTTTATAGGACTTTGCTATCACGAGAATGATCCATCATCATTTCATGCACAAAAATATAATGATGGTCAACTGAGAGAGGGAGACGTGATGGTAAGAGTTCCCCACGATTTGCGCTCTGAGTGCAATTGACATCGACCTAATCCTTTAATTTTGATTGCTAGGGTCGAGCAAGTTCTTAAGTTTCCAGAAGATATCCACACCTGTCATGCTAAAAAGCTAACTTATGGAATATACCAATTGGAAAATATATGTTAGATATATTAAAATAAGTCCACGAAATATTCTGTTAAATGATATTGTAACTGAGGCATTGACATCCTAGTAGTGGTCTGTCAACATAGAATTTAGCGTTCAATTTTATAAAGTGATTTTAGTATACTTAAGTTTATTTGTGACTTTAATCTTTTCATGTGGGGCACATCATGATTGTATTTTCATCAACGTGATGCTTTACTTCTTTATTTTTTTCATTTTAGGGATTACATTGGAACATTTAATATTTTAATTTTATTTATCGTAGTTAACAAATAAGATTCGATTGGATTAGACTATAGATAGCATATAGAGATTTCTTGGACATTGCGAGCAAGATCATGACTATTATCAATGTATAAGAGAGCTGTATAAAATTCATTTCGACATTCCAAAGTTTTAATCTGTATTTCTAGCCATACAATAATAGAAATCTTCCTTGACATACGACGATGCCTTAACCAGTACACACTTTTTCTATGGAAAAAATGCCTAGCTGACTACACTGTTATTTTGCCTAGAGAAAAGTTGCAATCTGCATCCCATAATTTCCCAAGGTAACCAGATGACTTTTTTTCCTTTGATTTCCTTGGGAAATCAAAATGATTCCCTTAAATCACAATTTTTTCTAAAAGTGAGTTTAAAGGGAAAAAAAACCATAAAATAATCCATTTAATCTCAAATATGAAATAATATTTATTTGATTTAAATCTTCTATTACATATTAAGGTGATGTTTCTTTTACTTAGGGTGTGTTTGTTTCACGGAAAACGTAACATTTTTGGAAAATATTTTCCGGAAATCATTTTCTAGGAAAATGGTTAGTTTTCCTTGTTTGGTGATACGTGATTTGTAAGTATTTTGGTGTTTGGATCGCATTTGAAAAATGATTGAATGACATTTGACCTAACAATTAACAATAGTGTGCCTCTTACTTCCAAATTGATTTGTTGAGTCCATCACCTTTTTTAACTTTATAAAAATATTTTTTTTATAAAAATTATAAATTATAATTATTTTTCATATTTCAATTTTTCTTTTTCTTTTTCTTCCTTCCTTAGGCGGGCGGTCGGTAGGGCGACGGCCGACCGGCGCCGGATTTGGCGAGGCTCGAGCCTCGCCGGATCTGGCAAGACTCGAGCTCGTTGGCATTGGGCAAGGCCTAGGCCTCGCCAAATCGATGAGATCGAGCCTCGCCCGATGCCGGCGAGACCGAGCTCACCGGCGTCGTGCGGGGCCTCGGCCTTGCTAGATTGGCGAGATCGAGCCTCACCCGACGCCGGCGAGCTCGAGGCTCAGCCTCACCGACGACTAGCGAGGCTTGAGCTCGCCGGCGTGGAGCGGGGCCTCAGCCTCGCCAAATCAGCGAGATCGAGCCCCGCCCGACACTAGCGAGCTCAATATCGCCTGTGGCCGGTCGCCGACCGTTGTCGTGGCCGGCTGCCACCAAAGAAGAAGAAAAAGAAAAGAGAAAAGAGAAAAAGAAAAAATAATTATTAAAAATTAAAAATATATTTTTAAAAATAAAATAATTAAAATTATATTTAAAAATTAAAAATTCGATTTTTTTAAATATTTTAAAAATAATTATAAAAATTTAAAAATATATCTTTATAAGAATAATTATTTGTAAACCAAGTATCAAATCTAAGTTTTGGTAGATTCGGAAAACGTTTTCCGGTCCTTTCAAAGGGGAAATCATTTTCTTGAATTTAAGCTTTGTTAGGAAAATATTTTCCGTTGACTAGGAAAACGTTTTCCGTTGACTCATTTCCTAAATGAACCAAACGCCGGAAAATGAGGAAAATGTTTTCCCTGAAAATGTATTCCGCGAAACAAACACACCATTAGTTTACATCACTCTTCAATCATATTTTTGTAAGCAATACAGGTAATTATTTTATAAAAAAAAAATTTCAAATCATTAATTTTCTGCAGAATGTTCCGCATAAGTAATTTCTTGCTAAAATTGGTTGAAAAAGACTACATTGGAAAATTATCAAAATATTTTGGACTAAATTGTCTAAATTGAAAATTTTATGACTGAATTGGTACCATGCAATAAATTTAGAGCCTTTTTTTTTTTGGACAATTTTCCCTCCGCATCTCTTCTATTTCCTACGTTCCCACTTCCGTTTTTTGGAATACTTAGTAATCCCATTCTCCTATCTCTAACTCTTCAATCAAATATAGAAATTTTATTCCAGCCCTAATGCTTCACAATGCATCTAAAGCAATTTGAGAATACAAGACCAACCCAAGTGGCTCCAAGCTGTAGCTTTTCGTACTCTGATAGCAACCCACTTCACGCCAAGTTCCAGGCACATAATTTCATAATTAAGGGTTGATTAAGCAACATGATTAGAGCCAGAACATTCCAATAATTAACGTAATCAAGCTGTACTATACAATGTTGCGTTGGGAACACACTATACATTGTGCAAACAGAATCTCTGTTGGTTTCGAACACCCACAGATCTACCTTAGGGAAAACCCTAATCCTTGTGAAGCTAATATCTTCCACAAAATCAATAGACCCATAGACGAGTTCTTTGCAAGTCATTTCATTGAACCCAGAAGAGCACCAACGTTTTCAACGTGAGGCCTCAACAGATGCATTTAAGCTTCTGCTCTAAGTTACTTAGTAAAATCAGCGGCCGTCTTTTATGCGAATTCTTTCCAAACAAAGACAAAGCGATAAATGAATGGTTATTTACTTTGGTCAAACCAAAACCAAAACCAATAAATTTCAACCCAATTCACAAAAAAATCATCCTCAACTAATACGCTATCAAGGGAAAATCGCATAATTTAAGTTTTAGCAACAAATAATCCATGCAAACTCTTATATTTTTCTTTTAATTTCTTTCATTCTTTGAAACCATATTGATGATTCGATTCAAATTAGGATCGCCCTTGCAAGAAAGGGGGGTGGTGGGGTGGCGGAGAGGGAGCAAAGTCAACTTGAGCATGATAAAACATAATGAGAGAGAGAGAGAGAGAGAGAGAGAGATGGACCAACACAAAGCTTACACGTAAGAGGAGAATTTGTGCTAACTAGGGTACTTGACGTACGTTCACTCCATTTTCTGAAAATGACTGCAAATACTATTTCGAAATATCTTTCCTCACATATTTTCATTTTTCTGCACTCTTAAAAGAGAGAAAATGATTTTAGGGATATGTATAAAAAAATTTCTAAACTTAATGTATTTATATTAATTTAACTAATATTTTCACATTGGTGCCAACTCAATCTATCCAACTAATTTAGATAAGAAATCACTAATGTGGACCTGACCTCCTTATGTGGCACAGCGGACGTTGATGTAAATATATTTTAATAATTATTTTGAAATTTTCTTTTCTTTTCTTTTCTTTTCTTTTTTCTTTCTCTTTTTCCTCTTCATTTTGGTTGGCGAAGGTCACTAGTAACCCTTGTCGACCATTGGATGACGGCCAACAAATCCTCGCTAGCTGTTGAATTGGTACAAATGCAAAAAATTTATGACTAAATTGATTCTATTGAAATATTTAAGATTGAATTCGTACTAATGTAATAAATCTAAAAAAAAAAATTCGGTACTTCCCACAATATTTATATCTACAAAATTGATACAGACATTGTTCTTATCCACACTTGAAGAATTTCTAGCGTGTTAGCGTCTATGCAAAGCGGTAATAATTGAAAGATTCGGCGAATAGTCGCCTTGCTACATGATTTCTTGATTGTGGAATTGAACAGGAGTTTTCACCAATAAAAATAAAGAGAAAAAAAATTTCATTTGGCTTCTACCCCCAGGAAAATTCAAGCCCTAAGAAAGAAAACTTAGTCAAGAAAATGACCTTGATATTATATTGTGCGGACTGTCGAGACAATAAATGATATTGGTTATTTTCCAAAATTAACTGGTCATATTTTAGAATTAAAATTAGGAAGATTAAAAAAAGTTAATTTTCTAGTGATTAGTAGAAAATAATCAAATTTGAAAGTTTCAGTAACGTATCTATTCGATTGATCTTGCTAAAATACCACTATTTGTTACATGCGGATCATGTGTTTTACAAAAAATGGAGGGGATAGTGAATATTAATTTAGATAGCTAAAAAGAAACGTGGACGGAGATGTCTCAATTAGCCTCCCTTTCTTCTTACAACATTTGTGACCTCCGTTAAGTAGTTGAAGTTTAGATATTTTAAAATGTAAAGACAGATTCCCAAGTTATTATAATCCCTACTCACTTTGTTAAGAAGAAATTCGTTATATAATAAAGCTATGTGATCACCACAATGGTGAGATAATAAGAGAAAATAAACGAAATTGTCGGGAATCCATAGGAAGTTTACATGGTTCAATTGGTTGAACTATGTGATGTTCGACTGTTATGGCTAAAACTATCATCTACAGGGGTGAATAGATAATTGTGTGAAAATAAAAGAATTTAAACAAATATTGCAGCAAGACAACTTTTGATGAAATTGTCAAATCTTATCGGTGTACAATTCTATCTTAATAATTAAAAATGAGTAAAGGATAGAGAATTGCACATTAAAGTTTATTGTGGTTCAGATTTTGCAAGCTTACATTCACTTTCCCGTGTTATAGCCTATTGGCTGGAATCCACTGATAAAAATCGATTAAAGATTATAAGAACCGAGCTAAGAACACTCCATTCCTCACACACCATGAGCCTCTAACAGATTACACAATTTCGCTCACAAAGACGGATGTATAAGATCACAAAGCACTATTCAGATTTTGGAATTAAAAGCTTCAATTCTTGTGTATGCGTATTCTATTTCCTTCAGCTTTGAAACCTCTTCTTATACTTCTCCTAGTCTAAGCTAATCGTTGGACATATCTCCAGGAGAATTATCCAGCCAATTTACCTATTAGCCTAGATCTCGTCGAGAAAATTTGATTGCTTCGGGATTGTCAAGGGTAAAAGTTCTCATATTTTTTTGCTGCTCATACAATAGTCCGGGTTTCCAAAAGTTCGGTGTTTAGGATTGGAAAGAATATTTCGCCTCAATTAAGATGTTCAAGGAAAGTTGAATCTTCGCTAGAAATTTAGGAAGACTTTCCTTTTGAAACTCTTTATAAATATGACAGGGAATCCAATCAATCGCCACTAGCTGTTGCACAAGTATTTTGACTCTTTCTTAACTATTTGATAGAATATGTAAGAAAGGAAAAACAAGCCACGACCCTAATTCCGATCAACATCATCTGATCATGTCCCATCAGACTTTCCACTTGAAAATATTTTATATCAGAATCTAAGTTTATGAGTTTTGTCAGTCATCAAAATCACTTAGGGAATGTTTTCTCAATAATCTCCCTCCCCCCTTTTTATAATGACAAAACTTATTCAAGCAAAACTTTTTAAAGAGATAAAAATTTGAGATTTAAATAGCTCTTGATTAAAGCCAAATATGAAAATGAGGTGTAGTTAAACTATAAGAATATCTAAATGAATATTTAGCAAGATTCTTATAGCTAAAGGTCTGAATTTAAAAGACATGGAATGAAGAATTTTTTTTTTTGCCAATCCCTTAGGCTTTTGCGATGTTCAAAGTCTTAAAATACCTGTAGAAGTAATATTAGTGCAGTGAAGTTCGCAACTTCAGTTCTACAACTCCAGTTCTGTTGGCCCTTCTCCCCCTTTTTGTCAACAATAAAAGATATACTAGATAAATCATAATATTATAGACAAACTATAGCATGAAGTGTAGTCCAACAGGTTCAAACACAGAAATGATCCACAAACGAACCAAGCATTAAAACGATCCAAACTTCAAGAAATAATGCAAATAAGGAAAGTTATTTGGAGGAGGATGGTTGATTTGGGTCAAGATTTGGAATAGGAGTTGGAGATGGAATGAGAGCAAGAGATGGAACTCTGTGATCTGAAGGTAGTTGAACAAAAACATAACATTGCATAGTTTCCAAAATACGCTCCATTGTTGTCATTCTGGTGTCCAACGCTTCCACTTGAGTTCTGAAAAGATAGTTTAGTTCTTCAACTCTTTCTCCATTTTGTCCTTGTGTTCTTTCATACTGAGTAAAGTCTGCAGGAACAACCTGTCCTCAGTATTATCAATCATCTTGAAGGATCAACTTCTACTCCAAATCTCATCACCATACTAGTATTCTCTTACCTTTGTTTATTAGCTTCAAAACCCCCCTCAACATTTGCAACTCATTTCCCTTTATCTTGCACAACTGAGTCAAAAGAATGAACGGGATCGGTAATTTGCTCACCAGTCATGCTAGTAGTTCCAACATGGATGAAAGCAAGGTCAGGAATAGAGAGATCAGCAACAATAGATTCTAGAGCCATAGGAGTGCTTCATGAATTGCTCGAGTATCTAGAAGATTAGAAAGAGCTCCAACCATTATGTCGATACTTCTTGACCTTTTGAACATTATCAGGACTCCTCGGTGGTGCCTTTATTAACAAAATTTCCTTTGTTAGCATCATCAGTGGAGTCCATGGGAATGTTTTCTAGTAGAGGCTCCATAGGGTATTCTGCATAATCAAGCTCCCCTTGAATAGATGCTACGACTTGAGATGATTTAGCTTCAATAGCTCCTATATTAGAGACTAAACCCCGCTCTCCAACAATGATTTGATCTTGAGCAAGTTCCTAATGCTCAGTGAAGTCTTGGTCTCTGGCAGGCTCCTAATGCTTAACAACAGTAATTCTTCTTTTGAATCAGACTTTGCCATAAGACAGATATTAGCATATTCTTCATCACTTTCTTTGCACTCAGTGTCACTCCACGTTTCAGCCTTCAATGCTTTATTTGTCTTCTCATACTTGTTATTTCTTTACTTCAGAAGAGGATAATTTGACTTGATGTGTCCTCACTTCTTGCACTCGAAACATGCCACATCCTTACTTTCCTATTTGTCGTTGAAGCTTCTCTTTTACTAAGATGTTTTGAAGGATTTCTTTCCTTTTAGCTTCCTTTATTTTTTGGCCATTCTTTGAAGCCGTTTCACCATAAGTGCAATCTCCTCGTCGTCTTCGTCACCTTCGCCCGAATCAATCATCGAGTCAAGATTAGATTTTAAAGCAATTGCTTTCTTACCTCGGTATCTTCCTCATTCAGACATTCACTTCATAGGATTGGAGTGCTCCCACTAGTTCATCCAAAGAAAGAGGTGATATCATGTGAGTCTCCTGGATGGATGTCTTAATGTTGTTCCACTCCTTTGATAGTCCTCAAAAAATCTTGTTCACTTTCATTGAATCTAATATAGGTTTCCTTTGTTACGCCAAACCATTGACAATGTCAATAAATCTACTGAACATGTTGGTTATGGATTCTTCAAGTTTCATTTTAAAGGCTTCAGATTGTTGGAGTAGAATATTTATCTTCGTCTCTTTGACTCGATCAGTTCCTTCATAAGTTACCTGCAATCTATCTCAAATTTCTTTTGTTGATTCACATGAGGAGATTCGATTATATTCAGATAGAGATAAAGTGCAATATAAAGAGTAGATAGCTTTATTATCTAGTGCTTCTCTTTTGGTGATGCCCGCATAAGATAAGGCTGAAGTTTCTAGCTTTTTGCCTTCTTACTTGGTCGAGGGAGGTTTAGGTCTTATGCCTCTCAAAACAACGTTCCACTACAAGGGATCCTTAAATCTGATGGATGCTTTTATCTTGTTTTTCTAGATGTTGTAATATTTTCTATCGGGGTACGGAGGCCTTGAATCACTTTGACCTTCCATCAAACCTAGTGTAATGTTGCTAGCCATTGAAAAATCGTTAACTCAGAAGTAATAAAACACTTCTATTAAGAGTAACCGGGCTCTGATACCAATTGTTATAACTAAAACTATCACCTAAAAGGGGGTTGAATAGGTGATTGTGTGGAAATGAAAGAATTTAAACAAATATTATAGTGAGACAACTTCTAATGAAGCTGTTAGATCTTATCGGTGTACAATTCTATCTCAATAATTAAAAAGGAGTAAATGATAGAGAATTATACACAAAAGTTTATAGTGGTTTGGCTTTTGCAAACTTACGTTCACTCTCCCAAGTTACAGCCTATTAGCTGGAATTTACTAATAAGAACTTATCAAAGGTTACAAGAGCTAAGCTAAGAACACTCAGGTTTGTGTGACCCACTCCTCACACACTCTTAGCCTCTAACAGGTTACACAATTTCGCTTATAGAGATGAATGTATAAGATCACAAAGCACTCTTTAGATTTTGGAATTAAAAACTTCAATTCTCGTGAATGTGAATTCTATTTCCTTCGGCTTCGAAACCTCCTCTTATACTTCTCTTGGTACAAGCTGATCATTAGACATATCTCTAGGAGAATTATCCAGCTAATCTACCTGTTGGCTTAAATCTCATCGAGAAGATTTGATTACTTCAAGATCGCCGAAGGTGAAACTTCTCATATTTTCTACTACTCATACAACAGTCCGAGTTTTCAAAAGTTGAGTGTTTAGAATTGGAAAGAATATTTAGCCTCAAATAAGATGTTCCAAGAAAGTTGAATCTTCAATAGAATTTAGGAAGACTTTCCTTTTGAAACTCCTTATAAATATTGCAAGAAATCCAACCAATCGTCACTAGCTGTTGCACAATATTTTGACTCCATCCTAGCCATTTGAAGGAAGGAAAATAAGTGACAATTCTGATTCTAATTGACATCATCTGATAATGTCCCATCATACTTTCCACCTGAAAATACTTTATATCATAATTTAAGTCTCTAAGTTTTGTCAGTCATTAAAATCACTTAGAGAATGTTTTCTCAACACTGATAAGAGCGGCAAGAAAAGTTCTACCTATATAAGCTCAAAATGTCACGTATGATGTTTTTAACTTGGTTGCAATATCGTGCCTTGTTTGAAGTCATCTGCAATCTCGCACAATGTTGAACATTCCACATGCTTAACACTGCAAATTGGCTCAAGGTAACTATTGGGTTTTTGTGTGAATCAAGCACACCACAAAGATTTGATTTTCTTCATCATCAAGTGCCAAAAAAAAAAAGTTTTTTATTTAGACAACTCACCCAACTTTAGGACTTGGATTTTACTTGATCCATGAGATTAATGAGATATCTTTGTAAGTCGATTTTTATTTATCGAGAATGATCCTTTTTTCCGCCATGAAAAATATCGTGAAATAGATTGTTACAGTCCCTCGCACACTCCACGAGTCTTCCTCTCTATGAAGCCTCACTTTCTCCATGAGCTTGAATTTGTCCGTTTGAGTCCGGGAAATGAGAAGGGAACCGTATCGCTTTAGGAGACTTGTGACCTCGCTTGGCCGAAAATATTGATGGGATAAAAGCACACGACAAAGACCTTGGAATCACGAATGATTTCAGATAGTGAAATAATTAGGATATATTTGGGATACTTTCTTATGTAAAAATAATTAGAATATTTTTTTTGTTTGTCAATATCTTTTAACATTATGCTGACGTCATGGAACAGGTATTGCACACACCAGCACTGGTTTGTCGCTTTCTCTCTGCATTGGACTAATCCGCCCCTCCCCTGAGAGACATTATTGGAGGACAAATGGTCCAAACCCCGTCCAGTTGGCATTTTTATCCGAAGCCACACACACACATATATATAATCTCATTTTCAGGAACTATTCATCACGCAACATACAACTCTCCGTTATACTGTGCTTTCTAAGTGTGCTTACTCACCCTTTTTCTTTTCCATAGCAAGTTTTTGTGAAATAACTCTTATGCGAAGAAAAAAGGTGTTATGAGATAGACCCTCTTGGCCCAACCCTAAACACTCTAAGATCATTTTTCAAACCCGTTGACATTTCAAGTCAAGAGATAAATAAATAGACACATCCCATTATACTAATCATGGGTGTTCTTAATAACTAAAGGGGTCGAAGATCAATAAATGAGTTATTTATCATTTAAGCATTTGTCTTGCGGCTAGATACAAATAATATATATTGACGTCAATGACACATTTGAAATGATTGTCGCATTATCGTGCATTACTCCACGAAATTATTACGGTCATTTGACCAAATATGGATAAATTAACAACAGTTGGATGCAATTTTAAATTTAAGTAATAAGGAAAAAACTTTCTCTCTCTCGTGAGTCGCGACGCACCAATCATTCCGTCACCTATGATTTCTACCGCCCATGGGTGATCAACCTCGTGATCGTGATCACCATCGCCATCTATTCGCATTCGACTAATTGTGATCGAACTGATAAAAAATATTCCCACAAAAGAAAGTGAGATATATGGATGCCAGCCTTAACATTTAAATTGGCCAATTCGCAGAGAAAAGACACACAAAAAAAAAGGTAAAAAATTGATGACATTAAAATCAATCTCCTAGGATCTTGGAAAAAGAAAATTAATTTTTTTTTTAGAAAAAGAAGAAACTCCAAATCCTTGGATAATAATAACGATATAGCGAAATTCTCCCCGTAAATTAATTATCATTACCGCGAACTGGATTTTATGCCACACGCCACTTCTGACGCGTCGCATGAGCCGTCGCATGAGCTGGCCTAAAGGGCACAAGCTTCCACCTCTCAAATTGATTTTTGTGGTAGTCCCGCTTCGATCTCAATTTAATTTACTTTGACTCAAAGACAATTATTGTTCTCGAAGTACCGAAAATTTCACTCCAGGAGAACCTAATATTTTCACTGGGCACAAGCTCCAATGCACTGTACTAAACGCATCCTAATTCAAAGCATTTTTTTTTTAAAATTCATCACATTTTATAGAGGAAAAAAATGCTTCGAAATATTTTCATACATACAGAAATTTCTTAAATTATTTTCAATTAATAATGGCCATGCAAAGGATATTTTGACATATACATCGTACCAAAGAGTAAAGATGGATTGATGGACATGTCAAAGATGATATATCGCAGTATCATAAGAAGATGATAAAACTAAGGCCATAATCCCCTAAAAAATCCTTAACTATATAGGTCTAGTCTCAATTATATGCCGGATTTAAAAAAAAAAAAAAAAAACTCTCACCTTTAATTTCAGTTCGAAATATGCTTCGAACATTTTTTTTTTTTGTCTAAGAAAAACCCCAACTTTTTTTTTTTTTCATGTCCCAAATCCAGCCCCAAACTTTAATTCTAGTCCCAAATCTGCCCTCTTTTGCCTTATATCCAAAAATTGCCATTAGTCATCCTTAATTTCCATAATTTTCATATCAAATAAGGTTTCATTTTAGAGATAATTTTCCATGTCACTTTGCTGATGTAGATTCATCACTTATGCGGAAATGCCACATTTTCTACATCAAACAACTAATAGCGATTTTTTCTTTTATTTTACAGATTTTGAATGAAAGCAAACTTAAGATTAGATTGAAAGTTGCTGACTTTTTTATGCAAGAAAAGTTCAAGGAAAATTTGGAACTAGAATAAAGTTGATATTTTCTTAGACAAAAAAAGTCCGACATAGATTTGAGACTAAACTTAAAATTAAGGACTTTTTCAAAGACAATAAAAAGTTTGGAACAGACATAAATTTTGGGATTTTTTAAGACGAAATTTTTGGGCAAAATTGAAGCTAAATAAAAAAATTGAGATTTTTTCTCAGGGGATTAGGCGTATAATTGAGTTGCGTGATACAGAATATCTTCTAGAAATAATGATGCAATCAAGCTTGGGCTATAAGAGGCAAATTATTGCTTTTGGAGAAGGGAAAGCGACTCCAATCCACTCGTTAGAACGTGACCGCAACTTGGTGTTCTAACCCGGACGAAGCACAAGCAATAAAGATTTTTATGAGTTTTCTTCCATGTCATGTCAAGCCATTGATCCAAAAAGGGTAAAGCAAACCCAAAAAGAAGTTTTGTCGTCAGGCATAAGAAAGAAAACTATTTAGGCATCCAAACTTGGAAAGATCTTTATTGAGATTGACCCATAAACTAGACATATGTTTGAGAATTTGCATATAAAGTCACAATCCAATATGGACAATACTTACTAGTGGATGTGCAAACGCGTTGCAGGTGTGCAGAAATTAACGTTTGAAGAATTAAGTTTGTCACGAAATATTTGAATAATTTTCAATTTTTAAAATACTTTTAAGTAATTGCCCATAGACAGATTTCAATCTCAGTTTAAAATAAAAAAATTTAATTTACTCATTTGTCCATAGACACAATTTTCGCAAAATAAGTGACTAATAATATAATAAAACGGATTAAAAGTAATCCCTCACACAAACGGTATAAGAATCGTCATGTGTCCATAATAATATGCTATTTACATATCTTGTAGACTATGCTTTCGGCTATAGCATAGCATGTATAATGGGAAAGGGAATATTTAATTGTTAAATGAAGAGGATCTTCATCTAAAAGTAAACATGTAAACAAGTTGGCCCCGATCCTTTCAAATTACATATCGAATATTCCCTTTAATTGCGTAGTTTTGTTACTGAAGTTCTCGTACTTGTACATATAGAACACGTCGTTTCCATTTAGGATTTTGCTTTTTAACAAAAAGAAAAGGTTTTATAATTAAACGGTTTATTCATATATTAATCATTGTACTATCTTTATTTGCGAAATTACTTCATTTTTTAACTTAATATCTTATATATACCATTAGTCAAGTACTACTCGTGAGATTAAATATGACAAATGCACTTGTATATTTAAGTTTAATTATAATCAAATCAAATCTGTAGTGTAGATGTAACATTTCTAATACCCTCGATTTCTTGATAATTTGAGATAATAAGAAGTGTACACGAATGTACATAGTTATAAATTGAGAAATTTTGACAAATTTATATGACTCAAATGGATATAATCTAATATGGAAAATTAGCATTTGATGGAAAATCAAAGAAATTTCATCTTTTAATTTGGTCTTATGTGTTTCGAATGACTTTTATTTTTTACTTTTCGTATTTTTAAAATCTTGCGGCTACCTAGATTTGACTTTTTTTGAGCTGAAAAGACTTGAAACTTTTACACTATACATATGATACACAAGTTTTCAGAGTAATTTTTCTCTAACATTTTAAAATGTGAATAATACTATAATTTTTAGGGACAAAACCAAAAAGGTACTTTTGTTTATGAAAATTAAAAATGAACACTCCTGAACCAGAAGTTCAGAGGTGGCGATGGAATTGTATTTTTGATCGTATTTTCATATTGTATCGAATTACTATTAGAGGTTGTACATCCATGAAACAACTTCAAGATAAGATACATTCTGAATGTGATAACATCCACTTTTTCGAGTGCAAGAATAAATGATAATGAAAGCCAATGAATTTGTTAGCATTTATACCATGCATTCCACAATTCATTACCATGAAGCACAAGAAGCCCAATTAAAGCCATATCTAAATTTTTGCCTGAAAAATTGTAAATATACAGTCATATACTCTTTTCTGTATACATTCCACATCTATCACCGTTAATTTGGATGGTCGGTCAAATTTTCAATTTGCAACTACCAAATCAATGGTGCTGAAGATAGGTTATGTATGAAAGAAACTGTACGAATTATGTGTCGTATACAAATCCAAGTTTTGCTTAGGTCAATTGAATAACCAAACGAGCTATAAAGCCAAAGCAGCCGTGAGCCGTAAGAAAAGGGGGAGCTGTTTTATTTAGGCAGCCGACTAAGAGAGAGAAAAGAACGCAAAAGAAAAGAAAACCCCGCACTCAAGAACTTGTAGAGAGAGAAATCAAGAAAGGGAAGAAGATACATGGGACCACACTCAATCCCCCTCTTAAATAATCATACTTCGACAAAACATCATAAGCAATCACAAAGTGTGCTCACTACGGTTCAGATTCTCCAAATTCTTTCACCTTCCTCTATCTCTCTCCACCATTACCACCACCACCACCTATAAATCCCTTCCCATTCCGACCCTTCACCCCTAATCCATCCTCTCAATCCCTCACCTCTGTACCTTGTTCATATCAGCACACTTCCCATCTCTCGCTCCTCAATCTTTATGGATTTCGAATTTCAAGAATCCGACATAGTTTTCACCTATCAAGATCAAGCAACGACGGATCAGAGCAGCGCCGAGGACGAGCATGACTACTACAGTTTTTGCAATACATTGGTGGTGCCGATTCGTGATGATTCGTGGGCTCATGGCAAGTCAAACAAGAAGAAGGCCAAGAAGAAAACGACAAACTCATCGCCGGTCGATATCCCGGAAACTTTCATCCGGTCCCCCGAATCTGACTATGCGTACGA
The DNA here is from genome assembly GCA_014182395.1 of Eucalyptus sp. ANBG9806169. NCBI lineage: Eukaryota > Viridiplantae > Streptophyta > Magnoliopsida > Myrtales > Myrtaceae > Eucalyptus > Eucalyptus sp. ANBG9806169. Next base: position 3,865,367 of record CM024576.1, on the reverse strand, counting down.
GGAGGGGGACGACGAAGGAGAGGTCGTGCCACCGCACTTGATCATCAGGCGGCGCGTGGCCACGAGGATGGCGTCCTCAGTATGCTTTAGCCATGGGAGGATGCTCAAGGGGAGATATTTGAGCGAAGTGCGGAATTCAATTCTTAGAATGACAGGCTTTTTGGAATCATGAGAAGGTCTCTATTAGAGAATTCATCATTTTTACCCTAGCACACAAAAAAATGGCAAAAAAGGGGAAGGAAAATGTCAAAAAAGAGTGACGATGTCCTTTTCTTTATTTCATCTCCATTTTCTTGATGTCTTCTGAGTTTCATTTTCAGAATTTCATTCAGTGTAACGGAATGAAGAACTTGGATTCAAAATCGGAAAAGTGTAAATGTGGGTTCTGGCGCAATTCAGTTTTCTTCCTTAAAATTCATGTACAGACAGCTTGTTGCGTTGATGTTGGGTTTCATGTATATAGTCGGAAATCCCTACCTGAACAGCTCGTATCCGAGGGAGGGATTTTCTTTATTGTAGGTCATATAATTGTATAAACAGCGTGGTTGAAGGTATTGTAGGTCTTTGGAGAGGGGAAAAAAGGGTAGAGCAGGTCTTGGGGGATATTTATTATAAATTAGAAGTCATTAATATATGTATGCAAATAATAGTAGAAGTATACAAAATTGTAACAAAAAAAAAAAAAAGTCTGTCATGTCCTTTCGTATATCAAATATTGTAATAAATTATCCTCGTAATTACAAAAAAGTTCTCATCTTAAATTATTCTGAATTAAATATACGACTATTATTGTTGTGAAGTATTAGTATAATAACCACCGAATTTAATATTGAGGGTTTGTCTACTAATAAAACTGGGTTGCTACCTGTCTGCGGTTTGGAAGATTGCTCTATTCATCTAAGCAGAGTTGATTGACTCGAGGAATATAAATAATCTGTACATGAACCGGTATGATCATGACTTTTAATCTTATCCAATGGAAGATGTAGATTGAACTCTTTTTAGTGCAAAAAATAATGGGTAATGTGGCACGTGTTATTTAAAAAATATGAAAAAAAAAGAATTCTTTCTTCTTTTTTTTTTTGGTAAAAAAAAAAAAAAAAAAAGAGTGTTCTTTCGACCGATACATTATCATCAATGTTAAAAAATAATAGTTACTAAAAGCATTCATTTTCATGAGATTGTATATAAGCATAGCGAGGAAAGTAAGTAAAAGACGACAAGATTCTTGCACGCTTCGGGTCATGATTGCCTAGGGCTTTACTACGTTGTCTTTCGTTCATGCCCGGATTTGGATGCATGTGATTGTCACTTTCATGTTGAAGAAGAACAAAACTAGGCATCACAATCACATGTTTCATGTTGTCATGATCAAGCAATAGAGGATACATTTAACATTTTCAGAATTTTTCTAGTAACTAGTTGGTTGATGAAAATTTAAGTTATAGGAAAACAACTTCTCTTTCCAATAAGATAGATATCATTATACTTGATTTTTTTTTTTTTTTATCATTTTCGATAAGTCTCGCATGTTTTTTTTCCATAGATATTGTCTATCATCCCTTGAATACTTCACCTATGCTCATGTTCTTCTACATTTTCCCAAAAACATAATCATATATGATGTTTTACAAATACTTTTTCACAATTTATTTCCTTTTTTTTTTTGTAATTTTTGTTATGTTGATGGATTGCATGATAAACAAAGAATATATTTGGATTCTAGTATGTTGGTCCTTACATATCATTTCTAACGATGCAAGCAGCCTTTAGAAAAGACGAGTTCCTTCAATTGCTTGCATTAATGAATAACTATCAAATTAGTCACTACCTATTTCAGATAAAAGATTAAAACAAATTCTACAAAAATAAGAAGGGACAAATTACCAGTCAATAATCTCTCTCCCTCTCTCTGTCTCATTTTCACACCAACGTACTGTTTGAGTGCATGTCAAAAACACAGATAATAAAAAATAAAATTAATTTTGATTACGAAATAAATTTCAAATAACTCGTATCTTACCCATATCTTTGACTCTCGACGTGGCATTTTTAGGTTTCTTGAGGCAGATGGATTGAGTCCCCGCATCGAGCGCAGATCAATGGGCGGCACGGCGTGAAAAGCGCGAGGCCACGTGCGGACACACGGCTTCCACCTAATGATGACCCGCCTCGCCGTGCGCAACGCGTTACAAAGCTCGTCCGAGAAGGGACCGGATAACGTCAAGCTCATGCAACCGGCATACGCGGACAGCATCGCGGCCAGAAAATTCTTGCAGCACCATATTTTATCAGCAACCCCCGAGCTAAAATAAGATTTTACGTGTTCTACATTGGAATTTAGGGCTTCAGGGTGTCGGATTTTCATTGGTTAACTTCTATTTTGGGACAGAGTGCGTGTGTTTTATCTGTTTCTATATTATAATAACCGAGTTGCAGATAAGGAAACAGCAAAGGGACGGCGACATGCGAGAATGAAGAAGAGGAGAGAAGAAAGTCAAACTGGTTTTTTTATTTATTTATCTATTTTGTGTGTGGGTGTCTTGAACTTCACGACCCAATCAACTCCAAAGACTTTGAGAGAAATTGAATATAGTGAGTTCTGAAGCAAGTGATTGGTCGTTGGGATGCAAATGGATTGGCATGACGAACGCTAATTCTTTCGGAGACTTGTCGATTTCAATTTGGTTGGTAAAACATTGGGAAATGAAATAGTTTGTCAAGATAAGATGGGTTGAAAATTGCTAGGAGGAGAAAACTTTCTATATAAACACCTTAAGCTCACCCGGATCCTAATAATAATAAATAACCTGAGAAATGGATTCCATCGTCTTTTCCCACCTTTCACTGAACTGCCAAGAAAACAAAACCGGACTATCATTTTGAGCAAATTAATTGCCTTGAAAATTTTCATTTTCATTCTCTTCTGCTTACTCAATTACTAGTCTAGTTTTTAATGAAATTATTAAAACTTCTAGTGTTTGAGATCCCTTTACTCAATATGGCAATTGAAATGACACTCATTATGCAATATCAAACTGTAGACTACATATGAATGTGATCAGTGATGCTTTATCAACACTCGAGTAAGTCAAAGCGTCTAAAAATGAACTTGTTCAAATATTTTTATTTTTGTGTTTTTAGAGAAATAACTCAATTTTTTTCTAGATAGAGAAGAGGGCTACTAAAAGAAAGGGAGGACATCTCGATCAATCATATAATTACAGCGTCGAGTGAAAAGAAAGGTTCACCTTTCAAATAAATTGTATCTGATGATGAATCCAAAAACTCATGAAAAAAATAAACACTTGAGAAGATGGAAAATTGGGAGTGTAGAAACCAAACATACGCAAGCAATGAAACGTTGACCCATCCATCACCAGTAAATAAACTATTCCCTTGCAATGGTTTCCTCAGAATCGTTCTTCCACGTGGCTTAATGTTCTGTGGTTTTCATACAATTAGTTTTCTCGCGAATCGCTTGCTTTATTCTTTGAAATTAGGGTTCCACATAGGCTCGAGGTTGCTATCACAAAAATGATGAGCAATCATTTCATGCACTCGAAAATAATGATGATCTGGTTTAGAGAGAGAGACGTGATGGTAAGAGTTGCCTCCAGTTTGCGCTGCTAAATACAATTGGCCTAAGACCTTGTCCTTTAGTTTTGATTGCATGGGTTAAGCAAGCTCACGAGCTCCGAGATGATATCTACACCAGTCATATTCAAAAGGCTAACTTATGGAATATACAACTGAAAAGGTTATATTAAGATATATTAAAATTAGGGAGAATTACTAAAAAAATTTTTTTAAAATTTATTGTAATTATGCTAATTCAGTAATAAATATTTTTTTTGGTCAATTAAGTCCTAAATTTTTTATATTTATGCTAATTCAATCCTTTGGATCAATTTTGGCCAGAAATGGCTAATATAGACGTAAGCTGGTTAGCGTCTTACATGACAATTGATATTCACATAAATAATTTTTAATAATATTTTAATATTTTTTTTCAAATTTTTTGTTTTATAAATTTTCATTTCTTTTTCTACTTTTATCTCCTTCCCTTCTTCCTCTTGTTGGTCGTTGGATCAATGATCAGTTAGAGGTGAGGGTCAATGAGGTTGGCCGTGCCACCAACCACTCGTGATGGTGAGTACTCAAAAGATGAGTGTACTTGAGTACCTAGAGGCATTCGATGCCCCTGAGCTTCAAATACGGAACAATGCCACCTTCGACAATGGAGAATCCAAAGATTCCACTGCTATCGCCATTAAGGACTCTTGGCCTTCCATCGATCCTGTCTTCATAAAACTCTATGAAACGCTTGAGTCGGACGATTTTACAAAGAAAACCGGAGTCGCAAGTGCGCCAATTTCAAGTTTATTTCGTAAGTTCAATCTTTTTTATGTGGGGGGCACATCAAAATTGGATTTACATCTTTTAGTCAATAGATTTCACATCGTAGAATCCGATGCATTGATTTTTTGTTTACATTGTTTTAGAGATTGTGGGATATTATTTGATATTGCAGTTTAATATTTTGGTAGCTGGCAAATTAGATTAGATTAGATTAGACTAGACAATAGATAATATTTTTAGATTTTTCTAATTTACATCTCCAAGTATTTGTTTCCTATAGCTTGAATTTCTTTCTTTAGGTTTTTAGTTATAAGTATTGCTTCTCATTTCATATAGAAATAACTTATCCTTCTACCTTATAAAATGTTGAGAGATTATCTCTGTTGCACTTCTGCGTGTGCGCCCTTCCGGCGTGTGTTCACAATGAGCATCTGAAAGGTGTGGAAACATTGAAAGGTTTGGCTCATCAACGAGCGTCTCAGCAGGCAATAAAACAACGGCCGGATGCGATGACTATCCGATCCAAGGCTTTTCACCTGGAGAGACAATCCGAACGGGGTGACAAAGTGGCACCAGGAGGGAATCAAGCCCATGGCCAACCGTTTGACAAACCTGCCCCAGAAGTTAGGAACATCCGACATCAACCCTACCTCAGGGAGATTTTCATGATGATCACGACGAGTACAGAGTTCACAGAGGCTATGGCAGCCGCTTATTATGGAGGTCGTGATACATGCTATAGACATAATGGTCATCATGGGTGAGATTGACGTGGAGATTACAAGCAAGATTATGACCATCAATGAGCAAGAGAGTTGTATAAAACATGTCCCATGCAACCATAAAAGAGTAGTCTAGCAGTACGCTAAGGAGAGAAAAAGAAAAGCAGTACCTAACGACTAAAGCCCGAGTTTCACATGGATCAAGCCCAGAAATTACACTACTGGAAAGAAGACCTTGCATCATAGTCATACAACAGCGACCTTTTCAAGTGTCTGACTAAGGATCAATACAAGTTTAGAGAGACTGCTACGCAAGCACAGACTTACAAAGATACTGAAAATAGTAGATTAGGCATGATATCAAATGTAAGGACAAGTTCAGTACCTCTCCGGATCATCATGTTGCTCACTACCGTCTGGACTTCTCATGATGCCTGCGTGAGAGAGCAAAACCCATACGTGAGTCACAAACTCACCCCCTGTGGAGAGGTACTTAGCGTGAGCCCCCACATCATTTGAAGGAGCCACATACAACATCATTTCTGCCCAGAAGTCGGCCAAGATCGTCCAAATATGCTCTTCATCTGTTGCTTCAATCGAAAGTTGCCTTCCCAGCCAAGCACCTTGACCCACAATTGTTTTGCCGTATTGTTCATTGTCAAGGGCCTTCAGCTTTTGAATCCTCTCATCCATCACAATTGAGCTTCCCTCAAATAATTCCCTAGTTTCTTTCACAACACGACCGAATATGTATTCAGATCTGTAAGGGTGAGCGGGTAGTAGTCTTGGGGCAAAAGCAACCAAATAAGCAAGATATTTTGATAGCGTAGTTGCTATATTGAAGTTCTCCCTTTGTCCTTGTGAAACATGAGGAGAAGGTACTGCCCTCCGTTGTTCATGCTCGTAGATACTGGTCGCTATGTGCCAGACCATTATAACATGAGTAGTTGACTCGAGATTGCATGCCCATGAGAGCTGATCAAACATGTTGTTGCGTCTCAAAGAAGCTCTCCCATTCTCCAAGTTGCGGGTGCCATTGTTCATTAGAGACCGTGCGATTGCTTTCATGACCTCTTTGGACAATTTGGTGGGAGCAATTACCTGCTGACCATCCCTTGCCTGATCAAAATAAGCTGCGGTATTGCTATTAAATATCAACTTTGGCGGATGATAGCTGCATTTTTCCAGAAGTGAGTATTGCCGAAGTTGTCCTCCCCATGGTTTCCGGAGCTTAATTCCACACATTATCTCGATAACCTTCTCTGCGATTTTGTTTCTTTGGCACCACTCGTTTCGAACGTATATACATATATATAATACCTTGGCCCATTCTGAGGAAACCCTGATGCCAAATTGGACAATCTCGATACCAAGGATCGTGATCATCATAAAAAAGGTTACCAAAGCATCAGCAGTGGACCATGTGCTTTCATTTTGAGATTTTTGGTAACTTGATATTATAGCCAGAGAGAAAGCAAGCAAACTGACCAGTTGCAGTACTTCCAATATTATATAACGGGGACTGGGAGTAACCGAGAAGTTGGTGTAGAATAGATCGAAAAGAATTGCAAGTTCTACCTCAATTATTCTGAAAACTCGCTCGTAACCATTCGCTTCAGAAAGTAGGCTATGTTGAATCAGGGACCATAACTTGTTGTGAGCTTCTTGGGGCAACGAGTAGCCGGCAAATCTCAGACAGATAAGATTGAAGAGCGAAAAAGAGAGGCAAAGATCCTTGAGTTTGCCATCTGGATCTCCTCCTCTTGCGCTTAAAAGCCTCCCTCTGCAATTCCAAACCTTGTCAATGGTGATAATGTCATCCGTCATACGTAATGATATTTGATACTCTGGTGCTTCGCCCTCAAACAACAGTGGCTGTCGCCTCGAATATGCTCGTAAGAACCACAAGTGGTCCTTTGTCTCTCTTGTCTCGCCCAGCAAGTACTTGTACCCTCGCAGAGAAGATGGATCAACTTGGCTTGAATCACTGCTTTGGTGCTCGGTTTTCATGTAGTCGGCTAACAAAATATAGTTCTTCTGCATCACATCCTTGCTTGCTGACATCAAAGCTCGGACTCTATAGTCGACTTTCACGAACACCAAAAGTATAAGATATACTGGGATCCGCATTGGGTTCGATGTGGGCATGTAGGTACCAATGACCCACCCTATCATAAAACATTTACCAACCATCTCGATATTAAACGACTTCCATCGTTCGACATCCTCAAGGCTGTGTACCGTGTAGGAATCAGCGCTTCCAAGAACCATCACCAAGAAAACTGCCCCCAGGGGGAATAACTCATTGCAAAACGTAGCATTTTGGATGAGGCCCAGAGTGTATGCGACCGCAGTGAATGAAATGGTATAGGCTGCGAACCCGAACAGTGTGAATGCGCGGTTTGTGCAACATCGCCTGAACGCCCCAAAGACACCCAAAAAGATTAGAGAGCAAGCTAGGAGGACCAGCAGCGCCTCGACGGTTTTAAGCCTGAGATGGCGACTCTCCTGCGTATCCACCGAGCGATGTGTGCAGAAAGGCTCTGCCGGGTAGGGCGCTGGCATTGACATATTGATCGAGGCTAGAGAATCACCTGTTGTGAAAGGAGAAGAAAAAGATTGTTAGAAGATCATAAAGGCACCAGGATGGAGTCTATTAACAAAAACGAAGAAGCTAAAGTCATTCATAGCGGGATGAAATGAAAGCAGTAACAGAGAGTCCAGTTTTACTTTTTGACTCTTAAAGAGAAAGGACTTAAGTTTTGGTGTAGTAGCAGTAGTAATAATAATAACAACAATTTATTTACTATTATGTAAAATAAAGAGGGTCTCCTACTTTCGAAAAAATGCAATTCTTATTTTCTTCCTCAAATTTCCTCAATTAGTTATTTTACAAGTACTCTGTCAGTAAAAACTATCTCCGTCCATACTATTCTTACTTCTTTTTCAACTTCATGTATTTTGTCCAAATCATGTGAATTTATGGTGTTCAAGAGAATCCGTTGTATTCATTCCACGTGTATTTGAGAAGATACTTTCTATATGAAAAATAAATTGACTGAATAAAATTTTCTTGCCGTTTAAGACTTCAATCCTTTGTCTGACCGCTAGATTTCCAGTTCCATCCGCTAAGGTACGAGGTTCAGCTACCCCCTACATCCATTCAATGAAAAACTAAGCTAGGGTCCCCACCAAACCGAAACGGACTTTAGGATTTTTTTATGCTCGAAGCCACTTTGTTTGTCAAAAAATCAACAAATATGGATTAACGTTTATAGCTCATTTTTTCAAATCAACACATGAAAATTGAATCATTTTCCTTGAAAACGCTTTTTGTTACACATTCCTAGCAAAATCAAAATTTTTGCAGTAGAAAAGGACCTTGGTCTATAAATGTAATACAGTTTTGTATCAATGTAAGTCACCAAAATTTCATATTTGCAAATAATGAATATTTTTTTTTTTTTTCTTTAGTTTCAAATTAAAATTAATATTTTTTTTTCTGAAAAGTGATTTTAATTCATTGATCATGTGAAAATTTAGAGTATATTTTACCAACAAAAATAATGTTAACAACTGAAACTTAAGAAAAATGAAGGTGGCTGCATCCCATCTGCTGAGTATGGCACTATCTTGGCTCAATGAGGGCAAATTGGTAACTTAGGGAAAGCCAACTTAGTGGGGTCAATGTTTGTCCTGCCAGTCGGATTGTGTATCAGATACTAATAATTTCTAAACTTTGGTATAGTATCCTTGTATTTTTAATTCGTCTTATGTGCTCCTAACATTATTCTTAAATGTTCAATCTAATCCCTAAGCTTTCAATTGATCCAACCTAATCCTTTAACTTTTCATAACCAAGTGAAATCAATCATTTGATATATACAAGTTTACATAATTACACTATTGCCCAAATTTTAGAATATTTTTTCAATTCAATTCATATCGTAAATCAACAACACATATGCTATCTTTTTAATACCTTTTTACAATTTTTGTATTTATAAATGTTACAATAGTTTCAAATAAGCGTATGTATGATATTGATAATAGTCAAAATTAAACCTCTTTTAGAGTTATATTGGGTTATTAATCCTTTTACTTGAAAAATAAGTGTTTAACTATCTCTCGATACTCATGTTAATCTAAATCTTTTTCCTAATATTTTACATAGATAAAATTTTTAAGTTTTTACATTTCATGTATTCTTAATGAAATTTAGCTAAATCTATAAATGAGGAGATTAAGATAGCAGGAACATCAACCTGACAAAACACTAACTGAGGTTCTAATTTTACTATAATAAAGACCATAAGTTAGAACACATTTAAATGAAATTATTGTAATATTTATAAAAAATGTAAGCTTGTGTTTCATTTATTCTTAATTAAGTTTAGCTAATTCTATAAATGAGAAAATTAAAGTAGCGGGAACATCAATCTAACATATCTCTAAATGAGGTGTTACTTTTTTATTATAGAAACTATAAGCTAAAACACAGTTGAATGAAAAAACTAAAAACGTAAAAAAGTAACACAAGGATAGAATTTTTTTGTTGTTTAGGAAATGGATGGAATTAAAAGATATTTAACTTTTGGGCAATAGTGTAATTATGGAAATTTATGAATAAATCAAATGACGTATTGGATTTTGTTACCGGAAGTTAAGGGAATTGATTGAACGTTTATCTTTCATTATCTGAAAGTAGTCTTATCTGTGTAAATTGATGAGGATTTCAACGTACTTCCAACCAAAGTTGAAGAAGAAAATTCTTTCACTAAACTATGCAATACATTCACTTTCCCTCGGACTAAATCTCCACAATGGAGATAAACTGACAATTTAAAGGAAACATTTTATACTTTCATTTTCATATAGATGTACACAACTGCATATCACATTATTTCACTTTGATGTAAACATATTTTAGATCCTGACAAATAACCCGCGCAACGAGGGCTTACATCTAGTGACAACATGCAGGCTTTTGTGCACAAAATTGTTTCTTGGCTGTTCTCAATATCTATAAATTAAAGTCAAAATCATCATTTATCTCAATTTTTACTTTCTAAAATTTCAATTGCTATATGTAACCCTCATTCATTGAGTAAAAACTCAATTTTCTTTCTATGCAAATATAATCGCCATTTTCTCTCATTTTACAAAAGTGTCGATATGATTTGGGGACACAATGGTCATTGCATAAATTTTAATCTATAGTTTTACATACAATGATTTTCATCTGATATCTACAATGACATCACTAAATATATTTAGCAAATAAAATATAAAATATAAAATATCATCTTAAGAAAAAGTTGGGCACACGTGAGGCGACCGCGAGAACTCTTGTTAATTATGTAACAAGATATTTATTATTGCAATATGAATATGTACATAACCAACTAAAACTAATGAAATAGAAAAATATTAACCAATTTTGATATAACTTTCTTAAAATTTAAACGGTTGGGATAAATAATTTACTTGAAGCATCAATAAATGCCCCCATATAATTACAACCACCTATTGGAAACGAAATATTGTCAATAAAATGATGTGAGTATTCTTATGCTGAAAATAGATCAATTTGAATCCTAGATATGCATTATTGTAGAAATATATTTTGAATTTTTAAAAAACTAAAAATTGAATCTTGCTTATTTCATGATGATGCACATAATCTATATATATATATATATATATATATATATATATATATATATATATATATATATATATATTTGTCGGAAAATACATACATTTATCTTAGAAGGTGGCATTTCCACCAATTCTTGCAAAAGAGAAAGATAGACATCAAATGATTACAAAATTAAAATGAAGCGTATTTTTTTTAAGAAAAGGCAACTGAAGTCGACCGGATTAAAAAATAATCTCGAAGCAGTTATTTCCAACTTCATATAAATAGAAATGGTCATATGGTAGAAGAAAGTACTTTGCTTTCACGAAGATTTACAAATACTATGGTCCCCCTTTCCATACCAAGCTCATGGTAAAAAAGTTAAGATTCTGACAAATGTAGGAAAGCTATTTAGAGAAGGGGAATTTACATTCTCACTTTATGCTTTCATTTTTTTTTAATTGATTCATAATATTTTACATGTTCAAAATAGTTTGTGCCATATTATGATTATATAAGTGTTGCAATTTTGTGTCTAATGTTTTCTCCTAATCAGAGAATAAGCCGATATAATGGGGTTCAGATCCACTTTAAATAAAATTGCAGGCATTGATCGGTGTGAATAATGTTTTTGTTATAATTATATGCATCTTATTTCTCTAGCAAAATCCACATCAACACAATAATTTAAAATTATATAGCAAATATAAACTCAGACGCGTGCGACACACATTTGTCTTGCTAGTTTAAATATATACGAGAATATTGTATCTATATATCAAAAGTAAATAGGAGTAGCATAGTATCAGGGTGACGTGGTCTTCATAGAATTGTAAATTTATTTTACAATTTGAAGTATAGAAAAATTTATCATTAGTTTTACCTTGGGAAAATGGTTTTTGCCTGTGATTTTCTGAGCAAGAATTTCTCTGTCTTTTCCACTTCGTTGGGAAACTGAAAGTATGTGATGTGTAATATTGTCATCGTTGTTTGGATCACTTACCAAACAAACAATCTAGTGGAGCTATATAATTCATAACTGAGGGACAAAAGATCATTAAGATACTCCGATCCCGCAATACATTCATGAATTGACGTCTGTCCTCTTTTGCTATATTCCTCTTCGTTTGAATAATTAAATAACACCTTTTTCCATCATTATATCTTTCTTATATATAAATAGCACCACACAAAACAAGAATGCGCCGACCCACATACTAATTTCTCAGTGGCTTCCGGCAACCCAGACTCAGGTGCTCGTTGCCCGAACACAGATCCCGTCAGCCGGTTCCTGATCCTGCAACCTTGACCTATGTCTGTGGCGCCGAGACTTAGGTGCTCGGTAGCCTAGAGACAAGACACTGATCCAAGACCTTGGTCCCTTTATTGCACTCAAGTCTATATGTTTCAGTGTTTTTCAATAAAAAAAAGTATCAGAAAATTACTACTATATATTTGTCAAGGACACTCAAACACAGCAAAATGAAACCACTTCCTTTGAAAAGAACTTCTTTAAAATTACTTTCCAGTAGATCCGCTAGACATTCCGTGTGATGGACTAGATGATCATTTTCAGCTGTCTCAAGAAAATGAAAAACACTAATCATCTTGCGTGGGCAACAAATTTAGAAGAAATCAAAGTGATATCGAGAAAAGAAAATTCATTATTGTATTTGAAGGAGAAAATCACCAAAAAATTCCTAAACTTATTGTAATTGAGCCAATTTAATCTTAAACATTTTTCCTCTAATTAATTCCTAAACCTTTTGTATTTGTGTTTGTTTAGTCAATCTAACCAATGGGCCAGAATCGTTGACATGGATGCCAACGATACAATAGACAATTTCTAATAATATTTTTAATTTTTTTTCGAATTATTTATTTATCTATTATTTTGTTTTTCCTAGGTCAACCTGGTTGCCAAGGTCTAGCAACCAGCTAGAAGAAGAAGGGAAGATAAGAAAAAGAGGAAAATGAAAAGAAAAAAGAAAAAGAAAATTATAATTAATAATTAATAATTCAAAAAAATACAATATTATTAAAACTGTTTACGTCAATGCTGGCTACACCACGTAGGATGGCTGGTATCCATATCAGTAATTTTCAACTAATATTGGCCGGATGGGCTAAAGTAACACAAATGCAAAAAGGTTTAGAACTCAATTTGCCAAAAAAAAAAAAATTTAAAAGTGAATTGGCATAATTACAAGAGGTTTAGAATTTTTTTGATAATTCTCTAAAGGTTCAAGAATAAGATGGATGATACCAATTAGGTGGTGAATTTCTAAGGTACAACAATGTACCGTATAATCTTTTACGACTCTTTTATGATATGTGATGACCTTGTTATATTTAAATATTAGGTGCTTGTACTCGGATATTCAAGAAGATTCGACCGGATTTACAACACTCCCTTATGCATGAAGATGGAAATTGATTTTGTTCAAAATTTTACTACATTTAGTTCGTTTCATTTGGAAGTAGGCATATTTCTAGCATTTAGTCTCTATTTTACCTGAAGTAAATATTTTGATTAGTGGGTTACCATATGTGCATCACACCATCCATCGCACCCTTACTTATATGAGTAAGTATAACTTAGATTGCCAATATAAGTAAGATTTTTCACAAGCAACGTGATAAAAATCTATCTATATCATCTGGCATCTGTTCATCAGGACCGCGGACTTCATTCTCCAGAGAAGGCTCCTTTTCATTAACCAAACACTTAAAAATAGACATATATAAGTCCTGATCATGGTGAACAAATGACAGGAAGAAGGGCAAAATTAGAGATGAAGAAGGACAACAATTTCCGTCCGAATGGCAAGCACACCTCACTAGCAAGCAAGGCTGGTAAGAACCACCAAGGAAACCAACTACAGTCTAAGGGACTCTGTACGCGATACATGATATGATATTAAATAGGGTTGAATCAACTCAAGAAATAAAGATAGTAAGAGGAGGATAATACCACGCTCAAAACAGCACAACAAGGTCTACTGTCTAACTTCTTTCCTCCAGATGGCCTTAATCTTCACGACAGAATAACACTACTAGAGTACTTAAACTTTTGGGGATTAAATAGAAGCAGCTCAAGGAACCAAATCGAATAGAAGCTGATCAAATGGAACTGTAAAATAGTTGGTAAGTCAACGAGGACGGTTTCCCATGGAAAGAAGATTTGAGTTTCTGCTGAATTCTTCAACCCAAAAAGAAAAATAAACAAAAAATACTGAAGTTGGGTTTGCAGTTCGAAAGGGACACATAACTAATTCTTGGTGGCTCCATCCACAATTTCTCATGGTTAGATTTATTCATATACCGGTTAGATACGGACGCATAGGCCGGGTTCACTCTAAAAGTTCAATTATAAGAATTTATTTGTTTTTTTTCTTTTGGTTTGAAATTTATAAAAATTTCTAACGTCAATAGATATTAATTATCTATATGTAGTGACTCATCACGAAATTTAGTTGTTAAAACATTTGGGGATTTGTGATAAAGAATTAATCAATTATCTATCACATATAGCTAAAGTCAGAGTTGAGAAAGTATCCATTCTTGTGCTCATCACATGGCACTTCGCTTTATTTTTGTGATTGTCATATGGCGCGACAAGTGATTCCAAGTGGTGAAATGGGTTCACTAACCTTTTTTCCACTCATATATGCTAGGTTTTTAATGGATTACTCCAATTTAATGAATGGATTAAAAATGGGTCTACTTGATTTGACTCGGATCCATCTTTAACTATCTTTAACTAGAACCAACGTCTTTCTAGTTAGGAAGTAATAATGGTTCTAATTCAATTCATTGTGCTAAGAAGAGTTTATTACTTCACAAGACACACAATTCCCCCCCTCTCAGCGAGCATTGCTCCTCTCGCCGATGTTGCTCAATATTGAAACCATGAATGATATTAATAAATAGTGGATTAATATTTTTAGTGTAAATTCATTCTAAACTCTTTCTTTATTATTTATTTATTTGTGAATTCAAATCAAATTAATTTGATTGAAATAATCATAAAAATTATAATTTATTATGCATATATAGAAATATACATTTAATATATAGCGTGTTCCGACGTATTAGAATTTTCTATTTTTTAGAAATGATATATCGGCGAGTTGTAACATATCGTGTCGCGTGTCGGTGTCGATATTATTTAAGATTCAACTACTCTTTTTTTTTTTTTTTGGTCGGAAACTACTCCTTTTCACAATATATTTTTGGGGAAAAAGTCCGATGCTGCTTGACTTGGGTGTACTTTGTAATTTGCTTCGGTCAGACTATGCCCGGAAATTTTCTTCCCGACAGAGTACGCCACTTGAGTAGGACAGTAATTGAAACGGTCTTTATGATGTCCAGGTACGATGTTGAAAAGATCAAAATACTGAAGTAGCGACTTCATAAAAAGATTATTTTGAATAACATCGTATATGTTTGTTGAAGACACTATGATAAAGTAAAGCCCAATTAGATTTATGTCATGGTCTGTGAACGTGAGCGAAAAGTAAAGAGCTCAGGTGAAGGTTCTCTTCATTTATCGATGTGTATGGCGTTAGACTTCGTCTTAATCTGACAAATCTTAATAAGTCTAAGTATTTTCAAAAGATTGAATATTTTCATAGTTGTTTGTGCTTACTAGAGTATAAACCCATGTCATATATATTCCCATGCTTGTTCTTTTATGTTAGATCAACTTTTTAGCACCAGAAGAAATAACAGGAGATGTGTCTAGTAGCTTGATTCGTTAAATTGTCTAGTAATTACTTATCTGCTAATTTTTTTTAATGAATTATCTATTTTTTTTATTATATTTAGTATGCTATTTCCCATATTTAAAGGGGAAAATGACAAGAATTAGAGTCGGGTTGGATTGGGTATGAGTTAGATCAGGGTCAGGTAACATGAGGCCTAAAATTGTAACACGTAAAAATATATCAATGATTTAAATGGGTCAATTTGGTTTAAACCCATTTTTGACCCACACAAACTAACCCGATCCACCCATTTGATAGGTCACACGTGAGTCACCTATGTTAAAAGATTTTGACATATTGTTAAAAGATTTACTTGTCTTCTATGAGGTCATGAATTCAATTCACGTTGTTGGTAATACTTTAAATGACTCGTGCTGCGTTGCCTAACTGTAGCATGTCTTCTACGAAAACACTTTTTGTCTACTAGGATTTTGGGAGTTACAGTTCCAAGCTTGCCAACCTTGGATGTTTAGATCTTGGATTGTGTAGAGTAATTATTTTTCAAACCAAACATTTCATAATAAATGTGGGAACCTCATGGTAAATGCTTTGAAGAAGTCGTTAGCACTAGTCGTCCCATTCCACCGTTGCACGGTGAATGCTAATTCTTTTGGAAACTTGTCAATTTCAATTTGGTTGGTAAACATTGAAAAAAGAAATAATTGATCGAGATAAGATAGGTTGAGACAGATGGTGGAACTTTCGATCAACTACACTAAGGTTTCGTCCTTGTGAATAATATTCTATGTTCCATAAATTTATATTATTACTTGGATTTAAAAAGCAACTGACGATAAAAAAAAAAAAAAAAACGTTTCTCAGCTTTCAAAAACCCTCATATGGATACTTCATAGTTTTAGTCACTACATCCATATTTTAATTGAAGTTTGTGTCTTTTTTACGAGATAATGTAAAAGAAAAGATCCATTACATTGATAACTGAAACAGAACATTTCATTTTGCTTGACTTACATTTTTTTAATTCTTGTCTGCAAAGAATTTGCATTTAGAAATTAGTCATCCTATAGGGGCGACATTATTCCATCCCTCTCCAATGAATGGATGGGTCGATTGCGAATTTTAGTGATGAGTCGCGATCTTTACATTTTCTCATTTCTTATCAAATCTTCATGATAACATTTACTTGGCCAAACTGATATAATCAATGTGTAAATTGGCGAAAACAATTCAATATGAAGAAAAAATCGTTACATAAAATTTCAACAAAATCTGGATCTTTGTGATTTAGAGTTGTTTTTGTGACCGCATGGTAAATGGAACCGAACCAATTGTTTTTGTGCTGTCAAGTTCGAAAGGAGGACTGACCATTTCCCTTGACGGCCTACCGTCAAAGGCCCGTTATGCGATACAACATAAACTAAATGCGGATCGCAGGACATAGAATAGTCACCATTCAAATAAATTGTAGCTGATGATGAGTCCAATTTTTTTTTTTTTTTTATCATAAATAATATAGTAGCTAATATTTTAATGACGGGAATGCAAATTTGTGGGTTTAGCACCCAAAAGTCGCTAGTAAATAATGATGCGTTGGAGAGGCAGACATAAAAGATGATGCTCAAAAGGCGGGCCCGACGGTGCTCTATTAAGCACAAGCTCTTTCAAGCCCCTATCTCACGCTATGTTGGGGTTCATTTTAAGTTTGCATAAATCCTACAAGATTCTATGTAAATTAAGAATCACCACTAATCTATTAGGATTGATAAGAAATTAAGTGAGGTAGAGAGGATACTTTACTTCCTACGCAATCAGAGTTTTCTAAATTCGGGGACTTGATAACACTCATAGTTCCTATTAGTGCCTTTTCAATGCCTCTAACTTGATCGGTTATTCATCTAAGTGATCAAATGATCTTATTTACCACTTATAAGTCCTAAAGGTCCTTCAAATCGTCATTGTTTATTCCATGATTTTTGGGGCTTTATTATGGCCATAACACTTGTACTATCCATTTTAAATAAGAAAAAAGAACAACCCCTGTATTAAAGGTGCTTAAAGTATATACTCAATTATTGAAAAACTTGAACTAAAGGTACGGAAATGAAAACCCGATACTTGTCAAGCAAATGATATTACATAGCTTTCATTTTAAGCCCCGTGATATTATTCCCCAGGAACTTGACCCGATACTACATTGGGTAAAGAATACTACAACACCTTATTTTAAACCTCGGGACATGAACCCCATATACTTGAATCTAAAGACTCTATCTTACATTGGGCAATACGCTCAATTATGACATGGAGGCTTAGAATTCTATGTCAATGTATACACTATCCTGTTGGAGCCTCAATCCGATTTAGGATGATAGCAATCTTCAGTCCTTTGCAGCTCTCTATAATTACGGCCTTTCCCATATCACATCTTTGTTTATTAGAAATGATCCCAGTTTAAGAATAAACTATCAACTGTCATTTTTATCTTTTTTATGTGATGTCTAAATTATTGGGAATGAAACTAAGCCTAGGAAATGCCAATCTAATCCTATTTTTAGAGTTATTGAGCTAAGGATTTGGTTTACCCTAATTAGTTCTAATATAGACTAATTATTCTAAGCCAAAGCTGCCATGGACAGCCACTTCCAAGGATTCTCCCAGCCAACCTTTGGTCTTCATCGACATTCAGTCTATTCATGCATGCAATCACTCAATTCACCAATTAGAAAGTTCATCCAATTGCTCAATCACAGAAGGAAACCAGGTTTAGTTCGGGATTTGCTTGTCGATATGCAATTCGATTACCCATCCACCTTGTCATCAACTAGGGATTAATTAATTAATGTCAAGTGATTACTAACCCCCACTTGCAAAATCCTCAATGTTTGGCTAGATCACTTAACACCTAATTAAGATCTAATCACTCAATCCTAACTACCCATCGATGGTACCATGCATAACTAATTGAAATTGATTATGTTATTCATCAATTCAATCACGCACAAGATCAATTAGTCATGCATTGAGGCTAATTGACCTTAACAATCACGAAATCAATTAGTTAGCCAAAATGTCAACTTCTCAGTTTTATCTCTATTTCTGACCATTTAGAGTTTAATCCAATTTTACGCCTTCATCAATTCCAAATTGTGTGATTTTAATTCACAATTAAAACATAGTATGTCCTCTACAATTTCTATAAATATCACTTTTTCTAATTATGGCTCACTTGATATAGAATGTCGAATTAATCAATCATCTGTGACATATAGCAAAAGTCGAAGTTGAGAGAGTATCCACTCTTATGCCCGCCGCATGGCACTTAACTTTATATTTGTGGTTGCCATATGGCACAACATGTGATTACAAGTGGCGAAATGGGTTCACTACCCCTTTTTTCCACTCATGTATGCTGGGTTTTTAATGGATTACTCCAATTTAGTGAAAGGATTAAAGTGGGTCTAATTGATTTGACTCAGATTTATCCTTAACTCAAACCAGCGTCTTTCTAGTTAGGAAGTAATAGTGGTTCTAATTCGATTCATTGTGCTCAGAAGAGTTTCTCCCATTATCTTTTATAGGGATAGTCGAGTGTGCGTAATTGTAATTATCCCATATTCTTCCCATTACTCTATGAGAAAGTACCAAAAAAATTCATAAACTTATTACATTTATACCAATTCAGTCATAAACCTTTCAATTAAACCAAGTAAGTCATGAACATTTTTCACATTAGTAACAATTTAGTTTATCTGATTAATTTAGGCTGAAAATTGCTAATGTGAGCATCGACGATCCTATATGGCACTACCAATGCTAAAGTGGACAAAATTTATAATTTTTAAATATTTTTTTCAAACTTTTTAATTATTTGTTTTTATATTTTTCCTTATTTTTCTCTTTTCTTTTTTTCTTTCCTCTTTACCCCTTGGCCAAGTCGACCAGAGGTTGGTCTGGGTGAGAGCCCCCATGCCCTCGCTAGCCACAAGCGAGGGCCAAAACCCTTGCTTGTTGGCTAGTGAAGGCCTCTACGCCCTCCCACAGGTGAAGGCATGGCGGCCCTTGTCCACCATGAGTGAGGGCATTAGGCCCTTGCCTAGATCCAAGTACGAGCCACAACGAGGCCCTCGTCGGCTTAACAATGAGGGTTTCAGCCCTCGCTTGGATGTGGGTGGGGACCGACACCTTCGCTTGTGGCTGGCGATGGTCAGTTGGCAACCTCGCTAGCCAAGGGGTAAAGAAAAAAAGAAAAAAGAACACAGAAAAAAATCTGAAAAAATATTTAAAAATTATAAAATATATCCATGTCGGCGTCGAATGCCACGTAAGATTGTTAGTGCCCATGTCAACAATTTTCAGCCTAAGTTGGTCAGATAGACTGAATTGATACCAATGTAAATATGATTATTACTCAATTAGTCCAATGAAAGGTTTAAAACTAAAATAATATCAATGCAATAAGTTTATGACTTTTTGTTGTACCTTTTCCTTACTCGTTAAAGGATGAATATCCAAAATTGTAAATTATTGTAGTTGCTCAAATTCTTCATATGTCTATCCAAATAAATGCAGTAATTTATGTGGAGTTATGTTCCTGAACCTACTTATGAAGTCGATTGAGGTCGTGGTGGGTTTATACATGAAGAATTTATAATGTAAAATTTCCTTGAAGCTCCTTTTTTTTGTGAGAGTTGTGGGAAGGGTTTGCATATTTTCTAAAAAGAGATTCAAGCTAGGAAGCATCGATACTCTCTGGGAGTTTTTGTGTCGTGTTTGACACTCCGACACATGTTTGATAGGCTTTGACATTCTCCAACACACGGTCAATAGATGTCATAAAATCCGACACGTATACAACTCTCTTGACATGCTTCGACATGGGAATCCAGAATTCTAGCATGTATTGGGTCAATTTTAAAAAATTTCAATAAATGAGGTGTCAAAATGCAAATATGTAAAAAAAAATAACAAATATAATAAATGGTGAGAGAAGAAAAATCTAGTCTTTTCATTTTTTAACTCTCACTTCCCGTTACACACAATTCCCATCCTCTCGGCGAAGGTCGCTCCTCTCACAAATGTCACTCAAAGTTAAAACAATGAATGATATCAACAAATAGTTGATTAATATTTTTAGTGTTAATTCATTCTAGGCTCTGTTTTATTATTTATAAATTTGAATCAAATTAATTTGATTTAAAATGATAATTTATCATGTATATATAAAAATATATATTTAATATATAATGTCTTTTAATATGTCGAAATTGTCTATCTTTTTAGAAATGATGTGTCAAATGTGTCTCACGTCAATGCGGGTGCTATTTATGATTCAAGCACTCATTTTTTCTATATATGTTTCCTTCGTTTTTTTTGTGAAAAAAAAAATCGGATGCTGCGTGATTTGGTGTACTTTGCAATTTGCTTCGGTCAGGCTATGCCGGAAATTTACTTCCTGACAGAATACGCCACTTGAATAGGACAGGAATTGAAACGGTCTTGAGGATGTCCAAGTACGATGTTGAAAAGGTCAAAATACTGAAATAATGACTTGATAAAAAGGATTATTTTCAATAACATCTTATATGTTTGTTGAAGACACTTGGTAGTTTGCAATTTGCTACGGTCAGACTATGCCCGGAAATTTACTTCCTGACAGAATACGCCACTTGAATAGGACAGGAATTGAAAAGGCCTCGACGATGTCCAAGTACGAGGTTGAAAAGGTCAAAATAGTGAAATAATGACTTGATAAAAAAGATTATTTTCAATAACATCTTATATGTTTGTTGAAGACACTATGATAAAGTAAAGCACAATTAGATATATGTCATGGTCTGTGAATGTGAGCGAATAGCATAGAGCTCAGGTGAAGGTTCTCTTCATTTATCGATGTGTATGGCGTTGGACTTGGTCTTAATGTTACAAATCTTAATAAGTCTGAGTAGAAACCCATGTCATATATATTCCCCTGCTTGTTTTTTTCTGTTAAATTAGATCAACTTTCTAGCACCAGACGAAATAACAGGAGATGTGTCTAGTAGCTTGATTCGTTAAATTGTTTAGTAATTACTTAGTTGCGATTTTTTTTTTTATGAATTATCTATTTTTTTTTATTTTCTTAGTATGCTATTTCATATTTCTGAAGGGAAAAATGACAAGAATTAGAGTCAGGTTGGACTGGGTATGAGTCAGATCCGAGTCAGGTTGGGTACGTTGTAGCACATAAAAATATATCAATATGACTAAATGGGTCAATTTGGTTTGAACCCATTTTTGATCCACACGAATTAATCCAATCCACCCATTTGATAGGTCACATGTGATTCACCTATGTTAAAATATTTTGACATAGTGTTAAAAGATTTACTTATCTTCCATGAGTTCATGAGTTCAATTTACATCGTGGGCAATACTTTGAATGACTCGTGCTGCATTACCTGATTGTAACATAGCTTTTGCGAAAACACTTTCTATCTACTAGCATTTTGGGGGTTACAATTCCAATCTCACCAACCTTGGATGTTCAGATCTTGGGTGGTGCACATTTCATTATTGATGTGGGACCCTCATGGTAAATGCTTAGAAGAAGTTGTTAGTACTAGTTGTCCATTTCTACCGTTGCACAACGAATGCTAATTAGTTTCAAAACTTGTCAATTGCAATTTGGTTGGTAAACATTGAAAAAAGAAACAATTGATTGAGATAAAGACAGGTTGAAAGTTGCTAGGAGGAGAAAATTTATCCATCAAACAGAGGAAGTTAAACCACTGGAGTTTATCCTAGTAACTACTCTTTTCACATGAGAAGGGGGAGGTGGAAATTTCAAATCCCCACCTTCTTAAGGAGATTGGGGTGGAGATAATTTAGTATCAAGTATGGATTTCAACTCTCATATTCTACAAAGAGGTTAAGCAAAAGTCTAAAGCTGCATTTGGCAGTCGGGATAAAATTTGGGATATGATATGATTTATCATATCCTACGTTTGGTGCTCGCTCAGGACAGAATAAAATTGGATATAAGGGGGATATAGACAATATAAAATTATCCCATGGGGGAGGTGGGATAAAGATGGATAGGATTTTTAATGTCCATAATAGGAAAGTTATTTTTCTTGAATAACAAACTTATTAAATTAACAAAATTGAAATTATATTTCAATATAAATAATATTTGAATTCTAATTTAAGAAATTAAAAAAATAATTTTTTTAATTAATCTTATTTTAATTTATATATTCAACTTTAATTATATCTAATATATTTTAGGTATTTTTATATTTTAGGTATGTTAGTACAATTTACTATTTGATAAAATTTTATTAAAGAATGATGAAAGGGGAAAAAAGAAATAATAATGAAAATAATATAAAAAAGAGGAAAAATAAAATAATAAATAAATAAAATAAATTAAGGAATAGTGTTATGAGAGATACAATCTCCATTTATGTACATTTAGGTTCATTTATAATGATATGTCATTTATATATAAAAAAATAAATAAAATGTACATGATATGATGTGAACATATCCGACTTTGGGATATAAAAAAATCCCAGGATTTCATATCATATCCTATCCAGTCCTATCCCGATTAGAAATCCAGACGACCGAACGTAGTCTAAGAGTTAGAGTAAAAGTAGAGTAAAGTATGACCGATTAAGAAAGATACAAAAAGTTGATCCGTAAATAGATGGTGGAACTTTCGGTCAACTTCACTAAGGTTTTCGTCCTTGAGAATAATATTCTGCATTCCATAAATTTATATTATTACTTGGATTTAAAAAGCAACTGACGATAAAACAAAAATGTTTGTCAGGTTTAAAAAACCGTCATATGGATACTTCATAGTTTTAGTTGCTACATCCATGTATTAATTGAAGTTTGTGTCTTTTTTTTACGAGATAATGTAAAAGAAAAATCCATTACATTGATAACTGAAACAGAACATTTCATTTTGTTTGACTTAATTTTTCTTTTTTTATACTTGTCTGCAAAGAATTTGTATTTAGAAATTGGTTATCTGGTAAGGGCGACATTATTCCGTCCCTCTCCAATGAATGGATGGGTCGATTGCCAATTTCAGTGATGAGTCGCAATCTTTACATTTGTTCATTTATTCTCAAATCTTCATGATAACATTTACTTTGGCCAAACTGATACAATCAATGTGTAGTTTGGCGAAAACAATTCAATATGCAGAAAAAATCGTTACATAAAATTTCACACAAACTGGATCTTTGTGATTTAGAGTTGTTTTTGTGACCGCATGGTAAATGGAACCGAGCCGATTGTTTTTGTATTGTCAAGTTCGAAAGGGGGACTGACCATTTCCCTTGACGGCCTACCATCAAAGGCCCGTTATACGATACAACATATACTAAATGCGGCTCGCGAGACATGGAATAGTCACCATTCAAATAAATTATGGCTGATGATGAGTCCAATTTTTTTTTAACATAAATAAAATAATAGCTGATATTTTAATTGCGGGAATGCAAATTTGTGGGTTTAGAAACCCAAAAAAAAAAAAAAAAAAAAAAACCAAGCAATGAATCGTGGACCCAAAAGTCGCCAGTAAATAATGATGTGGTTAGGGAGGCGGATTTAAAGATGCTGCTCAGAAGGCAGGTCTGAGGGCCCTTAATTAAGCACAAGCTTCCCCAATTCCCCATCTCACACGCTGTTAGGGTTCATTTTAAGTTCTAGTTAATCCTGAAAGATTCTATGTGAATTAAGAATCACCGCTAGCCTACTAGGATTGTTAAGAAACTAAGTGAGGTAGAGAGGATACTTTACTTCCCACGCAACTAGAGTTTTCTAGGTCCGAGAACTTAATTACACTAATAGTTCCTATTGGTACCTTTTCAATACCTCTAACTTGATCGGTTATTTGTCTAAGTGATCAAATGGTCTTATTTTCCAATTATGAGTTCTAAAGGTCGTTCAAGTCGTTAATTACGATGATTTTTGGGGCTTTATTATTGCCCTAATGCTTGTTCTATCCATTTCAAAAAAGGAAAAACAGCAACCCGTGTATTAAAGGTGCTTAAAGTATATGCTCAATTATTCAAAAACATGAACTAAAGGTACGAAAATGAAAATCCGATACTCGTCTAACATACATAACTTCCATTTTAAGCCCCGAGACATTATTCCCTAGGAGCTTGACCTGATGCTAAATTGGGTAAAGAATACTATAGCACCTTATTTTAAATCTTGGGACATGAATCCCCATAAGCTTAATCTAAGGACTCTATCTTACATTGGGCAATGCGCTCAATTATGACATAGGCTTAAAATTCTATGTCGATGTATACACTATCCTGTTGGGTCCTCAATCGATTTAGGATGATAGCAATCTTTGGTCCTTGGCAACTCTCTATAATCCCTATTGACTAATGGGAAGCAGGCTAGTCCCCGAAAATGCCCTTCTTTTGGAGTTGGGGTTCCAAATCTGACTTGCTTGTTAGGAAGTAAAGGGATGTACCCTCCTTTCTACTAGAAACTAACTCAATGATCTCATAAAAAAAAGAAAAAAATTGATTACCTCAGGACCAACGACAGCCATCTATATGTTTTGGAAAGTGAGTAAGTTCAAGCTCTTTTTGCTACTGCTCTTACTTCAAGTCACTCTAAAGCTTCTACAGAATTATGGCACCATAGACTAGCTCATACTAGTTATGCCAATGTTGAACTTTAGAGTAAACTTATATTACTACCTTTTTGAAGTAAGGTTCCCTCTAAGATTGTATGGTTAGGATGTCAACTTGGCAAACATCACAAGCTGCCATTTTCTAATGCTAATCAAAGTAGTTCTTGCTTCTTTGAGTTAATTCATGTTGATTGTTGGGGATCTCCTTAACTAACTTCCCTCTCCGGTTCTCATTACTATGTTAGCTTTGTTGATGACTTTACACGCTATACATTGATTTCTTTTTTGAAGTCTAAAGCCGATGTGCTAGTTTAAGTCCTTTTAGACTTTGATGACCCAACACTATTGGTTACCAATCAAGTTTGTTCGAAGTGATAATGGTAGTGAATTCTGCTCCACATCATTTCAAACATTTTGCTCTTCTATTGGAGTAAAGCAACAATTATCATGTCCTTACACTGCACCTCAAAATGGAGTTGTTGAGAGGAAGCATAGACATATTAAAGAGTTGGGACTTTCACTAATGTTTCAAAGTAAAGTGCCAAAGCACTTGTGGAGTGAAGCTTTTCATATAGCAGTCTTTGTCAACATATTACCAACAAGTGCAAATTCGAATGGTATGTCTGGTTACAGGTCAGTCACTTGACTATTTCATCTTAAGAGCCTTTGGGTGTATATCTTATGTTCCTTTTGATGAAGCCTAGGTAGCAAGCAAAGAAAAGATGGTGTACGGCCAATGGTTATGTGCAGAAGTCCGGGAACATAGCCCGTATTGGCAGACATTATATGAGTCACAAGACAAACCTGAACCGCTAGAAGAAGTCATCCTAGAAACTCCTCCAACGTCGACTCATCTGGTCCCTGTGCCACCTCCTAGTACCAGTGTAAACAGGGGACTTTTACAGACACCAGCCCTGCCCCTCATTCTAGGTACTGCCGTCCCAATCCAGCGCCACTCTCCTGTAGTTCAAACCTCGGGGACTCCACCTACAGCTGCAAAGTTTCTTGCATCTGCAAAGACGAAGGATATTCAAGACCCGGCAGTGGGCTCATCTAACCCCAAGAAGACCAAAAACACCAGAATTACTACCAAAGCAGGCACAACATATCTCATCTTTGTTTATTAGAAATGATCCTAGTTTAGACTAAACCATCAACTGTCATTTTTATCTTTTTTATATGATATCTAAACTATTGGGAATGAAACTAACCCTAGAAAATGCTAATCTAATCCGATGTTTAGAGATATTGAGCTAAGGATTTGGTTCACCCTAATTAGTTCTAATATAGACTAATTATTCTAAGCCTAAGCTGCCATGGACAGCCACTTCCAAGGATTCTCGACCGCCAAGCCTTGGTCTTCATCGACATTCCGTCCATTCATACATGCAATCATTCAATTCAGCAATTAGCAAATTCATCCAATTGCTCAATCAGTTCGGATTTGCATATCAATATGCAATTCGATTACCCATCCACCTTGTCATCAACTAGGGATTAAAATTTCGACCAAAAAAAAAAAAAAAAAAACTAGGGATTAATTAATTAATGTCAAGTGATTACTAACCCCCACTTGCAAAATCCTCGATGATGGGCTAGATCACTTAACACCTAATTAAGAACTAATCACCCAATCCTAACTACCCATCGATGGTTACCATGCATAACGAATCGAAATTGATTACATCATACATCAATTCGATCACGCACAAGGTCAGTTAGGCATGCATTGAGTCTAATTAACCTTAACAATCACGAAATCAACTAGTTAGCCAAAATGTCAACTTCTCAGTTTTATCTCTATATCTGACCATTTAGCCTTTAATCCAATTAGAGGCCTTCATCAATTCCGAATTGAGTGATTTTAATTCTCAATTAAAACTTTGGATGTCATCTACAGCTTATATTAAAATACTTTTTTTTCTAATTATGGCTCACTTGATATAGAATATCCAATTATGCCCGATTTTGTTTATGGTTGATAATGAATTTTTTCATTACTACGATGGGAAAGATTAATAAGATAGTCCAACATCATAACATAACAAAGACCGAGGGGGGATCCAGTTATGCCCCATTTTTTTTTTTTTTTGGTCGATAATGAATTCTTTCATTACTACATTGGAAAAAATTCATAAGAATGTCCAACGTCATAACATAAGAAAGACCGAGGGTGTGGGGGCTTAGCCAATTTGAGACAAGTGTGTCGGTTGATAGGCCTTCGCCACCCAATCTGCGACCCAAAAGAGTCTGGCAGTCCCACCATAGATCAAGCGGCCCAAGAAGCATCAGCCCAGTTTTATTTTGTTTCAACCCAATTCTTTTAAAAATCCGGAAAAATATCAAACAACCACTAAATGGTGCCAAATTTGGCGTGCAGACAACTCATCACAAGCTTACCAACTTTTCTTTTCTTTTCTTTTTTGAATTTTGCAAACTAATCCTTTAGCTAAATGGGTCGGGTTATAAATGGTTTGGTCGAAATCGATCCATTTAACCTGTTTTAACCCATTTAGTTACAATGCAAATTTCTTTACCTATACCCGACCTATCTCGTGAATCATTTTTAGCATTTTTTATCCTTATATTGTTGCCTTTGAAGAATGGATGACTCCACAGATTGGCTTATCGAGTTAGTCAGGGGGTTATGGACAAGGGTGTGAAGGTCGTGGTGAAAGTTCGGCCCAAGCCATTCACAAATCATAAAACAGGTCCGGACTTTAGTTTAGCTAACGATCAAGCTTAAAAAACGATAGAGCATATGGATTAAGATTATATGGCCACATGCTTGCTCATCCATGGCATACTAAATGTATTTGATACCTAATTCCGTGATGGAAATGAAAAGATCGATTGGTCCCCACAACGAAAACATCCACTTGTATTCTTAAATGAATGATTGCAATAAATCATTGCTATTAATGACCACCACTTACTGTTACAATCCATTGACCACAATTTATATTTAGACACACAAAAGAATATTAAACATTAACAAAGTAAAAGTTTTAGTCATAAAACAAAAGCTCTTATTAGTAGTTCCAAATTATACAGTCATCATCAGATGTAATGGAATACCGTAGGAATGTATGAAGACATAGACAAAAAAGACACAAAAACTTATTCTAGGTTCCACCTACCTAGAACCTAGAAGCTATTTGTCAAAATAAATTCCTCAATTTTTGAAATCTGGAACCTATGTTGAATACCCTAGATTGCACAAAGATAGACAAAAAAAAAAAAAAAAAAAAAAACACAAAAATTTGTTCTCTAATTCCATACTCTACTTTGAAATCATATTCATCTCTAATAGAGAAGGAGATTTCGTGCTTGTGGTGAAGGCTCGCCCATGTTGGGCCAGCAAAGGCAAGCCTCGCCAAAGGCCTCTAGCCAGTCACTGGACCTCTCTGACCAGCCAAAGGAAGAAGGGGATGAAAAAAAAAAAGAGAAAGAAAAGAAGAAAAGAAAAAAATCCACAAAAAAATTAAATATTATTAAAACATATCCATGTTAGCATTGGTCATGCTACGTAAGATGACCGACATCCATATTAGTAATTTTCAGCATAAATTGGCCAGGTGGACTATATTGGCATAATTACAATAGATTTATAACTTTTTTTTTTTTTGTAATTTTCCTATTAAAAGTAATCTCCGACATTGGTATTTAAATGATATTATGACCGACTCATTAACACCCAGCAGTAATTTGTTGACGCGGAATTTAATGTTCAATTTTATAAAGTAATTCTGGTATATTTACAGCTCATTTGTAACTTCAATCTTTTTAACGTGGGGCCATATCATGGTTGGATTTACATCTTTTAGTTAATCAATTTAGAATCTTAGAATTCGATGCTTTTATCTTTATTTGCTTCATTTTAGTGATTATTGTATATTATTCGATATTGTAATTTAATGTTTCAGTAGCTAGCAAATTAGATTAGATTAGATTAGACTATAAATAATATTTTTAGATGTTTCTAATTTATATCTCTAAGTTTTTTTTCCCTACAGTTTGAATTTTTCTCTTTAGGTTTTTAGTTATAAATATTGCTTCACAATTCAAGTAGAAATAACTTATCCTTTTGACTAATGAAATATTGAGAGATTATCTCTATAGCACTTCTATATGCGCCCTTTGGGCGTGTATTCACAAGGAACATCTTAAATGTGTGTAAATATTGAAAGATGTGGCTCATCAAGGAGCGTCTCAATAGAGAATTAGAGCCTGAAAGACTGAGAACATTTATCAGCCATTACGGAGACAACCATTTAACTGATAATTACTGAAAGGCTTTGTTAACATAATAATCTTTGGGCTACTGTGAGAATAATAATTTGTTATGGCCCATAAATTCTTGAAAAAGAGGATTCACAATAATTTATAATTATTTATTATTCGGTTTTTTGTAGTCTAAAATAAATTGTTATTCTCACAATAAATTAAAGACTCTCATCCAATCGTTTCTCAATATCGAAAGATATGGCTCATCAAGGGACAGTCTCAGCAGGTTATAAAACAATGGTCGGATGCCTTGACTATCCGATCAAAGGCTTTTCACCTACAGAGACAATCCGATCAGGGTGACAAAGTGACATTGGTTGGGAGCCGAGCCCATGGCCAACTGTCTGATAAACCTGCCCCAGCGGCTAGGAACATCCGACATCAAGCCTACTAGGAGAGATTTCCATGGCGATCACGGTGAGCAAAGAGTTTGCAGAGGCTGTGGCGGCCGTGATGAGTACTACATTCGTGATTATTATGGAGGTTGTCATACATACTACAGACATGATGGTCGTCATGGCGGAGATTGACGTGGAGATTACGAGCAAGATAATGACCATTATCAATGACCAAGGGAGTTGTACAAATTCCATTGCGACATTCCAAGTTTTGATATGTATTTCTAGGCATAGATAGAACTCTGCCTCGACATATGATCCCGTTAACCAAACGGTACAGACCCTGTCTGTCAAGAAATAAAATATGCCCCATGCAAAGAGGCACATTCTAGCGATACGCCAAGAAGAGAAAAAGAAAAGCAGTACATGACGACTAAAGCCCGAGTTTTCCATGGATCAACCCCAGAAATTACACCACTGGAAGGAAGATCTTGCATCATAGTCGTACAACAGAGACCTTTTCAATTGTCTAACTAGGGATCAATACAAGTTTAGAGAGACTGCTATACATGCACAAACTCATACAGATACTGAAAATAGCAGATTAGGCATAATATCGAATGTAAGGCCGAGTTCAATACCTCTCTGGATCATCATGTTGATGAGAGAGCCTAACCCACACGAGTCACAAACTCACCCCCTGTGGAGAGGTACATGGCATGAGCCCGCGCATCATTTGAAGGAGCCACATACAACATCATTTCTGCCCAGAAGTCGGCCAAGATCATCCAAATATGCTCCGTATATGTTGCTTCAATCGAAAGTTGCCTTCCTAGCCGAGCGCCTCGACCCACAGTTGTTTTGCGGCATTTTTCATTGTCAAGTACCTTTAGCTTTTGAATCCTCTCATCCATCAAAATCGAGCTTCCCTCAAATAACTCCCTAGCTTCTTTCACTACATGACCAAATATGTATTCAGATCTTTAAGGATGATCGGGTAGTATTCTTGGGGCAAAAGCAACCAAATAAGCAAGATATTTCGATAGCATAGTTGCTGTATTGAAGTTCTCTCTTTGTCCTTGTGAAACAAGAGGAACAGGTACTCCCCCCATTGTTCGTGCTCGAAGATACAGGTTGCTATGTGCCAGACCATTATAACATGAGTAGTTGACTTGAGATTGCATGCCCATAAGAGCTGATCAAACACATTGTTGCGCCTTAAAGAAGCTCTCCCATTCTCCAATTTGCAGGTGCCATCGTTCATCAGAGACTGCACGATTGCCTTCATTACCTCTCTGGACAATTTGGTGGGACTGGGAGCAGTCTCCTGCCGACCATCCCTTTTCTGATCAAAATAGCCTGCTGTCTTGCTATTATATATCAACTTTGGCGGACGATAGCTGCATTTTTCCAGAAGTGAGTATTGCTGAAGTTGTGCTCCCCATGGTTTCCGCAACTTAATTCCACACATTATCTCGATCACCTTCTCCACAATTCTGTTTCTTTGACAACACTCATTTCGAACATACATACATATATATGATATCTTGGCCCATCCCGAGAAAACCCTGAGGCCAAATTGCACAATCTCGGTAGCAAGGATCGCAATGGTCATTAAAAAGGTTACCAAAGCATCAGCAGTGGACCATGTGCTTCCATTTTGAGATTTTGATAACTTGATATTATAGCCAGAGAGAAAGCAAGCAAAGTGACCAGTTGCAGTACTTCCAATATTATACGACGGGGACTGGGAGTAACGGAGAAGTTGGTGTAGAATAGATCGAAAAGAAATGCAAGTTCTACCTCAATGACTCTGAAAACTCGTTTGTAGCCATTCGCTTCATAAAGTAGGCTATGTTGAATCAGGGACCATAACTTGGCGTGAGCTTCTCGGGGCAACGAATAGCCAGCAAATCTCAAACAGATAAGCTTGAAGAGGGAAAAAGATGTTAGACGCAAATTGCGCAATCCCAAGATCTCCATAACCAGAACAAGAATATGCATAATTAAGCAGAAGAATTAACGCACCTGATTTGGAATCCATTGATCTTGAGCGGAAGCGGAAACACAATGTTCCACGCGCAAGTCCTTCTCCTCTATTGCCCTCCGTATCACTGGCTCAATGAGGCGGCCCCCCTCACGTTTGGCGTTAGGTAAACGCCCCTAGGTGAGGATACATGTGAGAGTCAGGGTTAGAGGGGACACTTAGCGCTATTTATAGAGTTCAAAGAAGGCCCCCTCATTACGGGCCAGCTCAACTTGGCCCACACTAGCCAGCCCATATTAGACTAATTAAGAAACCCTCTATCTCACCTTAGACCAATCCCCGTAAAACGGTAAACGTTAAACGGTAAATTACAATATCAATTAATGTAGTCTACAATTAAGAAAACTCTTATATTCTCCCACTTGGACTATATTAATTGAAATCGTACTGTATGTGCGCACATTGGTCTAGAGATAATTCTTAATAGTCAATCCTATCCCATAAAGTCTCAAACACCGAATCATGGCGGTAGAATCGCATGTATACACACGAGCCTTCCATGGTCACGAGTGTTCTCAACTCTATTGATATGGATCCAATATGGTAGTGTGTCAAATGGATAACATCTCTCATAGAGAGATCTCATTTGTCATCACCATTCTCTTACCTTAAGCGTCACAAAAACTTGTGCCACTAGAGAATGTCCATTCTCTTACCTTAAGCGTCACAAAAAACTTGTGCCACTAGAGAATGCATTTATGGTTCCATGAACCCACATATGTCTTGTCCTTACGGTTAACCATTATTTATATATAACAAGACATATGGACAAGGCTAATAACTGGATGCATCTAGCATTCACTCAAGGTTTAAGCAATACCTTGAGACTTTAACAATATATATATATATATATATATATATATATAAAAGTTGATACATATATATATCAAAATGTTACTAAATTGTAACAAAAACAGATGTAAACATTATTCAAAGAAAAATAAAACAGCTCCCACTAAATAACAGCATCCTAAGATGCTCCTAAGTCCATGCTAATGACATGTCGCTTAAAATACACATGAGCGTAGGCCTTTAGTTAGTGGATCTGCAACCATATCATCTGTTGGAATATAATCTACTTTTAAATGCACTGACACAAGGTACACCATTTAATTAGATTTTCTCAATATCTCTATGATGTAACTACATATAAAACTATCAATGCCACGTTCACTCTGAAAGAATTAGTAGTAAAGAAATAATTATTTATTTCTTCACTAACTATCCACCCCTCTTTTAGAGTAAAAATATTTTTTTTATGGGATCTAATCACATACTTAATTAAGAAAAAGAAACGACATTTATATAAGTTGCTAAAACAACCATGTAATGGATATTGTAATCATGCTCTCACAAATAGACTATATAGTCTGATGGTATAACTGATTGTCTTTCCCTAACAAATCTCCTTAATAAAGCTACAACCATTTCATTCTGCACTTGAGAGGTTTAAGAAATTTCATTATAAACTATATCAATAATAGTATCTTAAACCTCAACAAGTTTAGTCTATGGTACAGGAGATTCCATAATTATCTGTATAGATAAAGACAAAAACACAGTAACCCCCATCACACTATTATCTTTAATAGTCTGAGAGCAGCTATCCTTTACAATTACGTCGATCTTAAGAAATTTTAAAGTATGTGATTCCATAATTCTTGTATCTTCTTTAGGGTCATAAAATTAATATCCCTTTTAACAATCTAGATAAGATACAAAATAATACAGAGTGGATCTGAATTACAATACACTTAAAATTGGATTAGATAACCTCACTTATGCATAACACCTCTAAATTTAATATGATTCAAGTAATCTATGCCCAATCTATAACTCAAAAGAAGTTTATAAAACAACTTTGATAAGAACACCTTTTGTATGTGAAAAAGTTGCTTTCATAATATCAACCCACAATAGACCGATAAATTAGTCTTGCTTATCATACTCATCACTATTAAATCTGACAACCTTTAAGACTAATTCTAACCAATTTATTCTTTATCTCGGTCAATTTTACTTCCACAATAATCTATAGAAGTCTTTAGATAACCGTTAAGAGTAAATAGAAAAATTTTGGAAACAGCTTTTTCATCCTTATATGAGATGTATATATCATTAGGACTTAAACACAATCTTTGCAGATATATCCTAATTTCAATATTATACAAAACATAATTTCAAGCAACTAAGGCTTCCATCATATTATAGCAGTGCAGTTCGCAGACAAACCTCTTTTCTAGTGTTCCAGAATGGAACGCTTCATGGACAGTAAGCAAATTTTATTGCATTCTCAAACAACCAATCATATGTCCACAATTTAAAATTTGAAGCAGTAAAAACCTCAATAATAGTGGAATTATTAATTACAGAAAAAATGTGACTGAAAAACAAGCAATGTATATATAATTAGCATCATGTGAGCAATGTGTAACTTGACACACAAGTACACATCCAAAGAGTTACATGCATAATCATATAATCACATTTGGGCAGAATACATGATATGCAGTTGTACACTCCCCACATGATAGCGGTTATGATAATATATTCCAATCTTCGTGAATTCATCACCTTTGGGCAGACGAACCACTAGGATCAGTCACTCTTCCACCACATAATCATGTATCCCTTCATGAACTAATATATAATCACCCTCTTTGGGAGTATGACTACACATTAGAGCAGGAGACATCCCAATCAATATACGAGACCGAAATTTCTCAAACCCAATCAAGCGTGCCACTTTGGCGGTCACTACTCAATTGAATCCTTGAAACTCTCTCATACCAGGGATACAAATTTTATTCCTCACATACACCATATACATGTGATTTTAGCTTTAGTGATAGGGGCATCATATCACCAAAATCACATATCATGCTAATTACATTGCTTTATTCATTAATAAAAATTAATCATACATATATATAAATAAATATATATATAGCGAACTTGAAAAACAGATTCCAATGAGATCACCATTATAATGTTTATGTGATAACATACTTGTAACCAAACACTTATATTTCCAAAATCACAAAAAATATAAGAAAAATACGCAAAAATACACTAAAAATACACGTATTTAGGGTTCCATATGTATTTTCACATCCATAAAATTATCAAACATATAGAACAAAAACCCCCATGGTTTCAGGATCATCCGAATTTGTGATTTTATTTTATTTTTATTGAACAAAAAATCTCGAAAATCACAAATTAGGGCAAAAAACTTATGCGTTCAAGTTTTAGGTTTATGGAGGCTCTGATACCACGTGTTGGACGCAAATTGCGCAATCCCAAGATCTCCATAACCAGAACAAGAATATGCATAATTAAGCAGAAGAATTAACGCACCTGATTTGGAATCCATTGATCTTGAGCGGAAGCGGAAACACAATGTTCCACGCGCAAGTCCTTCTCCTCTATTGCCCTCCGTATCATTTGGCTCAATGAGGCGGCCCCCTCACGTTTGGCGTTAGGTAAACGCCCCTTAGGTGAGGATACATGTGAGAGTCGGGGTTAGAGGACAGACTTAGCACTATTTATAGAGTTTCCAGCAAAGCCCTCATTACGGTGGGCTCAACTCGGCCCACACTAAACCCCATATTAGACTAATTAAGAAACCCTCTATCTCACCTTAGACCAATCCCCGTAAAACGGTAAACGTTAAACGGTAAATTACAATATCAATTAATGTAGTCCACAATTAAGAAAACTCTTATAAAAGATAGGCAAAGATCCTTGAGTTTGCCATGTGGGTCTCCTCCTCTTGCGCTTAAAAGTCTCCCTTTGCAATTCCCAACCTTTTCAACGGTGATAACGTCATCCGTGATGAGTAATGTTATTCGATACTCTGGCACTTTTCCCACAATCCACTGGGACCGTCGCCCCCGAAACGCTGGTGAGAACCACAAGTCGGCCTTTGTCTCTCTTACCTCGTTCACCAAGTACTTGTACCCTTGAAGGGAAGATGGATCAACTTGGTTTGAATCGCTGCATCGGTGCTCTGTTTTCGTATAGTCGGCTAAACAAATATAGCTCTTCTGCATCACATCCTTGCTTGCTGAGCTCAAAGCTCGGACTCTATCGTCAACTTTCGCGAACACCAAAACTAAAAGATGCACTGGGACCCGCATTAGGTTCGATGTGGGCATATAGGTACCAATGACCCACCCCATCATACAACATTTACCGACCATCTCGATATTAAACGACTTCCATCGTTCGATGTCCTCGAGACTGTGTACCATGTAGGAATCAGCGCTTCCAAGAACCACCACCAAGAAAACTGCCCCCAGGGGGAATAACTCATTGCAAAACGTAGCATTTTGGATGAGGCCCAGAGTGTACGCGACGGCGGTGAATGAAATGGAATAGGCTGCGAACCTAAACAGTGCGAATGTGCAGTTTGTGCAACATCGCCTGAACACTCCGAGGACACCCTTAAAGATTAGAGAACAAGCTCGGAGGACCAGCAGCGCCACGATGTTTATAACCCTGAGCTGGTGGCTCTCCTGCGTATCCACCCAGCGACGTGTGCAGAAAGTCTCTATTAGGTAGGGTGCCGGCATTGACATGTTGATCGAGGCTAGAGAATCACCTGTTGGGAAAGGAAAAGAAAAGGATTGTTAGAAGATCATAAAGGCACCATGATAGAGTCTACTAACAAGAACGAAGAAGCTAGAGTCCTTCACCAGCGGGATGAAATGGCCGCAGTAACAGAGAGTCCAGTTTTATATTTTGACTACTAAAGAGAAAGGATTCAAGTTTTGATTGAGAAGAAGTAAATAAACAAGTGTAGTAGTAGTAGTAACAATAACAATAATCTATTTATTATTATGTAAAATGATGAGGGTCTCCTATTTTTGAAGAATCACAGTTCTCTTTTTCTTCCTCAAATATCCTCAATTAGTTATCTTATAAATACTCCGTCAATAAAAACTCTCTCTGTCCATAATATTCTACTATTCTTACTTCTTTTCTCAACTTAATGTATAATATTGTCCAAATCATGTGAATTTATGGTCTTCAAGAGAATCCGTTGTATTCATTCAGCAAATACTTGAGAAGATACTTTCAAAATGAAAAATAAATTCACTGAATAAAATTTTCTTGCCGTTTAGGACTTCAATCCTTAGTCCGACCGCTCGATTTCCAGTTCCATCTGCTAAGGTACGATGTGCAGCTACCTTGTCCCCTACATCCATTCAATAAAAAACTTAGCTAGGATCCTTACTAAACCGAAACAGACTTAGGATTTTTGACACTCAAAGCCAGTTTGTTTGTAAAAAAAAATAACAAATACGGAAAAAGCTCATTTTCTAAAACCATCATATGAAAATTGAATCGTTTTCCTTGAAAGTGCTTTTTATTACACATTTCTTGCAAAATCAAAATTTGCAGTACGAAAGGACCTTGTTTTATAAATGCAATACAGTTTTGTATCAATGTATGTCACCACAATTTCATATTATAAATAATCAATAGTTTTTTTTATTGTTTTCCTGTAATATCCAATTAAAATTAATATTCTTTTCTGAAAAGTGATAATAATAATAATTTGATTACGTCAAAATTTAGATTATATTTACCAACAAAACTAATGTTAACAACGGAAACTTAAGATAATTAAAGGTGGCTGCACACCCTCTACTGAACTGGTTACTATCTTGGCTCGACGAGGGCAAATTGGTAACTTAGGGAAAGCCAGCTCAATCACGTCAATGTTTCCTCCTACCAATTGGATTGTGTACCAGACACCAATAATCTCTAACTTTAATATAATGTACGGTATCATCCTTGTATTTTTAATCCGTTTACTTTGTGCTCATTGAACTATTCTTAAATATTCAATCTAATCTCTAAACTTTCAACCGATTCAGTTTAGTCCCTCAACAAAGTGAAATCGGTCATTTGATATATTAACAGTTTACATAATTACACTTTTACCTAGATTTTAGAAATTTTTTCATTTCAATTCATATCCTAAATCACAAACAAATATGCTATGTTTTTATTATCTTTTCACATTTTTTTGTATTTATAAATGTTACAAAATTTTTAATTAAGTATATTTTAACTTATGATATCTATAATAGTCAAAATTAAACCTCATTTAGAGTTATATTGAGTTATTATTCCTTTTGCTTAAAAAAATAAGTGTATAACGTATCTATTAATACTCATGCTTAAATAGACAAAATTATTAAGCTTTTATGTTTGGTGTATTCTTAATTAAATTAAGCTAAATCTATAAATTAGGAGAATAAAACAGCAAGAACATCAACCTGACACAGCACTAACTAGGGTTCTACTTTTACTATTATGAAGACCATAACTCAAAACACGCTTAAATGAAACTATCAAAATATTTATAAAAATTTTAAGCTTTCGTGTTTTGTATACTATTAATTAGGGTTAGCTAAATCTATAAATTAGGAAATTAAAATAGCAAGAACATCAACTTGACAGAACTCTAAATGAAGTTTTACTTTTACTATTATAGAGACCATAAGCTAAAACACACTTAAATGAACAAAATAAAAAAGTGAAAAAGAAATTAAAGGATAGATTTTTTATTTTTTTTGTTGATTTAGGAAAAAGATGGAATGAAAAGATATTTAACATCTGGTTGTTGTGACCTACCTTTTATGTTTGGAGGAAAAAACATAAGTTTAGGGTTTTGCCTAAAAAGCAAGCTTACAACCCTTGTTTTAGTTATGGGTTTTCCGAAGGCCATATCTTGCACGGTGTTGAGGTATTCAAATTAACGTTATAAGAATTGTCTAATGAAGAATTGCCACTGGCCTATTAGAGTCGAGTAGAAACTAAGTAAGGTATAAGAGTATACTTCACTTCTTATGCAATTAAAAAATTTAAGGTCGGGGACTTGGTTACACTAATTAATAAACTAGTATCCTTTTGGTATCCAATATTTTCATTAAAGAGAACGTTTGTGAGGCGGCTTGGATTGATTTTAAACCTATCCATTAACATGTGAGTTGATCATGCAGATATACAATCATTAAACTAACAATTAGCAACCAATGAAGCGTTAAATAAGTTGCAAGGAAATACAAGAATTTAACCCAAAGAAAAAGGACAAATGCCATTCCTATTCCTAACTAGACTAAAAGGAAACCACAATCAACATATTGAAAATGTGCAATCACATAATAGTCGAGATAGAAATACACAAACGACGATTTATCATTTGTCTCTAAGATATTTAAATCTTATGGTGAAGTCCTCATACCCTAACATGACTCATTCAATTTAAAACACAAGTTTTTGTTTGTCAAGGAATTTCGCACATTTTTAGAGAAAACTAATCAAAAACTAATTTTTAAGCATTTGCATAGCTTTTAATTTTAATTTTTGAATTTTTAAATATTTTTTAATAAAAATATTTTTTTAATCGGAGAGTGGGAGTCAGGCTGGGCCACGGACATCAAATCAAAGGCCTTAAGAAAGGAATGGGCTCAATGAAATAAAACCTAATCCGGCCACTACAAGACCAAACCCAAAGCCTACTCACTTACCCCTATGGTAAAAAACAAAGCCCAAATTTACCCAAATTAACACTTCAAGCCCGAGGCTCACCAAGCCTAAATGAACCCGAAGTCCACTACTCTCCCTCATCAATTTCCAATCCCACGACATGTCTTCTTCGAGCACGTCCGGAGCACCCGAAGATTTGCCCACTGATTCAAGAACACCAAAACTCCAGCCGTGAACATTATGTTTTACAGTCAATTGATATATGCTCGTTCACCAGGCCTCCACCGTTGGCTGCCATGTTCGACCATCATTATCGATCACCCAACGCCCAAACCACCAAACCACGGCCTCAACGCCAACATCCTTCAACACGCACCTGAGTCGCCACCATGAACTCTCACTTTCACCGGACCGCCCACGGCTCAGACCACAAAAAAAAACACCAGAGAAATGCCACTGCAGATCTAGCCTAGGCAAAACGTCGAATGCCTGGGGTGCGTCGACTGAAGAACTAATGAAAGCTCAACCAGGACATCAAACAACGACCGAGACCGAAACCAAAAAACCAGGCAGGGTCCGGAGACAACAAATTGTAGGGCCGCCGGGGTCGGAACTCGCACGAACCGAGGAACCGCGAGCCCCAAAAACAGGGCAAAACGGAGCGTGTTCGTGCGCTCGGGGATAGGGCCCTACCCGGCTCCGCGACGGCGGCTAGCAGGCGGGCCCGAGACGGATCGAGCTGTGGCCGGCCGCCTCTGGTGTCGTCGAGACGGGATCCTCGGGTCGAGAGGGATTGAACTCAAAAAAGGACTTACCGGAAGAACAGATGCCGGGAAATGGGGTCTCGGGGGACGCGGCTGAGCTTCTCTCTCGATCTCTGCCCTCTCTCAACTCTCAGCCGCTCGCATCTCTCCCTCTCCGTTCCCTCGTCTCACCCCTCTCGGTCTCGAGTTCTCCGAATCCCCCTTGGCTGACTCTCCCTCTCTCGCTTTTAAGCACCGGCGCGCATGACCTCTGACATGCCAGCCACCCTGGCCGGCCTGGCCTCGACCACCAACTCCCAGTCGACGCCCTCTCTGCATCTTCATCTCCTTGTCCGTGCCGTCCTCTCTCTCCTCCCGCTTCAGCCAACGTTCATGACAAAAGGAAGGGACGAGAGAGAAAAGGAGAAGGCCGGGCTTGGGAAAGAGATGAAAAATGGGCTGGGCCCAAACGATAAAGAGGAAGGAGAAGGGAAAGAAAGAAGGCCGGGCCAGCCTGCCCCGGCCCGGTTTCGCTGCTGCTGCTGCTTCTTCTTCTTTTTTAATAATACATTTTTAATAATTTTTTTTTAAAATTACAACAATAATTTTTTAAAATTTTTAATATTAGTAATGCAAATTTGCCTAATGTCTATATATGATGCAATTTTCATGGTTATTTTTGTTAGGGGTTAAACATTAATCCATAATTTTCTATATAATTAATGAACGATTAAAGAGGTTGACAAAATTTATGTGTCAACATTGGGCAATAATATAATTATAAAAATTTGTGAATATATCGAATGACTTATTTGATTTTGTTATCGAAAGTTAAGGGACTTGATTGAACGTTTAGGAATAGTTTAAGGATGATATTGAATAAATTAAAAATTCATAAATAATATTTTACACTGAACCAAAGTTTACAAACTATTAGTGTCATTTCCCTTTTTCCTTTGGGAAATTTAAGGACACAACCTGGACCCACATCAGATATAAAAGTAACCTGAGGTCAAAGTCTAACTAAGCAGCCCATGACCTCGGGGGAAATTAGCTTTTAAGACGGCATCCTTTCTGGCTTCATTTTGCCCCGCACACAACAAAAAATTAATGAAATTAATCATTTTGTTGGGTAAGGATCCTGAAGATAGTTTAGATTTAGAAGTGTAATTCTACTTTAATTTATTTTCTTGACAAAGGTTGGTGTTAATGTTTG
This sequence comes from Eucalyptus sp. ANBG9806169, assembly GCA_014182395.1. NCBI lineage: Eukaryota > Viridiplantae > Streptophyta > Magnoliopsida > Myrtales > Myrtaceae > Eucalyptus > Eucalyptus sp. ANBG9806169. The sequence goes on along the minus strand of CM024576.1, from coordinate 3,824,123 downwards.
TCTTTCATAATTTGAAAGTAGTCTTATCTGTGCAAATTGATGAGGATTATTGCAACCAAAGTAGATGAAGAAAATCTTTCACTAAACTAGACAATACATTCACTTTCCCTTGGACTAAATCCCCATAATAGAAATAATGCTAACTTAGAGTTTAAAGGAAACATTTTATTCTTTCATCTTCAAATAGATTAACACAATTGCATATCACATGATTTTAATTTCTCATTTCACTTTCATGTAACATATTTTAGATCCTTACAAATGACAACATGCAGGCTTTTGTGCACAAAATTGTTTCTTGGCGTTCTCAATACCAATATATTAAAGTCAAAATCACTATTTATCTCAATTTTTACTTTCTAAAATTTCCATTGCTATATGTAACCCCCATTCATTGAGTAAAAACTCAATTTTTTTTCTATGCATATATAATCACCATTTTGTCTCACTTTTCACAAGCTTCAATATGATTTAGGGACAATATCATCATTGCGTAAATTTTAATCTATAGTTTTACATACAGCGGTTTTCATCTTATATCTACAATGACATAACTAAATATATTTAGCAAATGTGATTTACAATATCATCTCAAGAAAAATTTAAGCAATCGCGATGCAACAGTGAGAACTGGTGTTAGTTATGTAACAAAGATACTTATTATTGCAACATGAATGTTTACATAACCGATTAAAACTAAATGTAAATAGAAATCACTAACCAATTATGATATAACTTATTTAAATTTTTGAAAAGTTAGGATAAATAATTTACCTGAAGCATCAATAAATGCCCAATATATTAACAACCAGCTTTTGGAAACGAAATTTTGACAAGAAATGATGTGAGTATTCTTATGCTAAAAATAGATCAGTGGAATCCTAGATATGCATTCTTGGAAAAAAATAGGGTGAATTTTTTTTTTTTTAAAGAAATTGAATATTGCTTATTTCATGATGATATCCAAGAATTCGTTGGGGTACATTACCATATATGATGGCATTTCCATCAACTCTTACAAAAAGAGTAAGACATCAAATGGTTACCAAAACTAAAGTCAACAGATAATCTTGGAGAATTTAGTTCCAACTTCATATAAATAGAAATGATCATATGGAGAAGATAGAAGAAAGTACTTTTGCTTTCACGAAGATTCACAAAGGGAAAACAAGAACAGACTGAAAGAACGTAAAAAAGAACACTGAAATGACCAGTCCGAATCTATATCCAGTAAGACTCTACTCCACAGTCCTTGCTTTGGACAAGCTTAAACAGAAGGAGGAGAACACAAAGCCTGAGATTCAGGAGAAGAGGATGCATAATTCATGCAATTCTAATCAGAATGCGACCGAAGGTCTCCATATGGTTCTGCGGAAAGGCTCTATTGACCTTCATAACTTTGCTTGTACATCTTTCTTAGCATCTTTTGCACGATCTGGCGATGTTGCAGAAAGGGAGCTTTTGGGCTCATAGCCTTCATGGCTTACATCATTTCGGCCACTGCCATCGCCTAGACTCCTGGCGTCGTTCCAGGTGCTCCGTTCTGCTTCGTGACATACTCAATATGGCTATCTACTTTGCTGGTGATTATGGGAAATTTGGACCCTTTCAATGCATATACTCTAACATGCAAAGGGCGTATAGGAAAAGAAAATCATTGCATATCGTCCATATTCAACATAAAACAGCCTTGGAAATGCACAATCAATTTGAGGCTTCAATAATATATATTGGACCAAGCAACACATACACAACATAGAAGAGGAGACCACGCATCATACACGAGAAGGTTTTCTGGAGCCTGACCAAGGTTCGGTGCAAGATAAAGAGACTGCTACAAACATACACAATCATAGAGACATCTTAATGAGTTGATTAGGCATAACATCAGACCGAGTTCAGCTCCACTCTGGATCATCACCACCAAGTGGATCTCTTGTGATGCCCGCATGAGAGACCAAAACCCAGACACGAGTCAGAAACTCGCCCCCTGTGGCAAGGTACTTAGCATGAGCGGCCGCATTTTTTGAAGGAGCCACATACAACATCATGTCCGTCCAGAAGTTGGCCAAGACCTTCCAAATTGGCTTCTCAGGTGCCACAACCCTCACAAGCATTTGTCCCAGCTTCACGCCTCGACCAACAATGGTTTCGTCTTCAATGGCGTCCAACTTGTTTAGCTTTTCAATCCGGTCATACATTGAAACCGAGGATCCCTCAAATAATTTGCTGGTTTCGCTGACAGCACAGTCAAATATGTATTCAGTCCTGCACGGGTGACCGGGGAGCAATCTTGGGGCAAAAGCAACCAAATAAGCAAGGTATTTTGATAGCGTAGTCGCTACGACAAAGTTGTCCCTTGATTCTTGTGAAGGAGGCTCTTTATGCTCACAGAAAGTGGTTGCTATGTGCCAAACCATTATAACTTGAGTGGCTGTCTCAAGATTACATGCCCATGAGAACTCGTCAAATTCTTCGTTGAGCCTCAAAGACGCTCGCCTCTCCCCCGAATTGTCAAGGTAATTTTTCCTTAGAGACAGAGCAATCGCCTTCATCACTTGCTTAGACAAATTGATAGGAGCAATTTGTTTCTGACCATTTCTTTTCGGGTCGAGATAAGCAGCGGTGAATCTATTATGTATCCACTTGCGTGGAGAATAGCAATACGACTCAAGGAGTGAGTATTGACGGAGTTGCCTCCCCCAAGGCTTCAGTAATTGAACTCGGCACATCATCTCGATCAACTTTGCAGCATATATGTTCCTTTGCCACCACTCGTTCTGCACATACTTGCATATGTATTTCACCTTTGCCCATTCAGAGAAAATCATGATGCCAAACTGTGCAAATTCGACGACTGTGATTGACATCACAAACAAGATGGTTGTAAAATAACCAGCTAACCTCAGGGGGTAGAACGCGAGATCGGACCCTTCCTTTACCCTGAGAGGCCAGGGCACCAAGGGGAGTGAATTCAGAGCAGCAGCAACCACAATGGCAAGTTGAAACAATTTATACACTGAATGACGCGGGTTGAGATTGACCGGGTATTTGGTGTAGAATAAATCGAAGAGAAATGCAAGTTCTACTTCGATGACTCTGAAAACTCGCTCATAATCATTTTCTTGAGAAAGCATATGTTGAATCAAACAACATAACTTCTTGTGAGCATCTTGGGGCAACGAATAGCCAGCAAATCTCAGGCAGGTGAAATTGAAGAGCGAAAAAGACAGGCAAAGATCCTTGAGTCGTACACCCAGTTCTCCGCTTTCAGTCAAAAGCCTCCCTTTGCAACGCCAAACCCTTTCGATGGTGATATCTTCAGCCGTCATCTGTAAGGATTGTCGATAGTGTGGCGCGGCCCCTGCTTGCCATCGATCTTCCTTTTGCCTGCACATTGCTGTTGAGCACAATAAGTGCACCTTTGGCTCTTCTGCCACTCTCACCAAGTACCTGTACCTGTGCATTGGATCGCGATCTTCGGGATATTGATCTACGTCTCTTTGTAGGTGCTCAGTGCTCATATAGTCTGCTATTAACTTGTACTTCTTCTGCATCACAGAATTGCTTGCCAACATCAAAACTCGTGCTCTTTCGTCAACTTTCACGAATAGAATGACGAAAAGAAAAACTGAGCAAAATATTGGCATGGACGGGGTCACATATGAAGCGATTATCCAACTTGTCATGAAACATTTAGCAGCGGAGTCCATGTTAAATGACTTCCACCGTTCAATGTCCTCAATACTGTGGGCAGTGTAGGCATCTGCACTTCCGAGAACCACCACCAGATAAGCCGCCCAGACGGGGAAATGTGAAATGCAGAAAGGAGCGCTTTGGATAAGGCCTAGTGTGTATGCGATGATGGCGGGTGAAAGATAATAGGCCGCAAATCCAACCAACGCCAATGTGCGGTTGCCGCAGCGTCGCCTGAAAGACCCAAAGACCCCAAGAAAGACTAAGATGGCAGCAGTGATGACCAGCGGTGCCTCGATTCTCGCCAGTCGGATTATTCGACTTTCGAATGTGTCCGCCTGCTTGCAGCGGTTCAACTGCTTTTGCGAGTAACTGTACAGGCGTTCTTCCATGATCATCAACCGTTTCTAAAGTGAGCGGAAAAATGGAGCACCGATGCCAATGATGAAGAAGGATCGTTTATACAACTATAAAGTGAAGAGGGGATGAATGTGCGGGGAGGTGATGCTCTAAGGTCCCTTTTAACTGATGCAACTTTGGCCGAGCGCCAAGAATTAGGAACTTCTTAGGTAAATTACTTTAGCAAAGAAGTCAGAATCATTACTTAATTTTAGAGTAGTAACACAATGCATTACCGATATAAATATTTTTTTCTCTTAAAATAGTATTATCCATTCTTGATTTGACAATTAGTAAGAGAATGAGAAGTTAAAAGTCTCAAATTAAGGAAGATTGAAATCGCTTGTTTAAAGTTACCTTTACATTAGCGACATATCCTAATTTTTGCTTCATTTTAAAGCACTTACACGACAATTGGGGTTGATTGTTGTGATAATTCTTGAAATACCCAAAAAGAATGGGCTCTATTTTCCTTGTCCTCAAACCAATCAAATCTTATGTAGGTTATATTAATATGAACATCACCTACATGCAAATTTAAGCAAAACATAACGTAAGAGATTTCAATATGTATAACTCATCGACAAGAGGTTTAGTGATGGAGGAAAACAAAATGATTTACTTTCTGAGCAAATTCCTTGAGAATATTTACGTTTATTAGATTGCATCGGCAAACAAACAGAGCTATCGAAGGAAAAAAGAAGTGATCAAGGCACGTAGTACTCCTCAAACTTTTGCAAAAGTAATCAACTCTTGGAATTTCATTTTTTTTTGTATTCCTAGACTATATACTTTTGCACCAGTACTCCTTAAACTTTTGCAAAATAATCCAATTTTGGAATTTCATTTTTGTCTAATTGAAATTATGGACTATATACCTTTTCGCTCATATTGATCCTGCTGTAAGAAAAACGAAAGGAAAGGCCGACATGCAATTAATTTCTGTTAAATGCTGCGAGGCCTCATTTCCGTAAGTTACCTAATTACTAGATTAGACGATCAAGGAGTTTGCAAACAGAAACATTCTATCCTCCAACGCGCTTTCAACGAAAGGAAAAAAGATTCTAATTAGAAAATTTTCTATAAGGGCACCTTCCCATCGTTGTCTATACCAAACCGCGACTGTGGAATGTACCTCTCTCGTCTGCCTTGGCTTTTGAGAAGTCTTCACAGCAGAACGGCTTTTGAGAAGCGAAAAAAAAAATATTGATTATTGCTTTAAGTTTCCCGTTGAATTTGATATAGGCACAAGTTTATGATGATCGTGATGTTCTAAGTGTTTGTGGAGCCTTGAAGATGAAGACGGACTATCGGAGAATGCAAGAAGATGGCTCGCCCGGGGCTTGGACAAACCAGGCAACTCGGCGGGCACTTATTAGCACCCTATTTTGATGTCTAATTTGTACATAACTTGTTAGAACTCTAAAGAGTTTTTGAAAGCCGCTGTTGAAAGCATAAGAAGTGGGCCTATGACAACTCATAGAGAACAATTTAAGCCTTGTTTGGTGTTCCAAACTGTGACTAGGTTTTAATGGAAAGAGAATGCTAGATTTATCAAAACTATTTTTATAAAATTAATTTATTAAAGAATGTATTGGATTGATTATAAGTGACCCTTAAAACAAGTAGGCCTCAAACGACAAGCAAACAGTGTGACACATTATTGAGTAAACTTACACACAACTTTATAAAATGACAAACGACTGAGGTTCTTATTCGGAGAAGAAAATTTGATATGATGGTATATGCATTTCTTATACATATATATAATTTGGCTGGTTTTATAATAATTTACACATTAAAACTATTGATCATGTTTTCAGCCCCAAGGTGGTACTACACACTATAATCCAATCAATTCAATGCCTTTTATTTACAGCCACATAAATCTCGTCGCTGTCTTGTATGTCAGAAAGCTTCTTTAAGAAGCTAACCGTGTTAGAAAAAAGGAAAGCTAACACGTGGATAACACATTGAAAGAGGGCTTAGGTAGTATGTAACGGGACCTAGTTAAGGAACCCAATCAATCCAATGCTTTTTATTTACAGTCACATAAATCTGTCCTATGTGTCGAGAATCTTTATCTTTACCAAGAAAAAAGAAGTTGACAAAGAAAAAGCAAGACCAAATTTATTAAAAAGAAAGAAAGAAAGAAAGTCAGACAACACGTTTTTCATGGAGCCCTAATACTATCCTGTGTGCCTCAGTCCAACATTTCTCAATCTTACAAAGGGACAAAAACATAACTCAATCACAGCGGAAGAAGCACGAGAGATGCGAAATGAGAGATGCGACTAAATTGTTAGAATAGTGTTAGAAAATTTATGTTAGGAAATCTACTTATTATAAAACCAGCCAAATTGTTAGAATAGTGTTAGAAAATTTATGTTAGGAATCTACTTATGAGATGAGTATCATGTGGGCGAGCATTGGCCATTCATATATTTAATCAAACACTAAATGTACGTTCCTTTCATGAATTCCAACAGAACCATCATATCAGGCAAAGAAACCTGCAGTCTATGTCCATCCTTTATCATAAGTTATGTTAGCATACCTTTGCCAGTTAAATTTTTTTGAATAAAGTCAATGGATACTTATAAGTGTAACAAAAGTACCTCATCTGTGATGAACCATAGAGTACTATTTCGGCCTTGTTTGTAATTCGAATGATGACTAGGATTAAATGGGAAGAAAATGTTAGGCTTATTAAATTGTAAGCCACTCTTTAGTTAAGTGGGCCTTAAACAACAACCAATAGTAGTATGACGCATCATTTAATAAATCAATTTTACAGTATTAGTAAATCTAGCATTTATCTAGTGAAAACAAGGTCATCATTCCTTTAATTGATCATGTTTGGTAGCATGGAAGAAGATGAATAGATATCAAATTATGAAATGAAACTGCCATGTTAGCTTATTTTCATGAATGGGGTAGGTGAAAATAAATGATGGTCAATGGAAATGAATGAGTAAAATAATGCACATGGTAACTTTATAAAATAGACAAACGATTAAGGTTTCTATTCAGAGAAGAAAACTTCATATGATGGTACCTAGTTATATAGTAATTTACCCATTTAAAACTATGAATCATGTTTTCAGCCCCAAAGTGGTACTAAACGCTAGAATTAGAGATTCGTTACTATTTCTTTTCCTTGCTTTTTTTTTTTTTTTATATACAGATTTCTTTTATTATTCTTTTTGTGCCATTCCTATAATCAGGCGGTTTGAAATCTTTCATACTAGTGTTCTAGTATATCAAGAGCTAGTATATTGTGCTCATAGTCCGCATATACATTAATTAAATTGCGTCAGTATTGACTTGTACTTTCGACATTGTCAGACATTAATAATCAAAGCCTCAAGCCTTTATAAGGCACAGCTCCTAATAAATTTATTAGAACGATGAAGCAGGGTGAATCATTAGTAACATACTGAAGAGGGTGTAGCTAGTATATAAGGGGACCTCAATGAGGAATGCAATAAACCCAATGCCCTTCACTTACAACCACATAAATCTTGTTGTTGTCCTGTATGTCAGAAAGCTTCTTTGAGAAGTTGGCCTGGCATAGAAAAAGCAAGGCCAATTGTTAAAAAAATAGGTAAGCTAACACCTTTTAGATGGAGATAACATTGAAGAGGGTGTAGATAGTATTTAAGGGGACATATTTAAGAAATCTAATCAAATCTAATGCCTTTTATTTAAAACCACCTAAATCTGCCCTGTGTGTTGAAAAATCTTCATCTTTAATAAAGTTGATCCTGAATGTCAATATGCCATTTTAGTCCTCCCTCATTTCTTTTAAACATTGTCAAAAAAGGTGCCAAAATTCTTGTCGCAACTTACCCTTCTCTCAGGAAAATAGGTTTTGGAGGTATTTACTTGAAAGACAGTCCAAATTGGCATCCTTAAATATGACTCGAACACACCATCACAATCATGTGTTCATGTTTCCTCTTTGATTATTCATCTTGGATGTCAAATAATTGGTTCATATTTTCCTCTTCAATTATTGATCCTGGATGTCAATATGTCATTCTAGTCCTCCCTCATTTCTTTTAAACATTATAAAAACATGTGCCAAAATTCTTGTCACGACCTACCCTCAAGGGGCCGTCCTCAATGGAATAGATTTAGAGTATTTACTTGAAAGACGGTCCAAATTGATAACCCTAGAAGATGGCTCGAACACATCATCACAATCACGTGTTCGTGTTTCTTCTTTAATCATTCATCTTGGATGTCAAATCATAGGTTTGTGTTTTCCTCTTCAATTATTGATCCTAGATATCAATATGTCATTTTAGCCCTCCCTCATTTCTATTGAACATTATAAAAAAAGGTGTCAAAATTATTGTCGTGACCTACCTTGAATAAGTTTAGAGTTATTTACTTGAAAGACAATCCAAATTGGCATCCTTAGAAGACAACTCGAACACATCTTCTAATAAGTAATCTAAGATAGTCCATTAATTTCAAGCGCGGGCTCTTACAAGCCCATACCTCATGCGACGTTGGATTTTTCATAATACGTTTGCATTAACCCTATCAAAATTCTGTGGAAAGAGTCACCACTAGCCAGTTAAGGTTAGCTAGACACCTATTGAAATGTGGAAGTGTCATCTCTATTTCTATGGAACTAGAGATTTCGGATTCCGGGCATTGATTATACTAATTATACAACTAATGCCCTTTCAGTACCTAAACTTTGATTATATTGTCAATTAAAGTGTTTTTCATGTAGTCTTTTCATCTATTTTAAGGTTAATCCGCTAAGTGTTCATGCAATGTTTTTTATTGAAATCCTACCCATGCTAAAAGAGAAAATAATAACCAATGTGTGTAAATTACACAATCAAGTATAATCGAATTGAAATGTACAAGACTTAGCATCGTCTCTAGAAAGAAAACAACACAAAATATATCCCTATTGTAAAACTATAAGAGCTTATTCAATTAAGTTTCGAAATTTTTTAAGGATTATTAAATTTTATTCAAGACAAAGAGAAGTCTATTTGAAAAGAAAATTCCAAAATTGATTCAGGACTGAAAAATCTAATGGAATCAATTAAGGTGATTTTTCTAAACATTTTTCCAATTTTTTCAAGTTGGGTCTTCCTATCTTCGAAAGTCATCCGATGGCAGCGCTCCTTCAGCTTCGCCCCGAACTTGTGAGCAAGACTTTCCATCTCTGCTTTTTGTTTCTTTTCTATTATATGACCTTCTACTAATAACGTGCACACGTTGATGAAGAAGAGGAAGGATATGTATACTTATTTTTTTGTGAAGAGGGGACGAACGTGCGGGGAGACCATATCGGTTATGCTCAGAGGTCCCTTTTAACTGATGCAGCTTTGGCCGAGGGCCAAGAATTAGGATCTTTTATACTTATTATAGTGTGAAGAGGGAATGAATGTGCTGTGAAACTATATAGGTGATGCTCTAAGGTCCCTTTTAATTGATGCAGCTTTGGCCGAGGGCCAAGGATTACGAACTCCTGAGGTAAACTACTTTAGCTAAGCAGTCACAACCACCAATTAATTTTAGCGTAATTATAGAATACATCGGTGGTATGAATTTTTTTTTCTACAAACAGTTTTATCCATCCTTGATTTGATAAAAGTAAGACAATTAGAAATTAAATCTCTCGGATTAAGGATTGTTGAGACCCCTTGTTTAAATTTATTTTTACACCGACAATGTATGCCCTAATTTTGCTTAATTTTAAAGCACCTGCATGAAAATTGGGATTGATTGTTGTGATAATTTTTGAAAAACCAAGAAAGAATGGGTCATGTTTTTCTTGTCCTCAAACCAAATGTTTGACTTAAAAGTTATATTAACATGGACATCGTCATATGCAAACTTAACTAAAAAAAAAAAAAAAAAATGAAATGGAGGTCCATATCTATAACTCATCAATCAAAGGTCTAGTGATGGAGAAAACCACAGCCCAAAATGATTTACTTTTGTAGTGAATACCTTGAAAAAATAATTGTTTATTTGATTGTACCTGCAAATGGAGCTATCGAAGTAAAAAAGAAAGTAACCGACCAAAAAAAAAGTAAAAAAGAAAGTTTCGACAAGGAAAAAATAAAAAAAGTCTAATGAAAGTGACAAAAGTACGTTACTATCTAAACTTCATCAATTTCTTGAGTTTCTTTTTTGTCCAATTGAATTCTTGAACTATGCATTTTTTTTCTTTTATATTTATCCCGCCCTTAGAGAAATGAACGGCTATTGATATGCTGTTGAGTGCCATGCTGGCATGCTGGGCGGCACCCTACGTCGTAGTGACAGTTACGCCTTCATTTTGGATGATTTTTAAACCAAACAATGAGTGTTTAAATTACCTCTCTGGCCTACCTTGACTTTGGTCTTCACAGCAAACTGGCTTTTGAGAAGGGAAAAAAAAAGAAAGTAAAATTGATAAAATCTACCTATCTTAGTCGAGGCCCACCCCGATGTGGCCTTGAGTATGCACTTACTAGTTATTATAACACTATGTTGATGTTTATTCTATACACAACTTGTGAATACCCTGGAGAGCTTTTGAGAGTAGTCATCCAAGAAAGTTGAGAGAGAGAAATCTCCTTTTTTATTGATTGATTCATGTGGGTTTGGATGTATTTAGGGTTGGAAGCACTTGAACGTGAGCTTATAGTGATTGCATTTCTCGGTCTTGATTATAGTGGAACCATATCGTCGATTTTTTCCCACAGATTAGGCACACCGTCAAACAACGAAAATCACCATTGTTTAGGTTTAATTTATTTATTTTTTGAATTATTTCGTTTGTTTACGGTTCCCCGCTAGTCATAACAAATTGTAAAAGAGCCTATGGCTATTGTTGGTTGACTGCCCTGGGAATTTTGTCTATCTTCAATTATGGCTATGATTTCAACAAAGCTTGAGTTGGAGGAATTCACTAGCAGAATTTGTTATAGCTTGAGGCTCATTAAGATGCAGGAGCTCCTTGAGACACAAGGCTTGGATTTAGCGTTGGAGGGAGATGATAAGTCTCCCTAGAGTATGAAATCAGAAGGGAAAGGCTGATATCTTGAAAAAGGCTAGGAAAATTATTGTCTTGAATTTGGGGGATGATGTCTCGGTTATGGTGCAGATAAGAAGAGTGCAACTGCAGATTGAGCAAAACTTGAAGAGTTGTACATATCGAAATTGCTCATGAAGAAACTTTTCTTGATCCAACTTTTCTTTGCATATAAGATGGTTAAGGGAAGCCGACTCATGATCACAATTGAGTTTAATAAAGTCATCAATGATCAAACGAACGTGGATGAGATGATATTGATCAATAGCAAGCTATTATGCTGCTTTGTTCTTTACCCAATTCTTATGAGCACTTTCCTAATTCGTTGATGAAAGGGAGTGAGATATATCCGTCGAGGAAGTGAAGTCTGCACTTTCCTCAAAAGAATGTTAGAAGTTGCAGGGCAATTATTAGAAAAGTAACATAGAGGGCTTGATGGCTAAAAGTACGAACTTTAAAAAAGCCGAGAGATCGGACCAGCCAACATGAGAGTAGTATGTTTTGTGTGTTTGGTGGTGTTGGGCCTCTCTCACCCCTGAAAGCTTAAAATGTGAGGTTTTTTCTTATACTTATAAACTGACCACAAATCCCTTCTATGATCAATGTGAAATAAACTCCAACAATCTCCCCCTCACACGTCATATTTAGATAAGAGCATCAATAACTCTCTTCGAGTGACTATTGGATCTAGACTTCTTGATAACCTAGCTTCTGATACTAATATTGGGTGGTTATGGGCCTCTCTTGGCGATCTCCGCAAGTAAAAGTATTAGAATTTTGCTGCGTGTTCCTAACAAATAGTATCAAAGTTGATAATTGATTGGTGGCTCACTCCCAATACTATTTTGGTGTTTAGTAAATATTTCAAGAAATCTAGTGAGCAACGTGGTTTTTAGGTGGTGGGCATTGTGGTATAGCAATGCCAGCTTGATGATTGACTTTGCCCACTTTGCATGGAGAAAAACCCTATCACGTGTTTCCCGATCTGACATGAAGAAAAAGCAAGACCGAGTGTTAAATGGAAAGGTAAGCTAACACGTTTTACATGGAGATGACTCATTGAAATTGGCGTAGCTAGTGTGCAAGGGGACCTAATTAAGGATTTCAATCAGTATAATACCTATGATCTAAAGCCACGTAAATCTTGTCATTGTCCTATGCGTCGGAAATGTTCATCTTTAATTAAGTTGACCTGACAATGAAAAAGCAAGACCAATTCTATTTTATTTTTTCAAAGTGAGCTAAAAAGTTCTACATGGAGCACCAACGCTATCCTATGTGCCTCAGTCCGACATTTCCCAATCTTATGAAGGTACATAACATAACTCAATGATTGAGAGAATCACGATGCAACTAAATTGTTAGAGTGGTGTTCAAGAATTTATGTTAGGAATCTATCTATGACATTAAGGCCTTACATTGTGTCGACGAACCACACTGTCACTTCCACCTCATTCGTTGCTTACGCCGACCTTGGTCGACCAAAAATCAACCCAGATTTAAGGTCGAGTTAAGCTCTAGATCACAAATTTAGGTCTCGCTTGACCTTAGATCCAAAATCTAATGCTCAAGTTTGTCAACTGAGCTCGAGCTAGACATCGGAGGATCGAAATGGCGGTGAGCTAGTGGTGGAAGGGGACGTACGTCTATTGTCATCTTGGGAAGTGCAAAAGGGAGAAAAAGGAAAAAAAAAACAGAAAAAGAAAAAGAGTGATCGACAAGTGTGCCTGCGTGCAACACATGTTCCAAGGTGAATGAACTAGTTTTTCACTGAGTTAAAATCAAAGTTGTACCTAATATTTTCTCTATCAATGTCCGCTAGAGGTGGCAGACAAGAAGCTACAATTTGATAGAGACAGGGAACAAAAAGGAAGCAAAACCAATGACCTAACTCAAGGAGATACAAAAAAATCTGAAGATTAAGTCGATGGTTCAGTTGCAAAGTTTCGGTGGAATCTAATCCAAGGCAATGAAAAGTTGCTGGCCTTGAAGATGTTGATTCACAGCCTTTGTAGATTGAAAGGTGTTTGTTTAATCGAATAATCCAACACTTTAAAACTCTAGGTCGAGTTACTTCCAACCGATGGTGTTGGTGTGGAAGTCGAGATCTGTTGCTGATTGATTAGCCAAATGGTTGAACTTTTATAGACTGTAAATATAGGATTTTACATTATTTCTTCATCCGTACTGAAATCTTAATTTGAGCATATTCAAATAAGGCAATTGTTATCAATTACTTAGAATTTTCTAGTTTATTTATTTATTTTATTTTTCTAGTTTAGTTTTCACAAATATACAAATATGCGATTTTATTTTGATGTAAGTCGGTGAGTTTACATGTTTATCTATAGTCTCTGTTGAATTAATAACAGAACTATTAGAGATTTTTTTTCACTACATATGCACCATAATTTTCAGGAACCAAACAGTGGCGTGAGGATTTGACCTAGCGGCGTGTTCGCCAGGATCGAGGTTACATTTGGCATCCTGCTCAGTGTGCCAGCTGTACATTATGGGCCGTATGGCGGCCGAAACGGTGGGGACGTATTGCCGTTGTGCGCCGGTAGCCACGTTAGATGCATCAGCTGGAAGTTCCTGTCCAGCATTCTGCCAGCCCTATGGCTCATTGTCTTGTCCCATCCTTGGATCCTCCTTTTAGCTGCTCCAAGGAAAGAGAAAAGGTTAACCATGACTAGCATGAGGGTAGCGTTAATTTATTAGGTATGATTAACCTGAATGAACTTGCTTTTTAATCATGTGAAAACGAATTTATAATAATATCCACATTTAAAAGGTATCAAAAGAAAATTCATCCATGCATACATACACACATGCATAAATATTTATACACAAAAGGCCACACTAATTTAAAAGGCCACTCCAATCTTTTGAACCATCGCTTGAATTGTTTGAATACCCATGGAGAAACAACAAGAATGGATGCAGACAAGCAAAGGGTACAAGTTTGTGGCCTAGAGTCAAACATGGAAAGGGATTGGAAGAAGAAATCTACAATGGTCATGTCAACAACATGGAAATTACTGACTCGAAGAAGATTTTGCTCTCATGATATTGTCACATCGGCATATCATCATCATGGTCCTAAAAAGAACAGAGTGGTTCCATATGTTTTTTGTGAAAATATGGCATCATTTGATATTGATTAGGACATTACCACTTTTTGTTGATGTTTGGCCTTTTCAACACTTGAACAAATGGAGTTTCGAGTTGACTAAAAATTTTGACACCTTTTTTTTATACTAAAATGACATTTTAAGATCCACGATCAGTAATTGAAAAGGAAACATGACATATGATTTGATATCCAAGATGAATGATTGAAGAGAAAACATGAACACATGATTATAGTTGTCAAAAGACATATGTTTCATATTGGACCCAAATAAATAAGTGGGATGGACAATGATTGAGATTCATTTTCACTTGATTCACGATGAATTGAATCTACATATACAAAAATTTATCTCTTGCTCTCCCGTCCTAATCAAAAAAAAAAAAAAAAAATTGACATACAACATGAAAATCAATTTAGGTCCCATCAATATCATTTATTTCACAAAAACATCTAGAATCACTTTGCTTTTTCTAGGACCATGACAATATACCAACGTGGTAAGATCACGAGAGCAAAACCTGATTCAATCAATGATTTATACCTTTAGACATGACTACTGTGGATTTCTTCTTTCGTAACCTTTCCACGTTTGTATTTACACCACAAACCCGTACCTATGCTTGTTAGCATGCGGTTCTCGATGCTCCTCCGCTAGAAGTCATAATCTATAGAAAAATATATCAGAATTTTTTAAATTTAATACCTTTAAAACTGCAATTATGGTAAACTCCTATTCACATGATTAAGATGCGTGTTCATTCCGGCCAATCATGCCTAATAAAATATATTAGGATTCATGAAATATCTTATCTAAAATTAATGTTTATTCTTTTTTTTTGTCCTTTCATTAGATCCAAGGACAGGACATTTGATGGGGCTAGCAAAATCTTTTTTTGGGTTTGACATCACATGGTTCATCATACATTTTCGGCAGTGCCATTGGCCATATGCATTTGACACCCTATGTAAGATGCCATCGCTTAATTCACCAAAATCTCCAACTTTAAATCTAATTCCAATTTTATTTTATTTTAAATTGTTTAAAAAAAAGGGCCGTGCTTTTTCCACCTTTTGTATAACTAATTCACCCAATTTTTCACTAAAAAGGCAAAATTTCCTCAACCATTCAATTGTAATATAAAGTGGTAGCCCCAAAGTAATTTGCTTTCCTTCTTATTCATTCTTTTTCCATTTTTATTTAGAATTTAGTTGTCATAATTAAACATTTCATATATTTGTTTTTGTTTGATGTGGCTATTTCATGTATAATAAAGGCATTATCTTTTCTTTTCATTTTTAGATTTTACTTCCACAATATAAGTTTTGTCAAAAAAGAACAATTCCCAAGAAATCTAATTCTTTTTTACATTGTCAAGCAAATTTAAGGGTTAACTGTCAAATATAATCTAGAGATTAACATAGACAATTTTGTAAAACAAAATTATCTCTATAAGCTTTTGCTTTTGTTGTGCATATCACCATTAAACCCTTTCTTATCTTGTTTGAAAATATCTCATTGATGATATTACTTTTTGTCAAGCCAAAATGATGAGATTTCATTGGTATTTAAAAAAAAAAAAATCTTATTTTAGCATTGTTGCGATTTAATTACATCTCATCTTTTAAAGTTTCACATTCGAGAATAAAATTATGATTTTATTTTAGAAATTCTTTATAATTTTTTTTTCATTGATTATTCAATTATGTGTGTGTGTGTGTGTGTGTGTGTGTGTGTGTGTGTGTGTGTGTGTGTGTGTGTGTGTGTAAAAGATAGATGATAAAGTTTGATGGTGACACACACAATAAATGTGAAAGTTTATAAACAAGTAATTGTGTTAAAAAAATGTCTATGTTAAAAAAAAAATATATTCTACTCTACTTGTCAATTAATCCACAAATTTGATAGACAACTTTGAAAAGAATTAGGTTTTTTTTTTTTTTAAAAAATTTCTCTATTTGACAAAACTAATTTCTACATAAGTAAAATCTTACAATACGTAGTATCTTTAATTTATATAGGATAAACACAAGGCAAAAAAAAGGTGAAATCTTAATTAATTACATAAAAAAATCTTAAATAAAAAGAAGGAAAGTGAATAAGTTTGGGCCACTACTTTAAATTGCAATTAAATGATTGATGGCATTTTTTTAGTGAGTATAAGGTGGATTTAGCCATGTAAGGGGTGAAAATAGCACTGCCCAAAAAAAAAAAAATTATCAACTTTTACCATACTCCCAAATTTTCTCCTAGGTCCAAAAATCATGAATGGTTTCTTCAAAATTATTATATCATGGCCAATTAAAAGATAATTTAACAACCTGCATTTTCACCAGAACTCTGTCATGACCTACCCTTCGATAGAAAAGGAAATAGGTTTTAGAGATATTGTTTAAAGGGCGGGCCTACAACCCATGATTTAGTTATGGGCTCTCCCAAGCTCATACCTTGTATGACATTGGTATTCAAATTAATGGTGTGAGAATTTTCTAAAAAGGAGTTGCCACTACCTTATCAAGGTTGTCTACAAACTAAGTGAAGTGTCAAAGCGTATTTCACTTCCTATGCAAATAGATACACTAATTAACTAATTAGTGCCCTCTCAATACATAATCTTGTTCATTTAAAAAAAAGGATTTTGCTCAAGCAGTTTAAGTTGATTTTATATTTATCCACTAAAATATGAGGCGACTATATAGGTACGCAATCATTAACATAACAATCAACAATCAAAGAAAGCGTTAAATTAATTGCATGGAATAAGAAAGATCTAACACTAAGAAAAAGAAAAATGCTAATCTGAACTAAGCTAAAGGGAAGCCATAATCAACGTATTGAAAGTGAGCAAACCAGGGGATTTGTCTTCAAGAACGATCGAAACCCTATGGTAAAGCCATAAGGGCCACAATTTTGGATTGAAAGGCTTCCACTTTTCAAGATAAATTACCCAAAAATTGTTTTTTAAGCTTTTTTATTTTAAGAAAAATAAAAATAAAAATCGAAATTTTAATTATCATTATTTATTTTAAAAAATTTTAATCCAAAAATAGGAATTTGGGCTAGACCCTAGGCCCTAGTTCGAACGTGGACACATATGGCTTTGCGGGTCCGGGTCATGGACACATTTGGGCCCTGATGTTAAATCCATTTTCAAAATAACTTAAGCCTAATCTAAAAGCGAATTAAGCCTAATGCATCAATAGCCCAAAGCCTTTACTAGGGCAGAACAAGCCCAAACAGAATTATAACCACAATTAAGCACCGCTCTCCCCACTTCAATTCAAGCCGAAGACTTAGGCTCTGTTTGGCAACGCTTTTGTTTCTTTATTTTTCTATTCTTTTGCTCTCAAAATAGAAAAAGAATAGAAATATATTTCAAAACGTTAATTAATTTTTCTATTCTCTAAAATAGAAAAATAACTTGAGAATAGATTTGGAGCAGAAACAAGAAGTAGAAAAAATAGCTTCTTATTCCTAGAAATAATTCCTAGAAATAATTTTTAGAAATAAGTCATTTTTTCTTTTCTTTTTATCTTTTCTTCTTCTTCCTTGCAACTTTCCACCCCTGCCCACTACCGCCGCCTCGCTGTCCATCGGCCACCACCGCCTTCCCCAGCCTATTAAAAAATTAAAAGAAATACTGCGTTATAAAAAAAAAAAAGATATGGATCATACCAAATACATTTATGTTCTTTTTTAATTCTGAGAATAAAAATTTGTGTAGTTACGAAACGCGTTCTTTTATTGAAAAATTATTTTAGGGAATAGAAATTGAAAAAGACTTTCTAAAAAGAAATTGTTCCTCAAAATATAAATGTTATCAAACAAACTCTTATTAATCCTATAATAAAACCAAGTCTAAATTTGTCCAAAATAAAATCACGACTCTTTTGCTATTTTAGTAAAAGTAAGCACATTTTCTCTTCTTCTTTTTTTTCTTCTCTATTTCCTGAAACCTTTCAATGTCTCTCCCTATTCCACTTGCCCCCAAGACATCGCCAGAACACATTGAAATGCAAAACCGCGAGGACTTCAGGAATCGAAGTATATCGCATATACAGATCCCATCGTTCGGGTGTCCATGACCGAGACTCCCCAAACCAAATCGTGAAACATCCTCCCTGCCGACGATCAACCCGACCATCACCGGATCTCCATAGCAAACAACTTCCGAACCCCAGACAACCTACCCGCGAGCACTTAATGCTCGCGCTTGCGGCCACACAATAAACCCCACGAACAATCATAGGATATATCAAAGCACGAGAGAAAACTGACAACCAAAAATCCAGGGCTATCCAGACTTTGAAGAGATGAAATTTGAGCAAAGAAATGTATTCAGCAATCAGTAAAAATGTTGCACCGGATGAAACACATCTACGAATCCTCGGAACAATTTGGAACCTGAGACAAAAGCGACCGGTTTTGGTTTGGGCATTCCCTCGAACTCATGATGGGCATAAATTGAGAAAAACGACATTGACCATTCTTAGAACTCGGATTCAGATCTAGATTCCCAGAAAATAACTAGGAAATGCTCGACGCAAACGGGTTAGAAGTAAAACACGCATAAACCAAAGAAACTGGGTTGCCTCCTCTCCCTCAAACCAAAATAGGGCGAAGCAAAAAGGGTCGGAGGGAATGAGCATTTTCAGCTGAACCCTTTGAGAAGCAGCCACCCTCGAGCTCCCCCTCTCTCTTGGCCTTTTCTTTCCGCTTTATGCCTCTCTCCGTCCTCTCTCCAGGCCAGGATGACGCCAGCTGCCTTTGTCCAAACCTGTACTGTGCAACGTTCTCCACAGCGTTCCCTATACCCTGTACCAGCGTCTTTCGTCCCATGTTGTTAGTCGTCGAGCTACAGTCCATGATAGGGAGGAGAGAGGGGGAAAGGAAGAGATGAGAGGGCCAGGCTATGACAGAAAATAGAAGGAAGTTTGGGAAAAATGTTTCTCTGTGTTACTTTTTGTATGCTAGTACATTATACATTTATAATGTAAGGAGGAAAGAACAAAATAGGAAAAATAATATACATGAATCATAATTTCCTATTTACTGTATTAATCAAAGATCTACTATAATCAATTATAATCGACTCTAAGATCTTCCAACACTCCCCCTCAAGCTGGTGGCCTATATATGTCGAGGACACCTAGCTTGCTCAATAGAAACTTGTGTTGTCTTTGGCATAGCGGCTTAGTGAAAACATCTACAGGTTGATACACTGTTCCGATGCCTTTTGTTACGAGAACTCCCTCTTTGATCTTGTCACGAGTGAAGTGACAATCCACTTATATGTGTTTTGTTCTCTCATGAAAAACTGGATTTGCTGCTAACTTAAGTGCAGCATCATTATCACAGAACAATTCACTTGGTCCATTGACCTATATTCCCAAATCTAAAAGAAGTCCTCGTATCCAGACTATTTCGCAGGTAGTTTTCGCCATGGCTTGTTATTCTGATTCAGCTAATGATAATGACACAGTCAGATTGCTTCTTCGTCTTCCATGAAATCAACGACTTTCCCAATTTAATACAAAACCTGTGATGGATCTCCTAGTCATCGGGCAAGTAACGTAATTAGTGTCACGAAATGCTGTCATCCCCATATTACACTCACAAGATAGAAATATACCGAGCCCTATGCATCCCTTTAAGTATCTTACAACTTTCAAGGTTGCATTCATGTGTGACTCTTTGGGCATGTGCATGAATTGGCTGAGTATTTGTACCGCATAACATATATCAGGTCTTGTCATGGTAAGATATATCAACTTTCCAACAAGTTGCTAATACCCTGACCGATCCCTAAGCAATGGATCATTGTTTGATGAAGAAGAATTGAGATCATACTCGTGTGTCGTCAACTTGACATTTTGTTCGATGGGAATTACTACTGGCTTGCAACCTGATAACCCTGCTTCAAAAATGATTTCCAAGACAAATTTCATCTAACTGAGGGAAATTCCTTTATCAACCTGGCAATTTCAATGCCAAGAAAGTATTTGGGAGGTCCCAAATTCTTGATGTGAAAAGTGGAGTGCAAATATTCCTTGAATCTTGCAACATGAGAATCATTATTTCCCATAACCAATATGTCATCAACATATATCAGCAAATAAATCAATGATCTTCCCACATTTCGTGTAAATAGGGCATAATCATGCTTGGAATGCTGAAAACCTGCATTGGTTAACACAGCAGTAAACTTGGCATACCATTGTTTAGATGCCTGTTTTAATCCATACAAGGATTTGCAAAGACAACATACCCGATACTCCCCTTATCTACGTAATCCTTGAGGAAGGTCCATGTAGATCTCTTCATCCAAATCACCATGAAGGAAGGCGTTGTTGACATCCATCTGATGTAAGGACCAATTGCGTATTGTTGCAACAGATAAAAAAGACCGAACGGTAACTTCCTTCACGACCAGAGAGAATGTCTCGTGATAATCAAAACCTTCTCTTTGAGTGAAGCCTTTGGCTACCAACCTAGCCTTGTAGCATTCTATGAAACCGTCTGATTTGAATTTGATCTTGTAAACCCATTTACATCCGATTGGTTTTCGATGTGGTGGTAAGGGAACAACATCCCAATTATGATTCTCCATGAGTGCGGTAAGTTCGGAATCCATTGCACGCCGCCACTTGGGATCTTTTGCTGCCTCAATGAATGAAGATGGCTCATGTTCTTCTGAAATTCGACTGATACAACACATATGTTTTACCGATAACCGATTGAAGGAAACATAGGATGAAACGGGATATTATGTACCTGAAGAGTTTGCAGCAGAACATATATATTCTTTAGTCCATGTAGGTGGGCGAGTCTATCTTCTAGAACGACAAGGTAGCTCAACCATATGCTCAGAGGCCATGGATAATTCAGCATCCATTTCTATTGTGTCCACTGCTGAAGAAAGTGGAGAAACTTCCTCAAATGAAGCTGGTAATTCCGTCTCTGGATTTGGGAATTCCATTGGAGCTGGTGTCATAGAGGATTGAGGTGCCAAAAGAAACCCAGGCGCTAATGATAAATCTTCATCAGACGAAGAAACCGATTGTGTTATGATAAAGTGTCTTGTGATGAAGGCAGCTTCTCTTTGAAAGGGAACGTGTCTTCATGAAAAATGACATCTCTGCTAGTAAAGAAATGCCCTGTAGAAAACTCCGTGACACAATAACTCTTCTGAAGAGAAGGGTATCCAATAAAAACACATCGTGTTGCATGGGGACTCATTTTATCTCGAGGACCCGCATTTGTTGCATAACATAAACAACCAAATACTCTAAGATGGCTATTATCTAGCTATTTCTTGTAAAACATCTCAAATGGAGTTTTACCAAGAAGAATTCGACTTGGCATGCGATTAATCAAATAGGCAGCTGTGACCACACAGTCTCCCCAAAAATTTTTAGGGACTAAGGCTTGGTATTTGAGTGCATGGGCTACTTCTAAGAGATGTCTATGTTTTCTTTCAACAACTCCATTCTACTGTGGAGTATAAGTACAAGAACTTTCATGGAGTATCCCATGAGTAGACAACAACGTTATGCAATCAAAAGTAAAAAAATTCTTGCCCATTATCTGTACGAATTCAATGTACACATTTATCAAATTGATTCCTAATTAAGGAAAGGAAATTTGATAAACGAGTAAATATTTGACTCTTTGATTGCATAAGATATAGCCAAGTGGCACGACTATAGTCATCAATGATTGTAAGTAAGTAGCGAGATCCATCATGATGAGAAGTATGATAGGGACCCCAGATGTCCATGTGAAGCAATGAAAAATGATTTTTGGCTCAAGATGTACTAATTGGAAAAGATGCTCGAGTTTGTTTAGCTAAAGGACATATGGAGCATTTTGGATGGGGAAATCGAGCACTGTGACCCAATCATTGATGCAAAAGGAGATTTTTATTATAACTAATTGCATTACAATAAATGCTTTTATTCAATAATTCTAAATCTCCTGGAGAATTGACCCAAAAATAAAGTCCTCGTGCCTCATTATCCAAGCCCATCACTCTACCAGTCAAAAGGTCTTGAAAGACACAATTTTGGAATTGAATATGGCTTTACAAGAATTGTCCATAAATACTTTTGAGACAAAAAGAAGATTAAACTCAAAATCTGGAATGTATAGGACATTTTTAAGGACAAAGTTCTGACCAAGATGTACGGTATCGATTTTGGTAACATACGTAATGTTCCCATTTGGAAGACGAATCGTAACAGGAGATTGTATGTTTTGATGGACATGGGAAAATATGTACTCATTACAAATTATGTGGTCACTAGCGCTTGAATCGATAATCCATGCATCAATAGATAATGAATTCTTTTCATGGAGAAAAGTACCTGAGAATCCTGCACTAGTATCACCAATCTTGAGTTAGCTCAAAGTTTGCACGATATTTTCATATTGTTCTTGGGTGATAGTATGCTAAGATGTTCCATCACTCTTCTATGCAGAGACCTGATAGATTGAAGACTCCCTTTCCTTTTTATTATTGGGTCTCCCATGTAATTTCCAACATATATCAACAGTGTGGTGTGAACGTTTGCAATATTCACAATATTTATTTTTTATTTTTGAATTTTTCCCATTGACCTTCCTTGCTGACATGGCATTTCGTGCGCCATACGATCCTGTATACACTGGTGCTAACGTGGCAAAATGTTGACCGTCCGATTCAGCTGAGTAATTCATGAAATTGGAACCGTCTGATCGCGCGTGTCGATCCCAGCCATCCACTCTAGAAAACTAATCCAGCCCGTCCGATCCAACGTGCCTCCCTCGACCATCAAATCCAACGCTTTTATCCAAGCTGTCTGATCCAGATCTGCGATCCCAGCCGTCCATCAATGAAAATCTAGGGTTGTCCTCACTTTTCGTCGCCACAGTCGCGTAGCCTCATCCCCTCGACTATCCTGCGACTTCAAGACCCCCCCGGGCTTCGGTGACCGTTTCCGTCGAAATGAGGCTAGATGGGAACGCCACAAAGCCTGTTCCTTCACCAACCCGAGCCTGCTCAGTCACGGCAACCCGCTAGTTTTCCTCCTGCACAGCCAATTGGAAGATCCGCTCAAGTGACGGTTGGGGATCCATCGCAAGGATTTGTGACCAAAACCTGGCATACGACTCATTCAAGGTAAGAAGAAACCTGGTGGCTTTTTCTTTCTCCTTGATTGCATAGTATTGTCAGAATGTGGCCTCTGGCCCCTCCAATTTGTCTTCTGCTGCTTCAATCTCGTTCCACAAGGCCGATAGCTAGTTGAAACATGTGGTGACCGAAAGGTTGCCCCGTTTTAGTTCGGTTAGGGCTTGTGTCAACGAAAAAAGTCTCACCC
Organism: Eucalyptus sp. ANBG9806169; assembly: GCA_014182395.1. Classification (NCBI taxonomy): domain Eukaryota; kingdom Viridiplantae; phylum Streptophyta; class Magnoliopsida; order Myrtales; family Myrtaceae; genus Eucalyptus; species Eucalyptus sp. ANBG9806169. The sequence goes on along the minus strand of CM024576.1, from coordinate 3,800,478 downwards.
TATATGATTTCCCGTACATTTCTTGTAAGTTATCCTAGAATTTCTTCGAGTCTTCTGTCAAAGGAAGACTGGCAGCGATATCAAGCGCCAAGCAGTTCCCGATCTAGGTGTGTACCAACTGATTGCAGCACCGCCAATGTCTCTACAGTCGCTCGTCCATTGGGTAAGGCATTGTTCCTTCGATGAAGCCCTCCTTGGCCTTAGTGACGAGTGCTCGCCAAAGATCGCCAACCCAAGAATGGTAGTTCGCCGGTTCAGTGAGTTGTTGGTTGATCAAGTGTGACTCCGGCTCGTCCGCCCGCGATGTGTAAAGGGGCTCTCCAAGTTCCGACTGGCTGCCGTTGAACAGAAACAGGTAAGGCGGTCCGTGTGGAACTCGGTATAGCTCCATTCCCTGACCCGGCATGAATCCGGGTCTGTGACCCGCAACTGTCGGACCCGACTCACTAGTCGAGTCAATCCCATATGGATATTGGGCCCATGTCTGTCCAAGCCCAATGGCCCACTATACGGGATACCACTGGGCCGGGGCCTAGTAAGTTGGGCTAGGAATCTGTACTGAAGCAGGAGCAGGAGCAGAGACGATGTTGGTCACCTGCCCTTCTTCAGTCGATCCCGCTTGATCAGATGATAAGATCGTCTGATCCTAGGGTGATGAATCCTCTACTAAGGGATTCATAACATTCTAATCATTTGCCATGGTATCAAGATTGAATTCCTAATCTCTTTGCTGATTTTCTCTACAGGAATGGATGTGCAATAACAGATCAGGAAAAAAAAAACGATGGCAATTTAGACAGTTGCGGAAGCTAGGCCAGGAAGTGAGGGCTTTGATACCATGATAGAAAATAGAATGAAGTTTGGGGAAAATGTTTCTCTGTATTACTTTCTATATGCTAGTACATTGTACATTTATAATGTAAGGAGGAAAGAACAAAATAGGAAAAATAATATACATGAATCAGAATTTCCTATTTATTATATTAATCAAAGATCTACTAAAATCAATTATAATCAAAATCAACTCTAAGATCTTCCAACAGGCCGAAAAGTAGAGGAGATAGGCCGGCCTCTCCCTTTTTTAAAGAAAAAATATTTTTAATTAATTTTTTAATTTTTAAAATTTAATACTAGTAATGCAAATGTTCCTAATGTTTATACGTGATGTAATTTAATGAATTTTTTTTTAAGGATTAGAAATTAAACTCTAATTTTTCATGCAATTTAACACTTAAGTAAATCGGCAAAATTTAGATTTTAAGCAAAATTTAGATTTTAACACATTCATGGAATCATAGCAGTCTCTTAATGTTTATAGTTTTGAACAAACCAATGGCGATTCTTGGAGTTGGGGCAAATTTATGACTAGAGTGAAAGTTGGTAATTTTTTTTTTTTAAACAAAGAGAAAAGGTTCAAATAGGATTGTGGTTGGATCTAAATTATGGATTTTTAGGGAATTAGGACGAGGGCCAAATGTAACTCCTTGTTGTTCGAGAGGGCCCACTCCTCATCCTCACCGTCCATTATTTGGTGTTCCCCATGTTGCCCTTAATTATGTGGTTTCGTTTGTTCAATAAGAAGTCCTTGCCTTTCCAAAACACTTCTTGTGACTATTTTCACTCATATGAACGCTTGGGACGAAAATAATTTCTCTACATGGACCATCAGTCTTTCTCAATGCTGGGAAACATTGATGCAAAATTATGGCGCTACAAAAACGATGTATTTGAATAAGTACTTTATTGATATTGATCGATTGCCTGATTTCACATTGTAAAGATCTGCCTGCATTTTCTTCTACTTTTGATTAATCCACCAGGGTTGGTTTTGGCTAATCCCCGTTGATTGCCTATTCTGTAGGTTTATTTGGAAGGGTACGAATGCAGCAATTGTTAAAAGACCTATACCGGAGATGGTAGGACGATGGTTAAGGGCAGCTACAAGGGAGTTCTTGATGAATAAGAAGGTGGAGCACTAGTTTACATCAAATAATAGTGTAAATAAGGGATGATGGTTTAACCTTAAGCATGGCCTTGTGGAGATCTACTGTTGTGGCTCTTCTGTAGAGGAATCAAGGCAGCGAGTGGGTGTTGCTCTTATGATTATGGGGCTTTGGTTGGTACAGGAGGATCTTGAGTTCATGCTAATTCTGTCGAGGAGACTGAAGTTGCTACTATCTGCCATAGCATTTCAATTGGCAAAGTAGAAGCAATGGACAAGAGTTAGAGGCCGATGCTACCGACGTTCGTATTGATATCCAAAATTCTGCGTAGGATACTAACCGAAGACAGAGGACTGCTAGATGACATTTGGAGTGTGAAGGAACAACTTAATAGTTTAACTTTTTCTCTTCTTTTATTGGTCGTGAATCAAATGCGAGTGCCTATTGTGTTGCTTTGTAGTCTAGGAAGATGTGCTATTTCGAGTAGGATAATCTCTTTGTGATTTGCTTGTTTCAAATTTGGGAGAGAAACCTCCTCGAGCTTCCAATGACTTTATTTCTTACTGAACAACTGTGAAGTGTTGTTGGCTAAAAAAGAACAGTCAAGGCATTCAGATAAAGTGGAAAAGAGAATGAATAGCCAATTCCTGCCATGTGGATAATTTACATGTTCCCCAAAAAAAACTTCTCTGCAAAAATTGCAGACAGTCCTATGTGATTGGAATCCTACCTTGCCACTTGCAATCAGGAGTTCAGTAGATGCAACAATCTACATTGGAATATACTACCCACAATCAACTCCTACGGGTTGGAATCACGGGCATCCTGTTCTTGGTCGCATATGCAAGTTGAGTGAAATATGGGGAATTAGTTGACCTACTAGTGGACAAAATCAATGAGGGATAACCAAGAGCTCAGAGAAGTAGAGGATCTATCTGCTGTCATCTTCTTACCTATTCGTACATGTGTTGTGCACATCCTTCAGAGGAGCACGGAAACCACTGGCACGAGAAATAGAACTAGGGAATCTAAATGACAATATTACCGTGATGAATCTCTCTAATGATTTTTTTGCTATGTCAAAATAGTGACCCAAATGAGAGATGTCAATTCCAAGTTTTTCTTCAGAACCAATTAATGACTTGTCTAATCCAGGGGCACAATTACCTGAAGCCAAGAGATATTCCAAATTTCCAACATCATTCTGAGAGAACTCATAAAATATGTAGTCTCTACAATGCCAAAGAGGCCACCACAGAATCCAAAAGAAAGGTGGACTACAAATAATGGTAAGCTCTTAAGAAAACCCTATGATGAAGAGCCTTCGCTTTCAAAATCGAAGTACATCCAGATGGGTCAATGGATTTAGAATTCAATTCATCAAAGTATGAGCCTAAGAATGGACTAGAACTCATTGCTAAAGCAGGAGGCCTTTTTGCAAAGCTAAATTGCATTGTAACATGTAGAGTCAATATTATGGTTCCATTTGATATGTGGCATAATCCTTAGATTTTGCAAGCTTCCCAGTGATGTCGACTTTATTTCATGTTTAGCCGAGAACATTTTTGGTGTTAACACATGTACACTCTAGTACCAAATGATGCAAAAGATTTCCTGTTCAAAAAAGTCAGATTATGTGCTCAACATGAAAAGCATGCTCAGGCTTGAATCTTGCAAACCAATTAGAAGATCAGCCTAGCCCTACAAAGGAATTGCAGTTTGGCTTTGTCATGTTAATGCATGCATCTTCATTAGTTAGCTAATAAATGGCTTTGCCAATTTCATCCTTAATTATTGATCTTGGATGTCAAGTCATACGGTCACATTTCCTCTTCGATCATTGATCCCTTAAGTGACCCCAAAATATTGGATCTAAAATGGGAGATTTTTAGTGAATTGATGACCAGTAGCATGGCCAAGTAATATACATCGCCCGATTGCCCACCAAGTGACAAGTCAGACCCATGAGTTGGCAATCCTTGTCACATTCCCATCAATCGAATCTCCTGGTCCTACCCTCGGATCCTCCATTTAGCTGCTCCAAGGAAAGAAAAAAGAACAAGAATTAATTTCAGTTAAGATATTTTATGAATTATAATGTTATTTTATTAGGCATGATTCAATGAACATGCATCTCAATCATGTGAAAAGGAGTTTATAATAATTCAATTTATCTTGACTTGAATGAAAATAAATCTCAATCAATGTCCATCCCTCTTATTCATTTGCGTCCTACACCCAATAGCTATAATCATAGAAGTTTGTGTTTCCTCCTTAATTATTTATCTTGGATGTCAAGTCATCCGTTCATGTTTCCTCTTTGATCATTGATCCTTTAAAGGCACATTTGGTAACGATTCTGTTTCAAGGAATAATTTTCTTATCGGAAATGGTTTTTTTTTATTCTGTTTTCAGAAATAATTTATTAGCAAAAGAACACGTTTGGTAACTTCCTAAAATTTCTATTCTTGGGATAGAAATATGTTGGGTAGGATTCTTAGATTTTTTTTTATTTCTTTTATATATATATATATATATTATGACCAAGGATCCCGCTTTCCTCCGGAGGGCTTACGCCCTGAGTAGTCGCGAACTATACCTCGGGGGACCAGCATAGGACCCCACCACCATGGCCCCCCACTTCAAACGCTAGCAACGCGGGGTTTCAAACTCTCGACCTCCATGCGCTGGAAGGAGTTGATCTTAACCAACCGTGCTACCCACTGGTGGGTTACTTTTATATTTTTTCCTCTTTTCTTTTTCCTATTTCCTTTTTTCTTTGACCCATCGCTAGCCACCATCGTGGTCGGTAACCGGCTGGGCAAGGTCCGGCGAGCTTGCCGGACCCTCGCTAGGCCAGGGCGACGCCCGGTGAACTCGCTGGAGGCCAGCTTGCCTCGCCTAGGCAACGCAAGGCCGGCCTCGCCCTAGCCTAGAGAGGCCCAACCTTGCGCCGACTAGGGAGGCCGAGCCTCACCGAGGTCGAGCTCGCCCAAACATCGGTGAGGCTCGAGCCGATGAGCCTTGTCGTGGCTCAGCATCTCCGAGGGCCAGCGAGGTCGCGGGCCCTCATCTGGCTGGTCGCCAGCGCCAGCCATGGCCAAGGTCGGCGACCAGCCAAAAGGAAGAGGAAGAAAAGAGAAGAGAGAAAAATAGATTCTATAAATTGTTTCCGAGAACATACGTGTCTCTCGTTATTGAAATGAGCGATCAATTATATACTAAAATTGATTTCACTAATATCAATTGTGTTAAATGTGGGATGAGTAAAAAAAATAAAAAATGATTCAACAACATGTTTGATTGTTGAATCACATCTGCAAGCGCACTAATGTAAAGGTCGCATAAAATTGAGTCATAAGAGAGGTTCACGCGTAAGCTTTACTTGGTAAGCTATCTATGTCTTCTATGATTATTACTTTAATGGATTTTTAATTCATCCTTGCGAATCTCTTATTCCGCATCTCTAATTCCATGCATGTTTTAATAGTACCCTCGAAAGGTGCACAAGAAATAATATAATCTTGCATATTTTGGTAATAAATCTTTAACGTATTTTAACAAAAAGTTTGAGAATAATTTTTATGTATATATAGACTCTATTTGAAATATGTCTATGCATTTTATATGTGAAAAATAACTGTTGAGGCCACATTTTGTTGATGTTTGGCCTTTTCAACACTCAAACAAATGGAGTTAAGAATTTTGACACCTTCTTTTTTGATATTGTTGAAAAAAAAATGAGGGAGAACTAAAATGACATTTTGACATCCCAAATCAATACTCAAAGAGGAAACATGAACCATTGATTTGACATCAAAGATGAATGATTGAAGAGGAAATGTGAACACGTGATTATATCTATCGAAATATATATGTTTTAGGTTAGACCCAAATAAATAAATGGGATGGATAGTGATTGAGATTCATTCAACTCACGATAAATCAAATCTTCATATACAAGGATTTGTCCCTTGCTCCCCCGTCCTAATCAAAATAAAAAAATACCATACAACATGAAAATCAATTTGGGTCTCATTAAGGATCAATGATGATATGCCAATGTGACAAGCTCCTGAGAGCAAAATCTTATCCAAGTCAATAATTTCTACCTTGTTGACATGACCATTGTAGTATACTTCTCTCATTATCTTTCCACGTTTGCATCCACACCACAAACTTGTACCCTCTGCTTGTGAGAAGCCATAGTGGGTGCTCTTCCATTGAAATTCAAAATATCTATGGGTGTGTGTATGTATATACATATATAGGTCTAACAATTTTTTTTTAAATATCTATTACCAAAATATGCACAATCATTAAATATAAATTCCATTAAGGAATATATAAATTTTGAAGCGTACCACCATCATTAGTATTGACCCCTCAATAGCATGATTCAAAACTCATCATCGTTAAGTGTAGAATGTGAGCGAATTGATTGACGATCTCCAGTGACAATACCCACAAAATGATACATGATGATGAAATCAATTATCGTTTCACTTTTATCAGTAACTAAAAACATCCAAGAACACTAGCTTGGCATAGGTACCTTCAAGTTGTCACAGGATACCACTCATGTTATTTGCTTGTTCACTTTAACAGTCACAACCTAGTTTCTTGTCCTTGTTGATATACAAGAATCATTGATATGTGTAAAAACTACTGTACTATCTGCAGTTACCATGATAAATATTAGTATCAAAGATGGGATGAGATTGGAGGTACGTAGGACTTTGCCACTGGAGGATTTATGTGCCTTAGCTTTGGCTCCTAGTAATTATCCTCATAGCACTACGCTTTGCCATTCACAAAATATTAAAAAAAAACAAAACAAAACAAAAATCTCTTCGAATTACACTTCGAAAAAGTAGCTACAATTGTTAACTATACATGTTGCCTTTTGACGGAAACAAAATATATATATATATGACAGATTGTCGAGGAAAATAAGGAACAGAACAAAAGAATATTAAAAAGAACACGGAAATGACTCGTCCGAATCTACATCCAATAAGACTCCTCCAGTGTCCTTGCTTTGAACAAGCTTGACAGAAGAAGAACACCAAGCGTGAGATTCGAAGTTAGAAAATGCATGATTCATGCAATTTTACCGGAATAAGCTCGAAGGTATCGATACGATTTCCAGATTAAGGCTTTATTGACCTCCCTAGCCTTGTCTGTGCATCTTTCTTTGTGTACTTAGGGCGATGAATCGATGTTGCAGTAATGGAGCTTTTGGGCTCATGGCGCTCGTGGCTTCCGCCATTTTTGCCCCTGCCGTCACCTGCACTTTTGGCCTCGTTCAAAGCGCTCCACACTGCTTCGTGACATACCCGATATGGTCATCTACTTTGCTAGTTGCTCTGGTAAATGTGTACTCCTTCAATGCATGTACTCTAACATGCAAAGTGTGAACAAAATAGAAAGTCATTGCATATCGTCCATGTTCAACACAAAAAAATCTCAGAAATGCACAACCAACTCGAGTCTTTCGTAAAATATTGTGGATCAAGCAACAGATTACACACACACATAAAAGAAGACACCATACATCATACGAGAGAAAGTTTTCTAGAGCCTGACCAGGGATCGATGCAAGATAAAGAAACTGCTACATATATTCCCAACCGTATGGACATTTTAAACAGCTGATTAGGCATAACATCATAAGGCCAAGTTCAGTTTCTCTCTGAATCATCATGTCGCTCACCATCGTGTGGCTCTCTCTCCACGTGTGGCTCTCTTGTGATGTCTGCGTGAGAGACAAAAACCCAAACATGAGTCACAAACTTGCCCCCAGTAGGGAGGTAATCAGCATGAGCCAAAAGTTATGTTGAAAAGACATAAAAATTCAACATTAAATAAATAATAAATAAATAAATAATAACCGTAACTTTCGTAAACAATCGCATTATTTCAACAAGACTTTATAGTTAATTTTTATAGAAATAAACTTCGAATTTTCAATAAATAAAATAATGATGTCGGTCCCACATCTTTTCGATGTGGGACAAGGCACCTCTCTTCATTTGTTTTATAAACAAACTACCAACACACACAAGACTAATTGGCAAATTGTGGGTCCTCCGGGTTCTTGAAGCGGTCAGAGATTTTTTTCACTTCGGGCTGCCTCCTTCGTGAGGTAAATACCACTATCCTTGCTTTGGTTCCTAAGACTCGAATGCTTGTGATATCATGGATTTTAGACCCATAGCATGTTGCAACACTATTTATAAGGTCATCACAAAAATTTTGGCTAATCGGATTGCCTCCGTTCTTAATGATCTGGTTGACCATTCTCAAAATGCTTTTGTAAAAGGGAGGAGGATCAGAGATAAGATTCTATTAGCACAAGAACTTTTTACCGGCTTCCACTTAGTTCCTTATCTTCCGAAATGTGCTATAAAAGTGGATTTCTAGAAGGCCTATGATACCGTTGATTGGAACTTCTTAGAGCTTACTCTACGTGCCTTCGGTTTCCCTGAGTGGATTATCCGACTAATTATGGTTTGTGTTCGAACTCCTAAGTTCTCCGTCTCCATTAATGGAGAGCTACATGGTTTCTTTTCTGGAGGTCGAGGACTTCGACAGGGGGACCCTATGTCGCTGTACCTTTTCACTCTTGTTATGGAGGTATTCTCGGGGATCTTGACTAACCGCACTTCGATCAAGGAATTTAAATATTTCTGGAGATGCAATCCTGTCAGTCTTTCTCACTTGTTCTTCGCAGATGATGTTTTTCTATTTTGCCAAGCGGATTGGAATTCTGTGACCATGCTTAAAAGGAGCTTGGATATCTTCTCTTCCTGGAGTGGCTTGGCTCCAAACAAAAGCAAGAGTGAGATATTCATCTCCGGTGGACCTGTGTCCCTTCGGAATAACATTTGCCTCACCTTCGACTTTCAGGAAGGAAAATTGCCGGTCAAATATTTGGGTGTACCCATTATCACCTCTAGGCTGGGTAAAGCTGACCACATTATGCTAATTGACAGGATTACTGCTAGGGTCCAGTCTTGGGCCCATCGGTTCTTAGAGAGATTACAAATTGATAAGGTCAGTTCTACATTCCAGGCCTTTTGGGCTTGTGTTTTTACCTTGCCTCGGCTTCGGTTCTAGATAGAAAGGTTCCACGAAAAGACACTTCCCTCGGTCAAGGTGGGGCTAAAGTTTCTTGGGATGACATTTGTCTCCCGAAACAAGAAGGTGGTTTGGCAATCCGGAAACTTAAAGATTGCAAAAAAACCTCGATGCTTAAATACTTGTGGTTACTCTTTATTGACAAGGAATCGTTATGGTGCTGGTGGATTCATTCTGCATCATTCGACGGAGCAACATACAACATCATTTCCACCCAGAAGTCAGCCAAGACCTTCCAAATTTGATTTGCTCCTCATTTGCCGCAACACTAGCAAGCTGCCTTCCTAGCTTTGCACCTTGAAGAACGATGTTTTCTTGTCCATTGAAACTGACGATTCCTTGAATAAACCCCTGGCTTCGCTGACAGCAGAACGAAATATGGATTGGGTCCTGTAAGGGTGATCAAGGAGCAACCTAGGGGTGTAAGCAACCAAATAAGCAAGATATTTCGATACCTTAGTTGCTATGCCAATGTGTTGTCCCAGTTCTTTTGAAAGTTAAGGCCCTCTTAGAGGTGCTTCATGCTCACAGAAAGTGGTTGCAATGTGCCAACCATTATAACATGAGTGGTTGTCTCATGACGACAGGCCCATGAGAGCCGATTAAACATGTCGTTGAGTCTTCTTTAAATTGCTGGTACCATTCATCATTAGAGACTGAGCAATCGCCTTTATCACTTGCTCAGACAAATTGGTGGGAGCAATTTGATCCTGACCATTCCTTTTAGGGTCGACATAAGCAGCGGTGAGTCTATTATTTATACAATTCCATGGAGAATAGTTATATGATTTGAGGAGCGAGTTTTGGAGTTGTCTTCCCCAAGGCTTCAGTAACCAAACCCTGCACATTATCTCAATCAACTTCTCAGCATATCTGTTCTTTCTGCGCCGCTCATCTCGCACATACTTGCATATGTATTTCACCTTTGCCCATTCTGAGAAAATCATGATGACGAACTGTGCAAGCTCAACAAGGAGGATTGACATCATCAACAAGACAGTTGCCAAAGCAGGAACCGAAAGGTTCCCTCCCTGGATCAAAGGCGAGTTGAAGCAACCACATCCGCGAGTTGAAGGACTCTCAAGGTAGTAGAATAAAATTAGAGTGGCACCGACCACAATGGCGAGTTGAAGCAGTCTATACTTGGAACGATGTGGGTTAAGATTTACCGGGTATTTGGTGAATAATAAATAGAAAAGAAATGCGAGTTCTACTTCGATGACTCTGAAAACTCGCTCATAACCATCCTCTTCAAAAAGCACATGTTCAATTAACCGTCATAACTTCTTGTGAGCTTCTTGGGGTAATGAGTAGCCAGCGAATCTCAGGCAGATGAACTGGAAGAGCGAAAAAAGACAGGCACAAATCTTTGAGTCGGCCATCCAGGTCTCCTCCGCTTTCACTTAAAAGCATCCTTTTGCAATTCCAAACCTTCTCAACGGTGATAACTTCATCCTTCTCTGACAATTTTTGACAGTCCTCTGTTGAGCACAATGAGTGCTCCTTTGCCTCGTCTGCCACTATCACCAAGTACTTACACCTGAGCATTGTAAAGGGATCCGTGTCGCTTGAACCATTACATTGGTGCTCGGCGCTCATGTAGTAAGATATTAACTTAAAATGATGAAAAGAAACACCGCACACAATATTGCTGTCCTTGAATTGTCCATGTATGAAGCGATCATCCAACTTGTCATGAAAATTTAGCAGCAGAGTCGACATTAAATGACTTCCACCGTTCAATGTCCTGAATGCTGTGCGCAGTGTAGGAATCTGCGCTTCCGAGAATGTGGAACGTAAGTGTAATTATGGTTATAATTATGGTTAATGCGCAATAAATTAAGAACTTTTGGATTCATGTACCTAACCTAGAAATAAGCCGCCCAGAAAGGAAAATGTGGAACCTTGAAAAGAACGCTTTGCGTAAGGCCAAGCATGTACACGACAAGAACGGGGGAAAGGCTATAGGCCGCAAATGCGACCAACGTGAATACACGGTTGACACAGCATCGCCTGAACGAACGGAAGTCTCCAAGAAAGAGTAACATTACAGCAGTGACGGGCAGCAAGACCACTATTCTTGCCATTCGGTTCACTTGATTTTCGTACGCCTCCGTGCAATTATCCCTCGAAATGCCATAGAAATTCTTGGGATCAAAGAGGATGGATATGTCGATGAACTTAATCTCTCTCTCTCGATAGAGCGGAAATATGGAGCACCGGTTCTAATGATAAGAAAAAGGATCTTTTATACTTGTTAGATTGTGAACAGGGGATGAATGGGCGACGCAAAAATATAGATGATACTCTAAGGTCCCATTTTAGTGATGCAGCTTTGGCCGGTATATTACTTTAGCTAAGCAGTCCCTATCATTAAGTAATTCTAGAGTATTTATAGAACACATTAGCGGTATTGTTTCACCAAAAAAGCGAAAAATCTTTTAAAAGGATAATGGGGATGAAATTGATGGATATTTAAGGAAAATAGGCTCTTTATTGATTTTGTATAGGAAAGTAAATGACTAAACAAGCAAAGGAATTGAAAATGCATGTACTGGAATTTATTTGTTTTTTTGGTCTGTTCATGTAATGGAATTAAAGGTGTTAAGAATGTACTTGGTTACTGGAAATTTGAAGTGCTGGAAAGATAAATTCGCAAGAAATTAAAAGATCAAAGCAAATGCATAAGAACTAATATTTAATTGATTGTCTGTGTCCTTCACACAAATTACATGGCGGTATATTCCACCAACAACACTTACAAACAGTTATGAATCTTGAATCTACTAATAGTCTCCTATTACTATTTACAGTGATAAGCAATTTTCGAGATCCCAGGCATGATCTCTTATCTTCTAATTGGCAATCACAATTTCCGAGACCATAGGATAACCAATTGGTAATCACCGGCTTGTATCGATCCATTATCTCTGTTTACAATAGCTTACTGTTGATGATGTCAATTCTCTTGGATGACAAATCATAAGAACTAGTATATATGATTGGTAATCATCTTGGATGTCAAATCATAGATTCATATTTTCCTCTTCAATTATTGGTTTCTGGATGTAAATATGTCATTTTAGTCATCCCTCATTTCTTTTAAAATTATAAAAAAAAAAAATGCACCAAAGTTCTTGTCATGGCCTACCCTCGAGGGAATAGATTTAGAGGTATTTACTTGAAAGACGATCCAAATTGACAAACCTAGATGATGGCTCGAACACATCATCACAATCATGTGTTCATATTTCCTCTTTACTCATTCATCTTGGATGTCAAATCATAGGTTTGTGTTTTCCTCTTCAATTATTGACCCTATATATCAATATGTCGTTTTACCTCTCCCTCATTTCTTTTGAACATTATCTAAAAGGGTGTCAACATTCTTGTCACGACCAATAGGTTTAGAGGTATTTACTTGAAAGACGGTCCAAATTGGCATCCTTAGAAGAAAACTCGAACACATCACCTAATAAGAAATCTAAGGTGGCCCATCAATTTCAAGTGCAGGTTCTCCCAAGCTCATATCTCACGCAACATTGGATTTTCACAAGATGTTCAAATTAACCCTATCAAAATTCTACCGAAGGAGTCGCCACTAGCCAACTAAGGTAGGCTAGACACCAATTGAAATGTGGGAGTGTCATCTAAATTTCTATAGAACTAGAGATTTCGGATTCGGGGCCTTGATTACACTAATCGTATAATCGATACCTAAACTTTGATTATGTTGTCACCTTAAGTGTTTTTCATGCTGTCTTTTCATCTATTTTAAGGCTAATTCACTAAATGTTTATGCAATGTTTTTATTGAAAACCTATACATGCTAAAAGAGAAAACAACAACCAATGTATGTAAATTATGCAATCAAATTGAAATGCACAAGCAATGACTTAGCATTGTCTATAGAAAGAAAACAATACAAAACATATCCCTATTGTAAAACTATAACAGCTTATTTAATTGAGTTTCAGAATTTTTTAAGGATTTTCAAATTTTATTCAAGACTAAGAGAAGTCTATTTAAAAAGAAAATTCTAAAATTGATTCAGGACTAAAAAAATCTAATGGAATCAATTAAGGTGATTTTTCTAAACATTTTTTCCTGAATCAATAGATTTTTATTTCAAATTTCTCATTTTTTATTTTTTTATTTTTGCGATTTTACTATTTTATTATTTTTATATTTTTATGATATTTTAAATTTTATTATTATTTTTTATTCTAAAAATGGACTTTGGACTGGGCCAAGGAACCCGGCTCAACTCGCTGACCTAGACCCTAATGATCTGGGTTGGGTCTTGAAATTGGGCCCGACCTTAGGCCTGGTCCAACTTTACTAGAAACAACCTATGTTTGGATCCGGCCCACAATCTATTAAAAGTGTGACATCAATATGATGGGCTTGAGCCTTTGCAACAGCTCGAACCCAACTCCCAAAAATCTGGCCTCTAATAAATCCGACCCAATCCGAGCTCAATTGGCCCATTCATACCCTACCAACTCAATTACTTTGGATACGATTCGACCATCCGATCCGACCCAACAAATCGGATCCGAATCAATTGACCTTTATTATAATCGAACCCTTTATTTTTATATCCCAATTATTTTTACCTTTTTTCTTCTTTTTTTTATTTTTTTAAAAATTTCTGTTTTATTTTTTTTTTTTTTTATTTTTTTTTTTTTGATTATTCCTAATTTCTCTTCTCCCTACAACGTCTTCTTCTTCTCAAGCCTTCTTCGACCCTGCTTCTCCTTCACCGAAGCCAACTCCATCAGCAACAAGCTGATCACCGGAGCTCAATGCTATCGATTCCCGAATAGCGGGGAAGAAGAGGGTGTTTGAAGAGATGCATATCTGATTTGCTCGGTGAGATGGAATTGTAGGAATTGGCGCTGACAAAGCTTGAAAATGCTGCAGGAACTCTGCCAGCCTTCTCTTTTCCAACGGCGAGCCGTTATAGCCTCGTCTTTTCCAATTGGCCGTGATAAAGATCGGTGGCCGGCGGGCGGTAAGGAAATTATGCTCGCCTACCGAAAAGAAGCAGCGAACTTCAAAGATTCTTTGAAGAAAGCCACGAAAGACAAGGACCGGCCCTCCATTGTTTTTACTTCATTGGGTGAAAAGGAAATGGAACCGAGCCTAAAAAAGAAAGAAAAAGCCGGGTCTGTCATGGGCTAAATCATGGACTAAAAGAAAGTTGGGACCAGAAAGAAACAAAAAAGTCTCAGGAAAAGGAGAATTGCCGGGAACTTGGCTGAAAAAATGGGCTAGGTAATATACGCCCCCGATTTTTATTATTATATTTATCTATTTTCATTAATTTTTCCTACTCTTTTTTATTTAATGAAATTTCTCTGCCCTTTTTATTCCTATGGCTCAATTTACCCATGCTTGTCTATTTTTGTACTTTTGCCTTCCTTTTTTTATTTTTTAATACTATATTTTGTTGTTGTTCTTATTAGGGACAAGTATGATTTGGGTTGGGCCAATCCATCCCCTAACCCTAGGATCAATCAGCACAGTAGTAGTTCTCAATTTTTTGGATTGAGGACCAAACCGACCCAATGGGCTTGGTCCGGTTCTAGGATCAACCTAGGACCAACCGATAATATTTTTAGTTCATTTTTTGTACTTCTTGAAAAGAAGACCGAGGACCAAACCAACCCAATGGGTTCGATCCTATTCCATGGTCAACCCAGGGCCAACCGATAATCTTTTATTTCATATTTTATAGTCCCTAAAAAGGCGACCGAGGACCGAATCAACCCAATGGGTTCAGTGACAAGCGAGGTCAACTAAGAGAGATGAGTAACGAGCGTCAAGTGGGGTGAGCATCAAGCAGGGAGCAACAAGTCAGGCAAACATCAAACGGCAAGCGGCACGAGTGTCCCAAAGCAAGTGAAACGAGTGTCGAGTGACAAGCAGGGAAGTTATTTCTTTCAATTTTTGCAAATTAAAGACTAAGAGGACAAATAAGACATAAGATAATGAGTACTAGATTAGGGTGTCATGAAGAGTTGTTTATCCCTTTTGGATGTCATGAGGATTCCCCACAAAAACATTTTCCTCATTTATAAATTATGGCTATTGACACCGTCAATGGCATTAAAAATTCTAAGTTATTAAAGAATAGTGCAAAATTACTTGAACTCCTTACTAAGGAGTTATTTAATGTTATTGACGCCGTTTATTTTAGGATTTTTAAAATAACTTTTAAGGAGTTCAAGTAATTTTGCACTATTCTATATATAAAAATTATAAATATATAATTATAAATAGATATTAGATATATAATATATATATAAAGTCGGCGTTGGTCTGAGTTAGACCGACCCTGAACTCATAGAATCGAGGACTAACCCGCACAATGCTGGTTCAGGAATCCCAAGACCAAGGACCGATCTAGTCTCCCTAAGAATTGGACCATGATTGGCAGGGTTGGTTGGTCTAGGGTTGACCCTAAACCAGTGCTCACCTCTAGTTCTTATCATTTTTTTTTTATTTGTTTTCTATTTAACAAAAAATAAGGTGTCAACGGTTGTTTTTCTTTGTAAGAGATCTCAAAGAGATTCTTTCAAGGATAATGCGACGCCTAATTTTCCTTATAAGTAATAAAAATGCAAGTGTAAAGAGCATGGTTAGGGGCATACCTATGAACCTTTTTTTTTTCATTGTTGAAGACTAAGGTGAGTGAGAATACTTACATGATATTTGCAAGAAAAACTGAGGAGACTCTGAGCTACAAAAGCTTCGCCAGGTCAAAGGGGCACTTTGGGCTACAAAATCTCATTGTGCAAAGAAGAAAACTCAGAGTTACAAAAGCTTGCCAAGTCAAAGGTGCACTCTTGGCTATAAAAGCTCACAATGCAAACAAAGTTTTAAAGCTGCGTTTGCACACCTAACAGAAAATAGGTCACTCCGAGCTACTGAAACTCGTCGTGTGAAGAAAGAGACCCTAGACTACAAAAGCTCGCCAAATCAATAGGGTGCTCTAGGCTACAAAAGCTCATAATGTAAATAAAATTCCAAGGCCTACGCTTGCACACCTAACAAAAATAGGTCATTTTGGGCTACTAAAGCTTGTTGTGTGAAGAAAAAAATGGTTTAGCGCTACAAAAAGCTTGTTAGGGGTAACAATACAATCTAGAGGATGGGTGAATAGGTTGTTTTAGAAAATTTGACAATCTTTTGCGGAAAATAGCTTACACTAAGTAAGATCTAGTCAAAGTGATGTCTCAAAACTCGTAAGTGTATTGTGTGCTTGTGGAAGAAATAAGAGAGAAAAGCAATAGCACAAAATGATATATATTGGTTATGCTTTAACCCCAAGCCTACGTTCACTCCTCAAACTAATAGTCATAATTCGGGTTGGATTGCACTATTAATCTGTTCAGAAAGTTACAATCGGCAAGTACTGATCTTTTTACATGATATATCATACTAATAGGACTCAGCTACTATTCTTACTCTTGTACACTTAATCTTTAGCACAATTACTCTGACAACAAGAATACAACACCCAGAAAAACAATTGAAAGAGAGTGTTTTTCTTGAGACACATCGTATGATAGATTTTCAGTCTTTCATATTTGCATGTATCTCTTCTTTGGCTTCTAAGATCTTCTCTTTTATACTCATCTTCAATCTATTCATTGAAGGTGGATTGGAGAAGCAAATAATCATTAAATATATCATTGATGTTGCTATCTAAAGACAGAACTGTCCATACAGTCCATTTCTTGAACATTTGCAAACTACCTAAAAATAACTTCTACTACTATCCCTTCATTGTAGCTTATGACAGACCTGTTAGATAGCCTAGCTTATGAATTTTCTATTATCATTTGGATTCTGCTACAGCATATATCTACTTCCACAATAGCTAATTTGCTAAACCAATGAACATTATAAGATGAATGTTGTTGTCACAGTACCGGTTACCTAACATACACAGCCTCAAATACAAACATCAACATTAGTTGATCTTTAGATATGTTGGTGTTGTTTATTGAAAAATTGTGTTAAGAAATATCATGATCTTTTACCACTTTGAGCACACCATGGACATCACGTAGTCTTTAATACTTGTCACAAACAAATGCATTTATCATAGTAAACATTATATTAAGGATAATTTGAAAATCATCAAAATCACTTGGAGATGTTTCTTCAACAATCTCCCCTTTTTATGATGAGAAAATTATCCTGCAGATGTGAAAAATAATTCTTGATAAAACTTGTAGTAAAAATAAATGATATGTTTGTGTGCTAATCTTTTTCAAGGAATGTGCACCATAAACAGACAGATCTCCATAAGATATTCATATAACCTGGAGATTTAATCTAGATGATCTTTATAGGATAAGAGTGAAAAACATAAATTATTATAAGTCCTTAAGAGCATGATGACATAGTAAACATATCAACATAAAGCTTGTGTAATACTCCCCTTTTTCGATATGTCATAGAAATATCAGCGCATATTAACATCTCTCTCCCTTTTTGTTTTCAGCAAAAAGACATAAGGAAATGATAACTTTATTGATAACTAGGTCATGTCAGTATACTGGTGAGAGTGATCTTTGTCGCGAGTGGACCTTACCGCCTTAGTTGAACAAGGGGAAGCATAACTTTAGAGGTATTTTTCCAAGAGACAATCCGAATGGTTCATACAAACAATAGTCTTGAATGGACCATCATTTGCTAACACCCCAAAATGGACTACCGATCTTAAACGTGGGTCTTCTCAAACCCATGCCTAGCATGAGAGGAGTTTGTTTTAAAGTTCTTTAAGCACCTTAACTATTGAACTAGAAGTCACCGCTAGCCTTGTTTTTGGGGGTCGGCTAGATTATCCAATTGAGGGTCAAGAGTGTTCCCTCAATCTCTATAGAACCAAAGATTGAAGGTTTGAGGACTTGGGTTATGCTATTTGTTTCTATTAATGCTCTTTCAGTAACTAATTGGTTTGGTTGTTATCTAAAGTGATCATCCATTTGTTCTAACATTTTTGTGCAACTTTTTGCAAAAGTATCATTAGGTGACCACACATAGATGGTTCTTTCGAGCAATTTAACATGATATAAAAATAAAGCACATAATTAATGAAATTGTGTTGCAAGAAGTAAATACCCAAATGAAGTTAAAGACAAGCTATTCTAAGAGCATGAAAGAAAAACCTGCAACTCGTCAATCTTGAATTGAAAATCCGAGACATGGTCGGGGTAAATGATAGAACAAAATGGACTGGATAGGACATCGGTCACGCCATCTTCATCATATGGTTACTTCAGCCACCTCGTCCTCGAGACGTCTTGATGAGGTCATCCTTTTATTCGAACTATTTAAAATACAATCCATTGGCATACAAATGCACATTTCATACCAAAACAATCACAAAAAAAGTCATAAATTTGGAAATGGGCCTCGAGACTAGCCTTTGGTTGTGCACACGTATCGTCCTGTCCTAAGGCCACTAAAATTTAGTAAGTCTTGATTAATCATTACTGGCCATGCTTTGTGTTCACAAACGATGATCAATTTCCACTAATCCCTAAATTAAAGGTCTAGTTTTCCCTTTGGTATTCCCCACGCACATGCATCTGTCCTATGCATACATCTAGCAAGCACATACACAAGAAGTTAAGCATGCATTCAGACCAAATGGTCTTATTTCCCAAGCAACCAAGCAATTAGAGTGAGCCCAAGTAGGATCACTTATTCATTAATTCCAGAATTCGGTCATTTAGTTTTGAAATCAATTGACCAAAAATGAACTTTGATTAATGCAATTCATATGCCTTTAGAAAGCTGAAAGTTTGTGGATTAAATCTCAAGAACACCATTAAGCCCAACTTTTATCCATTTGACCCAAAAATTGCGAATCACCAAGAAAGGTCCATGACTCGACCCGGTTTGGTCCGGGTTTTGGAAAATTCAGAAAAATTAGTAAACTACTCCGAAATGATACGAAATTTTTGAACAGCTAGAGAAGGGAATCAACAACAAACTTTTAATTTTGAGTTTCTAAAAATTTGTGAAAGATTTTTTCAGAAAATTCCATCCAAGGACAACTATCAAAACCGAATCAGTTTTAGAGACAACTCAAACCTTATCTGAATTACTTTCAATTAAGTCCTGCAAAACTTGCAATTAAATCCTGAAATTTTATGTATTTATAAATGCCTAATCGATAGAAGGTAATAGGAGGCATCTAACTCTTTTTATGAAGTAGGTACTGACACTTGTACCGATCCATGTAAATCTCTAACGTCCCTTTATGGCTCATTGTTGATTAATTTGTTATGGTCCAATTATCTAGATAGGCAACAACTTCTTTGGTTGGCTTACGTCATGCTGTGAAATAATGCTGAAGCTAACAAATCCTGCAAATCAAGAACACCACCATAATTCCTTCTAGAAGAAAGTGTTGGCTGAAAAGTGCACAATTAAGTCTCGTACCCATGAATCTTTGGCTCGTAAAAATAGGATGAGCTCTCACGTCTTACTTGACCTTTAATATGCTCATAATAGATTAGTAGCAGATCCTAAAGTAAAACCAAATTATATAATTAATTAATCAATAAATCAAGTCACGATCCATACGGTTGGGACCCGTGCTAGACGTATGCACCACATCATGAGAGAAATCATTTGCACCTATTTAGAAATCCACCAATCTCCAACTTGGAAGGATCATGACAAAGAGCACAGTGCGGTTCGAAGGAAAGGGGAATCAAACTGAACTTTTAGCAAGATGGTATGGTTTTGGAGGTACGAGGACTTTGCCCCCTAGACGATCCCTGTGTAATCTTCAGCTTCTAGTAATTAGCGGCAAGGCTCCACGATTTGCCATTTACCGAAGAGACGAGGTCTCTTCGAAATACACTTAAAATAATAGAGCTGGAAATGGCTAGTTCGAATCTTTGGCCAATAAGACTCTCATCCACAGTGCTTGCTTTAGACAAGCTTAAACGGAAGAAGAGGACCCAAAGCGTGAGACTCTGGGATGAGGATGCATAACTCATGCAATTTTACTCGGATTACACCACGGATTAATGCTCTATCAACCTTCATAGCCTTGCATGTACATATTTCTTAGCGTCTTTGGCACAATGAGGCAATGTTGCAAACAAAATGGAGCTTTTAGGCACAGAGCGTTCCCGGCTGACCATTTCGGTCCTGCCGTCACCTACTCTTGGTCTCATTCAAAGCGCTTCAATATGCTTCGTGACATATGTCACCCAATACAGTTGTCTACTTTGCTAGTGGTTCTAGGAAATGAATGTTGAGAAGCAAATGAATTTTGTTAAAAAAGTCCCATATTAGAGAATTGATATTGTTGGAATATATTACACGGAAACGACAGGATCTTGCAATTTACGTAAACACGAAATCGCCAGAAAAATAAACGAGAAAAATAAGGAAACCTGAAATTTACGTGGTTCGGTTCGAGTATCGATACGTACATCCACGGGGAGAACTGGCAGCAAATAATCCACTATAATAAGAGAATCAGTGTTTACAATCACTCACATACTCGAGTGTTTCCCACACCTAGATTTAACCTAAAACCCAAAAGTGTTTGTAAATAAACAACTCACTTGGGTATAAACTCACGGTACAAAAATACCACGCGTTTAAGTCGCACACCAAAAGAAAACAACTCCAGCTTCTCTTCGGCCGACGTGCGGCTTCTTACGTTTGGCTTTGGCAGAATCCCTTTCTTCGTAGGGTTTTTCACCGACTTCGTGCTTCGGCGACGTCTTTTTACGCAAAGTTTCCTTTTATACGTGTGTGCCCAAGGTCAAAAGTTTGACCTTGGGCCCACCACTTTCAATTCTTCACGTCCAGGGAACTTCTTCGTACAGGCACTTCATCGGCAAAAGAAGAAATCCTGGAATATTGTGTGATTGGGCCCCACCGTGGATAACATCTTTCAGCAACAATTCTGAAGAAGGGATTCGTATACGTGTGCCCATCTATTTTATATTTTTTTTTGTCTCTTTTTATTTTCTTGTAAATCTTTAAGAGTCCAGCGAATTGTGTTTTTGCAAATGCTCAAATTCAAGACATAATTTAACAGATACGATGTTAGATAATCAGTATATCATAGTTGGGTCATAACTTATTGACTTAAACTTTTGATTAAATGTGAGTCTAATTAAATTGGTTGAAGGCTTGAAATTAAGCTCTTTCTTGGCAACTTCCCAAGTAAAGGTAAGGGATTTTTACTGCATACTCCTAACAAATGATATCAAATCCAATTATTGATTGGTCACTCACGACTTCCAATGCGTGTTGGATGAATATTTTTAAGAATGAATCTCGTAACCAATGCGATTTCCATAAAGCCTTCATGATTCGATCTGGTGAAAAGACTATGGTGAAGGTGGGCATTTGATGTAGCAACACAATCCCAATGGCAATCTTTATGGTTCGGTGGTCTAGAGAGAGAGAGAGGGAGAGAGAGAGGGGATGAAGGTTGTAGTGGATGTTATTGCAATCCTTACAAGACAACAATGCGAAGATTCAAGTGGAGACATGTTAACGTGAAAGGATGCATGATTAAGAGAGAATGGACTTAATACTAAAATTATATGTGGCTGCGAGATTATTGAAATACACATATGAGCGAATGTTGATCCAATTAGATATGTTGATAGACTTAAATTTAGGCTCTCCCAAGGCAATCTACTCAAGTAAAGGTATGATATTTCTGTCGTATGCTTGTAACATCATATACTCTAACATGTAAAAGTGTGAATAGACAACCAATATATATATATATATATATATATATATATATATATTGCCCATGTTCAACATAATACAATCTTAGAAATGCACAACCAATTCGAGTCTTTGGTTATAGACCTTGATAGAGCAAGACATCACACCACATAAAAGAAGAGTCATGCATCATACACAAGAAAGTTTTCTGGAGTCTAACCAAGGATTGATGCAAGATAAAGGGACTACTGCAAACACATAAAACCATATAGCCATTTTACATAGTTGATTAGGCATAATATCATAAAATAAGGCCAAGTTCAGCTTCTCTCTGGATCATCATGTTACTCACCACCATGTGGATCTCTCATGATGCCCGCGTGAGAGACCAAAACCCAAACGTGAGTCACAAACTCACCCCCGGCGGTGAGATACTTAGCGTGAGCCGCTGCATCATTCGAAGGAGCCACATACAGCATCATATCCGCCCAGAAGTCAGCCAAGACCTTCCAAAGTCGCCCCTCACCCGCTACTCCATTCACAAGCTGCATTCCTAGCCGCGAGCCTCGAGCCACAATCGTTTCCTGGCATTGTTCGTTGTCAATGCCCATCTTTAGCTTTTGAATCCTTTCTTCCATTGAAACCGAGGAACCTCCCAATTTTTCTTGGGCTTCGCTGACAGCACGACTAAATATGTATTCAGTCTTGCAAGGGTGACCGGGAAGCAACTTTGGGGCAAAAACAACCAAATAAGCAAGATATTGCGATAGCTTAGTCGCTATGCCGAAGTTGTCTCTCTGTTCTTGTGAAAGTTGAGTGCAAGGCACTTCATACTCACAGAAAGTGGTTGCTATGTGCCAAACCATAATGACATGAGTAGTTGTCTCAAGATCACATGCCCATGAGAACTCATCGGACAAGTTGTTGCGCCTCAAAGACGCTTGCCCCTTCTCCAAATAGCCAGTAAAATCCTTCCCTAGAGACCGAGCGATCGCCTTCTTCACTTGCTTTGACAAATTGGTGGAAGCAATTTGTTTCTGGCCGTTTATTTTCTGGTCGAGATAAGCAGCAGTGAGTCTATTATATATCCACTTCGGTGGAGAATAGCTATATGATTTGAGGAGCGAGTATTGACGCAATTCTCTTCCCCAAGGCTTCACTAACGAAACTCGGCACAAAATCTCGATCAACTTCCCAGCACATCTGTTCGTTTGCCACCACTCGTTTTGTACATAGTTGCATATGTATGTGACCTTTGCCCATTCCGAGAAAATCATGATGCCAAACTGTGTAAGCTCGACAATGGGGATCGACATCATTAACAAGGTGTATTCAACAGCCCTTAGCACCGACTTGCTGGAAATCGCGACGTAGAGTAAAAGCATAGGGAAAGCAACCAGAGCGGGAAGCAGAAGCAATCTATACACTATAGGACGCCGATGGAGATTCACTGGGTGTTTGGTGTAGAATAAATCGAAAAGAATTGCAAGTTCTACTTCGATGACTCGGAAAACTCGCTCATAACCATTCTCTTCAGAAAGCATATGTTGAATCAAGCACCATAACTTGTTGTGAGCTTCTTGGGGCAGCGAATAGCCAGTGAATCTCAGGCGAATGAAATTGAAGAGCGAAAAAGACAGGGAAAGATCTTTGAGTCGGCCATCCGAGTCTCCTCCGCTTACACTTAAAAGTCTACCTTTGCAATTCCAAACCTTCTCGACGGTGATAACTTCATCCGTCACCTCCAACAGTTGTCGATAGTGCGGTGCATCCCCATCACGCCACGGAGCTGCCTTTCGCCTCCCCTTCGCTGTTGAGCACACTGAGTGCACTTTTGCCTCTTCTGCCCCTCTCACCAAGTACCTATACCCACGCATTGTAGCAGGATCTTCGTCACTTGAATCTCTCCCTTGGTGCTCGGTGCTCATGTAATCTGCTATGTACCTGTCGTTCTTCTGCATCATAGAATTGCTTGCCAATTTCAAAGCTGGTGCTCTTCCGTCAAATTTCATGAATAGAATGACGAAAAGAACGCCCAGTATTGCCCCGTACAGGAGGTTAGGGTACAGGAGCATATTTGAAACGATCATCCAACTTATCATGATAAATTTAGAAGCAGAGTCGACTTTAAATGACTTCCACCGCTCAATGTCCCCCATGCTGTGAGCAGTGTAGGAATCCACGTTTCCCAGAAACAACACCAAATAAGTCGCCCAGATAAGCGAAGGCAGATGACAGACTTGAGGCTTAGTGTTTTGGATAAGGCCAAGCGTATACACAATGAGAGCAGGCGTAAGGGTATAGGCCGCAAATGCGACCATCACGAATGCGCGGTTGCCGCAGCATCGCCTGAATGACCCGGAGACCCCAAGAAAGACAAAGATTGCAGCAGTGATGGCCAGCAGTGCATTAATTTTTTCCAATTGGCGGTCAATTTCTTTGTCCTCCCACATCTGGGCGCAGCGCTCCCACAGATTCTGCGAGAACATCTCTGTTTTTTTTGTTTCTTTCCTATTTTATGGCCTTCTGCCAATAACATGAACGCGTTGATGAAGAAGAGGAAGGATCTTTTTACTTCTTTTTTTGTGAAGAGGGGATGAATCATGAATGTGCGGGGAAACCATATCGGTTATACTCTGAGGTCCCTTTTAACTGATGCAGCTTTGGCCGAGCGCCGAGAATTAGGATCTTTTATACTTATTTTAGTGTGAAGAGGGAATAAATATGCGGTGAAACCATAGAGGTGATGCTCTAAGGTCCCTTTTTACTGATGAGGATTAGGAACTCCTGAAGTAAACTACTTTAGCTAAGCAGTTACAATCACCAATTAATTTTAGTGTAATTATAAAATACATCGGTGGTATGAATTCTTTTTTTCTACAAATAGTTCTATCCATGCTTGATTTGATAAAAGTAAGAGAATGAGAAATTAAATCTCTCGGATTAAGGATTGTTGAGACCCCTTGTTTAAATTTATTTTTGCACCGATAATATATGCCCTAATTTTGCCGAATTTTAAAGCACCTACACGAAAATTGGGATTGATTGTTGTGATAAGTCTTGAAAAACCAAGAAAGAATGTGTCATATTTTTCTTGTCCTCAAGCCAAACCTTTGACCTATAAGTTATATTAACATGGACATTGTCATATGCAAATTTAACTAAAAAAAAATGTAACGGAGGTCCATGTTTATAACTCATCAATCAAAGGTTTAGTGATGGAGAAAAACTCAGCCCAAAATGATTTACTTTTGAAGTGAATACCTTGAAAAAATTTCGTTTATTTGATTGCACCTGCAAATGAAGCTATCGAGTTAAAAAAGAAAAGTTTTGACCCCAAAAAAAAAGTATAAAAAGGTGATAAATGTACGTTACTCTCTAAACTCCATCAATTTCTTGAGTTTCTTTTTTGTCCAATTGAATTCTTTGAACTGTGTATTTTTTTTCTTTTATATTGATCCCGCCTTAGAAAAATAAGCGGCTATTGATATGCTGCTAAGTGCCACGCTGGCATGCTGGATGACATCCTATGTCGAAGTGACAATTATGCCTAATGCCTCCTTTATCTAACTTACCACTAGATCATATGATTGAGGAGTTTGCAAAAAGGGATCTTCCATCCTCCAATTCGCTTTAAGCAAAAGGAAAAAAGATTCTATTTACACAATTTCTAGACCTACCAATGAGTGTTGAATCTACCTCTCTCGGCTGCCTTGACTTTGCTCTTCACAGCAAAATGTTTTTTGAGAAAGGGAAAAAAAAAAAAAAAATAACCAAATTGATAAAAAAAAAAATCTACCTATCTTGGTGGGAGCCCACCCCGATTTGGCCTTGATTCTGCACTTAAGTAGAGAGTGAAAGAAATCTCCTTTCTTGTCGCTTGATTCATGTGAGTTAGGATCTCGCCTGAATCGAATATTGGTGCTTGTAGCTCATGTAGTCTGCTATCAACTTGTATTTCTTCTCCATCATAGAATTGCTTGCCAACATTAAGCCCGTGCTCTTTTGTCGACTTTCATGAGTAGAATGATGAAAAGAAGCACTATGCACAATGTTGACATTGACTAGGTCACGTATGAAGCGATCATCCAACTTGTCATGAAACATTTAGCAGTGGAGTTGAGATTAAATGACTTCCACTGTTCATTGTCTTCGATGCTGTGCACAATGTTAGAATCCACGCTTCCGAGAACCACCACCGGATACGACGCCCACACAGGGAAATACGAACTGCTGAAAGATGCGCTTTGGATGGGGCCAAGCGTGTATGCGATGATAGCAGGTGAAAGGACATTGGCCCCAGATGCGACTAATGCCAATGCCCAGTTGCCACAGCTCGCCTGAACAACCCAAAGACTAGCATTGAAGCAGTGATGGCCAACAGTGCCTGAATTCTTAGCAGTCGGATCTCTGGACTTTCGAGCGTATCCGCCTGGTTGCTGCAATTCCGCTGCTCGTTCAAGTATCTGGAGCCATGATAGAACATGGATTCGTCCATGACCATCAACCCTCTCTCAAGAGAGCCAAGAAAATGGTGCACTAATGACAATGATGAAGAAGGATCTTCTGTACTTATTATAATGTGAAGAGCATATGAATGTGCGGTGAAACAACATAGGTGATGCTCTAAGGTCCCTTTTTTGCTGATGCTGCTTTGGCCGAGCGATGAGAGAATTATGAACTTTTAAAGTAAATTACTTTAGCAAAACAATCAGAAACATTACTTAATTTAAGAGTAGTTAAACAATGCATCATCAATATAATTATTTTTTTTCTAAAAGTAGTATTATCCATTCTTGATTTGATGATTAGTAAGAGAATGAGAAGTTAAAAACTCTGAAATCGACTTGTTTAAAGTTACCTTTACATTAGTGACATATCCTATTTTTGCTTAATTTTAAAGCCCCTACAAGGCAATTGGGATCGATTGTTGTGATAATTCTTGAAATTCCAAAAAAGAATGGGCCATATTTTCCTTATCCTCAAACTAAACATCTTATTGGCAGGTTATATTAACATGAATATCACCTACAAATAAATTTAAGTCAAGCATAAAGTAAAAGATTTCCACATGTATAAGTCATCAACAAGAGGCTTAGTGACGGGGGGAAACAAAATTATTTACTTTTCGAGTGAATATCTTGAAAATTTTTACCTTTATTAGATTGCACCGGCCAACAGAGCTATCAAACTAAAAAATTAAAAAAAAAAATGATGAAGACTCCAGTACTCCTCGAGCTTTAGCAAAAGTAATCAACTTTTGGAATTTTTTTTGTCCAATTGTATTCCTACACTATATACTTCCGCACCTGTACTCCTCAAACTTTTGCAGAAAGCAAAAGCAGCACCCTTCGCGCAGACCTGCAGAAAGCAAAAGCAGCAACAGTACGGGACATCGGGCAAAACGGAAAAGATAAGGGTAAGACAGCAGCAGGAGAAAAAAAAAAAGGCAAAAAAGAAAGAAAAGCAGCGGAGCGGAGGAGAAAGGAGAGGGGCACCGCAGGAGAGGAAGGGGGACCCAAGAGTAACAGCAGAACGGAGTGGGGAAGCAGAGGAGCAGAGCAGAGCAAGAGAACAGTGGAGCAGAGCAGAGCAGAGAAAGTGGGGAAGCAGAGGAGCAGAGGAGCAGAGCAGAGCAGAGAGAACGGAGTGGGGAAGCAGAGGAGCAGAGGAGCAGAGCAGAGCAGAGAGAACGGAGTGGGGAAGCAGAGGAGCAGAGGAGCAGAGCAGAGCAGAGAGAACGGAGTGGGGAAGCAGACCGAGAAGACAAAAACAAAGTAAAACACATGGAGGTCTTCTTTCTGGGTCGTCCCTTTCTCTTTCAAGTCCGGCCACAAGTGGGCTCGTCTAGCGAGAGTCGTACCCACACAGTGAGACGGATTTGATGGCCACACAGTAACTTCCTCGAGAGGTGCGCCGCGAAGAAATGGCCGCACGGAGAGGACACCCATGTGGCCGGGGACAGAGCTTGGAACATACGATGGAATTGTGCCTCTGAGTATCATCTCAATTCGAATTGTTTACTTACGAACAATTTGAATACGTGAAAATCACTTAGGTATGTGAATAATTATAACTTTAATTCTTCAATTATTAATAAATTATTTATTACTAACTCTTTTTGTGAATATAGATATCGATACTCGATATTGAACCACACAAATTCTTGGCATCCTTTATTATCCCTTATCTATTTCTTCTAGCCTTTTCGAATTAATATAAATTGCACGGTTCTGAGCAACTTTTCATGTTCATATAGTACTAACACTTTCGACATGGCCAGAGATTAATCATCACAAACTCAAGCCTCAAGCCTCAATAAGATACGGCTCCTAATAATTTCTAAAATGGTGGACCAGCATGAATTATGACTAAAAGGTTTTAGCTAGTACGTAAATCTTGTCGTTATCCTACATGTCCAAAAGGTTCAAAAAGTTCACGTGGCGTGGCACAAAACAACACTATGTGCTGAAAAAAAGGTACGCTTTCACGTGGTAGATGGAGACAGCACCAGCATGAATTATGACTAAAGAGGTTTTAGCTAGTACGTAAATCTTGTCGTTATCCTACATGTCCAAAAGGTTCATCAAAAAGTTCACGTGGCGTGGCACAAAACAACACTATGTGCTGAAAAAAAGGTACGCTTTCACGTGGTAGATGGAGACAGCACCGGCATGAATTATGACTAAAGAGGTTGTAGCTAATACGTAAATCTTGTCGTTCCAATTGTATTCCTACACTATATACTTCCGCACCTGTACTGCTCAACTTTTGCAGAAAGCAAACGCAGCAACAGTACGGGACATCGGGCAAAACGGAAAAGATAAGGGTAAGACAGCAGCAGGAGAGAGAAAAAAAAAAAAGGCAAAAAAGAAAGCAAAGCAGTGGAGCGGAGGAGAAAGGGGAGGGGCACCGCAGGAGAGGAAGGGGGACCCAAGAGTAACAGCAGAGGAGCAGAGCAGAGAGAACGGAGGGGGGAAGCAGACCGAGAAGACAAAAACAAAGTAAAACATATGAAGGTCTCTCCTTTCTGGGTCGTCCCTTTCTCTTTCAAGTCCGGCCACAAGTGGGCTCGTCTAGCGAGAGTCGTACCCACACAGTGAGACGGATTTGATGGCCACACAGTAACTTCCTCGAGAGGTGCGCCGCGAAGAAATGGCCGCACGGAGAGGGCACCCATGTGGCCGGGGACAGAGCTTGGAACATACGATGGAATTGTGCCTCTGAGTATCATCTCAATTCGAATTGTTTACTTACGAACAATTTGAATACGTGAACAGGTATGTGAATAATTATAACTTTAATTCTTCAATTATTAATAAATTATTTATTACTGACTCTTTTTGTGAATATAAATATCGATACTCGATATTGAACCGCACAAATTCTTGACATCCTTTATTATCCCTTATCTATTTCTTCTAGCCTTTTCGAATTAATATAAATTGCACGGTTCTGAGCAACTTTCATGTTCATATAGTACTAACACTTTCGACATGGCCAGAGATTAATCATCACAGACTCAAGCCTCAAGCCTCAACAAGATACGGCTCCTAATAATTTCTAAAATGGTGGACCAGCATGAATTATGACTAAAGAGGTTGTAGCTAGTACGTAAATCTTGTCGTTATCTTACATGTCCGAAAGGTTCATCAAAAAGTTCACCTGGCGTAGCACAAAACAACACCATGTGCTGAAAAAAGGTACGCTTTCACGTGGTAGATGGAGACAGCACCATGAAAAGGGGAGCCACCGTAAAAAGGAACTCAATTAAAAAAGCTAACCAATCCAATTCGTTTTAGGATAGGTGTAGTTCAACCTTAGGTTGTAATGCGAATATGAAAATCAACACTCTTTGGAAAATGCAAATTATGTTTGATGAAAACTCTTTGCAAAAAAACTCTAGGTTAAAGTAATGTCTCGTAAAAAACACTTTGGTTATGGGCTTTAGATGTATTTTATGCAATTTCCTATTAAAAAATAACTCAAACCCTTTGCTAAAGTGAGCAAAGGGCTATGACCGCCGGAAAGACACATCTAATTCAATAGTCATTGATTAAGGCGACCCTTGCCGGCCCCTCGCCAACCAAATTTGGCCTTGCCAACTACCCCCATGTGAAGAAGATGAACAGTTACAAGAATGGGCAAAATCGAAAAACTAAAGAATTTGTGAGAGTAGTTTTGAAAAGAAAAAAATATTTTAATTCTAATTTCAACATTCCGCAAATGCTATTTCGAAATGTTGGGTGGGAATAACATTGGGCATTCAACATTCCCAATGCTGATAATTGGTCAAAAGTTATTTCAAAATGCTTGTTAAACGTTCTAACATTTTCCTAAGAGGCCTTAGAAGCTGAAAGCCCATTAAAAAAGTCGAATCAAATACACCTTTATTTACAACCACATAAATCTATCCTATGCATCAAAAATCTTCATCTCTAATGAAGTTGACCAGACAAAGAAAAGGCAAGACCAAATTAAAAATAGAAAAATGTCAGCTAACATGTTTCACATGTGGAACTAACGCTATCATGTATGCCTCGGTCCGCCATTTCCCAATCTTACAAAGGTACATAACATAACTCAATCAAATCGGGAGAAGCAACTAAATTGTTAGAGTGGTGGAATAGAATTTAAGTTAGGAATCCTTTTATAAAAGGAATATCATTTGGGTGAGCATTGGCCATTCATCTAGGACCTAGGGAGAGGTAGTGACATTTAGGGAATGCAAAGAAACAACAGAATAACCCACAACGCTATCAAGTGGGGAAAAATGTCATAAACTGACATTTCCTATTTCTATGAATGCATGGAGGTGAACTTCATAATACTTGGAGAAGCATAAGAGTTGCAATATGAATGATTTAATTGGATAGTGGGAATGATGTCAGAGAGTTTGTGTTAAAAATCTACTGATCAAAGGCATTAAATGTGAAAGATATCCAAAGATAAGGTTGGTCACTTGTGCATAAACAAATCAAGAGCTAATATCACTCTCTAGTTGATAACCATGACGAGGCAAAATCAATTGTTATGTTGAATTGAGATGCATGCTTTGCTTAGGATGGTAATCATTCTAACATAATCCATAAATTAGTGGCATGTCTAGAATCATGTTATTTGAGCAGGCTTATTATGCTAACCAGAGGAGAAGTTGAGAGCTGAAGGCAGATCTGGAGATTCGCGGGAGTTACTAGTTGCCCTGAGCTGTGCAACCACGCAGAACTGCCGCTACTCCCCAAGCCACCGCCATCCGACCTGGACTATGGCAACGCCTGGGCCCGACGCCGTCACTGCCCATCCTCCCGACGCCATGCCAAGTTACTCGTTGCCGCGTCCATCGGCCTTCGACATGAGCCTCGTCATGTTGCTCGTTGGCCCGTCGGTGTCGCCTCCATCTCGACTCCATCCCCAACGCAACCGTCCTTGTTGCTACCTGACTCCATCGGTGTCGCCTTCGATGCAGCCGCCGCCCGTCCTCGCAGACCTCGACGACGTCGTTGCCCCTTGCTGCCCGCGGCCGCCACCCGCCGCGTCGCCACCGTCGCCAACACAGAGCCACCGCCCGACGACGTTCCAACCATCCTCCTTCGTGGCCATGAAAGAGCAGGAGAGAGGGGAGGCACAAACCGAGTCAAAAGAGCCGAGCGGGGTGCAGTCAACCGGGTAGGGTTTTAAGCGAATCGAGCCGGGCATACCTAAGTCGAGTCTGGGTTGAATTTGGGTTTGGGCTTTAGGATTTATTTAGGTTTCTTCCATGGGCCCTGTTTAGTTTTAGAAAGCCTGTGTAACATCCCAAATTTTCAATACTACTTTCTTTTGAAATTCTTTCAAATCAAGATTATATTTTGGGGCAATAATCAGACAAGCAAAAACTCCAAATCACAATCAAGAAATCTAACTCAAGCTCTGATACCAATTGTTGGAATATATTACGCGGAAACGACGGGATCTTGCAATTTACGTCAACGCGAAATCGCTAGAGAAATAAACGAGAAAAATAAGGACACCAGAAATTTATGGTTCGGTCCGAAGATCTGCACCTACATCTACGGGGAGAGCCAATAGCAAATAATCCACTGTAATCGGAGAATTGGTGTTTACAATCACTCACACGCTTAAGTGTTTCCCACACCTAAATTTAACCAAAAACCTAAAAGTGTTTGTAAATAAACAACTCACTTGGGTATAAACTCACGGCACAAAAATGCCACGCGTTCAAGTCACACGCCAAAAAGAAAATAACTACAGCTTCTCTTCGGCAGACGCACGGCTTCCTACGTTTGGCTTTGGCGGAATCCCTTTCTTCATAGGGTTTTTCACCGACTTCGTGCTTCGGCGACGTCTTTTTACGCAAGGGAAAAAGACATGCAATAAAGTTTCCTTTTATACGTGTGTGCCCAAGGTCAAAAGTTTGACCTTGGGCCCACCACTTTCAATTCTTCACGTCCAGGGAACTTCTTCGTACAGGGGCTTCATTGGCAAAAGAAGAAATCCTGGAATATTGTGTGATTGGGCCCCACCGTGGATAACATCTTTCAGCAACAATTCCGAAGAAGGAATTCGTATACGTGTGCCCATCTATTTTGTTTTTTTTTTTCTCCTTTTATTTTCTTGTAAATCTTTAAAAGTCCAGCGAATCGTGTTTTTGTAAACGCTCAAACTCGAGACATAATTTAACAAATACGATGTTAGATAATCAGTATATCGTAGTTGGCTCATAACTCATTAACTTAAACTTTTGATTAAATGTGAGTCTAATTAAATTGGTTGAAGGCTTGAACTTAAGCTCTTTCTTGGCAACTTCCCAAGTAAAGGTATGGGATTTTTACTGCATAATCCTAACAAATGGTATCAAATCCTATTATTGATTGGTCGCTCACCACTTCCAATGCATGTTGGATGAATATTTTTAAGAATGAATCTCGTAACCAATGCGATTTCCATGAAGCCTTCATGGTTCAATCTGGTGAAAAGACCTATGGTGAAGGTGGGCATCAAACAACACAATCCCAATGGCAATCTTTATGGTTTGGTGAGAGAGAGAGAGAGGGGGGATGAAGGTTGTAGTGGATGTTATTGCAATCCTTACAAGACAACAATGCGAAGATTCAAGTGGAGACATGTTAATGCGAAAGGATGCCTGATTAAGGGAGAACATACTTAATACTAAAATTATATGTGACTGCGAGATTATTGAAATACACATATGAGCGAATGTGGATCCAATTAGATATGTTGATAGACTTAAATTTAGGCTCTCCCAAGGCAATCTACTCAAGTAAAGGTATGATATTTATGTCGTATGCTCATAACATCATATACTCTAACATGTAAAAGTGTGAATAGACAACCAAAAAAAAGGCTCTAGTTCGGCATGTTTAATGAGCCTCTTTCACGAGTCGTAGCCATTCTGATAAGAACTTGACTCCTAGAAAATTTGATGATTAATGATACATCCCTGAGCAAGATGACAATTTTGCGCTATATGATGTTGATTGACATTGAATGTTTTTTAAAGTATTCGGACTTAGCTTGATTAGCTTGTTTAATTAATACACATCTCTTGATGATGTCCCTAATGACATTTGTTCAAGTTGAGTTTGATAGCACAGGGTTGGTGGGTCTATCCTTAAACCACAGGGTTGGTGGGTCTATCCTTAAACCACATTGTTTGTGGGTCATCCTTAAACCACAAAGTTGGCGGGTTTATCCTTAAACCACGGGGTTTGTGAGTCTATTCTTAAACCACGCTTTTAAAATGTTTATGAATCTATCTATGAACTACGATTTTCAAAAGGTTAATGGTCAACCTTAAACCATGTCATCTACAAAGGTTCCGAGTTTTCCTCAAACCATGTATTTTCAACCCGGCCAAAACCCATTGTTACACAATGAGACTTCATCTCTTTCTTCTTATGACACGGCGTGCTTTTGTAGCCCGGGGTCTTTTCTTCTTCTTATGACATGGCGTGTTTCTATAGCCCGGATTCTCTTTTTCTTCTTATAACACAGTATGCTTCTGCAACCCGTGGTCTTTCTTCTTTTTATGACACGACGTGCTTTTGTAGCCTGGAGTTTCTCCTTCTTCTTATGACACGGCGTGCTCTTGTAGCTCGGAGTCTCTCTTTCTTTTTATGATACGGCGTGCCTCTATAGCCCGGGGTCTTCATTCTTCTTATGACACGACGTGCTTTTGTAACCCAGAATCTCTCTTTCTTCTTATGACACGGCGTGCTTCTGTAACCCAAAGTCTTTCCTTCTTCTTATGACACGGCATGCTTCTGTAGCCCTAAGTCTCTCTTTCTTCTTATGACACGGTGTGCTTCCATAACCCGAGGTCTTCCTTCTTCTTATGACACAGATGCTTTTATAGCCTGGGGCCTTCATTCTTCTTATGACACGGCGTGCTTTTGTATCCCAAAGTTTCTCTTTCTTCTTATGACACGG
Organism: Eucalyptus sp. ANBG9806169; assembly: GCA_014182395.1. Lineage (NCBI taxonomy): Eukaryota > Viridiplantae > Streptophyta > Magnoliopsida > Myrtales > Myrtaceae > Eucalyptus > Eucalyptus sp. ANBG9806169. The sequence continues at coordinate 3,766,201 of CM024576.1, read as the reverse complement.
TGTGCTTTTGTAACCCGGGTCTCTCTTTCTTCTTATGACACAACGTGCTTTTGTAGCCCGGAGTCCTTCTTCCTCTTATTGACACGACACGCTTCCATAGCTCAACCTGGTGCGAGGCTATGCAATTAAGGTCTCTCTACCGCTGAAATAATTTAGGTGAGATAAAAGAAAAAGAAAAAACGACAAAAAAAAAAAAGGGACGTGAGAGGGGGTAGGTCGGGCCGAATTTGGCCTTGGCCCAACCTAGCCCTCCTCTTTTCCTCTCTCTCTCTCTCTCTCTCTCTCTCTCTTGCGCGCGCTATAGCCTGACCCAGCCTCACTCTCCCCTCAACCCAGCCCACGCCCTAGCTCTTCCTCCTCCAGCCACCTTCGCGCATAGACCTACAGAAAGCAAAAGCAACAACAGCGGGGACATCGAGCAGAGCAGAGAAGATAAGGGAAAGACAACAGCAGGAGAGAAAAAAAAAGTAGAAAAAGGAAAAAGAGAGGGAAAGCAAAAAAGGAAGAAAAGCAGCAGAGTGGAGGAGAAAAGGGAGGGGCACCGTAGGAGAGGAAGGGGGAACCAAGAGCAACAGCAGAGGAGCAAAGTAGAGCAAAGAGAATGGAGGGGGAGCGGACTGAGAAAGGGAAAATCCAAGGAGGAAGGAGGCACCATCGACACTGCCCGACGCCGTCGCTGCACCGGATCTCCACTGCGTCGCCGTCGCCCGCCACCATCTGCTTCAGCGTAGTCCCGACGCCAAGCCAACCGACTAGAGGAGAAGTCGAAAGCTGAGGGTAGATCTAGAGATCTGCAGGAGTTACTAGTCGCCCCAAGCTATGCAACCACGCAAAACCGCCGCTGCTCACCAAGCCGCCGCCATCCGACCCCGATTGTGGCAACGCTTGGGCCTGACGCCGTTGCTGCCCATCCTCCCGAAACCGTGCCGAGTTACTCGTTGGCGCGTCCGCCGCCTTCGACACGAGCCTCGCAATGCTGCTCGCTGGCCCGTTGGTGTCGCCTCCATCTCAACTCCATCCCCGACGCAGCCGTCCCTGTTGCTGCCTGACTCCATCGGTGTCGCCTTCGACGCAGCCGCCGCCCGTCCTCGCAAACCCCGACAACGTTGTCGCCCCTCGTTGCTTGCGGCCGCCACCCGCTACGTCACCACCACCGTCAACACAGAGCCACTGCCTGAGGCGTCCCAACCATCCTTCTCCAGTGCCACGAAAGAGTAGGAGAGAGAGGAGGCATGAATCGGGTCAAAAGAGTCGGGCCGGGTGCGATCAACCAAGTAGGATTTTGGGTGAATCGGCCGGGCATACGTGAGTCATGTCTAGGCTGAATTTGGGTTTGGGCTTTAGGATTAATTTAGGTTTCTTCCATGGGCCCTGTTTAGTTTTAGAAAGCCTGGGCTAGTTGATTGGGCCTGCGGGAACTTTTTAGGGGGGTTGGGCTCGTCGGTCGGGCCCAACCTTGAACCAAGTAAAGGCCCCACCATCTTTGGTCGGGCCTGGCCTTTACGGGCGGGCGGACTGGTCCTCCCCCAAGTGAGTCGCACTTGGGCGGGTTTGACCCGAACCGGGCCTAACCCACCCGACTGGGTCTGGACCCGACCCAGTTCGCCCCAAAAAAAAAAAAAATCGAAAAAAAATTGAAATTTCGAAAATTAAAAAATGTAGGGTTTGGTTAGAAATTGCCATATCTTGCATTCTTAGTGTAATTAAGCCTTTATTTGCTCGTATTTTGATTATATCGCATGTTTAGTTTGCATATTTTATTATGTTTAATTGCACGTGCTTAATATTATTGTAATTAGGATCTTAGTAGCTATAATTATTATTTTAATGATTGCGCACCTGCACGATCACCTCACATGTTAGTGAATAGGTATAAAATCAATCCAAACTGCTTGACAAAAATCTTTTTTTTTTTTTAAATTAACAAGATTAGGTACCGAAATGGCACTAATTGGTCAATTAGTGTAATCAAGTCCTCGACCCTAGATTCTTTGGTTGCGTATGAAGCGAGGCATACTCTCATGCCCCACTTGGTTTCTAATCAAGAGATATGGATAAGATATGGGTTTGGCAGAGCCCGCGCCTAATCATGGGCCTTTGGTCCGTCCTTTAGGCAATACCAACCTACTCCCCCCTCCTCCGCGAGAGGGGTAGGTCGACAAAGCCCCCCACACTCGCGGCGGGGTAGGTCGCGACAAAGGGGATAACCATTAATCACCTTGGATTGAGCGGGATCAAGTACATGATCTTTTCGGGCTCCATTCATTTCATGGATAATGTTGCGTTTCTAGAAAATATTTTTCGGGAATCCATTTTCCGTAATAATGATAACTTTTTTGTTGTTCACCTAAACTTGAAAATGAGTTTGAAAATATTTTCCAAAGAAAAATAAAAAAGATAAAAGATAAAAATTTTAAATTTTAAAAAAGGAAAAAAAGAAAGAATAGAAAGGGGGTGAGATAAGAGAGAGTAAAGAAATTGTTTTCTCCTACTTGAAAAGTGGAAAATGTCATCCCGCTATTTTGGATGACTTTTTTTTTTCCATTGATGGAAAATATTTTCACCGACCAATTCATTTTCCATGAAACAAATTTCGGAAAATCCAGACAATGTTTTCCTAAAAATTGTTTTCCGCAAAATGAAGGGAGTCTTGGGGTATGTTTGATTCGCTTGAATCAATAATTTGAAAAACAAATTCCTAATAATAATTTATTGTATTGCTTACAAAGTAAATTAACAAAAAATATTTTCATCATCAAACCAAAATATCTAGACATATATTGTTGTTGCTAATAAACATATATTCCAATTTGATAATTTTTCTAAGTGATACGAATGGGGTGCTATTTTTAAAATGTTATTAGCTAAAACACATCCCTTTTGTGTTAATCGAACAAATTAGCCTTCAACTTTGTTAAGCACGTCTTGGTACTTAAAAACACATTTTTTAGGGAAAGATAATCTATGAGTTGCTACTTTCCTGTCTCGATTTATATGGGGATAGGTAGGGAGTCGATTTGGAATTCAATGCAAAGGTTGCGGCTTTGGCCACGACCAGGATGAGTATTGTGATGAAGCCCTCGATCGGAATGTTTATAGTGCACAGTGAGGGAGAAGTTGTCTGGGTGGGGATGGCTGTCGGTGGAATTGCAACGGTGGAAGATGGGGTGATTATGACAAACTCGACGAGCAGTGGGATCGTCGTTATGATTTTGACGATGATCAAAGGAATAGTGGTGATGATGATCATGAACATGCAAGACAGGAGTTCAATTTGAAAGTGGACATTCCGACCTTCTGTGGAAGTCTAAATATAATAGACATCGGATTGGCTAACTGAAGTGATTTGATATTTCTAGGTGTGTCAGTTCCTGAGCCAGCGACCCTCAGCTCCAAAAATCGGGAACAATTGGGTTCTAGTCCGGTTCTTGGGTACCCCGGAAACCAACTTATCACTATGTTTTGGGTAAAAATTCAAACTTTTATGATAAAAAATAGAAGTTGCATTATTTCATTACAAGGAGATCCCTGGTTTTGTGGTTAGTTGATCAAACTGAAATCATGATTCAAATCTTGATGGTTGCAAAAGTATTAACAAGTTTAAAACCAATTTCCGGAACTGGCTTTCTGGCCCTAGTATGGAAATCAAATTGGTCGTTGTCCAGTTCTCCCCAGAATCAGCTTGGGATCGAATCGACCAGGCAGGTGCTAGAATCAAACTGGACCCAATGCTCATCCTACATTTCTCATGTACACAGATTCTCGAGAATGGAAGGATGAAGGGTGCACGTTTGGATGGGCATTTAGAAAGCCCCTTCGGGCCCGAAAGCCCTTTGAGAAAAAAGAGAGGTGTTTGGCAACCATTTTCAATGAGCTTTGAGTTGAAAGTTGGCCTTGGGGATGCTGAAAGCTCAATGCTAGTAGAGACTAGCATTGAGCTTTCAACATTTTCGGAATGTTGAAGGCCTCCATTAATGAAATTTCGTGAAGTCCCTTTTTTACCCTAAAAAAATCATGAGAAACCCAAATTTACCCCTTTTCTAAAAGAACAAAACCAAGGGTTTCTCCTTGCACCTCCAGAAACGCACACTCTAGTCCTCACGCTCACTCTCCCGAGAGCCCCACAACGACGCCAATCTCCAGCACCTTCAGATCTGCCGACGAAAAATCTAGGTTTGTTTCCTCCGCTCGATTCTTCTCCTCATCTGGGTTTGTTTCCTCAGCTCGATTCTTTTCTCATCTGGGTTTGTTCTTCGATCTTTTGAAACAGAGGACGCAGCAACTCACAATTCGACTCCTCCCTCCCTCCGACGCGACCACTCAAGCCATCGCCTCCTCTCGATTCCCTGCATCCTTGCACGTTTTTCCCCTGCTTGTGGGTAGTGAGGTTCAGGTAGTGGCGGTCTCCTCGGCACAAATCCCAGCCTCTCGATCGCTTCCTCGAGGTAACGAATACTTTTAAACTCTCTCTCTCTCTCTCTCTCTCTCTCTCTCTCTCTCTCTCTCTCTTTCTGGCATCTCCGTCGCTCTCCATCCGAGATCCGTTTGCTTTTCTCTTTTTTTCTCATTTCCGTTCTCAGGTTAGATCTTCTCGTATGTAAATCTCTCGAGATCGATTGTTTGCTCCTTGTTCGTTAGATCGATTTGTTCCTTTTCCATTTCGTTTGATTCTACGCCGCGATAGATTAGCCCTATTGCGTTTCCAAGTTTCCAAGTTTACAGATTTGTGGAGTGTCCGATTCTTTGCAGATTTGTGTAGATTGATTACGTGGGAAATGTAGAAATATCTAGCACTAGCCCGTGATTAATTATTATTGTAGTAACAATTGATTCTTCTCCTCATGGGCCAAGAGGCCCGGCCCAAGGAGCCCATGAAGTAGTCGACCAAGGTGTCTCTAAGCCTATGGAGAGAGAATGCTTCATGTGAAGTTTTGATTGAGTGATGTTGCAAGGCCCTTGATTTCTCATCTTACCGAATATGGTCTAAATTTCTTCATAAAAAAATATACTTTAGGGTCTTGATTACGATTTTTGGGAAATGTAGAAATATCTAGCACTAGCCCGTGATTAATTATTATTGCAAACTTACTTAGAAGATGTCCTCGGGGGATACTCTTGGTTAACAACTTCATAAGTCCCAAGAACCACTAGGAATCTAGAAGGAGTAGCCTAGGGTTTTTTCATGGGTTCGTTACAAAGTGCATGGTGTGCACATATGGAAAATAACTGCATGGTGGTAAAAGATAAACGAAAAGAAAAATAACAATCTACTTCACTCCCATTTTCAGTTGACTTGGAGGCTTGATGAAAGAATAAAGAGGTTTTTTGAGTAGTTTGGTGGATCTTTACGCTGAGTGGTTGTACTCACCCCTTTTGGGGATTAACATTTCAGACTAGATAAGATTCCTCTGCCACCGCCACCGTAGATGGATCAAGTGGTTGGTTTTGACCACGAGGAGGAGGACTTTTGGACGCCCGAGATCGATGGACTTTAAGACGAGGCATTCGCGATAAAAGATAAAATCTACTATTATGGATATTGGGCAGCATTTATTTGGATCATGTTTTCTATTGCATTATACAGGGCCACAAATAAAAAGGAGAGAACTCACACTCTATGGAAAAGAATAGCCAAATAAATAAAAAAAAAACAACCATCCATTTGAATCTTGTCATACCGGATCCCTCTTTCTTCATCATCTTTAATCAAAATGGTGAGTGTGCTTTCAATTAGAATGAGAGCATAGATTCATGGCATTTCGGTATTCTTTTGGCCACTTAATTAAGTTTTCTGCGATTGGCAAATTTCTCTTTGTTTTATTTACTGCTTTTGTTGGGTGTTCCTCCATTGAAGATGATTAAGTTAATGCTACCTTATTAAGATTGTTAACAGCAAGCATGACACATGAGCTGTGTGTTTTCCATTGAGTTTGTCTTCTGCTGCTACAATTAAGTGTGGATTGCATATGTTGTCTATTGTCTTTAAACTGAAATTTGCATTTTTTAATGTTGCATTTATTAGTAGATGGCAAGTTCATTAAAAGAAAAGGCATTTTGGAGCCCTGAAGATGTTGAAACCTTTTGTAAGTTGTGTGTTGAACAAATTGACAATGGCAATCGTCCTGCAAACAACAAAAGGGATGGATGGACGGTTATAATTAAGAAGTTTGAGGACCTAAGGGGCAAAAAGTATGATAAAGGTCAAATGAAGAGTAAGTGGGATAATCTTAAAGAAGATTGGAAAAGATGGAGGACATTGATCCTAAAGGAAACTAGATTAGGATGGGATCTAAAAAAGAATACCATTGATGCAAGTGATGAATGGTGGGAGAGGAAAATTCAGGTTTTTTCCATTCTTTTATTAATTTTTTTTAAGTTCATTTTTTTTTCTATAAAACTCACGAAAATGTTTATCACAACAGGAAAATCCTAAGGTTAGACCTTTTAGATGAAAGGCATACATCCGGATCTTCAAGTTTTATTGGATAGAATGTTTGGAGATATTGTTGCCACTGGAAGCATCACATGGAATCCTGCACAAGGCTTACATATTGATGAGGATGTTGTGACCACACAATTTGACATCGGTGGTTCAGTAGGATTTACTGATGATAATATAGAGGACGATGTGGGTGGAAAGACTAGTGAACAACATAGAAGTGATAAAAGAACGTCGCAGAGTTCGGTGAGACAATCTCAAGGAAAGAAACAAAAGAAAAGTATGGGTGATAAGCTAGCAACGCAAATGGAGAGGATTTGTTCAGCTATTGAAAGTAGAAGCTATGCCAAAGAGTTTGATCCTTACAAGGAACTCATGGAGACGTTGAAAGCTATACCCAAGAAAAAGCAAGATCAAGAGTTATATTTTTTTGCACTAGATTATCTTTCAGAAAAGAAAGATAATAGGCAAATCTTTATGCACTTGGATGATGATCAAGAAAAAGTCACATGGCTCAAGTATAAGTTCGCACAACATAGGGCTCACTAGGATATTTGCTATTTATATTTTTCATGTGTAATGTTATTGTAATGTGATACATATTTGCACTACTTATTTGTATTAGTTGGTGAGACATATTTATGCTATGTTATCAGACTTGTTTCTAATTGGTGTTCTTTTTATTGAATGGAGTATATATATATATATTTATGATAAGTGTTTTTTGTTGATGAATGATCTAAATAATTCATTATATCTCTTATTCTAATTTTATTTTGTTACTTTGATCGTTATGGATGACTCTCCTGAAAGAGAAAACCATGAAAAGGAGGAAGAAGAATATTGGCAACTTTGTGCAGCTGCCCATACTTGTTGTGTTTATCAAGCAATATATGGTCCAAAAATACCGTGCATGACCTCATCATATACATGAAATGCATGGTTAAGAGAGTTGATGGACATGGATGCGAATCCTGAAAGGTTTTATTGAATGTTTAGAATGGATAGAATTGTGTTTAAGAATTTAATGAATGATTTAGTGACACGATATGGTTTGCAAGGAACTAGAAATATTGATGTTGCAGAAATGCTAAGATTGTTTCTTTATATTTTAGGACATAATATAGGTAATAGGTTAGCACAAGAGCGCTTTCAGCATTCTGGGGAAACCATATGCAAGCTATTTAGCTTAGTTTTGGATAAAATATGTGAAATGGGAGCAGATTTGATCCAACCATCCGATCGACAATTCAAGGAAGTTCCAAAGAAAATCAGGAATAATACAAGATTTTTTCCACATTTTAAGGTAAGTTACGATTATACAATAGAAAATATGAATTAAATGCAAATTAAATAATATTCTTGTTCTTGTTTTAGGATTGCATTGAGCTATAGATGGTACTCATATTCCAACGGTGGTACCTATGAGTGAGCAGCTTCGTTTTATTGGTCGAAAAGGAACACCGACGCAAAATGTGATGGCCGTGTGTAATTTTAACATGGAATTTACTTATGTGTGGGCCGGTTGGGAGGAAACAGCTCATGATACTCGTATCTTTTATGAAGCCATTAGGAGACATGATTTACAATTTCCCCATCCTCCAAAAGGTTCGTTAATTAGTGGTTTTTATGCATTAATATATGTATATGTTATATGTTGATTAAATTTACAACTTTTTTTGTGTAGGTAAATATTATTTGGTTGATGTTGGATATCCAAATCCCACGGGTTATTTGGGACCATATAAAGAAGTTAGATATAATTTACCTGAGTTTCAACGAAGTCCTCAACCGACAGGTTATAAAGAAGTGTTCAATCGTGCTCACCCCTCACTACGATCAGAAATTGAGCAAGCTTTTGGAGTATTGAAAAAGAAGTGGAAGATTTTAAAAAGTATGTCAAGTTATCCATATACAAAGCAACTGAAAATTGTGATAGCAACGATGACTTTGCACAATTATATACGAAGAAATGCCCTGAATGATACACATTTTGCTAGAGTAGATTTGGATCCCAATTTATATACAACGGATCCTAATGATGTAAATGGAAAGGGTAATGCTTCAAATGATGATGTAGCATCTGATATGGCACGTTTACGTGATCAAATAACTATGAATTTATGAAGTAATTAAGGATATTTGTAATTTTTAAGGGTAATGAGCTTATTTCCTCAAAGCATATGTTATCATGTTTTTATGTAATGAAAGTATTCTTATTGTAATTGAGAAAGAGAGCACGTAAATTTTTTCCATTTGATATTTTTTAGCAAAAAAAAGGAATTTTAATTTTAATAAAATTGTTTACACAACATCTTTAACATTGTTGTCAAATATAAATTAAAAAAGTCGTAAACATTATTTTTTTAATTTTAAACAAATAAAAATTAAAATATTTAGATTGGGCTTTGCAAATGTGTTTTCTACCAAACAGCATTTTTCTCAAAGTTGCTTTTCAAAGCAGAATTTACCAAACAGTCTTTACATTTCATCCAAAGCCCTTTAAGCTAAACTACTTTGCATTTTCCCAATGAGCTTTCCAAATGCCGAACCAAACGCATCCGAAATTGTGGTGCTTTGGCCTCGTAGGAGCGTTTGTTAGAAGATCGTCACCGAGATGAAGAGTCTCTGCCAATGGCTTTGGGAGAACAAGCGAAGGCTGTTAAGGAGACCATATTTGGCATTGGGACTATACAATCAAACGTGTTTACGGCGGCAAAATAGCATTTGGGCATACGAGCCTTGGGAACTGTAATATTTCACGACAAATTCGAGGATCAAGCATGTCCATGCACGGGCCAGATCTTTCTCAACAATAACTTCGTGGAAAGCCGATGGTTTTAAACTTCGCCCCTTTAAAGTGTTGTTCACGAGCCTTGACAGCAAAAAGTCGAGGGCCTCGAATTTCCACTCGGAAAGATAGATGGTTTCGAATTTGAGGACTTTGATATTCTGTTAGAAGTTGCAGAAAGAAGCAAGCATTTGTCATGCTAATAAAATATGAAGATTCAGTTGAGTATTCACTTGCTGAGTTTCGGTGGAATGCTTTCTAAAGCTACGAAAAGCCTTTGCCTTTGAAGGCGTTGATCCAAAGCCTATGTAGATTGACAGATGTTTGTGCGATAGGATAATCGAACATTTTAAAACTCGAGGTCGAGATTTGTTCCCAACTGACGGTGTACGACATCGAAGTCCATTAAAGATAATGTCGAGACTTGTAGCTGATTTATTAGACAAATAGTTGATTTTTGAATTAGATTGTGAATATAGGATGTTAATGATGAACAAATACGTTTTTCTCTTTCCATTATGTCTAATTATCTAAAAAGCCCTCAACTTTAGTTCAATCTCAATTTTGTCCACAACTTTTTTTTATCTCTTAAATAACCAAAACTTTATATTCAGTCTCAAATCTACCTTGAATCTCTTTTTGTCTAAAAAAAATCCAAAACTTTAGGTCCATTCTCAAATCTACCCTGAATTTTGTTTTTCTAAAAAAGAACACCAAAATTTTTCAATATGTTCTTAAATCTACCCTTGTGTTCCAATCCAAACTTCACGTGGCATTTCCACATCAACAAGGTGACATGAAAAATTATATCTAAAATGAAATTATTCTAGGATATGAAAATTAGAGACGACTAACGGCGAGTTTTGGACAAAGGGTTAATAGAGGATGATTTAGGACTAGAGTAAATTTGGGGCTAAATTTAAAGTTGGGGGTTTCTTTTAAACAAAGAAAAGTTTGGGGTGGATTTGGACTGGACCTAAAGTTTAGGATTTTTTTTTTTCAAGACAATAAAACTTGGGAGCAAAATATGGATTGGACCTCAAGTTGGATAATTTTAAGGAATTAGTCCCTTTTCATTATCTCTCTCTAAATGAATACGATAGCATATATATTTGTATAGAGAAATAACTACCACTATGCACTATCTTAGGCTAAGAATATGGTTGATCCTCAAAATAAGGACATTAACAGTACAAATTTAGCAACTAATCAGCCCTACAATTTCTCCAATTAGTCTTAATTGACAATTCACACCAACACTCCCCTTCAAGTTGGTGCATAGATATCACTAATGCTTAACTTGCCAAGTGAGTTGTAGAAGATCTTGCTAAAAATAACCTTCGTGAGTGAATCGCTAGTTGGTCTACAGATTTAATAAATGAAAATCAAACTATCTTGGAATCAAGATTTTGTTTGCTGAAATGTCGATCTACCTCAATGTGTCTAATACAGTCGTACTTGTCACAAACCCTCTCAAGGGGTCTAAGGACCTCGAGAATAGATTTAGAAGTATTACTATTAAAAAAAAGGTCCAAATGGTGCATCAAACCAAATGATTCTAAGGATCCAAGGGGTCCATTGATTAGGAAAGTGGACTCTCCCACGCCCATGTCTCACATGACTTTGGTTTTTTCATTTAAAAGTTCTTTTAATAGTCTATGTAATCTTAGGGTAGCCACTAGCCATTTGGTTAAGAACCAAATAAAACAAGGAGGTTTGTCTATTACACTAACTTCTATTAGCATCATTTCAGTATCTCTAACTTAGAAGATTGTTATCTAAGTGGTCATGCAATTTTAATTACCAATGATGATCATAAAGGTATCAAAGGCGCTAGGTGATCAAGGAAACGTTTTTGGGGTTTTTCATTTGATTCTAAACTGGACCTAACAATTTTAGGAAGGAAATTAACAACAATTTATTGAAATGCGGGCTCCAGTATTGAATGACTTTAAAGTAAATTCAGAAAAGAAAACTCGATACAAGTCAGATAAAGAATATACATGGCTTTGTTATTTAGCCATGTTATGATGTTGAAGCTAATCTAAAGTATTCTAATTGCTTATTTAGAAAAATGATTCTAATTTTAATTTGGTTTTATTGAGTGAAAACCGTGATAACTAGCCTAATTGGAAATAAACTAAATTACATCGAGCTAAACTAAGTGTCGCCTCGGACCACCATAGGCCTCTACTCTCAGCCTTCGGTATTCAAGAAGCTCATGATCACCGCCATCCTTAATTGTTTCTAACACATCCAACATTCCCATCATGCACTCAATCAAAACAGTCAATCGGCAAGTTCATCGATCAACAAACAATCAATCAATCCGGCTTGAGAATTTGATTTTGCCCATGCAATTTGATTCCCCAACCACCTCCTAATCAAAATAAGGGTTCATTAATTAAAATCAATTATTATTAACCCTCACTTGCATTCACAAAGCAGTAGGTTAATGTCATCAACCCCTAATTAAATTCTAGTCCCCCATCTCATCGCTAAACGAAATTAAGTGTAATCTATCAAAACACTCACAGGTAAGCATGCAATTGGGCACAAGAATCAACAAACGATCAATGGCATGAACTCCACTAAGAGAACAAAACCTAACATTTTCCCAACCAAATTTTCTAATTTTTCGAAATTTATATTTATTTTTTATTTAATTGAAAATAAGGACCCAGGCTAAACCTGGACTTTCAGGCTTGGGCCATGGACGCAGTTGGGCTTATTATAAACAAACCATTCCCAAAAGAAAACCCATCAAGCCCATTTTTCCTTCTAATCACACCAAGTCTACCTTAGGCCCAAACTCACTAAAACCAAATCAAGCCCCAACCTACCAATATGAATACCCATCTCAACACATCAGCACACAAGCCTGTGCTGAGGCCATTTTCATACTATCACCTCCTTCTTTCTGGCCCATCATCATCCCCTTCCTATTGTCTTCTATTCAAGCACGCCAGGACACCAGAAATTCCAGCCAAGAACTTCACATTTCTCGGTCGGCCAGTACACTTTCGTTCATCGGACCCCCACTGTCGGCCACCATACTCGACCATCAATACCAGTCACCACCTCGAATGTCTCTACTCGCTGAAAAGCCCACATTCTGATGCAGCCCGCATTGATTACCAGCTCTCTCGACCAAGAAGATCGGCTCGCATTCAAGCTCGACGAAACCGAGAAGCCGTATCGATATCTTGAGTCCATCTGGAAGCTTGAAAGACACCTTGGGAGCCCGCATGACGCTTTTACTAGTTTCTAGTTACTATGCTATTTATTATTTTCCTAGTTTCAACGCTTTGCTTTTTATTTCATTAACAATATAAGCCATCCAATTTCTTGTAGAAGACGACATTTGATAAATGAAAAACTTTGCTTTGAAGCAAGCATCGTGAACATTGTAGAGTTCATACTTGAAAACCTAGAAGAGTTTTCACTCCATCCTTGAAGAGTCGGAGCTTTCAAAATCTGCATCCTTGAAGAGTTGCAGTCATCGATCTAGAAGAATCGGTGCCCCCTCAACTTCCTTGGAGGCCTAGAATAGCAACCAACGGAGTTTCTATCATTTCCTATTTTGTTCGTTATTTCCAACCCAAATTCGACCATCCTACAGTGCTTATTTCAGAAAACCCAAAACATAGAAATTGTAGATCCATAAGCCTTTGTTCATTTGGCTTTGAAATCAAGTTGATCCAATCTGTATCGACAAAGATACGACTGTTCTCTTGAGCTTGCGCAGTGCTGAAATTTCTGTTTGCCTTGTTTTCCAATGTGTAAGTCACTCTCCCGATCCTACTATTTGAGAAAGCCTAACCTTGGCTTGCATCATTTGGTATCAAAGCTTTGGAGGAGAGGACAATGCCTCCAAGACAAGCTAGACGTCGTGGCGGCAGAACCCTTCCCCTCGATGAATTGCACACACTCGCTGAGAATATGCAACAACAAATTGACGAATTGACGCAAGAAGTTAAGCGTTTGAGGGCTGAACCAAATAATTCTCCACCCCGTTCCAAGACTGAAGATTCCCATGGTGACTCTTCCTTTTCAGATAGTGTTCAATCTATTCACGATCGGAGGCATGTTCGACATCGTTTACAACATATTCGTGAGCCAGATTGGGAAAAGGAAGTCAAGAAAGATGTTCCATAATTTACAGGTAATGAGTCTCATGATGAAATTGTTGATTGGCTAACACTTGTGAATGAGGTGTTTGAGCATCGAAATGTTCCGGAGAATCGTCAAGTTGGGATCATTGCTATGTGATTCCGAGGCAAGGCGATTGCTTGGTGGAGACGTGAAAAACAAACTCGCCAAGCCATTGGCAAAGCACTAGTCACTTTGTGGAGAAAGATGGAGGGCAAGATTCAAAAATATTTTCTTCCCAAAGGATATAAGAGAGAGCTCTACCAACGGTACCAAAATCTAAAACAAGGTACGCGAACGATGGACCAATACACCAATGAATTCAATGAATTGGTGATTTGTAACAATATCTAGGACCCGGAGGATGTGCTTGTGAACAAATACTTGAACGGTCTTCAATTTTACATTCAAGACGCCTTGGAAGTCCTCGACATTTGGGACTTAGGAGATGCACACCAACGGGCACTCAAAATAGAGCGCTCTCGTTCTAAGAGAGAGCAATCTACTAGTAAGCCTTCTACTCAACCCCATGTTTCAAAGCAACCTGCTACATCCGAAATACGTTGCTATTCTTGTGGGGAGTTGGGTCATCGTGCTAGCAATTGTCGAATCAATAAGAATCGACCAGCCGGTAAAGCCTTCTTGGTGGGTAATGATTCTGATGAGAATGCTGAGGATCCACTTGAAAAGGAGTTGAAGAATGATGAAGAAGCTGCGGATGATGAACAAATAGTGCATGCTGACACTGGCGAACTTCTTATGGTGAGGAAAAATTTTCTTACTCCTCGAGATGACACCGGAGATAGGTGGCTGCGTACCAATATTTTTCATTCTGCTTGCACAATCATGGGAAAGGTGTGTCAATTAATTATTGACTCTGGTTGTTGTGAGAATATAATTTCTGAAGTAGCGGCAAACAAGCTGAAGTTGGAATTAAAAACGCACCCTATGCCTTATAAAATGTTGTGGTTGAAGATAGGCACTAAGGTAACTGTTTTGAAACAATGTCTTCTTAATCTGTCCATTGGTTCTGATTATAGTGACAAGATATGGTGTGATGTTCTGCCGATGGATGCTAGTCACATTATTCTTGGTCGACCATGGCAATTCGATAGGAGGACTACGCATGATGGTTATCGAAATACATATTCTTTTGAATTTGGAGGCAAGAAGATTACGTTGGCACCTAGTAGGGTGGGAGATTCCTCTGATGATGCTGGAAAGAATTCGAGGATGAATTCTTTTAAAGATGGGGAGGATGATGCAGCCTGCATTGATTACCGGCTCTCTCGACCAAGAAGATCGGCTCGCATTCAAGCTCGACGAAACCGAGAAGCCGTATCGATATCTTGAGTCCATCTGGAAGCTTGAAAGACACCTTGGGAGCCCGCATGACGCTTTTACTAGTTTCTAGTTACTATGCTATTTATTATTTTCCTAGTTTCAACGCTTTGCTTTTTATTTCATTAACAATATAAGCCATCCAATTTCTTGTAGAAGACGACATTTGATAAATGAAAAATTTTACTTTGAAGCAAGTATCATGAACCTTGTAGAGTTCATACTTGAAAACCTAGAAGAGTTTTCACTCCATCCTTGAAGAGCCGGAGCTTTCGAAATCTGCATCCTTGAAGAGTTGCAGTCATCGATCTAGAAGAATCGGTGCCCCCTCAACTTCCTTGGAGGCCTAGAATAGCAACCAACGGAGTTTTTATCATTTCCTATTATGTTCGTTATTTCCAACCCAAATTCGACCATCCTACAGTGCTTATTTCAGAAAACCCAAAACATAGAAATTGTAGACCCATAAGCCTTTGTTCATTTGGCTTTGAAATCAAGTCGATCCAATCTATATCGACAAAGATACGACTGTTCTCCTGAGCTTGCGCAGTGCTGAAATTTCTGTTCGCTCTGTTTTCCTGTGTGCGAGTCACTCTCCCGATCCTACTGTTTGAGAAAGCCTAACCTTGGCTTGCATCACGTTCATTGCAAGACCTGCACCAATAACCAGTGTTGACCTCCCTCATCGGCCAGCACCTCTCTTTTAGCCGCAACACGAGTAAAACGAATATAGGGAAGAAACACGACCAGCAATCCAATGCCGATGCCTGTAATAATCATCATTTAGGTCCTGGATCTAGGATCTTCATCTCACCGATGACCGCCATTAGTAACCCAGAGGCTTAAGACAAAGAAAACGAGGATGCAGAAAAAGCACTCTCGATCATTGAAAAGATTTTGAAAACCAATTAACATGACTTAATCTGGACCAATATGCTCTCGGTTTAGACAAAAATGAGATTGAACCTTATAGGCATTTCGTCGAACAGATTATGAGTGTAGATTAGGGAGAAGGAAGGCTCTCTAAGAATCAGATTCACGACTCGATATCAAAATGGGATAACAAATAAAGCACAGAATCAATGAAAGACATCTCGGTTCAGCCCACAACGTGTGCTAACGAAGGACACTAAATCTAGACTTAGCTTCAACTAAAACTGGGCAACTCAAGAGATCGGATGTTACCTAGTTGTGAGGTCGAGCGGAGTAAGGCTTCAGCATTTCCTTTCGGCCAATTAGACCCGATATCGTTAATGGTCATTTTACGTGATATGACCAACTCTGACATAGATAATTTTCACAATTTTTTTTTTATTTTTTTTCTTTCACTTTCCTCTTTTCCTTTTCCTTTTCTTTCCTTTTTCTTTTTTCTTTTTTTTTTCCATTTCCCTTTGTGGTCCATATCTCAGCGAAAGCCAAGATGATTGATGCTCTTACCCGTGACCGGTTACCTCCACCACCCACCGTTGAGGCAGCAAACCAGAAGAGAGAAATAAGGACAAAAAAGGAAAAAAAGTAAAAAGAGAAAATTTAGAAAAATTAAAAAATTGTCTATATCGGCGTCAGCTATGCTATGTTAGGTGGCCGGTGTATATGTTAGCAATTTCTAGTGAAAATTGATTAGAAGAATTACATTGATAATCTCATAATGATTATGACTAAATTGGCCAAATTAAAAAGTTTAGGATTAAATTGGCCGTCATATAATAAGTTTAGAACATTTTAGACAATTTTCCTAGATAATCTTTAAAAGGCAATAATTAAAAACATTTAAACATAACTATTGACGGTAACATCGTCATTGTCACTATTGATTAGGGAAAATTACAGCATATAAGGACCATTACTCACCAATAGGGTCTTTAAGTTTATGAATTGTGAAAGAAAGTTATGATTATCGAGATAAAAAGTTACTAAGAATAAGAACAAGAGATTTATGATAAATTCAAGTTGATTACGATTTTTATGGAAAGTTAGACTCAAATTTGCAGCATGTTTAGTGAATTAATTATTGCTTGTTAAACTTTTTTGTTAAAAATTATTAAAAATATAGAGTGAGCAAATGTTCCGTACCATCATCAAAAGAGGGAAGATTGATGGATGACCCACCCCACATGTGAGAGTTTCAACTTGAACCGTTCTTGGCAAGGCGTCGGCACTTATACCACCTTTCTTTGGAGCGCCTTGAATCCAATGTTAATTGCTCTCATTTCCAAATCCTAAAAGCACGAAAAAGGAAATGTGTTACAAAAAAATCCATACAGAAGCTAAGTGCAAACTAGCCTGCAATGTTTCCAGGAGGTTGATGAGCAGTTGAGTGGGTAGTTTGATTGATCAAGGGTTAAATGCTTTGGAACCAAGTGCAATTGAACAAACTACTATGGCCTTGCTGTAAGAACGGCAGCTCCTCAGTCAAATCAGCTTGCCAAGTGACCCTGTTTCCAAAGACTTGAAGGTAGACGAATCCAGGCTTCATGTGCTATTGGGGGGGGGGGGGGACAGGACAGCAAGGTCTAGAAGATTATTTGGGGTATTGACTATATTTTAAAAGGTACGCATTTCATTTGGGGACTCTGCACTTGTGCATTAGCTGCAGAAGAGAGTTCGAATAGGAGGAGAATTAAGCAATCGTCTGAGTGGTTGATTTATAGTCTTGCTGAATTAGCCGAACACCTTAGTTTATGCTGCGAGTATTGTAGAGTTAGTATGGTTTGGGGCAAGCCGGATCAAGATTGAGAAGACACGGGCGATGTCTTTTGACAGACGACTCTTGCGACAAGTTGAAAGCAGGCAATAAGCTCCGTTGGTTTATTTGGAAGGGTAGGAATCCAGCAGTTTTTTCAAGGCAAAAGACCAATACATGAGATGGATGTAGAATAGATAAAGGACGCTATAAGGGAGTTCTTGATGGATAAGAAGGTGGAACACTAGTCTAGATCTAATGATACTGTAAATAAGGGATGGCAGTTTACTCCTCAGCCTGGATTGAGGAGATCTGATGTTATGGCTTTTTGTTGAGGAGTCAAGCAGTGAGCGCGAAGGATCAACTTGACGGTCTAACTCTTTGCAATTTATTTGTTACAAAATTGGGGGAGAAACCTATTTGAGCTTGTAATGACATTACTTTCAAGTGTTTTCGGCAAAAATAAAATATACAAAGAAGAAAACAAACCTTGAGGCATGCGGATGAATTGGAAAAGAGAATGAATAGCAAATTCTTGTCGTCTGGATCATTTACACATTCCACAAAACAATTCCCTGCAAAAATTGCATTACATAATACTATGTGATTGTGAATCCCACATTGCCCCTGGCAACCGGGAAAGCAAAACTGATCATGTAACCCAGTCCATCAGAACTCTGTATTTGAGCCTTTCCGGAATGAAATCCAAAGATAATTCCAATCAAAGTGATCCAGAAATCAAAAATATAAACAAGAGGTCTCTAGCAATTTTAGCATGCTAGTTCGACCTGATGAAATGGATCTCCTTCCCCCAAATCAATCAACCAACATATCGGGAAAAAACAAAAAAGCAACCTTGATGTGGCCCCTCCACCACCTTGAAATGAGGGAGTGACATCTTGATCAACAGCATCCAAGATGATGGACATGAGTCGCAGGGATAGCAACGTCATTGATGATTTCGACTCGTGCAGAACATGTTACTGGATCGACCCTGCTCATAACAGTTGGATGGCAAAGGATCAGAACAAGTACTGTTCCCACATTATCATAAAACACAAGCAAATGTTCACTTTAATTGGCCATGCCTGGGAAACATAAAGGTGGCAACCATTGTTTTGACTAGGAGTTCAGCAGATGCATCGATCTACATCAAAATATACTGCACACAATCAACTCCTGCGGGTTGGAATCACGGCCTTCCTGCTCTTGGCCACATATGCAAATTGACTGAAATCTGGGGCAGTAGTTGACCTGCTATTGAACGAAATCAATGAAGGATAACCAAATAAGAGCTCGGAAAAGTAGAGAATCTCTTTGCTGTCATCCTCCTACCTATTCGTACATGTGTTGTGCACATCCTTCAAAGGAGCACGGAGACCACTGGCACGAGAACCAGAACCGGTGAATCTAAATGACGATATTACTGAGACGAATCTCTCTAATGAACTTTCTGCTATTTCAGAATAGCGGCCTAAATGGGAGATGTCAGCTCCAAATTTTCCTTCAGAACCAGTGAATGACTTGTCTAATCCAGGGGCACAGGTACCTGAAGCCAAGAGATATGTCAGATTTCAAACTTCATCCTGAGGGAACTCTTAAAATATGTAGTCCTCAAAATGCCAAAGAGGCCACCACAGAACCCAAAAGAAATGGTAGACTCCCCAATAATGGTAAGCAATTAAGATAACACTCTGATGAAGAGCCTTCACTTTCAAAATCGAAGTACATGCAGATGAGTCGTGGATTTAGAATTCAGTTCATCAGACTATGAGCCTAGAAATGGACTGTAACTCACTGCTAAAGCAGGAGGCCTTTTTTCAGAGCTAAAATGCATTGTAACATGTAGAGTCAAACCATTAAGGTTCCTTTTGATACATGGCATAACCCCAAGATTTTCTGGCTTCCCAAAAATGTCAACTTTATTTCATGTACACTCAAATACCAAATGATGCAAAAGATTTCCTGTTTTAAAAAGTCAAATTATGCACTAAACATGAAATGCATGCTCAGGCTTGAATGTTGCAAACCAATTAGAAGCTCAGCTTAGCTCTACAAAGAAAATGCAGTTTGGCTTTGTCATGTTAATGCATGCATCTTCATTAATTAGATAATAAATGGCTTTCGCAATTTTATCCTTAATTCTTTGAAGGTAGTATCTTGTAAAATATCTACCAACATCAATCTAGATTTATGCCAAACATGATAGTATGTTAAGAATAAGAACCAAGAAAATTGCTAAACAAGTACTGGTATTAATAACGCAGTTTCAGTTGACAACATACCATCATCGACAAGAGAATCATCCACATGCATATGCTTTTGTTTTGTGCTCTCCTGAGACAAGGAAAACACAGGGCAAAAGAGTTAAGAAAACTATCTAACTTAAGGTAACAAATCATGATAAAGGGATCTTGCATTGCTAGAATTTTCGTAAAAAGCTGATTGCACCTACTTTTCCACTGTGCCATCAAGGGAGGCTTTCCTCTTGATGATCCTTCCTTCCAGAAAGCCAGTCTCGCCTAGACTGATCGGATGATCACTTTCAACAGGGATGTTTTCTTTTTCGTCATCTTTGTCAGTATTATTTGCAGACTGATGCTTGAAATAGGAACTCCTTATAATAAACTTCCTGTTCTCTCTTCTGGCTTCGTCCTCAATTCTGTTTACACCTTTCTCCGACATGTCATCAAGGGAGGTTTTCCCCTTCATGATCACTCGCTTCATAAAGTCAGTCTCACCTAGACTGATTGGATGATCACCTTTAACCAGGGTATTTTCCTTTCCATCATCTCTATTAGTTTCCTTCGCAGCATGATGCTTGAAATAAGAGCTCCTTACAATAACCTCTCTGTTTTCTCTTCTTGTTTTTCCTCAATGCTGTTTACACCTACATTTTCGACTGTGTCATCAGCATAGGTCTTATTTTTTATGATCATTCCTTTCACACATATGGTCTCACCTACACTCGTTGGGTCACTTCCAACCGGGGTAGTTTCTTTCTCCTTGTCTGTATCCGTTTCATTCAAAAACTGATGCTTAAAGTAGGAACTCCTTACAATGGGCTTTTTGCACTCTCTTCTTGTTTTTTCATCAACTCTGTTTACAGGGCTTTTGGGTTGATGCTCCTTGAATGACACACAAGGTTTATGAATTGGAAGCCTGGATTGTTGTAGTAATGAGGGCCCTGGTCTTCCAACCTCATCCAATGCACCTGCACTTTTGAACTTATTAAGTATATAATGGAAGCCAATTCATGACAACAGATCTGCACATATCAGAACCCTAAGGCTGCAATTAGCTCGGGCTTACCACTTTCCATCAATTCTGATGTGTCTGGAACTTCTTGTGTGAAACCATCTTCTTCCTAATTGAACAAAGTTTGGGGACATCAACTATCTTCAAATGTGTATGTTTAGACTAAGTATGCAATCAATATTATTCACAAAATTTATGGTGTGTCATCCAGGCAAAAAAAAAAAAAAATATATATATATATATATAGTGCCAAGGACAGAGCATCTGCTTACTTCATGTAGCTGAGACCAATGACAATGGTTCACATCAGCCACAGCCTCCTCGGAGTTGTGTCCACTGGAACTCTGAGAAAGGTCATCCACTGGACTTGACTGGTTGGAGGTAGTCCGAGGAGCCTTGAAATCTCTCTTCGATTCGAGAGATGCAGAGCCTTAATAGATCAAGGAAACCTTTGGTACCAAAGCCTAATGAGGATGACATTTTAAAGATCTTGTGCAAATCTGTCTAAAGTGGTCCATATTGTCAAAGTGTGGAAGAATAAAAGAAATATCTCTTTGAGCTTGACCTAATTTCCTGATGCTGTGATTCAGCTATCTTTAGAAACCTATTACAGATTCGATCCATATAGATTCCCTCTTACAATTTAAAGTACCTCTTTAATTAGATATTTGTACACCTGATGTAGGCCCTGTATACACTTACTAAAAGAAGTTTAGACAGTTTCAGTCACAGATATTCAATCTCTAAGCTACACTTATCTCATCCACTCATGTTACAGCCTGAACATCAAGCAAGATATAGATTCAAAAGCCACCGCAATCAGAGGGCTGTGTATCTTATCCATTAATTGCAGGTGCAGAGGGGCTGTTCATGCTTTATCTAAAATCTAGGGCCACACAAGTTTGCAAGAGGCCCTAATTGTGGAAAGTGTAGCTTGCGACTAGTCTTAAGTTCTTAGCAGCTAAGAAACACTTGATCTCTGATAGTTTCCTTTTGGTTGGCACAACAGGATTGATTGGTTGGAGAAAAAGGAAACACCAAATTCTTAATTATTTTCCACG
The DNA here is from genome assembly GCA_014182395.1 of Eucalyptus sp. ANBG9806169. Classification (NCBI taxonomy): domain Eukaryota; kingdom Viridiplantae; phylum Streptophyta; class Magnoliopsida; order Myrtales; family Myrtaceae; genus Eucalyptus; species Eucalyptus sp. ANBG9806169. The sequence continues at coordinate 3,744,476 of CM024576.1, read as the reverse complement.
GGGATTAGGATTTTGGCAATCCCTGTCAAGTAAACGAAAGGCAAGTCTAGGTGGCAATCAGACTAAGTGATAGAGCTTGTCATTTCAACTAGACTAAGCTAACTCGCTTCCAACAGTCAGCATAATTTTTCTGCGACTTCTGTTCAGACAAGATATTGTGAAGCACTATCTAACTGCACAAAGCATTCACAATAAGGTTTTGCAAAGCATTATACTATACAGTACAGAAAATAAACGCACATGGTATGGAAGAAAAGATTATCAGAAAATGGGGTTTCCAAAGGATACAAAAATATTTCGTCAGGACATTCTTCTGTGCAGGTAAGTCTAGCTTCTTCTTTTCATCTTTTGGCTTGAAAAGTTTCATATAATGTGTTTTGTCAATCACAGCGGCACTAACATCCCTGCCCTGTCAAAATCAGAAAATGCAGATTCATTCAAGCATTATTGAGTATGCACCACTGATTATCTCAGTTATGGTATAAAAAGTCAAAACCATTTCTAAATGTATCCGTCAACACATGGAAGTATGCAGGGCAAATGTCCATCAACTATACTACACAGTTATCTTGATCTAGGTGTGAGATAATTCTACCAGGTACTCAACACTTTAATTGAAAACATAGTAATAATAAGTGCCTTGCTTAATCTGTCAACATGTACTTTTCGTATTTCACCATAGTCAACTTTATACTAGTGTCTGTGGAATTAAGAGAGTGCATGTTATCACAGAGGACTACCCAAACCTTACTATCTCGTGTCAAGAAACCATTCTCTAAAAGTTTTACTATGGAATTGTTCCAGAACCAGAAGCTCTCATTGTCGCTATCCTTTATGTGAACAGAAGTTCATGCATTGAATTTTACACCGTTACATCAGACCCTCTCAATTCCTAAGAAGTTCAGCTGCGGTTCTTGGGTCTTTCTAATAACAATCTTGCAGCCAAAAAGATCATGTCAACTATGTTAAGGAAAGGTCTTTTACCTCAGTAAAACAAATGTTTGTACTGTCGATGCTTTTTGTTACACAACCATAAGCATTCAAGAATAAACTGAAAAAATAAAGTGAAGTAAATGACACCAATGGATCACTTTCTAGTCAGCAAGGTTGAGAAGATGTTCAGAAAATCTTATGTTCATCCTTGCTATTGTTCTATGTTTCATTAGGAAGATGTCTCCTTGAATTTTCCAACTTATCAAATATCTCTTATTCAAGCTTCAGTTTTCGTTAGCTTTTGGAAGATCACTTTGAATGCTGTATCTGCTCACAGAACTTCTTTCTAAATTATAATATTTCCTCAATCAGCTGGCATTCGGAATCTAGGCAATGGTATTTACAGCAAAAATGGTGATTACATTCCCTAAATATAAAGGAAAACAGTGGTTTCATTCACTTCAGTAGAAATCTGAAGATGAGGAAAAAAAAAAGTGCACAACCAAGATAGACAATGAATAAATATTATACCTGAAATGGAACTTTGGTAACTGGATCAAGATCACCTTCTGCAATACCTCTGGCCACATGTTGCGGTATCGGTGTATTTCTAGTTAAGGTTTTGTTCAAATTGCAGAGCATCCTTAACAAGCTAATAATATAATAATTTCAACATCCAAATTGATTCCATAAAAAGGATATGGTCCTAAGTACTCGAGCTCATCATCAGCAACATTTGATATATCCATTAGATGTACAATGGCTTTGCTAATTGGATCATAGACCCTTTGATGCTGAAAAGTCCAAATGGCCTTTCGGAATAATTGTTCATAAGTTGGAGGAACCGAGCTGGTATATTTCAAGTGCTTAATTACCTATATCCAATGAATGTGCAGTTACAAAGAAAGAAACAAAAAATCTTATCTAATGATTGAAAGCATATTCTTTTAAGGGTTCACGATATGAACAGTTATGTGACCTATATAACCAAATGTATACTCACCTTATCATATGTTTTGAACTTTTTAATGAGGGCGTGTGCTGTTTTCAGACCAATGCCGCGGAGTGATTGCAAGTAGTCACAACCGCTCAAGATGCACATCTCAAGAACCATCTGCTTAGTAAATCCAGCAAAACTGAGTTCCCTGTTCTGTTGTAGCTTGGAGTATTGGAACTCAACACCTTGCCCGAAGTTGTCCATTTTGAAGATTATCTGGAAAATCAAATTTATACAATAACAGAAAACACTCGTCAGTCAAAAAGGCTATGGTTTGCTTAGTGGATGCATGTTGTGACGGAGAAGCAATAGCTAGAAGCAGCTGCTGAATAACTCACTCTGGGACAGCCAAACGGTATAAGATCCGAGTCCTCTGTAATTACAGCACCGACCTGTTTACTAACTGCCAAGAAAGTCATTTGAGCATCCGCCTCATAAGGGGCAACAACATAAGAAATGTTCTCCTGCTTTAAGACCTTCCATGCCAATCAAGAAGAGATAACTTCATCAGTAATGGCGATCCAATTTACTTTAACAACACATACATGACAGGAAGCATACCTGGATTAGCTCATGTGCCATGGAAGGTGTGATGTCTACTGCTTTCTGATAGCACTCATAAGCAGCAGCACCATTTCCATTTGACTCATGCTCAATAGCACGAGCGAGATTTTCCTTCCTGGACCTACATAAGCAAGGTAGTTTTAGTTCTTTAGTGACTCTACATATGATTGCAAGATTTTGAAAGGCTGGACCTTTCCTAAGATAACAAAATCTCATAGAATCAACTGAGCCCTTCCATTTTGGACATTTAGGAACTTAGGACACATTAAAAAAGTGAAGAGGAATGTCCAGACCAGCAGAACTTTAATTCCTTTTAGGCAAGCTCTAACTCTTGTGGGAGGAAAAGGCTCCTATCATGCACATAGAGAAAGATGCACAATCTTTATTGTTTCATGATTTGACTAAAATCAATAAGATAAGTAGACAAAAATGAACCCACTACAGATTCCAAAAATAGTAGAATATCTTGGGTTCGAGCTCAAAGGATAGAGATTCTACTGCAGAGAAGAAAAAAAAAAAATACCTTGCACGCTTGTTCTCCTGTTCAATCTTCATCGGCAAGAGACCTCCATCGAAAACAAGAACTGGTTTAACCCCATAATGCCGGAGCAAATTCACTTTGTGCATGCAGTATTCAATGTGCCTGAGAATTAAACACCACAAATGAACCTAAATTAGACATCTCATAACAAAACGACAAAACCATTTTGGCATTATGGCACTTAATGTCTTTATTGTAAGCATTACTTAATACAAACACTTCCCAACTCGACCGTAATTCTTGCAACCGATTCCCTGATGCCCTGAACATTCTTGCTCTCAACAATAAAGTCGCCAATTGGCAGTCTTCTCATTTCGTATTCTAAACTTTCACTTTCTGACAACACCTATTCCCAACTTCATCAATTCGGACCATCAAACTCACCAGGCAGAAAAAAGCCGATGGGACAAGTCACCATCGAATTTTGAGAAGACCCAACTCATACCACTTCGCTACAAACAGCTAAGACCGATCAAACCAATCACTCGGATCAAATGGGCAGCACCAAATTTCCTTCCTTTCCCCCTCCCCTCAAATTTCACAAGAACCCACCTAGCCAAAAGAGGTTATTTTTTCCAGGGCGAACTCCAAACAGATTGAGCAGGACTCAAAGCTCCTTGCTTTCGTGCTACGCGGCGCACATCAGGCCGAGAAAACGAAAACCCAACTGCCCAATTTCCGATAACGAGCAAGAAACTCGTGGGGGAAACGCGAGAGACCGACCTGGTGGTGGGCACGCCGTTGCAGAGCTCCTTGCTGCAGGAGAGGGCGCCTTTGTGGAGCCAGGAGTAGGTGTCGACGGCGACGGCGCAGCCCTCCAGCTCCTTCGCGTGGATCGGCGTCATGATCGACTTCAGCAGCGGCAAAAGACCCTGTATCCCCATCTCTCTGTTTCTCTCCTCAGCTTCTCTCTCTTCTTGAGAGAGAGAGAGAGAGAGAGAGAGGGAGTGCTCTATTCCATGGCCAGTTCAGGGCGCCGCGACGGGGAAGAAGAAAGGAAGGCGGGAAAATTCCTGAGCTTTTGGCGGGCGGATGGCAAAATGGGGATTTTTCCAAAATTCTATGGTAATCCTTTCTTTTTCCCCCTACGTGATGTGTTTTTTTTTGCGAATGATTACGCGAAATGGAGTATATTAATATCGTGAAATTTGATAAAAAAAAAATACCTATTTTGCTGCATCTATTATTAACTAGTTGATCATCGTGTAACGTTTTAAAATTCGAAAAAGAATTAGAATGAGCAGCATTTTCGCTTGATTACAAATAAATATCAAGTTTTGCAACGTTTTGAAATACTCAAGCCTTTTCATGAAATTCAAAGGGTAAAATGTTGTAAATGTTATGAAATACATGAATGAATATTCATTATATTCATCTTATCTAATGTACTTATTATGGTACATTTGTATCATACTTTCTAAGACATCTCCCTATACAATGAACGTTCATCTCCCTTATCTAGTACATGTATCATTCGATACATTGATATTAATGATAAGTACATTCTTGTTCTCCTATAAATAGGAGTTTAGTTTTGATGTACAATCACAACTATCACAACATCCATCAGAATAAACAGTCACATCCTCTTCTCTGGCTTTCTCTACTATCTCTGGTGTCCCATTTTCTCTACTCAATCTCTCTATTCTCTCTATTATTTATTCGCCACGCAATATTTTACAACACGTTATCAGCACGAAGATCTACCGTGAGTAAGTAATTTTTGCAAGGTGGGTATTCATTTTATTAATCATCTTATACTTCATCTTCTTCTACCAATTTCTTCATTTTTATTTTTCTTGGCCCGAAGCCAAATTTCAAATCTAAAAATATCCTTCTGCTCCTGAAGTAGCGGTGGATATTTAGAAATCCTTCTAATTAATTTAAGGATTTACTTTTGCAAGGATTATGGCATATATTGAAAAGCCCAAATTCCACATCCTGGAAGTGAGTGGAAATAATTATTTATCCCTGGTGCCTTGACTTGGAAATGCATCTCCAAGGGCAAGGTCTCGCTAATACAATCATGGAGGATGGAACCTCAAATGAAAAGGATAAAGCAAATGCGTTGATATTTATCCGCCGTCATTTGCATGAGAGCCTGCAGACTCAATATTTATCCGTGCGAGACCCTCGTATCTTGTGGAGGAGGTTGAAGGATAGGTATGATCATACCAAAACTGTTATCCTCCCTCAAGCACAATATGATTGGCAAAATCTCAGACTGCAAGATTTTAAATCAGTGTCTAACTATAATTCTGCTTTATTTGATATCGTTTCTCGGCTTGAGTTATGCGGTATCAAACTTGCTGATGCAGAATTGTTAGAGAAAACTTTCTCCACCTTCCATGCTTCAAATATTGTATTGCAACAAAGCAATACCGGCAGCGCCGGTTGCCACATACTCGAATTAATTTCGTGCTTCTTGCGCCGAGCAAACTAATGAATTGCTGCTCAAAAATCATGATCTTAGACTCTTTGGCTCAAAAGCATTGCCTGAAGCACATGCTATCTTTGAGAAAAATACTGGCCATTCTAAGGGCTATAAGCGCGAGCAAGAATATAATCCTAGAAGGGACGGCAAGAAATTTAACCGCCCTAGGAAATCAAATTTTGGCCTGAATCATGGCAAAGAAAAAAAGCCAAAGAAGGTGATTAATGAAAGTCTTTGTCATCGCTGTGGCATGACTGGGCACTGGTCATGTATCTGTCGTACGCCAAAACATTTTGTTGACCTATACCAGGCATCTTTAAAGAATACGAGCAAGCGTGGTGAATCTCATGCCATTAAAATCAATCCTACTGTCATAACCACTATTGAGGCCAACAATATCTCCGTTGGTGGGACTCCTCTTGCTCTGAAGCAAAGCAAATGCATCATTGGATGTCTCGATTTCTTTGAGGACCTCGATTACTTTGATAATCAGATTGGTGGTTTATGTTGTTTTACTTTAAATGTATTACTTTTTATTGTTCTTTATGAAATGCTTATAAGCCTTATATAATATTTCTTTTTGAAATTTTCGACTATATAACTAATATGCAACTTTTATGATACTTGACACCTGGAGTTGTCAATATAAATGCAAATGGAAAATACTGAGAAAAAGGAAGATGTTTGTTTGCTTGATAGTGCAACAACACATATTATATTTCGTAGTAGACACTTTTTCTCGAGTATGACATTGCGGAAGGCACAAATCCATACAATATCAGGTCTGTTCGGATTATTGATGGTTTTGGGAATGCCACAATTATTTTGCCAAATGGCACAATCCTCCATATTGAGAATGCGTTTCTAAGCATTAAATCAAAGAGGAATCTGAGTTTCAAAGATGTACGCCGTAATGGGTACCATATTGAGACTATTTATGAGCAAGATAAGGAATACATTGGTATTTCCTCTTATAAGATGGGCCTGAAGACCATCCATGAGAAGCTAGAAGCTTCCTCTATGGGTTTGTATTGTGTCATGATTAAGGCTATTGAAACCTACGCCACCACATCCTGGAGATTGGTAAGCCCTGATCAGTTTGGACTGTCGCATGATCGCCTTGGTCATCCCGGGCGCTTCAATGATGCGTAGGATAATTCAAAATACAAAAGGGCACCCTTTAAAAGATATAAAGGTATTGTTGTCCAAAGATTATAATTGTGAGGCTTGCTCACAAGGAAAGCTCATTATCAAACCTTCCATGACAAAGGTTAATCTTGAATCTCCTTTATTCTTGCAAAGAATTCGGGGTGATATTTGTGGACCAATACAACCACCAAGTGGACCATTTCGATATTTTATGGTATTAGTGGACGCATCCTGTAGATAGTCACATGTTTGCCTATTATCCACGCGCAATGTCGCATTTGCACGTTTGCTTGCGCAGATTATAAAGCTCAGGGCACAATTCCCGATTATCCAATTAAGAGCATAAGGATGGATAATGCTGGTGAATTTACATCAAAGAGTTTTGATACATATTGTGCTTCACTTGGAATCGAGGTTGAGCACTCGGTTGCATATGTTCATACTCAAAATGGATTGGCAGAATCCTTGATTAAACGTATCCAAAATCATTGCCCGCACTCTATTATTGAGAACGAATATCAAGGATACAGCATGGGGTCATACAGTTTTGCATGCGGCAGCTCTAATAAGATTACGCCCCACTGCTAATCTTTTACAATCTCCCCTTCAAATGGTCCTTGGTTATGAACCAGATGTTTCACATCTTCGCACATTTGGTTGTGCGGTGCGAGGTGCCCGTAGCACCGCCAAAAAGGATGAAAATGGGTCCCCAACGCCGTTTGGGCATTTATGTTGGGTTTAATTCACCATCTATCATTAGGTTCTTGGAACCAACTACTCGGTGATCTTTTTTTTGCCAGGTTTGCAGATTGTCATTTTGATGAGATTAGGTTTCCATCAATTGGGATACCTACAACTTCCATGACTGCAAAACAAAAACCCGTTAAGGTTTTCTCCTGGAATGAGAAAAATTTATCTCAATTAGACTCAAGGACTCTTGAATGTGAAAACGAGGTGCAGCGCATAATCCATTTACAGGCTATGGCCAATAGACTTCCTGATGCATTTAATGATGCTACTAAGGTAACAAAGTCTCATATTCCGGCTGCAAATGCTCCGGCTAGGATAGTTTGTTCCCGAAGAACAAGCTAAAATGGATCAAAATCCCTCGCACTTGAAGCGTGGTAAACCGATAGGATCAAAGATACCGCTCCTCGAAAAACGAAGGGAAAGAATCGGGAATCCGCTCCAGAAGAGCCTAGCGTTGTGCTTGCTCTGAAGAGCTTATTGCCCTTGAAGAGGCGCAAACCCATGAAAGGAACATCAATCCCGGAATACCGAGAATTCCATTACATATTATAATGAAATTTGGGATCGAAATGAAATCATCATTGATGATGCTTTTGCATTCTCGTTGCCCATAAAATTATGGATGATGATTGTGAGCCGTAATCTATTATTGAATGTCGTCAAAGGCAAGATTGGCCTAAGTGGGAGGAAGCAATTAAGGCTGAATTAGCTTCCCTAACTAAACGAGAGGTTTTTGGACCTGTAACTCGTATCCCCGATAATGTAAAGCCCGTTGGATATAAATGGGTATTTATCCGAAAACGAAATGAGAAAAACGAGGTTGTCAGGTATAAAGCCCGATTCGTTGCCCAAGGATTCTCCCAGAAACCTGGATTGATTATAATGAGACATATTCACCTGTGATGGATATAATTACATTTCGTTTTCTCATTAGCCTAGCAATCTTTGAAAGATTGGAAATGCGTCTTATGGACGTTGTGACGCAATATTTATATGGCTCATTAGATTCGATATTTATATGAAAATTCCCGAGGGATTCAAAATGCCCGAAGCATGCACTCCCGCAATTTATTCTCAATAAAATTGCAAAGATCCTTGTACGGGTTAAAGCAATCTGGGTCGCATGTGGTATCAACGCCTAAGTGAGTACCTAATTAAGGAAAGGTACAAGAATGATCCTATCTCGCCCATGCGTGTTTATTAAGAAATCGAAACCGGATTTGCTATTGTAGCAGTTTATGTCGACGATATAAATTTAATTGGAACTCAGGAAGAGTTAGCTGAAACTGCTGAATATTTGAAAAGGGAGTTTGAAGTTAAAGATTTGGGTAAAACCAAACTTTGTCTTGGTTTAGAGCTTGAGCATAAAGCAAATGGAATAATCGTCCATCAATCAAAGCATACGTTGAAAGATTGCTTAAACGCTTCAACGTGGACAAAGCTCACCCATTGAGCACCCCTATGGTTGTAAGGTCTCTAGATCCCCAAAAGGACCCATTTCGTCCTAGAGAATCAAATGAAGAGATACTTGGTCCTGAAGTACCATATCTCAATGCAATTGGGGCTTTGATGTACTTGGCACAATGTACGAGACCGGATATCGCTTTTGTGGTAAATTTATTGGCACGATTTAGTTCGAGCCAACTCGAAGACATTGGAATGGAATTAAACATATTTTCCGTTATCTCCAGGAACCATAGATTTGGGATTATATTATTCCAAAGATTCCACTAACTCGGTTTAGTTGGATATCCGATCTTTGGATATAGATCCGATCCACATAAGGCTCGCTCTCAAACCGGGTATTTATTTTGTTATAACGGCACCGCTATTTCTTGGCGTTCTACTAAGCAATCGCTAGTAGCTACATCTTCTAACCACTCGAAATTATTGCTTTATATGAAGCTGGAAGAGAGTGTGTTTGGTTAAGATCCGTTATAACGCATATTCATAATTCTTGTTGTTTAATACCGGTTACAAATTCTCCCACTATAATTTATGAAGATAATGCTGCTTGTGTTGCACAAGTCAGGGGAGGATATATCAAAGGAGATAGGACCAAGCATATCTCGCCGAAGTTTTTCTATACTCATGAACTCCAAGAAAGTCGACAAATTGATGTTAAACAGATTCGATCCATAAATAATCTTGCAGATCTTTTTACCAAATCATTGCCAACATCAACTTTTGAGAAATTAGTATATGGCATTGGTATGCGGCGAGTTCATAAGATGCAAGATTGATTAGCCCCGAAGTGGCTATATGGCTCAATTGAGGGGGAGATATTATGAACTATGCATTACAACATTGATATGCGGTGAGTTCACAAGATGCAAGATTGATTAGCCCCTGCGGTGGCTATATATGCATTGCACTCTTTTTCTTTTTGTCCGGTTTTTCCCACAGGGTTTTTCCGGCTAAAAGTTTTTAACGAGGCAATTAATGCATCCATAAAAGGGAGATATCATAACATTTGTGCTCTGCACTCTTTTTCCCTTTTGTCTCGGTTTTTATCCCACTTTGGGTTTTTCCGGCTTAAGGTTTTTAATGAGGGTATCATTTGATGCACAATCATAATGAATACAATGAATATTCAAGGGGAGTGTTATGAAATACATGAATGGATGAAATACATGAATGAATATTCATTATATTCATCTTATCTAATGTACTTATTATGGTACATTTGTATCATACTTTCTAAGTACATCTCCCTATACAATGAACGTTCATCTCCCTTATCTAGTACATGTGTCATTCGATACATTGATATTAATGATAGGTACATTCTTGTTCTCCTATAAATAGGAGTTTAGTTTTGATATACAATCACAACTATCACAACATCCATCAGAATAAACAGTCACACCCTCTTCTCTGGCTTTCTCTACTATCTCTGGTGTCCCATTTTCTCTACTCAATCTCTCTATTCTCTCTATTATTTATTCGCCACGCAATATTTTACAACGGTAAAACATATTTCTGTTTATTTTAAGATATTATAGAAGGCTTAAGTGATTTCATGGTGACCAAAATCAAATGTCTTTGGTTGTGAATATTCTACAAAGGATTGCAACATTTTGATGTAACTAAATGCAAAATATGTCATAGAATGTGAATTTTTCCTTTCACAGGGTTGCTTTTGTTTTCTCCATCATAACACAATATTGCGTCCTTTAATTGGTGCTAGTCAAAAAAATTGCCATAATCCTTAATGTATTCATGATTTCATCTCGGACTCCCGTTTACTATTTAGCAACAATTACGGATGCAGCTTGAAATGGACCGATAGAACTTGTAATGATATTACTCAAGAGCTTGCAAAATAGGCTTTTTCATGAAGTTACTCATGAGCTTTTGTTCATCAATTAGGAAATGCATCTTTTTTCCTTTTTATTGATCTCCCTTTTAGAGTTGAAAATTTAGTGTTGGTGGAATCTTGTTTAATTTATCACCTTAATGTAAGCTTTAGTTTTTCCTTGTAACATTTGAACTATTTTGATGCAATGGAAGATTTGTTTTAGAAAAAAAAAAAGAGACAATGTTGTGTCCTCTCTCAATATATAATTGAGAATTCATTTCTTAAAGACCGTAAAAATATCGATGTCAACACAAAACCAAGCTCGTAATATAATCGAAACCATATTTAAAATTTCTCAATTTATTGTCGTCCAATTGCAGCACCGAAGCCGACAACAGTGACCCAGAAGGATAGTTTGTAACATGATCCGGAAAACAACGTCTGCAGAACGGACGTCAAATTTTCAAGTCCAATCCTCACAAGGGATTGATACATACGTGATTATAATAACGCATTTTCTTATACAAATAGATTCAGAAACAAAAGTTATACTTTGAAATCTGAACAAAACGAATATAATTATCGAAATCGCTGTACTTATTATAAGATGGATATAGTTATTATATACATATAATTATCTTCCCATATATTTATATGAAATAATTACACAAATGGTCTATTAACTCTGGTTTAATATGCAATACGGTCCCTAAAATTTTAATTTGTTCAATTTGGTCCCTAAACTTTTGTCTAATATACAATATGATCTATGAAATTTTTACATATATTCAATTTAGTCTATGAATTATGTGAAAATATTTAATGTCGTCATTCCATTAATTTAAGTTTAGGGATACTATTGAATATTTTATATAATACAGGGATTAAATTAACCTTATATTAAAAGTTTGGAGATTACATTGAATAATTCAAAAGCTTGAAGACCGTATTACATATTAAACAAAAGGTCATGGACCAGGGACCATTTACTCTATATGTGCGAGTGATAAATAATATATTGAAAATGTTTGCTGATGTGACTCAAACGAAGACGTTGCTCCCAAGAAAATATTAGGTGGTCCGGGACCGCCACGTCAACGTGGTCCCAGACCACTCACGCGGCGCCATGTGTGCGAGGAGGGGACAAAAGAGAGAAAGAGGAGAGAGAGCGTCAGAGAGGTGGGCCCGGTTTTGGTCTTTTGTCCCCTCCCTGCACACGTGACGCCGCATGAGTGGTCCGGGACCACGTTGACGTGTCGGTCCCGGACCACCCAATATCTTCTCGTTGCTCCCACGTCTGTCTTCTTCCCTCCATCTTCAACGTGCTACGTCGTCGCATCGGACATCAATAGGCGTGAATATCCATTGCATGGGGACACAATTATTCAAGTGGTTGAGAAGCCATTGTCGGAGAAGCACGTGAAATAAATGGCTAATTGATGTGGAATAAAAATCCCACCGCTTTTGCAAGGGGGTCCTACCCGACATGGTTTTGTGGTTGGTGACCTGCCCTTGAGCTTTGTGCCTACCCAAATTGGGCTCAAATTTGAAGTATCTCCTCCCTGGTTTGCATCAATAAGATGTAATTATTTTAAGAATAGTCTACTAAAATGTTATTCGGCACAATCACCCCAAAGTAGCATCGACCATGGAAATGGGTTTTGCAATTTATATTAGGCGATTGCCCAGACTGCGACAATTTATCAACCATTCTTAAGAAGGTCCCTCGGCTAACTTTAAGGTTGTTGCGATTTTGGAATATGTATTACCAAGCATATAAGTCCAATGCTTCGCAATACAATAAGACAATGCGTCACTATACTAGTCAGCCACAACTATACCAAACAGATTCCTTGATAATGTGTCCGTTTGCTCCCGGTTGTTGAATTCGTAACCCACTTATTCAAAACACCATTATTGCTCGTCCTATCATTTAATAAACCAATTTTGTCAATTGGTCTTGTGGTACCGAGCATCGCTCGTTCCTTAATGCAATAGTAAGTTATTACCGATTAACCAAAAGACACAGAACTGTCAAATGTATATAATTCAAGATGAAGATGGTTTTTTATGGTAGCGGCTTCTAATTTGTGGTGTATATGTCACGGAACAGTTGCCTCACGTCCACGCGGAGTGATTGCACATCAGCAGCCATAATAACAAGTGCCCACAAATATCCAAGAATCATTATTGTGACTCTTGTTGCCTGAGGAAGCATTCGAATCTTGTACATAAATGCTTTTCCTTTTGCAATTTATGTGCAAACGTACAAGAGATAGAGAGAGAGAGAGAGAGAGAGAGAGAGATTTGCGGAGATGCTGCCCAATTCGTGTCTCTCCGCAAATTCCATATGCAGTGCTGCAGCAGGAATTGCAGGTACACATGCATGAGGTTTCACTTCATCTGTTACTCCATAAAACTTGTTTTGGTACTACTGGTAATGAGTTGGCCAACGCTGATAGAGCTGAAATGATTTCGCGAAATCGCCCCGTGTAAAATTGAATTGCAAAGAGATTTCGGCTTAGATTGTTCCTCTCCCCGAATCGATCGATGCAAATGCGATCGCAGAGAGTTCCGGGAGGTCATCCTCGTTTAGATCGATTGGTTCGTTCTGATTCCAGGATGAATTGGAAAACAATTTGCTTTCTGCTAACTTGTGGGCATTCCGTCTGTCTCTAATTTCTCTCGGCCTGAATTGCAGGAAATGTCTTCGCCCTCGTACTGTTCATGTCCCCGATGTAAGTTGTCACCATACGCACTCCAGTTAAGCGTACGATTCCGATAATTTTGATTCACTGCAAACGGTTCTGATGTACTTGCAGACCGACATTCCGAAGGATTGTTCGGAATCAGTCCACCGAGCAGTTCTCCGGATCGCCTTACATATACACGCTCTTGAACTCCTTGATATGTCTGTGGTACGGCTTGCCACTCGTGTCGCCCGGCGTGATAATGGTCGCCACCGTCAATGGGGTCGGGGTCGTTTTTCAGGCCGTCTACATAACCGTCTTCATTGTATACGCCAGTAAAGCCAGGAAGGTAAATTGCTTAACCACCACGAAAGATTGATCCCCTAAAATCAAGCCTTATGGATTCGACCAATCACTCCTTCACGTGTTTTGCGGGTTCTGATTGATTGAATCTGTCGTGTTCGTTCCATGGCGATCTGTCGAAAGGATTTTCGCCGAGCCGTTGCTTGGTTGATGCAGGTTCTGCTGCTTCTGTATGGTCTCTTCTGATTTCACGGTGACTTTGCTACAGCTGAAGATGTTGGGACTGAGCATATCAGTTCTCGTGCTCTTCCTAGTCGTGGTGATCATAAGCTTGCAATTCTTCGATTCGCGCTCGCGGCAGATGTTCGTCGGGTACCTGAGCGTCGCTTCCCTTATTTCCATGTTCGCGTCGCCCCTCTTCATCATCGTAAGTCCATCTGAATAGTTCTGCAGACCGACATCGAACGGCACGTTTCCTAATACTGGTACTCCGCTTTCTGTTGCAGAAGCTGGTGATCGAGACGAGGAGCGTCGAGTACATGCCTTTCTATCTCTCTTTCTCGACCTTTCTGACGAGCCTATCTTTCCTCGCGTACGGATTGTTCAAAGCCGATCCATTCATCTATGTAAGTTCCCACTTCTGTTTATCTTCGTGATATCCTGCATACGCCATGATCGGGAAAAGGGTCTGACATCTCCGGTATTCTCTACAGTTTCCGAACGGAATCGGGACTATTCTGGGAATAATTCAGCTGGCGTTGTACTTCTACTACAAGAATGTATCTACGGTGCACTTGAGAGAGCCCTTAATAAACTCGTGCGCCTGATAAGATCACATGCACGACGAATAGAAGCTGGAATAATAGCGTGGCCGAAGTCGTCCAAATTCGAAATCTGCGTCGATCTATCTCGTGGGGTTCCATGTTCTGTCGATGGTCGATAGCATTTCGGGAAGGGATTCAGCATCTCGAGACGTGTTTGTCGGATCCAAGCGTAGAACCGACGCCTTTAAAAAAGGGGATTTGCTGGAGAAGCTGATGAATATGCGTAGATCAAAGATAGACTAACGTGGAGCTGATTCCTCATGTATGCTGAGCAGACCTGTCTTAGCATCTGTTGCAACTACAAGCTGCGTAAAATCTTCAATTAATGAATGAAACTAAGGATAAGTTCATCCTCTCTCTCTCTCTATATATATGGCCCTGTTTGGTTGGGCATTTGGGACCCTAAAGTCCCTTGGCCAAATGCAAACGCGTTTGGTTCGTTTTTTTGGGCGACTTTGGCAAGATGTAATTGCATCTCCAAGAAGCTGGGCGCTTTAGCCCGTAACGCAGAAGTTGCATCTTTAGAATGCAAGTCCCAGTATTATTCATCTTATTGCACACCACCGCATGAAGAAGCCGACTGGAGGCCGACGACTGCTAGCCAAGGGGTCGCGCGCACCGGCGACCACCATCTGAGGGTTGCCCGACTCTGGCGATCGTCGCCGGACCTTAGGCAATGCCTAGGTCACGCGACCTTAGGCAACCGTCACTGGGGTCGCGTGACCCTAGTGACCGTTTGGGGGCCAAATTCTATCATTCAGTCGCTAGATCCGGCCGTCCGGTGGTTAGACTTCAAAAAAAAAAATACAATTTTTTTTTGTTTTTTTAATTTAATAAAAGTCATTTACAAATGCAAATTTTACCGAAACGGTATTTTGGCCAAAGTTGTTTCTCAATGCAAATTTTACCAAACGTTATTTGCATTTCGGAAAACTCCATTCTCTCAAAGGTATTTGCATTTTTTTAAGTGTATTCCCCAAAAGCTGAATCAAACGGACCCAGAGAGTGCGCAGTGTTAGCACAACACCTTTCTCTAGTTCAACTTTCGTTTCCTACTCATGCTCGAGCTTTGTTTCTCAGTATTGCTATGCGCTCGATTGATTGGAGGTGTAGATTTTGGCGTCGTACTCTCAAATTTTTTGCCGCGTCAATGGTTTGGTAAATCAAGTGACACGATATCATCGAGATGTCCTAATTGTACTTTCCTGATTATGGAGTCGATTAATGTAAAGCAAAAAGCCGAATGAAAACTGAAAAATGGAACTCTTGGGTCGTGGCCTCCACATTGAAACTCGACTCGGAGAATTTGCACCAAAACTTAGAAATGTGTGGCCGACGTGTAATCAAATCCTAAATATTTTAATTTGTGCATTAAGTCATAATTATTTTTTTTTATTGAATTTGGTCAATTTCCATAACACCTCATGGCAGCGCCTGGGATGTGGGATTCTCCACCCACGGTGCGCTCTCTCCCTTCCTCATAGGTAGTGCTATCTTTGCTTCTTATATGACTAAATCTACCCAATTTTGATCGAAAAGATAAAATTACCCCCTTTCATTCGATTGCAATTTAGATTTATGGTATCAAATTATTTACTTTCCTTTTTCTTTAGTTTTTCTATATCTATGTAGGAGCTACTTACCATAATTAATAATTTCATATGTTCGGTTTTTATTTATTGTAGATTTTCTACATATAATAAAGGTACCGTGCTTTTTTTATTGTTAGCTTTATTGTTTCATTGAAAAGAGAAATTTCTAAAAATCTAGTTCTTTTCCACGTTGTCAATCATATGTATGAATAAATTGTTAAGTGGATGAAATTTAATTAAATCAAAATATTACATAAAGTAAGATTTTTTTTTTTTTTTTTGTGGAAATACCAGTGAAATATCATTAGTTTGAATTGACAAAAACTAATATCTTTTACCAATTGTTTATAAAGAAATTTCAAGACACCTTATTGTGCAAAAAATTTTTTTAGTGTATTCCTACATATTCCTTTGATGTTTTACATGCTCTATAGAATAGTAGTAACACGCTAGTAAAATAAGGGAAAAAATATAAATTTTTTTTTGATATAGTAAATAAAGTGTCGCGACCAATTTTTCGAGTGTGTATCACGGTTTGGCTAATGGATTATTAAACCTAGACTTAACTCGACCTCTCCCAAGCCCATACCAATTCGCGACTTAGGTTTGAGTTCTTAACATGCAAATGGTTTTCAATTAGTAGTCGCCACTAATCTATTTTTTGTGGGTCGATTAGAAACCCAAGTATAGCAACGGGAGGTTTACTTTACTCCTACGAACCAGGAGACAAGACGGGGACTTGGTTACACTAGATTTCTCTAATGCCCTTTCGGTACCATTCTTAAAAAATGTTTGGCAAGCGTTAGTTTGAATTGATTTTAATTTATCTCCCTAACATGTGATGTGATCATGCGGGTGTGCAATCCACCAATTTAACACCCAGAAAAATAATGAATAAATTGCAAACTTACCTCAAAGCAACGAAAGCATCTGCGTTGTTAGATCAAAATTCACATCATCAACCTTAGATATGATTTCTAATTAACACGCAATTTCTTCTTTTTTTTTCACTTTATTTAATGAGAACTTAATCTATATGCAATGTATGCTAAGACATGGCAACATGATCTAAATTATATGACATGAATAGAGTAAATCATAAAGAGATGCAATAATTAAATGCAATTTAAATGACCTAATTCTATTGACAGACAATTTCTAATTAAATGGGCCTAAAAATAATCACTAAATGACATGCATTTCATGAACCTAATTCTACATGACGTGCACATGATTTTTTTATTTTTTATTTAACGAAAATTCATAATTAAAATCACTAAAAATGAAAATCAAACTAAAGTGAAATACTATCTATTCTAAATGCTTTCTAAACATGCATTAAAAAAAAAAACCTATCATGCAATTTATCTAAAGATCTATCTAGACCTAAAATTAAACATGTAATTTTATCTAATATGCAATGACGTGCAGAGAATTCCCTAATTCTAATTTTTTATGAAATTCGAAATTAAAATTAAACATGCAATTCAAATAATAATAGAATAAATAAAAAAAAACTAATCCTAAATGAATGCACTTTTTCTTTTTCATGATTCAAAATAAAATCCCTAATCTAATCATGCAAGATAATAAATAAAATAAAAACCTAACCCTAATTCAAACTCTTTTTACGAATTTTTTTACGAAAACAAAATCAACACAAACGATACGACATCACATCCAACAAGATAAAACCGATATCCATAAATTGACGGATCATATCCCGAGTATGGTATCGGACTGGTCAATTTTAAATAAAACCGCGAATCGAATCTTGAGTATGAGATCGGATTGGCAATTTTTCGTGCAATTGCGAGTCATATTTCGAGCGTGAAATCGGACTGTCAATCGTATGCACGTTGTGAAATCAGGAAAATTTCCTATTTCATGAAGAATCAAGAGATCTCTTGGATATGGCAATATCGATTAAATGTTCAAACAACATCATAATTTTACGAATTAGGCAACAATATCGAATTAATCAATATTCTTACCTTATTCTTAGTATAGCGTGGATGACGTTTCAGAGTTTAGGCAAACAACAGATCGTGGGATGGCTCACGGCGTTGCAAGGGAATATGTTGCACTTCCGTCAAGACTCAAACAAATCAAATTGATGGGCGCTCGTGCGGCACGGCTCAAAGACGGTGGCTGTGGTGGTGACTTGGCGTGGCTCGATAAGGCCGCGGCAAGCTCGATGCGGGTGGGTCATTGCCAATGAACCTGCGAAAAAATAGAAACTTCAACGAATCGACTTGAAGAGAAAATCAACGCTGGCTCGAGCTTGGCGTTCCGAATTCTTTGTGATCTCATTGCCAAAAAAAACCATTCTTTTGCTTGCATGAAACAAATTCACAAAGCCCACAATATTATAGTAAAATCTGAACAAAACTTAAAAGGAAGACAAATCCACCACTCAGAATTATCCAAGCGAAGATTATAATAACTCTTTTTGACCGTGGACTTACAAGCTCGCAAGCGGTGGCCGCAAAACCATGACGTGGTATTCATGCTGGACAAGAGATGGTGGCCTTGTAGGACCTCGGCGAAACCTGCGAAGAATGAGTACAAACGAAGCGGCCAAAATCTGAACTAGGTAGCAATGGTTCAAGCGTCCCTAGGATGTGCTGGTTCGTGGCATCGAGCTGTGTGCAGGCGCCGATTTGGACGTGAAGCAGTAGCGATCAACGGAGGAACAACGGCTGAGGATGGTGGGCTGCAGGCGTCGGCTTCAACGTCGAGCGACTGGAGGCACCAATCGGGGGAGTCGAAGAAGACCCCCTTTTCCTCCTTTCTTTTACCTCTCTGCACTTGATGGAGAAGAAGAGACTTTTTTTTTTTTTTTTTTTTTGGGCTCACGTTCACTCTGTTCTCTCTCACTTTTCTCTTTGACTTTTCTTCTTCTTTGTTTTTTTTCGAAACCTAGTGAGAGAGCCCCCCAAGCTTTTCTTCACGTTGAATTTTCTTGACCTAAAAATCGAGAGAAACTCTTTGTGGCCGTGTATTTTCCATTGTGTACTTTTTTTTTTTCTTTGCGCGCGATGTATTTTATAGGTCAAAAAAATATATCCCCACGACATATATTTTTCCTTTTGCTCACACGATACCCCTAAATATGTCGTTGCACCCCGTGCAATATTCCCTTCTATATTTTCAAATATTCCATCAAAAATTTATTTTCTACCAAAGATTATACCCATTGGTGTATATTACCCGAATATATAAAAATCCTATCGGAATATACTCGCCGTCGGTTTAATGCTAAATGCAAAAATGCAAGTTAAAAATAAACGCGCCTAAAATTATATGTTATGCAATTAACTATTTTTTTTTTCAAGGATAAAATTAACCCCCAATTTTTTAATGCAATAAATGACTAAACGAGTCGCCAAAATTTAGGTATCAACATAAAGAAACTTGATATATATTGTAGACTAATAAAATTAATAAAAAGTTCACCAAAAAAGTGAGCTTTTGAGATAAGAGGGATACAAAATAAATAAAGTGTTATAAGATCAATGATGAAAAAGAGACCTTTTAGTTTTATACCATATCAAAGAATGTCTTTTCTCCTTACTACTAGCAAGATGATTCTACACAGATAATGGAAATCGTCATAGAAATATTTGAGAATGCATTTTTCTTTAATATACTAAAAAAATATGAAATGCTTAATTATGGTAATTATCATAAAAAATAGAAAAAAATAAAACTGCAATTGAAAGATTAATGACAGCTTTGTCTTTTTAGAGTAAATGGGGGTGGATGTAGTTATTTAGGGGTGGAAATAACGTGGCCCTTTCTGATTTGGCTTTTTTATTTATTTATTTCTTCTTAACAATTTTAAATTTTGACCTTTAAAAGGGATAATTACCAAAATAAAATCCTAAACTTATTGTGCATATACTATTTCAGTCATAAATTTTTTGATTTGACCAATTTAATTCTAAATCTTTTAGCAATTTATCAATAACCATTCTAGCTAATTTTTCATGGAAATCACTTACATGGATGTCGATAGTTCTATATGATACAATTGATGTTAATGTGGATAATTTTTGCAATTCCTTTTATGTTCCTTCTTTAAAAGAAAAAATGGAAACAAGGAAAAATTCGTAAGCTTTTTTAGAATGTGCACAAAATTATCCACATCAATATTAGCCGTGTCATGTAAGACTTTTGGCGTCCACTTGACGATTTCCGACCAAAATTAACCAAAAAAATTATATTGGTAAATTGTTAAAATATTTAGAACTAAATTGGTCAAATTGAAAAGTTTAAAATTAAATTGACATCCATATAATAAATTAAGACTTTAGTATGACGCTACAACAATTACAATGTATGAATCTATTAGAAAGCTATATGAAATGTAGAAATTCATATTACTTTAAATGTAATTGCAATAAGACTTTATGCTTAAGTTGAAGAGAAATTAAACTCGTTGCTATTCAAGATGGTGATAAAATGTGTAAAATTTAAGCTTGCCAATTTTAAGTAACAAACTAAGTAGAAGGAAAAAAAAAGAGTTAGATGAGTTGGCAAATATAAAATAAAAAGCATGCCCTACCTTAAATCCTCCATTTATTCTGTCGTTGAAAACGAGGATGTAAGTCAGAGTTGGTGGAGCAAAAGAGTTTTAAAAAAGGGGAAGACGATAAAAATAAAATAAAGCGTTTACCCCAAAAAAAAAAGTGTGACAGCGGGTCAGAGTGGGTCCGCACGGAATGCGCCGTACTCTCCCCACGGAGGTTTTAGAAAATCCTCTTTTCATCACATTTTATATATAAAATAAAGTTACTAAAAACACTAAATTATATCTTCTGCGACATATTTATCTTAAGTTTTTTTCTATAATAAATCCCAAATCTGTATCGGTGTGATAAATTTACCTTTGATCAAGGTTTCGCTAATGAGTACCATTAAAAATCTACCTATCTGAATGCTGGAAGGTAAAATTGGTATGAAAAATTATCTAATGAAACTTTCATGGAGAATAAACATGTTGCATAATACAAATTTAAGGTTTTTAAGTCACAAGAAAAAAAATTGAAGGTAAATTTATCATAATGAGTATAGTTTGATGTTTTTTATGTCATAAAAAAAGTTCAGGAAATTATGCCATAGTGAGCATACTTTGAGTTTTTGGTATCTTTTTCCCATATAAGTATGTATAGAATCCCAATTTCCAATTTCAATGGTGTATCATCATTTAGAAAATACATAGGTATGATCTCTAAATACAATATATTTATATATGTTTTCTTTGTCTGGAAAAAAATAGTAACAATATGTTTTTGAAAATAATGGATTAGAACAAATCGGTTGTTTTTGAAAAAAAAAAAAAAGAATTATTGTATTTCTCTTTCTTTGACATTACAAACCATTGTTTGGATGAAAGCTTAAGTAAAACGCGAAATAGAAAAGATCGTGGTCACAGATGCCTTCCGGGGATTTTGTTTAGTAACGATAAAATTATCAATTTTTTTTTAAATTTATAATTTTAAATATTTTGATGAGTTATCAATATAATATATCGAGCCAATTTTGATAAAAAATCACTTATATGAATACCAGTTGTTTTACGTGGTACAGTCGATACTAATGTTAACAATTTTGTAATTTTTTTTTTTTTAACTTTGTAAACTTTTTTTCCTTTTTTTTTTCTTATCTTTGTTTGTTTTTCTACGACTTTGTTGCTGCCAAGGCCTGAGCCCCATACCCAGACTTTGCTTGTGGCTGTCAAGTAGTTGGGAAAATAAAAGAAAAAAGAAAATAACAAAAAATAGGAAAAAAAATTATAAAAATTATCTACATTAGCACCGCCCAACATCCATGCCTACGATTTTCAATTAAAATTGGTTGGATGAACTATATTGACAAATTATCAAATGGTTTAAGACTTAATTAACATAATTGAAAATTTATGACTAAATAGGTACAAGTATAATTAAACTCGGATGTGCATTCAAAATGATCAAAGGTAGACGAGTCAAGGAACTCAAGATTGAATTTATGCCACGCTTGTTATTACTTTATCTAAACCATTGTTTGGAGCCAATTAAAGTTAGTTTCTCGTTGTTATTTTATCATACATACCTTTTAGAAACTTGCTTCCCTCGTTATGTTATACATGTACAGACTTAGTCTTTCAACTTAATGCATTTACATTTTAGAGAAAAAAAAACACTAGGGATGGTTTTATGAGTTGCTCACTAAATATATATAAAACGACATAAATAATTCTTAAATTTTACTTTAACATACAATGTTATTCTAACTTTTAAATTGTTCAACGTAATTTTCTGGGCTTTTGGTGTAGACCCAATTTTGATCCCCGACTATGTGAAAACAATCGATGTTGTCTCCAAATTTGAATTAATACAATGATAATATCGGATATTTTCATATAGTTTAAGGACTAAATTAAATATGATCTTAATGGATAAATTAAAAGTTTATGATCACATTATGCCAAAATCGAGAGATCATTACTCCTTTCATAAAAATAAAATAAAAAATTCTCTTGGAAATATAGCCAATGAATAAAAAAATAAAATACTGACGCACAACTCCTTTTAGTATCTTAGACTGCGTTGCTCGGACGTTGCGTGCCGAAGTGAGATACGCACCGCCAACCAACCACCACGCGGGATTGCCCCCGCGCGCCGGAGGGCATTCGCGTAACTTCACGCACCGAAACCGCCCTTTGACTTGTCCATCCTCCACCATCGTCGGCGGAGCGCCAACGACAAAACAGGAAACGAAATAATAATAATAATAATGATAACAACATAAAAAAGAGGAAACTAAATAAGAATAATTTAAAAAAGAGCAGAATCGAAGGTGGATTAATGACGTCATTGCCGTCCCCGAGAAATATCGTCACCGGATAGAGAGAGAGAGAGAGAGAGCACGACAAGAAACCCTAAAAAAGCAAAAATCATAAGAGAAAGAGAGAGAAAGCTCGATTTGTCTGCTCTCTCCTTCTCTCTTCCTCCCCCACTGAAAACCCTCACTGCCCTAAACCCTCTTCCTCTCCCTCCGCCCCGCCCCCTCGCGACGCCGCCGGAGACGCCGGGTGGAGGAGGCTCGCCGGCCGGCCGGCCTCTCCCTCACTCTCTCTCTCTCGACGTCCTCGGCGGGCGCGGGGTCGGGAGCCGGCGGCTGCGATCGTCAGATCCGAGCCCGGCGGGCGCAGATTCGTTTCCGATTCGGTAAGTTCTTTCTGTCCTCCGCGAACCCTAGATCTCGCGGTTTGATCTTCGCGGGTTGCTTTTTCCTGGGTCGTCTTCTGCTGCTGCTGCCTCTTCTTCCTCCTCCCGTTTTGTGTCGAGTGGCTCGGTCGTGCGGTTCGTCGCCGGGGGAGGGGGCGAGGATTTTGGGGAAAAGGGGAAGGTGGGTTTTTATTTCGCCGTGTTCTTACGCGGAATTTAATGGGTCGGGGGATTTTTATGATATTCTTTCTCTCGTCTGCGTTTTCCTCCTCCTGGTGAAGGAATTAGGGCAAAGTTCTCGTGTGGGTGCGAGCTGAACTCGGCTTCGATGCGGTTGTTTGTGGGTTCGGGCTCTTCTTTTTTGGGTGATTGGACTCTTGGGTCGTCGCTGTTTTTTTTTTCCTTTCCGGAATCATCAGTTTCGGCTTTTGGGGTTGTGCTCTTGTTCTTTAGTTCAGCGTGTCTTGACTCTGCCTTCAGGGATTGCAATTTTTTTTTTTTGAATTACGTTAGGGTTTGGACGTTGTTTTCCAGTCTCATAGTTTTTATGCTTCTGTCTGTACTGATTTTGCTTCTTTCCTCTTTCCCTTGTCTGGCTCTCGTTCATGTCAATTTTTGGTCCCAGCGTCAGCAATCAGAGGTATGTCCAACAACGTAACTATTTGTTGAGAAGGCTGATTGTCATGAAGAGCCAGTTATTCTGAGCAGCACTTGTTGGTTTTCTAGCGTGTCATGATGATAGCGACCGAAAGTGTAGTTGTAAAGAAGGTGAAGATAAAGTTTTCCGGAAGGAGAATTGAAGCAGAGCCCGAATCCAGATCATGTGGATATGGGCAGCAGAAGCTGCTTATTGATAATTGGACTTCTGGTGCTGTGAATGGAAAGGAGAAGCATGGCAATTTGCCTTCTAAAAGTGAGGCTGATGGTGGCGGTTGTATGAAGTTGGGAAGTTCTGTCTCTGGTGCTAATAAGCGTGGTCCACAAGTAGATTTTGAAGTTGTGAAGAAGAGACAGAGGATGGATCGAGCTGTCACGCAACAATGTTCTTCCATTTTAAAGAAATTAATGCATAATCAATGTGCTTGGCCTTTCAAGCAACCAGTTGATCCAGTAAAGCTGAACATACCGGATTACTTCACTATCATATCAGAGCCAATGGATTTAGGGACCATAAAATCGAAGCTTGAGAAAAATATGTATCATGGAACAGAAGAATTTGCTGCTGATATCAGGTTGACCTTTTCTAATGCCATGTGCTACAATCCACCTGGCAATCAAGTACATATAATGGCAGATAAGTTGAATAAGATCTTTGAGATGGGATGGAAAGCTCTTGAGGCAAAGTGGAGCAATGGAGACACTAAAATAGGGAAGGGGCCTGCATCAAGTAAACAAAGTCGAGAAAGCAGTGCTGTGGGACAAAGCGATCCCAAGACACCTCCTCAGTGCACCAGCTTACCTCAAAATAGGATGCAAACTGGAGAGATGGTAAAGAAGAACAGTGATGCTACTTTATTAAAGGTTAGCATTGTTCACTGCGGGAATAGATGTTTGGAATGTTATTATTTTCCTAAATTTAATTTAATTGGGAAAACATTAGCCTGTATTCTTACTGGCAGATTGTATTTGTTGTTTAGATTTTGCTGACTGAGGTTTGCATTTATTGTATCAGAAATATATTGATATGTGGTGAACTGGTTCTTGTCCAGGTCAAGGTTTCTAAAGTTGCACAGAGCTGCACAACCAAGTCATTAGGAAATAACGACAAAGGTAATGAAGTGGCAGAGTATAATTTCTGCTTTTGTAGCTCTCTTCTGAGCTAATTGCCAATGTGTCGTATAGGCACTGATGGTGCTAGTGGACATGCTTGTCGCTCCAAGTGTAATGCATGTGGCAATACAACATGCCGTTGCAGTGTTGCTGGACCAGCTTGTGCATCTTCAATGGGTAAATATCTTCTCTTTTGTGTCTATTTTAGGAACTGTTATTTTGGTATCTATGGATTATTGATTATATGTTGGTTGGCCTTTTGGATTTACCTTCAGAGAAGGGCCGAGATCATGAATGCGCTAATGATGCTCCAAGACTGGTATATTTAGATTTTAGAGTTTTTTTTTTGATAAGTTGAACAGTTCTGTTCATATGCCATTTGATTTGGTGCTGAAAGTAGCTAACCTGAACTTGCAATTTTAGGCTAGGAGCTCGTCTATGCAGACCAATAAATCTGATCCAGATTCTGATGGTAAGTGCATCTTTTGGATTTGTGATGTTTGAAGTTGTTCAATGTTACAACGATCATTCAATTTGGTTCTGGAAATACTCAAAAGGGGCTGTGAGTGCTGTGGACGATGGAACTGGCTGTCCTAGTTCCCACCTTGCAACTCCATCTACGGATGCCACATGTGGGGAAGGTTAGTATGCGGTGAATTGTTGGTTGAGATATATTTTGGCCATTCAAGAAAGCAGGAGAATAATCCCTAGTGATATTGTATCAGTGTGGAGTGCTTCTCTCCTTGACATACAGCTATCACCTAAAAAGGCTCTGCGTGCTGCGATGTTAAAGAGTCGCTTTGCGGATACTATCTTAAAGGCACAACAGAAGACACTACTAGATCATGTATGCATTTTATTGGTAGTAGATGATGCTATGAAGTGTATCATAACAGTTGGTTAATACGTGCCTTTTGTAATTACAGTGCGATAAGGCTGATCCTGTGAAGATGCAACAAGAGAAGGAAAGATTAGAGAGAAGGCAGCAGGAAGGTGATTAAAAAGTTAACCTTTTGTTATATTTGTTCCCTAACACGTATGTGCAAAGCTTTTGCAAATACTCTCATATGAGCAGGGAACTAGATTTACTCTTTAAACTTGTCTCTCTATTGGCTCTGAGTTCCTCTATTATGATTTCAATAGTGTTGAAGCAAAAGTAGAAAAGCAGTTGGCTAGTTCAATTTGAGTTCTTGGGCAGCATTGTGATTTTTATTGTGTTTTGTGAACGCTTTCTCTAGTGAGCAGCAGAGTTTGGGTTATTGTTTGCATTTTTCTTGTCTAGAGTTGTTGGTTTAGTGCTTTCAGCTGAAGAGCTTATATAGAAGCTGGGTTGATTTTACCCTCTTCAGATTGAGTGTGATAACCCAGACTCAAAACTGGATATATGAATGGATACACGAGCCCAGCTCTGTATATTTTCTTACTATGGTACTTTGTAGTTCCTAAAGTTCACGAGTGTTGTATCTCTTAAAAGGATTCAGTTAAGTCAGTCTTTGTGGCCATTGCCATGGAAGCCAATTAGGCAAGCATTGTAAGAGCCCTGTGTTGACCTTAAGTTTTGACCCAAGGGAGCTGACTGCATGCTGTATGATTTGTAATTGCATCTCTGGCCTTGCTCCTTGGATTCTGATGGGATTGATGAGTTAATACTGGCTAGATCTTGACTGCTATCAGTAGTTTGTGTGGAGCAGAGGCAGTTGGTGACGGAGCCAGGAGGTCTGGTCCGATGCTGAAATTCCTTAAATAAGAGGTTTTTCTAATCAATAATATCTGTCTAGGACTTCTTTGGTTTGCTTGCACCCTGAAGGCTTCAAAGACCTTTTAATGTACTTTAATTGAGATTAGTCTTTATGACTACTGTTGTTGCGGGTTCTATGAGCATTGGTAGAGTTATCCAATGAGAGTGGGCTACTCTACGGGGTGTGCTTTCCATTAGTTATCATGGATTTTCCTTTGCCTTGGTCAAATGGACAAATTCTTGTTACTGTGCTTTTCTTTCACTAGCTGGAGGATAGTTTCAGCTTAATGATCGTACAAATCTTTCTTTAAGAGGTAAAGAATCTTATTTGTGGGGAAATAAGTAATATGTGATTAGATAATTGTTCTTGGAAAACAGAATAGTTTTCAAATGAAGACCCAAAGTTCAAAGTTTGAAAGCATCTGTCCTTCACAAGAAATTTTGACCTCTAAGCTCTTTAATATCTATCTAGGTTCGAAATGAAAAGTTGAAGTTGTTTAGGTTTCTGCATGCTTGCTGCCATTACCCCAAGATTAAGATTTCTCTGCAGACCCGCTTTACCGAAGGAAGTACTATGCATAGACACTCTCTTGTCCAAGAAGCCAATAGTGAAGTGCAAACTATGAGCTGATTTCCTCATCATCTTCCGTGGTGGTTGATCACATTGTTTGCTGAGGTCTTTCCTGTTTTGCGTGAATATTGATTGGTAATTTTTGTTGGCCAAGTAATTTGTTGGCGTAATAATACTGATGCAAAATCCTGATTGATCAAGTGATCAAATGAGTCATCAAATTCCAGATAAGTGTGGCTGTCAAAGTATGATATGAGACCACTTATTGATTAAGCCAATTCAATGGGTAGCTGGACAACTCAATTTCCCATGATATCCCTGGTCTTGTGGAAACCCTTCTTTCTTTGACATTCTTTCCACAAGACTATTGTGCTGCCACAATAGGTCTGGACTTTATTTTGGTAGATAAAACATCTGAAATTTTGTCAGTCCATTTTCCATAGACTTCAGATATGATTGTCTGAATGTAATCCCCAAATATGTTGCTTTTGGTTTTTGCATTTACTGTTGTAGTTGTTTTCATAGTATATTACAGATATTGTAATTTCATTGCTGTCCCAACAACTCATATTGTGGTTATTAACAATGTTGTGCTGTTACAATGCAGAGAAAGCAAGGATTGAAGCTCAGATCAGAGCAGCAGAAGCTGCTGAGAAAATGAGAGCAGAGTCTGAGGCCAGAAAGCAAAGGGAGAGAGACAGGGAAGCTGCTCGGATCGCACTTCAAAAGGTGTTACTCTTCGACTTGTTTCTTCATATGTGGTCAAAACTCAGAAAGTATTTGTATTCACTACTGATGACTGCGAAATTGCTTAATTCTGCGTCCAGATGGAAAAGACTGTTGATTTTGAGGAAAATCTTGAGATTTTGAAGGAACTTGAGATGTTGAGTGGGTGTTCTGGTTCATCGCCTCATCTCGGTGACATTGATGATGGATCTGAAGTGTTATCAGGAGTGTTTGACGGGGCTCACTATAGGAATCCACTGAAGCGCTTAGGCTTGTTTATGAAGGATGAGTTTTTGGAAGACGACGATGATGAGAAAATTTTGATTGGGGAGGAGGGTGAGATTCTTTCATAGTTTACATTTATAGTTCCAATGGGGTTGCAGTTGATCTCGTGTTTCCTCTCAATTGCTATGGCTCTTTTGACGTACAACAGAGCTAAACATTGCTGTAAATCAATTCCTTGTCTGGTGGAAATACAGAGGTAGTGGTTTGGTGAGTGTCCATTTAGTGAAATGCTACATGTGAATGAGCTTTATTTGTTTGATGTCTCGTGTCGTGGCTGATCTGAAAAAAGCATTTTGTGCGGTATAAAAATGGAGACTTTGGCATGCGGTAATGCAAGGTGATGTATTGGCCCTCCGATGGAGTTCCATTCATGAGTATCAGCATCGTTTGTATGACCATAGAGGAGGTAGTAAACTACTTGCAGAGCATGTGGTGGCTGCTGGTGATTCAGTCCTAGAGCTATGACCAAGGGAAGGAAGATTTGGCCCCTAGAAGGCCAGAAAGGCAGCCTGATAAGAATCTGGAATGAGCTGAAATGTAAACAAGATGTATATTTATTCATCTTTTCCTTCTACCCTGTGTTCAATTCGAGAAGTGCTTGGCATTTCATGTATCTAAAGTTTTTGGGAAATTTCACAATGAAGCCCTGATGTATGAATAGGTGTCCCATCACGAGATGTACTAGTTAAAAAGTTAGTCACCTATGTCACTTAGCAATTCATGTTGAATCTTCATTGGAATTTTTGATCAATATGGAGTCAGAGAAGTGCATATGTGCTGTTTGATCATGATGGAACAAAATCCTTAAAACTGTGCAGATGATTGGTAAGGCGAGGAACGAGGAAGGCATTACATCCCAAAGCTGCATCCAAAACAGATATTTTGTGCGATCAATTATCGTACTCTGTTCATACCGTGTAGCGATTCCTAGCGGCTCTGTCAAGCTTCTTGGCATCCTCCTGCAATGGTATACAATAAATTTGGTTGCGCATATATCAAGATACGAGTGGAAAAAGAAACAACTAGAAGTTAAGAAAGACACAAGTTTCTGCTATCATCAAAACTCACGTGAAATATGAACCCTGCCTTCTGGCTGTAGTCGAGAAACTCCTTCCACTGCTTCCCAATGCTCATCTGCGAAGGCCGGGCTAACGTGAGTAATGTCCTAGTGGCGGGCCAAAGACATTCGCACGGTTAAATGACCGGAACTAGAACTGGCTCGAAGAAGAGTTACCTGAGCAGCCTCATCAGAGGCATCTCTAGTCCATAAAGCTATCTTTTCTTGCTTGGCTCTGACACTGACGACTGCTCCACAAATCTCATCTCCATGGTCAAACTGTTCACCAACCATTGCAAGCAACTATCACAAAGAACATAAACATGCGTCAAACCAAGCCCACACACCTATAGAAAATTCTAAAGAGCTTCAGTCATTTGGGCCATCAGGCACACCGTGTATAGCCAGGACGTATCTGACTTCCCTCTGGAGAAAGTTACAGTCCACTTCCCTCCGTTTGCGCAGACAGGGTCCTCCCATTTTGGCTCCACTTTATTCTTGAAACAGTGGAGGTCAGCTCCCACCACCAGCTTACTTGGCTGATGCAGGTTGTTGTAGACACTGAAATCCCAAACATCATAAATTCGTAAGATCTCGAAAAACTGTACAGCAAGCCTTAATTCTCACAGAACATCGAGAAATGCACTCTATCATCATGGCATCGTGCAATTACTCGGCTAGAATCTGAATACAAACATCACACTACAATAATATCAGGCTACTAAGAAATTTAAAGCATCAGGATTGCAGGTCATACAACTACACCGCATTCCCGTTTAGTACATGTCCTTCATGCTGGCGGTTGGCACTGCACCTGAGGAATGATAGCAAGACCTTTCTTATACTACTAAAGCAGACATTGCCATAAATACAGCACCTGGAATGAGTGAATGGCTTCAGCTAGAATAAAGAAAAGGAAGGGAAAGAAAAGGATGAGTTAATTGCATAAAGCAAGAGGCTCAAAATCTTCTACAATTTTATAGAAGAAGAGATAAAATTCTCTTCTTAAATCAGAGATAGCATAGTGATGGACGACACTGAAGCTTCTCTTTTGAGAAAATAAAGGTACTATTGAACACTTTTTCTTGACAAAAGGAATTCTAGGATCGCGAGGATCTCTTGAAGAGCTTCACAAGGAAGCACCTACGGAAAAAGAAGAAAAGTAACGACAGGATAAAAAAAGGAAACTAAAGAAAAGGATCAAAAGGGCAAAAAGGCAAAAAGGCTCGTTCTTTCCTTCAATTATCCACCCAAGATGGCATCAGCTTGGCATCTTGAGAAGCAAGACAACGTACGTGCAACGGAACTGTTCTCCCAGCTCTTTTGATCAGCATATAGAGGGTATTGCACTGAACACCCTTTCTTCTTTTTCTCTTTCGCCCTCACTGCTGTTCTTAATTAGTCATTCGCTAATCGCTCGGTGAAAATTATCAGCTTCCCGTGGGTCAATGAGATGCTTCCGTTAAAGGAATTTGAAAAAGGGAAGATATGGTGGATCGAGTGTCTACACTGAAATCATCTTTCTTATCAATGCATGCCTAAAAGAGCAGATTTCATTGAATCGACCATCGTTCGAGCGGTTCTTCATATAAAGAACCCCATTCTGTGAATAGAAGTTACCAAATAATTCCATCCAGTTTAGCATATGCCATAGTACAATGCTACCAACAACAACAACAACAGATATTACCCAGAGAATATCTGACCTCACTAGGCAGGATATGAATCCATTTATACCCTCTACTCTATTTCCTTTCCTAAAGGAATCCACTAGAATCCAAATGCCTGATTGCCCCAGCCATCGAAATGACTTTCCATCTTATACAATTCATCAGTCTCCATACTGCTGGTCTAATTAGAAACGCCATAGCCAAATTGCAGTTTCCCATCTGATTGTCACAACCCCTATCAGACTCTTGACAACATCAACACTGTCAAGACCAGAGCATGCAATTCAAAAGGGAAATGGCTATTACCATATGATGAAGTAATATGCAGGACCTGACAGTTTAGCACAAATTGGCTTCAGAAGAAAACATGGCTTAGAAAAGTCAATCATATATTACAACAAATGCAGAATCCAAGATCATCCAGTCTTTTATTTTCGGTTTCTCAATGCCAAATACTAAACTCAAAAAAGTTCCAACCCCAAAAGAGCACTTGATTTTCAAGTTCCGCTGCGCGGGACGGCGCTCTCAAATCTTAACTTGGCTGCCCTTTCGGCAATCGATAAAGCCAAGTTAAATGAACACCATCAGTAGATAGCCAAGCAAAAAGACCAGATGGATTTTTCGATTTCATGGTTACTACTCAAGATTCAATTCAGCCGAAGAGAAACGAGATATCTTTAATGGATTTTTTTATTTACGCTACCACGTTTGATCGTAGGTTGGAAGGACAAAAAAAGCTACTTTAAAATCATAAACACAAACCAACACGAGATCAGAACACAAAGAACCGAGAAAAACACCGAAAAATTGGATCGGATATGACATCGCTAGTCGATATTCGCCAATCACGAATCGAAATTAGCAAACAGAACTTCAAGTCTCCGAATCCATACGCGAATAATGGCTTCAGCACGAAAACGAGATTTCTCCGGATTGAAACAGAACATCGAGCAAGATCAGCCGAAAACGAGACCGACGAAAGCGAAAAGAAGAACAGACAATGAGACAAATCGCTCTACCTCCAGAACTCTTCGACGGTGGCGAAAGTGTAGATCGGACGTATCGAGCTTCCCCAGTCAGCTTGGCTCGACTTGGCGGCGGGACTGTCGAACCAGAAAGTCCACGAGTGCCCGAGCGGATGAGGCCGGCCTGCCGTCGCCCGCTTCGACGGACTCCTCGCTTCGCGCGCGATCTCCGGCTCGGCTCGTCCCGAGCGGCCGCCGCCGCGCAAGAACCGCCGAGGATCGGAGTCCGCGTTCATCGGAGGAGGGCGATCCTCGTGCGCCGCCGGCCGAGACGTCGCGGCCTCTCCGATCGACATTCTTCTCCTCTCCCGCCGCTTCCCGCTTTCCTCTGCGGAGGACTTCGTTTCTCTCTCGGTTTCTCGCGCTCTTTTTCCGAACGGTTGAAGTGGCAGTAACGACTTCCGCACTACCGGTCAAACTTTCAGTTATGAAGGGAGAGAGAGAAGGGGGGGTTGACTAATTTTATTTTATTTTTTGGGATTTTATACCTATTCTGTACGAGGTTTGATCAAGGTTAGCCAAAACAAGGGGTCCCTCCCCATTTTTTTTTTAATGTAACCAGCAAAATGATGATGAAAGGAAAATATTAAAAAAAAAGATATACTCGAGTTTTTTTTTTCTTGATATAACACTCATAATTTTTTATTTTTAAAAAATGCATATTTACACTTGTTAGCCTAAGTCGTCAGGCATGGACCCGCCGCCATAACCGCTCCAGCTTTGAGCTCGTGAACATGGCTGCTTGATCTAGGTTGTGTCAAGATGCAACTTGGGATCGTGCCGATAGATTCTCAAAAACTTGAGGTGCGAGGCATTGGGGTAAGAAGGGCGGTCGGGGTTCGGCGGGCGAGGGTGGGGGTGGTTTAGTTTTTCTTGCCGGGGGTGTTTGGCTGAGTAAATTTGATGGAGTTGAGGTACTAAATCTGTAATTTGAGAAGTAGAGAAATGCAAATGTTTATTTAGTCGAAAAAAAAAAAATCCTAATCAAGTGGATGAAGTGTATGTTATTAATAATCTATTTTCATGACTAAATGGCTCCTCATTTTTTTGGGTAGATTGGTCCCGGGATCTATAGAGAAGATTAACTTGTTTGGTTCGACTTTGGGAAAATGCCCTTGGGAGAATGCAAATACCTTTGAGGTAAATGGGTTTTCCGAAATGTTAGATCTGTTTGGTAAACTATAACCGAAAAGTGCTTTAGGAAATGTAAGATTGTTTGATAAACATATATTTGAAAAGCCCTTTAGTGTGACAAAATTAAGTTTTTTAGTTTTAGTATTTTTAAAATTGCAAAAAAGAAACAATGACTATATAACCTTTTACATTTTCATGTTGAAAGTAATGTAAAAGATATATATTAGTAAATTTATTTAAAAATTATATTAAAATAATTTGATTATAGATTAAATGCAAAACTCAACTTTTGGCCTAAGGTTCTTTTAGGTTTGTTTTCAACTTTGAATAATATTTTTTTAATTATTGTAGTATTAATCATCTTCGTTAATTAATGATCATTCTAGTGTATTGATAAAAAGTTAGGCTATTGATTGTCAAAAGATAAAAATGAGAGAACAAAAAAAGGTGAACTCAACATTTGCAAAGGGTTTTTATTATTTAAAAAAAAAAAAATCCGATGAAACTCCGTCGCCAATCAACGGTTGGGGTGTGGGGAAGATGATCGGTTTAAAAAAAAAAAATAAAAAATCAATGGATGAATAGTAGAAGTTGACTTTCATTTCCAAAATGTTAAAAGCTCAAAGCAAGTCCCTACTTGCTTTGGGTTTCAAGCATTTTAAAGGTTAGCATTTGGCCAAAGACACTTCTAAACGCCGAACCAAACACCTAAATTTTTTTTTTTTCAAGCGCCCGAAAGGCTCCTGGGAAATCTTTGAACCAAACCTTAAAAAAAAAAAAAAAAAAGAAAAAAAGAGAAGAAGTAAAGTCTCATTTTGCACCCACATATCAAATACCATTATCGTTTTTGAAATCTATAATTTGCATCTCGAGTTTTTGCAATTTCATATCAACTTGCATTACCACGTTCCCACTATTTACAAAAGAAAAAAAAAGAAAAGATGACTTTTCTTTCCCAAATCAGGCTTGCCCAAAGGACAAACTAGCATGGGCCCTAACTCAAACTTCTCTCTCTCTCCTATTTCATTATCGGTCAGTTGCGACCCCCAAGACTAGCCCCCCGCGGTCCCCAACCATTGCCGACCTCAAAATCTGGTCCAAATCGAGGTGGGGTGGACGTCGACGCATCATTACAATCGGTCTTATCAGTTTTGAAGATATCCAAATTGGGATAGGAACGAATCTCAAGATGGATTTTGCAATTTACCCTTTTTAAAATAAGGACATGGAGAATGTGGCATTTGCTAAGCTTGATCCATCATCTAAGGCTCTAAGTACAAGGACTTCGATGCATGGGTGAGACTGTCTTTTTATTTGATATCTCAAGTCCTTAATTGATTGAAGAATGAATGTTTAAGAAGTTTTTAATTACACTAGCGGCGGACGCAATAATAATCCACATATTAATTGCCAATGTTATTCTCTTTGTCAAAATACACTAAAGTAATAATTCCCATATTAATCGTCACGTAAGCCGACTGGCATCTACTTTGGCATCATCTGGCTAAAATTAGTCGAAAAGACTAAATTGGTACTAGGTCAAAAGATTTTTTTGACTAATTTATCATTTATTTTTATAGGTTCAAGACATTTTCTGACGCTTTTGCCCTGGTTGCGTATGGGCATGTCTGGATGATCCTCAACTCGTCCTACTGTACCGCTTTCCAAAATTTGAATTCAAATACTTCATCAAAAGCCAATCCGGGTCCTTCAAACATGTTCTCTAGTTCCACCCTACATTCTTAGTGTTCTTTTGCCAGCCGAAGGAACAAGTAAGAAGATGCTGATGCCATGACACCGTCCTAGATCGGGAAACCTTCACGCAAAAAGGTCATGGATGACGTTTTGCCCTGAAATTCCGAAGCCAGTCTCGTAAAAGACTGGCTTCTCGCGCTCTTTCTCCAAACGGTTTATAAATGTATATGCTTGCAGATAATTGTGCAACTACATCCATTCACATATCACATATCCAATGATGAATATTATTTTTTCACATTAGCATGGACGCAATAATAATTCACATATTAGGGCTCCGCTCATTTTTCTGGAAAATACTTTTTAGGAAGCCATTTTCTAGAAAATAATCATATTTTCTATTGTTCGGCTGAAACCTAAAAATCTAGAAAATATTTTCGCTGTTTATTAAGAAAAATATTTTCCTACATGCTCCCCTTTCAATAATTTTTTATATATATATTTTTTTTAAAAAAATCACATTTTAATTATTTTGTATTCATTTTTTTTTCTTCATTGGCCGATTGCACTGTGGCCAACAAATGGTCACAGGTGAGGTAGAGCCTTGCCACAAGCTAGTGGGCTCAAGCTTGCTAGATTCCGACGAGGCCAAGCTCGCTTGATGCTGGCAAGTTTGAGCTCACTAGATTCGGCCACCTGAGCGAGGCTCGAGCCTTGTAGGAGGTCGCCAAGGCCTCAGCGAAGTTTGGTGACCTCAAGGCGTTTGGCAACCTTGAGCAAGGCTTGAACCTTGTGTCATGGGTCGAGAGTTTCCTTGGTCTCGGAACGACCCGTGAGGCGCCTGGTGAGCGGAATTCGCCAAGCCAGCCTTCCTTCTATAATTGTTCCAGTGAACAATATAGTGAATGCTTCTTTGTACGAGATTTTACCATGTCCAGCTTTGCTTGGGCATCTAGTCCATCGAGTGAGACAACAGATCCATTTAGGTTCAACAACTAGTTTCGGCATGCCATGGTCTCGTCAGGAGAGTGGCATAAGCTCTTGACAAATTTGTGGACGGGAGGCCAACTCCGCCTTCAGAGCTTCTAAGTGATATAATCATTCCATCCTAGAACTCCTAACACCAACCGTCCTGACGCTACTCCCACGGACCAGTTATGTTCGTCCCCTCTGCATCCTCACTCTTCACTCGATAACACCAAGCACCACTCACAAGTGTCACGAGTATGGGAGGATTCATGGACCGTGACACTTGCCTAGGTAGATGGATCTGGCAAGACTTGAGCTTGCTTAAGGCCGGTTGGGCAAGTTGGGGCCTCACCAAATTTGGCGGCGAGGCGAGGCTCGAGCCTCGTTGGAGGTCGCCAAAGCCTCGCTGACGTATGGTGAGCTCCGCTGAAGCTTGAGCTTGCACAGGTTGACAAGGCTGGACTCGACCTCGTTGGAATATGGCAAGCTTGAGCCTTGCCGGCCTATGGCGAGGCGCTAGTTGCTTGTGGCTAGTCGCCAGCTATTGCCATGGCTAGCAATTGGTCGATGAAGAAGAAAAAGAAAGATAAAGGATAGAAAAAAAAAAAAGAAAAAGAAAGAAAAAAAAATAAAAAATAATTGAAAATTTGATTTTTTAAAAAAGATAAAAAATAAAAGAAAAAAAATAAAAGGAAAATGTATTTGACTATTTCTTAAAAGTGGAAATCATTTTCCCTTATTTTAGAGGGCTTTGTTCCTTTCAAGGAAAATTTTTCCTAGCCAATTTGATTTCTGTAAAATAAACGTAAGAAAATTTGGAAAGTATTTCTTAAAAGGTATTTTCTGTGAAACAAATGGAGCTTAATTGTCAATATTATTTTATCAAAATGCTACTGCTAGCCATTTTGGAGCTGATGTGCTGGGCTTTGTCTTCTCATCTTCCCTATTTTTTATTTATTTTCATGGAGACCTTGGCGTAATATACATAGAGAGAGACGTAGAGAAGGAGAGTAGTTAGGGGCAAAGAGAGGGCACAAGGCGGAGAGAAGATGGACACAGCAAAAAATGTCAAAATAGTCCTAAACCTATTATATTTATGCAAATTTAATCATAAATCTTTTATTGGTATCAATGTATTCTTAAACCTTTTGATCTAATATCAATTCAGTCATTTTGGCTAATTTTGGCCTAATATTGTTGGTGTGGACGCCGGCTAGCTATGCCATATAAGTCGACTGGCGTTTCACGTTGGTAATATTTAGTTAAAATTAGTTGAAATGACTAAATTGGCATTAGGTTAAAAGATTTTGAATTAAATTAGTACAAATCAAAGATTTAAAACTAAATTGACACGAATGCAAAATGTTTAGGACATTTCCGACGCTTTTCCTCTGGTCGCGGATGGGCATGTCGGGTCGATCCTCATCTCATCCTGATTCCTAACGTACTACTTTCCTGAATTGGAATTCAAATGCCTCATCGAAAACCAATCTGGATTTTTCAAACGATTTTTCTCTTGTTCCACCTACAATTTCTAGTGTCCTTTTGCTAGCCAAAGGAGTAAACACGTTCTCTAGTTCCACCTTAGCCGAAGGAACAATTAAGAAGATGCCGACCAGCTATACAACACCGTCCTAGATCGGGGAAACCTCTACGCAAAAAGGTCACGGATGACGTTTTTGGGGTCATCAAGATTCGCCTCGGACCCCATCCTTCACGTTCACAACTCAACACACGACTTTTGAGTGAAAACCTTCAAATTCCGAAGCCAGTCTGGTGAAGTGGTTGAGGATGGTTCACGGGATTGGTCCTCTCTACAAGGACAGAAAAGAACAAGGAAAAGAAAAGGCAAAGAGAGATTTTTTTCTTTTTTTCTTCTTCTTTTTGGATAATTGCGAATATGCCACCCGAGATTTGGATCTACATATCGAATACGATCCGTCGCTTTTAATCCTGTACCGTGCATCTCGAGTTTCGTCTTTTCGTGCCCACTTGCG
The DNA here is from genome assembly GCA_014182395.1 of Eucalyptus sp. ANBG9806169. Taxonomy (NCBI): domain Eukaryota; kingdom Viridiplantae; phylum Streptophyta; class Magnoliopsida; order Myrtales; family Myrtaceae; genus Eucalyptus; species Eucalyptus sp. ANBG9806169. The sequence continues at coordinate 3,706,544 of CM024576.1, read as the reverse complement.
TCCTGGCATTACCACTCGTTCACAAACACCATGCATTTTTCATGCCCAAATTACCTACCGATCTTGTTTGCAAGCGAGCTTTGTCATGGAGCTCGAGCTCCGTGAGGAAGCGGGGGTGATGTTGACGGTGAGGGGCATCGACGACGGCGTCGGAATCTCTCTCTCACTTCACGTCCCAAAAACGGAGCTTTTCAATTTTGAGGAGATGCAAATTGAAAATTTTTATAAAGCGAGAATGATTTTTGACATATGAATGCAAATTTTGAGATGTTTTTTTTTGGGTAATATTTCTTTCTTAAACATGACCAGGGAGAATATGGCTTTCATGTAGCTCGACCGATCATCTAAAGCTCTTGAGTTCAGGGACTTCCATGCAAGTGTCACGGGCCGATTGATTGGGATCGTGACCGCGCGGCGACTCGGGCACTTTAGGATTGGATTGGATCGTCAACTCGCTCGATCGAACGCTCACTCGCTCACTTACCCGGATCATAGAGAGAAAGAATCTGAGAGAGAGCTCGGAAATATGTGCTTTGTATTGTGGAAGTAGTGGATGATTACAAATGAAGGAGGACACCCCTTCTTATAGTCGAGGGCCTCGGATTACAACCATTGATCTAGACTCTAACCGGTGGACAAGATCGCACCGCCTCATCTACTGACACTAATGGCGGCTACTAACCACCGACACTTATGACAACTACCAACTACTGGCTACCGACATAAATGAGGCTAAGGACTTCTAGAAGCTTCGGGGAGAAGGCTGGTTGGGAATCCGAGCGAGCACAGGAACTTGACCACGGACGAGTCCGGGTCGTACTCAGGGAACCTCTTGGATCGGCCTTCAATCAGCCCGTGACACAAGGGTGGTGCTTTTTAACATGACCTGTCGAATTCTTCATTGACTAATGATAAGTAAATAATAAAATAATGAATAGTTAAATAAAGTGCTTAGATCAATTCATTAGGATTTCCCTACTAACTAGGTCATTTCGGGGCAAGCGAATCATTTATGATGAAAAGGAAGAACATCAAGCGAATGATTCAAATTCTTCATTGACTAATGATGAGTAAATAATTAAATAATGAATAGTTAAATAAATTACTTAGATAGCGCTGTTGTTGACCTCATCTCCTATGTGCCTTTTCAACATTCTAGAAACATCTCAAACAACTCGAATATATAAATGTGTATAGGAATGGTTGTGTAATCAATAGGCTGAGTTTTTATATCAGATATTTATATTTAGTTGTAGGTCATAAATGGATTTAGGATGATAAAGTTCCATATGATATGAGTACTAAATGAGTTTACAATTTACTCAGACCCAACCCATTTCCATATCTCTCTTTTCATTTTCTCTCGCCTTTACTTGATCTCGCTCATTTCGCACTCTTAACTCAGTTTAAGTATGCATAACTTAGGTAAGATATGAAAATGTTTGAGCAAAATGGGTCACGTCAAGTATGAGTTGAATCAAATATATGTAATTAAATTTGTATTGCATAGAAATAAATCAACGTAGATTAGTGAATCAATTTAGATCGGACCATTATCGATCTGATCTAAACCCACTTCGGCTCATTGTTTGATGGAGGCTACATAAAGCCAACCCTCTGATGGATTCCAATATCAAAATTTTTACTTTGGAATTCCATGGCTTTCATGTAGCTCGACTGATCATCTAAAGCTCTTGAGTTCAAGGACGTCCATGCAAGGTTGGTGCTTTTTAACACGATCCGTCGAATTCTTCATTGAATAATGATGAGAAAATAATTAAATAACGAATAGTTAAATAAAGTGCTCAGATAGCACTTGCTGATCTCATCTCCTATGTGCCTTTTCAACATTCTAGAAACATCTTAAATAACTCGAATATATGAATATGTGTATAAGAATGGTTGTGTAATCGATAGGCTAATTTTTTATATGAGATATTTATATTTAGTTGTGGGTCATAAATGGGTTTAGGATGATAAAAGTCTCATATAATATGGGTGTTAAATGAGTTTATAACTTATTGGTACTTCTTAACATGATCTGTCGAACCACTGGGGTTTGCTCCAGTGGCCACCCTTCCAACTTGGAAGGGGGACGTGGGGGGTTCGAATCCTCACATTCTTAGGGGAGTTGGGGGTGGGGATGCTATGGTTTCAGGAGTGGGTTTTGACTTTTACATCCTGCAAGGAGGTAGGGCAAAAGTCTGAGAGTGAGCGTTAGAATATGAATAGAGTAGGACCGACAAAAAAAAAAAAAAAAAAAAAAACATGATCTGTCGAATTCTTCATTGAATAATGATGAGAAAATAATTAAATAATGAATAGTTAAATAAAGTGCTCAGATAGCACTTGCTGATCTCATCTCCTATGTGCCTTTTCAACATTCTAGAAACATCTTAAATAACTCGAATATATAAATATGTGTGTAGGAATGGTTGTGTGATCGATAGGCTAAGTTTTTATATGAGATATTTATATTTAGTTGTGGGTCATAAATGGGTTTAGGATTTTTTTTTTTTGGTCAGTCCTATTATATTTCTACTCTAACTCTCACTTTCAGACTTTTCCCCTGTCTCCTTGTAGGGCGTGGGAGTCGAAACCCACTCGTAAAATTGATTCGTCCCCACCCCAACCTCTCGAGAAGGTGGAGATTTGAACCCAACCCCCCACCTCCCCCTTCCATGTTGGAAGGGTGGCCATTGGGGTAAACCCCAATAGTTGGTTTAAGATGATAAAGTCTCATATAATATGAGTGTTAAATGAGTTTATAACTTACTGGTGCTTTTTAACATGATTTGTCGAATTCTTCATTGAATAATGATGAGAAAATAATTAAATAACAAATAGTTAAATAAAGTGCTCAGATAGCACTTGCCGATCTCATCTCCTATGTGCCTTTTCAACATTCTAGAAACATCTTAAATAACTCGAATATATAAATATGTGTATAGGAATGGTTGTGTAATCGATAGGCTAAGTTTGTATATGAGATATTTATATTTAGTTGTGGGTCATAAATGGGTTTAGGATGATTTTTTTTTGATCAGTCCTATTCTATTCCTACTCTAACTCTCACTCTCAGACTTTTCCCCTACTTCCTTGTAGGGTGTGGGAGTCGAAACCCACCCCTGAAATTGATTCGTCCCCACCCCAACCTCCTGAGAATGTGGAAATTCAAACCCAACCCCCCACCTCCCCTTTCCATGTTGGAAGGGTGGCCAACTGGGTAAACCCCAGTGGTTGGTTTATGATGATAAAGTCTCATATAACATGAGTGTTAAATGAGTTTATAACTTACTGGTGCTTTTTAACATGATATGTCGAATTCTTCATTGAATAATGATGAGAAAATAATTAAATAACGAATAGTTAAATAAAGTGCTTAGATAGCACTTGCTAATCTCATCTCTTATGTGCCTTTTCAACATTCTAGAAACATCTTAAATAACTCGAAAATATAAATATGTGTATAGGAATGGTTGTGTAATCGATAGGCTAAGTTTTTATATGAGATATTTATATTTAGTTGTGGGTCATAAATGTGTATAGGACCGACAAAAAAAAAAAATGAGTTTATAACTTACTTAGATCCAACCCATTTCCATTTCTCTCACTTTATTTTCTCTCATCTTTAGTCAATCTCACTCACTTCACACTCTTACCTTAGTTTGAGTACACGTTTTCATAACTTAAGTAAAATATAAAATATTTAAGCAGAATGGGTAACGTCAAGTATGAGTTGAGTCAAATATATGTAACTAAATTTGTATTGCAGGACCATCATTGATCCGATCCAAACCTTCTCCGGCTCATTGTTTGATAGAGGCTACATTAAGCCAATCCTCTGATAGATTCCGATGTCGAACTTTTTACCTCGGAATTCCATGAGATGCTTGGATCATTAATCAGATGTCCCGCGACACAAGACATATCATAAGGCTAGTAAGACCATGATTTAGATATGCATTTCAATTGGGAAAAGTACAAAAAAAGTTCTAAACCTATTGCATTGGTATCAATTAAGTCCATCCGATCAATTTTGGAACCGGTGACACTAACGTGGATGCAGTAGGTGTTTGGATCTTGACGTGGCAAGAATTTTTATAATTTTTTAAATAATTTTTTTGAATTATTATTATTATTTTATTAATTTTTTTCTTTTTCCTTTTTTTTTTTTTGCCTTCTCCTGGCGGTGGCCGGCGAGCCTCCGCTAGGAAGAAAAAAAAAAAAAAATTAATAAAAATCAATAAAAAATTTGAAAAAATCATAAAATTGCCATGTCGGCGTCCCGGTCACTGGCTAACGTCCACGTCGGCGTCGGCCGGCCAAAATGGCTACGGATGGACTGAATTTGTACCAATATTAAAAGGTTTAGGACTGAATTGATCCAATTGAAAATTTTAGGATCAAATTGGTATCAGTGCAATAGGTTTATGACTTTTTTGTACTTTTCCCCATTTCAATTTAATATAACACGCACATGGGGGCCTGCTTTGTAGCTAATTAAAAGGCATCATTAAGAGAGTGCAAACCAGCCAACATCATCCTTGGATTCGAGAAGCCCTTTCGCAAGAGGTCATCCATGACGCTCGAGCATTGCTCGCAATCCACGCGTCAACGAGAGTTTGACAAAACCCGTTGACCACAAGCTCTGTTCCTCCAGATTCGTCGTCACCCATCGTCGCATCGAATAAATCGCCGTGGAGAGACCGGGTGACGCACTCAGTGACGTCACCGCTCTCCGTACATTGCGTTCTTTCCTCGAGGAGAGACGGCAAGACCGTCCTTTGCGTTTTTTCTACCCTGATTCTCAACGCGCTGAACGACAGGACAGGGTTCGTAGGGTCGCTTGCTAACGACGGGTGGCGACAGCGGCGGGCCACACGCTTTGCGGAGAAGATAAGATCATATGATCCCTTTGGCTTTCGTTGTTCCCAACTTTGCCTTTTGTTTTTAATGCTTGGCCGGTACGATTTGTGGTCTCTCTCGAGCGACCGATCCTCCCCATCCGACCCGTTTGATGTTCTAAAAGATCTTTTTCATGTGAGGGAGGGATTGCATGAGGTGAAAATCTCGTATATGGTTTCGAAAGGGACACTGATGTCAGCTCAATTCGAATAGAGTTATGTGAAAGTTTTACGGGATTATTATGAAGCGATTACTATAATGCATTTTATTGTACTTCTTGCACAGATGTGTCGTGTGTATTGCATGTATATTTGAGTGATGTAGACCTATTCTTTCGTGATCCAACCGTTGTATGTTTCTCAAAGATTAAATTCTCGAGAACTTGGGAATTGCACCTTGATCGAACTCTAGCCCAATCAGTGTCGTACTATATAGAAAAATTCTTTTTTTTCTTCACTTTTTGGGTTTTCTTATCAATTAAGGCTCGAAAAATGTAAAGGAAGGAGGTGGAGGAGATGATTATATAACATAATGGTATTGTACCGAGTATTGCGGACCTTGCATCAATCCTCATTTTAACAAATATTTGAGGTTTTGCAATTGAATTTAAGACCTTAAATTGAACTTAGCACCATAAATTGAGAGAGTCAAGGTAATACTTTCGGGTGCGTTTATTTCATAGAAAATAAATGAATTGAAAAATATTATTTCTAAAAATAATTGGTAGAAATAAGTAATTATGTCTAAATATTTTCGTGAATAATGAATTTTATTTATTTATTCATTTTCATAAACAATATGACCAATTATTTTTAAGAAAAATATTTTTCAAATTTTTTATTTTCTGCTAAATAAATAGAGTCTTTGTTTACATTTATGCAATGAACTCGACAGTGCACATTTAGTTATTTGGAATAAATTAATGGCTACATATAAAAAAATGAGCAATTAAAAATGAGTTCAAATGTTTTTAATTTTCAATATATATAAATAATAAATTGCATGGGAATGCAAAAGACAATTAGAGGGTATTGTAACTTTAAATGTTACGGGGAAAATAAATGCGTGTGTTTGTGACTAAAAACACCATACACACCCATATCCTATTTTTGAAACTCGGGCTCGTCGAAATTGGTCGGGGATGTTCAGGGATTTCATATTCATCCTATCAATGTCGCCAAACTGTTTTGAATTAGGATGATCTACATACATAGAAGGTTTGGATTTCCTGATTCATGACATGTAGGGCATAATCATTTCATTAAATAACCAAAAAAACGAAATTGAATGTCGCAAACGAATTAGCGGGAATGTATATACGCCAGTGGATACGTCGTCATGACCGGTAAGGCAGTCTTCTAGAAGCCAAAACGAAAATCTCATAAAAAAGGGAAAGAAAGGCTGGACATCATCCGCCTTCGACATCTGTTCGATCGGTCGTAAACATCCTGTCTCCACTCATCTCCAACTGCAAAATATCTGCGCCCGACATCCGGGGGACCCCCGCGCACGAGGCGCGTGCGGAAATAAAGGTGGGGTCAACACTACCAGAGCAATTTCACCGGGGGGGAGGGGGGAAAGTCAAACCTTCTGGAAGCCGAAGTGCGCAGCACCTTTTGGATTTCTTGTAAGGGTTTTGTGCTTTCGGGTGTCATGTCGGGCTTCGTTTCTTGGAACCGCACCTCCTCGACCACGTGACCGTCGACGTCGTCGGCCGCTTAAAATGGACAACGGAACAGCCTCCTCGGCATCTAGAAAATCGCTTAGCTTATATATATGCATTACATGCGAGCTTCACCTTTCCATCTGCATCAACCTCTTTCCTGGTCTCTCAGAAACACAAACCAAGAACCACCTCTCTCTCTCTCTCTTTCTGTGCACCGTTCGCTTGTGAATTCGGGTACGTCTCTCTCTCTCTCTCTCTCTCTCTTTTCGTCTCCAGACCACATTTTCAGCACGTCAGCCGCCGGTGGATCCGGCGTTCTCTTGTTCATGTTGCTGGTATACGTAATATACGTGCGCGGCTTTTCTTGTCTGCCCTCGCTCTCGGCTTGTTCCGCGTGGCTCCGGTTCTCCTGCGGTCCCGGAGTCGCCGGGTCTCGTTGCATTTTGCCGCATTGGCGGTGGTGGCTTTCTTCTCCTCCTCCTTCGTTGATCTTTATTAGAGGGCCTTTCGTTTGTTTTCTAGAGGAAGAGAGTGCGGCGGAACCATGAACGAAGGCAACGCGTCGGAACGGCCGGAGGGCGGCGGGAAAAAAGGGATGGACCAGAAGGTGTCCTTCTTCAAGCTGTTCTCCTTCGCGGACAGCCTCGACGTCCTCTACATGGTCGTCGGCACCATCGGCGCCAGCGCCAACGGCCTCGCCCAGCCCCTCATGACGCTCATATTCGGGAAGCTCATCAACTCCTTCGGCTCCTCCGACCGCGACCACGTCGTTAAGGAAGTCTCCAAGGTATATATATGTCTATCGTGCTTAGCTCTTATTCTTTTTGAACCGGTCGGATTTCTTTTGCCACCCGGAAATCGGGCATTGCTTGTCTGAAGCTTCGATGGGTGATTATGTTCAATTATCAAGAAAGCGCTCGAAATCGGGATCCATACTTTTCTGGGTTTCGGGGTGAACCTTGCAAGATCTCATTTTTTCCCTGTGAAATGCTCTAGCTGTTACGTGTATGAACGTCAGGAGAACCGTGTGACTCTTTTTATGTTCTGCATTTTGTTGGGTTTTTTCAAGAAAAGGAAACAGAAGGAATTAATGGAGGAAAACATCTCATTTAGGGAAGCTAATGCTTTACAAGTTCTGTTCTGGTTTGACTTTAACTTAGTCATATGTTTTGGCTGATTAGCATAGTAGCACGCATTTATTAATTAGGTATAATCGGTACCTATTTTCTTTTGAAAAAACATTTTTTTTTCTCACGAAGGTACCGATTTTGTGTTTAGATTTCACTTGCGCATGTGCCCTTCTGTCATATTTTATTTAAAGAGTTAATTTCACCACTGGATTAATCTTATGGCTGAGAAGGAAAGACATTGGTTTTTCAGTTGCGGTGAATTCACTAATATCCACATTTCCTAACTCTATGCACCATCCTGAGCAGGATGCCGCAATGGAATACTAGAAAAGTCCTTCTTTCCTGTACATGTTTATGTATGTTTGCTAATGGTCAATGATTATACCTCTTTGACTTTCAGGTGGCCGTCTTGTTTTTGTACTTGGCTGTCGGTACCGCAGTCGTTTCTTTTCTCCGTAAGTGCAACTGGATTCTGTCTTCACAACATTTCTTTAACATTACTGTGCTTGAGTATGTCTATACTTGGTCAAGTCACTAGGTTTGTCTCTTAGTTGCACAAATGGGGAGTCAAAAGAAAGTTATGTTCTGTTTGATGTGGTTTCAGGATCTATCCATGTTGTTCAGGTCTAGGCAGAATCATATTTACCAAAAGTAACATAGAATGTAGCATGACACTGAAAGCTCTCTGTAATGCTTAATTAGTTTCGGGTTCTATGGTCATATTCTTTCTTTTTTGATGGCCGCATCTTATCTAGCTTCTCCGTAAGATCTGCAATTAAAGGCTTAATTGCTGCATGTGTTGCAGAGGTAGCTTGTTGGATGGTCACTGGAGAGAGGCAAGCGACGCGGATTCGAGGTTCGTACTTGAAAACAATACTAAGACAGGACATCGCCTTCTTCGACACCGAAACAACGACTGGAGAGGTCATTGGGAGGATGTCAGGAGACACCATTCTCATTCAGGACGCAATGGGAGAAAAGGTAGAGAAAAGGCTAGCACTTGCTCTTTCTTCATGATTGTACCGGTAAAAACATGATGATTGGGAAAGTATTGTCGTATGCGCTCAATTGACTCATGAAATTTCATCGTAACTTGTAGGTTGGTAAGTTTGTACAACTACTGGCAACATTCGTAGGAGGTTTTGCGGTCGCTTTTACAAAAGGATGGCTTCTTTCCTTGGTTCTCCTCTCTTGCATTCCTCTCATCGTGATTGCTGGAGGGGCTATGTCATTGATCATGTCCAAAATGTCGAGTCAAGGGCAGATTGCCTATGCAGCAGCTGGAAATGTTGTGGAGCAGACAGTCGGGGCCATCAGAACGGTCAGTAGTAGGGAGATTTATGAACCTGAAAAACTTATATGCAATTATATATATCTTTTTGTCCCAGTTTTAATCTTCTTTCTTTTTCACCACTAGGTTGCATCCTTCACTGGTGAAAAGAGAGCGATAGAAAAATATGACAGCGAGCTGGAAGTTGCATATAAATCTACCGTAAACCAAGGGTTTGTCTCAGGCATGGGACTTGGAGTTGTGATGTTAATTGTGTTCTGCACTTACGGACTTGCTGTGTGGTACGGATCCAAATTGATCATAGAGAAAGGATACAATGGCGGGCAAATCATCAATGTCATTATGGCGATTATGGTCGGCGGAATGTGAGTGCTGTGCTTTCTCTTTCTTCTATCTCCTTTTTTATCAGTTCGCCAATTTACAGAAGAAACTCTCATCTTTCTTGAATGGACATTTCTTGGTCTGTAGGTCCTTGGGCCAGACATCTCCTTGCATAAATGCATTTGCATCAGGACAAGCCGCAGCCTACAAGATGTTTGAGACCATTAATAGAAAACCACTTATCGACTCCTATGACACCTCTGGAAGGATATTGGAAGATATAAAAGGCGACATTGAGCTTAGGGATGTTCATTTTAGCTACCCCGCGAGGCCAGACATGCAAATCTTTGCTGGATTTTCTTTGACAGTACCGAGCGGCAAAACAGCAGCTCTAGTCGGTCAAAGTGGCAGTGGGAAATCCACAGTCATCAGCTTGCTTGAGAGATTCTATGATCCTCATTCTGGTGAAGTACTGATCGATGGTGTCAATTTGAAGGAGCTTCAGCTTAAGTGGGTCAGGGAGAAAATTGGATTAGTGGGTCAGGAACCAGTCTTGTTTTTAACAACTATAAGAGAGAACATAGCCTATGGAAAGGAAAATGCAACTGATGAGGAAATCAGAAAAGCGATTCAACTTGCCAACGCTGCAAAATTTATTGACAAGCTGCCGAAGGTACCTTGTTCGTTTGATCTGAACTTTGCACGAGTATTCATTCTTAGGTTATGAAAAGAACTCTACAAAAAGGAGCTTGACTTGATACAGAAAAGAAGTTATGCTTACAATATGCTCATTCATCCATACAGAGACAAAAGTAAAGAGAGATTTATCATAGTATACTGCTCATTATTGAAATTTCTCATCTGATGTTTTGTCTAAGTTCTCTCTAATAAAGCCATCAATCAGATGAAGAGAAAGCTTTATTACTTGTATGTTAACTTCTGATGAGATGTTTCGAGGGAATAATCTTGACCGTGGAATGCGTCTGTAGGGCCTTGATACAATGGTTGGAGAGCACGGGCGCAATTATCGGGCGGACAAAAGCAGCGGATTGCCATAGCAAGGGCCATTCTAAAGAACCCGAGAATTCTCCTCCTTGATGAAGCAACAAGTGCGCTTGATGCAGAGTCTGAACGAGTCGTTCAAGATGCCTTGGAGAATGTCATGACGAATCGAACTACTGTTATAGTTGCACATCGCTTGACAACTATCAGAGCTGCAGACATCATTGCAGTTGTGCACCGTGGCAAGATAGTGGAGCAAGGTAAACTAATGCTTCAACCTCATCTGACATATTCTTATCATCTCTTTTGTGCTACTAATTCACCTTGAGATGCTCGAATCCAACATTTAGGGACTCATGAGGAGCTGATCCAAGACCCTGAGGGGGGCTACTCGCAGCTTGTCCGTTTGCAAGAAGGAAACAAAGCCACCGAAGAAAAACTTGGCCAGGTAGATACTAAATTCGGGCCGAGTTTTGAAGCCGACAAGCTACTGGCTAGAACCATTAGCAAAAACTCATCCGGTAGACTATCCATGAGGAAATCTACAAGCAGAGGTTCATCAGGACGCCGCCAGTCGTTTGCTCTCAGCTATGGTGTTCCTGGTCCATTTAATCTCGTCGAGATGGGTGGAGAGGAGGAACAAGATGAGAGAACTGAACTGGACAATGAGAAGCGTCAGAGTGTATCCATGAGACGTCTTGCATATTTGAACAGGCCAGAGTTGCCGGTTCTGGTTGTTGCATCCCTTGCAGCCTTGGTACACGGAGTGGTGTTTCCAATATTTGGACTCTTGCTGTCTACTGCTATCAAAATGTTCTATGAACCTGCGGACCAACTAAAGAAAGATGCCAATTTCTGGGCGCTTGTTTACATCGGTATGGGATGCATCACCTTTTTAGCCATACCACTTCAGAACTATTTCTTCGGAGTTGCTGGTGGCAAGTTAATTAGAAGGATACGATATATGAGTTTTCAGAAGGTTGTACACCAACAAATTAGTTGGTTCGATGATCCTGCTAACTCAAGGTGTGCTACATTCATCTTCATACTTCTGCCCTTTCAAAGTATTAGTATGTTTAATGCTAGTGTGCTTGATAATGTCAAAGGTTATGCACCATCATGACGTCCTAATAATCTTGTTTTCTCTTAAACTCTGCAGTGGTGCAGTTGGTGCAAGATTGTCCACTGATGCATCAACAGTGCGGAGTCTAGTTGGCGACGCATTAGCTCTGATTGTCCAAAATGTCGCAACAATTATAGCAGGATTGCTCATAGCATTCACAGCAAACTGGATGTTGGCTCTCATAGTTTTTGCAGTGTCACCTTTGATACTCGCTCAAGGATTTATCCAAGCCAAATTCCTGAAGGGTTTCAGTGCTGATGCCAAGGTCTGTCTGCCAGTTCTAGCTGTTCCCTATTGTTTACGCTTCGCACATGATTTCACATGACACTTTCTTTATTCCCATGTTACAGGAGAAGTACGAGGAAGCTAGTCAAGTGGCGAATGATGCGGTTGGTGGCATCCGGACGGTGGCGTCCTTTTGTGCTGAGAGCAAGGTAATGGACCTGTATGAAGAAAAATGTCAAGGCCCAAAGGAGCAGGGCGTCCGGCTTGGGGTTGTGAGCGGGATTGGATTTGGCTTCTCCTTCTTTGCCCTCTACTGCGTAAATTCCTTCCTGTTCTACATTGGGGCTATACTGGTGCAACACGGGAAAGCAAACTTTTCAGAAGTTTTCAAGGTAAAAGGTTTGGGGTTTTATTCTTCTTTTGGGGCCTCTCTCTTTTATGTAGTAATCCTTCTCAAGATGATGTTCTACTGACCGTTGAGATCTGCAGGTGTTCTTTGCTTTAACAATTTCGGCAGTTGGGGTTTCCCAGAGCAGCGCCTTGGCCCCAGATACTAACAAGGCCAAAGATTCGGCTGCTTCGATCTTTTCCATTTTGGATAGCAAGCCTCAGATAGACTCGAGCAATGATGAAGGAATTACATTGGAGAGTGTAACTGGAAACATAGAGTTGGAACATGTCAGTTTCAAATATCCAACAAGACCAGATGTCCAAATCTTCAAGGACTTGTCCCTGACCATCCCCGCCGGCAAGGTAACAGCATCAACCATCTCTCTCTCTCTCTCTCTGGTCACGGCTAGTTTATCAGAAACTGTAGATTTCACTGACAAAGAAGAATATCTACTTCAATAGTATGGAAATTTATGCTTATGTTTAGATTTGGAATTTAAAGTTAATATCTTGAACACTTGAGCAGTTTTGCGTGTGTAAAAGTTCAAATACAACTTAACAGTCCAGATGACATTAAAACTAGAAGACTGCGTTTGGTTTGACGTTCAACAGATTACTGATTGCGTTTGTGAAAATGGTTGACACTAAATATTTAGTTTGATTTGAAGTTATTGAAGAAAACTGAACCATGAAACTTTTCCTTGCAGACTGTTGCTTTAGTTGGAGAAAGCGGCAGTGGGAAATCAACAGTGATTAGTCTCATAGAGAGATTTTATGATCCTGATTCCGGCCGTGTATTTTTAGATCATGTGCAGCTCCAAAAGTTCAAGCTTAGTTGGCTGAGGCAACAGCTAGGTTTGGTAGGCCAAGAGCCTATACTCTTCAACGAAACAATCCGCAACAACATTGCTTATGGTAATCAAGGTGGCGCCACTGAGGACGAGATCATTGCCGCCGCAAAGTCATCAAATGCACACAACTTTATATCTTCCCTGCCTCAAGGTTATGATACATCAGTCGGTGAGCGAGGAGTGCAATTATCTGGTGGGCAGAAACAGAGGATAGCTATTGCTAGGGCTATTTTGAAGAATCCTAAGATACTTCTGCTCGATGAAGCTACGAGTGCGTTGGATGCGGAATCGGAGAGGATTGTGCAAGAGGCACTGGACAGGGTTATGGTAAATCGGACAACTGTAGTTGTCGCTCACCGCCTTACGACGATAAAGAATGCTGATATTATTGCAGTTGTAAAGAATGGAGTCATTGCCGAGCAGGGTAGGCATGACGCTCTGATGAAGATAACTGGCGGTGCTTATGCGTCGTTGGTGGCACTTCATGCGAGTGCTTCAAAGTGAAGACGGGATCAAGAAACGCTGGCAGGGCTTTTGGATGCAGTACGAAGGCTATCTATTTACAGCCAAGGATAATTAAATGAAATAACCTTGCAATTCTTTTCTTGTTGAAGAAAATACTCAATAGAAGAATCTTCCTGAGACCACACTTCAAAAAGAAAAGATGAGAACACGTTTTTGTACAGTTAATCTTTTGGCAAATTGAATGCAGCTGTTGCAGCTGTTGCAGGACTAGATTGCTCTGGTCCTGGATAATGTGAAACCTACAAGGGCCACAGAGAATCCTAGGATACCAATTCTAGCGCGCTTGACTTGTCCATATATGAGAAACTCAAGGCTTGAAACAACAAAGGCAGCAAAAGATAAATAATCCAAACAATACTAGTCCAGTAGTCCGAGTCCCCTTTGCGATTGAGAGTTGTGCTGTTGAGGAAATGCAAGCATATTCAAGAGAAGAACTGCAACGAATTCATTAGCAGATTGCATTGAGGTGTCGTTGTTGACAGACATAACATGAACAGCAACTGTTACATGGCGCCATTGACGGGTAAAAAATAATTATAGACAGACCGGTACAGATCAGTAAACCTCTGCAGTCATACATTGATTGGTGATCTCTGGCGCCTCTCCACAAACCACCCCGTTTTATTCTTGCATTCTCCTTCGGACCATCGCGACTCACATAAGGGATACTGAATTAATATTCCGAATGAGCAGATAGAATATGTTTCATGCCTGTACAATCAAATCGCTTGAGTGGCAAATAAATCATTACTAGTATATCATGTCCCAAGCAGAGGCGCATGTTTAGGGCGGTACTCACCAATCACAGCTATAAGGAACCCGACCTTTCGCTCATTATAACCTTTATTACCCTAATTCCGTGGCCCCGATAGTTGTCTAGTCTTTTCTGAGTTGACAGGCTGGGATTTGTATACTCCTCCTGACTAACGGTGTCCTTTTTTTGACCAAAAAAAAGAAATCGTGTCAGTTTGTTTACGGTACAAAGTGTCGCAATATATTTATGGATATTAGTTAGAGTTGGTAGGTGATAATTATTATCTAAATATAGGGCTATTGGTTTTGGAAGTTTTGGAACCCCATCGTTAGAAGTTGGAAAGTTTATTATATGTATTTCTTTTCTTGCAAAGTATATCTTCTAGAATTTACACCCATCTAAGCTTAATGGAAATACACGACAATTTTCCCCTCGACATGGTGTCATACTTTATGAATACATTCATCTATATATTCTATTATCATAGTAAAGATGTAAGGTTTTAGTATATTCTCTTTGGGAAAAAAAGTCAAAAAATTTCTAAATTTATTGCATTGATATCAATTTAGTGATAAATATTTTGATTTGGTGCTAATATAATTATTCTGACTAATTTTGGTTGGATTTTACTGGTGTTGATGTTAGTGGGCTTATGTGGCACACTGGTGTTGACGTGGATAAATTTTAATAATATTTTAAATATTTTTTATTTTTATTTACTTTTATTTCCTATTCCCCCTCCCCCACTTTCCTTTGTTTTCCCCCTTCCCTTCTTTTTTCCTCCCACTAGTCGCCAGTTAGTGATTGGCCAAATGTGAGGCTTGGCGAGCTCATCTCGCGGCCTCGCGCAAGGCTGGCGAGGGTCAAGCCTCGCCTAGCCACTAGCGAGGTTTGGCCTCGCCCATGGCTAGCGAGGCTCGACCCTCACAGCCCATGGGTGAGGCTACGCTCACAACCCCTGGTGAGCTCGCTAGTGGCCGGCGAGGTCATGGTGGACCTTGTGGGCCCTCACCTTTAACTAGTCACTGATCGGCGATCGACTGGAGGAAGAAGGAAGGGAAGGGGAAAATCAAAAGAAAGAAAAAAAAAAAGGAAGAAGGAAAAAAGGAATAAAAAATAAAATATCATTAAAAGTTATTTATGTTAGCATTGACTGAGCCAAGTAAGCAAACCGACATCAACATTAACAAAATTCTATTAAAATTAATTGAAATAATTGAATTGACACTAGATCAAATGGTGTAGGATTAAATTGGTAGAAAATAAAAAAAATTATGATTAAATTGACACCAATGAAAGGTTTATGATTAAATTGACACAAATGCATAAATTTAAGACTTTTTTGACACTTTTCCCTCTCTATTGATATGCTAAAATATTTACATGGTATCAAAGCCACTAAAAAAAAAAAAAAAAAAACTAAGAAAGGGACCCAAATCGAAATCCTATCTTTATCTTTGTTCGTGTGGTTTGTCTTAAAAACCACAACCCTATGTTTCTGCCATATCATTTCTACTCTGACACTGAGACCACTGGTCTTCGCCATTGAGAGCAGCCAAAACCAGTTTTCTTCAAGGACAGCATCATCATCCTCCGCCTCTCACAATCCCCGATCGGTGCCCTTAGTGCTCCAATCTGCAGCACCTCATCTCAAGAAATTTAAATTAACACTTAACAAAGCCTACGGGGACGTTATTCATTATGGAACTCCTTTTCAATTGCGAGTCAGCGTTAACTGACGATCAAGGTTGCCGTCAATTGTCCCGGAAACTATGACCACCGTAGTCAAGCATACCTTCAAGAAGCAGCCAAAGTTCAGTGTGGTGGAGTGATATAGTTGAGTTTGCACAATTCAAATTAGGTTTCCAAATGGTTTTATCAAGATTTTGTGAGAATGTGGTGTCAAGTTTATGATCATGTACTACTTCAACACTTGTAAGATCTGGTATGATGTGGACCACATTTAATTTTATTGGGTAAGGTCCGGCTTATGGGGCATCTCTCAGCTAGTGTAAGGTTTATTTACCATGGTGCTTTGGTAAATCTTAGGAAGAAAGTTACACATGTGTTATGCAAGCTGGAAGCTCCAGATTTGGTGGAACGTTAAAGCATATTATGAATAATAGCTAGTATCTTTCATGCTTCATCCATATACTCTTTTATTAGGAGCAGACAAAAGCAATATAAAAATTTGTCAATAACATTTTTGCTGTTGCTTTGGCAAAAAATCTAGTTTTTCATGAACGAAGCAAACATATCGATGTTCAATTTCACTTCATTCAAGAGCAAGTGAGAGAGAAGGAAATTTAAATTTCACATGTGGAGACAAGAGATCGAGTAGTAGATATTTTTAATCAACTTTTTAAGATTGATGCTTTTTGGAAGTTCAAGAGTTTGCTTGGAATGATTGATGGAAGAGAATTTGGTATAATAGGGAGTAATAATAATTAAACCAAATTCATTTCGGCTATAATTTAATGAATTGGAGTTGCTGATTATGCGGAAAGGTTATGGATGTAGAGGGCAAGTTATCAATTTCATGGTTGTTGATCGGCTACTTAGTTGTCGATTTATAAGTTTAATGTCAATGTCTGTTCGACTCTCAAGACTGGTGCACGGATTTAATAATCTTTATTATAGTTTTACTTTCAAGAGTTTGTTGGTATCTCTATGTCAAGCTTAATGTTTTGTAAATTCTCGAGATATATCTCCTTGAAATTCTAGATAAGATCATTTTGAACAAGGTGAAATAAAAAGAAGAAAAGAAAAACCTACTTGTCTCACTCTCTTCCTTGAGTAGTATGAGTTGTAAGTGTTTTCATTTAAAGTTATTCCATAAAAATAAATTGAGGACCAAAAACTTCACTCCTCGCTTGCTTAAACATACCTTTCCAAAGCCAAGGGTATGCTCGCTAGATGGAAGACCTTGCACAGTTCTATGTCTTCTCCAAACATAGATGGTCATGTTAGCCAACACCATCAAGAAAGGATGCAAATCATTAGTCATTCGTTTCAAGTTAAAAGTTTATGTAGATATATCAGGGTGTCACTGATGACCACGTGAAAGCAATGTCACATAGGAAAAATACAAAGCCTATAATGCTTTTTCGATTGTCGATATCTGCACCATAATCACTATTTGAATGAGCTCTAAGTTGGAAGGATTCAGAGTGATAATAGTGGAAGCCATAAGAAGTAGTACCTTTGATGTACCGAAGTATCCTTTTTACAGCTTTAAGATGAGATGACTTCAGCTTCTCTATCTATCGACTCACAATTCAAACACTATATGTAATATCCGGTCTCATGCATATCAAATATCTCAAACTCCCAATCAAGCTTCTATAATATGTTGAATCAACATCAGCACCATCATCAAACTTTGAAAGCTTGGTTCCACACTTCATTGGTGTATTGATTGGATTATAATTCTTCATGTTGAATTTTTCAAGGATATTTTATGTATATCCTTTTTGGGAAATAAAAATCCCTTAAGCACTTTGCTTTACTTTGATCCCAAGAAAATAATTCATGAGACCATTATTGGTCATCTCGAATTTTTTCACCATTGATGCCTTAAGCATCAATCATTGTCGGATTATTTCCTATAAAAACAAGGTCATCGACATATAAACAAGCGAATAGAACATTACATTTTTCTTGCTTCAAGTAGAGTGCATGCTCGTATGGACATTGAGAGAATCTATTCGGCTTGAAATATGTATCGATTCTAGAATTCCATGCTCTCGGTGCTTGTTTAAGCCCATATAGAGCTTTCTTCAACTTCAACATTTTATCTTTATGACCTTTCATAACAAATCCCTCAAGTTGTTCAACATAAATCTCTTCTTCAAGAATGCCATTCAAAAATGCTGATTTGACATCCATTTGATAAATTCGCCAATTACTTTGAACATCGATAGAAATAATCAATTTAATCATTTTCATGCGGATGACAGGGCCAAAAACTTCATTATAGTCGATTCTAACTTTTTGTTTATACCCCTTCGCGACTAATCTAGCCTTGTATCTTGTCACTTTTCCTTTCTCGTTCTTCTTGGCCTTGTACACCCATTTAACTCTAATCGATTTCCTATTTTTTGGTAGATCAGCAAGCTCCCATGTTTGATTCTTTTAATGGCATCAATTTCTTCATTCATGGCTTTTCTCTATTTTTCTTCTTTGGCCACATCATTATAGACAAGTGGTTTATAATCTGCAAGAAGACATACAAGGTGAACCTCATCAGTAACTTCACAAATGTCAGACAATCTCTTTGATCTTGGCACTAATAGTTCATTGACACCGTTTGAAGAGGTTGGTGATGATGAACTTGAAGAAAATACTGGAGAAGAAGATGTACAATGATCCTTCGACTCCATTTGATGGGTATCACTATGAGTATTCACTTCATTTTTTGGGTTGTCTTCCTATGTGCCATCTTCATTGAACTTGACATCTTTGCTTATATACACTTTCAAAGTGTTAGGATCAAATAATTGAAAGGCTTTGGATGGGAAGTCATACCCAATAAAGATGAGCTTTTTGCTCGTCTTCTAGTTTTGATCTTTTCTGGTTCAGCACATGAGCATATGCAATGCTCCCAAATTCTCAAGTGTGAAACACTTGGTGTTCTCCCGGTCCATGCTTCCTGTGGAGTTACACCTTTGAGTCTGAATGTGGGACATCTATTTTAAAGATAGACCACACATGAAACAGCTATAGCCCAAAGCTTCTTGGGCAAATTTTTTCTCTTTAATATGCTTCGAACCATATCAAGGATGGTTCTATTTTTTCTAACAGTTATGTCATTTTGCTGAGGAGAATACGGAGTCATCAAGAAACGCTGAATACCATGATCTTCATAGAATTTGTTAAATATGACCGAGGTGAATTCTCCATCACAATTAGTCTTCATAGCTTTGATAAAATAGCCACTCTCCTTTTCACCAGGTTCTTGAATTTTTGAACATAACAAACACTTTATCTCTTCTTGCAAAAAGTACACCCAAGTTTTTCGAGTAAAATCATCAATAAAGGTAACAAAATATTGATGATTACCATACAAGTGAAGAGTGATTGGGCCACACACATCAGAATGAATCAACTTGAGCGGCTTCTTCACTCGATAAGTTGCTTCTTTCGGAAAGCTAGTTTTGGAATGCTTATCGACAACACACCCTTCACATAATTGATCGGGATGATCAATATGTGGTAAGCCATAAACTATCTTCTTGCAAGAAAGCAAATTGAGTCCGCCAAAATTGAGATGGCCGAAACTCAAATACCATAATTATGAAGGATCATCCATGCACATCTTCAAACATTGAGACATATCATTCTTTATATTGAGAGTAAACATCATGTTCTTTGACATCTTCACATTTACAATTAGTTTATTATTCCCATCTCTTAGCAGAAAACTAAGATTTTTCATATGAACAATATAATCTTTCTTGAAAAGCTGTCCCAAACTCAAAATATTGCTTGACATTTTCTGGACATAATAAACATTAGAAATAAACTGACATGCACCATTCTTCAAATGAATCAGAATTGTACCTTTGCCTTTGACAAGAATTTTGGAGTTATCACCAAAAGAGAGACTTTTCATTTAATTGTCTCATCTAACTCGTTAAACATCTCCTTTCTCCTGTACATGTGATTGCTTGCATCAATATCCAAATACTACGTATCGGTTTGACCTCCTTCATCTTCTTTTAACGCTAATAATAAAACTTGATCAGCATCATTCACCAAATTTGTCTTTTCATCTGCTTTGCTACTCTCCTTGTTCTAGTAGTCAGAAGCATAATGGCCAAGTTTATTCCAATGATAACATCGAATTTTAGATTTATCATACCATTGGCCTATCGAGTTCTTTCCTCTTCCACAAACATCTCTTTGATATTGGTATCTATCGTCACTTCGAGTAGCATTACCTCTGCTTTGTCAACAACCTCTTCCTTGAAAGTGGCCTCGGCCTCGACCACGATCACGATCTTGGTTTGTCTTGCGAGTTTGCAAGGGATCTCTTCTTTGCTCCTTCTCATCTTGGATGGTCAACCGCGTTTGGAGAACTTCCTCCACCACTTCAATATTTTTCTTTATGAACCTTTCTTCATGGGCTTGTAATGAACCCATAAGCTCATCAATCGCCATGGCATCTAAGTCTTTAAATTCTTCAATTGCCACAACAATATGGTCGTATTTCTTGTCTAAGGACCGAAGTATTTTCTTGACAATAAGAACATGTGAAACGTCTTCTCCGTTTCTTTTCATCTGGTTGATGATCGCCAAAACTCTTGTGAAATAATCAACAATTGATTCATATTCTTTCATATGAATTACCTCGAATTCACCTCTCAAGGTTTGAAGGCAAATCTTCTGAACTTTACTCCTTGATGTGTGTTGTGAAGAATCTCTTGTGCCTCCTTAGCTGTAGCAGCATTCAAAACTTTTTCGAATATGGAATCATCTAAAGCTTGATGGATGATTGATAGGGCATATTGATCTTTCGAACGAACCTTCTCGAAGGCATTCCTCTAGTTCTAGTTCAAGGTAGCTTCATTTATTGGCTCATCATAGCCAGTGTTAACAAGTTCCCATACACCATAGGCGCCAAGTAGAGCTTTCATTCTAACGGCCTAGTTACCATAGTTGTCTTTGGTAAGATGAGGGTATTGAAGAGGAAGCTAATTGTTTGTTGACACCATGATCACAAATCGTAAGCTCTGATACCACTTTGATGACCACGTGAAAGCACAGGAAAAATACAAAGCTGCAGTGCTTTTTCGATCGTCAATATCTCCACCAAGTTGGAAGGATTCAGAGTGATAGTAGTGTAGGCCATGAGAAGTGATACCTTTGATGTACCGAAATATCCTCTTTACAGCTTTAAGATGAGATGACTTCGGCTTCTCCATATATCGACTCACAATTCCAACACTATACATAATATCCGGTCTCGTGCATGTCAAATATCTCAAACTCTCAATCAAGCTTCTATAATATGTTGAATCAACATCGACACCATCATCAAAGAAACAATCTAGTGTCACTCTATCGACATGGGAAGCTGAATATGTAGCTGCATCCTCATATGTTTGTCACACAATTTGGTTGGGAAGACTACTCAAGGATATTCTTATGGAGCAGAAGAAAGCAATTGTGATTTTTGTTGATAATGTTTTTGCTATTACATTGGCGAAAAATCCAGTTTTTCATGAACGAAACAAACATATCGATGTTCGATATCATTTCATTTGAGACAAGTTAAAGAGAATGAGGTTGAAGTATTGCATGTAAAGACGGGAGATCAAGTGGCAAACATTTTAACCAAACCTCTCAAGATCGATGTTTTTCGAAAGTTCGAAAGCTTGCTTGAAATGATTGATGGAAGAGAATTTGGTTTAAGGGAGAGTGTTAGAAATTAAATCAAATTCATCGATGCCGATAACTATTCGGTACCCGCATTGAAGAAGAGTAATATTTGCATCATTATTTTTAATGAGTCTGTTCATCATTATCTTTAATGAGTTTGTTTGTATTTTTAGGTGTGGTGATTGTTTTTAGAGATAGCGATTGTTTTTAAGAATAATGTGAGATGGTGATTGTTTTGTTAATTTTTAGATCTTATCCAGAATGTTAGTTTCTAGATCTTATTTGGAATGCTAGCTTTATCAATTAGGAAGAGGTAAATGTCATGTAACAAGTCTATAAATAGGAGAGTCTTGTAATTATTTTTTGTGAAGGTAAAATAAGTCTACAAGTCTATCTATCTTCTTCTCTTCCATATGTGAGTTGTGAGCATTTCACCTTCAAATTACTTTCATCAATAACTAGGCCGTTTGTCAAACTAGATATACGAAACCATGCGTTTCTAATTGAATTACCTATCCTCGTTTCGCCTTAAAATGCAATGAGCAAGAGAGAAACAAAAAATTTGGGTGCGTATGCTGAGTCCGTGTCGCATGAAATGTAGAAATTTGTAAGGCTAAGTACAGAGTCAATTATACTTGCCACCCAAAAGATACTGAGAAAGCTGACTTGTGAATGTAATAGCTTATTATAGGCTTCTTGCTCCTTTTGAGGAAAGTAAGTTCTACATAAGCTATTGAAAGTTACTTTTAATAAATG
Source organism: Eucalyptus sp. ANBG9806169 (assembly GCA_014182395.1). Classification (NCBI taxonomy): domain Eukaryota; kingdom Viridiplantae; phylum Streptophyta; class Magnoliopsida; order Myrtales; family Myrtaceae; genus Eucalyptus; species Eucalyptus sp. ANBG9806169. Next base: position 3,684,219 of record CM024576.1, on the reverse strand, counting down.
TCAATCTCAAGATGATTTTCGCGATTTCCCTTATGAACGGGGAAGAATGTGGCTTTTGTTTAGCTTGATCCAATAATGAATGTACAAAATATAAATTGACACCGGTAGTAGACGCGATAATAGATCATAAATTAAGGATCAATGTTATTTCATTTGCTTGATTGCTATTGCCAGTCGTTTTTGGAAGTGAGTGCGAGGCTTCATGTGCTCAAATTTACTATCTTTCTGTATCTCTCACCATCATTATGCACGTGAGAATTAAAAAGGAATTACCCATACATATTCCCTACTTTTATTTATCTTTGTCGAGGGCAGAGATAGGGTGCAAGGTGGAGCGAAGATGGTATGCGCGAACCGTACGACTCAAGCATAACAATATAATTTTGTAATAATAAAATCGATAAGATTGTAATTTTGAAAGTCCAAATAATAATCTACTAGTCTCATAAATATATCGCCTTCTCGAAACGAATTCGAAAGCCTCATCTCACTAATTTGTACCTTTAAGCATATTCTCTCGAACAACCCATATTTTGATTTTTAGGATAAGTTCATTGAAAATCCTAAAACTTGTCATAAAAATATAATCAAGTTATAAAATTTTCAAAAAATACAATAAAATCTAAAGACTTGTTACAAAAGTTTAATTAAGTCTGTTGGAAGATATGCATTAAATCCAATCCTGGAAGATATGCTAGGAATCTCAATTGATCTTAATTGTACATATTTAGTCAGGATCTCTAGATTGAGATTGGATACGATTTCATAAATATTTGTTTGCCTTTATTATTACTCATTCTCTATACTATAATTACAGAAGTATTGTACATCAGAAACATACGAAATATACAAGAAATTCCAGATCTCTATAGTCTTCTTTCACTTTCTTACATGGTATCAGAGCCTCGGCTTCTGATCATTCTTCGCTTCCGCTTCTGATTGCCACCAAAGGAGATCTGAATCATTTGACAGATTTGCCACCTTGGAATCACCTCCAACGAAAGAAGACAAGAGCTGCTGGCTTCTTACTCCAATGGCTGACGACCAAACCAACACAGAAGTTCCACCACCAATGCAGATTCAAAATTCACCTACAACAACACAACAACAAACAATCCAGGCACACCCTATTCAATGGAGATCTACGCAGGCTCAGTTCGGACTGGGGCAACCCCTTGCGGGTCAACCATTCCAGTGGGTACCTTACCCATTTTATCTCGAGACAAATCTGAATACATCATCGCCTGTTTATGTAGGACACCAAGGAGCTCACGTCCAATCCGAGGCAAGCCCACCAACCACAAACGGGGCAAGCTCGACCCCAGGATTAGAGCAAGTAAGCGGATCTAGAGAACCAGGTGTAGGACCAAATCCATACCCCGGTTTTCAAATGCGGGTTATCAATTCGGGACCAACGAATCGGGCCAAGGGACAAATTCTTACGAGAACCTTGCGCCGATTCATGCCATTCCCCGTCGCCGCCATCCGGGCGTCCGGAGCCTCGGTGATCCCTTACACGTCTCAAGCATTCGACGGCCCCGAGTTGAAATTAATCAACCTTCAACTCACTTAGGATCGGAGAATTATGCCAGGTGGTCCCGAGACTTCCGGCGCGCCCTTGTGACGAAGGACAAGGATGGATTCCTCGATGGGGCGGTTCCGATTCCTGCCGATGAACGACTAGCCCGATTCTGGAGGAAATGCAATCAACTCGTAAGAACGTGGATCGGCAACTGCATATCCTCAGAAGTGGCGGCTAGTCTTCCACCAACAGAAGACTCGAAATCCATGTGGGAAAATATCAAACAGATGTATGGCAAATTAGATCGGGCACGAATCTTTTCCCTTTTGCAGGAACTCACCGAATTAAAACAGGGGAACATGACCATCACGGTCTTTTACAACAAGCTGTCGTCCCTCTGGAACGACCTCGAGGCAGCAGAAGAAAAACTCGAAGGTCCAAAAGAGACACTCGCGCAGTACCGGTTGATCAAAGAAAGGGAAAAGGCGACCCGATTTCTCTTGATATTGAACGATACTTACCTGACCTTTCGCTCGCAGATATTGGCCATGGAACCAGTCCCTCCTCTTGGCCGGATCTACCAATTAGCCGTCCAAGAAGGAAGCCAGAGGCTTGCTTCGTCAGAATCGGCGAAGGGAGGAGATAGCTATGCTTTGGCCAGTCACAGCGAGCGAAGGAACTTGGGATCGAAAACCCTAACCCTAGCACACGAAAAAGGGGCGCACGGAGGAGAGGTAGGGTTTCGGTCGCCCAGATCTGAGGACTCTTTCTCCTTTAAAGGGAGAACAATGGACGGCTTAGATTCAGCCTGGAGATCGGATGGTCAGAAAGGACCAATCTACTCGACCAGATCCAACGGTGGAGATGGAGCGACTGGCAAAGCATCCGACGGTGGTGGTTTTTCCTCTGCATCTGACGGTGGAGGGATTTTTTCGGCATCTACAAGGAATTTTAATCAAAAAAGGGGTAAATTATATTGTGAATTTTGCAGAAGACCACATCATACAATGGAAATTGCTGGAAATTACACGGTAAACCCGGAGAGAAAGGAAAAAAGAAGGAAATTTCTGCGGCCTACCAGGTTGGTGGTTCTAATGTTGATCGGCCTATTACAAATGATCAACACCAACAACTGATGCAGGCAATACAGAAATTGGATTTTTCAAGCAAGGGAGGAAATTTTTCAGGTATTTCTCGCTGCCTGATTAATAATATTTCCAGGAAATCATGGATAATTGATTCTGGGGCAAGTGACCACATTGTCTGTGAAAGAGCATTATTTTCAGAAATACATGAGCACCTGGAATTTCCCATTACTGTTCAATTACCGAATGGAAATGTTACTCATGTCAAAATCACTGGATCAGTCAAACTCAGCCTAGAAATCATTCTCAAAAATGTTCTTTACCTTCCAGAATTTCGATTCAATCTTATTTCTGTGTCCAAAGTTTGTAGAGAAAATTCCTGTCGAGTATTGTTTGATTTCGACATCTCGCTTCTTTTTCAGCCCTTTCGACTGGCAGAGTGATGGGCTTGGGTAGTCTTTCTGAAGGATTATTTCTATGGAAAAATTCTCCAAGTAATTTTGATTTACCTTTATTTCCTTTAAATAAAATGTCATTGTGTAATACGATTGCCAATGATAAAGACTATCTTTTCCATTCACGATTAGGTCATAGTGCCTCATTGCCATATTCTAAGTGTCAAATATGTCCCCTTGCAAAGAAATCTCGCAACCCTTTTCCTTTTAGTACAAGTCGTGCCACGCACATTTTTTCATTAATTCACATGGATGTTTGGGGTCCTTACCATACCCAACACCATGATGGATCGCGCTATTTCTTGACAATTGTGGACGATTATTCTCGTGCCACCTGGGTGTTTCTAATGCAGTCAAAAGGACAAGTTTTCTCACATTTGAAGACATTTATTACTCTATCCAAGAACCAATTTGGAAGATCTATCCAACGGGTTAGGACAGACAATGGGAAGGAATTCTTCAACAATGACTGCAGTTCTTTTTTGTCATCTCATGGGATTCTCCATGAAAGCTCTTGCATTTATACACCATAACAGAATGGAGTAGTGGAGTGCAAACATCGTCACCTATTGGAAGTTGCACGTGCATTAAAGTTTCAGGCATATATTCCTGAAAATTATTAGGGCGAATGCATTATTACTGCAGCTTATCTCATCAACCGTATGCCAACTCGGATACTTAATGGAAAAACTCCATTTGAGTTACTTTTCAAGAAGAAACCAGAATTGGGCCATTTAAGGATATTCGGATGTCAGTGTTTTGCTACTGTTTTGGGCCCTCGAGACAAAATGGGGCCTCGTGCTCGACGATGCATCTTCATGGGCTATCCAAATTTACAAAAAGGATATCAAGTCCTCGATCAATCAACCTTGGAATTCTTCATAAGCAGAGATGTTATCTTTCACGAAGATATTTTTCCCTTCCAAGAAAAAGATTCTTCAATGGAGACGTCACACATTTCTGGTAAGCCACTATCTGTGGAGGATTTTTCAAATACCAAATATTTTGTGACAGGAACTCCAGAACCACTTATGATGACCTCAATCAATCCTAAGACTTCCGCACCAACAACCAATGGATATGGCGGTCAAGAAAATTCCTCAATGGCGGAAGAATCTCCTGAAGAATTATCTAAAATTGGCAATACGGAAATCAATTCACCACCAGCCCAAGTGAATCCTCCTCGAAGATCTGGTCATTCTACACGATCGGCGGCTTGGAAAGAAGACTATGTTTGTGCATCTCTCAACTCACCAGGTATTAACTACCCAATATCATCTTATGTTTCGTTCCATAGACTTTCACCGGAACATAGATGTTGTGTGAGTCGAATATCAGAGGACATCGAGCCATCCACTTATCAAGAAGCAGCTCAAGATCCAAGATGGCAGGAGGCTATGGGAGTTGAATTGCAGGCACTAACTGCAAATGAGACTTGGGATTTGGTCCCGCTACCATCAAATAGGAAACCCATTGGATGCAAATGGGTATACAAAATTAAATATCGTGCTGATGGGACTATTGAGCGTTACAAAGCTCGATTGGTGGCCAAAGGATTTACTCAAAGAGAAGGTTTCGACTACCATGAAACTTTTTTCCCCGTTGCCAAAGATGTCACTGTAAGATCCTTCTTATCTGTTGCAGCTATTAATGATTGGCCTTTACACCAAATGGACGTACATAATACCTTTTTCCATGGAGACCTAGATGAGGAAATCTACATGGATATTCCTCAAGGATTACGGAGACAGGGGGAGAATAGAGTATGTCGTCTCCGTAAATCTCTTTATGGCCTCAAGCAAGCCTCTAGGCAATGGTATGCCAAATTTGCCAATACTCTTATCTCTACAGGCTTCAAACAGTCTAGATATGATTATGCTTTGTTCACATGGACTCAAGGTACGTCATCTATTTATCTGATGATATATGTTAATGATATTCTCATCATGGGAAATAATAAAGCTGCAATAGAGAGATTCAAGAAATATCTACATCTTACTTTTCACATTAAAGATTTGGGAGCACCCAAATACTTTCTTGGAATCGAGATTGCTCGATCTGATCGTGGGATTTCTCTTAGTCAACGAAAGTTTGTGCTAGAAATTATATCAGAGGCAGGCCTATCAGGATGTAAACCATCAGTTATCCCAATTGAGCAGTATGTAAAACTAACCACCAAGGATTATGATGCTGAGACATATGAGAATCATGATCCTATTCTCAATGATCCTTCGGGTTATCAGAAGCTTGTTGGGAAACTCATATATTTAACTATGACCAGACCTGATATATCATATACAGTGCAAACTCTCAGTCAATTCATGCACAATCCCAAGTTATCTCACTTGAATGCTGCCTTGAAAGTCGTCAAGTACTTGAAGAAGTGCCCCGGACTAGGAATTCTTTTATCCAAGGAATGCAATATGAAAATGTTGGCATACTGTGATGCAGATTATGCAACCTGTCCCATGAGTCGACGATTTATTACAGGTTTTTGCATTAAACTTGGAGATTCCCTTCTTTCATGGAAAACCAAGAAGCAGGCAACCGTATCATTATCTTCAGCCGAAGCGGAATATCGGGCTATGGCAAAAACTACCTGTGAGATTGTCTAGATACGAGGACTACTTGGGGATCTTGGGATAAAATTGAAGAGTCCGACAAGGTTATTCTGTGACAACGATGCGGCACTCAAACTTGCAGCAAATCCCATAGTACATGAAAGAACGAAGCATATAGAAGTGGATTGTCACTTCACTCGAGAAAAAATTCAAGAAGGGATAATTGAAACTAAAGGAATTGGAACAGCCGAGCAACCAGCTGATATCTTCACTAAGCCCCTATGTCAAAGACAACATGCATATCTATTGAGCAAGCTAGGCGTCTTGGATATCTATCAGCCACCAGCTTGAGGGGGAGTGTTGGAAGATATGCATTAAATCCAATCCTGGAAGATATGCTAGGAATCTCAATTGATCTTAATTGTACATATTTAGTCAGGATCTCTAGATTGAGATTGGATACGATTTCATAAATATTTGTTTGCCTTTATTATTACTCCTTCTCTGTACTATAATTACATAAGTATTGTACATCAGAAACATACGAAATATACAAGAAATTCCAGATCTCTATAGTCTTCTTTCACTTTCTTACAAAGTCCTTAAATTTTCGAAAAGATAGTTAATGGAAGGAGTCGATTGAATTAATTTGATAAATTTTAAGATTTATTTGTACTTTTTAAAAGGTTTATTTGATAATTTTCAACAAATTCATTCCTCGATTTTTTGTAGCACGCATGCGCGGGTGTTAGAGAGAGTGCAAACCAGCTAAGGTGGTCCTAAGATTTGGAAACCTACGTGAAAAAGGTCATCGACGTCTTTGACCGGCCAAGTCGTCAAGATTTGCATATACCACTTTCTTCACATTCCCGCCTCAACACTAGCCTGACCCTATATTCCTCCTCATTCACCGGCGTTTCTGTTTCCGTGATCTTTAAATGCCGTTCCCTTTGGAGGAGAAGACAAAGAGATTCTTTCCTGTTCTTTCTTCTGAAAGACAAATTTCTAGGGCCAATGCAATTAATGGGAGAGAGCATGATTTTTTTTTTTATTTTTATCGGTCCTACGCTAATTCTATTCTAACACTCATTCTCAGACTTTTGCCCTGCTTCATTGCAGGGCGTGAGAGTCGAAACCCACTCCTAAAATGAAATCGTCCTCACCCCAATTCTCATTGAGAATGTGGGGATTTGAATCCTCAATCTCCCCCTTCTAAGATGGAAGGGTGGCCATTGGGGCGATCCTCCAGTGGTTGGAGAGAGCACAATTGCTAGCCATACATTTTATCAAAAAGATGAAACGAACTCTCTTGTTCCTCCCTTTTTTTCCTTCCATATAAAGGGCGGCATTATTTCTCCCACTATCTTGGCTAAAATACTTATTCTTTCCATTGAACTTACCAAAATACCCTCATCTCTCCCTCTATCTTCAATTTATTGTTTCTTCTTTTATTAGGCTAACCCATTTCTTTCTTTATCAGGCTAATTCACAAAAATGCCTTTTATTTCTACTATCTCTCTTATCTGATCAACTTCACAACATAAATTTGAATTTTACCCAACAAGATATTATTTTATTCTACATTCTATTAGCACTTTGTTTAGAGAATGTAGTTAATTTTATTTTATGATCTCATATTTTTAATCACAAAAATTACATAGAATGTTAGAAATTTTTAGCTTTGACGGCTTGTAAATTGTATTTTTTATCAAATAGTTTAAGGGAAACTTTACTCCAAAGTTAAAAATTTAAATTCGATCAAATTATCTAGCCGATTTTGACATTGTGAGTGTTTTCCTGGAAAATGTTTGTAGGTTTTTAAAGATAAGCATCTTTGGTTCGTGCTTTCTTTTGAGCTTTCTGTGTTTTAATAAAAATTGCAAGATGAGAGTGGACAATTTATTTACACCTTCTTCACTTTCAAAGTTACATCAAATGTTTTCATAAGATAGTTTTAAGCATATTTTAAAGTTTTACTTAACTTGATAGGAAATTGAATTTTCAATCGATATTGATTACTTTCTTCATTGTAGGGTTAGAACGGCAAGCAGTTTTCTCCTTTATAAGCTTATCTTGTGTTAATATTCAGATATGACCTAACTATAGATATGTTTGACATTTTCATACTTCTAACAAATTAACCTTTTTCATATTTTGATCAATTTTTTCTGTACCATCTTTGATAAAGCTCAGCTAAATAATTAAATTGAATTTTGATTTTCGACTCTAGAATATAGTTTTGCTCATACCATTTGATGAAAAAAGGCAATTAGTCGTGTTCATGAGCTGTCTTAAATAGAAATATCTTGGGATTGAAGATATGAGACCATATACTAGGCAGAGTGATAACAAGATGCATTGTAAAATGATAGTAGGGGGTAATGGAGTATTTGTATTGTGAAACTAATGTGAGATGTGATAGAAATAAAGGCAATTTCGTGGGTTAGCCTAATAAAAAAAGAAACAATAAATTTAAGAGAGAAAGGAGGGTATTTCGATAAGTTAATTAGGAAAAAGGAGTGTCTTAGTCAAGATGGGGGTGGAAATAGTGCCTTCCCATATAAATTACCTACTCTTTGTTGGAATTTTGTTTCCATTTTTTATATTCAATTAATGGAATTTATGATCTCTCGAGAATTTTATCGTCTTGAAAATCTCATACAATAATTCATGTTGTGCTTTTTGTACAAACACGATGACGTGCATATTATATAAATACTTCAAAGGTTTTCGACAAATGATTGAGATCTGTTATTTTTACAATCCAACCCTCATTGGTCCTACTCCTCGAAAATTAGTTTTTCGAGAGCTTCTGGGAAGTGCGCTTTTGGTGAAACCGGGACCTAATCATCGTTATACTGTATGCATATGTTCTTTTTCAATATTTGGGTTTTCTTATCAATTAAGACTCCAAAATGTTGTAAAATATTACTTTGCAAATATATATATAGAGAGAATAGAGAGATTGAGTAGAGAAAGCCATACACCAAATATCGTAAAGAAAGTTAGAGGAGAAAATTTTATTTTCACCATATCACCTTATATCTATGACAAAAACTAAGCTCATATTTATAAGAAAATAATGATGCAATTATCATTAATATTAATGTATTGAATAATACATACATTGGATAGGGAGATGAACATTCATTGTATAGGAAGATGTATTTAGAATATAAGATACAAATGTATCATAATAAGTACATTGGATAAGATGAATATAATGAATATTCATTCATGTATTTCATAACACAAAAGATATATATTATTTTTTATTTTTATTTTTGGGTTTTCTTATCAAACGTTATGCTATATACATACATCGTTACGTGGACCTTGCATCGATCCTCCGAAAAATTTCGGAAATCTTTTAGGTTTTACATGCAAATTCAAGACCCTACATTTCTTTTAAGAGCGTCTTCTAGAAGCAATAACTTAAATTGAACTTAATACATCAACAGCATCTTCTAGAAGCAAATTTCCAAAAAAATAAAGCATTAACGCATGGAGATCTTATCAAAAAACCAACGGGGATTCATCTTACTATAATTGCGTCAAACCTGCAAAAATCTATGCTCAATTTTAGCAAGTGTATAAATACTTGAAAATTAAAGAGAGCGCTTGCACTTTTGAGGGCTTTGACACGGAAACATATTTTTTGCTGAAATAGGTAAGAAGTTTTCCTTTTTGGGTAATTTATCTTAAGAAAGCTTTGAGTGAGGGGGATACAGACCGTCACGCACGACACCACCGACCGTCTTCATAAAATCACAAACTTATATATGTATATAGCTTCACCTGTGTAAGCCTCTTCCTACTTCTCACAAACCGAAGAACAAGAAGAAGAACCTCCCTCTCTCTTTCTCTCTTTCTCTCTCTAGCGTCTGCCTCACGAAATCGGTACGTATTTCTCTCTCTCCATCTCGACAATGCACGTTGGCTGTCATATTTCTCTCTTTCACTCCTAAGACAAGAGCACCTTGAATGCGGTGATTGATTCGGATGAGACAGGGAATGTTTTTGGTGGAAGATCCGAAATCTTGCTTTCCCTCGTTTTGCTTGTTCCAAGCAACTCTGGTAGTTTTGCGTTTCCGAGTTTCCATTATGTCTGCATTGCCGCATTTAGTTTCTTTTCTCTTTTTCTTGGTGGTTTTCTTCTTCTTTGTCGATCTTTAACAAAAAGGCTGTTCATTTTTGTAGAGCAAGAGAAGCCATGAACGAAGACAAAAATTCATCGGAGCTACCACGAGGTGGCGATCGGAATAAAGGGAATGAGCAGAAAGTGTGCTTCTTTAAGTTGTTTGTCTTCGTGGACCGCCTGGATGTACTTTACATGGTGGTCGGTAGTGTGGCCGCCATAGCAAATGGGCTTTCGCAGCCTCTCATGACAATCATATTCGGCGAGATCATCCAATCTTTCGGCTCCACCAACCCTGATCACATTGTTAAGGAAGTCTCGAAGGTATATTCATATTGTATTTAGCTCTTGTTCTTTAGTCCTAGGTTTGGCAGATTAACAAGAATGTATTCATTGATTACATAAAATTGGTACCTAAATTAGCCAAGTGTCACGGGCCGATCGATTGGGAACGTGACCGTGTGCCCGTGTGGCAACTTAGGCTCTTTTGGATTGACTCGGATCGTTGGGCGCCTAAGCCAAGCCTTGCTTGTATCGATCACTCACTCATTCGCTCACCTAGATCGTAGAGAGATAAAATTTTTAGAGAGAGAAGCTCTGGAAGAGAGAAATGAGCTTTTCGATTACTGAATGGTTCGATGGATTCAAATAAAGGGGAGAACACCTCTTCTTATACTTGAGGCCCTCTGATTATAATAATTAATCGAGATTCCATCTGACGGACGTGATCGTACCACCCAACCTACCAACTATGGACACTAATGGTAGGAGAGTTTTAGACTTCGGCACAATTACCGTATCGCCCGCTCCTTGAAATGTTCCGGAAGCTCTCTTGTGGGAAACATGGTGATCTCGGGAGGTCCTCCTCAAAAATGCATGGTCCTTTAGCTATAGAAACTCTTGGCCGTGACATGTGCATATTTAATACATTTATTTATATTATCCGAAATTTTTTTATCATGATGGCGCGGTTTTTTTGTTTAAATTTTGCTGGTGTATGTGTCTTATAGTCAATTTCACCACCACCGAATTAATCTTATGGCTGAGAAGAAAAAGTTTTGATTCTGAATTGCAGCAAAGTTACTATCCACATTTTCTAACTCTATGCACAATCCTGACCAGGATGCCACAAGATTAGATACTAGAAAAGTCTTTTTTTCCCTTTTCTATGTTAATTAATATTACTAATGATCAAAGATAATACCTCGTTGATTGTCAGGTGGCTGTCTGGTTTTTGTACTTGGCTCTCGGTTCGGCGGTCGCTTCTTTTCTCCGTAAGTGCAGTTGATTCTCTCTTCACAACTGTTCTTTAATATTACTTATGTCTATACAAGGTCAATTCGCTTGGTTTTTCTCTTGATTGCATAATTGGGGAATCAAAAGGAAGTTATGCTCTCTTTGATGTGATTTCAGAATCTTATCCATATTGTTGCAGGTTTAGGCAGAAATCATCACTGACAGTAACATAGGGTGTAGCACGACACCTAAAGTTCTCTGTAATGCTTGTTTAGTTTTGGGTTCTTAGGTCATGTTTTCTCTTTGATGTTTCTTACCTTATCTAAGTTCTCCGCTATATCTGCAATTAAAGGCTTAATTACTGTATGTGTCGCAGAGGTAGCTTGTTGGATGATTACTGGAGAGAGGCAAGCGACGCGGATTCGAGGCTTGTACCTGAAAACAATACTCAGACAAGACATTGCCTACTTTGACACCGAAACAACGACTGGAGAAGTCATTGGGAGGATGTCAGGAGACACCATTCTCATTCAGGATGCAATGGGGGAAAAGGTAGAGAAAGGGTTCGTGCTTTTTCTTTTCCTTTTCTTAATTGTACCGGGAATAACAGGATGTTTGCTAAACTATTGTCATATGCCCTAAATTGACTTGTAAAGTTTCATTTGCAATTCATAGGTTGGAAAATTTGTACAACTCATGACGACATTCGTAGGAGGTTTTGTAGTTGCTTTTACGAAAGGCTGGCTTCTCTCCTTGGTTCTACTCTCTTGCATTCCTCTCATCGCGATTGCTGGAGCGGCTATTTCGTTGGTCATGTCTAAAATGACAAGTCAAGGACAGATTGCCTATGCAGCAGCTGGAAATGTTGTGGAACAGACAGTCGGGGCCATTAGGACCGTAAGTTGTAGAGAGATTTATGAACCCAAATAAATTATATGCCATTAGGTATTTGCTAGGATATACCTTTTGTCCCAGTATTAATCTACTTTCTTTTTCATCACAAGGTTGCATCCTTCACGGGTGAAAAGAGAGCGCTAGAAAAGTATGACAGCAAGCTGGAAGTTGCATATAAATCTACCGTGAACCAAGGGCTTGTCTCAGGCATAGGATTTGGAGTTATTATGTTAATTATATTCTGCACTTATGGATTTGCTGTGTGGTATGGATCGAAATTAATCATAGAGAAAGGATACAATGGTGGGAAAATCATCAATATCATAACAGCCCTCTTGGTTGGAGGATTGTGAGCACTTCCTTTCTTACTGTTCCTTTTATTTCAGCTCGCAAATATCCACAAGGCATTCTCATCTTTCTGGGATGAACATTTCTTGGTTTGTAGGTCGCTGGGCCAGACATCTCCTTGCCTGAATGCATTTGCATCAGGAGAAGCCGCGGCGTACAAGATGTTTGAGACCATTGAATGAAAACCACTTATTGATTCCTATGACACCTCGGGAACGATATTGGAAAAATAAAAGGCGACATTGAGCTTAGGAATGTTCATTTTAGGTACCCTGCGAGGCCAGATGTGCAAATCTTTGCTGGAATTTCTTTGAAAGTCCCGAGCGGCAAAACGGCAGCTCTAGTTGGTCAAAGTGGCAGTGGGAAATCCACAGTGATCAGCTTGCTCGAGAGATTCTATGATCCTGATTCTGGTGAAGTACTTATTGACGGCGTCAATTTGAAGGATCTTCAGCTTAAATGGATCAGGGAGAAAATTGGATTAGTGGGTCAGGAACCGGTCTTGTTTTTAACTACGATAAGAGAGAACATAGCCTATGGAAAGGAAAATGCAACTGATGAGGAAATCAGACAAGCGATTCAACTTGCCAATGCTGCAAAATTTATCGACAAGCTGCCAAAGGTACCTGTTCTTATGAGTTGAACTTCGAACGGCTATACAAGTATAGGCAATGAAAAGAACTCTTTAAAACAGAGCTTCGACTTGGCACCGAAAATAAGTTTTCTTTTTTTTGGTGAAAAAAGAAAAGATATGTTTACAATATGCTTATTCCTCCATAACGATACAAATGTAGAGAATTTTGTCATACAATACAACTGATGTTCGTCTAAGTTTTCACTAATCATGATAATCAGGAAAGCCATCAAGCAGATGAACATAAAGATTATTTTCATTTCATAACTCTATTGTAGGATTCCGATGAGATGTTTCAAGGGGATTTTTTGACGGTCGAACATGTCTGCAGGGGCTTGACACATTGGTAGGAGAGCATGGAACACAATTATCTGGTGGACAAAAGCAGCGAATCGCCATAGCAAGGGCCATTCTAAAGAACCCAAGAATCCTCTTACTTGATGAAGCAACAAGTGCGCTTGATGCAGAGTCTGAACGAGTCGTTCAAGATGCCTTGGAGAATGTTATGACAAACCGAACTACCGTTATAGTCGCACATCGCTTGACAACCATTAGAACTGCAGACATCATTGCAGTTGTGCACCGTGGCAAAATAGTGGAGCAAGGTAAACTAATAATTCAACCTCATCTAACATATTCTTATCATCTCTTTAGCAATTAATTCACGTTGAAATGCTCAAATCCTACATTCAGGAACTCACGAAGAGCTGATCAGAGACCCCGAGGGGGCCTATTCGCAGCTTATCCGTTTGCAAAAAGGAAATAAAGCCGCTGAAGAGAAACTTGGCCCAGTAGATACTAAACTGGATGCAAGTTTTGAAGTTGACAAGACACCAGTTAGAGCCATTAGCAGAAACGCATCTGGTAGACCATCCATGAGAAGATCTATAAGCAGAGGTTCATCAGGAAGCCACCACTCCTTTGCTCTCAGCTTTGATGTTCCTGGTTCAGTTACTCTCATCAGTACAGGCGAAGAGGAGGAACAGAATGAGAGAACTGAACTGCACAATGAGAAGCGTCAGAGTGTATCCATCAGACGTCTTGCATACTTGAATAAGCCTGAGTTTCCAATACTGGTTCTTGCATCCCTTGCTGCCTCCGTACATGGAGTGGTGTTTCCAATACTCGGACTCCTGTTGTCCTCTGCTATTAAAATGTTCTATGAACCTGCTGACCAACTGAAGAAAGATTCCAAATTCTGGGCACTCATTTTTGTCGGTCTGGGATGCATCACTTTAGTATTCGTGCCGATTCAGAATTATCTCTTTGGAATTGCTGGTGGCAAGTTAATTAAAAGGATACGGTACATGACTTTTCAGAAAGTTGTACACCAACAAATTAGTTGGTTTGACAATCCTGCTAACTCAAGGTATGCTAGATTTACCGTCATACTTCTGCCCTTCCATCATTATAGCTTGTTTTAATTATCCTGTACTCTACAAATTCAGGGGTTATGCACCATTGAAACGTTCTAACTATTTCTTCTTTTCTTTTAAACTCTGTAGTGGTGCAGTTGGTGCGAGATTGTCTACTGATGCATCAACAATGCGGAGTATAGTTGGAGATGCGTTAGCTCTGATTGTCCAAAATGTAGCAACAGTCACGGCTGGATTGCTCATAGCATTCATAGCAAACTGGATATTGGCTTTCATAGTTATTGCAGTGTCACCTTTGATACTCGCTGAAGGATTCATCCAAGCTAAATTCCTGCAGGGGTTCAGTGCAGATGCCAAGGTCTGTCTGGCGTTTCCAATGGTCCCGATTGTTTACATGTCACGTATGATTTCACATGACTTTTTCTGTATTCCCACCTTCAGGAGAAGTACGAGGAAGCTAGTCAAGTGGCGAACGATGCGGTCGGTAGCATCTGCACAGTGGCATCCTTTTGTGCGGAGAGCAAGGTGATGGATTTGTATGAAGAGAAATGTGATGGCCCAAAGGAGCAGGGAGTCCGGCTTGGGCTTGTGAGTGGGATTGGATATGGCTTCTCCTTCCTTGCCCTCTACTGCACAAATGCGTTCTTGTTCTACATCGGAGCTATACTGGTGCAACATGGGAAAGCAACCTTTCCAGAAGTTTTCAAGGTCAAAATTTTTGGGGTTACATTCTTCTTTTGGGGCCCTCTCTTTTATGTGATAATCCTTTTCAGGTTGACATAATACTAACAATCCAGACCTGCAGGTGTTCTATGCTTTAACTATTTCGGCGTATGGGGTTTCCCAGAGCAGCGCGTTGGCCCCAGACACTAACAAGGCCAAAGATTCGGCTGCTTCTATCTTTTCAATTTTGGATAGCAAGCCTCAGATAGACTCTAGCAACGATGAAGGAATTGTGCTCGAGAAAGTAACTGGAAAGATAGAGTTGGAACATGTCAGTTTCACATATCCAACAAGACCAGACGTCCAAATCTTCAAAGACTTGTCCTTGACCATCCCCGCCGGCAAGGTGTCAGCAACAAGCCTCTCTCTCTCTCTCTCTCTCTCTGTGTTAGTTTTTCAGAAACAGTAGAATTCCATGGGAAGAAAATTATCCACTTTATAGGTATTGAACATGCTTATGTTAGACTGAAGATGGAATTTATTGTTAATATCTCAGACACTTGCACAGTTGCATAACATTAAAAGTTCCAGTACACCTTAACAAACTGAACCGTGAAACTTTTTCTCACAGACGGTTGCTTTAGTTGGAGAAAGCGGCAGTGGGAAATCAACAGTGATCAGTCTCTTAGAGAGATTCTATGATCCTGATTCTGGCCATGTGTTCTTAGATCGTGTGCTGATTCAAAAGTTCAAGCTGAGTTGGCTGAGACAACAGCTGGGTTTGGTAGGCCAAGAGCCTATAC
This sequence comes from Eucalyptus sp. ANBG9806169, assembly GCA_014182395.1. NCBI lineage: Eukaryota > Viridiplantae > Streptophyta > Magnoliopsida > Myrtales > Myrtaceae > Eucalyptus > Eucalyptus sp. ANBG9806169. The sequence goes on along the minus strand of CM024576.1, from coordinate 3,668,504 downwards.
TCTTCAACGAAACAATCCGTGACAACATTGCTTACGGTAAACAAGGCGGCGCCTCTGAGGATGAGATCATTGCCGCCGCAAAGGCATCAAATGCACACAACTTCATATCTTCCCTGCCTCACGGTTATGATACATCAGTTGGGGAGCGAGGAGTGCAATTATCGGGGGGACAGAAACAGAGGATAGCTATTGCTCGGGCCATTGTGAAGAATCCCAAGATACTTCTGCTCGACGAAGCGACGAGTGCGTTGGATGCAGAATCAGAGAGCATTGTGCAAGAGGCACTAGACAGGGTTATGGTGAATCGGACAACTGTAGTTGTGGCTCACCGCCTTACGACGATAAAGAATGCGGACATAATTGCGGTTGTAAAGAATGGAGCCATTGCCGAGCAGGGAAGGCACGACACTCTGATGAAGATACCTGACGGCGCTTATGCGTTGCTGCTGGCACTTCACGCAAGTGCGTCGAAGTGAAGACAGGACCAAGAAGTGGCGGTAGAGGAAGGGAGCGACGTTGACATCTCAATTTTTTTGCCCGAAGGTTGTTTGGTCATATTTTCAGGAAAATAAACATTGTCATTTATGCATCGGGTCGGGGTGATTATGAGAAAAACTTAACTTATGATTTGAAGACTTCCGAATCGACTATATAGTTGATCCTGATCTACTTGCCTAAACGCCTTTGTGTCATCTCTTCTTGAGAATTTGCATCAGAGGGTGACCAGGTCCCAGCTAGCTGGTAAGTGGATCGGAAATGACTGAATTCCAATCACAAATTTCTTCAGCCATGATCAATATATGAAGGGTTTCCGAATCAATGTAGATGCCCCGGTCAGAGGAACTCGAGGATCTATAAAACTCCTGACCGGGGGACTTTGGCATCGTCCGGCCGAACCCTTCTTTCCTTCTTCTATTTGTTTTCTTTCATTCACGGCTTCCTTCTTCTTCTTCAGTAGTCATCTTCCACCTTTCATCTTCAACCCAAGCTCATCTTCCTCAAGCTTGGTCTATCATCTGCACTCACGACCTCCATGACCATTCCGCTGCAAACATTGCAAACATTCAGTCCAAAACAGTGCCGGTGTCTGTGTTCCTTGTCCGCTGTGCCAGAACCATCAGTGTAGCCTTGCTGGTCGTTGTAGTGGTTGCACCATTGTCACCATCTGCTGTTCAAGGCCGCCTTGTCCCGTTCTTGCTAGAGCCGCTGTTAGAACTGCAGGTTACTGCCTGTGCAACTGGTTCAACATCGAGGTCCATTGTCTTCATTGAGCTGCTGTCTAGATCTACCTCGTCTGTCCATACCAGTCCTTGCAGCTCAGGCCAAGATCATCGCTTTTGGAGCCATGTCGGCTTGAGATTCACTTACCAATTGCTGTTTATAATCGTCCAACTCATCCCCTCCATGTCGTTTCTACTCCACCTCATTGCCAATCACTCGCCGGTTCCGGTTTTGCGTATTTTCTCAAACCGAGTCATAGAAGAGCTGAGTTGCCATGGTTCGCCTTTGAAACTGAGTCGTCGTCGAGCCGACGCTTTGTCACAGAATCGTTGTGCTGTGGCAGCCTTACAGTTTCCATCCCCCATCGTAATTCTCCGCCCCAAGCCATTGCCTGTTGCCGTGCCTAGTCGCGGCCACCTTGCATGCCCTCCTTTCATGGAGAAAACACCGTTGCTTTGACAGTGTTCATTTACCATCACTGAATAAATTCCACCAAGATAAGACACATCTTTCTTCTGGAGATTTAAACGGTGAGTTGTGAATGAAATTGGGTGAGAACTCCAGATCTATTTGTTGTATGATCGTTACATACTTGGCCAAGAAAAATTGAATTTGTTTTCCCACGTGAGAGATTCACGAGTCCACATATTGTTGAAGGCCAAAAAAAGAATTTTCTATTTTTATTCCCAAATGAATTTCTTAGCAAAAATACGCATTTAACAACAATATAATATTTATGTTTTCGAAATAAAAATTCATTTGATAAACTATCTTAAATATCCCCTTTTGGGCGGGCGGGCAGTGATGGCAAAAGGCGGCAAATGGACGACTGGCTAGCGACAAGGGCGAGTGATTATTATTTTTGTTCCAGAAATAGAAAAGTCGCAAATTTGTATTTCTCATTTCTGTTCAAAATTTATTTCTAAGCTAAAAATCTGCTCCGAAAATTGAAAAATAAAATTGCATTACCAAATGAATTTTTGTTCTTGAATTGTTCCTGAAAATAAAAAGAAAAAAGAAAAACAGATAAACAAAATAATTATTGTTAAGGGGCATGAGGGGAAATTGTTGAAGTTACCATTTTTTTTTTTATCTAGTATCAACCCAATTGATGTTAAAAGAATCTTTTACTGGAAGGTCAGCCCTAACCTACCTATAACAGGTTAGTGGCAACTCCAATCTCATTCCAGAAATGAATATGTACTTGTACAGTTCATCTCCCGGCAAATTGAATGCTACTGTTGCAAGATTAAATTGTTTTAAGTCCTGGATATTATGAAACCTACTAGGGCAACACATCCAATACTTGGATACTAATACTCTCTTACTTAACAAGTCAATCCATGAGAAACTCAAGGCTTGAAACAATAAATGCAGGAAGAAATAAATCATCCAAACAATACTTAATTGATCCCCATTGTGATTAAGAGTAGTGCTGTCTAGGAAATGAGAATTGCAACAAATTTCAAAACAGATTGCATTGGGGTGCTTTTATCGACAGATATGATATGAACAGCAACTGCTACATGGCCAGTGACAGGTGCACAATAAGTAGCGAGATCGGTATGGATCAGTAAACCTCTGCAGCCATATCATTCGTGGGTAACCTCAGGCGCTTCTCCACAAATGCTGATGGAAACCACCCTGCTTTACCCTTGCATTCTCCTTCCGACCATCCCGATGGACTCACCTAAGATATATTGAATTAATGTCCCAGCTGAGCAAACAGAATGTGTTTCATCCATATAAAATTTAAATATCAAGAGTGACAAGCAAACCATTACTAGTATCATGTCTCAAATAGAGGTGCATGTTCCAGGCAGCACCGATTGATCACAACTATAAGGAAAACAAACTAATGCTCATTATCATCATCGTGACCCTGACTCCGCCGCCCCAAAAGTTGTCAAGTCTTTTTGAGTTGACATGCTAAAAGTAGTATGCTGTAATTGAGTAATTGTGAGATTTTGTTTATACTGAAAAGTGTTGAAGCATATTTGTGAAAATTAGTAAGAGATACTAGATGGTCATATAAAGGAAAATTAAGATTTTGTTAATGTCTCTCCTGCTCTATGTAAAGCAATCTAAGTACTCTTTTATTGAGTCATTCAGTAAAGATACAGGGTCTTAGCATTTTCTTTCTCCCTATCTTTTTACGTTCTTAAACTATTTACATGGTATTAGAGCCACAAAGAGTGTGATCCACCCTAGCTCTATCTTTCTTCTTGTCGTTAGTCTTAAAAATAAATAAAAGAATCCTACTCATCCATCATCATTTCTACTCTGACACTGAGACCACCACCGATTGTCATTCAAAGTCCTTGGTTTTTCGTCCACTGGTCTTGATCCTCAAGAGAAGCCAAAACTAGCTGTCTTCAAGAGCAACAACACCATCCTCTACTTGTCGTCTGTCTCAGATCTCCTTCGATTGTCTATGAGAGCTATGCGATCTTGTGAGTTGCTGGTCTCTATGTTGTCATCAGGGGAGTGGTTGTCATTCGCTACAGCCTCGTCAGTTTTGTCGCTGGCATCATTGTGTCGGTTAAGTCTACCACAAGTCAAGCATTTCTGTTCTCTACCTTCATTCTGACATGCATCCTTCTCAATCATGGTTGATGGATTCGCAACTCCGTCAAAATCAAGCTATGGCCCTTGCTAGTTTGCTGGTACTAGTCTTAGTTTTCCATTTTCGTTTTGTTTTGTTTTCTTTCTAAAAGAAGGGAAAAGAAAAGTGACTTTCTAGGGTACCGTTGTGCTCCAATTTGCAGCAACTCATCTTCAGAGACTCCCCGAGTTTGGTCAACACTCAACAATGCCTCTAGGGATGTTAAGTAATTGTCAGCATCTCCCTCAATTGCAAGATTCATTGACATGCACAGGTGCTGTTGTCGAATGTTCAGGCATCTATGACTGCCAGAATCCAGCACACCTTAATTAAGTAGCCAAACTTGAGTGCCGTAGAGTGATGCGGTTTAGTTTGCCACAATTCATGTCGGGTTTCCACAAGATTTTATCAAGGTTGTGTGAGAATGAAGTGTTAACTTTTTGATCATGTATTTTCTCAGCATTTGTCAGATCTGGTGATAATGTGGATTACATTCAATTTTGTCGTGTAAGGTCCAGCTTACACTATCGTCATTGTCTCAACTTCGAATATACATGTTCACATCCCTTATATAGTGTATGGTCTAGCTTACATGGTGTTTTGGTCAGTCTTTTGAAGAAAGTAACACGTGTGAAATGCAAGCTAGACGCTCTAACTTGATGGGGAGTTTTGAAATATATATATATAAATAGTAGTCAGTAATTAGTAGGTCGTTGGTCAATAATAAGTAAATTAGGGTTTTGTTAGTGTCACTCATGCTCTCCGAGTAGAGCCATCTACTTACTCTTTTTTCAAGTCATTACGTAAAAATGTAGGATTTTTTTCTCTCTGCCTGTCTCTTGAAGATCCTAAAATATTTACTCAATGGAAAAAAAAAAAAAGAATTTCCAATCACCAGCACAGACAAGGAAGAACACAACTTAAATGGGAAGAGATACAATATGTATAGCTACCTCAAGGAAAATCATACTAAATCAACCAAGATGATGGCAAAGTGAGGGGGGAAAAATAGGAAAATAGACACTCAGTAGATGTAATATTCACAACCAGATATTGCCGCATTGCCTGGCATCTTTAGATCTTTTAAGTATCTCTAATAAATTGAAGACTTTTCCTAGAAACAGTGATACTGGTTTGCTAAAGATGAAATTCTCAGGAAAATTTCTAGATGCTTCAGAAAGAGCATCACCTACACATTAAAGGAGAATTGAAGTTGTTGCTTTCCAAATGACACTGCTTAATCATTTTTATTAACTACATGCATCAACATTCACTGGCTAGATAATCACTCAACGAGGCAATTAATTATGAAAAACAAGTATTACCAAATGAATACATAAGGAAAACAAATACCTTTCGCACGACAACATAATCACCCACCGCCAGGCTCAATTCCTTCTCTGATTCAGCATCAAAATTATGCACTGCCTGCATTAGAAGCCACAAACACCAGGAAAAAGCTGTTGTAGTCTGTTTTAGTGAGCTTTAAAACATAGATGATTTGTGATTACAAGACCAAGAATTATCTTGACCAGTAACCCAGCAGATGAAAAGGAGGGACGACAGAAAAGAAGAAAATTAATAACTCCTCAGGAAGAATATATCTCAGCACACCCATTTGAAAGGAAACAGATAAATTGGCACAAAAAATTAAAATCTATATTCTCTCCCTCTGCCTCTCTCTCTCTCTCTCTCTCTCTCTCTCTCTCCACAACAATGTTTAAAACTCAAGAATACAAGGCTGTACTTAGAGTCCCTCCTAACTTGATATTCTTGTTTTGCAGAGTATTATAATGAATACACTGAATATAGCTTCAATCCGCTTTCATTCTGATACTTAAGATTTTTCAAATTTCCTACTAATTAGCAAGTCTTTGTTCTTTTGCCAACCTACTTTCAAAGACAGCATGAAAATAATAAGGATGTTTTCTTGAAAATATTTAAAGTGCAGTGGCTGCAGCAGTAGCGTCTGACCAGCAACTGGCTGGAAATGGCAATGGTGGCAATGGCCACAATAGCTGAACCCCTACTACACTAAGGTGATCATCTAATTGACAATGCTGCCTATCTAATTGATGGTGGTGAGAAAGAAGCTATGCAAGTTTTGCGGAAAGGAGTTTGGGTTGCCCTGAAATTCAACCACATATTGTCCACTTACAGAAAAAGATTTCCTACAGCAAACTTTTTTAGGAGTAAGTGCACCCTTGGTGTAAACAGGGACATGTTGAAGCAGCAAACAACAATTACAGCATAGTTCTTGTGAACCAATAGAATGCATTACAAACCTCAGCCAAGAAATACGCTGTTTTCTCCGAACTATTTTCTAATAAAAACAAAGGAGGAGCAGATTCCTTCCGCTGTTTCTCTGAAACCATCTGAAAAAAAGCTTCGAAGAAACTTCTAATTATACAGTGCCTGAGGGTAAACAATTAAACCTCGCAAAATTTAAGCATAGAACCAACCTCAGCTTCAACCTCGCCAAGAATAGCAGCTACTCTCAAATGGTAGGTCCTTTCTCCTTCAACCTTAAAATTGGTAAGCATCATGATACATTACAAATCCAATAATGGTACAAGCTGACAGTAAGTTCATCGGCTTAGAGATTGTTTAATCATTATACCATTGAGACCAGCCTTTGGAAAGTAACTTTTTGTTGCTGAGATCCAACAGCTGCCAGTGCCGTGGCAGCTTCTTTTCCCAGAACAGCCATATTTGCTTTCAATTCCTGCATCTTTGCTTCAGCTGCATGCAGCTTAGCAACATTTTCAGGTATTGGAGTTTCTCTGACTCGAGCTTGTCTTCTAGAAATTTCTGCTGCCTGCGAGCTTTTCAGGTAAATTGTGAATCACAGCTTCACATGAATTAATCATAATGGTATGAGGAAGTGAGGACTCCAGCATAACAATCAGTGTCTGCTGAAACACTACCTATGAAATTCTGGCTTTTCATTACCTGCATCTCTGCTTCCTGTCTCATTCGACTGTAACGCTGAGCAAGATGACGAGCATCTTCCAAGGGAGCACCAATAACCATAGCTCTCAAGGGTTCTAAGATCTGACAAAGGGGAACAATGATAACTAAAACATGAAAATGTTGTCTTCACAGAGCTCATAAAGCTGCAATCCAAATAAGCATTGACATTTGATCTTAGTAACAGATTTATTAGCACATAAGCAAAAAGGTAATTGGTTTGTAAGCTTCACTGGACGAAGCACATTTCGGATGCTGTGAGAACTAAATCCCTTGACATCATTAGATTCCACACTACTAAAGCTATCAAGGCTGCCATTCCTCCATGTAGAGGTGACCACACAAATCCTCTTGCATCACTCAATTCTTTATGGAAAAGTTTAGTCCCTCAAAAGATGAGGACCGAAAATGTCACTCCTTGCTAACTTAGAACACACCTTTCCAAAAACCAAGGGTATGCTTTCTACATGGATGACCTTTTGCAGTTCTATGTCGCCTCCAAACATTCATGGTCATGCCAGCCAATACCATCATGCACGATGCAAATCATAAGTTATCGTTTCAAGTTATAGTTTTTGAAGATATATCAGGGGGTAACTGGCCATTTGCCAAACTAAATATATGAAGCTATGTTTTTGTCATTGAATTATGTAACCTCAGTTCACATAAAATGCAATAAACAAGAGAGATACAAGACTTGGGTGCATATGCTTTGTACATGTGGCACAAAGTATAGAATTTGTAAGGCAAGTACAGAGTCTTTAGACTTGCCATCCAAAAGAATCTGAAAAAGCTGACCTGTGAATATAATAGCTTATTATAGTCTTCTTGCTCCTTTTCGACATGTTTAAGAGAATCACCATATACAGCTGCTGCCTTAGCTAAAATGTTGTCATGGATATTCTCAGCTCCATATTTGCAACAGTCTTCGGATAATTTGGTTCCTGATATTTTAATTATTCAGAGTCATGGCCCCATCACACTATACAGTAGGATATATACAGGCAGAAGAATCGTATGATTGAATAAAAGATGGAAAACCTCAACCTGTTTTGAGGAAAGCAGTGACCGAGGAGATACCTGTTTCAATATGCTTATATCCTAGAGCTGTAAAAGCCTCCGCAGCCTTTACAACATCTTTCTGAAAGTCCTGTCAGACAAATTAAGAATTGGTTAGAACAAATTGAAGTCCCATAATAAATCAGCTAACAAGTACCGTAAATCAAATGAATCACCCAGTTCTCTGTATTCATCCAATAAAAGCAATGCATTTAAGAGTGGATTACAAATGCAGTCAATGCATTATCATCAACACCATTTTCTTTCTATTTATTGCCTTTTTCTTTTATCATGCCTGCTGTGAAAATTTCCCGTCCCATGAATACCTTACCGACCTGATGGATCAGGCGATATGAGAACCAAAGCTTGGAGAGGGCCCAACAAAAGATTATTTGTACTTACTATTATGGAGAATCAAACATATACAGAAGCATGTTCCTTAACCATTTAGACAGTCCCATGGAGTTCTAAGGTAACTCTACCATTCCAGGCATGGATTCAAACCTATGACCTTCTTGCTTAAGGGCACATGCTCACATGTCACACCAGTTATTTTCTCTATTTCATTTTCTCTTAAGTTTGGAACTTATCAAATAGTTAATTGCAGTGTGTAGGTGAATTTAAACCGCTTAATAGTACTATAACAGCCGTATTACTATAGAGCATTTAACCAATAAAGGTAAACTGTTTGTAATTAATATGAACATAGTACCTCTAAATGGGTAAGTTAAGCACGTAGGAGGAAAAACCACCAGATATTACTAGCTACTGTATGAATATATCAATGGTCAGTACATTGAACTCAATCACTGGAAGATATTCACGCATCATTATATTACATGTCTCCATCTCGTGCCTCTCCGTGCACAATTTGGCAGGCATAAATGGTCCTACCAACACTTTCATTAGTTGAGGGAGGTAATGCCACCAGCAGAGCACGTGCTGCAATCAAATCACTTTAATTTGGTCGCCATAAGCTTGTACACAAATCACGTATGTGATAGGTCATCTTGATTGCTTCACTAGTTTGCTAAACCTCAAAGACAATGAAGGCTAGCGCCAGTCTTGAAAAATGCTTTCTCATTGACATTTTCAATCAATGGTTCCTCATAATACCTCAGGGGAAAACTTCATAATCAAATCACTTTAATTTGGTCGCCATAAGCTTGTACACAAATCACGTTTGTGATAGGTCATCTTGATTGCTTCACTAGTTTGCTAAACCTTCAAAGACAATGAAGGCTAGCGCCAGTCTTGAAAAATGCTTTCTCATTGACATTTTCGATCAACAGTTCCTCATAACACCTCAGTGGAAAACTTTATATATTCTCATAATGAAGCCAGGTCATTCCACTTCACCAAAATTAAATAAATACACAGTCTCATACTGCACATAATAGCATACTGCACATAATAGCAGAACAGATGCAGCTTTACATTGAAATTAGCCCGGCCACAATACCAAGTCGAAGGATTCATTTCCGAGATTCCAAGGAAACTAAATCTACCTAATCAACTAGGTCCAAACTCCACGATTGATTCAATTTATTTTAGAGAGCATACTCCCCACCCATCCCCTAAAAATGTTCAATAACGAATTAAGTCATTTACAATCACCAGACATAGGATGACAAAATCGAGGAGCTAAAACCATCTTTACCTTGGAAGCACGAGTAGCCCGGTAAAGTTTCTCAAGCTGTTGATGTCTCTGCATTTCAAGCTCATCTATAACTACCACATCGGAGCTCTCATAGCCAGTCCCACTGAACTGCTTAATCACAGCCTAGAAACACACAATAACCATAATCAACACCGGAATCGCAGTAAGAACAGAGCAAAAAAAAAAAAAAAGAGGATAAATCTTGCAGACGCGTGTTGCAGACAAATTCGCTCGCCGAAGTAGTACCGCAACACACTGCTGGATCTAAACCCGTGATGCCAATCAGCTACAACCCGGAAATTAACAATTTTGACTACTGCCAGCACCGTTTCCGACTTCAATTCAAATAGGAAAAAGGGACTCGTATCGCACACAAATTCGCTCGCCTAAGTAGTGCCGCCACAGGCTCGCACTACGCAGCTGGATCTGAACTCCGTAACACTAATCAGCGACGACCCAGAAATTAGCAATTTTGACTACTGCCAACACCGTCTCTGACTTCAATTTAAACAGGAAAAACAGACTCGTATGGCACACGAATTCGCACACGAATTCGCTCGCCGAAGTAGTACGGCAACACACCCGCACTACGCAGCTGGATCTAAACTCCGTAATGCCAATGAACTACGACCCAGAAATTAGCAATTTTGACTGCTGCCCACACCGCCTCTGACTCCAATTCAAACAGGGTAGGACAGCGCGAGAACCGAACAAGAGATTCAAAAAAGATCAGCTCATTTTGCGATTCCCGGAACTCTCTTCCCCGGGAGCCGCAAATGCAGCCGCGATCGTCGATGGGTCGCTTCCTTCACCGACTCAGCTGCGCCGGGAGTCGAAAATTGAAAGAACTCGACGGAGGGAAAGACCTGCTGCTGCTTGGCGACTTGGTCCCTGAGCTTGCTAGCTTGCTTCCTCAGCGCGTCCATCGCGCTCCGCGGTGGCAGAGACGGAGCTGGCGCTCCTTCAAACGGATGGAGATGGAGATGGAGATGGAGATGGAGATGGGAAGCTGGATCGAAGCTCTGGTCTGCTTCTTCTCTCGAACTGCTTGGGAGAAGAAGAAGGCCCTTGGACTTTCGGTTTCTTTAAGGAAAAAGCCCAAGCAAAGCGGCGATCGCGAACCCGACAATTCGAACTCAGGTCCGTCTGTCTCTCTCCCTCGGAAAGTAATCACATCTTTCGTGGGGTAGGGATATGGCTGGTACACATAAACTTCGTTTTCAATTGGATTTTTTTTTTTTTTTTTGTCGGTCCTACTCTATTTCTATTTTAACACTAACTCTCAGACTTTTATCTTACCTCCTTGCATGGCATGGAAATCAAAACTCACTCCTAAAATTACGGCGTTCCCACCTCAACCCTTGAAAATGTGAGAATTCGAACCTCCTACTTTCCCCTTTCAAGTTGGAAATGTGACATCTGGAACAAACCCAGTGGTTGTTTTCAACTGGATTAATACCATAAAAAAAAAAAAAAAACTTTAACCAATGCGCCAAGATACATTTATCTCAAATTAGTTTTCTTCTCATGAACAACCTTAAGTATGGTGTCTCCATGAACTCCAGACTAGCTTTTGCCTCACATAAGGTTAAAAAAAAAAAAAAAGACCGGTACATTGAACCCAAATTTATTCTCTCTTAGCATTTCTTCTAGTATTCCCTTGGGGTGCGTTTGATAATGTTCCAATTTCTCTTCTTCTTTTTTTGTTTCTCGAAATAGAAATTCGTTTGTGTGGGTTTTTGTTCCCAGGAATATATTTGTTTTGGAGAATAAATTTAGAACAGAAATAAGAACAAAAAAAAAAAATTACTTTTTATTCTTAGGAACAACTTAGGGCCCGTTTGCTTTTATTCTTTTTTTTTTTTTTTCTGTTTTTGAACAATTTTTCTTTTTTTTGTTCCAGGAACCAAAAAGGAACAAAACGCGTTTGTGTGCGTTTTTGTTCCAAAATTGTTTTTTTTTTTTTTTAAAACATATATGGAATGTAAAACACTTCTTTTCTTCCTCTTTTTTCTTTTTCTTTTTTTTCTTTCGTTTTTCGAGGCTTTTTTTTCTTTGGCCGGCGAGCTCGAGCTCGCCCGGATCCGGCGAGGCCGAGCTCGCCCGCCCAAGGCGAGGCCGAGCCTCGCGCCGGCCGGGCAAGCTCGAGCTCGCCCGGCCAAGACGAGGCCGAGCCTCGCTCGGCTATGGCGAGGCTCGGCCTCGGCCGGGCGAGCCTCGCCGTGGCCGGGCGAGGCCGCCGGCCCTCGTCGGCAAGTCGCCGGCCATGGCCGAGGGCGACCGGCCGGCCAAAAAAAAAAAAAAAAAAAGAAAAAAAGGAAAAAAAGAAAGAAAATAGAAAAAATAAAATAAAATATTAAAAAAATTAAAAGAAATAAAAAATTATACAAATTTACCAAACGTGTTTCGTTTATTTTTATTCCCAGAACAAGTTTACCAAACGCGTCTTTTTGTTCAAAAATTGTTCCCCTAATGAAACACTTTTTTCTATTTCTATTCCCTAGAACAATTTTTAAACAAAAATGTTACCAAACGCACCCTTAATAATCAAATCCAATTTTTTTTTCTTATCCTCCTCTTCTTCCCCTAACTAGTCATCAAAGCCTTGTCTGCCCTCGACAAGGTCACCCCGAGCCTCACCATGGCTAGGTGAGACTCGACCTCCCCGGGCCATCCCGAGGGCAAAGTTGCCTAGCTATGGTGAGGCCGACCTCGCGATGGCCTAGGTAGGTCAAACCGTGTTGGGGTTGGCTGAGCTTGGCCTCGCCCAGCCAAGGCTTGGCCTCGCTGGGGCTAACGATTCTCCAACAAGGTCGTTGCCCAAAGGAAGAAGAAGAAGAAAAGGAAAAAAGAAAAGAAAAAAGCAAAAAAAGAGAGAAAATTTTAATAAAATTATTAAAAACTTAAAAGAAATTCTAAGTCGTAAAAATATTTGGAGGTTGTACCAAACGCGTTTTTATTTCGAGAATAGAAATTTTATATAATTACCAAACGCTTTCTTCTACTTAGAAACTTATTCAAGGAACATAAATAGATTTTTTTTTTTTTGAATATAAATTATTCCTAGGAACAGAAACGTTAGCATACGCACCCTTAATATATACACAAGTCAACACACGTGATAAACTAGCATGAGATGGACATAATTTGACGGATTTGACTTGGAGTATGACATGTTTGACTTGAAAAATCCATGTGGGTTGATACGAATGCAATGTGAAAAATGGTAGATTTGGGTCATATGGCATCCGATTGAGATTTTTATGAGACGAAAAAGTAGTTTTGGATAATGTGTCATGGGATATCGATTTTAAATATTTGTGAGACCAAAATTAGTTTTGGGTAAATATGAATGGAATACTAGTTCGTGATTTTTATTAGTATTAACCTTTTCAAATTTAAGCAATTGAAACTTTTACAATATACAAAGTTTATACAATAAGTTTTTCAATTTTTCTTCATTTTAGCTTATTCACATTGTTCCGTGAAGCTAAGGTTCAAAACATGGAAGAAAGAGATATATTCGTTTACATATAATTCTTTGTATGCAGCTAAGGTCCTATCAATTAACTCTCAAGCTCAACTTTATTGTTGTTGGTTGATCCAACACAATGCTTACTCCTTAAGCAAAGGCCAAGTTTGGCTACAATTTGATTTAATGGATTTAAGGTTGAAGATGTTGATTCTATAGTGAAGTTGTCGATTTTGCTAGTTTGTTGTTGATTTTGAAGCTACTAATTGACTACTAATAAATGAATGATGTTCTAATTGATTTCCATTGATGATTGTTAATCTTTTAAGGTGGCCATTTGGCCCGGAACCAAATTGGACCAACACAGATGCGGCAATTCCTATGAAGATCAGTTCAATTCTTGATTCTAGCTTATTGGAACTGGTGAGTACCAGTTCGATTATCAATTCTAAGTGTGGAACTGCTCACTTGCCCCACCCCGACCGAACTAGACCAACACACGCACATGGATTTTTTTTAATTGCATGTTTTAGATCAAAATCCTAAGATGGGAGAAGAACGCCACATGGTTGTCATCCCTATTTTTCTGTCATTTAATGCAACGAATTACTAGAGCTTAGAAGGGTTCAGGGAGAATTCACTCCCACCCAATGTGATCCTAAGCGGCTACCCTTGTGCTCAGACCTAATCAAGTCAAGATATCGTGGTTGTCAATTAAAACATGCACTAAATTCACACTGCCTTAGCAATAGTTGCACTGTTGATTCGCGCCCTGTGAGAGAGAGGAATAATATATGTGATCAACATAATATAAACCTCTTTAGCAAGTGTACATTTTGGTTTGTAATTGATTGGCTATATGATGATAGAATATTCTAGACAAGGACCCTATAACTCCATATGTTAGCATGAATTTGTTGGGGGCATTTCAACTAGTTCCAACTTTTCCGAACCAGTACTTAGTGGGCGGTTCTTAGTTTTAAGGTGGGAATTACCACCCATAAACTGATCATCCTTGCTGGAAAAGAATCACATCTTGGTGGGGGAATAACTAATTTTCACTTTTCACCTTTTCTTTTTATTACTATTATGGCGTGTACACTTCCACTTCATTTTTAATTGGATTAATATCATAAAAAATTCCAAACTAATATCTCACGCCACATTTATCCCAAATTAATTTTCTTCTCATGAAAATCCTCAAGTTCATATTTCCATCACACATTTACCTTAAATTAGCTTTTGCCTCACAAAAAAGAGAGGAAAATATAGACTGGTACATTGAACTCAAAATTATCCTATGTTAGCATTCCGTCCTATATTCCCTTAATATATATGCCCGTCAATACACTTGATAAACCATTATAAGATAATATAATTTGATGTGGAGAATGACAAATTGGACATGAAATATCCACATGCATTGATACGAGTGCATTGTGAAGAATGATTGATAAGGGTTATGGGCATTAGCTTGAGAATTTTTTATTAGACAAAAAATAGTTTTGGATAAATATCTCATGGGACATCAGTTTTAAATTTTTTGTGGGACGAAAATTAGGTTTGGGTAAATATGTATGGGATACCGGTTTATGATTTTTATTAGTATTAACAATTTCAAGTTCAAAGCAATTGAAACTTTCACCATGTACAAACGTTAATGCAATAACTTTTTCAATTTCTCTTCATTTTAGTAATTACATATTGTTTTGTGAAGCTAAGGTTCAAAACATGGAAGAAAGAGATATTTCTGTGTCCGCATAATTCTTTGTATCAAGCTAAGGTCCTACCGAACAACTCTCAAGCTCAACTTTAGTCTTGTCGATTGATCTAGCACAATCATTACTCCCACAAGCGAACCCCAATTTTGGCTACAATTTGATTCGATGGGTTCAAGGTTGAAGATGTTGATTCTATAGGGAAGTTGTTGATTTCATGAGTGCCAATTGATTATCAAGATGTCAATTTATAAGTTTATTGTCGATTTCGAAATTGCCAATTGATTGCCTTATGACTAAAGGCTATTCTAGTAAATTCCCTTGACTATTTGTTGATCTTCTAAGGTGATTATTTTGCTTCCAAGACTAGTGGACATATTTGGAGAGCCTAATATTAATTACTATGCATTTTGTCTTAAATAAATGTATTTAGTCCTAGTTTGATGACTCCATATAATGATGTCATTTTCAAGAGTCTTAGTTATGTGAACACTCGATCATTTTAGTTGTTAGGTTTCTAAGAGTCGTGTTCCGTTATTTAGCATAATCTCTCTATAAATAGAAGCGTAATCTCATTTGTATGGAGACTCGACTTGCATTTGAATATATGTAAAATTTTCCCAAAATGAGTGAATTCCTTATTCCGGTTATTTATTTATTTATTTATTTTGTGGTGAATGAAGATTGAAGAGGTCCTTTCTTCTAGGCTAGTGGGTTTCTGTTAGGCCTTGGTGCCGAACTTCTTCTAACCTAAAGTTCTTTATTATTAGTTGAAGGCGTTTCTTTAGACTTTGGTAATAATTATTTATTAATAATCATATCATCACTCAAAACACGTTCCCATCGCACACACGATCTTTTTGTTTTTCAATTCAGAGGATACTCAAGATTTAGATGGAAAAAGAGAGAGAGAGAGAGAGAGAGAGAGAGAGAAGGGTTACCTTTTTACTTTTTGGAAGTTTCTAATCTAAATCTATACCATGGCAAACAAAAAGAGAGTCCACACCATTCCTACCCAATTCTTTAAAAGAGGCCTAGGTGTCCTCGTTCATCCTCTGCCGACTTCATTTTTGGCTTTCTCCTTCATACTTCAATTGGGTCATCAATGCATTGAGAAAAGAAAAGAGATTTCCTTTCCCTTAAAGTTCCAGCCTTTCGTGGCTTTCAATGCTCCAACCTATCACGACCGGGACCCGGACAAGTCGGCAATAAAAGATGATGCGGATGAATCATCTGAACGAGTCTTAGACAGGATGTATTTCCTTAACCATTCCACACGCGCACCCGCCAGCAGCGCTAACGAAAGCCGAACGCTAATCTCCCACTGAGTTGGCGAACGGCCCACCACTCCCTCTCCTCTGTCTCATCCAAAACGGGAAAACACGTCCCACCCCATCTTGAAAGTTCCACGGATTCCTTGGGGACATCTCGAGACGTTCACACGCCTTTCGCCACTGAAGGACACGCGACGAGGATCCATGCGTTACAGGTCTGAACCGGCAATGACGCATTATCCTCCTCTCTCTTGAGAAAAGACTAAACGAGTCTCGTTTCCAACGGGGCAAAAATTAGGAAAAAGAAAGGATCTTGCGCTTTTAGTTTTTTACCTTTCTTGATGCATTGTCCTCTCTCTCTCCCTCCCTCCTGGGAAGATTAAACGAGTCTCATTTTCAGCAAGAAAATAATAGAAAAAGGAAGGATCTTGCGCTCTCATCTCACCTCCTTGGTTCTCACTCACTGTGTCTCTCTGTCTACCCTTCTCGGTGCGCTGCCTAGTGTTGGGCGCTGGCTTAAATAAACCAAAAAGTTTGTTCTCGGAGAGAGAAACAGAATCTACCCAGAGAGAGAGAGAGAGAGAGAGAGAGAGAGAGGGAGATTCGTTTGGAGGGGCCTGATTAGGGACAACCCACGACGATCTGTGTTGGGGGGAGGAGACCTTTTAATCAACCATGCCATCGGGCTCGAAGAGGAGAAAAGCTGCCAAGAAAAAGAAGGAAAAGGAGGCACCAATCAGTGATCCTGCCTCCACCAACACCAACAGCAGCAACGCTCAAGGTACTTTTGCTCTCGCATCTTTTCTGCTGACGACCCATCTGTCGTCCCTCAATTGTGACTTTGCCTTTTCCAGTTGAGAGATGGGTGTGCCCGTCAATTTGTGCTGGAGGGTTTTACTGAACCTCACCGTTCACTGCTACAGAGATCAACCCTTTTGTTTGTTTTGCTCAATGTGATGTTTTTCTCCTTGATTTTGATCTGAAATGGGTATTTATGTAGTTCGCCGTATCTCCTAGTTTGGCTTGATTCTGATTGGAACTGTTGTTGTGGAGTAATCTGCTTACCTATCAAAGGACATTAACCATACTTGGATTGTCTCTTTCTTTGATTTTTTTTTGATTTAAAAATGATAGAAAATGATGAAGTGAGGAGTCAGGATGAGAAAGACAGCGAAGGTGGAGAGCCCAATTCCCCTGGATCCCATGACCACCATGGCCCATTCAACGGGGGGAGTGAAGATTTGGGAAAGAGTGATTCATTGCCTGTTGCATCGGCTGATGTTGAGAACAAGCCAGTGGACATACCTGTTGATTCTGATGCTGGGCAAAAGATTGAAATAGAGGGCAATGGTGGAGTCGAAACTGTTAAGGACGTGAAGTTTGAAGATGATTCTCCCATTCCCATTGAGTGTGTCGAGCCTGGAAAGAGTGATCCATCGCCTATTGCATTGGCTGATGTTGAGAACAAGCCAATGGACATACCAGTTGATTCCGATGGTGTGCAAAAAATTGGAGTAGAGGGCAATGGTGGAGTCGAAACTGTTAAGGAAGAGAAGTTCAATGATGATTTTTCCATTCCCATCGAGTGTGTTGAGCCTGGGAGTGAAGAATTGGGAAAGAGTGATCCATCGCCTGTTGCATCGGCTAATGTTGAGAACAAGCCAGTGGACATACAATTTGATTCCAATGCTGCGCAAAAAGTTGAAGTAGAGGGCAATGGTGGAGTTGAAACTATAAAGGAACTGAAGTTTGAAGATGATTTTCCCATTCCCATTGAGTGTGTTGAGCCTGTGAAGGAACAACATCATGAGGGCACTGAGAAATCCAGCATCATTAGGCCTGATGGTGAGTCTCTGGTCACTGATGAGGAAAAGTTTGGAGCTGAAGAAGGAAGCAAAAATTTGGAAATGACTGAATTTGAAGATTTGGAAAAGCCAGGTGAATCTTTGCCTCAAAAGTTGACCAAAGTGATTGATGGTGGCCCGGGTGAGGGTGTAAATGTGGCTGAACCAGTGATCTCTCTGTCCGAGAAAGTTATTGACTTCACGGAAGCTGCTCCATCAGAACATAAAGCAGATTTTGGACTTAATTCTAGGGGAAAAGAGGACTTGTTGACCTCAATAGATGAGGTCCAACAAGTTGCATCCAATGGGTCTGCATCAGACAATGTTGGGGCTAAAGTGTTTCCTTTGTCAGTTGAAAATTCTGGAGTTGAATCTGGTGCCGTAGCTTCTATCTCAAAAGAAAAGGAAGGTGAATTGTTGCCATCTTCAGGAGTTTTGGTTACTCAGACTCACAATGGCACAGAGAAGGCCAAGAATTTTGAGGTTTCTGAATTGAACAACGGGTTGGAGTCTGCATCAAATAATGTTGGGGCTAATGTGTTTCCTGTGTCATTTGAAAATTCTGGAGTTGAATCTGGTGCTTTAACTTCTGTCTCAAAAGAAAAGGAGGGTGAATTTTTGGGAACTCAAGGAGTTTCGGTTGTGCAGACTCATAATGGTACAGAGAAGGCCAAGGATTTTGAGGTTTGTGAACCAAACAATGGTTTGGAGTCTGCATCAAACAATGTCGGGGCTGAAGTGTTTCCTGTCGCAGTTGAAGATTCTGTCATTGAATCTTTTGCAGTAGCTTCTGTCTCCAAAGAAAAGGAGGGTGAATTCTTGCCGCCTCCAGGAGTTTTGGTTGCTCAGACTCATAATAGTACGGAGAAGGCCAAGGATTTTGAGGTTTGTGAATCCTCTGAGGACCAGGTATTACCTCTGTCTAACTTGAACTTCTATGTCTTTCTGGAGCTTTGGTTGTTGATTTAAAAAAAAAATAAAATAAAATTGGTTTGGCTGTGATTATCAATAGTAATTTCTGTTTACCTGCAGCCATTGGTGGCGCCGGCTCCAAGAATTGTGGAAAGGACATCCTGGATGAGCTGTTGCGGACTATTTGATATCTTTATGGGCTCCAGTAGATGACTAAAGGTAGAGAGTCAATAAAAGCAGAACTATACACATGCATGCACCATACACACGTACTCATACATGTACATGCATGCACACTTACAAACCATCTGTACTGGCAGCTCATACATGCATGCATTCAGTGCTATCTCTCTCTCTCTCATAAGTAGGATGCATTTATTTCTGTTTGAGGATGAAATTGCATGATCCTCTGTCTACATAGGCCATGTGCCTAGTCCAAAGGACTTATTCACACATTGATCATATTCTGGATGCATAGAGGTATTGATGCTTTTACTGCTTGGACCATAGTTTTTTCTTTTTCCTTTTCATTATATGGAGAAACGGGTGTCAGACCTAAAGTAATATATTGATGCATTATTAACATCTAAGAGGGAACGGCCTATGGGTAGGACTGGCAATTGATAACACAACTTGTTTAGATGAATTGTGTAAAGTATTTGGTTTAAGCATGTTTATGACTGGCATATTTGTGTTTGTGTTTGTGTTTGTGTTAGACTTACAGGAAAAAAGAAATGGGTGTAATGCGGGTTGACTTTCTTAACTTGTTTGTGCAGATTTATGTGACATTCACCTTAACACGCAGCACATTTGTATACATTTATACATGCATTAATAAAGTTATGTTTGATAAGCTATTTAGAAGATGCGATATACGTGTCTTGTCATTCACTTAACCTGTTAAATAATTATTTGTATCCCATTACCAATATGTGGCCTCGAACACAAATTGTCAATCCTTCTAGTGGCACGATAAGAAATGACTTTACATGGTCATTTCTCATTCTAATACTGACTGGGGGAATGTCTGACCAAACCCGAACTTGTTATATATACATAAATGTGGACATTATCTTTGTGGGATTTTCTTTTCTTTTCTTTTATCTTGACTGATGTGGTTGGTTGTGTTTTCTTTAAAGAAGTAAATGAAGTTCTCAACTTTTTGGGCATTGAATTGGGCCATGAACTGGCATTAAACTGCTGTGGCTTTGATGAAAGGTATGAACTTAGGCCAAATAAAAGGTTTTTTTCACTGTCTACTCTCTAGAAGAAGTGTTGTCTGTTCTAACAATACAAGGTTGTGCTTCCATGAAATGTTGCTAGATGGTAAAACATACAGATTCTCTATGGTGATTGAGAATCTGATACTTGAACTATGGAAAGAGGGGATGTTGCAACATTTATAATGTTCATTCATTGAGATTATATGCAGTATGCAAAAATCGAAATATATCTGGTGGCTAATCTGTGTTCTTCACATACTCTATGCTTCTCATGTATTGTCTTGTTCTTTTAACATGATTAGTGAAGTTACCATATAAATTAAAATGCTTTGAACATCATTTTGCTGCTTTGAAGCAACCTTTTTTTTTTTTCATAAGAAACAAACAAAGAGATGTACATGCTTTGGAGAATTTTCGTTTGTTTCATTTTCATGTCTGTAGTTCAGTTGCCAGTCATAATATCCTGTGGTTATCCTATTGTGGTCCTTATGCCTATACAAGCTGTGCAAAAATCACCTTGTTTGTCTTACTAAGACAAGGGATGCACTTGGTTTAGATTCACATACTGATCATACCTCGAAGTGAAAAATAGAGACTAGTGATGCACGCAATAAGCAATGGCTTGGAAATCTAGAAATCACTGTTCATGCTTGGAGGTCACTAACGTATGACATTCTGATGATGTTTATTATCTTTTCTCTTGGGTAAAATAGTTCTCTATTTCCCCCTCCTCCCTGCCATAAGTAAAGGTGCATGTAGGGGCTGAAAGTTGAAAATGTTGCATTTTACTAATCACTCACTTTTAATTTCTTGGGACAACTCGTCCTTCTTACAGTTGAGATGGGAATATTACAGTGCAACAAAATGAAAGTGGGGGTGTAGGGTGCATCATTTTTAAGTTTAGTTGAGTGCAACTCCATTGATGAAGGGGCTAAAAGCAAATTCCCCAGTTTTTAATGTTTTCAGCATTCAAGTTCCAGTTCCAGCATTGCTAAAATTCTGGACATCTGTTTTCGATCGCTGTTAGGGTTTGAAATGGAGAATTATCTGTTTTTGACCAACTCTGTATTTGCATGTGCACGTGTATGTGTTAATCTCGTATCCCTCAAGCTGATATTCTCTGATGTGTTGTTCTTTGCAGAGTTACAATATTACCGAACCTTGAGGCAAGGGATGAAGTGTGGGAAGGTTAGGAATGATTTTGTTTGAAGTTCAGGAGGTTTCATCTTGAAGACAATCCTAGGTTTCTCCTTTTACCTGATAGACCTGACTGAAATAAGAAAAAAAAAAAAAACCATTTTTGAGTCTTGTGCTGGGAATTGCGTCGTCTTTGTCAAGCCTTGGCCGGTCCTTGTCAGCAGTTCACTTTTTTTATTTTTATTTTTAATATATGAATTTTGCATTTTGGTTTTTTTTTTTCACTTGAAATCGTGTGCCGTGTTTGTCCTTTTTCCTTTCTGTGGTATAGGACCATTACATAGAAGAGGAGGACGTGTTTGTGTATGGGATAATAAGGTTAATTAGAACTTTATAATGGGTATCTATGAGTTCTGACATTGGAGGGCAGGATTTCAGGATTCGCACTGTGTGACTTCTTTAGGAATAATTTCGCCTTCCCTTAAGCCAATTAAGGAAATCGACCGATTTGATGATTTATTTGTCGACATAGGATGTTTTCTATGCTTCTACTATTCACTTTCTACTTGGTTGATGCGGATCACGAGGAAAGAATCCTAGTACATCTTTTGTTCAAGAGCTAGGTTTCCTTGTTCATGTGTCGTGTCATGAGGCCGTCATTTTCGTGATAATCCTTCATAGTAGAGCTCGACACCGCAGCCCTTTCTAAATCAGATTTGAGAGCTGTTCTAAAATAAGTAAGGTCGAATAGGTAATAATTCGTATCCCCAGTTTTTGTATGTCGAAATCGTCATGAGAGACATCCTTATCGTGGCGAATACTGCGAGTTGGTCACTTTACTTACCATCCTATTTGACTATTCTCCAAGGTGAAGAGTTCTTGATAATTGAGAGAGAGATCTCTTATTCATTCACACAAATCAGATATGAACACAATAAATCGAGCGATAGGGACAATCCCATGCCCTGTTTTTTACAAGACGCTTGAGGAAGAGAGGAAAAAAATGCGACACAAAAGCACTCAGACCTTCACACTCTCGACCTTCCACTGTGAATTGCTGCGATGTACATAAGTTGAGTCACCGACAGGATTATCATGAATGCCTCCATCGTTCTCTGCATGATGGTAGAAAGTGTCGTCAGAACATGTACGATGATCGAAAAGAGAGTATGTCGAGTGTGGAATATTCTTTACCAGGCGAGAGTTTCGGATGCGGAGCTCTATTTCTTTGGCAGCGAAACTGCAAAGATGAGAGAAGCCCAACCGTTAGCATGATGATAAGGCTTGAACTGGCGTTCGAAATTTGGAGCAACGGATGCTATGTGAATTGGAGGTCACGCAAGAGGTTATTCAAGCTGATAATCTCTTTTTGGATCGAACTTCATTAAAAAGTAGATGTTACCCCATAGCTAGAAGAGTGAGAGTCCAGGCAATCGCAGCGGTTGAAACTGCAGACGGCAAACTATCATAGCTCCATATGCGGAGATGGTTGAGTCCGGTGATGACTGATGCGACTCCGACGACTCCGGCTATTAAAGAAAATGTCACGAAAAATCCGGTCGCAGCATTTCCCATAGGGAAGTAAATCGGCGAGAAATGCGCCGGGAGGTCAAATCCTGGTCCTGCAATTCGCACTCCCCCAGAATTAGCAGCGAACATATAAGATGCAAAAGAATCCCTATAAATTTTGAAGTATGACAATTGAGTAATGGATTTATGGAGGTGAGAATTTGGTTACCAATGATGAAACCATGATCGATAGCTTTGTTCATAGCCCACCCACTGATGCCCAGAACAATGGTGAACATACAAAAGTTAAGAAGCAAAAGCAGCGAAGCAACGGGCTTCATTTGTGGACCGGCCATCGTCGGAATATCGCTTCAGCTCAACGAACAAGCAAAAGGGAGGATTAAAAAGGGGCGAAAGAATGTTCAGAAACCCACGGACGCTAACGCGATGGTGCAAAAGAGGAGTACTGAAAGTGCATGAGATCTGGCGGTGGCGGCTGGGGTCTTATATACATTGTGTGCGTTAAGGTCTTGGTTCTTTTCTTGCAAGGCTGTTGTTTCTAAAGGGATTTGTGGGGTTGTAAAGAGGGAATGCTTCACAATCAAGAAAACCGCAGGAAAGAATACCAGATACTTTCTTGGCTTTATCTTGAGATGGAACATTCTTGGCTCTTCCATCGGAGGAGGAAACCGATATTCCTTGCCTATGGAAAAGACATCTGATGGAAGAACCTCGACCCTTTACGTTAAAGTTAAACTTGAGTGTTTTGAACATAAATCGAGAAGTCCCAAGTCGGTCCTCCAAAAACACCATGAATTTCTATATTTCCTTTCGAGATGATAACACTTCGCGTACAGTGATTTTCCTGAAATGGACAGAATGAAGTTAACTACGCATTGTTTCAATTTTATGAAGTTAAAAACTCATCGTATCTTTTTCATATGACAAGTAAATCCATTTTACAGAAAGCTCGAGTCGAGAACAAACTCCCATTATTTTACCGTGAATCTGTACAGTGCATCTCAAAATTTATTCCCTGTAAAAGAACAGTGAAATGCTTAACTTTACAAACAACTACTTAAATTTCGTCGCCATAAATAGCATCGATCCTCCGTCTCCGACACATCTCTCTCGGTACATCCTAAATTTGTCTTCTGCCCAGCTGAATGAAGGAGAGCAAAGATCACATGAACACAAAACCGAACAGCTATAATAACTGTGTCAACTCCAGGAAACGAATTCTCATGCATCATCCAATTTCGCTCCATCCACATAGAGTAGATTGATGCATTCCGTGCTCACTTCAAGAAAACTCATTTTTTCGACAATCTAGTAATAAGGTTTTTCCGTCTGTTAAAAGGTGGCAAACGTTGAATTGTTCCTTGGATCCACTGTCACATAAAATTTTTAAGGTAATTCGAGTTGTCCATGTATACTAGGGGTGTGCAAAACAGGCTGCCCAACTTGGGAACCACATGGACCGGACCGAACCCGCAAGTTGTGTTCGGTTCTCAAGAGTGTTGGTCCGGTTCTTGGTTTTAAAAAGTGGAACTAGTATCCAGGCGTCTCGGTTCCCAGTTTCAAGGGGAATTGGACTGGACCGGACTAGATCAAATTGACTAGATATACTTTTTTTATTTTAAATTTCTTCACTTTTTTTTTTTTTTTTTTTTTTTTTCATTTCTTCATAATAGAAGGCATCAAGTAGTAAGTGATCGGTTCTATTGGACCGGTCCGAACTGGTTTCCAATCTTAGGACTAACCGGTTTGGTCCCTGGTTCCTAATTTTGGGAACCGATCCTTCTAATTCGATTCTCAATTCCACTTTCAAACCGGTCGGACCGGATACCGGTCATCCCTATTGTATAGCAGAAGAGATCACAAGGTGTTGCGGGGTTTGAACTCGTCCCAATCCTCTCCATAAAGGAATCTTAAAAGTGTAATTGTTAGGCTGAAGTACGTCAAGTCTGCTCAAGAATGAGTTCTGTTCATGTCAGAGTCTAGGACCACAAAGCTGTTTAGCATATTCTTCTCTCTTCTTCTATTTGTTTCTCCTCCGATATGATGTTGTCGGAAAGGACAAGGCCATTTCTTGGATAAACTTGGTCTATGCAGACTGACCCGGTGATGCTCAATCGTATGGATTCTAAGATGGGACCATACAGTCAATGGCTATAATGACGTTGGTCAAACGAGTGAGTCCATAGAAGCATGGGACCTCATCTTTATTGCAAAGTTACGTGAATATTTGAGGACAAATAGACTGATGTATTAGATTACGTGTCATTGTATCCAAGACAGCATGCAATACGTGATTTTACTTATAGTTTTGCATAAGAGTTGGTATTGTGTGGAATAGTTTATATTTTGTGGAATAAACTTGATATATATATCTCATGGTATATAAGAATGATTAGATGTTGATGGTTATTGGAACTTAATTTAAATTCAATTCAATTTTGGAAAATTACCATGACCACGCATTTCATGTAAAATATGTATTTTGCATCGTTCAATGATTTTGACATGATAGCAAACACTAATGTTGAATTTGTGGTGCGTTAGCCTTGTATTGTAAACCTAGCTATTAGTCTGTCATCATGTACCATTGTTACGGATCCAACGATTTGTTGATGATATTAATTTGACTTTGACTATGCTACCTTTTCTCTCAAAAATTCATCAATCTAAGGCTCCATTTATTTCACGAGAAATGAAGAATTTAAAAAATATTTTCCTAACAATGATCACTTGTATTGCTTTAAATAATTGTTGAAAAAATTTTTTCAAATCAAATTTTGTTTATATATTTTTATGGATGACTCATTCGTTTATTTTTTTAAGTAATATAAATAATCATTTTAAAAAATATTTTTCAAATCATTCATTTTTCACGAAATAAACGCACTCTAATTCAACGTTTTCTAGTGGATCAAAGGTCACCCATCGCTGGGGTGTGATCCTCTTTTTATTCTCTTCATCGTGTTTGATTGACGGCAGATAGGGGTATGCAAGAGAATTGATGGAACCTATGGTGGAGCAAATTCCGGGAGTGTTTTCAAGAAGTTTCCAAGTTTCAAAATTTCAGAATCAACACTTAAAAATTGTCTTAGGGCTTGGGTCACGTCCACCGTGGTGCTTACTTAAGTACAAGGTATAGGCTGTACAACAGCTAAGTAAACATAAGTGCATTGAACTTTCATAAATTTGTTATTTCTTAAAAGATTTTTCACATTTAGAGCTGTGATTTGACGAGAGAACGGATTTATTTTTCTTCATTGTACTTTCTGCGTTATTACAATATCATGTTTTTATTTAGAAGCTGAACTTGAAATTTATTAGGTAACAGCCTTGAACTTTTATGTTGAAATTTGTCTATGTAATTAAAAGAATTGTGGCATCTTTTTGTTAATTATTTTTTTAAATATATATAAATGCTTCGTAACTTGTGGAACGTATCGGTTTTGGTTTCAGAATAGTTCCAAGACCCAATGAAGTAGGTTGTAAGATCCAATTGGATATATTATAAGACTCGATGTGATAGATTTAAGGTTCCAAAAATTTCGAAGGAAGAAAAAGTTAAACTACCGAATAGAAATGGCTTAATGGGCGTGAGATGTTTAGTTATTAACGATGAAACCATGATCAATCGCTTCGTTTATCATTAGCACCATTTCAGATAGAACTCGGAAAGCTACGGACGTTAATGCGAATGCACAAAAGACGGGGATTGAAGGTGAATGAGCATTGGCGGCGGCGGCTAATGTGTTCATAGACTGTGGGTGTTAAGGTTTTGGTTCTTTTCTTGCAAGGCTGTTGGTTCTAAAGGGATCTGTGGGGGCTGTAAACAGGAATGCTTCATCATCAAGGAAACCCTAGAAATAATGGCAGATTCTTCTTGGCTTTATCTTGGGAATTCTTTCCTCAGATGGAACATTATTGGCTCTACAATTGCGGGAGGAAAGTGATATTCCTTGCCAGCGGAAAGGCATCCGATGGCTGAAAGTTCGAGCCTTTGCATATGCTTAGACCGGTGTTAAGACGAGGAGTCCTTAATCGATCTGAAAGGATGACATTCCACCCAACCAAGCCAATTGTAGTGAAGTCAAATGTTATGAATTCGTTTAGTTTCTTTAAAATGATAACACTTTGCATTCGGTGATTTACTGGGGCAAACAAAATAATTCTTTCCGAGAGTATCTAAACGTCTTCAGGTCACAAAATTACGTGGTATCAAGCTATACAAAATAAAGACAGTCAAGGGCTGGATAATTACATTTAGGATGTGAGAGGAAAGTTGAAAATTTTCATGCAAGTACCGTTGAAAATTAAACCTTTTCAAATAGACAAAACAACGGACGACACCGGAAGGCCAGGAGCCAGTGGCAACCCCCACCAACCCCCGCCTTGCGTTCGATCCTGACATATTTTTTGTGCAAACGCTCCATCAGAAATTCCCTCTGCCACTACCGTACTCCAACTTGGTAGTTTTTCCACCACTTGTCCAGGATTGAGCTTGCACCCCTAGGTATTCTCTAATTATACCTATGTCAGTTTTGGGTACAGGTACCCTTTTGTTGAAGGTCGTTTGAGCTTTTCTTAAGAGTATGGCATGGGTTACTTTAGTGCCATAGCGCCTGGTACTTGAACATTGGCTCGGGGCATTTTCTCTATGTGATAGGGTATTAGTACGTTCGACACAAAATCTAAATGTGAAAATTTGTCCTCTAAAAAAGGAAATATGACAAATAATCTGGGTTAAAAAACATTTTTTTTTGTGCAAACAAATGATCACTTATATCACTTAAATATATATATATTTTTAACTATGAGCACATATTATTTCATTTTGGATGACAAATCGTTTTAAGCGTGGCGAGTTGCCTCGTCCCTATACAAAAGATGGGATGACGAGAACTTGAAGCATGGTGTTGAAGAGTTTGAACTCACCCCATCACATGAAGCAAAAAGTAGAATTTGTTAGGTTTAAGGTTTCGTTTATTTTGTGAAAAATATATGATTTGGAAAATATTATTTTTTTTAAATGATCGCTTGTATCACTTATAGAAAATAATAATTTTCTTCATCATCCACGAAAATATATAGACATATATTGTTTGTCGATAATGAAAATATTTTTTACCAACTGATTATTTCAAGCGATATCAGCGATCAATTTTAAGAAAATGGTTTCCCAGTCATTCATTTTTTTATTTGTTTCACGGAAATGAATTGATAAATATTTTCTTTAAAATAATTGGTTACATCGCTTACAAAAATGAATGAACAAATCATCATTTACGAAAATGTTTAGATATAAATTGTTATTGATAATGGACATATTTTTCATTGGCTAATTATTCCAACTAATATAAATAATCATTTTTGGGAAAATATTTTTCAAATTATTCATTTTTCACGAAACAAACGGACAATAAAAACTCAATTTCGGTTCAAGCCCGAACAGTCATAACAATTGTTAGTTTCTCTGGCATTAAGATGTGGAGCATAATAGGCAAAAAAATAAAAATAAAAATAGTCGGACTTGGCTCTATTGTGCTCGAGCAGGCAAAACTCCATTCGATCTTGGGTGGAGAGGAACCCAACAATGAATTCTGTCAACATAAAGTAACCCCAAATTTTAATAATTGTACTTTTGAGGGTCGCTAGATCTCATATAATTTGTCATTTTATTCGCTTTCAGTTTCAATTCCGGCGTTCGATTTCCTTGGTCACACGTCATAAATGACGGATGCGATTAATAAGGGACACTAGTGCGATGGCGGAGGTCGGATGACGGTTTATTGAAAGGACCGGCGGAGCCATGTTGCCAGCGACGGGACGGCGGCACCTGGTGGAAAACGAGGTTGACGTCAAACGACGAGTAACCGGAATGAGAGCGGCGAGTCTACGTCTAGTTAACTTTCCTTTTATGACACTAAAAACTCTAAATTATTTTTTATGACATCAATTTTTTGGGGTAAATGTGTCAAATAAAGATAAATTCGGGGTTTTTATTGTTACAAAACAAAGGTTTACAGTTTTTGATCTCACACAAGTATAAGTTTGGATTTTTAGTGTCGCGAAAAAAAGTTTAGGGTAGATGTGTCACATGAATACAAGTTTGGGATTTTTTATGTCATAAGAAAAAAGTTTGAGATAAATGTGTTACAGTTAGTAAAGTTTGACATTTTTTGTGACTTTTTCCCTTAATTTAATTATGTACTACTTTTATATGTTTTAAGTCATTTGAATCTTGAAGAATTGAAAATGTTGAATTCATATATTATAGATGTATGTCTAGATTAGAAGAAAGTATCAACCATTATCTTCGTACAGAATCACTTTTTTTATATAGGTAACTATTAATTTCTAAAAGAAGTCATTCTTTATATCTCAAATTATAGAGATAATGACATTCTAGTGTTTAAAAAAAAGTAATCATTCATAAAAATCGGCCATTAACAGACATGTTTTTTCAAAGGCAAATATAAAAGTAGTTGACTTGCTATAAGAGTAATAATTGGCAATGCATATGATAATAATAATTTTCATCACAAAAGATGCTCGGCTTACATAAACACTGGCCATTAACTGACATGTTGTTCATGTGCCAATAGGTGAATATAGCTACCAATCTTTAGTACGTGTTTTATCCTCGAACTTTTTTTTACAATGTTCAATCAAGCTCGTAATGTTGACTGGGTCCTTTAAGTATGTTTTTTTTTTTTTTACTTGTATTTATTTGAAAAGTTGAAAAAAGTGCTCATCACATGGCATTAATTTGCAGTTTATTGCCATTCTAGCATCACATGTGGTGTTAGATGTCGTCAAAAACCTTAAACAATACGGAATAATAAATATTTTTGCAAAATTCAGAAAATGGGAGAGTCGCCCAAGTGCAATGAGGGTCTTGCATCTCTCGTTGGGCTTTAGCGTCGCCTAGTGTTTCAAGAAAATTCGTGGAACTTGCTGAATCTACAATGGTAGTTATATGTCATACTTTTGCAATAGTGGTCAAGAAAAACTAAAAAGAGTTGGACCCGTTGATTTTGGTTTTGATCATTTACCAGCCACACCTGATTCCCACCAAATAACATTAGAAAAATCAAAGTAAGATTTCTATCATTATTGCTCTTGATTTTAACTCTCTAAAGAAGAGCAACTTCCTTTGCTCCTTTAGCTTGAAACAAAGAAATGTTCAGTGCCACTCATTGTCCAACTAGCAGATGCAATTGACAAAAGCAGCGCTGTATTCCAAATGGTGGGACTAAGACATCCATTATCTCCTCTCTTTACTATGGAATCCTCGACAGGATCGTCCGTGCAATCTTGACGTTTGTCTTGACCTAGAAAGCAAAGCAACGACTTACATGGCCAAATCATATCTCTATGATTCGAGCTTCAATAATTGCTCAATCAGACTGTGGAGGTTTTGTTTTATTAGGAGCCTTATTCACGTTGTCATGTTACAATCTATTGTAGGAATTTCCAAACTAAGTTTAAAATGATTAAAATCATGAACAGAGACCTTTTTTTTTTTTAATCCTCTACCCATGAAATAAATCAGTTTCAATGGATTGACTATATATACAAAATTGACATCGTATTTAGATCTTTGTGTACAAACTATTATTTTGATTTACAGCATATAGAATTAAAAGACAAATGCAAATCAATTGATAAACGCTAATGATTCAATTTGCTCAGTGTTAAAGCACTAATCCTAAACCGGATAACTATAACCCGCAGCTTTTGTGGGAAATCTAAAGTAGAAATTATATGAACAAGAGACTTTATACAAGCTGTCTCTATGTCTCTTAAATAGCAACCACTTTTGTATGAAGTACCATGAAAAAGATGTCTTCTTATGGTGTGCCTCACGAAGGTGGACAATAGCATTTCTTTTTACAGAAGCGGATTTTTTGAAATTCCACCAACGTGTTCTTTTAGGTAAGAGCGAAAATTTTGCATGATGGACCTATGTTTTTTTGAATTGTGATCTTAGTCTGCAAATTCAACCTTTCTAGTCAATGCGATCCCTCACAAACATATGTTTTTTTTTTTTAAATTTATGACTCATGTGGATTGTGAAACTCTATACAATAATTTGATTCATATGTACTGGTTGATATTCTTGAGATCTAACACTTTTTGCAGGCACAATTTTTTTAAATGAATGCTCAAAATTATGTTTCTCATGCTTTTGATGAGTATAATAAAGTATATGGACTGTTTAACTTAAACAAATGTCACAAACGCAAGCAGTTCACCCATTCAAATATATTTAGTAAAACTTCTCCGTAATGTGGTTGGCGAGACTAATTTTGAATGCAAGATTTTATGATGAAATTTACTGCATACAAATTAAATGTTTAACCATTCGGACAATAATTCAAGATTG
The DNA here is from genome assembly GCA_014182395.1 of Eucalyptus sp. ANBG9806169. Classification (NCBI taxonomy): domain Eukaryota; kingdom Viridiplantae; phylum Streptophyta; class Magnoliopsida; order Myrtales; family Myrtaceae; genus Eucalyptus; species Eucalyptus sp. ANBG9806169. The sequence continues at coordinate 3,637,496 of CM024576.1, read as the reverse complement.
CAAAACAAAATGATTCGATTGGAAGTTATCATCAAATGGTTTTGATCATAGAGGCCTTTCAAACTGTCTTTTCTTATATTAAATGTGAATTCCATCATGCTCCTCTCTTTTGACTAAAGTAAAGCAACACCTGTCACACAACAAAAATTAAGTGTAGAGAAGTATCTAAGAACGTTTAATCATTTGGCCAATAATTCAAGATCGCAAAACAAAATGATTTGACAAGAACTTATCACCAAATGGTTTTGATCATAGAGGCCTTCCAAAACGCCTTTTCTTATATTAGATGTAAATTTCATCATGCTCCTCTCTTGTGACTAAAGTAAAGTAAAACTAACCTTTTCATGCTGGCTTCGGACATAGTTGGCCCACCCCTGGACCCAAGGAAATAATAATAATAATAAGAACATGCTTCACATGTGAGCGAGCCTAGTCGATCACCAACTTTGATTTATGTGGGCTCTATATAAGACTTACCTTATCTAACAATTGAAATTCATCGAGATCTTGTGCATCCGGTTAATGCAAGTGCGGCTTGGATCCGCACTAAAACCATCACCAACTTTGATTTATGTGGGCTCTATATAAGACTTACCTTATCTAACAATTGAAATTCATCGCGATCTTGTGCATCCGGTTCATGCAAGTGTGGCTTGGATCCGCACTAAAATCACTGGGCCCAATGCCTGGCGACCAATAGGAGAGGCTTGGTGACAGTGACAAGAGACTCGCAAGGCTCTCTCGGTGCATGAATACTTCAAGTCATCTTGAAGTCTTCGGAAGAACAAAACAACATGCCACAGAAAAAAAAGAAAAAAAAGAAAAAGCATACAGAAGAGACGTTTGACTGTGATCCATCCGGAGAATGACCTTTCTCAATGATGAAATGTGCACTGCGTGAATTGAGGACGTCACTTGGGAGATTTCCCAATGATGAAGGTGTGTACCACAACAAGATGATCAAGTATGATAACAGCGGCACCAGAAAAATATAATGATGATTTTCGCAATACCATGGATACGTCTCCCTATTTTATATTTCAATGAGCTCTTATCACATAACATCATCTATTAAATTAATTATGCTGCTTTAATAGGTTTTAAGTTTTTTGAATCTTCTAAAATTGAAGATGTTGAAAATTATCATTCCACTTTGAAAATTATTATTTTCTAAAGAAGTCACTTTGTACATCTTGAATTACAAATATAATGACTTTTAGGTGTGTTAGACAAAGTAGCCCTCTTCTGTAAATATTAGAAAATATCGAGATACTTTTCGTGTAGATTGAACATGTACCCGTCATTATATTTATTGTCATGTAAAGATGTATTAAAATCATAAAAGAAAAAAACTTGCAATAATCTCAAGAATTTCTAATAATATATTGCAATATTTGTTTAAATAAGATTAGCATCCCAGAGTCTATTTCCAATTGTAGTTCCAAGCAAATGTAAAAAGCGGTTGACTCTGAATTTTGTGTTGGGACTGGGCAAGTGAAAAAAAAAAAAAAAAAAGCTGTCCGTATTGGGTCTTTTAAGTGTATTCCTTTTTTTTTTTTTTTTTTTTTTTTTTTTGTGTTAGTCCATCTATTTAAAAAATTTACGAAAGTGCTTACAATATGGCACTAAGTTGCAATTAATTTCCATCATAGCACCGCGTATGATATTATATGTGGCCATCAAAACCTTAAACAACATGAAAAGTTAAAGAATGTTTGAATCCTAGGAAGGAGCAAAATGTCAGGAGTTTGCCACATGTGGAAGATGTTTCTATTATCTATCAAGGGCATGATTCTGACTTCAGTTTCAATATAACATGAGGCATTGTGGCGACTTGGTTCGTAAGGAAGCTTTATAAATAGAGAAAAGATACATTACTTGTCACGCCCCGATCCTCCGAGCGCGTGCCCATCCCTCTTGGTCGATTAAATAGCGACGTCCCAAGACGCATCGCTGATCCATTCATTTTAATATGCATACGGAAGCAAATAAATAATCCCCAAACAACAACAAGATGAGATAGAAAAGTAGGGCCATAATTTTTGAAAGTGAAAATCACAACACGTTTATATATAATATACATATCAAGCCGTGTCATTACAATACCGGTCTATAAAAATAAGGTCTGCAAAACAAGGGGGGTTTCATAAAACTACAGATCCTCATCTTCCTCCTCATCCTCATTGGAGCCTTCAGCTGAGCACATCGGAGTTCCTGGATCCAACAGGTACGGGTCCACACCGAACCACCGGGAGGATCTGTTATACATTTCCTAAAAGCAACCTCCAGCACATACAAATGTATCTCAGATTCTAGTATGGGACATTCTCTCTATCCATCCCGCGCACGTCGATACCATGATCTGTATTGATGGGGTGCCTTATGAGGTAAAGCCTCATCAATCCAGACCACGGACCTTATGAGCTCATAGACCCATCCTCTTGGGCTCCCATGAAGTGGGATGTAAGATACCTGCTCTGTGACATTCTTTGGCTGTATAAAAAGTTCGGGAGGAGCTACCATCTATGTACCTAAAATGTTATCCCACAATGGGGTGAGACGACTAGGAAGAAAATATGCCACAAAGGTTGCCTAAGCACAAACACGAGTCAGAGGACTTACCTTTGCCTTAGTTACTTCCTGCAAGTCAATACAATTCAAACAATCATCCAATCAATTCAACCAATCAGATCGAACCATCGATCAATCAACTCAGTCGATTCCATGTCATCAAGACCATCTCCTGGTCATCTCAATCAATCACTCGTTCCACTATTAATCACGGCCCCACGGGCACAGCCTATTAAATGTTTAGCGGTAAATCACGGCCCAATGGGCACAACCTATTCCAAGTTAGGCGGTAAATCACGGCCTTATAGGCATAGCCTGCTTTGGCGGTTAATCAGGGCCTTATAGGCATAGCCATACTTCGGTGGTTTTCTTGACCCATCCCATATCGTCACGCACAACATACATCACCTCATCTTTCGATAGTCATTTTACCACAACTATAAACCACCAAACGATTATTCACCCACGACTAAGGACATTGAGCTTCCCACATGAATTCCTCAATTAAAATAATGTCCTAGCCTATTTTCTTTGTGTTAAAAATATACGATATAAAAATAATCGTGTGTGGGTACACGGTTGGCTTGAGCAAAAGATATAATATCTTTACTTTATAAAATCCCACTATTTTCAGTAATCTACAAAAATATTTTTGGTGATGTAAACCAACACCCGGTAATTTTCTAATTAAATATTGAAATTAATAAATTTCGGGATAAATACCCAAAATTACCAATCGCACTCAATTTGCACAAAATATCACTCAATTAATTAAACAAATTACACCATTGCGATCAGCATAAAATTCCAGTCACCGGCTATCTCGGTCTAATTTCCGGAAAATAATAATTAATTGAATAATTACGGAAATTAATTATTAAATACCAATAATGCACACTTAGGCCGTAAAAGCCAAATTAAAAGCCGAGACGGGCCAGGAAAATTTCCGAACCACTCTAGATAAAAACTAGAGTTTGTCTAGGTTCTAATTACACTACTCTAACCACCTAACATGCAATAACGATTAATTAAATCACTAATCTATTATAACTATCCACCCAATCAACACTTAGTCTAAATTAATCAACATTTACATGTCATTAACTTACTAAGTAAGGATTAGTGAGTTAAACTCACTTGATTAGCAATTCGCTTGGACCACAACGACGGGGATGTGGAGACGAGCCACAAACTCTGAAGTAGGTGCACCTTTCAAGGTCCAGAAGGCCACAAAACGGGCCAAACAGTGGCTGGAAAACCACTAGCTTCGGTTTTGCCTTGGTTGAGAAAAGCTGGATCGATTGGCTTAAAGCGGCGAGGATGGAATGCGAGGACTACGGCAGCTTGGGCGGGCATGCAGGCGGGCATATGGCGACTCTAGCGACCACGACGGTGACGTACGGTTGCCTGGCGACTTTTGATAGCTACGAGCATCAGTGAAACGAGTGGCTGGAGACGTGGGCAGGCTGGACGATCGCGGGTGGTGTGTGGGTGATTGGCTTGAAGCGGCGAGGATGGAATGCGAGGACTACGGCAGCTTGGGCGGGCATGCAGGCGGGTAGATGGCGGCTCTAGCGACCACGAGTGACGTGCGGTTGCCTGGCGACTTCGGACAGCTACGAGTAGCAGCGGAACAAGTGGCTGGAGACGTGTGGTCAGGCTGGACGATCGCGGGTGGTGTGCGGGCGAGCGAACGGCTACGAGGGGTGGTCTGGAGGCTTGGTGGATGGTTGCGACAGCAAGGGGGGCTGCTAGTCAGATTTCTAGAATTGTTGAAGCTTCAAGGAACTCGAATGGAGGGAGGGGTTGACCGGTTAGGAGGAGAGAGGAAGGGGGAGACCAACAAGGCTTTGAGGGCCCTATATGCTTCCTTCTTATCCCTTTGCCTCCTTAGCTTGGTCCCACCTTGCAAGCTGGCTTACTTAGCCAATTTTCCAGACCAAAAACTTCTTCTAAAAGCCTTGGAGTGGTCCAAAAGTCATGGACCAAGGGGGGGTGTGGCACCCTAATCCTATAGGGTCGTCATAGTATGCTTTCCACTTTGATCCTTATCTTGAAGGACTATAAGTCCTAAGAGATTGTTATTTACTTTTTACGGTCCCGGCGCAAAATAGAAAGTTGAGCGAAAGCGACTTCACACCACCCCAATCCATTCATATCGAAATGATGCACATATACTAAATATTTTTATAAGATAAACCAAGCACTTTTATTTATATAACTTGATGGGCAACATGAGTTGGAACTACAAAAGGCCAAGGCTATCTAACACTCGGTTGTACCAAAAGCGTCCAACTCCAAACACGGTCATGAGCTTAAATCCATCAGTTAGTGCCGGCAATAAAAAAGCTTCACTAGCTACCCATTGCCTGGGGTCGATCACACCCAGCCCGGTCCATCGGCTGGCGGCGACGCAACATCCCCATCATGATCCCGTTGTGGCGAACGTGCACTGACATGAACTCCTGCACCACATGGCCTCCAGGTAGGCCCACATCATACATAACGAGCACATGGACGCGAACGAACACCAACCCCCGCACCCCAACATAGATGTGCTCGGAACATGAGCACTCGACATCGACTGGCACGCCATAGAAGGTGCCACGAGAGACGGGTAGCAAAGGCATCTTAATTTGAAATGTTAGTCCCCAAACGGGGTGAGTACATCCACTCAGTAGCAAAAGATTCAACAAGCTATAGAGCATACAATCAACATTAAATTTTATATTAGATAACAAGGCAAAAATCAAGGGGTAATAGGCATTAATGATATGGAAATTTTCAACATCAGACAGTTGCAATCTCATAAAAATCATGCGCCACATAACCAAATCACATATAATTTATTTGGCCTTTGAAAATTTTCATTCCCTAGAGGACTAGTGTTTGCGTCCCTCCAGGCATTCGCATCCACCCTGGCATTGCGAAAACCTCCGGCATTTAGCCACCAAGGCCACCGGGCATCCGGAGCATATCACGCCTCCAGGCATCTCGTACCCCACCTGGCATCACGAGGATAAATCTTCGAAGCTCACCATGAAAATGGTTGCTCGGCCATCCGGGTTTACGTACCGACAAGCATACAACCGGGCATCCCGAAACTCCCGGGGCATACCTCTAGCATTCAGCCTCTTAGGGCCACTGGGCATCCACAAGGCATCGATTCTTTCGATCCTTTGGACTTCCCGACTCCCGGGGCATCATTAACCCGAGGGTTCAATGGATAACAATTCACATTTTAATTCCAAATGCATCATATGCCAAACAAGATATCTCACAAACTTTTTATCAATCACAATATCCCACCATCAGCATCATCAAGTCAAAATCTCCCACCATTAGCTTCATCAAGTCACATGGCAATTCGAGAACTATACTTCATATAGGACAATTTTATAGAAATCTCGAAACAGTAACTTAATTTCTACAATTGTGCAGTTTTAGAAACAATTCAGAATTAATTACTTAACGAGCTCAGAAAATTACGAAAATTTGACATGTTATCAATAAGACCTAGAGGAACAAATCTCAAGAATAACACTAGGTCAGATTCCGTATGCACAGAGGGTAAAACTTCGATTTTCTTCCTACCCAACATTCTGTAAAATTCCAGATTTCATCTTTTCATAGGAAAATTATTTCGATGGTCATAATTTGTTATTTTTCTCTGAATTTTGGTTATTCATGAAGATGTGCTCTAAAACTTTCATCAAGGGCTCGAAATCAAATTATGGCCAGATAATTACAGAAAAATAAAAATGTCGCCAGAGGTCACACTCTTTTTCACAAAAACAGTTCACAAGTTCATGAAACTCCTCCTATACATTAGATTTCGACCTCCCATCATTATACTCTTTGTCCATACACACAAAACACCCTTCCACATCATGATTATCACTAAAATTCCTCATGGTCAGAATCTCAAATTCACTTGGTTTCACTTGCAAGTTCAAAAATCCAGCACTCACACTTCATGAAATTCGAAATCAGCACATGCACCTCATCTACAACTAGTTTTCTTGATCTAACACCCTCCTACATACCAAAGACTCCACATGCAGCTCAAGTACTCCATGTTCTTCACCTATCTCACTTCTTTTCTAGGCAAAACAGCTTGCAACAACATAGATTGAAGAACAAATGCTTGCCTTGAACTCTTCACACAAGGGTTGTCCGAAAATTAGAGATCCGGTGGTCATAGCTTGGCCGGTCGGCGACGGGGTCCGGTGGCATTGACAGCGGTTGCACGGACACGGCGAGAGGCGGCCCTTCCTTCCTTTCCCCTGCTGCCTGCACGACTCCCTCCTCTCTAGTTTGGTTTCCTCTCAAACTCTCTCTCTCGGTCTCTCCTCCTCTTTGTACGAAGCCCCCTCCCCCTTTGTTTTGTTCTTTTATTAATTAACTCCATTTTGCATGTAGGAAATTGAACAAAGGACAAGTGGTTAAAGAGGAAGGACAAGTGGAGGTACAATCAAGGACAAATGTTTAGGTTGAAGGGCACGCTTTCTCCCCCCCCTTTTTCAGTTCGTGCGACACCCTTGGGGTGTTTCTTTGGCATGCTCGGGCCCGAATTCTTGGGCCCAAGAGTCCAAGAAAATGGGGCCCTAATCCCCCCCCTTTTTATTTTTTTATAAATTTGTATTCTATTTCTATCCAAATGATTTAATAACAAATTTAAATTGCTTAATATACATATACAAGTACACGCACGCACGCACGCACGCACGCACGCACGCACGCACACACACACACACATATATTCCAAAATCTTATGGCCCATTAAATATAATTTAAATTTGCGCATAAAATTCATAGGCAAAAATCGAATCCCATCCTTTTGTTTTAAAAGGATATAATTGAAACATATTAATCTAAAAGAACAAATTACAAATTGACACATGTAAATTAAAAAAAAACAAAGTCACAGTGACTATCACCTATCTGAGGGTCACCTAAAGTTTCGGAATGCCACAGGGGGCTACGAATTTTGTACACATTTGGCTCAAATTGGATTCAATTCCTTCTTGAATCGGTGCAATTCGGCCCTCACAAATCCCACCAACGCACTCACGATCAAATTGGCATTTTTCCTCACCAATAGATCCCACTTGCATCCCAATTTCGCGATCGAAAACGGGCCCCTGAATTTTTTAGACAAAAATGGCCATATCTCGACTTTTCGCCAAAAATTTCAATTTGCAGAAAAATATTTGGAAACTAAGTCAACATTCCTAAAATGATTCGTGACATGACAAAACTTTCAATTTTTGGAATCGGATTCAAATTTGCGGTTAATTTCAATTTATTGCGATTTTAGCGTGACCTAGGCTACCGAGTAGCTTTCAGAAAGTTTTAATGCAAATGACTCGTGGTTGATTTTCTTCGAGCCACAATGAACCCCTTCGATACATTGGCGACTCTCGTTGTTGCGAAAATCTTGAGGTTTCAAATACAAACACAATGTACCAAAATGACAGAAAAATCAGTTTAGTGCCGGTCGACGAGAATTTTGTAATTTAGTGGAATTACCCACGTTTAACCACAAATCTCAGTTGAACCGACCTATCTTTGATTTCTAATCGAGCTTTACTGTGCTGTAATGAAACTTTCACCCGCTAACGGGTTAAACTGAATCTCTTTACGATAGCAGTTCATCTTAGCTCGTTGCTTGGTGAGCCAGTCCATGCCAATTATCACATCGAAATCATACATGGCTAGGACTATCAAGTCTATCTTCCCCTCTCGCTCACCAATTGCTAATGTGCAACCAAGACAACCCACTATAGCTAATGCCTTATCCTTTAATGGTGTCGATATACTAATCACTGACTCCAATAACTCAGGAATCAATCCTACCAACTTAACATATTGCTCAGCTATAAATGAATGAGTTGCACCAGGGTCAAATAAAGCATAAGCATCATGGTCGTTTAGTGAAACAGTACTTGTAATCACGTTAAGCTCATCCTCAACCTGTCCTCTAGTATTGACGTATGTCCTTTTTTGAGTTGGAGGTCTGAGCAGTCCACCTTGCTGTGCATTCGGGGGCGCGTATCCTCAACTTTGACCCATTAGTGGTGGTGGTGGCAACTACGGCGGTCCCATCTGTCTCCTGGGACAATTCCTAGCCAAGTGACCTTGCTGACCACACTCAAAATAAGCACCCGGCCTAGAATGACACGGGGCCAACCCATGTCATCTTCTGCAGAAGCGATACACACCATTCTGTCCTTGCGATGACTTTCCTATTCCACCCTTCCTGTTAGGCAGAACAGGATACCTTCCTCCAGTCATCGATCTCTTCCCAAACCAATTCCTATCCTGGTTAGAACCAAACCGCAACCCAGATACGGTGGCTTGTCCATTCAAATTCTTCTCTATTAGTTGGGCTCGTTTGTACAGCTCGTTATAGTTCTTTAAATCGAGTGGTATCGACAAATTTTTCAGCTTTGGTCGGAGGCCATCCCTAAACCTTATCGCTTTTTCCTCGGGATCCTCGATCAACCTAGGAGCGTACTGCGATAACTCGGCGAACTTCGCCTCGTATTGGTCCATAGTCATTAGACCTTGATGAAGGTGTAGAAATTCCGCTATCTTCAGTTGCTTGGCACATCTGGAGAAATACTTGCCATTGAACGTTCTAACGAAAACGTTCCATGTTAGAACCACGCCTTCTGGGAAAACACTTTCTCTGGTGGCCCCCCACCAAGTACTTGCAATCCCCTACAGTTGATATATTGTAAAGACGACATTCTCTTCCTCTATGCACCTTAGCAGTGTAAAAGCTTTCACAAATTCTTGGATCTAGAAAGGACTGCAGCCTTGGGATCTCCTGTTCCTGTGAACTTCTGCGGTTGCAACTTCAAGAACTGCTCAACGAGCTTATGAATTGGTCTCTCGGCAACCACGTTCCCCTATGGAACTTCAGCAAGTGCGGCAGCAGCTATGGTAGTAGCGGCGGCTTGATTATGGGCCTGCTGCCCTATCAAAACTCCAATCGTCTAATGTCACGCCCTGATCCTCGAACGCGTGCCCATCCCTCACCTGGTCGATTAATAGTGACGTCCCAGGACGCATCACCGGCCCCTTTTGTTTTTAAATGCACATGTGGAAGCATTTATAAAAATCCCTAGACAATAATTCAATGGGATAGAAAGGTAGGACTACAACTCATAGAAACTAGGACATACCTTTATACATATCATGCTAATTCATTTACATCGCCAGCCGATAATTACAAGGCTTATAAAAAAGGTTGGTTCTCAAAATTTGTTGTCCTAGGACCAACTATTCAGACCCAATTTCTGGACCCTCAGGGTCCACTTGATCTAAGCGAGACGACAGGTCTTCCACTTCACTGTCAGGTAGGTCCGCTTGTTCCACCTCCTTGGCTGCATCAGTCACTTCAGTAGGGACATCGAAGCTTAAAAGGGGGCCTATCCTTAAACCGTATGGAGTGGTTCGAAACTAGGCTCTAAAAAGATCAGGTACCTCTTGATTTGGGGCCTCTTCAGCCCAGATTGAAGTTACCACCAACTCATGTCCAATCGCTCATTGGGTCAGGAAAAGCATAGACATGCTTGGTCGTTCTCATAGGACAACCATACCGGCTAAAGGGATCTGCCATCTCCGAACCTGAAAATGTTGTCCCACATTGGGGTGAGACTACGTCTCAGCAAGTTCTACCCCACCAAGACTCAATTAGGGAACCAATACACCACATGGTTGTCTAAGCACAGCATGAGTCAGAAGACTTACCTTGGCATCAGTCGAACCTACAATTCAAGGTTATATATAGATGCTTCATATATCACATCAAACAGTCAATCAAATCATGACAATCGGCTCAAATCATTGATCAATCGAGCTAGTCGATTACATGTCATTCGGACCATTTCTAAGTCATTAATTCCACACCATATAACCTCTAATAGTACACTCAGTCATAGAGCCACATTAATGCTCTTAGGCGTCAATTTTGCCAAGGTGACGTATACACTAGACAATTGCGTGCGTTCTTTAAGGCACCGTTTTTGCAAGTGATGTCCTTAATCACCAAATCACATATGCCTATAACAATGTATTTAATAGACAGTTACGTGTGTTCTTTAAGGCGCCGTTTTCGCCAGTGATATCCTTAATCACCGAACCACGTATGTCTATAACGATATAAGTACTAGACCGATACGTGCGTTCTTTAAGGCGCAATTTTCACCAGTGATATTCCAAATCACCGAACCACATAGGTCCATAATGATGTATGTACTTGACCATTATGTGCGTTCTTTAATACGCCGTTTTCACTAGTGACATCCCAAATCATCGAATCACGTAGGTTCATAACATCGTATCTGATTGGTTGTAGCCCAAAGTATTTCCAGTTTACTCTCACAATTCTTTTTGCTTTACAATTCATCAAAGCATTGTAAATGCTGAATAACCAAATTTAGCCATCTACCAATCAATCATTTAATTTCACTCAATTCAATCAATTTAGGATAAATTGATAAAATATCACAATTAATTCAATTCCATGCAATGTAGAGCTCAAATAAATAAATAGACTACACCACAAAAATCAGCACGAAATTTCAGTCGTCGGCTATCCCTGTCTAATTTCTGAAAAAAAAAAAAATTAATTTCGAAAATTAATAAATAAATATTAAAATCCAATTTAGGCCCAAATTGCCTAATTGAAGCCTAATAAGGGTCGGGAAAAATCCCCATATACATTCATTAAATAATATAGGCAATTCTCTAGCTAAGTACGCTAACCACCTATCTAATATGCAATGCAATTAACTAATAATTACTAATCCATTCTAATCTAACCACATAATCTCACTTAATTAACACTAAACAACCCCTATGCATAATTAGTCCACTAACTAAGGATTAGTGAGATTACTCACCGGATTAAAGATCCGCTCGGATCAAATTGACAAGCGCACGACCAAGTTTGATTCTCTCCAAAGCGATTCCGCCAAATGGGGCCGAGACGGCTCACAAACGGGCCATGAGGCCTTCAAACCCTTGCTACAAAATAACTACTGATCAAGAGCTAAACATGTTGGAATGGGTTGCTGAACGGACTTCAAGGGCAGGCCATCGCTGGTGGATGAGAGGTCACTAGACCCCAATGATTTTGCTTGTGATCGGTGGGCTTGCGACTTGAAGATGGAGCTGTACGTGGGCCTTTGCCCAATCAAAAACAAAAGGACATAAAGGAGCTGCGGTGTTGATGCCGATTTGCTGGGGAAAAAGACCTGAAATGGTGGGCTCAATGGAGAAGCGTTGGATGAATTACACGAAGGAGAAACGACCAAATATGTGGCATCGGTGGGGCTGAAAACGTGCATAAGGAAATAAAAAAATGAAGAGAAGTAGAGAGTGGCAGGGAACTCGTTGAAGCTGCGGGCTAGAGAAGAGAGATGGGGCCGAAGCAGCCAAAAGGCATGCGGATTCCAACTGGTGCACTGCTGAAGAAGACCAACAAAATGAGGAAGAAATCTGACAGCTGGCAACAACTTTGATTGAATGAGTCCAAGAGGAGGGGTTGTCGTTGAAGACAACGAGAGGAAGGCCCAAAGAAGAAACAAAATTGAAGATAAGGATGCAAATACGATCGGCTGGGAGGGAGAAATGTAAAAGAGATTGAAAGGGAGACATGCACGTGCATGGATAAGAAGAAAGAGGGGGGTTTATCTTTGACCAATAGTCAAAGAAATCAAGGCATAAAGAAGGCCGCAAAAAGGATAGAACGTCGGACTGAAGGGGTTGCAGGTCCAAGAAAATAAAACCAAACCAAGTTAAAATTCTGCTCAACTTCAACATGAGAATAATTGGTCATCCAAAGCCAATTTCAACCTCGGCTTGCACAATTGAGGTCCAAAATAAGACGGTCCTTTAACCCTACGAATTTTCTTCGAAATCGATTTTTATTTCATTTTTCATGGCATCTGATTTTCCGAACAAATAAATTCGGTTGAGGTCCAATTAGAAATAAGAAAAAGCCCAAATAACTTCCATTCACTAATTCACTTACACCAGATGCCAAAAGTCTCTTCAAATTGGCCAATCCGAGTTCTTGTTCATTTTACACATCATTTGCAACGATTTTCCGCAAAAATCCTGAGCTCGCCAAAATTTTCTCAAAAGGTGAGTTATGAGAAAATCGTTTGACCAATGATGTTCCTAGAATGACTCATGACACGACAAGACTTCCAATTTTTGAAATCGAATTCAAATTCGCGGTTATTTTCGATCAAACACGCTTTTAGCGTAACTTAGCCTACCGGGTAGCTTTTAGAATTTTTTTTTTTGCAATTGACCCGAGGTCGATTTTCTTCGAGCCACACGTACCTCTTCGACACATTGGCGACTCTCGGTGGTCGTGAAAATCTCGAGGTTTCAAATATGGGCATAGGGTACTCAAAATGACAGAAAATCGGTCTAGTGCCGATCGACAAGAATTTTGTAATTTATTGGAATCACCCACGTTTAACTACACATCTCAGTTGAATCGACCTATCTCCGGTCTCTAATCGATTTCAAATTGTGCCATAATGACCCTTTGTAGACTAGCACGGTCAAGTAGTCGATTCCTAATCGAATTTTCAAGTCTATTGCATTAGAATTCCTTAATGGCTTTGCCGGATAGGCCAGTTATCTCATGTGTAGCCATCTCAAAGAAAAACACTATAGTCACGTTGATGAAAGGCTTGACTTATTCGATTGAAATCAGAACTTGAAACACAGGATGTCATATCTAAAGCGCCTGCATGATCCCTTCGAACCTAGGATCACCAAGGGCTCCTACCTCAGCACCAACCGATGGAGCTGGCGGTGGTGCCACTCCACTAGCGCTGGCCTTAGCCTGTGCTCTACCTCAGCCACCTTGGGTACCAACCCTTATCGGCGTCCTACCCCGAGTCACTGATGCTATTGTCCTCTTTCTAGGAGTCCTCTACTCTTGATCACTCATAATGTAGACTATCTACAAAACCTATTCCTAATTCCATACAAAATTAGAAACTGAGTGATTGCCACAAAACGATTACCAAACAGCTATCACTCACATGCATTAGCATAACATCGAGGTCATTCCTATTAACTATCCCAAGAAACTATCGCACATTATCACTCCAAACACAAACCTGGCTCTGATACCATTAAATGGGGATGTCATGCCCTGAACCTCGAACGCGTGCCCATCCCTCGGTGGTCGATACAATTTGCGACTTCCTAGGACAAGTTGCCGACCCTTTCATTTTATTGCACATGCGGAAGCGAAGTACTAATCCTTGACATCAACAGCTTTGGATAGAAACGTAGGAAACAGATTCACAAAACAAAACATGCTTTTATAAACATACCAAGTCATGTACAACCTCTATGACCAAAAGACTACAAAAGATTAGCTCTCCAAAAAGAAGCGGTCCTAACTAACCTACACTTAAGATCACCACAATTCGACTTTAGGTCCTCCACTCTACGGTCCTGAAAAGAAATTTGCTCACGATGGGATGAGATATAAATCTTGGAGAGTTCACGCTCTAAACCCCGATTAGGAGGGTAATACACGCCTAGGGGTGTCCTAACCACACAATCACACGATCACAAAGACTTTCCTGGTCTTAGATCCACCATGCAAGTTAGTACAATTCATATCACAAAAAGAGTAGTACTCAAACTTAATTAATTGGAACGTAATACACAATCTCAAATGATTACAGGGTTATGTATTATAGGGCCAAATCATTATGACACATCTCATACTGTGTCACACAATTTTGTCCCATAGACACATTCAACTCAATTAATCATGCGTTTCTAGTTTTTAATCTCGGCATATAGCATGGCCTACTCTCTGTTTGGTGGTCTTCTGGCGTAGCTAGGCATCGTCTCACCCCATTGAGCACGGCAACGTCTTTACTAGACGGCTTTCCCGAAGGAGCATAGATCCAGAATCTCCTGCGATCGACTTCCCGTTGTCTAGAGGCATCCCATATAGGAGTAACGTCTAGCTTAACAGCCCGGGAAGGGTTCTCTTAACCAATACACGACCATTCAATCTTGGCCTAGAACACCATGTATTGCACTCAAATGCCTCAATTAAAATGGTGAACCCGGCTTGTTTTCTTCGTATTAGAAATACACGGTAAAATAGTCGTGTGTGGGTACACGGTCAATTCACACTAGAAAAATTGATATCTTCCAATTTAAAATGCCACTATTTTATATAGTATATAAAACCATTTTTGGTGTTAAAATCCGACACTTGGGATTTTCTAAATAAATATTGAAATTCACAAATTTTGGAATTAAATACTCAAAATTCCAATCAGCACTCAATTTGCACAAATTAACATCCAATTACATAAACTGAACACACCATTGTAATTAGCACGAAATTCCGATCACCAACTATCTTGGTCTAATTTCCAGAAAATATTTAATAATTAAATATTACCAAAATTAATTAAATAATTGCAATTAAGTACCATAAATACTAACCTAGGCCGAAATTGCTAAATTAACGTGTAAACGGGCCGGGAAAATTCTTGAACTTGTTTAGATAAATAGCACTTCCTATCTAGGCCTTAATTAATTTAATCTAACCTCATAACATGCATAATTAACTAATTAAATCACTAATCTAACGCGAAAACCGGTTCACCACGATGGCAGCGTGATGATTGCCGAAACTTAGGCCTACGGCGACGCTGAGGGGAGCTTGGGCCGGGCCAAAAAGCCTTGCAAGCCCACATCAACTGCTGGGCTTGAAGGTTGGGCTGAGAAGAGGGCTAGGCTTGCGGCAGAAGATGGGCTAGCTTCAATGGGTTGAAGTTCACGAGCTGGGCTTGCTGTAGGCGCGAATTCAACTGGACTGGGCTGCTGCACTCGATGGAGGTGGGCTGTGAAATTGCTTCGGTGGATTGCGGGCGTGAGGCAACGAGATGGAGCATATGGGCCATGACGTTGTTGCTAGAGGGGATGACTCAATGGGAACGCATGGTAGCAGCTAGGGAACTTGGTGGTGGGTGGTCTTCGAAGGGGAAGCAGCTGGCTTTGTGGCAGAGGAGAAGAGAGCAGCAAAGTTAGCGTTGGTGGCAGGATGCATGGACGTTGCTGGCAGGAGGATGGAAGTTCTGTGGAGGGGAAAACAAAGCGAAGATGCCACTTCGTGAGGGCTGTTGGAACGTGGGAAGTAGGCGGTCAACACTTGGGCTTCAACGGAGGAAGGTTGACTCGATTTAGGGGGAGCTTTGCTAGTGTCGATTTTGTGGGGAGCATGGATTAGTGGAGCGGCTGAATTCGTAGGGGAGGGGTGAACTTCGAAGGAAGAATGAAGGGAAATGAAAAGCAAAGAAGAAAATAGAAGTAGGAGGGGGTCTAGAGAGAGTGGTGCACGAAGATGGAGGGAGCAGCTTGGCGTGCTCAAGAAGTTTAGAAAAAGGGAGGGAGCGAAATTCCACAAAATATATTATACACTTAAATGCTTGGTCCCCCCCCCCTCTTAAGCCTCCAACCTTATCCCTCTTAACCCTAAATACTTTCTTGCTTAGAATTTCCATAAATTAACCAATTTAATGCCAAAAATACAGCCCCATCCATAGCTTCTAATTTCACTCAACTTTGGCTTCAATTCCCTAATGAAATTCCCCAATTCGACATCCAAATTTGATGAAAAAGAAAACCCACACAATTTCCGAAATTTCCTTTCATCAAGTAGCTCAATTTGAAAGTCAAAAACCCCTTAATTTGGCTAATCCAAATTTCCGTTATTTTCTTAATCGTCCGAATTGATTTTCTGTAAAAATCTCGAAAGTTGAAAATTCTTCGGAGGATGAGTTGATATTCCTAAAATAAATTGTGACATAATAGAATTTTCGATTTCTGAAATCAGTTCAATTTCGTGGTTAAGTTCAATCTGATGCGATTTTAGCGCGTCCTAACCAACTAGGTAGCTTTTAGGAATTTTTATTGCAATTGACCAGTGGTCGATTATTTTTGAGCCACAACTTATATCTTCGACACATTGGCGACTCTCAGTTGTCGTGAAAATCTCAAGGTTTCAAATACGGAAACAAGGTATGAAAATGACAGAAAAATCAGTTTAATGCCATTCGACATAAATTTTGCAATTAGGTGGAATCACCCACGCACTAATCACATACCTCTATTGAATCGACCTATCTCCGGTCTTTGATTGATTTTGACGATGCCATAATGACCCTTGCAGATTAGCACGGTCGAGCAGTCGATTCTTGGTCGAATTCTCAAGTCTATTGCATTTAGATTCCTTAACGGTTTCACCTGATAGGCTAGTTAACTCGTGAGTGGCCAACTTAGAGAAAAATGCTATAGGCACGTCAATGAAAAGCCCATTTCATCTCATTGAAATCAAACTTGAAAATCAGGATGTCACACACAGACATATTCTAGGAGATTCCGCGTCGTGTTAGACATCCCAACACATGTCGAACATGCTCAGACAAGCTTGATACACAGTCGACTCTTTCTAACACGCTCCGACTCGCATGTCCGGAAATTGCAAGAGGCATGGTGGTTTTAGGGGCGAGTCTACAAGTGTGAAGGTAGAGAAAATTGTTAAAGAAGGCAACGGAAGGTGGAGCCAAGGGCGAGGGAGTGAAGGTGAGGCCATGAGCGACGACGATGCAATGACTTCAAGGAGGAGGGCCGCGATTGTGATGTTGCAATGAAGGACCGGAGGCTACGACTGCGGTTGCGAAGGAGGGAGGGCCACAGGTGAGACGGCAAGTAATTGCGATGAGGTAATTGAGAGAGAGCAAAGATCAAGATGAAGAGAATTGGGCAAGCAAGAGGAAAAGGAGGCTGCAGAGGAGGGTTTTAACTTTTAACAAGAAGAGTAGATTAAAAAAAAAATGGGGATTCTAGTGTGGAGGGATGGCTGTGGGGGATGATTTTAATTTTTAAGGGAAATGACAGCCTTGACAAGTGATGGGGGAAAGAAATGAGGGAAGAAACCAAGGGCGGAAAGTGGTGGTGTTTTGGTGATGCGGTGGGATGGCGGTTTCTATGTGTGGGGGAGGGGGTTTTTGGGGGATGGCAGTTTTTGTGTGTGACATCCTGATTTTCAGGTTTTGATTTCAATTGAATAAGTTGGGCCTTTCATCAATGTGCCTATAGTGCTTTTCTCTAAGATGGCTACTCATGAGATAACTGACCTATCTGGTGAAGCTATTAAGGGATTTTAATACAATAGACTTGAGAATTCAACTAAAAATCGACTGCTCGACCGTGCTAGTTTGCAAAGGTCATTACGGTACAATTAAAAATCGATAGGAGACCGGAGATAGGTAAATTCAATTGAGATGTGTGATCAAGTGTGGATGATTCCACCTGATTGCAAAATTATCGTCGATTGGCACTAGACCGATTTTCTTTCGTTTTGGGTAATTGTATCCGTATTTGAAATCTCAAGATTTTCACGACCACCGAGAGTCGGCAATGTGTTGAAGAGGTATGTGTGGCTCGAAGAAAATCGATCACGGGTCAATTGCATAAAAAATTCCTAAAAGCTACCCGGTAGGTTAAGTCATGCTAAAACCACGTCTAATTGAAATTAACCGCGAATTTTAATTCGATTTCAGAAATTGAAAGTTCTGTCGTGTCATGGGTCATACTAGGAATGTTGACTCGCATTTTGAGGAATTTCCAGCGAGTTTAGGATTTTTATGGAAAATCGAGACGATTCGGAAAACGAATGGAAATTCAGACTGACAAATTTGAAAGAATTTTTGGCATCTAGTGTAAGTGAATTAGCGAAAGGAATTTTTTATGGGATTTTTCCTCAACAAATTGGACCTTAATCAGAGAAATTTGTTTAGAAAATTGGATTTCAAGAAAAATGAAATAGAATTCGGAATTGAAGGAAATGGCCGTTTTTGTTGCCCGAGACTTGTTGTTTAGGGGAAATTTGATGTAAGAAAGCAGGTAAGGATCAAGTACTTTAGCATGGGAATTTTTGGGGACCAATTTGAACTAAGTAAGAGCAAGTGAGACGAAGATTTTTGAGTTATAGGAAAATTCCTTTTTATTTTCCTATTTCCCCCCCTTTTGGCTGCATGCCCACACCTCTCTCTCTCTCTCTCTCACTCGCGTGATCCCCCATCGACAGCCCTCTGCCGTGTCTCATTTTCCTCCCCCACATATTTGACTTTTTGGGCCATACTTATCCCCCTCACCTTTTTCTCTCTTGCTTGCACCCATTTCCGTCGACCTCTTGCTTCGTCTCTTCCACTCACTCTCTTTTTTATTTATTCTTTTATCTGCTCTTACCGTCTGCAAGCCTTGCACATCCACCGAAGAAGCCACATTCTCAATTTGTTCCTCATGCCTGTAGCAGCTCACGTCGGCTTCCACCTCAACCGAAGTCCATTCCACGCATCAACGACCCACACCGTCCCACTTTTCCAGCCTGCCAGCAGCCTCGAGATCAGCCTCAACTCGCCATGAACAGCAACAATTTTTTTTAGTCCGAGCAGAAAATCGTGAGCTTTGCGGGCAATTTTTAGGCCCAAGCTGTGCCCTGTTGGTGTCGTCACTTTGGAGAAGATCGAGCCCCGTCACATCCCCGTTGTTTTGGTCTAAGCGGATCGATAAATAAGTAAGTTTAACTCACTAATCCTCGTTTAGTAGGTTAATGATGCTTAATGGTTGATTAGTTTAGGTTAAGCATGGATTAGGTGATTAGTTAGATTAGATTAGTGGATTTAATTAATTATCGATGCATGTTAGGTGGATAGTTAGTGCAATTAGGGCCTAGACAAGCTTTAGTATTTGTTTAGAGTGATTTGGAAATTTTTCGAGTCCATCTTGGCATCCAATTAAGCTTTTCTGAGCCTAAGTCACATTTTCGGTATTTATTTGTTATTTTCTTAATTATTTAATTTAATTAATTAATTTTTTTTCAGAAATTAGACCAGGATAGCCGGTGATAGGAATTTTATGCTGATTGTGGTGGTGCGATTTGTTTATTTAATTAAGCTTTAATTTGTACTAATTGTGCATGAATTATATTTTAGGATTTTATTCCTAAATTGATTTAATTTCAGTAATTGATTGGAAAATAACCGAGCGTCGGTTTACAACGCCAAAAATATTTTGGTGGACCATATAAATTGGTGGGATTTTCAAGGGTGAAAATACTATATTTTGGCTAAGACCAACCGTGTACCCACACATGAGTATTTTTATCAAGTACCCTTAATATGAGGGAAATAGGCCAAGAGGTCTTGTTAATTGAGGAATCAAGTTGAGAAGTGTAATGTTGTTGGCCGTAGGTGAATAATCATGTGATGATGTGGGTTAGATCAAGAATACCACAGGATTTGGAATCAGTTGTGCTCTCTGAGCCGTAATTCAGTATTACCACCTAATATAGGTTGTGTTCGTTGAGCCGTAATTCAGCATTACCACCAAATTATGATTGTGTCCACTGGACCGTAATCTACCATCAGATTTGGAATGAGTTGTGCTCGTTGAGCCGTAATTCATCATTACCGCCAAGATTTAGTAGGCCATGCTCGCTAAGCCGTAATTCAGCGTTAGGGTTGAGTAAGTGAGATGACCGGAGAAATGTCTCGTTAACATGTAATTGACTGATTTGATTGATCGATGATTCGATCTGAATTCTTGATTTGATGTGATGATGTGATGATGTGATTCGATGATTGTATGAATTGAATTGACATGCAAGAAGGAACTAAGGCCAAAGTAAGCCCTCTAACTCGTGGTTGTGTTTAGGCAACCATTTGGGCGTATTTTCTTCCTAGTCGGGTCTTAGGGAGTTGAACTTGCTGAGACGTAGTATCACTCTGTTGTGGGATATCATTTTCAGATCCCTAGTTGACAGCGGTGGAGGACCCGAGGCTCGAAGTTTAGAAGGTGAAGCCTGAAGAATCGGTGATCTTGTCTAACTAGTTAGTCATAGCACAATTCTCTTTTGTTGAAAGCCAACTCCTTTTTGTAGGCTGCTGTGTATAAACTTGTATGTTTATAAAAATGTATTTTGTGAAAAATCGGCCCTACTTTCCTATCCCATTGTTTTATTGTCGGGGATTATTTATCTACTTTCGCATGCATATTAAAATGAAAGGGTCGGCGATGTGTCCTAAGCCATCGCTATTTAATTGACCAAGCCGGGATGGGCGCACGCTCGAGGATCGGGCGTGACATTGTGTGTGGGGGAGGGGCTTTTGGGGGATGGCGGTTTTTGTGTTGGGGGAGCGGGCTTTGTGGGGTGGCGGTTTTTGTGTTGGGTTGGTGGGGGAGGGGCAAAACGAGGGAGGACATTGGACGGTAGGACTTTTTTGTTAGAAAAATAAATAAATAGTGCTAAAAAGTGATTTCAAAAAATTAAAATACTAAAAATTAAATAATGATAAATTTTGATCATTATAGAAAATCATAGATTTATATAAATAAGTTTATTCTATTTTATTTTTTTAGTCATTGTTTCATTGATAATTTTTATTAAAGTTAGAAACATGTTTCTAAATATGGGTACACATCAACTGTAGATATATTTTTCGAATTTCCTATAAATAGATTTATTAATATTATTAGTGTAAATTCATTATAAGCTCTTTTTTATTATTTATTTATTTGTGAATTCGAGTCAAATTAATTAAAAATAAAAATATTCATTTAATATATAAAGTGTTCCAACGTGTCGAAATTCTCTATTTTTGAATAATGACGTGTCAACGTGTCATGTCGTGTCGTGTCTCGTGTCCATGTCCGTGTCGGTGCTACTTAGGTTTTAACCACGGTGGATTTTACATCATGCGTTTTGTGTCCGGTTGAGTTGTTTAGTTATAAATACTTTAAGTTTGGATGTAATTTATATGTGCAAAACACTTCAATAGGTAAGTATTTATAACTCTTATTCTCTTACTATAGTGAATTATTTATTTTATTGCTTCTTTCCATGAAGTAGGTTTCAATACTCTCTGGTGCTCTTTATCATTTTTCATTTATTTTTCTAGTGATTTCGTGTTGATTAAAATTACAAGATCAATTATGTCAATTTTCATGTTAATTTTACAATACACTAGGCTGTGTTCACAATGTGCAATTCATAGCTATCGATCCCCATGAATAATGAGTTTAAGAAAGATGAGCGTACAAGTATATTGTCAATTATTATGAAACCCGCCAGATGAGCAACCGCTTAGAGCTTTGCTACTATTTTTTCACCTGAAAGTCGTTTGGAGCCCATACTCTTCGGGAACTCGTCTAAGGTATTAGCTGCAAGGTGTGGACGAACACGTGATTTTATATACTTTATGGATCATCTCAATATCAGAAGCTATGTGATTTACCCCGAGACACAGAAAAAAGAGAGAGATGGACGATGTCAATGGAGAGAGCGATGGTGGTGGAAGAATGAGTTGTCGGGAGAAGGAGGAGCAGGAGAAGGTGAAGAAGGAGAGAGGGCACTCTCTGGTGTTCTTTATCATTTTTCGTTTATTTCTCGAATGATTTCGCGTCAATTAAAATTGCAAGATCAATTATGTCAATTTCATATTAATTTTACAACACACTAGGCTGTGTTCACAATGTGCAATTCATGGCTATCGATCCCCATGAATAATGAGTTTAAGAAAGATGAGCGTACATGTATATTGTTAATTATTATGAAACCCACCAGATGGTCAACCGCATAGCGTTTTGCTACTATTTTTTTCACGTGAAACTCGTGTTGGAGCCCATACTCTTGAGGAACTCGTCTAAGGTGTGGACGAACTCGTGATTATATATACTTGATGCATCATCTCAATATCAGAAGCTGTGTGATTTACCCCGAGACACAGAAAAAAGAGAGATGGACGATGTCAATGGAGAGAGCGATGGTGGTGGAAGAATGAGTAGCCAGGAGAAGGAGGAGGAGCAGGAGAAGGTGAAGAAGGAGGGAGGGCACGCTGTGTGTCTCCCATGCCCACTTCAAAGCCACATAACCGGGATGATGAATCTAGCCAAGCTCCTCCACCAACGTGCAGGCTTTCGCATCACCTTCGTCAACACCGAGCTCAACCATGCCCGCTTACTCAGGTCTCACCCTTCTTTCTTCTCCACAAGTCTTGATAATTTCCAATTTGTTACCATCCCAGATGGCCTCCCACCTCTCTCCGATCTAGATGCGACCCAGGACATGGGCGAGCTCGTCGAAGCCACTCGGAGCTTCATGGCTCTTCCCTTCTCTCGCCTCGTCGCCACTCTCCTCAAAACACCATCAGATGAGTCCAGAGGCGTTTCTTGCATCCTCTCTGACGTTTTCATGTCGTTCACCGCCACTCCTGCGGCTCAGCAGTTTAACATCCCTCTACTCTTCGTTTGGACCAACTCTGCTACTTCCTTCTTGGCCGCCAAACATTATCACGCCATCATGGACAAGCTGCGTCCTCGTTCACCCCCTAAAGGTCAGCGACGCTCTCGTATTTCAAGTTGTACAAATTCACTCTCCATATGTGAGATGGATTCGTGGTGTACTGCAACTAAACCTTGTTGGGTGTTCAAGTATATAAGTTTCGCCTGCTTAAATACACCAGTCTATACACCCATGTCATCACTTGAGAAACTGTACTTGTTGTAATAACGTTGGACGTACTGAGAGCCCATTTAAGTATAGCTGTATGACTGGTCATATATATTCTACAATTACAATACTTAAAAAAAAAATGTTTTCAATAATTCTTAAAACATAATGTCAGGCATACCCAAAGGTATTGTTGGGAGCATTTTTATGATTTTCTACGGACTAATTACCAGTTCGTAGTCCGGTTCTTGCTTTCCGACCAGGTATAGTCTGAACTTGCTCATGTTCGAACCAATAAAAAAAAAGGACTTGTTCATGATTTTCTTGATTCTATGTTTTTCATTAAAATATGAAAGATTTATGTGAAGGCAGCTATATGTAAAGCTTTGGGTACCTCATAATATATATATATATATATATATGCAGATGCTAGCTTTTCTGAAGCAAATACTTTCTTTACGCATGCAGATGCTAGCTCTTCTGAAGCAAATACTTTCATGGATACGTTCATTGACTGGATTCCGGGCATGAAGTGCATGAGGGTGCGCGATCTCCCAAACTCCTTCGGCACCAAGGATGGCGACGATGATTTCGTGCTCAAAGCTGTCCTGGACGTGGTTCAGAATGTTATCGATCGCAATCCCACTCATCCCATGATCGTCAATACCTGCGATGCCCTGGAGCGAGATGCTCTCAAAGAGTTCTCGTCCATTTCCACTCCCATCTACCCTATCCGCCCACTCTTTCTCCTCAATAAAGTAGTAGATGTTGATGATTGGAGTCATGGGCTGAAACAAATCCAGGGCCACTTGTGGAAGGACAACGCAGAGTGCCTTGAGTGGCTCAATTCCAAAGAACCTAAATCAGTAATGTACGTGAGTTTCGGAAGCGTAGCATTCTTGCTCCGAGAACAGCTGGTGGAGTTCGCAATGGGACTTGCCAATAGTAAGCAGCCCTTTTTGTGGATATTTAGGCCGGACAGTGTGAACCAAGGAGACAATACTAGTGCTAATACTGTTCTTCCTCGTGAGTTTCTTGAAGAAACCAAGGGGAGAGGCTTCATCTCTGGATGGTGCCCACAAGAGGAAGTGCTCAACCACCCTTCAATCGGAGGGTTCTTGACTCACTGCGGGTGGAGCTCGACAATGGAGAGCATGTCAGCCGGAGTTCCCATGCTGTGTTGGCCATGCTTTGGGGACCAGAAGGGCAATTGCAGATACGTATGCAGTGAGTGGGAGATCGGTCTGGAGATTGGAAATGGTGTGAAGAGAGATGATGTGGAGAGCTTCGTTAGAAAGCTCATGACTGACGATGGAGATGATAATGAGACGGGGAAGAAGTTGAAGAAGAGGGCCATGGAGTGGAAGAGGATCGTACATGAGGCTGCCCTTGGCTCTTCCACTTCGGATTTTAAGAAGCTGGTGAATTACCTTACTTCTCTCCAAAATTAATTATGAATACTATAGTGTTGGATAAATTCCCTTCAGGTATTTTGAAGTTGTCAAAACATTTTCTTTAGTCTAGTCTGAAGACTTATAGACTCTACTGGCAAAATCTGAAGATCAAAGTCTGAAGTTAGTAAGACTCATGTTTCAAAGTCTACTCTCATGGACAGTCTCCAGACCAACTTCTATTCTGATCTTATATGGTTTTTATTCTAACGGCTAAAGAATATCTTTCTACTCGATTCAGCACTAGAAGATCTTACTTTCATATTCGAATATGTATAGATTCTCTAAAGATTTCGCAACTTATATTTGGAAGGATCTACTTATGGAAACCAAGATCCCGATTGTATGGGCAAGCGAGGATTGATGGGCTATCAACACTTACCTTAAAGAGCTCGAGATCTCTCTAATTGATTCTGTCCAACGGGTTGATTGGAAGAACTTCTTTGGAAGGTGCCAACGGTAATGAAGGCATGAAGAAGTATATAAGAGAGATGCTACGGTTGTTGAAGGGTGCCGGATAGAAGAATTCCAAAGTCTCGAATCTCCTTTTGTATTTTGTGATCTTATTCTTCGAGCGTTATATGTAATCAAAAGAGAGATCATATTGTGGTGAGACCTTGAGGAAGTGTAGTAGAGCTTCTACACTATGGACTCAAGAGCGTGAGACTGTAATCACTCTTTTTGATTTTTAATGAAATCCAGCCAGAAGGGTTGTCCGTGCGGGAGAGTGGACGTAGGCTTGGTCTAAGCCGAACCACTATAAATCTGGAGTCTTGATTCTCTATCCCTAATCCTTTTATCTTTCATTACTTTCATTTGCTGCGATTGTTGGTTTTAATTCTTTAATCACTCATTCGGATTATATTGTTGAAATCGCTTTAATCACCTATTCACCCCCCTCTAGGTGCTAATTCTAGTCCTAACAATTGGTATAAGAGCTTGTGTACTCGTTCATAAGAAGTGTCTTTACTTCTGAGTAAAAGATCTATGGCTAGTATGTTGCCTACATGGTTGGTTGAAGGTCAAAGCAATACCAGACCTCCATACTTTGATGGAAAAGACTACAAAGATATGGAAAAATAAGATGAAGGCATTCCTAAGATCGAAAGATCCTTTGGAATGGGAAGTGGTTGATAAAGGAATCATTCCTGCTGCTACATCGAATCGAGAGAGGAAAAGAAGCGCGATCCCACTCTACTGACTCAAGAAGAAATCACCAAGAGACAGACTCTTGACGCCAAAGCTATTTACTCCTTATATTGTGCTTTATCCCCTACTGAGTATAACATAATATCTTCTTGTGATATAGCAAAAGAAGTCTGGGATAGGCTTCACATTACCTATGAAAGAACTGATCGTGTGAAAGAAACGAGGATCAATATTCTTTTGGGACAATATGAAGTCTTTAAGATGAGATCAGGAGAATCAATAACTGACATGTTTAGTCGCTTTACTGAAATTGTGAATGGTCTTGAATATCAGGGACATCCAATCTCAGGACATATGAAGGTCAACAAACTCCTACGAGGACTCTCTAAAGACGGAATTACATAAAAACCTCAATAAGAGAGATGCGAGAGGATTGCTCCACTCTCTGTAGACGAACTGGTTGTGACTCTTCAATCTTATGAAGTGGAACAGACCAACGAAGAGGAAGATTCAAAATGTAAGAAATCTATTGCCTTAAAGTCTAATGACTATTCTGATGCTACAGACTCTGAAGAAGATCTAGATGATGAAGAACTAGCACTCATGATAAAGAGATTCAGAAAGTTGAACAGAAAAGGAAGGAAATTCAATTGGAAGAAACAAAGCTTACAAAGGTTTCAAAACAAATCAACAGAGGAAGATGATTCTAACAAAGAAGTGACTTGCTTTGAATGCAAGAAAAAGGGACACATCGGACCCAACTATCCTCTCGTTAAAAAAGAGAAAAGGAAAGCGAGAAATACAGGAAGGCACTCAAAGCAGAGACTTGGAGTGATACTTGAATGTGAAGAAAGTGATGACGATTATGCCAATATCTGTTTAATGGCAAAATCAGATTCAGACTCGACCTTGATTCGAACACGAGACTCAGACAGTGAACTCGAGGTTAGTAACCTAAAAATTCCTGTCAAGGTTTCTAAATATATTGATGAACTTTGTCTTAGTCTAAAAACCTCTCTCAAGAGGATCTCCGAATTAAAAAAGGGAAAATTCTACATTGAAGCAACATGAAAAACTTATGAAAGAAAAGTTTGAAAAGTTGGAAAAGGACTTTGCTGTTGTGAAAGAAAACTCAGACTTTATTTCAAATGAAAATAATCTTTTGAAAAATGATATTACTAATATATCAAAAAGATTTTCAAATGGTTCTGAAAAGTTGGATAAGATTCTTTCGATACAAAGACCATACTTTGATAAGTTAGGTCTTGGTATGACTTCTGAAACTATACCACTAATTGATTTCCCAAAGGTAAAGGAAAGAATCAAACAGAGACCAGCCATAATTATTTATAAGAATCATTTCAGAAAGTTTTTGTAAAACCGTTTGGCGAAATGCTTTGAAATGTTCCAAGTGTAAAAGCTCGAACATTTTGAGAAAGAATGTCCTTTGGTTTGGAGACTCGTTAAAAGAGCTGGGCTAAGACTGTCTATTGTTCTAACACTACGGACCCAAGATGATATGGGTACCAAAGAGAGCTTGAATTTGTGTTATTTGCAGGTTACTATCAAAAAGAAGATTAAATGGTATCTCGATAGTGGCTGCTCAAGACATATGACAGAAGACTCAAGTTGCTTCATAAAACTTGTCCAGATAGATGGAGGAAAAGTTTCATTTGGTGGTAACAACAAAGGAAGAATTACTGGTCGAGGAACAGTAAAGATTGGAAGTTTGTCAATCAAAAATGTTTCCTTAGTTGAAGGATTAAATTACAACTTGCTTAGCATAAGTCAGTTGTGTGATACTGGTTTCAAGATCAATTTCCAGGAAGAAACGTGCTCTGGAATCAGTAAAGACTTTACTCAATCTTTTACTGGACGAAGACATGGAAATATCTATCTTCTGGATGTGAATCAAGAAAGATCACAATCCTTAATATCAGTACAAGATGAAGCTAATCTATGGCACAAAAAACTAGGCCATACCAATATGAAGCAAATCAACAAGATCTCTACCAAGAAACTTGTTCGAGGATTGCCTATTCTCAATTACTCAAAGTTTGATCTATGTACACCATGCGTACTGGGTAAATAGGTTAGAAACTCTTACAAATCAATAAATAAAGTTTCCACTAATCATGTACTTTGCAGCTTCTGCATATGGATTTGTTTGGACCTACCAGAACGCAAAGCATTGGTGGAAAAATGTTATGTCTAGTAATTGTGAATGATTACTCACAATTTACTTGGGTCTACTTTCTTTCAAGTAAGTCGGAGACTTTCTCTCTCTTTTCAAAGTTTGCTAAGAAAGTGCAGAATGAGAAATGTCACACTATCTCGAGTATTCGTACAAACCATGGAGGTGAGTTTGAAAATCAAGACTTTACTAAATTTTGTGATGAATTTGGTTTTCAGCACAAATTCTCCTCTCCATATACACCAGTAACAGAATGGGGTTGTGGAAAGGAAGAATAGGTCTTTACAAGAAATGGCAAGAACTCTTTTAATTGGAAATCAAATTTCTTCAAGGTTTTGGGCTGAAGCTGTTTCGACGCTTGCTATATTATAAACCGAGTGTTTTTAAGGCCAATTCTTGAGAAAACCCCTTATGAAATTTTTAAATGAAAGAAACCAATAGTTTCTTAGGGGTGCATGATAACCAAAATTTCTGTTCCGAAATGATTTTTTTACATTCCGGACCAATTTCGAACAGAAACTTGTTTGATAATGCTTATCAAATTTTCTATTTCTGGAATAGGTTTCTATTCCGAAATAGAAATGGAGGAGAAATCAATTTCTATTTCTCCAACCCTAATTTCACCCTTTTCTCCCGATTACGCCTCTTCTCTGCCTCCTCCTTCGCCTCATCCTCCGCCTCTGCTCTGCCTCCTCCTCCACCTCATTCTCCACCTCTGCTCTGCCTCCTCCTCCGCCTCTCCTCCGCCTCATCCTCCGCCTCTGCTCATCTCCTCCGCCTGTCCCCGATTGTGTCCGAGGGTTTGCTCGTCTCCTCCGCCCGCTCACGAATCCACCCCCTCCGCCTCTGCTCGTCTCCTCCGCCTCATCCTCCGCCTGTCCCCGATTGTTGTCCGAGGGTTTGCTGGTCTCCTCCGCCTCTGCTCGCGAATCCACCCCCTCCGCCTCTGCTCGTCTCCTCCGCCTGTCACCGATTATTGTCTGAGCACCCCTCGGCAACAGATCTCGCGCCTACACCCCTGCCGCTTGTTCCCCGCGGCTGAAGCCCTCTCGCAACGAGATCCAAGCACCGACGCCCCAAGCCGCCATCGCCCCGCGACCTCAGCAATGCTACGCGCCCTCTCCTCATCCAGCGACGAGCCCCTTCGCCTCATCCAGAAGCCCTCTGCAGCAGACACCGGAGCCGCTCGAGTTCGTCCGACGAGGCCGTGAAGTGCGCAAAGAAGCAGAATTACCCTTCTCTGGTTCGTGCCGATTCCTCTTCTTTTGCTTGTAATATATGGTGGTGCAATCAAGTGAGGAAATCGATGATGATGATATTGATGGAATCATTGCTTACCTCTCCAGAAGCAATATTGAATTTCCTCAGTGGACAGGCCTAGAAGACATAATTTCTCGGTAAGAAACATTCTTTCTTGTTGCTGTTGAAAGTGCAAAAATGGGTTTTGGTATCTTTGTTTACCTCTGAATATTGTCGTAACGAAGTACCAAAGTATACAGTCCGTCTTCCGAAACTCCAAATAGAATCTCTAGGAACACATATTGGATTGATGCTTGATTCATGATCTGCGAACATCCGCATGATGAAGGTATCCGTGTTATTACCTGCCGATAGGATTGAAATCTATGATATACTATTGAAAACTAGCTGCTTTTTCATTTAATTGTCTTGAATAAGTATAGGATGCGGAGCTTATTTACCTCATTTACTTGGAAGTATGTTCCATTTAATGGGAAGCTTCCTCTCATTGCTGTTCTGCAGGGTATCTATAAATGCATTGCTTGAATGTCAGCAAATTACCTTTTCCACACATTGCATCTTGCTTATAGGAAGAGCTAATAAGGTCGGAAAAATGTATTATCTCATGCTAAAAACGTTGGAAGGAATGTATTATCTCACTAGAAGTGTCCCTCTGACAGTTTGTGAATTTTCTTTTCGAATACTATTGCATGAAAAGCATGTCTTCTCCTCACACAGGTTTCTTGCCTTTTGATGTTCACAACCTTCTTGAGATTGTTGGACTGAGTTGGCGGTTTCACTGTCGTGTGTTATCTTGGAATTGTAAGATTTAAGATAGAACAATCAACTTCGAGGAAGAATGACTTGCATTTAGTCTATTTCTTGTGGCCTAATTTCTATGGTAATAGGCAGTCACATGCAGATAACTCATTGTTTTACTT
The DNA here is from genome assembly GCA_014182395.1 of Eucalyptus sp. ANBG9806169. NCBI lineage: Eukaryota > Viridiplantae > Streptophyta > Magnoliopsida > Myrtales > Myrtaceae > Eucalyptus > Eucalyptus sp. ANBG9806169. The sequence goes on along the minus strand of CM024576.1, from coordinate 3,607,361 downwards.
AAAGCCGTACACTTACCCGGTGTCCATATAGCGATAAGGTAAGGGCTTGGGTCATCCAGTTCTCTCTTTTCCAGCTGTCGGTTTTTTTTGCTTGTAATATATGGTTGCTTGTAAAATTTTATATGAGGATTATTCTCTTTTTGCTTGATGTGATATCGACATCAAAGTCTACGCGCTTGAACTGGTACACCAATTGATATGGCTCATTTGATGCTTAAGTAGTTAAGGTTAAATGGCTTCCCACAAAGAGGTTTGTATGGCAAAGTGGACTGAGCCTTTGACCAATGAGCTTGTAAGCTTGTTGGTAACAGAGGTAACAAAGGGAAATCGCACCACTTCTACCTTCAACAAAACAGGATGGAATAACATACATGCCGAATTCAATAGCCGGATGGGAGTCAACTTTAGTATAATTCAGTTGAAGAACAGGGTCAACAAACCGAAGAAATGTATAGTAGTTTCAAGAAACTTTTGTCACAATCTGGATTTGGATGGGATAATATAAACAATAAGGTTGTTGTGGATGATCAAAGTGTGTGGGAGTCTCACGTCAAGGTATCAATTTACCAATTTCATTTTGTTCATATTGTATTGCAAGCTTTGATTATATTACCGACATCCTGTCATTATTGTATAAATTACAGAATAATAGCGAATGGGCTAAATTCAGAAATGATGGGTTTCCTCAGTATCCTGATTTGTGTATCGTGTTTGGTGATACATATGCTACTGGGAACTATGCAGCAGGAAATAAAGAAAAAGTGGTAGGATATGCTGAAGAAGAAGTGGTAGTGTCCTCTGAGAGAGATGACAATGGTGGTGACAATGGTGATGGTGGTAGTGGTTATGCAGTAGGTGATCCAGAGGAATTTGATGAACATCGTATTGATGAGGAGGCCTTCATACCTGATACGACTACTACCTCAAATCTTAAGAAACACAAGCAGGATAGGACTCCAAATTCTAAGAGGAGGAGGAAGAGTACCAGATTTGATGTTAGTGACACCTGCAAAGCCATTCAAGAAATGATTAAAATCAGGACGGCTCAATCAACAAGTGGCTCTGTGACCTCAGATGCCCCATCAACTGCAGACCCCTACTCCACAGCAGCCGTGGTTGCCGTCTTAAATAATATGCCTGATTTAGAGCAGAATATTTACAACAAAGCGTGAACCAATCATATGTTCATGCCGAGTTGGAGAGAGGCTTTTATCACAATGCTACCTGAAAGGAGACGTGGATTTCTTGAATCTCTTTAAACAGATGTTGAATAGTATGCTATGGATTTATATATTTTGTTTAATTTCACTCTATGACTTATGTATTTGAGATACTTTGGTCTTTTTATGATGCAATTATGAAAACTTTGGGGCTATTGTTGATTATTATTAGATTCCTTACTTAGATATTGTGTTTATCTTTTTTTTTTTTTTTTTTTTTTTTTTTGCATGTGAAGGCATAGGTAATATGGAGGAGGATGAAAGTAGCATGTGTAGTGATCAAGTAGCAACAGGTGAATCGGTTGAAGTAATCTTTGATGATTTTGATATCGATATTATGATAGCATGGTTGAGCATGGTTGCGGTGGATATGTCTTTGCATTCGAGAGAATCTATTAGGGATAGCATATTGTCGGGACCCGAATGGATGATGGAGGTTCTTCAAAGACATTCGAGATAGAATATATGAATCTTTTAGAATGGAGAGACACGTTTTTCTCAATCTTTGTGATTTGATGAAGGCAAGAGGTTGGCTGAAAGATAGTCGATAAATAAAGGTAGATGAACAAATTGGGATATTCTTATTTATGATTTGTCACAAGAACTCGAATAGAACTTTATGCGAGAGATTCCAACGTTCGGGACAAACTATTAGCAAATACTTCACTATAGTGTTGCTAGCAGTTCTCGAACTTGCAAGAGAGATTATCGTACCGCCTTCATTTGATGTGGTCCAAAATGAGATTCTTATGGATCCCAACCATAAACTTTATTTCAAGGTAAGATTTTCATACATTCATTTCAATATCCGTTTCATTTTGTTGCTAATCTTATATAACACTAGTCTTTGATAAAACGACAGGATTGTGTGGGCGCTATTGATGGTACTCATGTTCATGCTTCTATACCTTTATCGAAGCAAATTCCATTTAGAGGCAGAAAATGAGGTACTACTCAAAATGTGATGTGTGTATGTTCGTTTGATATGAAATTCACTTTTGTGTATGCCGGGCCGGGAAGGATCCGCCAACGATTGCCGGGTGTTATCGGCAGCACTCGAGACTCCTCACTTGGAATTTCCTCGACCTCCACAAGGTATTTTTACTTGTTCTAAAATTATCAATTTTCTTTAAGATTGTATTGTATTTACAAATCACTACTAATATATGAATATTTTGTTATAGGCAAATACTATGTTGTAGATTCTGGTTATGCATCAATTCCGGGATTCTTAACTCCTTTTAGACGCGAACGGTATCATCTAAATGAGTATAGGGGTAGAGCAAGACGACCAAGAACAGCAAGAGAGTTGTTCAACTATAGGGATTCTTCACTAAGGAATGTCATTGAGAGATCATTTGCGGCATTAAAGAATCGCTTTTTTTATTTTGAAACACATGCCTGCATTTGCAATTCGAAAGCAAGCACATGTTGTAATTGCATGTTGTGCTATTCATAACTACATCCGTGATCAAGACAGGAGGGATAGAAACTTTTCCTTATATGGAGATCCAGAGTACTCATGTGAATCTGTACAAGATGAGGTTGTAGGTGATACATCGGCGAGGAGGAAATTGAGATGAATATGCTTAGAAAGAATATTGCCAATAAGATGGCAAGGGATCATAATATGCCGGAGATTCCATGAAATCGTGTTTTTAATTTTTGTAATGTATTTCTATTAGTTTGTATTTGGGGATTTACAATGTTTGCTTTTGTATTGTGATAATGTATTTGATGATTCCTATCTCAATTCTTGTAATGTGATGTTCTACTTGATGATTTCCCTTATTTGTAATGGTCCTTGTTACACTTCGTAAAATTCGCCAATTTTGTAAAATTTGCCGCAAATTACCCAATACACTTCTTAGTGTTTCTTTCTAAAACGATTGCTCGATATCGTAAACCGTGGCGGCGATCAACGTGACACACTAGCATGAAGGGGATTAGAATATGGTTGCCCGCCTTCATTCTAGTAGAATTTTGGGAACCTTCTATTATGCTCAAGAGTAATGCATATTGATCTCTTTTTTCTATTGTATGGAGACTATTGATAAGTATATTGTTTGACCGTAATTACCTATCTACGTGGATGCTAAAGAATTTTGTTTGAAAATTTAGAAAATTTGATATAACATCTCTTACTTTGTATTTTTTTTTTTTTGCAAAAAAGGGAGACTTTACTTTTTAAAAAAAAAAATTCATACTTTGTATTTGGGTCAATGATTTCATAAGCATATGAAATTTGTAAGAATGTACATCTCATTTGCTCCAAAAAAAGAAATTTTCTTTTAAGAAATAGAAATTTTATTCAGTTATCAAACGAATTTCTATTTCTGAAACATAAATTTTGTATTGTTATCAAACATATTTTTTTCCTCAGAAACTCGTCCAGAAATAGAAATAGAAAAATTCATTTCTGTTCCAGAAACTATTTCTGGAACAGAAATGTTGTCATGCGCCCCCTTATTTTCAAGTATTTGGTTGCAAATGTTTTATTCTAAAGAATGCAAATGATCGTGTTGGTAAGTTTGAAGAGAAATCAGATGAAGGATTCTTTCTTGGTTACTCAACTACAAACAAAGCCTTTAGAGTATTCAACAAGAAGACTCAGACTGTGGAAGAATCAATGAATGTCAAATTTCAAGACTCTCCACAAATTCAACAAATTCAGACTGAAGATTCAGAATCTGTTCCAGACTCTGCTAGATCTATCTCCATTGAAGCGGTTACTAATTTAGAATCAGTACAACAAGCTACTGATGAAGAATCTACTCAAGAAAAAGATCAACAATCTATCAGACTGACTAGTAACTGGAAGCACAAGTCTAGTCATCCTGAAGAACTCATTATTGGAAACATTAATGAGGGAATTCGAACAAGATCCAAAATGTGAGAAGAGTCTAGTGCTGTTGCTCTTATTTCTGAGATAGAACCCAAAAATATTGAAGAAGCTTTAGCTGATGAAAGCTGGATTGAAACAATGCAAGAAGAGCTCAGACAATTTAGTATTAACGACGTATGGGAATTGACTCATAAACCAAAAGGTAAATCAGTTATTGGAGCTAAATGGGTTTTCAGGAACAAAGTTGATGAAAAAGGCAAAGTAACGAGAAACAAAGCAAGACTTGTGGCTAAAGGATACACGCAAGAAGAATGGATAGACTATGATGAGACCTATGCTCCAGTAGCAAGGTTAGAAGCAATCAGATTACTACTTGCTTTTGCTTGTTATAAGAATTTCAGGTTATTTCAAATGGATGTCAAAAACGCATTCCCGAATGGATTTATTCAAGAAGAAGTCTACGTGGAACAACCTCCTGGATTTGAAGACTCAAAGAAACCAGACTCGGTGTTCGATCGAAGAAAGCTTTATATGGATTGAAACAAGCTCCTTGAGCTTGGTATGAAAGGCTAAGTAATTTCTTAATTCATAATGGCTTTTCTAAAGGAAAGGTAGACACTACTTTGTTTATTAAAAATGAAGGTAAAAGTTTTCTACTTGTTCAGATTTATGTTGATGACATAATATTCGGATCATCTAATGAGACTTTGTGCAAGAAATTTTCTAAGTCTATGCGGGATGAATTCGAGATGAGCATGATGGGTGAACTATCATTTTTCCTTGGTCTACAAGTGAAACAACTAAAGGAAGGAATATTCATTCATCAAGAGAAATATGCAAAAGAACTTGTTAAAAAGTTTGGTCTGGAAAATTGCAAAAAGACTGACATACCAATGTCAAGTTCCTTGAAGATAGACAAAGACGAAGCATGGAAGAAAATCGACCAAAAGTTATACAGGAGTATCGTTGGTTCACTTCTTTATCTTATTGCATCCAGACCTGACATATTATTTAGTGTTTGCATATGCGCTAGGTTTCAATCAGATCCTAAGGAATCTCATCTAAGTGCTGCTAAACGTATCATTAAATATGTTGCTACTACTGCTAAGATTGGTCTATGGTATCCCAAAGAAGGAGACTTTACTCTTCTTGGTTATTCAGACGCAGATCTTGCAGGTTGTAGAGTTCAAAGAAAAGCACTTCAGGTACTTGTCAATTGCTTGGAAACAGGGCGGTATCTTGGTTTTCAAGAAAACAAAGTTCGTGGTTCTTTCAACAGGGCTACCGAAGCGAGAATACATAGCCCTTGGAAGTTGCTGTTCTCAAATTCTCGTGGATAAAACAACAACTACAAGACTTTGGCATTGAAGACTCTTGCACGAGAGATCAAATGTGACAATACCAGCGCAATCAATCTTACAAAGAATCCTATCCTACATTCAAGAGCAAAACATATTGAGATTCGACATCATTTTATAAAAGATCATGTTCAGAACAAAGAAGTCTTGATACAATTCATAGACTCAAAGAATCAATTGCGACATCTTCACAAAGCCACTTGAGAAAAGCTTGTTTGAGTCTATTCGCTCAAGACTCAATATTTTATCTCTTGAAGAATGTTGAAGCTCAGACTCAGAATCTAAAGTCTGACAGAGTATCAGACTCAAAAGGTTGTAGACTGAAAATGCCAATCGACACGACTGTAAATTCATTTACTTAAACTGTTATTTCGAAAAGGTAAGATTGTCTGTTTATCTCTAATTGAGCTTATTAAGGCAGTTAAATTTTTAAAAAAGGGTGGTTATCGATTTATTAAGGCAGTTATTTTTTTTTTAAAAATGAAATTCTTAATATTTCCAAATTGCGACGCTTGAGTTACCCCGTATCAGTTATCTTTTATATACTCCTTCTCCTTCGTTTTCACTTTACCCAGAAACCCTAATTCAAAAGCTTTTCACTCCTCTGTATTTTTCTCTCCCAAATTTCTACGTCTCAAAGCTTTTAACTTTCTTGCGACACAAGTGTGAAAATATCTCCAAGAAAGCGACAATGTCTTACCAAAGGAAATCCTCAAGGATAGCAAACATGGGACCACGGGGCTCGGTGAGGGGCCTACGCACTTCGATCTCACGTAAGAAAGTGACTTTCCAAATGAACAGACTCCTCAACGATCTCAACAACGTACTTCCTCAACTAGACCTCATGATCGTCGCCCTCAAGATGCAGAAGAAGTTCTTGAAGATATTGAACCTGTAAGATCACTCAAGCCTGCTTTTGTTTATAGGCTTTACTCTGCATTGAAGGAAGGAGGTTCTGCAATGATCTTCATTGATGAATTTCTGAAAGAAAAATGTTACACAAATGAGACACACTTTCTCACTGTAATGGAGAGATCAGGCATTGTTCCTGCTGGAACGGCAGCAAAAGCCTTTGCAAACTTTCCTAGTGACCCTAGGTTTAGTAGTGTAAATCAACCGAGAGGGAAAGGATGATGATGAGAAAATGTTTATACATTTTAAACCTTGGATGGGTGTGGCTGCAAACCTTCAAGGAAAGAAGGATTAACTGTTTCGATCAGACGGACACAGGAAGATGTATGAGAAACTGCTGAAGCGTGGGGTGATGAATCCACGAACGGTGGACTTTGATTTTCTAGATTTATTAAGCATCAATCTGAGAGAGAAGTTTGAGAAACTTCAACTTCATAAGTTCCGTACTGAATGTGATGTGGCTTATTCTGAATTAACAGCATATTTTTATTCCAATCTCAGTTTCCTTGATGCGAATAGCTTTTCATTCAGTGTGAGAGATAGAGAATATGTTGTTGATACGGACACTCTGGCAGATGTAATTGGTGTGGAAAGATGTTCTTTTCAATCAATTTCTGTGACTGTAAGTCATGCAACTCTAGAACTTGCGAGAGACCGAATTGCTGAAGGTCGTCTCTCCTACTCCAGGATGAATGCAACAAACACTCTGCTTCACAAGATAGTGATCAACTGTCTTAGACCGAAATCAACATCAAAGATAGATGTATCCATCTCAGAGGTTAAGTTGATGTATGCAATCAAGATTGGTCTTAATTTTTCTCTGCCACACACTATCATGTTTCACATGTACAGGTCCATAGCAAAGGACAAGGGAAAACTCCCTTATGCTGCTCTCATCACTCGTTTTTTCAGACACTTGAACATTCAGCCTCCTCACATTCTCTCTATGAAGACTATTGATAAAATGGTCATCGGACTAAGGATGATAACAAAGATGCGTCTGAAAGAACTCAGCAAGAAGCTGGAACAGTTCAAGGAGAAGACTCCTATTAAGTTCAAACCAAACTCTTCTGCGGCCAAAAGAAAAGGAAAGGAACCAGTGACTAGTCCTATCAAGAAGAGAAGGGCAATCATTTTGGAAGATGAAGATGATGAGGATGCTTTGCCCATCTCTGCTCTTGTCTCTCAATTTTCTACACCTGTTTCAGCTGTTCCAGAACAACATTTTGTAGAAGAGAAAGAAGAGAAAGAAGAAGAGAAAGAGGAAGAGAAAGAAGAAGAAAAAGAAGAAGAGAAAGAAGAAGAGAAAGAGAAAGAGAAAAAAGAAGAAGAGGAAGAAGAAAAAGAAGAACAAGGGGAAGAGCGGCAAAAAAAAAAGATTCTCCAGCGGAAAAAGAGGATCAACGACATCCCGTCACCGAGGAAACTCCTCGAAAGAAGAGTACTTTTCTCCTCCGTAAGACATTGAAACAGGGGGAGATACCCAAAGAGAATGTCCTCCTCTTCTACCGACTTTTACGAAGGAGATACCCAAACAGGTGTTAGTCGATCACCTCCTGATGCAAAAGATGTTCATGCTGCTTAGTTTCCTGAGGGAGAGGCATCATTACCAAATATTGATCTCCCTGCTGATATTCACACTGGCTTGACTCCACCATTAGACCGAGTTGACGCAAGCACTCAGACTGACAATTCAGGAGATTTTGGAAGGTTGCTTGACATCATCTTGGAGCTCAAAGGCCAAATCTATGCTATGGGATATGAATTTCAGACTCGAGAATGAAAATCATGCAATGTTCATCACCATGCATGATCAGCTTAAAGAGGTTCAGCGTCAGATTCAAGACACTGCAAAAGGCACTGCTCTTACTCAACTACAGGAAGATTTGAGGAAGCTAGAAGGAACTGTCAAGTCTATGGAGGACTTTCAACTTGTTCGCATTCCTCGTGCTCCTTGATTTTTTAATGCGACAAAAAGGGGAGAAGACTTTGCAGATTTCAAGCAAATTTCAAGACTCTATCACTCTATTCTCAAACCAAATCTTCATTTTTAAACATTTTTGATTTGTTATGATTGTGATTGATATTTTGACTTTATCTTGAGTTTTTTGAATGTGTGCTCATTATTGCATTACTTTAAGTTATTAAATTAGATAAAGTTAGTAATGTCCGCACATGACTAATGAGGTTTCGTGGATGCAAATCGTGTACATGGTAAGTACGTATAAAGGACATCTGTGTACATGATAACTTCTACTATTTTTATTCTAATCTTTTATGAGACATCAATGCTTGCTTAAAAGTTGTATTGCAGGGCAATAATATTCAAATATGCAGAAAAGTTTTGTCACCATCAAAAAGGGGAGATTGTTGGATAAATTCCCTTCGAGGTATTTTGAAGTTGTCAAAACATTTTCTTTAGTCTAGTCTCGAAGACTTATAGACTCTCCGGCAAAGTCGAAGATCAAAGTCCGAAGCTAGCAAGACTCATGTTTCAAAGTCTACTCTCATGGACAGTCTCTCCAGACCAACTTATATTCTGATCTTATATAGTTTTTATTCTAACGGCTAGATAATATCTTTCTACTAGATTCAGCACTAGAAGATCTTACTTTCGTATTCGAATATGTATAGATTTTCTAAAGATTTCGCAACTTATATTTGGAAGGATCTACTTATGGAAACCAAGATCTTGATTGTATGGGTGAGCTGGATTGATGGGCTATCAACACTTACCTTAAAGAGCTCGAGATCTCTCTAATTGATTCTGTCCAACGGGTTGATTGGAAGAACTTCTTTGGAAGGTGCCAACGGTAATGAAGGCATGAAGAAGTATATAAGAGAGATGCTCCAGTTGTTGAAGGGTGCCGGATAGAAGAATTCCAAAGTCTGAATCTCTTTTTGTATTTTGTGATCTTATTCTTCGAGCGTTATATGTAATCAAAATAGAGATCATATTGTGGTGAGACCTTGAGGAAGTGTAGTAGAGCTTCTACAATGTGGACTCAAGAGCGTGAGACTGTAATCACTCTTTTGATTCTTAGTGAAATCCAGCCGTAAGGGCTATCCGTGCGGGAGAGTGAACGTAGGCTTGGTCTAAGCCAAACCACTATAAATCTGGAGTCTTGATTCTCTATCCCTAATCCTTTTATCTTTCATTACTTTCATTTGCTACGATTGTTGGTTTTAATTCTTTAATCACTCATTCGGATTAAATTGTTGAAATCGCTTTAATCACCTATTTACCCCCCTCTAGGTGCTAATTCTAGTCCTAACATATAGTATGTGGAGAATTCGGAGTGGGCTCAAAAAGTTAGGCAAATCACTGTTCATAATCATTGTTTATATCATTTAGAATAATTATCGGTTGGGATTCTGGAGCCTGTGATTGTCATTTTTAAAACCCATGAGGGTGTTCTTTGTCTTGTGTGACCTCTTGAGGCCTATAAAACACAAGGAAGATGTAATGTCTGGGGCAAAGTCCCCTTAAATAAAGTGTGTGCTTGTGAAAATTTTCTTTCATATATTTCTAAACTTTTCTCTCGTTCTTCTCCTCGAGAGGATACTATTAGAATCCTATTGTTAGTTTGATAAGATGATCTAGTTGCACGTATGCTCTCCAACTGCCACTTTGTGGATCTTGTGCATTGAAAATATCTTGGAACTTTGAAAGTTCTGTGGTTCAGTTCATGATGTTTGGAGATTAACAGGCAGCTGTGAGATAGCATATCTGTCTTAAATATTCATGTTCTGCATCACATATCCTTCAATAAATATATAGTCGAGATCTTAAATTTCTGAATTGTGAATCGAGAATTCAAATTGAATTGTAAGGTTCAATGAAGCATCCAAATTAGTTTATTTGTGCCATTAGCATTTATAAGTTGCGTAAGACCAGTGATCCATGATAAAGTAATCTTAATTTCGAGCACCTATGACGATTCCTATGAATAAGAAGATATAATTTCCTATTGTCTTATTAACATTATGATTAGACTAAGATATAAGTCACAAATATTTATCTGCCCTTTCTTTTATTTTTACTTTGTAAAGTGTAAAAATTTACTTTCAATTGTTCTATAACCATCAAAATATAGCATGCCTTATAAAAAAGACAAAACTTACATCATTGGACGAGTTCAAATCGCTTGAATCGGCTGATACGAACCAACATATACGTGACAAACTAACCGTAGATTCACTAGTGAATTTGCATATTCGTATACCATTCACAAGACTATTGATTCACCTAAAAAGTAGATATTGCTTGTGTAGGGAAAAAAAAATCGATGGAAGAATCGACTAACCTCTTTGATGCACAACAAGTGAATTATCCAAGAATATATGTTGAATGATGAGTAAACGATAGATGATACGACTTCATGATGATTTGAATACAACAACATAGAAGGCATTCACATTTCACAGCACTAATGCCGATTGTCTTTGCAAAGTAATAATGAAAGCCTTTTGTATAATTGTGGCAGCGGTTTTCGTCAAACCTCGAATAAGTAATAGCTCATCACGGCTCGACGGGAGTGTCGACAAACTGCGTCATTGGCACCATTTTTTGGGGACACTATTTTGTCATCGTCATTGTCGGTATAGCATTAGGCCATCGTTTCATCACCACCCATCATTCCGAAAGATCAACTTTCGGAGAGAAATTTCCATGCACGGCCATGCACACGTCCAATGCTAGTCCCAAGCAACATCGCAAATTGACCGAGCTGAAGGCCCGTAGCATGCAACGGCCATACGTACGTCCGCAACATTTTCTCCATGCAAGAATGAAGCAACCGAAGGTCCACGTTCACAACTTCATGCACGATTTTTCTCCTTAGACAGGCATATGAACGGCCTCACGAATGGCCACATTTTTTTAGCCATGCATTCACGTAGAATTTGCCCTCCTCCATGCAGCTTTGCCGGGCGTCCCTTCTACATGCAAGAGGAAGACATAAAATACATGCAGCCATGTGCACGTCTAATGGAGTCAACAAAAGAAGTTGTTGATCCATGCAACAAATGAAGATACGTTCGTGCATGGAGAAGACAAGTGGCAGCCCATGTTTTCCCCAGCAGCCGTCGTCCCTTTGCTGCCACCGAGCCCTTCTTCAGTTGACTAGGAGAGTCAACAAATGCAGCCACGTTACTGCATGGGAAGGCAAGCTGTCTCGGCGAGGGAAGAACGCAACATGCAGAGGCCACGCCAGAGGTGTTGACCGGCTGAAGACACGTATCCACGACCCTTGAGCTGGCGAGGGAAGGCCCGAACGGTGGCCACGACATTCCCACCTATCTTTCGCTGGAGGAGCCGCGGAAATTCAAGCAAGTGTTGACTGATTTTGTCAACAAAGCCAGCTACGAAAACAGAAAACCGAGAGAGTGGGACTGCGCGAGCGAGTGAGAGAAAGAGTTTGAGCGTGAGTGTGAGCGGCGTGAGGAGGGAGAAGGTCGCCCCTCCGCCCGTGCTCGTCCGTCCGTGGTCGTGCTCGAGCTGCCACCGTTGACGCCGCCCGTCTTCGCCACCGATTGAGCTGCATTCGAAGTCCCAAGTTTCCATTTTTGTTTGCCGATCAAGCTAGGAGTTGAGGCAAGTAGAAGTTCATCAATCTATGTTGTGCATGCTGTGATTGTCTAGTGTAGTGCAAGTAGACATTGACTAACCTATGCTATGTGAATTCCGTTGTTGCTTGGTGAGATGCATTCCATCGGAATTCTACAAACTACTATTATTTCCATGACACTTGCGTTATTTGGTGAATTCGAAAGTCTTTCAAGCTGATCACGAACTTTTGGAGTGAAACTACGTGTTTTCTATGGTCAGATTTGATTTGTGGACCCATGTGTGTACTGATTTTTGGTATTCCAGAATTTTTAAGGCCTGATTTGCAAACTGTTTTAAGTTACACGGGAGTTCTGAACTTTTGAATTTGACAAGATCATGAAAATACTTGCTCGTGATTTGCAAAAGTATTTGGTTAGAATAACTCAAATTTCGGAGGTGAAACTGTGAAAATGATTGTTATCAATTCAGTGTTGAAGATCTTGATTTTGCGAAATGGTTCTACTGATGTGGATTTGACGTGCCTTCAAAGTTTTGTTTGCACTTGGATTATACTATAATTCTGGATTTTGGTGTTGCAGAATTTTCGAGCTTTTAAATATGAACTATCCTATATTATAGAAAATCTGGAACCGAATTGCGCAATTTGTTACTCTTTATACACAACGAATTTGACTTAGTGTCCTTCATGAAACTTTTTCCTTTAGGTCTCATTTATAACATATCAAAATTTCAGAATTTTATAAGTTCATTTAGGGGTTATTCCGAAAATTTTATTAAAACCGTACATTCTGATTTTTGAACTATTTACTCCGAATTTGCTCCGGAAAGTGAGTGCATCTTGAATTGTTATTGGATATCATGGTTTTTGGCATTCAACAGCGAAGATTTCAATAAAGCTCATGTGATTTCCAATTGTCATGGTATTGAATATGTTTTTGGGAAATGAAAATGTTAATGATGCCGTTGGACCCTCGGGTCAACAATGCCCCGGGAGTCGGGAGGCCCAAAGGATTGAATGAGTTGATGCCTTGTGGATGCCTGGGGTCCGTAGTGCCCCAGAGGTTTTCCCCGGGAGCTTCGGGATGCTTGGTTGTATGCTAGTCGGTACGTAAATCTGGAGGGCCGAGGTAACTATTTTCATGGAGAGCCTCGGAGGTTTCCTCATGATGCCAAGTGGGGTGCGAGATGCCTGGAGATGTGGTACACTTCGGATGCCTGGTGATTGAAAACCAAAGGCTTTCGTGACGCCGGGGTTGGGTGTGAAATCCCAGAAGGATGCAAATGTTGGTCCTCTAGGGGATGAAACCTTTTGAATGATAAAACGGATAATTCTACTAAGTGTGTGTGGTCTGGTTATAGGACTAAATTGTATGGAATGGAATGGGACGGGTCATAACAATTTGGCCCTATGATCGGGACTTGTGTAACTGGACATGATGCATTGTGATTCTTTTGAAATTGCATTGACCATTGCATTAAAGAATTTCATGATTTTGATGCATACTTATCTCTTGATTACCTATTTTTCGTCTATCTTGCATGAATCTAGATATTAATGGTATTGCTTGATATAGTTTGATGAATCTTTTATTGCTGAGTGGCTGTACTCACCCCGTTTGAGGACTAATATTTCAGACTAGGAGATATGCCTCTACCACCAGTCACTCCCGGTACATTTTACGGTATTCCGGTCGACGTTAAGTGCGAGTGTTCGGAGCACCATCATCCCGAGATACGAGGTTTAGTATTTGTGTGAGTGCGGGTACTAGTCATGTACGACATTGGTTCACCTGACGACCCAATGATTCAAGAGTTTTTGACGGTGTACGTCCGCCGTGATGGGAGTACACAGGGGCCATTACCGCCGCCTCCAGCTGATGGACCGGACTAGGTGTGACCGAGACTGACAGTCAACAGATGATGCATTTTTGGATCACCGGCACTAACTGATAGACTTATGTATATGACTGTTTAAAAAAAAAAAAAAAAAACAGAGAGAGAGAGAGAGAGAGAGGGAGAGAGAAAAAGGAAGACAATCGGTTACCTTATGGTATATAGCCGGGTATAGAAAAATCATGGCAAATTTTGATGTACCGACTGACGTTGTCTATCAGATTTATGTAAATAAAAGTGTTCGGCTTTAACTTATAAAATGTCTAGTAAGTGTGCATTGCTTTATAATGCTTGACGGAGAATAGTTGATTTTGCTTCCGCTATATAAACTGCGCAGGGAGTGATATGAAAGATATAAACCCCCAGGATTTATAGACCTATTTTAATTCTTGGTATTAGAGTATTATATTATTAGGTCAAGAGAAGTGGTAAGCTAATTGTGGCGACCCTAACGGATTGGGGGCCGTTCGGGGGTGCCACAATAATATTCTTTGAGGAGAGAGGAGGAGAAGAGAGAGCCGTTCTCTTTTAGAATGTTCTTTGTATTTTTCATGAAGGCGGTCATCTCCAAAAGTTATGTGCGAAGTTAAATGATTTCCCCTTAATAGATAACCATTCATACCTCTTAAATTAGTGTATCTCCCTCATATCATATTAAGACGAACTAGTGCATGTTAATTGCACCCCATCATAGACAAACCAACGAAATATAATATATCCCATTTGGACATGATGGGCTTGATGGTACTCTATCAAGAATATAAGGCATTCAACATTCATCCACATTAAAAACAATTCATACTGGTAAGAAAATTGTGCGACCAGTGAATACACCTGTACTTGGGAGTTTAAATTATGCTTATGTTAGGGATAACATAATAGTTACAACCCCAAAAAGAAATAAGTAATTGATGTCTCACACTGCCTTAGACATATTTTACTACATCAGTCCAAGTGTACATATCCCTTAAAAGTTATATTTGACTATTATCAAAACACCATGTATTTATAATTATATCTAAAACCACAAAATGTGATATAATTGGTCGACCAGTAAATACATGTGATAAATATAAAACAATAATGGTCTTCCTCGCACTCATGTCTCTCTCCATTCCAGAATGACTGCTTTCCTAAACATGTCCCATAAAACCATATTTATTCATAATTGTCAGTAACATGCTAAAATAGCAACATTAATATTTTACTTCGAGAACATAGTCAAAAGTAACATAGGGCACGAAAATGAGGTAAACTATAAATTACCTCAAAAGCTCACATGATAAGTAAATATGGATAATTTCATTCACATCCCTTATTAGTCGTACAATGCACATATAGTATGAATTATATGCTGTAGCGAATTTCTTTTTCTATAAAAGCGTATATCATTTATTAAACACATCCACTATGCGGATCTTAGCCTAAATATAGTCATGTACTTCTCATGTACTTATGTTTAGCTCTAGTGAAATATTAGCTCGCTTACCATAGCGCCAAATTAGCACTAGCATCTAGCATCCTTCAAGCATATATGATTGTGGGACTATCATGTTCGATCTTATCATATACAAATCATAAACCTCTTTGATTCTAATCAAGGCAACCTAAAATTATATTATGTACTAAACTTGCTCTTCCAGCACCTATAATACATAACATCTCTTCTCAACCTACTATGACACTTGAAGTGATTATCCGTATGAGTGAGTCAATCATTGCCTATCGATATCCCCTTCAACAGTGTATGTGTGTTTATGCTAATCTCATAATGGATTTGTGTTCATTGATAAAACATCAAGTCACTAAAAAATAAACAAGTATAATACATATGTTCACATATACATAAACCAATGATCCCCAAAAATATTACATATCATATTCTACGTAATCTTGGAGAATTCCTATGGATCAAGAACACGTCTTTAAGAACAACCTTCGTAAACAAATCAGCAATCATTCTATTGGTTAAAATGTATTGTAGAATCACTTTTTTGTGCTATTATATTTTTGATGAAATTATTCTTTATGTTAATGTGCTTCATCCTACAATGATACTTGAGACTTTTCACATAGGCAATGGCTACTTTACCATCACAATAAACTATCATTAGTCTTAAAACCTCAGTGACAATTACTAAATTTTCCAAGAAATATTTTATCCATGTTGCTTCTTACACTGCAATGGAGCATGTAATAAAATCTGTCTCCATCGTAGATAAGGTTGTACATGTCTGTTTTTTACTACTCCAAAAAATTGCATATTCATCTAGCAAGAACACATACCCAAAAGTCGATTTACGTTTATCTAGGTCTCATTCCTAATCAATATCCGAGTAGTCTAGTATGTGTAAATCATTCTCTCAATAACAAAATCAATAGTCCGTGGTGCCTTTCAAGTATCTTAAGATCCTCTTCATTGTTTTCTAGTGCGCTTGACCAGGATTTGGCTAGTATCGACTCACCAATCCCACAGCATGATATATGTTGGGTCGAGTATACATCATGGCTTACATCAAACTTCTAACTACACTAACCTAAGGAACAGTTTCCATTTCTTTATTTATTTTTATTTTTTTGAATTCCTAAGACACATCTTGGAAGTTAGGCGTTCGCCTTTCATGATAAGAGTATCAATGGGATCACAATACTATATATCAAAATGCTTAAGAATCTTTATTTTACAAGACTCTTGTGACATGGTAAGGAGTTTCCTTAATCGATCTTTTTAATCTTATCCTCAATATATAAGTAGTTTATCACATGTCTTTCATTTGAAAATTAAAGGACAACCATTCTTTTATGGTGATAACTGAACTCTTTTCATTCCTAGTCAATAGAATATCGTCCACATATAGTGATAAAATCACAAATTTATCCTCGAACAGTTTGATATACACACAGTAATCTTCGATCACCGTGAACCAAAAGACGTTAAGGCTCAATGAAAACAAAAATGCCACTGTCTAGATGATTATTTAAGACTATAAATGAAGTGATGAAGCTTGCAAACTTTACGCTCTTGACCTTTAGCTATAAAACCTGTTAATTGCTTCATATAAATTTTCTCATTTAGTTCTCCATTGAAAAATATCATCTTTACATCCATTATCTAAATGTACGACAATTGCTAAGATAAGGCACATAAAGGCAAACATTACAACTAGTGAAAATGTTTTTCATAATCTATATCCTTTTGTTAAGTATAGCCTTTCGCCACAAGACGAGCCATATACTTTTTAATGGATCTATCCGTTCTTTGTTGAATCTTGAAGATCCATTTATTTTCAATAGTACTATGATTGGGTGGCAGATCAACCAAGTCACAGACATAATTTGCCCTCATAAATTCAATTTCATCTTCCAAAGCTTTTCTCCATTCTTCCTTAACAGGGGATGAGAAAGCCTTTTTGACAATCTTAGGCTCAGCATCATCTTGCAGAGCAATTATAAATGCTTCTCATTCAATTTCAAAATGACAAAGGGAAATACTTTTACGAATATTTTTATCTAACTGAACTTCTTCCAAATTCAATTAACTAGACGACACGACAATCTCACTAGGTCTTATATGTTGAGATAAATTTTCATTTTCCTTGACAACGTTAGTGGATGTATTGTCATGATCTTCCATATCATATAATTGAAAGTTCTTATTAATCTCACAACTACTAGGGAAGTCATTCTCCAAGAATGTGAAATCCCATAGCTCCATTTTAGTCATACTTCCATAAGCTTATTCACCTATAAACACGTACCCTTCAAAATGTTTAAAATATTTTATAAAGATACATTTCTTTTCTCTAGGTCCTAATTTATCATATTTATGGGAAAAATCATGAACATGTGCTACACACCCCCAAGGTCATCCCTATGTCCCTAAGCTTTCTAGTAGTCCCCGTCAAGATCCATCCCCCCCTCCCAACGTGATGTTGCTTTCCGAATGTATGTCTTTGGACTTTTAGAGATATAGTTTCTTGGAAAATATTCCAACTTCTTTCTTAATCATTTTGCTTCAAGACTAGCCAAATTATCATTCAATTGCGTAATGCGGGCATCTTTCTTTTGCTTTCAAACAGATAACAAGAGGTTAGCTTTTGGGAGTGTTTCTACGTAAGAAATATACTTCTTTTCCTAAAGGGACTTTGGCTTCTACAAAGCGTTAAGCTCAATAGTGAGGTTACGATACTCGATGGGTTGCTTAAAGAGTGCCTTATGTATGCTTTCGACACTTTTTTCTTTCTAGTAAGAAACAAGGACCGACGTTATCATAGTCACTAATCTATTAGGTCTACAAAGAAAATACGTAACCTCATTCTTTTCACAAAATCACTAGATTATGGTGGGGATTGTGTTAATCTATGTGATGACAAGACTCCTACATAAGGCAGTGCATGTTCTTGGAGCCACCTTCATGAATGGAAACATGTGGATGCTCGGTAATTATCCGGCACGTGTAGGATGAGAGGACTATCATATCCATTGTGAAGAGATAAGTTGGGTGCTCAAAAAGTCCTGAACACTCTTCATTGATATAATAAAAAGAAACCGGATTACTCCATGGTGTTTTTCTGATAAACCAAACCCCCCATTTGGGAAAGGATAACTTTTAAAAGGCATTTGGCAAGCTTAAAAACATGTCAAATGTATAGTAATTAAGCTTCAAGGGATTAACTGAGTGATTAAATGCTTCATTTGAATACCATAAGTCTTGTATTCAAAACACAATGTCACTTACTCGTATTACTATTTCGAGAGTCATGTCCATGACTTTCTAAAACCTTTCTTCTTCTCCAGCTTGGTAGGATCCTCTGAAAAATGTAGCTCGAATAGTTAGAGACGTTATCATCCTGGCATCTTTGAGTGTCTCTAGGCTCTAAACTAAAGGTCAGAGTGGTTTCCTGTTAAAAGGCTATCCCTGAAAGGCTTGAATGAGAGAGGTTCGCCCACTGTGGGAAGGCATACTTGCATAAAACTGACTCTGTCCTCCCTGGTTCTAAGTCTATGTCCATTCATGGTATCAGAGCCATGGTTTCGTTTGTAACAAGATCCATTCCATACGCTCAGTAGGTGAATCAAGTGCTGAGAAGATCTCTTGGCATCATGACTGATCCAGAAATACTAGAAGTGTTAGGACTAGAATTAGCATCTAGAGGGGGGTGAATAGGTGATTAAAGCAATTTCAACAATTTAATCCGAATGAGATATTAATGAATTAAAAACAACTATCGCAGCAAATTAAAATAATGAAAGATAAAAGGATTAGGGATAGAGAATCAAGACTCCAGATTTATAGTGGTTCGGCTTAGATCAAGCCTACGTCCACTCTCCCGCACGGACAGCCCTTCTGGCTGGATTTCACTAAGAATCAAATGAGTGATTACAGTCTCACGCTCTTGAGTCCACAGTGTAGAAAACTCTAATACACTTCCTCAAGGTCTCACTACAATATGATCTCTCTTTTGATTACATATAACGCTCGAAGAATGATATCGCAAAATAGAAAAGGAGATTCAGACTTTGGAATTCTTCTATCCGGCACACTTCAACAACTAGAGCATCTCTCTTATATACTTCTTCATGCCTTCAATACCGTTGGCACCTTCCAAAGAAGTTCTTCCAATCAACCCGTTGGACAGAATCAATTAGAGATCTCGAGCTCTTTAAGGTAAGTGTTGATAACCCATCAATCCCTGCTCGCCCATACAATCAGGATCTTGGTTTCCATAAGTAGATCCTTCCAAATATAAGTTGCGAAATCTTTAGAGAATCTATACATATTCGAATACGAAAGTAAGATCTTCTAGTGCTGAATCTAGTAGAAAGATATTCTCTAGCCGTTAGAATAAAGATCATATAATATCAGAATAAGTCGGTCTGGAGACTGTCCATGAGAGTAGACTTTGAAACATGAGTCTTGCTAGCTTCAGACTTTGATCTTAAGACTTTGTCAATAGAGTCTGTAAGTCTTCAGACTAGACTGATGAAAATGTTTTGTTAACTTCAAAATACTTTAAGATAATTTATCCAACAAGAAGCACCCGTTTCGCTCGCCTCATCCCCATCTTCCTCAACCCCTTTAGATTTTTGTGTATCAAACGCTTCTAAGATTGACTATCTTTATGAAGTCTCTCTTATCGATGAAACCAAAATCTCTTAAACCCAACTTCCCCTTATAAACCCCTATTCTGCTTTTGCTAAACCCACCTCATCATTTTCCCCCATCCGTTCCATCCGATAACTCATCCGCCAAACTCCAAAGGAAGTAAAGGAGTACATCCAGTCCTCTAAGTTCGATCAACATCTCATTCCTACCATTGAGAATGAGTATTTTGTTACTCTTCAAATTCCTCCAGAGTTTCCCCAACAATGGACTCAATAGGGTTATTCTCATGTCCATTATGGGGCTGTCCGTCTTGCTCTAACTTTTCATGGTCGCAAGGGCTTGCCGGTTGTGACAAGAATAGCGTTATTGGATACTCTTCCCTAGAATACCAGCATGCTTGCATTGGTACTATCCAAACCACTTTAAATGTTGGAACAGTCTTTGTAACCCTATATCCAAACTTCAATATCGCTCTTTCAGACCCCTAGCTACTTTCGTTTCTAAAAGTCCAAGTCCAGCTCACTGGAGCTCCTCAAACTGCTAACTCTGTAACAGCAACATTGCACTACCAAATGGTTTATCGAGTGCAAAACCATGCTCTTGACTTGAATTTCCACAACGGAAATGAAGATGTTTTATTCATCTCTATGCAGAATGATCAAGCATCCTACATTCATGTTCCCAGACAAATCCCAAAAGAAAAGTTGGCAAAGCTCCTTCTAGAGACCTAGATCACCAACTATGAAAAGCTGCACCAGAATAACAAGCATTTCCAGTCTTTAGACTATGAATTTGTCAGAAAGAAAGATGGTACTGTTTCCATCAAATTTGGCAAGGAAAATGAAGAAAGTCCTTCTATCTTCCAAACCCTCTTCATGATTGAACCATGTGTTCTTGAGTCAATTTCCGAGCCAGATCCAAAAAAACTTGTTCAATATTTCCAGAGTAATAGAAATCATGTCCATTACTATAAGGATCGGTACGGTCACTGCTTCTGGGATCCTTTTTGTTTCTTTAGATAGTTATTATGTAAAGCTTATAGACTCATATATTATTCACTTGATAATGTACAGAATATTAATTTTCTTTTCATTCACAAATCGATGTGGATTAAGGACTCTTTTACTCCCCGGCGATAATAAAACTAGACTTTAGAAATTGCCTTATGGAAGGAAGAGGAATGTATCAAGCAAATTGCAAAATTGGAAGAGGAGAGACAACACGGACGATCTTTCCTATTTCACTCAGCTAAAGATCCAAGAGTTAATAAGTACCATGGGACGGGTGATCCTAGAGTGCACCTCAAGTACTATTTGGGGATACACCGAAAATGTACCCCACACTTTCCAGGATAGTTTAGCGGGCATGGACTCTATTGATAATGTTGTTAAGTTTCTTGATACTCTTCGTTCAGAATATGAAGCATCATCTGATGGTCCATCGAAATGTAAAAGTTTGCCGTGTTCTTGCAACAGAGGTTTTCTTTTTCTTTTTTTTTTTTCAAAATTTTCTTCCTCTTTTCTTGTTATCTCCATCTCTATCCTTGACTTACTGCTTTCAAACTACACAACTTGGAAGGCCCAATACTAGACCTTGTCAAAAGGCTAATTGATCGGGTCAGATATGAGAGTTCCTTCGTGTTGAAATGTCGGGCCATTGAAGATCAGGTGGGGTTGCTTAATAAGCAACTATGACTCCTGTCTTGGAAGCTACTCAATAGTAATCTCCTACTAACATGCACTCACTTTCCTTACGAGTCCATGGTTCTTCTGACTTGCTGAAAATGTATGGCAGGCACTCCAACTCCTTATTTGAGAAAGAGATAATGGAGCTATTCTTGAAAGAACTACCAAAAGAGATGGCTGCAATACATTTCCTAAACTGGTGATGGTGGGGGAACAAAGGTACTATTCAAGATGGGAGGACGGAGGAGGTGGGGGCTCAGACTTTCTTGCTTATCAACATTGTAGTACTATAATCTCAAGAGAAATCGATTGACTTATAGAGAAGTAATATGGATCTGATGGCTGGAGGTTTGATTTGTGCACTTTATGGACCATTTCCTTCTCCTCTTCACATTAATTGCCAAGCAGGTTTTGCATTATCTAATGTCTCTTCTCTTCACCTTCCATGGTTCTCTTTTCTTTATCTTTCTTAGCCTTATGTTCAACTACTAAGATTAGGTCTAATGCCTCCAAATATATAAGTGCATATTGGGACATTATCGTGCGATGAAGTTGGCATCTATGAATCAAGTAGAACTATCGAGTAACTAGTAATTTATAAAAATATGAGTAAACCTCTTTAGTTGCAGTAAAGGATGTGTTTTTACACAATTGGTTAGACGATTTGAATAGCACAAACACTTTAGGGATGGCTTCCATTATTTGGAGGAGAAATTGAGAAAAATGTCGAAGGAATATGGCTCATGGTGAAAGGATTTGGAGAGAGGAATCTCCCCAAGTTCTATTCCCTTTTTAAAGGGGTATCATCATGAAAGAGCGACCCTCGAAATAGGATGAAATAAGAATATGAGCGAAGGAGCAAGCGATTTTAATGGACTCAAATGTCATGTGAAAGGAGAAGAGTCATATGTGAGGATTGGGTGTTCACGCTCCAAAAGTCCATAAATGCCAAGAATGAGTTGATCGGCCTTTTATATTGACTAAGTAGCACGGACACGTGACACAGACACGCGACATGACACGACAATCATCATCCCCAACCCACGCCACCACCTACTCTCCCGCCCCCACCAATCAACCCCCCAAGCTGTCTTCTTCTCCCTTCACACGCTCTCACGTTGGGGGAGAAGGGGGTCGCAGAATCAAGGGCGACGATACCTCCGACCTGACTTCGTCTCCGGCGTGCAAGAGCCTAACCTCAATCAATCGTAGATGAAGTGGACGAGGAGTACTAGAAGATATCCGAGCAGATCAATGAAACTCGAACATCTTTGAAGCCTCGCCATCAGCCCTCTATCACAGCGTCACAAGTGGACGAGGAGTACCAGAAGATATCCGTCACAGCGTTGCCTCTACTCCCCGGTCTCGCCTCCACCCTCCGTCTTCTTCAACGATCCCTCTCCCTCGGACACGATCCGACGCGCATGTCGAGAAAAGTTGACCGTGTGTCGAAAAATCCGACACGCGATCAACGCGTGTCCGAGTGTGTCGAGGTGTCCGACACGCTCCGACACGTGTCGGACACGACACGGAAGCTCCAGTGACGTGTCCGGGCTTCACAGTATATTGAGAGGGATAAGTAATTAACAGACGTGATTTTACCACGTGACAATCCAGATGCAAAGAGATGGAAGCCTGTGTAGACAAACCAATAACGACTTAGCATGTGTCATGAGGACCCTTTCCAATTGAGGGTTTGCCACGTGTTATAAGGACATGGGCCGCCATCTTAGGAGACTGGATTATACAATCCTTGACGAATGTTGCTTCAAGCCCATTCAAGTCAAAATTTTCCAAAACGTATCAATCAGATAAGTATATCTTAGGAATCCGATCAAACCAATCGTAATTACCCATGGATAGAGATATACCGACAGCAGACCCTCCACAAGGAAACGGTCAGCGATAAAAAAAAAAAAAAAAAAAAAAAAAATCCTTGTTATGCCCAATGTAGCACGGACACGGCGACACGACACGCGACACGACACGCGATACGTCATTTTTCAAAAAGTAGAGAATTTCGACACATTTCGACACGTTAAATATTAAATAAATATTTTTATTTTTAATTAATTTGATTCAAATTCATAAATAAATAAAGAGTTTACAATGAATTCATACTAATAATATTAATAAATCTTACTTTTTTTTTATTTCATTATCTCAAATTTACATTTATTTTTCGAAATCCCCCCCCTCCCCCAAATTTACTTTTATTTTTTAATCTCATTTACTTAGTTTTCTGATTAAAAAAAAATTCCCAATTAGAGTCCATCCCACTCTTTTCTTTTCCTTATCCATTTCCCTCCACCCAAATTTATTTTTTTCCTTTCCCTCCCACGATCTCCCTTTCCCCGTCCTTTCCCCCATCTGTCCGTCACTTTCCCTCCCCCAAAATAGGTACCCATAAACTCTCATTTTTTTTAGTTACTTTTAAGTTTTCAGAAACCCTAGCTCCTTTTCTCTTTCTCCTCGCCGCTCGCGACCCTCCCTCTTCTCCTCCTCCCTCCTTACCGCTCGCCGCACGACGTCCTTCCTTGCCGGTCGCCGCTCCTCGCCGCTCGCGACCCTTCCTCTTCTCCTTCTCCCTCCTTGCCGCTCGCCGCACGATCTCCTTCCTCGCCGGTCGCCGCTCCTCGCCGCACGACCCCCTTCCTCGCCGCTCGTCGCTCGCTGCTCCTCGCCGCACGCACTACCCCCTTCCTCGTCGCTCGTCGCTCGCCGCTTGCCACACGCACGACCCCCTTCTCGCCGTCGCTCGCGGTCTACTCCCTCCCGGACACGCGTGTCGAAACGTGTCGGGGGAAGTTGACTACGTGTCCGAAAATCGGACACGCGTTGACCGCGTGTCCGAGCGTGTCGACGTGTCCGACACGCTCCGACACGTGTCGGACACGACACGGAAGCGCGGACAACGTGTCCGTGCTTCACTGGTTATGCCAATGTCGCGAAGCAGAACATGGAATTTGCATGGAATTTGAGCCTTATTGGACCTCGTTGGGCTCCCCTCTTGATTGGCCGAATTGCGCCATCCTGAATTTCACCTCAGGACGACTCTCAATCTCATTCGATTGACTTGGGAAAAAGGCAGCTCGACAGAAACGAGAAGCAAGAAGCGAAAGAGAGGATCTTCATGCTTTGTGCTCCGTCTAAGAGGCAAAGGGCGCTCGACCTTCTAGGACCAGGATCACATAAGTTCGGAGTACCTAATAATGATCCTAGAATTCAAAAATGAAAAACAACTTTTTGATTAGTCCACTTTTATAGTTAAGGCAAATACCGGCAGATGACCAAGAGATTACCCAACCCCATACATCTCCAACAGGTCTGTCTCTTTACACCTTTTTTCTTCTCATCGGAGTTATTTCACAAAAATTTGCGAAAGTCAGGAAGGAGCGTTGACTCGAACCCTCTTCGAGAAGGGCCTTATGGACCGCAAAAGCAGCATCAAGGTCCAATAAGGAGCTGAGAGTTTGTAGCCCCCATCAAGTCCTTCCATTTTCAATTACTTAAGTCAAAACTATTGGAAATTCAGCACTTCGGTCCTGTGTTCCAATTTGTTTTTGTTATTAATCAGTTCAGAGAAGAGCTGGTGCAGTGTCTCTATGCATAGACAATTTCGAGACCACATAATGTACTCTCATTAACCGAGGCTCCATTTATTTCGCGAAAAATAGATGATTTGTAAAATGTTTTTCGAAAAATAATCACTTGTATTGCTTTTGAAAATGAATAAACACAAAATATTTTCATCGTCTACAAAAATTTTTAGATAAAAATTGTTGACAATAATAATAATAAATAATAATAATAATAATAATAATAATAATAATAATAATAATAATAATAATAATAATTTGTATTAACTAATTATTTTAAGCGATACAAGTAATCATTGTTCAGAAAATATTTTTTAAATCATTCATTTTCTGCGAAAATATAGAGCCAGAGTAATAATTGATTTAACTTGTCTATAAGATATGACAAGAAAAAGCAGGAAAATGGAGAATTTCCTGCGTAACCTCTTCTATTGTAACTCGCTATAATACATTTTGATCATTGTATCAAGTTACTCGGGGATCTCCAGTAAGCAAACCTTATCTGAGGAACATATATTCAGACAACTAAATAGAAGGGAACAACGGATCTCACATGAGTTGGGAGAGGAAGGGACGACGTCCACCCACTCTTTGTCGACCAGCTCGACGTGTGCATTTGGCTTCGACGTGGCGTTGAACTGAAGTTTGTTCGTCTCGGTCATCAACTTCTTCAAGAAACTCATGGAAAGTATCATGTCGGGACTTTCCTCAGAGAATAGTTCATCTTCTAAGACCTGAATGCCCATGTCTGCTTCCCTCGAATGAACATACCCAAGAAGCAGTGTCCTTGTATCGAGAAATTGCCGATTGGGGCTGCAAATCTGCAGTGTTTTCACATTGAGGATCATATAAATAATTCTCATGGTGTGAAAGGAGCGCAAGAAGTGCATCTTGGAATTCATGATGATCCATCTGTGAATGTCCCAGCAAATGCTGATACATGTGGATTCTCGTGGAAACATGCATGGACAATATAGGTACTCGACCTCAAATGGAATTATGCCAAAAGAGAATAATTTGCTAAATCGGGAAAAAAAAAATTGCAAGGTAATACATTTTGAAATAACGTTCAATGTCAAATTATTTCTAATATAACCCACACAACAAAATTCATGTTGTGAGAAAGGAACTTTCCAGTGCAAGACAATTCTTTTGAGCTCATATTATGCAACCTTATACAAATTGCTGACCACCATTGGGATTTGCAGATAAGATGGATCGGTACTAATTGCTACCAATGCACTTCTTTTTTACTCTCTAGACTATCTCTGAAAGCACAACATTGGGCAGCACATAAGTCCTCGATTTACTTCAAAAAGCATGAGATATATAGAACATCCTTAAATGGAACTTCAAAGAATGGAGATCAAGAAATGCAACACACCTGAATATAATCCACACCAATTTCACCAAGATTATCAGCAAATCCCTCTGATGAAATCACACTTATAATTCCTCCAGATCCTATTGGTGATTGGAGCATCTCCCAAGGAGATTTCATCAGAATCTTACGACTTTTCTGTTCATCTGGACAGCTAACCACTGGCAACATCTGTTCTTCGAAAAACCAAATCTGTCCAATAGGATCAAATATAATTGCTTAACTTCTATGTCATTTCAAATATATAAAATAATACAAAGTCATATTCAGCACTGTAGGACAGAGGAAACAGTGAAAACTTCTCCAAATCAGATGCATCAAATCAAGAGTAGTAATCAATAATCGCGTCACATTGCTCAATCAGAAAATCCTTGTGACCTCTATGGACATTCGCTAGTCCAGGAAGTCATACACTGGCTGATCTGAAAACCTAGACACCACAACTGGTTAGAACTGTCGCCTTTGTGTCTGATTTCTAAAGCCATTTACAGTGAAAGATCGCTGTATAGTATTATAGAATTACAGGACATCACCATCTGAACTGCTCTGCAATTAATTTCACTTTCTTACTTTCTCATAAATGAACACGATGGCAAGTTTGAGTTCAAACATTTAAGCTATTTAATGATAGAACAGGAGACATGCTAACCTTCTCAGAGTCAAATCCAAAATGATCATTTTCTGAGAACAGTGCTTGGTAAGATGGGATTTCACCAGCCAGGCAGATAATCAGTAGAGGCATAGACGCACGGTCTTCTACCTGCAGTGACGCATAATTGTTGAGCTAGTTTATAATTAGCATATAGAGACTACACCCAGCCTGTCCAAATAGAAATAAGTTTTAGCCCACTGTTTGGTGTGTGAAAAATAAGCCATAAGTAGCATCCTCACTTCCCTTTACTCTCAGAGTAATAAATTTCAGATTCTTGCAGTAACCAAAAGAATATACCGGCAAATCTCATGCATAGTTCTATACCTGTTCTCCTATTTTCGATATATTCCTTAAATCTCACATGGTCCATTGCATACATCTCTAATGGATGACAAAAAATAGGTTGAAATCCTCAAGAACCCAAGGTCATCAACATGTGAGAAAAGATATATAATCATTTATCCATATTAAAGAGCAGATGTAACACTAACATCAGATCAGAGCGATACTATTCTTCCCAATTAGGTATAAAACTGCATAAGCCATCTCTACAAAAATGACAATGCAATAGTAACTTTAACAAAGGCAGGTGCAAGATCTAGGTCAAGTGTAAGAAATCAGTTTAGTGCTGAGAAGCCATCAACCAGACCGGCTTGTTATATGAGGAGTCAACAACAGTATCAATATCTATACTATTACAGAATAGATCTTTGGTCTGCCCACATTAACAAGGAAGGCCTGAATGAAGTAATGGAACTCAAGATTCAAAAACTAAGACAAGGAGAAAAGATCCAATCCCAGACCCGTCCAGTCGAACAGCTTCTGGGCAAACAAATAGCATTCGCTAGTAAGCGTTCTAGAACAAAGCCCACTAAATATTAATAAAAATGATAAAGCAAGGAATGCCTACATTGTTAAGTCAAAAGATACGATAGAGTGTTAATGTGCTTAAAGAACCGAAAAAGGCCAGCGATACACCAGTATTTGAAAACATGGCAATAGCTGTTAGACATTTCACCTTACTTGAATCCAATTTGACAATGGCAACATTTAGGGGAATCTTCCCCTACATTTTACTCAATAATCTCAACCAACTGGTGGAGGCAGCAACCTTTTTCAACTTAGGTGTGATGGTTCTCATATTAACTGACCTCAATTTTTCCTATCAAACCAAATAATGCTTACACAAAAAGAAGTAAGAGAAGAGTACATAAGGAAATGATAGCATCGCTTACAATCAGAAGTTGTGCTAGCAATGAAAAGAACTAATATTAGAGAATTAAGTTGAAGCAGCCAATATGTAAAGAAGCTGGAAAAAGAAACCTCACCTTCACTAGCTTCTGATTAGTACACTCTAATGTCTGAATAAGAGACTCAGACAATACAGCAGGGTTAGAGGCCTCCTTAGCACCATCAGTCACAACCAAGACAGTGGCAACTTTGCCCTTTGAGATCAGATGAAGCCCCTTCTCTTCAAAAACGGAATTCACACACTGTTTATCCATCCTAGCCAAAGGAGTGAGGTAGTTTTCTGATGTTGTCAGAGCATCATAAATGCCGGTTCTTGTAGCATCATCACTCCATCTGATTCATGACATGAGACAAAACAAAATGTATGGGATAAAAATAGTTGAGACACAATTACGATGGTAAAAATCCTTAATGTCAACATGAACAGTTGAAGCACAAAACACTGTTGCATTCGCAATTTGATACGGATAAGTTTTTCAAGCAATTCTTTGCATAGGAATCACGAATATAATGAGAAAACTTGCAGATAACAAAATATCAATTAAGAAACTTGTTCAGGAAGTTTTGTAGTTGCTAAATGTCCTTATTTAATCATAGAACAAAATTGACAACACAATATCTAAGCTAGAACCATTCGACACAAAGATGGTGTGTCTGCAATGTTTTTATGCCTGTTGGTTTTATCACCGAATGATGAACAGTTAACTATACATTTTCTCTAAAAGGGGCCAAAAAAAAAACACACTACACATCCTCTAAAAATTGACTCGAACATGCACAATAGCTTACCTTTGAGAGGATAGGTCTATACTTTGCAAAGCCTGTTGAAGCAATTTTGAGTTTACGCCAATAATCTGATCTGAAAGTAAGCTTGTATGGGTTTTATCACCATATCTAAACCCATGAAACACATGTTGTTGCCCCAGTTCACATAGCTTCTTTTTTGCTGCTATGAGGCTTTTTTGGAACTTTTTCCTCTCTTTCCATTCCTGAAATGCATCAAAGCATTCTAACTTACACTGATTACAACAAACACCATGTTACAATAACTAAAGCCAGAAATTTTACTGTGCGGGCAGCAGCCATACAAGCACAAGGATTCATGTATCACAAAAATAAACAAAGAATTTTGATCTAAACTTCTGTGTCTACTTATGTCACAAGTCCATTTGCCATATGCTCAAAGGTTGGATAGATAATTTCACTATAAGCAAAGTTCAAACAAGCGCATATCTCCTAGATAACAGTCTGTTTTCTCGTATTTAATAAGCTGTACTATGAATATGATAGCTTAGCTATCCTTTTTATAGTATGCAGTCTATACATCTAATATTTCATCCATCATAGTCCTGCCTTTTAATTAAAGAAGTAGATGAATCTGTGACCTTGACCACCGATATTTGATCTTTCTTGTTAGAACTGCCTTGCTGTTCAAAAATTATGACCCCTGACAGTCGATTTTCAAGCTTTGCCGTCCATTTCTTTTTAATGGTTATCAAAATGACAACTAGACTCAAGTCACCTACCTGACAAGAAGACCAAACTTTTGTTTGGACGCTTTAATTGCCATAAATTCAATCAAGACACAAACAAGAGAAAGCATTTGCATTCCAGAATATGGACATAAAAGAGAATGAGGACCCCAATTCCCAAACCCAAAACAGAAAGAAGCGGAAAAGCTGTAAACATCCAGAAGCATATTCATGTGCCCCAATAATATACCTGCTATGAACATGGTGAAAACAGATGTCTAATCAGTAGTTGATATATACAAATCAAATAAGTGTAAAAGAGGGTGCTCTTACAAGTTGGCGCCTCTCCTTCTTGGACTTCTCATGGGAGCGCAGATTTAACTCGAGCAGCCCTTTTGGAGGTGCAATCATCATTTCTCCTCTATCCATGTCAACATGTGGAACAATTGCTTCGACGAATGGCACCCAAACAAAGTGATTGGTGGCACCAGTTTCTGTTGGCTTTGACTTTCCCACATGGTCAGAACTACGCGTATCAAGCATGACATACAAAAGATCATTTGCTCCACTGTTGTAGACATTAACAACTGTTCCAATAGGTTCACCAGATTCCTGAAATGGGCCAAATGAGGGCCATCCTATATATAGTCCATCGAGATATACACATAAGATAAAACTGCATGCAAACCTTGAGAAGAACTCTCATGCCAACAAGATCACGAGTATAGAATTCGCCTTCTTCAAGCTCTGGTCTATCTTCTTCCCTTACAAGTAATGCTGCACCGACAAGTTTCTTAGCCTGGATGGAGTTTAAAATCCTGATTAGAAGTACAAATTTTGGAAAGGTAATGAAGTAGTTAGTGACTCTAAACTTAAGATTCTATTCAAATTAGCAAAACAGAAAAAGCATGTTACCCTCCTGCTCATAATTAGTAAATGGGGTTTGCTCATCAAAATTGAAGCAGAAAAGAATGGAGATTCTTTGATTAATAACTGAAATAGTCAAATATGTGACACCAATAAGTAAAACACAGAAGATTTCAGAAAATCATGGGATATTGCTTAGCTTTCTTGTTTAGGCTTGACTATCAGGGCAATATTAGTAATGAAGTCTAATTTTTGGCTCTCATGAAACTGTGCATCAAGCACATGCCCTTGAGAAATTATAACATTACAAGGAAAAATAAGTGGCAGTTCAAGTTCTCAGGATTTTTCCCCCTTTTAAAGCAGCAAAAATTATTTCTAAGACTGTGGACTCAGTTCCATCCCATATCCAGTAAACAGATATGCAGAATTAGGGGAAAACATCCAAACATCTCAACAGTGTCATGTGTGCATGGAGCCTTTGCAGAGGGCTAATGCCTATCATGTTTTCAGTTATTTGAGGCTCAACCCCAATACCGCACATAGTTGCATCACGAGGACCACTGTCTAAGATGATCTCTAGTAGAACCATCCTACTTGACAACACTAATGGTTTCCACGTCTGATTCCCTTGACAACAAAGATGAATGGAAGAAGCGTCAATGCACATATAAGAGCAAGGACTAAAATTGCTGAATTATAATGCATAGATATAGCATAGCATATGCCCCATGGTACAGGTTGTTTTGCCCACCCTAAAAACTTAATCATGATCAGTGAAGTCAAGTCTTAGTCACACACAATGACATCCAAGATCCAAGCATGTCACAAGCAAAATTCTAGACAAATAACAGAGTTTCTAAAATACAGATGGCCTGTTTGGATTGAATTTTACCTTTTTATTTTTGCTTAGTCTAAATCTTATGGCTCACGCACTTTAATTTTTTTAACTCCTGAACCACACTCAAACGTTGACATGTAGGTTCACATATAATTTTTCATAGTTTTCTGGAGTTTAAATAATTTCTTAGATTTTGGCGGGAAAGCGAAAGCTTTTTCGCTTTTGCTGAAGTGTAAACAAACAGGCCTTTGGACAAGCTCACCTGGTCAACATCGTTGATTCCTTCAAATTTGAGTATCCAACTTTTCTGCCCAGGGTGTCCTCTTCCCTCTACCAACTCCACTTCTTGAATTGTCTCCCTGCCTAAAACCTGTTGCTTCAACCATCTTTTCCCAGTCTAGCAAAAAAGGAATTAGTTTTAGCATTAAATAATGATGCATACAGAGATCTATTAACTTTCTCATATAATTACGGCCACAGAGCAATATCACTGATAATAAGAATATGCTTACCCTAGAAAATCGCAGTTCAGGGAAGTCAGTGCTGGATTTGATGCAGACCTCCCCTTGCAACCCATGAACACTTGATATATACCCAATTTCAACATGTCCTGATTCAGTTGTACTAGTTTCAACTGTCTCCTGGATAACTGCATGGTATGAGAAATCCATACAACTTAAGGTATGCCGGAACTAATTCAGGAATGAGGATGTCAAAACTACAAACTGAAGAAGGGTGTAGAAGCACAACCATTAAAACTTCTCAATTCAACAAAATGTTGACATGATGGAGAGTATTTTATGATGATAACAACAATAGCCTTAGGAAAACTAGTATGCAACCCACAGATCCTTTGTGATATTCATGACAGCTTACACCATTGAATTCAATGGTCTACCAACTCCATTTGCACCTAATTGAGGAAATAAAACATACCTACAATTTCTAATGGAAAATATGGACCTATCCAAGAATATGGACCAATAAAACAAGAAATGGGGAAAAAATAAGCAAACCCACAAAATAGGAGTATGTACTCGACTCCTTCTCAAAGCCTACTTATTTCAAATTATCAATTGTTCCTGAAGTTGATGATAAGTGGATGTCTGTGATATGCTTGGCACACTTTTTGGGTCTATCTTCTCATAATTTAACCTTTTGATATAAATAATCGTCTGATGATGGAAAGAAAATCACTCCGAAGGGAATATTATTGTAAACCAAAATTAACCAGACAGCCAGCTCGACCTCAAGCTTCCCACAGCAAGTCGACAAAGTAAACTTTGCTACCAATTTGCAAGGAAGGCAAGCCCGCAGGTTCTTATCCAAGTATGCACGTTCATCTTGGCTAGTAATCGCACGAAGCAGCGAGAAAAATGCACAAACGAGTTACCTAATTGAGAGGGACATTTCACACAGGCATACATTTCTCCAGCTTTAACTGACAATCACATACAAAAGCAAAGTTTCTCAGTGACTCAGTGACTCAGTCACTGCAAACAAGTGCACACACGATATACATAACCTATGTCCGCAACAAAGAAACAGAAACTGTTTTCCCATGAAATCAATCCCCTACTAAAGTAAGTTCCTAGCATAAACGGACTGACCGTTTTCTATATGCATACGACCAAAAAAGTTCAAAGACTCAATTTTTTGACAAAAGATTCCCAAATGCTCTCGGTTCAAAGCTCCCGAATCAATTTTTTCGCCGAACAAGAATCAAATACAACCAAACGCCTTGCTCAATGGACCAGAATCAATCGACAAAACACGAGACTGGACTCGAGCTAATCAAGCAATCGCCGAACCGGTGCTCTGCAGAGGAGAGGCAACTTGCGGCGGCTGGACTCGCGAGCGCCGCGGCGACAACCGAACGCGAGAGGGTGGCGCGGCCGCTTGGCGGAGGCGGTTCCGAACATGAGCGGCGCGGCTCGGACCGAGGCAGACGAAGGATTGCGCCGCCGCCGTCGCCGTCGCCGGCGGCGGGGATAAGGCGGTGGAAGAGCAAAGGAGCGAATTCGTCGTCTGCATCGTCTTCGCCGGCTCGAAAGCAGCGAGGCTCGACGGAGATAGAGTGAAGAAGACCGATAGAAATTTTTTGCCCGCGCCTTCTTTCTGTATTCCAACAGTGTCTTTTGGGGAGCCAAGATATTTTTTTTTATTATTTCATTTTTTTCGTGGTGATGATGCACGTTTAAAGAAAAAAAAAATAACTGACCAAAAAAAAAAGAAAAAAAAATAGACCACAAAAAAAGAAAAAGATTAAAATAAGGTAATTAATTAAGTGTCCTTCTAATGCTACTTATACTTGAGTTGTTCAGTGTCTCATATCTAATCACAAATTATAACATGGTTAACACTTTTCAAAAGGTTATAATTTCAACAAGTCACTAGTTGGAATTTATGAAAAACGTGTAATTTCTTCATTTTCTAGAATCAAAAACCGTATCCAAACGCGATTATTGAAAATGCTTGTGCTTTGGATAAGAGTTTTAAACAATGGAACTTTGTTTCGTCTAAGTGAGCAAAGGGATAGTGAAATCTGTCGGTGCAATTTACTCCTCCGTCCGAGGGAATATGATCGTTTTGCGAAAAATGGGTCATTTCCATAAAATATTTTTCCAAAAGTCATTTTCCAGAAAAATAACAATATTTTATAGTGTTCGGCTAAAACCTGAAAATGTTTCAGAAAATATTTTTCGATTTTTGGTAAGGAAAATATTTTCTAAGACTTCACCACTTATCGATTTATAAATCCATTAAATATGAACTTGCTTTTAAATCCAAACAAATTTACTTCATATCTTTGTTCTCTCATTGTTACCAAATGCTCATCTACTCTAAAAAAATGTTTGTATGGAGCAAAAGAGAAAAAACGTTTGTATGGAGCAAAAGAGAAAAAAAGCAAAGCATGTACAGTCCTCGTGAGAATCTTATAGTTTAGTGGCCTACTTTCCCCCTGCGTCTTTTTTTTTTTTTTTTTTTTTTTTGATTCGAGAACCTTTTTGATGATCCGAGAACCCCACCCAGGACCCACCATCTGACGTTATATTTAAGACATCAAGCGCCTCCACTAGATTTCGAACCCCTCACCTTTGGAGAAAGATCAATGGAGCCCTTATCCAGCGGAACCACCACGGCCGATGGTTTCCCCTGCGTCTTTTGTGTTCTAATAAACAAAAGAAAAAAGAAGCAAAGCATGTTGCTTAAGCAATGTACAACTGCAAGGTAGAATAAATAAAGAAAATGATAAGCAAGAGTGCAGAGCAACACAAAAGAAAAAAGAAGCAAAGCATGTTGCTTAAGCAATGTACAACTGCAAGGTAGAATAAATAAAGAAAATGATAAGCAAGAGTGCAGAGCAACACAAAAGAAAAAAGAAGCAAAGCATGTTGCTTAAGCAATGTACAACTGCAAGGTAGAATAAATACAAAAAAAAAAAGAAGCAAAGCATGTTGCTTAAGCAATGTACAACTGCAAGATAGAATAAATAAAGAAAATGATAAGCAAGAGTGCAGAGCGCGAGCTTGAAATCGACGAGCTTGAGGTTCGCCTAGCAACGACCGACAACTAGCCAAGAAAAAAAAAAAGATGGGAAACAAAGAAAAAAAAAAAAAAAAGAAAAGGAAATTAAAAATAATTAGAATTAGAAAAGAAAAAGAAAATTAAAAAATAATTCAAACAAAAAAAAAAAAAAAAAAAGAGGAGGAGAAGAGTGAGGATTTATAGAAGTGTGAGATAAAAGAGATCAAGTGAGGAAAATGTTTTCCACTTTTGAAAAGTGGAAAACATTTTCTCTTAATTTAGAAGATCTTTTTTCCTTTCATGGAAAACATTTTTCCCAAGAAATTCATTTTCTGTAAAACGAACGCCAAAAAATCCGAAAAAAATATTTTTTTGGAAATTATTTTTCATGAAACGAACGGAGCCTTAAATGAAAATTAACCCATAAATGAAAGTTGAAACCAAATCATTATATTAGCAAATGAAGAATTTTCTAGAGTCGTGCATCTATATAAACAACAAATCAATATTCCTGCCATTTGTCAAACCTCGACCGACCGTAGTCTCTAACCGAATCATTGCTCTCTGTCAATGACCAGCACACTTTGCCATCGTAGTACACAACGAGAGTTACAATGTATTTTTTCCCCTAAATTACCCTCATTGATTGTCAAGGGTCCGCACATCTAACTCAAAGTCCATTTTTGTTTCAATGCAGATTTTGTTTCTAGGAAAGTGTTATCATGAAATTAGTTTTCCAAATTTTCACTTATTTGGTTTGTCAAAAGTGATAAGCCTCGCTAGCTTGGCCGCGGCAAGCTCAAGCTTGCCAAGATTTCGTGAGCTTGACCTCAGTTGAGACTAGCGAGGCTCCACCTCGCCAAATCCTATTGAGGCGCTAGCTCACCCGAGGCCAACCAGGTTGACCCCTACTAGGCCTCAGCAACGGAGCCAGTGGCCTGTCATGGCTACCGCCGAGGCCAAACAACCAACTGAGGAGGAAGAAGGAAAGAGAAAAAAAAATGAAAGATATTTAAAAATATGATTATTTTTTTCTTGTATGAGATAAAATCGTGAAATTGAAATCATTTTTTAAATGAGATCCAAACACTAGAAAACATTTTCGGTCACATATTACTAAATAAAGTAAAATTAACCATTTTTCTGAAAAAGGATTTCCCGAAAAGAATTTTCTTTTATCATAAAGTTTTCCTCTAAACAAACACACCCTAATAATCTTCCTCGTTTTTTTGATTTGGAAAGCCCAATTCATTAGCCATCTAATAATATCTCCCAAAGCTTATTCTTCTAGTTTCCAAGTAAATGCACCCACTCTACAGTAGGGAATTAATAGATTTGGCAGCATTATTATCCATCTTTTAACTCTATTTCCTACTTTCACTAGACAAGAGTGCTTGCAATAAATTTTTTTGTATTTTATTAGAAGAACCAAACGAGAGCTTAATCCATTTCTTAGTCTACATTTGGTGGTCGGGATAAAATTTAGGATATGATGAAATTTATCTATCTTGCATTTGGTACATACTTAAGACAGGATAAAGTTGGATATAAAATAAATGTAGGCTGAATAAAATTATCACATAGGGGAGATGAGATAAATGTGGATAAGATTTTTAATATTTATAAAAGAAAAGTTTTTCTCAAATAAAAAATTCTTAAATTAACAAATTATTTTTCATATTTCAATATAAATAATTTTTGAATCCTAATAGAAGAAATTCAAAATAACAAAAAAAAAATTACTTTTTTTTTTAATTTAATCTTATTTTTTATTTAAATATTCGAATTTAATTATATCTTATAATAAATAAATTCAATGTATAATTATATATTTATATTTATTATGTACTTTAGGTCTTTTAGTATTTTATGTATATTAGTACAGTTTTCTATTAATAAAATTTTATTAGAGAATAATGAAAGGGGAAGAAAGAAATAAAAAGTTAATTAAAAAGAGAGGAAAATAAAATAAAAATAAAAATAAAAACCATCTCCATCTATAAAATTTATGATTAATTTATATTGATATAATGTTTTAACCAAATAATATATATGATGCGATGTGAATATACAATGTTATTACTGCAATCGCCAAATTATGGATAAAATATAATAAAATCCTCTGAATTTCAAATTCTATCATGATTAAAAATCCAGACGACCAAATATAGTCTTAATATATTGCTATCTTGTCCACGTGCTCTCAGCATAAATTAGGAAGAAAATCAATTGCGATTCCAAGCTTCTCCAATACTGACGTGGTAATGGACTAGTTGAGTTGATCCACAATCCATTGATTGAGGAAGACAGATAACGTTTTGTCTTTCTCATTTATTGATGATCAGGCTCCTCTAAATTGAGGAAGTAACCAAAGAAGTTGCCCCAAAAGAAAAAAAAAAATCAGCCTATGAGGCCTATAATGAACACAATCCCGGTGTCGTGCGTCTCTTTAAATACTAAAAATCATATCACTCCCAACACCAAAATCCAGCAAGAAGCATCCTACAAGTGAAAGCAAATCAACATGAATGCCAAGAACTGTACTGCATTGGCGGTGGCGATGTTGGTGGCGATGATGGCATTGCAGGCGTCCGTCGCGAGGGCGAATGTCTTGTGTGAAGCTAAATGCTGGACGCTTTGCGCGCCCAACCCGCCTGCGTGCCTCGACGATTGCTTGAGGAAATGCGGCAGTAAGGTTGAGACGGCCCAGGGCCAATGCAATCTCGGTTGTTTGATTTCCAATTGTCTCAACCCACATCTTGGTATGATCGGAAACCTTCATCACCTCTGGATTTTTCTGGTTTTTTTTAGGGTTTATAATCGCCGATGACGATCACGTCTCTACGATTGATCTGTTCACGTGACAAATCAGACATGCGCCCATATAATCTGTAGAGGCTGCTCACAGAAGAGAGATTTTTCCGGCTAATATCAATTTTATGTAATAAAAGTCTAGTAATTTTAATTAAAACGATCTAGTATTTTCATCATCCTTACTTTTGAAATCCATTAGTCACGGATGATTTGATGTTTCTAGAAAACGAATGAAGAGGAAATCAATCATCAAGGAAATTTCTTCCGTGTTGGCTAGACCTACAGTTATGTCCCTTAAATTCAATGAAGAAACTCCACTTCAACATAGGTTCTGGGGGCTCAAATTGAATAGTTTCTTCCTAATTATCAATTGGATTTCGAAATTTGAGTATTGATTAGTTTTTCTTTACTTCTTCGCCTTAAAATTAGTCCTTCACTCATTTTTATTGTATCTTCTTTTTTTTTTTTAATAAACGGTGCGAATTGATGTGATAAACTTATTTTCCTTGTCGCCAATGCACCTTAATTTAGGTGGATATTGACCATTTTTAGGTGATATTTGATTACAAAATTTTCAAGTTTAATAAGTAAAAAGTTGACTATTAAATGACTGGAGGCCACTTCAATTAAATTTAGACGCACTAGCCCTCACCTACAGTCAGAAATCTGTTCCATTCAATTGCGATTTACCTAATAAAAAATCATTTTAATCATCTGCTTCTACTCTATTTCAATCTTTGGAAATATAAAAATGGATTTTTTTGTACTTTCTTGTGTCACAGATGCCAAGGAAGCCTGTGCGAATTCGTGCGCGGAAGGTTGCAAGCAGTCCTATGCTAAGTAAAAGTTCTGAGATGTCCCGAAGAATCACATCCATTAGAGGAGCGAAATAAAGGAAATGTGTAAGTTGTGGGACAAAAAAACTTAAAATCAAGCTGCTTGGGTACTTTTCTGAGTTTTTATATAAAGTTCATTGTGCTGAGTTGGGTGATAAATGACATGTTCAATTATTTGCATATGTGCATATTTTTTCTCAAGGACTTTACTTAAAGCTACGCCACTATTTTATTTTTGTTCAAAAGAAATTTCCATTCATTACGAAAATGATTCATAGGAAATCTCAAAAGTATCATAACAATGCAAGCCCGTGAGCTCCAAACAAATCAAAAACCAAAAATCAAAATATATCATTAAAGGATGGTTGGTAAAGATAATCACACCATGTCCTTGAATGACAGATCTATAACAACATCCAAGCAAAAAGGAGTAAGCCGATAACTAAATTACGCATCATCATCAGTGATGAGCACATATTAGACTCTCCATCTATTAGTATGACTTTGCCTTTCGATAGTATGTGTCTAGGTTTGAGTTTGGCATCCCAACGAATCGGGACCTCCAAATAGGGGAATGTTCACATTTTATACATCTTTATGTATTATAAATTTCACAACATTCCGCAGAAAAAAGAGGGTGGACGTGTGTTTAGCTTTATGATCAGAGGAAAAAGAGGCTAACAAAAAATGTGATGTTAGATGGGAAGAGAGTTTGCTCTAATTTTTATGATTTTGGGTTCCAGCCTCATTGGAAAAGACTCCCCTTTATGGTAAAATTGTCATTTGCTAGTTGGTTAGTCGTAGAATATTATGTCAAATGGGATGGATTTAGTTACATGGTGAATTGAAACAGACTAAACAAATGCCATCTTCGAGATAACTCCCAATAGTCAGTAGGTTTATCAACGCCAATTTTAATTATATTTTGGAAGTTGAAGATTTATTGTTCTCCTTTAGGTTGATTACTAGGAAAATACATTTTCACAAATAAATGTCCCTCCATCCAGAAAAGGACAATTATCAACAGAAAAAATATTTAACTTTTTTCGATTCTTTCAAATCAGTCAAGTGAACCCCCCCGGTCAAATTATTTGTTTGATGAAGATGGATAAGATATTATCTCTACATCATATGAAAATTAAATAAAAAATTAAGGATTGTACGTTATTTTTTACCTTTTCCCCCTTATTTTTTTTAAGGATTGTACGTTAGTTATGCTACTTGCAATGCCTAACGTTGGCTATTACCCTAACTAATCAGCATCCCCAGATAGGGGAATGTTCACATTTTATACTTCTTTTCGTAGTATAAGTTTCACAACATTCCCCAGGAAAGGGTGGACTTGGGTTTAGCTTTACGGTAAATGAGAAAAGAGGCTGCCAACAAGATGTTATCTTAGATGGGAAGAGAGTTTGCTCCTCTTCTTATGATCTTGGATTCAAGCCTTATTAGAAGCATTTTAGTAATAGTTTTGAACACACTAGTCCGATGTGGAGAAGCACGCCTTTAGAGTTGCCAGGAAGGAGGACTAGATGAGGTGCGCGAGAGCTAAACAAGGCACAACCTAACCACTATAGAAAAAAATGGATAAGAGGTTAATTAAAATGATCTTGTTAACGAGTGTCTCGAGATACTAATTAAGATTATTAAATTAGTAAACAAAATGCAAATCAATACTTTTTGAAAGTTGAAAAGGAATATATTTCTAGAGAGTAACGTGCTTCAAATAGAAATATGTACGTTTTTAAAACAACACCAGTCATCATTGACACTCGCTCTGGAGCACTTTTTAACATGTTCTCTTCTTAATTTTTAACGGGTTCATTTAAACTAGATGCTGGGTCATTTAAATGACACTTTTATCCAAGCATGTGACTGCTTTTTAATGGACAGTCATGGGGCTTTCAGGGGCAAAAAATGTAGCAATTATTTAACTAAGGAACATCTATATATACATTTATATGATAGTATAAATGTTATTTCTTTTGTCGTTTCATTACAGTAGGTATTGTCTTTCGTATCAACTTTTTGTCGTAGAAAAGTTCTCTATTAATTTCTTCATGTTGTTTGCTGTTATATTATGCAGTTTCATATTATCCATCGAGTGTAGGGACTGGTGTACTTTTGTCTAGAGAGAATTTACCAGTTTTTTGTTTTATAATTTCATGTATTCAGCCACATATTCAAAACGGATTCCAAAGGAAAGCAGTTTCAAGAATTGTCTTAACCGTTGTAAAGTCAAATGAGCAAAACATTACTAGAGACGGTTGGTAAAATAGTCTCTTGTATGATTAGAAAGCTTCTACCAGATGCCCTTAGTAATGGCTTATTGGCAATCAGTGAACACATCCTCACCTTCAACCAACATACATTCAAATCTTCACGTTTTCTCTTGGAAAATTCTTCTTAACTTCGTACTTTTAGTTTTCGCTTTCATAGATACTTGGGCATGCAATTTCCTTACGCATGCACAATGGACTAATTTTTCAGTGGGATACGATGTGGATCATGATGCCTAGGGAGTAGAGAAATAGACCGCCTGAGATGATTGCTTGCCAATATTCACTGCTAGTACTTGTATGCTTTACATAGATTTGGAGAAAAAATAAAAAAAACAAGAATTATGGGTACATTATAAGTAGAGATGAGATAATTGCTTGCTAATTTTTACAACTGTTATCTCAGGATTGTTGAAGATTTTTTAGCAAATATCTTTACGTCCAGTGGAACCAAATGTATATTCAAAGTAATTTTTTGAGAATTGTTTTCCTTAAAATGGACGTCCAAAATGTAGAAGGGACTTGTTGAAAATATCTTTCGTTTCAACTAGTAAAGGAAATGGCGTCCAAGTTCCATGGATTAGGAAGCTAACAGAGGCTTCCCTAAATCCCAAATAAGGGGCCTTGCAAGTCTCTCGTCATGTAGAGTTTTTCTCTCAAAATGTAGAGTTCTGGTTCCTGGTTCTGGGATTTCCCGTTTTTTCAGCCAAACCCTCGGGTCCTTTCACAGCCCTCATCTTCCTTCGTTTCTTCTCGTTTTCCCAATTCCAACTACATTCTCAATTTCGCTCGATGACGATTCCAACATCAACCTTGACGTAGCTGTCTTCTCCACCCGCCATTCCTGCTCTTTAGTCTCTTAGAGTTTCCCATTTCCTACGTTATTGTTGACCATGGGCTAATTTCCACTGCACTTGCCGATTCCCCCCTCTCGAATTCCCAATTTCTCCTCTAGGTCTCCTTGGTGGCCCAGCGACCGGGATCTCTTTCTGGGTCATCTAGTCGACACTGTGCATGTCGCATCTGCTGTTCAATTTGGCAAATTTCGTTATGGCTCAAGCCCAGCAACAGGAAGATGCCCGTCTCGCCGCGTTATGCACCAGACTTGGTCGACTCTGGTCCGACGAAGAGGTGGATGTCTGGGATGATGCAGTACCACCGGAGAAGCTGCAAGAATGCAACTCAATATTAGTGGGTAAAATTCTGTCCGAACCCTCAATTAATTTTCAAGCCTTTCGGAATACATTAAAGCGAGTTTGGCGCAATGATCATGTTCAAATTTCGCAATGTGTTCAAATTCAATTCAGAAGCAGAAAGACAAAGAATACTAGATAATGGCCATTGGCTGTTTGGCAACCATCTCGTAATTATAAAACCTTGGATGCCAAATACGCCTCTCCATTGTTACGACTTCACGACTAGTGAGTTCTGGGTGCAAGTCTTGGGACTTCCTTTGGAACGATGCACAGAGAGTATGATAGCTAGAGCTGTTCGCCACCTTGGCCAAATAAAGCAGGTGACTCTAGAGCATAAAGAAGGTTCTACTTTCAAAATAGGGAGGGCCCGAGTGGAAATAAACCTGAAACAACCGCTGAAATCAGG
Source organism: Eucalyptus sp. ANBG9806169 (assembly GCA_014182395.1). Classification (NCBI taxonomy): domain Eukaryota; kingdom Viridiplantae; phylum Streptophyta; class Magnoliopsida; order Myrtales; family Myrtaceae; genus Eucalyptus; species Eucalyptus sp. ANBG9806169. The sequence goes on along the minus strand of CM024576.1, from coordinate 3,564,651 downwards.
TAAATTAATCAGACTAGAAGGAAAGAGTATCTGGATAGATTTTAAATACGAGTGCCTCTCTCATTACTGTTATTCATGCGGCAACTTGAGTCATTATGCCACACACTGTCCAACTATCCCTTTTGATGATGCAACAGAAGGTAAAGACAAGTTATCTTATGGTCCCTGGCTAAGGCAGAGGTTAGAGACCATAGCCCCTTCTGGGCAGTATTCTATGAACAGCCACAAGACGCAGTAGAAAGGGAAGAAATTATACCAGAAACTCAACAGCAATCGCCTTTATTACTCCTAGCAGCACCTCCAAGTATCCACTTTCAACAACAAACGATCAAGACTCGTCCAGCACAGATTTTTCAGAGTGTTCCAACACCTGCCCTGCAGCTCTCTTCAGTGGCGGCACCTACACAGCAAGACAAAGAGCCGCATAACTTAATTTTAGATGGTAATACATCGGAGGGATCCACAGCCAGCAAGAAAATTAAAGGTCCAAGACTGATTACCAAGGCAAGTCCCCTCAAGAAAGCTAAGCGTTATACTCCTTACGGGACATGCTCTAATGTCCATGTCCAACTAGATGAATCACTCCTTATGGATACCCCTATACTTGAAGCCGAATGGGTCGAAACACGGGCCATGGTGGCTCGCCCGAAAAAGCCGCCGCTGGACAAATGAAAATTATCAGCTGGAATTGTCAGGGGCTGGGCAACCCCCTGACAATTCGAGCTTTAAAGGCCCTAGTGGCCCAGGAACTAGGGGTGTGCAAAATACAGGAACCGCCTGGACCCCGGAACCGGACCGGAACCGCCGGAACCGGCGGTTCTTGAGGAACCGATGCAGTTCACGGTTCCAATTTTCGGAACCGGTGGGTACCGGTCCGGTTCCCGGTTCCATGGGCGGATCCGCCCACCCGGACCGGACCGGAACCTTTTTAATATTAAAAAAAAAAAAAAATACTAAAAGAAACCCTAAATTATATCTCATCTCCTCACTCTCTTCGTCTTCGGTTCTCTCTCTCTCTCTCTCTCTCTCTCTCTCTCTCTCTCTCTCTCTCTCTCTCTCTCTCTCTCTCTCTTTGTCTCTTCCTTGATTCCTCCTAATCCTATTGCCATTTCGATTCCTCTCCGAGCGTTGACGCCGCCGCCACCGCTCCTCCATCACCGCTGTTCGCCCCCTCGCGTCGGCCGCCACCCGCCACAGCCGCAGAAAATTGTTTCGCGACCGTTCTATGTTGAAAACCCGACCATAGACCTCCTCACCTCCTTCCCAACTCATAGACCCGACCGTTCTATGTTGAAACTAAAATTATTTCGCGTCAAGATCGGTTCCATGGATCCACCTGGGAACCGGACCGGACCGGCGGTCCGGTTCCCGGGTGGATCCATGCAACAAACGGGTGGATCCCGGTTCCAATTTTTCGGAACCGGTCCTTAGCGGGCGGTTCCCGGTTCTAGGTTGGGAACCACCCGCCCGGACCATGCACACCCCTACCAGGAACGGCCCGATCTTATCTTTTTGATGGAGACCAAGAATCAAGAACCTGTTATTAGACGTGTACAGCGGCAACTGAAGTACCGACAGAGTTTTGTGGTGCATCCCTAAGGCTTGGCTGGAGGGATGGTCCTTTTTTGGCATGAGCCAATCACACTTACTGTCCATACTCATGATTCTCATCATATCGACACTATATGCTCTGCTGATATGAGTATGCCATCGATGGGCATTACCTTTCTTCATGCACCAGTTATTTTTTCAACAGCGACAACATCTATGGGCCACTTTGCGGCAACTCAGCCAACTACATACTCTACCTTGGGTGTGTATTTGTGACTTTAATGAAATTTTACACTACTGGGAGAAGGTGGGTAAACGAGCACCTGAGCCATATCGCTTGCAATCCTTCAAAGAATTACTACATGACTGTGATTTGATGGATCTTGAAACTAAGGGATGTGCTTACACTTGGGTGAATAATAGGAATGGTGAGGAAGTGGTTAAGGAGAGGATTGATCGCGCATTATGCACTATGGAATGGCGATTAACCTATCCGGAAGCTGAAGTGCATGCTTTACCTGGCCTAGGATCGGATCATTGTCCACTAATCTTAAATACGCAGCTCAGATCAACAAGGGGGAGGAAGAAGTTTACCTTTGAATCCTATTGGCTTCAAGATGCTGAATGCCACAGGGTGATTTCACAAGCTTGGTCATCTGATTCGAATAACCCAGCTACCCTCTCTCAGAAGCTTCGGACGACAACTGCTGCATTGGCCCAATGGAGTAAACAGAAGTACAAGGTTGGTCATCATCAACTAAATACATTAAAGCAGCAACTTCAGTATCATATCAACCAAATCGTTTGTGATTACAACATAAACCAAGTTAACTCGTTGAAGGCACAAATCCAGAATACATGGCTACAAGAGGAGCACTACTGGGCGATGCGTTCTCGGATCAATTGGCTGCGGTGGGGGGACAAAAATACAAAATTTTTTCATGCAACTACAATACAGAGGCGGAAAAGAAATTCAATCAGCATGTTGAAGGATGGAAACGAGCAGTGGATACGAGAGCCACTTCAAGTGAGGAACATGACAAACACTTTCTTTCAAAACCTGTATACTTCAGCTGGTCATCGAGACTATGGCCCTACTTTATTGCAATGCCCTAGAGTTGTGACGGCAACAATGAATACCCATTTAACTGCTAATGTTACAAGAGACAAATTCAAGACAACAACATTTCAATTAGGAGCCACCAAAGCGCCAGGATTCGATGGCCTCAATGGTCTTTTCTACCATAATCACTGGACTATTCTATAGGATGATGTTTTTAACGCGGTGCAACTTTTTTTCACTACTGGTATGATGCCTGCAGAGTTTAACAGAACAGAAATTTGTCTCATACCTAAAGTACCCAACCCGGAGAGGTTAGATCAATTTCGACCCATCAGCTTATGCAATTTTATTTATAAGATTATTTCAAAGGTTATGGCAAACAAATTGAAAACTTGCCTTCCTAAGTTGATTTCCACAGAGCAAAGTGCCTTTGTCTCAGGGCGACAAATACAAGACAATATATTGATCGTTCAAGAGGTACTTCAATTCAGAACCCGTACTAGAAAGAAGAGATTTCAGGCCATCCTAAAGTTGGATATGAAGAAAGCCTATGACAGGATCGAATGAGATTTTTTGGAAGCTTATCTTCGCCAAATTGGTTTCTAGGACCGATGGGTGACTTGGCTGATGCAATGTGTAACAACAACTTCTCTCAGTGTCAAGTTAAATGGCGAAGCCCTACCATATTTCAAACCTACAAGGAGAATAAGACAGGGCAACCCTCTCTCACCTTACCTATTCATCCTGGTGGCTAATATGCTATCCACCCTCATCCACCAAGCTGTCGCTATGGATCATTTAAGGGGTATTCAACTAAACAGGTGTTGTCCTACCTTATCGCATTTATTTTTTGCTAATGATGCTATTTTTTTCCTCGATGGTAGTACCTGGGAGTGTCAAAACTTAGCAAACATCCTAAATCAGTATTGTATCGCCACAGGGCAAGCCATTAACAGAAATAAATCCGGTCTCTACCTAAGTAAATTTTGCTCTGACGCTCTTAAGATAAACATGGCGAGCGAATTAAGGGTGCCGATTCTAGACAAAACAGGTAAGTACCTAGGCATTCCTTCTGATTGGGGCTCCTCTAAGAGAGATATGTTTGCATGGATCCTAGGACGGGTAAATACTAACTTGGAAGGATGGAAAGAAAGTCTGATTTCCAAAGGTGGGAAGGAGATTCTGTTGAAAACGGTGGTTCAAGCTTTACCGCAGTATGCAATGTCGATTTTTAAGGTTCCTGTTTCTATCTGCAAGGCTGTTGAACAAAAAATAGCTCGGTTCTGGTGGCGAAACAATGGCAACAAACAGGGGATCATTGGAAAAGCTGGGATATTCTAAAAGAGAGGAAAGACAATGGAGGTCTAGGTTTCCGAGACCTACAAACTTTTAATAAAGCTCTTTTGGGAAAGCAAGCTTGGCGACTTTTCCAAACACCAACATCTTTGTGGAGTAGAGTTTTTAAGGCTTTATATTTCCAAAATACAACATTCTGGCATGCTGATAAGGGGTCTAGACCGTCTTGGGGATGGCAGAGCATTCTGTTAGGAAGAGATTCTATCATCAAGAAGCTTCGCTGGTCAGTAGGTAATGGCCAAAACATCAAAGTCAGAGAGGACAGTTGGTTATCTATGGGAATTTTAGGTGGCCCAGCACCTAGAGAGGAACCTCCAACAGTTGCCGGTTTTATTATCCCCAATCAGAATGAGTGGAATGTTCAGTTACTTAACCTTTCTTTCGAGGACCACATAGTTAAAGAAATACTGACTATTAAGCTATGCCCAACATCTATTGAGGATAAACTCTTATGGACAGGGACAGAAGATGGCCAATACACTGTTAAAAGCGCCTACAATATCATCAAACATGCAACATCAACACAGGTATGTTCTCGCGCATCCTCTTCTTATCAAACACCAAGAAAATTATGGCAACATATATGGAAAACCAAAATAGCACCCAAGATTCGCACTTTCCTCTGGTCAATTTGTCAAAACGCCTTACCTACCAAAGCCAATCTATACCGCCGAAACATTACCCCAGACCCGCTGTGCACACTTTGCTCTACACATTTACCTGAAACCACAGAGCACCTATTCTTGTTTTGCCCTTGCACCTAGCACATTTGGAATCACCCTAAAGTGCAGATCAACATCACAAACTACAGCACAAATCGTATCGACTCTTGGCTTGCTGACCTACTTACACATAAGACAAACGTACTTGCATTTGAGATAATTGCAGCACTCCTATGGCAGCTGTGGAAAGCCCGAAATGATGTTATATTTCGCCACCACCAAACCCACCCGGACCACCTCGTTGACACGGCTCTTGCCTTTACTTAGCTCCAAATTCAGACTCAGACACAACAACCCAGCCGACGTCCGGCGTTGAACCACGCTCGCACCTGGATCCCGCCGCAGGAAGGCACCCTCAAGATCAATATTGATGGAGATTTTCCTATTGCCACACAAATGGGTGCGATCGCGAGTATTACTCGCGATCATACAGGCCGATTGATTGGAGGATTTACTCGGAGCGTTCCTGGAACATCAGCACTTCAGACAGAATTTCAAGCTCTGCTACTCACCCTCAAGAACCTCAAAACCCAAGGAAATACCTGCTCCCAAATCTTGCTGGAGACAGACAGCCTCATTCTTGCTGAAGCAATCAACCGCGTCCGTCAGCCTCCAAGAGCTTGACGATGTTTTGTAGTTTTAGTTCGCGCTGCAACATTGCCGGAGAGAGGTTAGCCGCCGGGGGCCGCGAGGGCCCACGGATGTGGTTCTCTTCCGAACTAGGCTACAAGCCCGCCGCAAGCTTTGCTAGATTTGCTATGTAATGATGCCCTTCTAATGGGCTCTTCCTTTTTCCCAACGTAAATGGAAATATAGTCTCTTTTCTGACAAAAAAAAAACTAGTAAAGGAAACTCGATCCAAATAGTTTATTAGTTGAGTGCTTCTCTAAGTTGAGTGATTTCTTAATTTAAATAGGATCTTTATAAGAGGTTCGTCTTTTCGTTAATGCATACATGAGGAATTTTGATGTTCAAGCTGGTAAATCTTGGGAGAATTGTGAATTCATTTGTGAGATTGAGATATCATTTGTGAGAAATTTTAAGTGTGTAACATTGTGCGTTATTGAATGTAATTGAGAGTTGAAAAATACTAAAAGTGTTCAAGTGGCTTGAATGTGATTGTAATTTCTATTGTGTCGTTTGATTGGTGGGATTTTATCATGTTCTCCTCTTGAGGTAGGTTTCACCGACCGCATCATGTAAATCCAATATCCGATTTATTTCATTGTTTATTTTTATTTTTATTGTTTGATTGTTTGATTGGGGGACATCCTTATTAAAGAGAAAATCTTTGAAAGCAAAGAAGAAATGGTCAAGTCGACGGTGAAAGGGTCATAAAGAAATTCTCGGGATTTGCATATCTTATGGTGCCAGATAGGACATGTTTTATGGCCAGCTACTCAACCGTTCACGATGGCGGGAGGGGCTTATTAATTGCATCCGTCATCCATAATGTGTGACCAAGGAAATCGAACGCCATATTTGAAACTGAAAGCGAATAAAATGACATTATATGAGATCTATTGACCCTCAAAAGTACAATTTTGAAAATTTGGATTATTTTACAATTTTGAAAATTTGGTCGGGTCCGTTCGTTTCGCGAAAAATCACGTTTTAAAAAAATATTTTCCAAAAATCTATTTTTCAAGAAAATGAATACATTTTCCATCATTTGGTTAAAGCCTGAAATTTAAGTGGAAAATATTTTCCATTTGTTCATTACCTAATTTTATTTTTTTTCCCAAAAAAATTATATTTTAATATTTTTAATTGAAAAAAAATTAATTTTAATTTTTTAAGAAAATGAATTTTTAATTATTTTTATTTTAAAAAATCGAATTTATTTTATTTTTATTTTTTTCTTTCTTTTTCTTTTTCCCTTTTTCTTTTCCTTCCTCCTTCTTCCTCCTCCTTCCCCGCCGCCGCATGCCTCAACGATGGCTAGTTGCCCAATGACCGACCAAGATGCGGATCGACAAATTTGATGAGCTTAAGGCTCAACTGATTCATGCGAGCCGCAAGCTTGTCGGTGGAGGGACACAACTTGCCCAATCCAGCAAGCTCGAGACTCGATCGATCCAAGTGAGCCCAAGCTTGCCAAATCCAACGAGGGCGATTCGACAAGCTAGAGCCTTGCCCTCACTAGATCTGGCCTTGGGCAAGGTTGGAGTTGGCCTATGGCTAGTCTTCGGCTGCCATCATGGTTGGCGACCGGCCAAGGAAGAAGAAAAACAAAAGGGAAGAAAAAGAAAAAGAAATTAAAAACTCAATTTTTAAAAATAAAAAAAGAAAAAAAGAAAAAGAAAATAGAAAAATGAAAGAAAAATGTGTTTGGTGAAAGAATGTGAGGTGGAAGACTTATTGAAAAATATTTTTCATTTTTCAGAAATGAAAAATATTTTCCCCACTTTTGAAGGTATTATTTTCAATAGTGGAAAACGTTTTCTTTGACTAGTTCATTTTTCGTGAAACGAACAAAGGAAAATTTAGAAAATATTTTCTCGGAAGTTATTTTTCATAAAACGAAAAAAGCCTTTATTGTTGACTATTCATTGTTGGGTTCCTCTCCACCCACGATCGATTGAAGTTTTGCCTGCCTGAGCACAATAGAGCCCAATTCGAGTATTTCTCTGCCTACTATGCTTTACATCTTAATGCTAGAGAAACTAACAATTGTTATGATTATTTTGGCTCGAACCAAAATTGAGTTTTTAATATCTATTTATTTCATAAAAAATGAATGATTTTAAAAATATTTTCCTAAAAATGATTATTTGTATTGGTTGGAATAATTAGTCAATAAATATGCCCATTATCGGCCACAATTTATAACTAAATATTTTCGTGAACAATGATTTGTTCATTCAATTTTGAAAGCAATATAATCGATTATTGTGACATCTAGATTCCGCTTGATAGAGTAGTGTGCCTCAAATACTTAATAGCCAATGCTACACCACCAAGTTGGTCACTGAACCATGTCATTCACATCCTCATTGCACCACCGCAAAGACTTGTCACTCATCCCATCCCTGTCATCACTAGAGGTGGCAAAATGGGTCATATATGGATCACTCATTTTTTGACAAAAAGTAATTAAATATGTTTAACAATTAAAGACTTAAGATGGGTGGGTCTTAAGTGGCTCTTAAATGGGTTTGATTTAAAACTCATTTTCAACCAAAATCTCATAATCTCTCTCTTCCTTCTTTAACTTTACAAAAAAAAAAAAAAAAATATATATATATTTTTTATAAAAATCTAAATTATAATTATTTTTTATTATAATTTTCTTCTTTTCTTCTTTCCTTTTTATTTCTTCTTCCTCCTTCTAGTGGTTGACACGGTGATGGCCGGCAACTAGCTAGGCAAGCCTTCAGCTTGCCGACGTCGGGCGAGCTCGAGCTCGCCAAACGGGCGAGGCGAAGGCTTCGCCGACATCTGACAAGGCTTGAGCCTCACCGATCTAGCGAGACTCGAACTCACCAACGTCGGAAATTAAAAATAATTAGAATTAGAAAAGAAAAAGAAAATTAAAAAATAATTCGAACAAAAAAAGAAAAGAAGAAAAAGAAAGGGGAGGAGAAAGTGAGGATTTGTAGAGGTGTGAGATAAGAGAGATCAAGTGAAGAAAATGTTTTCCACTTTTTAAAAGTGGAAAACATTTTCCCTTAATTTAGAAGACCTTTTTCCTTTCATGAAAAAATTTTCCCCAAGAAATTCATTTTCCGTGAAACGAATGCCGGAAAATCTAGAAAACATTTTCCTGGAAATTATTTTCCGCGAAACAAACGAAGCCTAAGATTGACGGCGCCATACTCATAGAAGAGTATAAGGAAGCAATTGCTAGGATTTGTTGTGACTTCTCTAGCCGTGTGATTGCTGGAGGGAAAAGTGTTAGTAGAGTCCTAAACCTTTTGCATTTATGTCAATTTAATCATAAATCTTTTATTGTTGCCAATTGATTTATAAACCTTTTAATTTGATACCAATTTAGTCTTAAATATTTTATTGATGCCAATTTAGTCATAGAACTTTTAATTTGATGCCAATTGAATTCTAAATCTTTTGATTTAGTGCCTATTCAATCATTCCGACTAATTTTGGGCAAATATTGCTAACATGGATGATGATCTACTAACGTGACATCCGACATAGATAATTTTTAATAATATTTTAATATTTTTAAAATTATTTGTTAATTAATTAAATAATTTATTTATTTATTTTATTTTCTTTTTCCTTTTTTTTCTTTTTTCTTTCCCCTCCTCCATTCCTCCAGCCGGTTGTTGGCTAGGCGACCAACTTGATCTCATCAGCCTTTGGCAAGTCTCACCACCCACTAGCAAGCCTCAAGCCCTCACGTTGGGAGGGCAAGGCAATGCGAGGCTCGACCAGGCAAGGCTAAGCCTCGCCCAGCCCTTGGCGAAAGGCCACAAGGTTGCTCTTGCGAAGGCTTGAGCCCTCACTAGTAGTTAGGCAAGGCTGGACCTTGTCGGATCTAGCAAGGTCGGGCCTTGCCTGTGGTTGGCTAGGCCTGACCCTAAGCAAAGGCGAGCCTCGCCTGCTCAACGCAAAGCCGCCCTCATCACCGCTTACAAGGCATTGAGCCTCGCTAGCCCTTGCCTTTGGGCGATCGTTGGTTGGGTGAGTAGCTAGAGGAAGGAGGAGGGGAAGGAACATAAAAGGAAAAAGAAAAGAAAAGAAATAAATTAATAAATAATTCGAAAAAAATATTAAAATACCATTAAAAGTTATTCACGTTTGTGCCGACCATGCCATGTCAGCCAACCAGTGTCCAAGTCAACCATATCCGATCAAAATTACCTAGAAGGACTAAATTAATACTTAATCAAAAGGTTTAGGATTAAGTTGACATAAAACCAAAAGTTTTAAGGTTAAATTGACACCATTAAAAGGTTTATCACTAAATTGGCATAAAATTAAAATGTTTAGGACTAAATTAATATCAATAAAAGGTTTGTGACTAAATTAACATTAATGCAAAAAGTTTATGATTTTTTTGACACTTTTTTCGATCGCTGGATTCGCAACTGGGGTGACATCGAGGCCCTGGCGGTGAGAACTACACTTTTGTACTTGGAAGGAAGGAAGGTGTGATCTATGAAGTAAGAATGGGACCCACACGACATTGGAAACCGATGGCTTATCATTCTTCAGGTTATTGAGGGCTCTCTCCCAAGCCCATGGAAGCTACAGGACGTGATTGAAGATTGCAAGCAAAGCCTAGCCCGGTCCGAGTTGATATAAGCGGCCCACTATCCGAGAGAGCCTAACTAGTTTGCAGATTGAAATGCCAAAACCAACGCAAAAAAGCCCTTCCATTTAATTGGTTGTCCAAACCGCCTCCGATTTTGTGGGAACTCTTATGTTTAGAAACTCATATGTTTTGTCTTTTTGGCGATGGTAGTTGAATGAAATGGCCTTTTCCTAACCAAAAAAAGACAAAAAAAAAAAAAAAAAGACAACGTAAGAATGTAAAGCCTCCTCTAAATTTGGATGTCCAAACGCTTGCTTCATCTATCTGTCTTCAACGCCTTAATTTTCTTTTATATTCCTCTGTGTCCAATCTTGCCATTGGATAATTCTCAAGAGGATCAAATCTTCCAAGCTGACCGTTGAACGATTTTTGAGTAAATCAATTAGCCATTAAAGTGAATCAATTTGAGTTGCCATAAATTTAGTCACCCTTATATCAAATCGTTGGTTTCTAAAAACAGATGACTCAATTATGGAGAGTATCTTGTGTTTAGGATGATTGTCAATCAACCAAGATATTACATGTGATTAATTTCTTCAACGTGGATAATCTTTTAAGATTGATGGTTAATCATTTTCTTCTAAATTAGGAATACATACGAGATCACAAGCGGTCAAAACATAAGATGAATTATTTTAGGATGTTAATCTTGAAACATGTGACGCAATTGTTATCGCAGGTAAGCAGATGTTCCGCTTATATCAACAACCCCAATCATATGATGTTTTCTTTTTAGAAAAGTATTCATAAGTAGTAAGAAAGGAAAATGATGTGAGGTTTTTTTTTTTTCATTTTTTTAATGCAATTAAAATCGTAACTTTTGTAATTAGCTAGCATTGTTGCGCAAGAAATGAAAACTAATGTAGCACGCACTCAGCGTGTGCATAATTAATCTCAATTTACATTTTTTCCCCAAATTTCACCACTCTCTTAATTTGACTATTATTTGGTATAAAGTATGCGAAACCTTTTAAAATTACACAAATATGGACATATACAAAGATAAACACTTTTCATAATTATTTAAAATGTAAATAAAAATTTAAATCACGACAAGAAAGTCAATAACGGATGTTCTACTTAGAGAACCCAAAAAGCGTTTACGAGTTCAAATAAAATGCAATTTTAATATATTTGAGTTTTAGATATATTATTCATTTTTGACATTAGTAGACATTAATAGAAATACGGAATTGTTTTTGTTGCAATGCTCAGGTAGAAATGCTCTTATTTTTTTTTTTTTGCTTTTTATAAGTGAAGAGCACGAGCACGAAGATTCAGCTACCTAAATGCCATTTTTATATCTTATAAGTCTCATGAACCCATCAATTTCTAGCCTTTGTGCTATGCAAGCTATCCTAACACCGAGCAATTTGCTCAGGATTCGACAGGGTGACCTCTAATCCCAGGCCAGTTCTCTTGCCAATACCGCCGACTTTGCTCTTGGACTCCAGCCAGCTAACACCGGCCATAAAGTTCATATTAACATCGCCATGATTGAACTTCAACTTTCACGACCGATCATTCAACTTTGGGCCATGTCACCGGTCGCACCGTATTCCCAATGAATCATTGGCTGGAAAGCGAAGGAAATGGCGTAAGGCGAAGCGAAAGTTCAGTGACTTGACCGGAAAATCTCGAAGGTTGCCGAAACACATCAACCGACCCACGCGCCAATGGAGACTGGTATCCTGCAACTAGACAACACTGAACCTTGACGATTCGATCCGACCTGTTCTCCTCACCATATTCAATGTCACGTCGAGCACGTTACACAGCGTATATATTTCCATAGAAGTTCCTAGACGAATAGATAAAGTTGTATCAGAAGATCATCAGAGAATCATTAAGACTACAATGACCATTTTCCTGTGAAAAGCATCTCTCAACAGGCACATTCATTCTATTACGACATATCCCGCAAGCCAATGCTATACGCTCCTGTATGTGTAAACCAGCATAAAATCCATGCTGGCAAAAACCCGTCACCTACCCTCTCCCAGTAAAGCATTCTTCTGCCGGATCTCGAGCTGCACATACAAGACTCGGCATACATTTCAGATTCAAGATCTTTGACACCGAACATACTTGTGTTGATTTAACGAGCTAGTATGGTGTATCTAAAAAAGTACACCAGACGGACAGTGCACACTTCGGAGTTTGAAGAAAATCCACTAATAGCAGCATCATAACGAATAATAGTCCGCCCCCATCTATTCCTACTATGTCTTGCAGTATAAGATGGCAATGCTACTGCAGTATTGTGATATTCCCAATCTATCCGTACTGCGAGGTGTAACATAAGACAGCAATACTATTGCAGCATGCACAAGATGCAGCAGAAGAAGGATCCCATCTTTGCATTGCCCAGCCCATCCGTGCATCGAAAGCAATTGCACAAAAAAATAAAGGCATTATTTGGCTTACAAAAGAAGAACGGGCTAGCTTATCTTTCCATAAGGTTTCTTTGCTGACCAGGGGAATCATTACTTACCGGCACAGCTTATCCCTGGATACTTGTGCAGGGTTTCCTAATATTCTCCACAGTTCTTGCCAAAAAAGGTGAACCTAAATTCGAGAGACTACATATGATGTGTTGTCTGCACTAAAGACCACTTTCTCAGGCAACTTTGTGCGTGTCGTGATGAATTGGGCATAGCAGAATGCATTGACCTCAAAAGTATAAGATTTTAAGAGATATGTCACGTCAACATGCCTGTTTCTGGTTAGAGCATCTTGTGTCTCTCTCTCTATGCGTTTTAAGATCAAGGTCGATGACAAAGTAACATCTCTCGCTCTCTCTAATATAGTGGACCTGACCATTCATTTTGTTGAGAAGTTTCCGCGATAGGTTTAGACCGAGGCCCTCCTGTGCACTTGTACTCCACCGATTCTCTCCGTCAAACATATCATCGATCAGAGCAGAAGGCAGACCTTGCCCAGCATGTACCATCCTACATAAATGAGGAGCTGAATGGATTAGCATGAAAAAACTAATACATAGCGGTTTGGGTCACTCACAGGCATTTAGGAATAAGACAGACCAAGATTATAATTCAGCAAATTATTATGATAAAGACTGGCACTTGTCCAGGCTTCCATGCAGGCTGGATTATGATACTGCTACCTTTTAGTACAGTATTCCATTGCTTAGAGATCTATCGCCTTCTATGAAAAAAACTTTGAAGCTTACAATCAGGGACAGTTTATTCAGATTGAATATGCATTATTGCCATGACTTGCAAGGAAAAATGCAGCTTCATTGAGTTCAAAGAAAGACCTATGCATGAGATGCACATTCACTTGTACCCCTTGATATAAGAAAAACCTGATCTCAGAGGCTAGTCTAGTCATTATAATGTTAATGCGGCGCCGACAGTATTTTAATTAAGTAGAAGTCCCCAATCGGCCAATGCTTTCAACAGATGTTTTGTGATTTGTAATCTAAGAAGTAGAAATTAGAGCAAAATTTCTAGCATCTCTTACACATAATCATCACTTGGGAAAGACAACAATTGGACCGTTCTGGGATGAACAAACCCTCATTCAATTTTGGTTTTTTCTTGCCGCACATATGATACAGGGTAATAATAAGAAGTCGCCTTATGTACATCAGAAGTTGCAATCCATAATTTTGGTACTATGCTATGTAAATGCAGCTAAGATGGGCAAGCACCATCAAGAGCCTTCATCATAGGCTACATTGCAGGTGGCAGTAGGATTGCTTTTAAAGTATGAGACAGAAAGCATATCTTCCTTAGTTTAGAAATGTATCAAAAACCAAGACAATCTTGTTCCCAAAAGGACCAAACAGAAAAATATGAACCCATGACTGGGGAAAAAAAAAAGAAAAAGAAAATGAAGTGGCCGTACTAAGTGGGCAGTTGTCAAAATACTCTCCTAATTAACTAATTCAGTTGTTAGTAAGACTGTTTTAACCGCTGCTTGTTATAGATCCAGAAGACCAATTTAAGAAGAAATATAGAATGTCTGAAACAGTCGTTCAGTACCTGATTTGTATCCGCATTAATTCACTGCCATCCTGTATAAGCTTTAACCCAGGCAAAATCTTTATTTCCACCCAGCCATCTGGTGAAGAGGCATGGCGCACAACATTTAGCAAAAAGTCCGATAGGACAAGTTGAAGCCTAACTTGGTCACCAAAAAGGCTCAGATTTTTCATTTCCTCTGGAATTTCGTGAAAGAGCTGCAACTTCCTTTCTCTCAGTGGGATCATCACTTGACTAATGACGGCATCTAAAACACTTCCCAGAAGAAATTCTTCTGCATTCAGCTCCACTCTGCTGCATCGACTGGCATAATATAAAATTATAGGCATCGCTTAGCTTAGAAAGAGTAGGGAATAAAAGAAACAGCAGTAAAGCATCATGAAGTACTGACTTGCGCATAAGTAGCAATATCATGACAAGCATGTATTTCAATACATTTTATCGAAACCACAGAACAAATTGACTGAGAAAGGATGAACGACTACAGATCTGGTGAGGATTAAACCTCTTATAAATGTTGGATTTACTTAATTCTCGTTAAGTAGCAAGAAAGTGAGTTCGTCTCTTAGATTAACATGAAATGAGCATTTCGAGTCGTTGCACTACCATGACATGTCACACTATGATATGTCAAAGTAGCCACCAGATTATAATATCACCCTGTAAAGCCAATGAATTGTCCTTGGTTGTCCTCACAAAAACCTCACAGAAAAAATGCCTGGACATGTGTATGAAACTTCTTAAAGCATATTTATCTCAGACCACCCATTATCTAATAGATGGTTCCACAAAACTTCACATAGTATCTAAACAGGAGGTCCTGAGCTCAAATCTTCCTTAGCCCCTATTGTCTAACATACTATAAATTTCCATCCTTTCATCTTAGGTCAAAGTCCAAATTACAAATGATGGAGAGTGCTTAATACTAAACCACACCTCATTTAAGAACTTAAACTTTTAGAGCAATTGACTATGATTCTACAAAATTTTAAAATACTTATATCGCTTGTCCAGGGGATTTCAATAGGCATTTTATTTATGTAGTCTCCATCCACCTATTCAGCTTAAGCTTTAAGTTGGACTTTCCAACATAATATTAGAACTAAGTTCTACCATGTGCCTTTTTTGTCTGGTTTACTCATTAGAGGGGGTGTTACAGGATACCACATTATTTATCTACAGGTTTCCATAGGCCATACATTTATGTAGTCTCCTTCCACATATCAACTAAACCTTTTAGGTTGGACAATCTAATGAAACCCATCAGTAGAACAAGGATTTTGACATGACTTATCCTCAATTGATTAGCTCAAATCTAAATTACAGCAGGCTTGAATTTTAATGTGTCTAAAGTAGTCATAAATAAAAGAGAATGATGAGATATATTCCTGATGCTAGCAGCTTGCAAATATAAAAACAAGTACAATAAGAATTGCCCAATATTTAAGCAAATCAGGGGCCTTCATGACAGAGATACCTACCCATCATATAAGCTTCCGAAATCCATATCCTCTATGATCGTCATGATCTGTCTTTCACAAGCATCACTTGTATCAAGAACTTGCTTCTGGTTTTCTGAAACAGCTGTAGTTTCCAGAAGTTTGTGGGTAAACCTGATGCCATTTAAAGCATTTTTCATTTCTTGACGTACATAAGCCAACTCCTTCAGTTTTAAAGCACACTCAGCATCCTCTTGTCCTTCAGGGATCAGCTGTGCATCAGGTGTAATAATTTGCAAGAAGCAGAAGCATCCGACAATGTTTCCACCTGTATCAGTTCTCCGGCTTGCCGTTAAGGAAACCTCCACAAATTTCATCTTCCGATTGAAAAAGCCAAAAGGGAAGTTCTCGGTATCTTGTCCACTTATTCCTTGATACAACAGAATCATAAATTTAGTGAGAGTCTCCTGACCTTTTAGTCGACAGTACCCGCCAAAGATCTCTCCAGGAAGTGTTTTACCTATGACCTCATGTCTCATCCAACCTGTCAGCTTCTCCATTGCAGCATTCCATTCAGAGCAGCAACCGTTATCATCTGAAGCGAATATAGGAGGAATTAATGGGCTAAGACTCTGTATGATAGCTTTGTAATCCCCTTCCAAACGTACAAACTTATCCATCACCATCTTCTCACATGTGACGTCTTGACCAACAAAACATACCCCAATGACATTGTTTGTGTAATCTCTACTTGTGCAGGCATTTGCCAAGATATAAACAACTGAGTTCTGCAGATGAAGACCAAAAGCCCTGAATTTTAACTCAATATTTTTATCTTCCTCACCTGGATATCATAGAATCAAGTAAAAGTGACATTCACGCCATTAATGAGACTAAAAATATAAGTATGAAATCAAATCCCTAATTTCCATCTAAATCTCAATCACACTGTAAACAGAAATGAATGATGACAAACAAGAAAAATCACCAACATGTTGAAGGGATACAGGGTGTTGTCACAACAATAATATAGTGGATACTCTAAGGAATGATGGCTTTAGAGGCTTCTCTTTGATATGCCTCACTCATCATAATGTGTAAGAAACAATCTCTACTTCAATCACATTACACTTGCGCAACCAGCATTCAAACCTGATAAAAGAGGAGACCAAGAAACCTGCCGTGAAAAAAGACAAACATCTTCATGGAACTCCAAATAATTGCTCAACTCTAAAAAATGAAAACACGGTCAAAGTGGCATGCTAGTGATAGTAATAAAGGTAAGGGTTGAATTCAAGTGAATCTCTAAGAAGATGAAAACTAACCAACAGAATGACTGAGGCAAATCTCAGTGAACTCATTAGAACAAACCAATGAAAGGACATAATCAAAGTAATGATGTAGTTAATGTGGGTACAAGAGAAAGTAGCTTCACAAGACCGTTCTCTGCAAATGTTTAGAAAGAGAACTGAACAGGAAATACAGACTAGAGAATCACAAGACAGGAAACTAGCTGATAGACCAAACTGATGAATAACTTACTGCAACTGTTGATATGGGATAAAAGGAAAAGAAACTTACCCTGCAAAGCTCTGCATAAAACATTTTCAAGAGTTCCACGTGAGTCCTCATGGATGAATTCATTAACCAGGGATTTCCCAATAGCTTCATTAGTTGGCAACCCTGTCAATTCAGCCATTTTTGCATTCCACCCATTAATAAGACCAGCAGAATCAACTCCAAATATAGGAGCTGTTGCAGTTTCAATCAATCTAACCATTTCACACGCTACCGAACTGAGTTCATCTATTTCGTGCATCTTGGTATCAGTTCGCCCTGCAGATGTCAGGGCCTTAGAACCCCTGACACCCATATCCAGAAATGAGTCTCTCATTATCAGCTGCAATGAGTGGATTGCGTTAATCTCCGAGACTTCCCACGGCAAACTTCTGCACTTCACCACTTCAAGAAAAGCTTTAAATGATGATCTTGGATGCATCCTTCCACCATCATCCTTATTTTGAGGATGATGCTTAGCTCCACCCCATTTGATTTCGTTTGCTGTATGTGACCTGAACCAGAACAATATATCCCTTGAAGTTATTCTCGCAGTAGCCATGCCGCAAACAGCACTACCCAATGAAGCTGCCCCAGGGTAATCAGCATCAGCCAGACTATCAGTACTCAGACCTGTAGAATCCCCATGATTTGTAAGCAGCCACTCAGCAAGATCCTTCACTTGTGCCTCAGTAGGAGTCACACCCAACAACCAACAATTCCCACCATAATATAATGCAGCTCCGTCACACTTGACAAGATCCATTACACTAGGTGATTGAGTGATGATACCAAGCGGGGCATCTCGAAGCAGCATGTCACATAATAAAGTTTGTGTCCTCAGAATTTTCTTTTCTGCCAACCGTGATGCCAATTGAAGCTCCATATGGAGCTGCAGCCCAAATGCTTGCATGAAGAACTCACAAGCATATCGAAGCGGGAAAGGGACGTATCGTGGGGAAGTATGGTGGCACACTACCAAACCCCAGAGTTTCGTTGAATCGCCACTGTTGACAATAACAGCCATCACCAATGATGCAATGGAACCCATGTTTGCCATGTACTGTGTGTGACACCCGTGAGGTGATCGAAGAGTCGAATTAACCAAGCAAAGAGGCTGCTTTAATTCTTCGCTTTGGAAAACCTTAACTGGATCTGCATTGCAATCACAAATCATCCTAACACGATTTTGCTTGAACAAAAAACGAGCAGCTTGAGGGATATCTGTCGCAGGATAATGCAATCCCTGGTATGGTTCTAGATCAGACCTTCTGATTTCAGAAATGACTTCACCATGATCATCATCATGGAACTTATATACCATAACCCTGTCATATCCAGTCAGCTTCTGCACATCCTCCACAACTGTATCACAGAGCACACCAATATCTCCCCCAGGAAGTGACTGCAACCTAGAAATTGCACGGACAGCTAGCTTCTGCGACTGCACTGCCCCAGCAAGAGACATCGCAGGATCGCCAGACCTCGCAGGCTCCAAATCTATCACAATCCCCACATCAATCCTATGAAGTATAGCAAAATACGGTTTCTGGGTGCCCCTAGAATAAACCCAAACAGGGTTCAACAGCGAAATCTCCCTCGAAGCTGCTGCTTTTGTCAGCGAAGCACCCGAAGAAGGGGTAAAAAGGGTTCTTGCATCGACCCCAATCAGACCCTTCTCTGATCTTGACTCCAAAAACTCACTCTCAAGCCTAATCCCCAGCAACTCAAAGCAATTTTCACTGTAACTGATGATCCTAAAGCCCGGTTCTTCGACGGCGAGCATACAACCAAAGGGCTGAGTGAGGCCACCCCTTTGGATTCTTGACAAATAGGCAGTCATTTTCTCCTCAGGCACAACCTGAGGAACGCCCATGACCGACTTGGTGTAATCGAAGGACTTACCAGAAACGCTGGACTGCTCAAACTCAGCCATAAGCATAGCATCCGCATTGTAGTGAGCAATCGCTTTGTCCCTGTTGTTGCCCTGTCTCATCGTGTCGCTTCCAGCAGATGAAACCAGTGTTGTGACGTTCTTCTTCTTCTGGTCTCCTCGCAGTGCCACCTCGAGATACTAACGAGTTGGTGGATATTTGTGAGAGATTCTTGTGGGCATGGTGGGATTTGGAGGAGCGGTAGCGGGAGTTGCAACAGTTGGTTCTTTATCATCATTGTCCTTGGTTCCCCTTCTTGATTCTCGTTGCAGCTTCCATGCGTCCTTTTCATTCTTTCGCGCAGGTGGGTCTGTCTCCCTCCCTTTCCCGTGTGTGTTGCTTTGAGGAACACATGAACTAGTGGCTTCTAATCGAATGTTGTCCCCAGTACGATCTGTTCTCCTCCGTTTGATAGGACAAGTGAAGAGTGTGTGTGTGTGTGAATGGATTTCTCAATCGCCTGTTTTCGCTGTCTCCTTTTCCATCACACAACCAGGGCCACGTCTCTCGACAGGCCCCAGATTTGCAATTTCTGGTTGCAGCAGAACTTTGCCAAATGTGCCCACCAGTGCTTGCCTCTCGAGGAAACACAAGGACAAGGATGACAAATATGGAGAATTTGCTTATGAACTTAAATGCTGGACTTGATAAGATTGGATATGAAATCGTGGGATTTTTCTATATCATATTCATTATTTGGTGAATCACAATATTAATGTTGGATATATTCACATCATATTATATATATTTTTATATTTTATATATATATATATATATATATATTGTTAAAAGGTAAGAGATATATTGATTTTTAATCAAGAAGCTACAGGGAGCTTGGCACCAAAAACTTACACTCAAGATAACAAATGATGAATCTAAATGTTCATAAATGGAGATGATGGAAATCTCGTGTAACACTATTCTTTAATTTATTTTTATTTTATTTTTCCTCTTTTTTTTTTATATTATTTTCTTTATTATTTATTTTTTCCCCTTTCATCATTCTTTAATAAAATTTTATTAAGTAGTAAATTGTACTAACATACCTAAAAACAAAGTACCTAAAATATATAATAAATATAAATATTTAATTTATATTTTGAATGTTTATTATAAGATAGAATTAAAGTTGAATATATAAATTAAAATAAGATTAATTGAAAATAAATTTCTATTTTTTTAATTTCTTAAATTATAATTCAAATATTATTATATTGAAATAAAATTTCAATTTTGTTAATTTAATAAGTTTGTTATTTGAGAAAAATAACTTTCCTATTATGGACATTAGAAATCCTATCTACCTTTATCCTACCTTCCTCATAGGATAATTTTATCTTGTTTATATCCCCCTTATATTAGACTTTATCTTGTCCTGATTGAGCACCAAACATAGGATATGATAAATCATATCCTATCCCAAATTTTACCCCAACTGCCAAATGTAGCCAAAGAGTGTTTGGGGAAAATATCTTCCATGCAACAACGAGATTGTTTGATACCATTTTTCCGATAGAAAAATATCGCCACAACTTGGCACAGGAGACACACAAGTGTCAAAATTTCAAAAAAGTACACTTAAATGTCAAATTGGAGAAAAAATGAATAATTAAGTGTCGTCAGTGAGAATTTCTAGCCAAACAACTAACGTAGTTTTCTCTGACATGAATTTAAAATTATGTAGCATTTTTTTTTTTAAATCATTTACATAGATAGGGCAAACAACATCGGACAATCAATGTCGGACAATCCACGTAGATTACGCGAGATGACGCTAAACAATATTGTTTTGGTACTTAAGTGATTAGTGTTGACTTTTAACCACGAGTGACACCAAGTGATCATTTACATCATAACTTGATACTTAAGTAATCTTTTTTTAACCACGACTAGCACTTAAAAAAAAACAGAGGACAATGTCGCTTCAGATGAGGGTTGTTGAGTGGACATTATGATGAGTCACGTAAAACGGTTTTATTAATGAAATAATGTTGTGTTAGATTTTCGGCAAGCTTGCCGGAGTTCACACTTAAGTATACATTTGGGAAGTTTTGGTATTTATGTGGCTCTTTGTGTCAAGTTGTAACACTTGGAGTGTTCTTTGCCCCCATTTCTCCATAATTTCACCCGTGAAAAGAGCTTCTAGAACTTCTAATAAAATTATTAATTAACATCTCACCACTGCAACACCTGCAAAACTACATCGGTTAAGGGGTTGCGACTTCAAAATATATATTACCATGTAAATTGTAACTCCCTACAATACTACTCCAATGCAAGCAATGCCTCGTCAAACACCCTTGTCAAATGGACTTAAATGATCATTTTTTGACCATGACTGGCACTTAAGCAAACATGGAGAATGACGTCGTTTTAAATAAGGGTTGCTCAGTGAACATTCTGATGAGTCATTTAAAATAATTTTTATTAATAAAATAATGTCATGTTAGATTTTCGGTAAACTTACCGGAATTGACATTTAAGTGTACATTTTAGAAGTTTTGGCACTTATATGTTCCTCCGTGTCAAGTTGTGACACTTGAGGTGTCCTTTGCTCCTATTTCTCCACAATTTCACCCGTGAAAAAAGCTTCTCGAACTTTTAATAAGATTCTTGATAAACATCTCACAACTGCAACACCTGCAAAAACTACACCGGTTAATAGTAGTTTTTAGGAAGCTGCCTCGTTAATGTTAAGGGGTTGCGACTTTAAAAATATATTACCATGTCAATTGTAACCCCCTGTAATACTGCTCCATTGC
Organism: Eucalyptus sp. ANBG9806169; assembly: GCA_014182395.1. Lineage (NCBI taxonomy): Eukaryota > Viridiplantae > Streptophyta > Magnoliopsida > Myrtales > Myrtaceae > Eucalyptus > Eucalyptus sp. ANBG9806169. The sequence goes on along the minus strand of CM024576.1, from coordinate 3,542,976 downwards.
AAGCAATGCCTCGTCAAAAGGGCTTGTGAAATTTCACACGATACTCACTTTATTTAAGAGTACATGTTTGATGTCCTTGTGTGCATGTGCGCACTCTATCAATTGTTATGCAGATGCAACTTGGAAAGAGTTGCTTATAAATGCCCGTTAGATGCGAAGGGAAATCTCAAAATACCACCGTTCTGTTACCTTCATTGATCCAGAACTGTGTCAATTTGAGTCAAAGTCTATCTAGCATGAGTAAATTCATACCACTTCGGTGCATGTGTGTCTCACACAATCTTTTGTAGCGATGATTGGTTCCCGGTCTGATCCATTTCAAGTTGGAACCAAGAATCGGACCTGGAGGAGCAGTTCCCAAAATTTAGAACTGGGACCAGATCAGGTGATCTTAAGACCAGGAATCGGACTGCACCATTGGTCCCATCCAATTCAATGAAACCAGTCACTTATTTTTTTCCCACTACTTTTTTCCCATTACTTTTTTTCCCACTACTTGAAACTAGACCGAGATGGTGTTTAATTCATATTTTACTATTTTTTTTTTTAAGCAACCATATAATAGAAAAGTATAATTAATCGGTTTGGTTTGGTCTGGTCTAGTTCCCTATTGGAACTGGGAATCGGACTATCCAAACACCAGTTCCACTTTCAGAAACTGGGAATTGGATCGACACTTCGAGAAACGAACCAAATCGGTTAGTCTAGTCCAATATGAGCATTTTCCAACTTGAGTGATCTATTTTGCATACCCCTAATCCTTTGGTGCTGACAAAGAGGTTGTCTGGATTAATGGGTAATTAATATGTTTGGGCTCTTTATGTAATTTTGTTTATCTCCATACCACAATTATAATTAATTACTCTTATGAATACATATTATCCAACCCTAATTGGGATTGAATCATCATAAACACTTTATTGTTATTTTTTCTTTTACTCTAAACATCAACATGGTATCAGAGTAGGAAAATGCATTAAATTCTTCAATATCTCTACCATAAATCAACACTGGCTTTCCTCCGACTACCATCTCAACCATATTCAATACATCTCCAAAATTTTCTTCTTGTCTACCATCTCTAAAACCATAATTTTCTCTTGCCAATCCCAATTTCCCATCATCTCCCAACAATATTGCACACACTTTCGCCTATTCTTCCCTCTTCTTTGTTGCTCCTATTTCTACTGCTCAAATTAAGGTCATGCAATCAACATCGTTGTCTTTTACTCTTCCCAACATCACAAGTCTCATCTCCATCAAATTTGACACACATAATTATCTTCTATGAAAATTTCAATTTGAACGTGTTTTAATCTGCAACGATTTGCTGAGCTATGTAGATGGGTCTTTTCCATGTTCACTGAAGCCAATTAATGATCAGAATGGATTGTGGTGGTCAATAGCTCATATTCCGCCTAGATCAAGACAAAAATACAATGCATTCATAATTTGCTCAACTCGAAACTCCCAATCAAAATTTTCCATGAAGTTCATGACATTCAAATATCTTAGGAGATTTGGCTCACTTTAGGACAAGGTTTTACCGATCACTATGTGACCAAGGAAATTGGAGTAAAACTTGATTTTCAAAACACCATTAAGAAACTCGATCAGTCAATGTTTGACTATCTTAGGCATTTGAAGTCAATTGCAGACTTTCTCAACATAATCAATTGATCGGTCTCTAATTAGGTCTTGGTAATTCAAGCCCTCAATGGCTTCTGTCAGAGTACAATCCCTTTGTCACCATGGTCACCAACAACCCTATAATTCTTTCATTCAATGATCTGCGGTCACACCTCCTCATCCAAGAAGAATGATTTCTCTGAAAATCGAATACCTCATCTTCATTTGATATTTATTATGCTTTGATCAGTCAAGCCACTTTATCCAATCCATCATTTCAAGTGTCTCGAGGTGGACATAATTTCATGGGCCAAAAAAATAGTAGGGTATACGGTGGATGGTTCTTGCATGATCATTCGGGTTGACCATCGTCCTATGATTAGTTCAGTTCGCAATCATTCTCAACCCCCTATACCAATCACTCCTCCATCCCCTTTGGTCAACCTCGTGGTGGTTCAAGGCCCTATGTTCCCAAATTCACCCAAGAAGACATTTTCAGATCTACGCCTCATCTTACTTGTCAAATTTGTAATGAAGCTGGGCACACTACGTTATAATGTCTATAACAATTACATCATACCTTCATTGCCACTATTGTGTTGGACTTTTTCTCGGCTCTATCAGTTGGTGAGACAATTGATCCAACTTGGTATCTTAATAGTGGAGCATCGATGCATATGACTAGTGACATTGGTCAAATCTTAAATCCTAAGCTCCCTTACAATTTAACAAAAATGTTAGTTGATGATAGTCATTTATTACCTATTGCTTTTTTATCAATCAAGTTTTAAACATTTCAATTTTACAAATTGAGTTTTAAACCTTTAAATGTTTTGCCAATTGAATCAATTTGGCCAATTTTTAATATAAATCTCTGATGTGGGCACTGGTTGTATCACATAGTATAGTCGGCACTAACGTGGACAATTTTTAATATTACTTTAATAATTTTGAATTTTTTATTTTCTTTCCTTCTTCCTCTTTTAACTGATCAATGGGCATTGGCGATGGCTAATGACCGGCCAGAGGCGAGGCCAATGAGGTCGAACTCATCGGCCTCAAGCGAGCCTTACTCGCCCTTGGCAAGGCTCGACCTCGCTGTCCTTGGATAAGGTCTAGCCATGTGAGCCTCCCCACGGCCAACCTCACCCAGCCATGGTGAGGCTTGCCATTGCTAGTGGGTAGCAAGAGCGAGCTTCATCAAAGGAGGAAGGGAAGGAAAAAAGAAGAAGAATAAGAAAAAAAATGAAAAATATATTAAAATATGATTAAAAAATTGTCACGTTAATGTCGATTGCGCTATGCAAGACAACCAACATCCACATCAACGATTTTGAGTTAAAATTGGCTGAATTGATTCAATTGACAAATCATTAAAATATTTAACACTTAATTAGGTGAATTAAAATGTTTAAATTTGAATTAGTAAAAGTATAATAGATTTAATACTTTTTGGACAAATTTCTCGTTTGATTACCAATCCCTCTCCCCCCCTCTCTCTCTCTCTTTGGACTTCAACTTACAACAAAAGTTTGAGGCTTGAGTTAATTGGTCATTTTGGTCTATTATTATTAGCCAATAAACTTAAGATCAAGGTTTCAATTACAAAATAATCACAGAGTTAACTATGTAGGCACCATCTTCTTGAATTCAATCAATCGATAAAGGAAAGAACTCGTTTATTTGATTGTAGATCTCAAGTTATGGGCCTCTAATTGATATATAGTTTATAATTCTCTTAGCTTGTCAATTGCGTGTCATTGAGCATCCTTTTTTTCTGAATTTTATCTTGAATGTCTCGGGTAAAAACTAAAAATATTTTGTGAGATTTGAAACTCAGTACTAAAATAATTATCTCATTTAAAAAAAAAAAGGAAAAATAATATTAAATTTTAGAAATTATAAAGATGCTCCGCATACTATTGCGCATATTCAGCTTTCGGTCACCATACTATATCTCAGGTAGGAATATCTCAAATAAAGTCACCGTAGTCTGAAAATGACTTTCAATTTGACCCCATCGTATCAACCATCTGTCACTTGTCACTTCCTCCTTCAAGGTTTGGTGGATATAAGGAGAATTTCCAAATATTTAATAATTCAATTGAAAATTTCAGTCACACTAAATTATTCATTTGATAATTTACACGAAAAATTCAAAGAATGTCGAAATCAAGTATGTAAAACCACTCGCTTAAGTTCCATAACCTTTTTTTTTTTTTTTGCAATCAAATAGAGGGCAACATTGATTAAAAGTCGTTCAGTTAAGTATCATTTACAATATGTAATTAGTTTTCCCAACATGATATTAACTTAATACAAACTATTTAATGCGGCTCGCTAGCAAAATGAAATCATCAAAATAATGTGTAAATGATGTGTTTGATCCATTTGTTTGCTACTAATTAACAAATTGGGTAAAAATTAGTTTAGGGAACAATTTGGTAAAAAGTATAGTATATGGACCAAAATTGAATAGGGAAAATAGTATACAATCCATTTTTGTAATTTTCCTCTCAACTGTTAATTTGTTTATGTAACTTCAAGAAGATCTTAAATAGAGTCACTATCGTCCAAAAATGATTTTCAATCAGACCCCATCGCATGGACCATCTGTCAATCGTCGTGTCCACCTCCGAGATTCGTTTGATATAATGAGAATTTCAAAATGTTTGATCATTCAATTGGAGATTTCGGTTACACTAAGTTATTTATTCAATAATTTACACAAAGTATTCCAAAGAATGTCAAAATCAAGTGAGTAAAACTGCTTGCTCGAGCTGTTGGTAAAGAGTACATTTTAATGACATGAGTATGAATTAAGATGGAAGGTATGGTAGACAATATATCAAAACAATTTGTAGAATAGTGAATGATGTTAGATATCTTTTCCAAAATAGAGTGAACATGAGGTAGATCTAAACTCAGATTTTTCTCGAACACAATACTGAGAAATCACGTGAAGAAAGAAAGAATTGGCGACGGACTTGATCTAAATTGCCAGAGAAATTTGTAGTGCAAAACGGGAACAAACTAGGAAACAACCTGCCATGAAATATCAGCCACTAATAACATGAAATGAGACACATTTTTTGACATTCTTTTCTGGCATTTTCAAAAGAAAAGCTAGAGTTGTCGTCTTCTACTTTGTAGTGCATCAAGCATGCATAAATGGTGGTCCCTCACAAAAATTGGCCACAAAAATCTTCCTCCACCAATTTTCATTACTTTTTTTTATAATAATAATAAAAAAGGAATCCATCTGGAGGCAGATATTTCGTAAGAAATATATTTGTATTTGCCCTAAGGAAAAAACAAACTCTAGCTAATTGGAGCTTAAGAAGTAGAAGTGAGCATGATTCTAAAATAGAACTTGGAACTTGAGAATTGGATTGGTGGAGCTTGTCCAATTCTAAGTTTCAAGATATGCAGAGTAAGTTCTAGATTCTAAAAATTGATAAACCTATTTTGATGGGTAGATTCTAGGTTTTAGGTTGGTGAAACTTGGAACCTTGATAATGTAATCTAGAATCTAGAATAAGTTTTTATGTTTTTCTTGGTCTATATTTTTGCATGATCCTACAGTGTTCCATGGTGTTCAATGATGAATATATAATCTAGAACCACTAGTTCAAACTTTCATTTTATGACTAAGACTTTTACTTTGTTAATATTTCATATTTTTCGTATGTCTAGATATAAGTTATGGTCAGTGAATTGTTACAACAAGGGGTGATTATTGAATATGATAATTCATTGTAATCATTGAATTAATAATAAAAGTGGAACCTGGATAGACCCTGGAATCTGTAAAGGGTAGGTTCCCGGTTTTAGGTTTTAGGGTATGCACTATAGGTTCCAAGTTCTAGAAAATGAGAAACATGTTCAACAAGTAAGGAACCTAGAACCACTCACCCTTATTAAAGGATACATAGATGATTCTAATTTAATAAATATATCAGATTATATAGACCAATGGAGAAAAAGGATACCATAAGTGTCATTACTTTTGATATGATGCTCACTTTAGTTTTATAACTTTCTTTTTTAAATTAATAGAGTATCACATTGGTTAAAAATAGTTCATTTGAGTGGCATTGGCAATATGTGGTTAGAATAACTAACGTGATATTGATTCAATATAAACTGTCTAATGCGGCTCATAGACAAATGAAGTCTCCAAAAATAGTGTGCAAGTGACGTGTTTGATCATCGGAAACCATGAGGAATGCAAATTGCGAGAAATTTTTAGATCCTAGTGCCAATGCCTAAGCCCGGGTCCATTGGGGCTAGGCCTGAAGCCCCAATGCCTGTGCCCATGCCCCAATATCTGGGTTAAGGTCCACAAAAGGCCATGCTTGAATTTATTGAGGCCGAGCCCATGACTTGGGTCCTCGTGCTTGGGTCCATCAAGGCTGAGCATGGGACCTAGGTGCCCATGCCTCGATCTTCAGCACTTGGGTCTAGGTCCATCATGGCCAGACCCCAAACTCTAGCGCCCGTATCGGGTTCTGATTGCCCATGCGCAAGTTATTAAAGCCTAAATGATGTATCTTCATTTAGAAAAGTCAAATAAGATTTTATATACTAAACGTCGGAAAATATTTTCCATTTCATTTTCAGTTTCAGTTAAATACAAAAATATTTTTTTTAAGAAATGTCACATATTTCCCAAAATAAACAGAACCAAGTATTAAAGGAAAGCTTATACTAGACTACAATTTTTATTTTATTTTATTTTATTTTTGCAGAAACTATAACATGTTGATGCTATATGTTAATCTTTAGGGCTTAATTATCATTCTTCCTTTGAATTTGAACCCAAAAACGTGAAATATGTACAAAAATCAAGACTAAAAGTCAGTTTTAGGGAACAATTTGTAAAATGTAAAGTATATGGGCCAAAATTGAACAGGGAAAATCGTATAGGATCAATTTTTCTAATTTCGTCCTCTACTATTGATTTGTTTATGTAACTTCAGGAAGATCTCAAGTAAAGTCAGCATAGTCCAAAAATGGTTTTTAATCGGACCCCATTGCATCAACCATGTTTCGTTGTCATATCTGCCTCTGAGGTTCGGTTAATATAATGAGAATTTCAAAAATTTTGATAATTCAATTGGAGATTTTGGTTGCACTAAATTGTTTATTCAATAATTTACATGAAGAATCTAAAGAATGTCAAAATCAAGCGTATAAAACCACTTTCTTAAGCTCCTACCGAAGAGTATATTTTAATGACATGAGTATGAATCGAGATGGAAGGAATACATTGAAACAATTTGTTGAATACTGAATGATGTTAGAAATCCTTTCCAAAATGCAGTGACCATGAGGTAGATCTAAACTTAGATTTTTCTCGAGCACAATAACGAGAAATCACTTGAAGAAAGAATTGATGAGGGACTTGATCTAAATTGCCAGTGAGATTTGTAGTGCAAAACGGGAACAAAGTAGGAAACGATCTGCCATGAAATATCAGCCACTTATAACATGAAATGAGACACATTTTTGACAATCTTTTCTAGCATTTTCAAAAGAAAAGCTAGAGGTGTCGTCTTGGACTTTGTAGGGCATCAAGCATGCATAAATGGTGGTCCCTCATACAAATTGATCACAAAAGATCTTCCACCACCTATCTAGCTCTTTATAAAATAAAATAAAAAAACTATCTGGAGGCAGATATTTCATAGGAAATATATTTGTATTTGCCCTAAGAAAAAACGAACTCTATCTAAAGGAAGCTTAGGAAGTACATTGATTATTCTAATTTGATAAAAAAAAAAAGTTAATATCATGAAAAACCTCAAACTAGTATGACTGTGACAAACTTACCCCATAATCGGTTTATTTGTGACAAATTTATCCCTCATTCATTTCCGTCAAATTGAATTAGTACCTTAAAATATCATAAACTAATACACCTATTACAAACAAAGGTAAAACCCAAATCGGTATATCCATCAATTACCATGTGTCATTCAATTCAATAATTTGATAATAAAATTTAACAAAAGCTAACGAATGGTAAAATTGATCATATGTGTACCTGGTTTAGGTATTTGGTGGTTAAAAAATTAATTTAGATAAATTTGTTACAAGTGTACTAGTTTGGAATGAGTTTTTCATCATATTAACCTCAAACTAAATAATCAATATTTCATGCTTCCTTTTTGTGTATATATACATTAGAGAGAGAGAGAGAGAGAGAGAGAGAGAGAGAGAGAGAGAGGAGGAAAGAAGAACATCGGAAACCACAACACCAACAATAATGAAAAAAGTGACTATTCATTGAGCTTTCTCAGTACTCAGAATCTCCCTCACTTTCTTGAAGGGGAAGATAGAGAGGGAAAATGCAAGAAAATTCTAGGACCTCGGGGCTCATGTCTAGGCTCCTAATGCCTGCGCCTCAATAATTGAGGTCGGGCCTAAAGGCCTAGTGCCTCGACACATGGGTCAAGGTCCACAAAGGCCATGCTCGGGTTCGTTGAGGCTGAGCCCGAGATCCAAGAGCCCAGGCTTGGGTCTATCAAGGTCAACATAGGACCTAGGTGGCCATACCCCGTTCCACGGTGTTCAAGTCGGGGTCTATTGTGGCAAGACCAGAGACTCTAGTGCCTATACTTGGTTCCCGACTGTCCATGGGCAAGTTACTAGAGGTCAAATAGTGTGTGTTTATTTAGATAAATTAGATTTTTCATACCAAATGACAGAAAATATTTGGGCACTTAAGTATGACAAGGTCAATGCCGGTGTTGTACGACCCCAAGCAACCCCACATTGTCGTCCCTCCAGCTCCGCTACAAGCAGCTAGAGATCCAAAGTAACGAACGGTACATGTGAGGGGGAGGCAGGCAAAGATTAATAACTGAGGGACATTGCGGAATTACGAAATATCAATGATGGTAAGATTAGAAGGAAGAACATTTCATTAATCCTAAAAGTAGTATTTTCGGACCGACCAAAAAATAAAAGAAAAGTAGTATTTTCGGAATACGGAAATCAATGTTGGTCTCAAGTTTTATGGGGCTTTCAGCGTTTATATAACTAAACTTTGGCTGAAAAGTCTTTGGGATTTGGTTACCAAATGCCTTAATTTTGGCATAAAACATTTGAAAAACTGAACGAAATGTCTCTCAAAGTAAGATGCAATTGATGAGCTGCGAGAATTAGAAATTGAATATCAATTAGAGGCCCTCAATGTGAGATCCACGGTCAAATAAACGAATACTGATTGAGTTTAAGAAGCCCTCTATGATTAACTCTGTAACTATATTTAATCGAAACCTTTGTATTTTTTGGTTAAAACTTGAAGTTCAAAGAAAGAAGGGGAGGTGTTGAGAATCCAAAAAATTGTTAAAGTTGCGTTTGGCTTTGAGGCGTTAACTCATTTTATTTATTTATTTATTTTCATTATTTTTTTCCGGTAAACTTCAAGAATCATTTAGTTCTAGGAATATTTCAAACAAAGTCTCCATAGTTTCAAAATGATTTACAATCGGACCCCATTGCATTCACCACTTGTCACTTGTCACCATTGCATCCACCACTTGTCACTTGTCAGTTGTCACGTCCGCCTCCATCTATTGCCAACATAGCTCTTATTATATCCACAGAGGAAAGGCAGAGGAATATTAAGAATACCAAAAATTTCGTATAATGAGTGACATGTTGAAATAAAATCACTCACTTAAGTATTATTTTTCGGCTAAATGTCCTACGCAAAATTTTTTAATTTTTCTTTTTGAATTTTTATTTTTTATTTTTATTTTGCCTTTTTTTTCTTTAGGATTGATGAGGGTCATTGGCAATCTTCATTGGTCTCAAAACCCTCACCTAGATTGGGTGGGGACCTTCTTGCCCTTGGCCATGAAGGCACTAGACGAGGCCACTAGTGAGGGCCCTCATGGCCTCACCCATAGCCAGTGAGGTCAAGATGCCCTTGCAAGCTCTGGGTGATATTAGCAGTGGCTAGCAAGGCTGCAATGCCCTCAGTCAAGGCCTTCGTGTCGAGGGTGAGGCGGAGGCCTTGGCGGCCCTCACCTAGATCTGGCTGCAAAGCCTGTGGGTCAAAGGCCATGGGTTAAGGCATTGCAACCTCGCTAGCCCTGGGTGAAGCGATGTCGAATGCAGTAACCTAGAGCTGGTGAGGGCCCTCGTGGCCTCACTAATGGCCGGCGAGGCCCCAACGACCTCGCCTAGGGCCTTTGTGGCCGAGGGCGAGGCAGCCCTTGCCCAATCTTGGGGAGGGTTTCGTGGTTGACGAAGGTTGCCGGTAACGCTCATTGACCCTAAAGAAAAAAGCCAAAATATTAAAAATTAAAAATTAAAAAAAATAAAAATATTTAAAATATCAAACTAATATTAAAAAAAATTGTCCACGTCACGCAAAGCAAAGCCATGTCGGACGACTGGAATCCACGTCAGATTTTCCGGTGAGACAAGTCAAAATTAGTACTCAAATAAGTGATTTTTCAAATTTGTGATATTCAAGTGAGCAAAAGAAAAAGTTTTGACAGTGTTTTTCTCTCAATTTTGGTTGATATGATGAAAGTATTTGAATATTCAATAATACAATTGGAAATATTAGTTACTTACTTATTTGATAATTTATGCAAAAAATAATTAAAAAAATGTCAAAATCAAGTGCGTAGCTGTATGCTTAATCTATTAACGAATATTAATGACAATGAATATGCATCGAGATGAAAGGTATCGGGCTGACATTGGGTAAATTACTTGTCTCGAAAAAAAGTTTGTGGGCATAAAATAATGTAAGATGACTGCCAAAATGCAGTGGACGTGATATAGATCTAGACTCATATTTTTTCTCGTGCACAATGGCAAGAAATCACGTGAAGAAAGAAAAAATAGGCGGACGGGCATCCAGCATCCATAATTTGTCAGAGAAATTTGTACTGCAAAATGGGAACAAAGTAGAGAACAATCTTCCATGGAATTTCAGCCACTACTAAACATGAGATGGGACACATTTTTTATATTCTTTTGGCATTTTCAAAAGAAAAGCTAAAATTGTCGTCTTCTACTTCGTAGGGCTAGGGCATCAAGCATGCGTAATTGGTGGTCCCTTACGAAGATTGGCCACGAAATATCTTCCGCCACGAAATATCTTCCACCACTAATTTTCAATATTTCTTGAAAGCAATGCTATCTCGAGGCAGATATTTCATGGGAAATTTTATTTGATTTGCCCAAAAAAAAAAAAAAAAATACTCTAGCTAATTGAAGCTTAGGTAGTACATCGATGATTCTAATTTGATAAGAATATTTAGGGGGTCAATATAAATTAATGTGTAGATGGAGACAAATATATGATATATTTATCGGTCTATATTATTAAAAAAATAATGATTTAAATGCTCCAAGTACATGCCGTAATTAACTATATATATAAGTTTGTTGAGAGTTATGTATGAGAGAAATTTGATCTTCTTCACACAGAAGAAACAATCATCCATTGTGGAATATAAGAAAAGGTACGATTGCCCTAACAACGAAATCTGACAAACAAGATTACATGGTAATTAATCATTAAATTCATAAGAAATGAACAATGTCACAAGATAATATTTTCTGTTTGTCCCTCCCAAACTCATTGAAACATGAATGTATCATAATTAAACATCGATCTCAAAAGCAATATTAACTGGTAAGGCACTTGTGCTTGTGCTCCTAAGTCAATAAAGAAATATATATCTCTTGACCTGGTGTCGTTGGTTGGAGTATCAGAGGATTTCCAGCTCATTAATTAGAAATCGCCTATTCAAATCTTATCAACTACATACAAATTGCTCTGGGTCATGGCTACCTAACAAGCCAAAAGGTATGAACTTTATCAGTTTACGAAGCTTGCAGGGTACTTTTAGGAGCCTCAAAGTAGTCAGATTCAGTTACTCGTGTTTTAGGGTTATACAAGAAAATTTTGATAGCAATACATAATATTAAAGGATGATTATTACTTTCTCAATAAAAAGACCGATATATATTTGTTGGAATAAACCGTCCATACATTAGTTTATACTTTCCCTCAATAAATCTTCTAATCAAATTAGAATCAGTCCATGCACTTCCTAAGCTTCGACTAGGCGGAGTGCTTTTTCTCTTGGGGGAAAGTCAAAAGATATTTCCTCTGAAATATCTGCCTCGACATAGTTTTGTTTTTAAGTAGTGAAAAACTAGTGGTGGGAGATTTTTCTCGGCCAATTATCGTAAGGGGACCACCATTTATGCATGCTTGATTCCTTACGAAGTAGGAGATGGCGATCTTAGCTTTTCTTTTAGAAAAGCCAGAAAAGAATGTCAAAAATGTGTCTCATTTCATGTATTGGCGACTCGTATATCATTGCAGATTGTTCTCTACTTTGTTCCCGTTTAACGTTCGCAAAAAATCCAAGTCTAGATCTACCTCAAGGTCACTGAATTTTGGCAAAGTTATGTGACATTATCAATAGCCATAATTTTTTTCGATATGTAATTTACTCCCCATCGTTTCAATGCCTCTCATCTCAATTTATATTCATGTCATTATAATGCACTCTTCGTTAATAGCTTAAGCAAGCTACTACCCAAGTGATCTTGGCATTTTTTGGATTCTTTGCATAAATTATCGAATGATAATTTAATGTAATTGATATTTCCAATTGAATTTATTGAACATTCAGAAATTTTTACAAGATATTTTAACTTCAAGATGACATCATTTATGACATTTTTTCCTAACTGTAGTTTAATTGTCCTTTAAAGGTGCGAGATGAGAAAGAATTCATCCTCATCTTTTTTTCACTTTGGCCAGCACTACCTCCCTCTACTTACCTTCACCTTCGAAATTTCTATTTTCAACCACCTAGAAAATAAATTTTAAAAAATTTCCAACTCTTATTTTATTTGTAACCAAGCTCCAACGTTGACTCCAATTTGAGATGTCTAAACTTTTGTTGTTACCTTATTAACTGCATTATAAGGTAAAACTTTCATGTTGTCAACTTACTAAACCAGGCACATTTTGAAAGATAAATTAATTCAAGGGCTTAAAGCTTTGATCAGTTCAAGTTCTTCGACTAGCTAAGTGAAAACTTTTGGGGAAAAACTAGATTGATTTACTTGGCACTGTTGAACTTGGTTGTTTGATGTTTATTAATTAGGTTTCTTTCTGAGGTTTAAGGTTACAAGCACTTCATGGTTTGCATCTTTTCGTATTGAGGTATTGTGATCTTTTTCTTGTTATGAAAGTTTTTCTTCGTGTCTATAATATGTTTGAATGATTGCTAAAAAGATTTCATTGCGCTTAGGTAGGAAAAAAATTAAATAAATAGAGATGGTACAAGCAGGCCTAAAAATAGCGTTTCAGAAATTTCTTGACATGTCTAGGGGCAATTTTGTAAAATTAACAAAGTAAGATGGCTCTCTGGACATCCTCAGCGTATGTTTTAAAGTGTAATTAGTGGGTTATTAAGTTTAGATCAATTAAAGGAAATAAAATCGATTAAAGATAACTGGTTTAGAAACTCTACGGGAAAATTAAAAATTTCATAAAGGTAGGGGGATGAAATGCTATATCTGCAAATTCTGGGCCTGCTTGCACGATGAGAGACCCTCTGATGATGTATGATCGAGTCAATTCTCCTATTATTTATTATTATTATTATTATTTTTTGGCAAGATGTAATGCAAACCACTAAGACATCCCAGAACACTCAGACGCAAAGTCTAATTGAGAATCGAATTTGAAGGCTATTATCGCAGCTTCATTTTGCACAACATGGTTTACTCGGCCACCTATTCCTATTTTTGCATGATGAAGGACATGAAGGTCGACGAGGAAATGATGATAAACTGAGACTGTTGCCTGCATTGAGCAATGGAAAAGGCGCTGATACCAGATTCGGTCTCCGGAAAAGAGACATGGCAAACGCGACGGACATGGTAAGAATTGAAAGCAAGATCTTCATAATCTAACAAAGCACATTGTCGTCAACCGCCCATGCCTGCCACGGAATGTTTGAAGAAACGGTAGATGAGAAACAGGGCAGCAGAAGCAAGAGAAATACGAGGTAAAGACCTTAAATGAAAACGTGGGAGAAAACCAAGTGAGATGTACGAAAGCTTTTGCAAGTTCACGCTTATCATTGAACAAAAGAACTATCATATCGGTAAGCGAAAGCGTTCAACCAACAGGAAGTTGTCCTGCCATCCACATCCAATGATTACATGTTTCATAATCAATTGCCAGTTTACATTGCATATGTTACTTCCCCCTCGTATCCCCCCTACGCCATGATTAGCCCGGGCAGCAACTCTGCAGGGTCCCTCGCCTGTGCAGTGGCGACAGTTACACCATAACGCCAGCATATACACTGTCTGAAATGCAGCTGCCTCGCGTTACAGGAGATCCATTATCAACACACCGGTCATCTGACTCTGCAGAACATCTATAGTCAGTTGGTCGAGGTTTCACCCTCGAAACAAAAGATTCTCCTTTCTATAAACAACTCTGGTTTGGAAGTTTCTTTGCCCCAAAATGATTGTATGGAAGCTTCAGATGGATATTGTTAACAAAACAAACTCTAAAAGGCAGATGACTAATTAAGCAATTTTTTCGTTCTTTCACAAAACGCATGACATGCATTCACTTCTGAATACGTTTAGTAGCTCTGATCCCGTTCAAGTAAGACACTGATGTATGCATCGAGCTTTACCTGGTCAAACATTCCAGCTGAAAACTATCTAAATACCGGAGTACAATTAGACTAATTGCAATGTGATTCTACTTTCAATGAGCATCCATTGACAGGTTAACTTTAGCCTGAACCCTTTGAACAATAACCACCGATAAGCAATCTGAACAACATTTCGTTGTTACCTATCTAATTCTCTGATGCAGAGTCCACTGCCTCATGTACTCTGTCTCTTTTCTCTTCTTCAACTTCTGCCCCTTGCTGTATCCTCTGTTGCTGTACCCATGGCATCTCTGACTCCTGATTTTGATGTTCCACTTGCTGTTCATCCAGTGTGTCAGGTTTCTGAGGGAATGGTTGTTGCAATGGCAATGGCTGCTCTTGCTGCTGAAGTGGTTGGCTCTCATTTGACTGTTGATGTGGAAGTAGCTGTTGGACCTGCAGCTGCTGGTATTGTTGATTTAGTTGCAGCTGCTGTTGCCACTGCTGCTCTGGATGATAAAATACCTGTTGCTGTTGATATGGTTGCTGTGAAAGTTGTTGATGTTGGGGCTGTTGCTGCTGAGGTTGCTGTTGCTGTTGCACAAATTGTTGTTGCTGGTAATATTGCCACATCTGATTATATGCTACAGTATTCTGCATTTGCCCGTATTGCTCAGTATTTTGAGGGGGGCACTGAAGCATCTGAGCTTGGGGGTATATTGCAGATTGTACAGGCAACTGAGATAGAGGTCCATGAGCGAAACTCTGTGGCTGCACATTTTGCATAGGCCATGCATGAGGTGACATTAGATTACCCTGAGTTGCAGCATGAAATGGGTTCTTTGCCACGATTCCTTGCTGATTTAATTGACCTCCCATTTTACCTCGTCCATGACTTGACTGAGAAGACTCGTGTTGATATGGTGATTTCTTCCGCAAATGCCCACGGGATCCAAATCTGGAATCCCTGCGAACTCTGTCATGATGCCAGCTTTGACCCCTATTGGCAGGCTCATGCTGGTTTGGGAGTGACCCTGATGAATAATGATCCTGATGGTTTCCTGTATACGACGCATTGTTTGTTTGCCTTTGTGTATCAGCACCATCACAACCTTGACTGCCAAATGGACTGAACCTCTTTGGATCCTGGTAGCTCCTGTTACCACTCCCTGGCAAACTCTCATTTGACAGGCTGGTTCCTTGAGAACCACCAACAAGCAAGATTTCATTTGTCACCTGGGGTTCATCAGAAGTTTCACTTCTACGAGAGAAATTAGAGATTGATCCAGAAGTTCTATCTTCTTGAGGATGCAAAGAAAGTGTTTCAAGCAACGGTGGCATTGACTCGTTATTGGTTATGTCACGCACTGATTGGTCATTGTCCTTGGAGCATGTTAAATCAGATTGAACTGACTCAGCTTCCTTAGCAGCTTCATCGCCAACTATATCCACATCTGACCCATCGGGAGAATTATCTCTGGATTGCTGTAAAGCATTTTGAGCTCTCTGACTTTCACCATCATTAGATGCTCCAGAGTCTGGCTGATGTAAGGCAACACTGTCATAATGAACCTCATGACTTGGCATTGGTAAACAATTGGATCTTTCCCCTGGGTTAACCTGCTCAGGTGATGGATCACCATCTCCTCGCACTGAAGATCCCTCCTCCTGAATGGAATGCTTTAATGGGATTTTACAGCAGTTATCTCCCAATGGTTCATCGGGCTCAATCACACATGATCTTCGCTTCTCCTCCGTGACAATCTTGAAAGATTTTATAGTCGTACAAGTAGTCACTTTGGAAAATACACTTGTCCTCAGAGAACGAGGAAACTTTCTTACATGCCAATTCCATGCCCTCATTACATCATAAATGCTCCCACATTGATCAACATACTGCCACCGAAAATTCATCTCAAGCAAGTTACTTATAAGCCTGTCAGATTGTTCAATACAAGGACATATGAGGTAACATTGGGTTTCTAAAAGAGTATCAGAAGAATTGACCAAACCAAAGGAAAAAGACAAATAAATTCAAGACAATATACCTGCCACTGTGATTGTAAAATATGTTATCAACCAAACAAAAAGACAATACTATGAAAAGAACACATGCAAATGCCCTTCAACCAAATCAAAACCCATAAAAGTCCTATTTGGGTCTTCAATGAATGCTAAGCATGACTCAGATAGAGTTTCACCTTTAGGTATAGGTTTGATAAATCCTCCCCATCATTTGAGTCCAAAACTTGAGATTCACTAGATTGCAAATACAACGCATTCACTATAACAGTCTCGACGACATTTATAAGTTCCATCCCTTCATGGCTCATTGCAAAACTTATCAATTCCTGGAATCAGAGTAATCAACAACAATCAGCAATTACATGTGATTAAGGTGAGTTCATCAAAAGTGATCTTATAGTAATGGCAATACCAATCTTTATGCATGGAAAAATTCCAGTAACTGTTTACAGCAATACAGTTTGCTATATTTGATATGACAGCACCAAAAGAAAACTTTGCCAACTGGTGGCTTCACCATTACAGCTAAGAGCTGAGATATGACAGCAGACACCAAGTTCAAACTTCGAATTTGGAACTCCTGAATCTTTTTTGCCACAAATCCCAAGTTCTACCAGTGGTTGTTGCCATCAAGGGCCACAAAATCATGCTCTTGACAGCCAGGGCAAACAATGGCCACGCCAAATTTGACTGATAGCTGCTTACCAATCAATATGCCAAGTCTTTCATCAAGTGTTTATGCTTCCCATGTTCCTCTGTACTTTCTTTGGTTTCTGCTGAGTATTCTATCTTGGAGAGCCTACATTTCTTTTCTTCAGAATGCATCCCCGCCCCCCCCCCCAAAAAAAAAAAAAAAAGTTCCTCCCAGTCTCCAGTACAAAAAAATAACAATATTAATAATACTGATAGTAATAATCCACTTATAATCCTCTCTTAGTTGGGTTAATGGATTGTTCAATTGGAAATGATGAGAGAATGTATGTGTCATTAAAAGAAGCTGCAAATCACATACGCACAGTGTACCAAATTACTTACAATGGTATTACTAAAGAACACGATCCCATGGTAGCGCAAACCCCGCATTAAACCATTGGGAAATGGTTCAGTGGATTTCTAGGTTCATGTTAAGCCAGTAATGTCGAAAGGAAAACAAGACCTATGATTGGCATCACACAGAGCATTCGCTAATAAGTTGCCACCTTTGGGTTTTGAGCACATTATAAAGCCTTCTTTGCACTCGTTCACTCCATCATATGTGAAAGCTCACAAGAGAAAATCTAAATAAAGGCAAAAAGAGGTACCACCCAACTGAAAAACATATATTTAAAAAAGAGCAATAAGGAATGTCATTCGGACATTCCAAACTGTTTTCATACACAATACAATCCATAGATGTGACTAAAGTACACATATTTGAGGAAAAAGGGTAAGCAAGGAGGGAACTTGATTAGGATGATGAGGGATGAAATACCTCATAAAGCAATTTGCAATGTGGCATATGTTTAATAGCATCTACCAGGACATCTATGGCTGCATGTGCACTGCCAGTTGTCTGTAAATATGGGGAAACAAAAAAGACAAGCATTTGTCAAAAACAACATACTGATATTGAACTTGCAGAGAAGTCATAACATTGTGAAATGGCACATGCAAGTGTCCAGCATTACATAAGAACTATAAAGTGGCATGAATAGAATAGCAATATTATTCATCGGAACTTCAAGTTTATTGCAATCATACCAAATACAAATGTTGTGAATAATGCACATATAAAGTGGGTAGAGAACAAAATTCTCCATTTGATATGGCCTTTTCTAGTGCATCTTTGTATATCTTCGATGCAGTCACAAGGTTTCCCTGTTAATGAAGAAAAAGGATTAGGAGTGACATGGCCATTATCCATGAAATAACAAATTCGGTTGTGCCAATTGATTTGGTGACCTACCCATCGTTTCTCCATGTTTGCTTTCATAATGACATCTTCCACAAAGTCGGTATCCAGCTCTGTACAAAAATGGACAAGAGCAGCACGTGCGCCTGACACATCACCTATTTTCTCCTTAAACCTGGCATTGTATGCATGGATCACTGGAATCCTCTGTTAGGACATATGACAGGGCAAATAAGCTCTCTCTCCAGAATGAATAAATCATTGTCTCAGCTAATCTCATTAAGACAAAGAATAAAATCACAACCATAAGGAAGTAGTTTCCATAAAGTCCTGTTACTCATGTCAAAAGAATCACTGGTGAAGATCAGTGCACTGCGCACCATGCACAGGCCCTCTTTCTTAATGTACCATACTGTCTATGTGGTACTAAAAGGGGTACATACATATTTGTCTACATCCTTGAATCTATTGACACTATCTGACTCTATGGCATATTGCAATTAATATGTCCCTTTGGACATGGTGAAAAATATTAGATTAGCTTGAGCAATTGATCAAGTGAATGAATCCACCCATTTGAATTGAGGGCCCCAAACCTTCTCGAGTAGCCACTCAATTGAAGGGCTGTATAGAATCTTTGTTACTCTATGTTGTTTCTTCACTGATGTGTCTGTGGGCAAGGAAAAGTTTTCAGTGAGCTTGTTTAATAAAGTACGTGCACTTGCAAGGTGGGTTGTGGTCATCCAGTCTGACTTTCCATCAGTCAATCCCTAGATGGTGCTCTTAACACGATTAACCAAGATCTACATGTATAGAGTTACCCTGATCGATTTAAAAAATCCAGGAAATTGTAGAGTAAAAACTGCATATATTGCAAACACTGTACTGGAGTTGGCACTGACTTCATGACAATATTGGAAATCACCAATTTTCAGTAAAACACAATGAAAAAGCAATCAGCATAAGAGTGATTAATCTGGGTATCAGTCAATCCTAGAGTGGCCTCTACATTCTTCTAGAAAAGTCACACATATGGATTTAGAAGCAAGTGGAATGTGTTATTGCTGTCACTGTTCTAATATAACACATCCCTCTAGCAAGAATAAAAGCTAGCCACTGGAGCTTGAAAATCTTATCCCATTCAGAGTTTTGTGTTGATTCATCTTGAGTACCAAGATAACTAAGCATATACAATAATCCAATGTAGTGTAGTTAAGCATCATGACTAACACAATTATTTAGGTGCTCCCTTTGAACCCAATCCTCCTACCTTATATTCAGGATTATCTTAACACTCGAAGAAGGAATTTACTCTCCTGCTTTAATTACTTGACTCAATTGACTAAGCCTTAGTTATACCAGGGTTGAGGACACATGTCACTTCTTTTCATCTATTGCATGATGCATTATAAATTCATGCTACCACCAAATTCCTTTTTACATAGAAAAGTAAGACATCACATCAACTAAACTTTCCTACAGAACCATCAGAAAAAAATTTCACCACTACTTGGAAAACTCTATTGACTATGGGAACAGTCACCACTGCCACCTCACTCAAGCTTTATCGCACCAACTAAGCCAGTTACATGATTAATTCCTATGCCACCATCCTTTTTTTTTAATCAAGTCTTTAAAAAGCTCCAAATATTCAGGATCCCTTTTTCAGTCTCTTGCAACATCCTTTCAATCTTCCCTTGTCCCCATTTACCTTGCATTTCCATCAAAGTTCCATCTTGACAGTGGAGCATGGGAGATCACTCTTCAGCAAGCCACCTCAACTGAGTCTCCTTCATCTTTTTCTCAATGGAGACTGATGCCACCTGACCTTGAACACAACTATTCCTAATCCTATCTTCTTTATTTGCCTACATGATGAAGGAAGCATCTTCTCCCTACCACACTCTTTTTTGCACACATTAATGCTCCATCACCCGACTTTGCATGCCATAAAATAGCGCTACCTTGTTGTCTTCTGACAGAACTTTAGGTGATGTTGTGGGAAAGAGTGAAAATTGGGGATTGAAAATTTGAGTGGAGAAAGGGGAAATTTTGAAACTACTATAAGAAGGGAGAGGTGATGCAATTTAAAATTCTAGATATTTACTATTCAAATTGTCCTTCCAGACTCCTCCCAAGCATAGGATAAGCAGCCAAACCACACATAATCATTCATTGTCAGAACTGATAGCCCAAACTAACTGCATCCTTATTTCATCCCAAATCCACTTTCCATTTAAAATTCCCCACCACTCTCTTTTCACGTCATTCTATTTGCCATGTTGCAGCAAGAAAACATCCACTCATCTGCTAGCCACAAATTAATGGTTATGGCAATACATTCTTGCGATTCCAAACTGCATCTTAATAGCCTGATTAGTTAATTAAATTTATCATTCTCCAGAATAAAGAAGCTCTCATGCAAAACCAAATAATTAATCCTGCTAAATGAAGTCATCAATTTTAGGGTTAACTGCACTTTTCTCCCCAAAATTATGTGTTTGTCTCAATCTGCGCCATATTGCTTCCAATTTTTCTATTTAGCACTTTGGTCTATTCAGACAACCCCAAATTTCCATTGCTAACAGGAATCTGCCAAGCATTTGTCACCAGATCCCAAAGTCATTCCCCCTGTTTCACCGATCTGTAAATTGATATTCTCATCTCATCCACTAGATTAGGTGATTCACTGGAATTCATGCACACAAATGTTGTCAGAATCAAACTAAACAACAAACTAGCTATTCGAGTCCAAAAAGCATAAAAAGTGACATTTTGATATTGGTGAGATTGAGTTATGCATTACCATCTACAAAAGTACGAACAAATTTGCCATCATCAGTAACAATTTCGTATTGACTGAAAAGACTCCATTACATTTCGAAAGTACAGTGGAATAAATTAAACAATGGGGAAAGGGGGAGGGGTGAATCTAAGACAAACATCAAATCTTGGGGGCCTAGCATTATCAACCATGAACCATATTTAACAAAATTGCAGTTTTAAGCATCTCCATGCATGCTATAAACCTCAAATCTTGGGCGCATGTCATTAATGGTTAACAATAGTCAACCAAACTAGCATTTTGAAGCATCTTCATGCATGCTTTTCTCAGATTAGAGTTTGTCATGTTAGTCTCTTTTTCCAATTCTTGTATACTCCTAAACGTACTTGAACAATTTCCCTTCCTTTTTATCTTATCCAAAAAAAAAAAAAAAAAAAAGAAGGAAAAATGTGAAAAGATAACACTATGTCTCATAACCCTTCTGAGAAAATAGGACATCAAAGAAATTAATAATTAGCTATTCATAAGACAATGTCATTGCAGCATTTATTGAAAATCTAAATGTAAGTAATGGACAAGCTTACCTTGAGAAAAATGCCCACTGCCCTGTCCAATGCAGAGTTAGCCAACTCTCTTCCTCCTTTGGTTTCCATGAAATGCACATAACGCATCCAAAATTCAGGATAGTTTGCAGCCGGAATCAGACACCTCTCGTAAAGTTTAACAACCTACAAATTATCAATCTATGCCAACATAAGAAATAATGGGGACCAAAAGTTCACAGTTGGCACAGGAAGAAAGCACTCAAATGCCAGTATTACCCAATCAAAATCCTCTTGCTTCTCAACAAAATCCAAATATATATGCCAATTTTCCACTTGATTATCATCAAGTGGCTTCATATGGAAATAAGATCTCCGAATGCATGACTCAAAGCCACGAATCTTTTCATCCATTTGGTGTGACTCCTTGTAAAGCTTTTCTGCTATTTTGATGTACTTGTGAAGTGCCCTTGACCTTTGCAGGCCATTGGATGAACCCAACAAATTTCCAACCACATTGGCAATTTCCTCATCTTTATAAAATATTTGCACTTCACTCTGGATCTCACTTTCGTGGTTGAATTCCAAGTCAGGCTCACTTGTGCTGACCATCTCCTTTTTCCAAATGGTAACTAACTTCTTAAAGCTGAAAAGGTGAAAGAAGAAAGACAGATAAAAGAAGTCAACAACATAGAACAAAATAAATATCCAGAAGCATAGTAGGTACATGTGAAAAGTATTCTCTCTTCTTTTCTATTTTTCCTGAGATCAACATAGAGACAATGCCATAACACAGTAAATGGAACATACAATCAACTATGAATCGCCACCTCCAAAAAGGAGGTGACCTGGTGAGGCAAGCAACTCATTAAGTTATGCCAATCCTTATGAGAGAGCATCCATCGGAATTGGGGTGTCTTGTTCATCTTTAAGGAACAGGCATTGCCATAGATCCTTATTTAGATGTAGATATCAAGATAATTGAAATACAAGTCATAACTTTCCATTGCATCATGCCATGATCTTACCAAACACAGAATTGACAGTATCGTACATGAATATGCAGATCAAATTTTTCAATATTTTGCAGTCGCTCAATTATCCTTCAGTTATTATTAATGAACGTGATAAGGCAGGCAAATAATGATTCAGTGTCCTCTTATAATTCATCCAAAAGAGTTGCTATTTTTCTCCCTGAGAAAAGGTCAATGATCATTTTAGAGCTCTCAATCACATGTTTATGGTTTAGATGAAGGTTCATTAGTGCTAAGAAAAATGGTAGGAAATTCACATGCTCAGACATGGCTGTTATGTATTATAGCTTTGTGCTCATATCAATTACATTCATCGTCTCGACTTGAGTTCCTAAAAGTTGCAGCAGGGATGTGACTTCCACTAAGCAAAGCATTAGCTAGGATCCCAAACTCCTGTTCAACCATATATTGCAATCTGAAAGAAGTTGCTACAACTTGCTATCAATGGCAAATCTACAAATTATGGTCATAAATACAACTTATCTATGCTCTGAGTTGGTTGTTATGCAATCAAGCTTAGCGTTCATATCAATTACATTCCTTATGGTGAAGTGTGTCCCCAAAAGATGTGGCACATCATTTGCACTAAGCAAAGCATGAAGAGCTAGGATTCAAACCTCCTGTTTTCAATCATGTATATAGGAATCTGAAAGAAATTGCTGCAACTTGCAATCTATGGCCAAATATATGAATATTGGCCTTATATACAACACAAAGGATTCCAGCTAAGCATTATCACTTATTACAAGTTCAACACTTTCCCATTACTATGCAGAATAGGTGCTTTACCTAGACTTCACAGTTCAAACTCTCACAAAATAGGCTTTTTTTACCAAAAATTAAGAAATAAGGCACCAATATGCTGTGTTTGCTGTCAGACCATGGAGTAGAATGAACAATGCATTACTAGCAAATGTTTCTCCAACAAAGACTCCAAATCAAGAAGGTTTAGAGACAATACAACTTGACATGAAATGGAAAAGATAATAGGTCAACAGAAAAGGCCTAAAATTAACATCATATCACCCCTTTTGTATAAAATCTATTTGCAAGGCTGAAGCTCAGAGAAATACCTGTCATAGTAATGTTGTAACTTTTTGGTAGGAAATCTTAGAGTCTGCACATAAATCTGAGCGAGATAGCTCCACTGTTGCTGGGATAGTTCAAATTCAATGTACTTATCCCACAAGGAATGGCACAAGTAATCCTTGCCAACAAATGATAATCCCCTTCTGAACAATCTGTTAGTTGATGGTCCGTCAAAGGTGTTAATCAATTGAAGATTGATGTTGCTTTCTTTTGTTAGCAAAAAAAAAATCTCAGAATATTATGATGAGGATGATAATGACAATGCAAGAAGTAAAATTAATTGTTGAATCACAATACAAGTAATATACCCGGAATAGCCTTATCTCACTGTTAAGGTCGCTAATCAACCACTCATCATTCAAAGGTGAGGAATTCTAAGAAGATGAAAATGAGAATTAGGCCTCAAGCAACTGACAAAAAGAGGCTTGCCCCTCCACACTCACAGCACCAATGTGTTCTCAAGATGAGCACAAATAAGCACATGCAAACAAGCAAACACACACAGAGACAAGCAAGCACACAAACTCGCACAAGCACAAGCATGAACAGACAGAGACAGAGGACAGCCCCAAACTCTCGCTTTGATTGGACTAGAAGATAAACCTTGTAGGAGTTCAGCAGGCAGTAATCTAGAGAGATCAGATCACTAAATTAATAATCGGGTAGGATATAGAGTATTATAAAATTAAAACCAAATACTCCAATTTAAAATAGAGCATACAGAGTATCATCAGAGTAAGTTGAGGATAATTTTGGTTATTTTTCCCCTTGGCTAGAAAACATTGCATCATACACTCAAGAACTTAAACAATAAATCCATCTCCAGTAATGGTTCCACATAGTACGGAACACAAGAAACTGATCAGCAGTTCAACATATGAGATTATCTGCAACAATATCATGCAGCTAACTATATAATGTCAAAAGATTTGTAAAAATTCTAAAAAGGTCTTGTTTCGCTAAAGGAATATATCTCAATATACGAAGTGGCATAAATGCAGAAAGCAATGTAGTTTATGTGTGTCATAAATGGAACTTCAGAGAAGCACATCACTGTTGGTGAAAATTTGAGAGATGCAATGAGAGTCTATAACTCAATCTAAACAAAAAGTGTTGTACCAACAAATCACCTCTGGATGGCACACCCACAGGGTATACACAGATCTAGTAAGCTTTTCTTTCCCTTTCTTTTTCAGTGTTTGGAATGGGAAAACTTTAAGTTATTTCAGTAATAAGAGATACTTCTCCTTAAAAATTCATAAAGGATTCCCTGTCAAAGATCAACTAAGAACCTAAAAGTAAAAATCCAAGTCTAATCCCCAACTAGCACTAACAATAATTCATTTTTGCATTAAAGATAACTGTAAACATCAACAATATGGATGCCTGGAAGACATGATGGCTGCAGGGCTATTGATCAAGTTCTTAAGCATGTAGAACTGCCATTACCTACGAACATCCTCTGGATCCTCAAAAGCCAACATGCTGAAGTGACAGTACTTCACCCACACATCAACTGAATAAGTTGCTGACAGTACAGCTTGTTCAAACACATCAACAACCTTTTCAATACTGCACAAGCGCATAGTGTGATCTACATACTTCCTCCAGTATCCATGGCACAATGGGAACTCACACAAGAAAGAGTCATACACCAGGCGTAATTTCTCTATGTCATCCTGCACAATATTTCAAACAAATGCTATTGATATAAGCAAATAATCCCATAATTTCTCGTAATGATTAAGAAGTTCAATAGTGCCTGCTGATTCACACAGTGTTCCTTTTCCTTTATTGAAGAACAAGAAAACAAAAGCACCTTTGTGTTTAGCCGCCACCATTGAGTTTTATTTCAGATTGATGCATTTCCATTAAAAGGCATAATGGCCATTGGCGAGCTATTGAACTCTAAATCAAAAAAACGAGGCAAATGTAGTTTCATCAATGAATTCAATCTATTGATCATAGGCTGCATGACAGTACTTAATGCACATTTAATATAAATCCTGATGCAGTTAAATTGAGAATTTGCAGATAGAACTACTAAATCAACAGAAAAGAACATATTTTCTTAGGAAATAAGAGAATTTGAATTAAATACGGACATTTATTGACCACCAAAACTCATGACTGAGTAATTGTCCTTCAGGACCATAAGTAAGTGAGGTAGCTAAATTGCTTTTCCACTTTAAGGATGGCGGCTTATCCTTGAAACATGAAATTGGATCATAGATGACAATCTCATAGAAACAAAATAACGTGACTTAAGAAAGCCGTGATACAGTAGAATAGATAAATGAGTAAGTATGAGGGGTGGAAGCAGATATTCAAAAGATCAACTTGATAATGCAGTAAGCACATCTATACAGGTAATGACAGAAGCACTCAAGCTATTTTTGGAGTCATTACATCTATCTAGTTACCAAAAAGAAAAACATATGAGGAGCATGGACATATTTTGGACCAGGTTATGAATGTTCTTCATAGGAAGCGACTTTTTAGTCTAATCTTTCTATGAAACTCTGATCAGAGAAGGAAACAGCTATAAGGGAGTAATCCTTGTACCTCAAGCCATGGGTGATGCTTGTAGCTTTTGATGTATTGGCCTCATTTTGCAGGAGATTCTTTCAAAGTTTCAACACTATCACTAGTCTATAAAAGAATGCCTGAAAAGATTTGAGTTCGAGTGATCACTGGACGTGCACAAGACCTTTTATCAAATTGGACAGCAAATTATTAAGGTGTTGTTTTGGTATTGCCAGAATCTTAGCAAGTTTACAAGGTGAAATGATGTTATAGCAATTTGATTTTTTAACTCAATGGAATAGACTTTAAAATTTATCATCAGCAATATCATCTAGCATTGAAGAATCCTTTTTGTTTACTCAGAGCATGGCTCATATAATTTAAGCTTTCAAGGTTCAGCTTAACAACTGTGATTTATCGGAAGTTTAATTTTTCCATGAAAAAATTCTATAGAGACACAAAGTAGTAAATGCACTAAGTAAATTGACCAGTTATCATTAGATATCAACATGCAATTCACATGGTTTGAAGAGTTAGAGAGAAGAGGGGTATGTGATTGCCATTCAAGATGCATGAAGGCTTTTTGGTTCAAAGAAATTAGAATGCACTCAAATAATTCTTCTCAGAGAAATTATCATAAATCTCCATTAAAATCTTGAGAAATAAGTAACAATTAACAATGGTGGAAGACAGCTATAATTGGCCCAAGATGTATAATGATGATTAATGATAATGTTGAGATTCCCATAACCAATCTAGGAACATGAACAAATGTTGTGGATCAACACTGCAACATAGCAAGGGTAACTATCTATTCCAGGATGTCCACTTCTTTCATGCTGCTAAGATTTCTTTCAGTAGTAAGACAAGATTTGTTTGGAGTTGCCCTGATATTTGCACTTCAATGATTTTCAACTGCTGGGTCATTCACTATTTCAAAGGAACAGATTCGGATGGAGTTGCTAGTGCTAACTTCCTCTATGAGAATATGCTGATTGCTAACATCAAATAACTCCTAAAATAATTATTGGTGAATCGACAGCATATCCCAGCTACCAACAATTAGTAAAAGAAGCTGGGGATAACATCTTTGAAGATGTATTCCTAGAATCACCAAAGCTTCCTTATTTCATTAAATGGTTGCCAATGCAAGGAGATTGACATGAGAAACTGTGAAAACTCTAAGAGTGACTTTATTCTTTCATGGTTAATATAATTTAAGGCCTATGCCATCTTACTATACTTTCCCTAAAGTATACCAGTCTTCTTTATCTACATTGAAAAACGGAATCTCTTGCACGTGAGGTCATGTAACTAACGTGGAATTTCATTGCATTGTACCAGCGAAATCCTGTACAAGAAAATCTGGGCCTATGCTCATCTTAGGCCTTTTAGATCATTGATTATACGAGGATATTTAGACACTGGCTAATCATAGGTGAGGCAAATATCACCTTATTTTTACTCAAGTGAAAAAACCTAAGTGGCTAGAAGGCAAGATACTCAAAGCTTTCAAATTTATACCTTTATAAGCACAGTGGCGAATAAATAATAGGAGCACATTCGCATTTCGACCCAACTGTCCAAACTTTTGGAATTCGAAAACTATCAAATTAGGAAAGCCGATATCCTCAAACAAAAGTTCCAGGCCTAGGATCAACCAAATCCAAAGGGAAACACGCTCTACTCCGCGACATTAATGTCAATTACACGCAGGCAGTGTTCAGTTCAAGCACGTCAAAATGCAACGTCCACAGAAGTTTCGGCGGTGAACTGTGGACTCACAGGATACGCATTCTCCACGGCCGAGATCAGCGAAGTCCAATCGTCGAAGCTCAACGAGCCGCTCGCCACGAGACCGCGAAGCTGGACCTCATCGAAACCATCTGAAGAGGGGAAAACAACAAAAAACAAAAAGAGCATCAGCAGCAGCAGCATAAGCCTAACGCTCGAACCGGCCGAGAAAGTAGTCAAACATCACGAACTCGCCACAGCCACAACCGCAATCGCAACCGCGTCGCGCGCCTTTTGCTTCAGGTGAAATCGTCGGATTCCGGCTCGGATTGCATCGCGACGGCGAGCACGACGCGATCGATCGCGCTCGAAGAGCTCGCGGAAGGAGAGAGAGAGAGAGAGAGAGAGAGAGAGAGAGTACCGTCGAATGTGTGGGACGCCATGGGAGGAGCAGGAGCTTGGGGAGCCTCCACCTCCATCGGACGAGAAGAGCACGCGCCGCCGTCTGTAGCCGCTAGCCGGAGTAGAGACGAGAACAAGCTCCACCAGACTGGCGGACTGTAAAAGCTGCTTCCTTTTATTTTTCCTTTTTTCCTTTTTTCTTTTATTTTTCCTTTTTTGGGATAAAAAAACAATTTAATTCGTTTCTCTTCTTTTTTCTGACTTTTTTTTTTTTTTTTTGTAAAAGAAAAATGTGAAGTTCTTGATTTTTTTTCCTCAAATTCAATTTTTTGCTTTACTGTGTTCTCCAAATAAAGGGCGTCTTCAATCTAATTTTATCTGATTTTGACCACACAAAAAATCCAATTTATCTAATTAGAGCCGTGCGTGCTTGTAAATATATATGTATGACGTTTCTCCATTTTTCAAATTTTAAAATGCCACCCAATTAAGAAAAGAATCTCAAAAGTTCCCTCTTCGATAGCACCTAAAAAGTTGCTTATTATGTATAGAGAACGTATCCATTTTTCCGGTTGGTAGCTCTTTCTTTTTTATGCAATGAACATAGCAAGTCCGACATCATCACGACAAATGATACATTTATATATCACACAAGAGATAGAGAAACCTAGCTGAAACCTACGAATCATTCATCTCTAATGTTGTGGATAGAACCATGTGCTTGTAACCCATAAGCCTCTATCACCATGTCACAAAGAGTGCTAAAATGAAAAAGATTATCTAGAATAACTTCTATCCATGATTAGTGACTAAGTTTTACTTATATTATCATCGTGATTAAACTGATTTAAAATGCTAAATTGACCACTAATCGCTAGCCAAATTATACTAAATTATGACATTTGTCTTTGTGACCCATTTCTATTTAGCTTTCATTTGCATCTGATATAATACAATTATTGCAAACAACAAGGAACTATAGAAGTCATCCATTCAGCAAGTATCACTAAAATTGTGAAATTAGATGCTAGAGATCATTATGACCAGCAAACATTTATCTCCTTTTGTTAAAATATTGATAGGAATGTACCTTAAGAAGACATCCAAGATCCAACTACGATTTGCACTCTTGGAGTTCAATCGTTTAGGAGGGAATTCGAAAATGCTATGGTGAAAGATTAGGAAACAATCTAACAATATTGTGGAAGATTAAAAGAAGTTATGGCAACGAGTTCACTAGTTAAAAGGTTGTAGAGAATATATTGATGACACTTGCAATAAAATACCATTTGGAGAAAATGTACTTATCAAATAAAGGGGTTATGGAGATGAC
Organism: Eucalyptus sp. ANBG9806169; assembly: GCA_014182395.1. NCBI lineage: Eukaryota > Viridiplantae > Streptophyta > Magnoliopsida > Myrtales > Myrtaceae > Eucalyptus > Eucalyptus sp. ANBG9806169. Next base: position 3,513,309 of record CM024576.1, on the reverse strand, counting down.
TGTATTAACTGATAAGGGTCGCCAATATTTCTTATACTATTCTTTGTTCAGTGGTATCTTCTCAACAAGCCCTCATTTTATTTTACTTTGCTCTTTTACCCCATCACAATATTTTTGGAAGGTCTCATAATTTTCATTTTAGCATTTTCGAATTGCCTTATAAGGGTTTGAAGTCTAACGATGCATACATTTATTGTGCCTGGGGACTCCTCTTATAGGAGTATATCACATGCCCTTTTGCGGCCTTTGCTTCAATGATCCTTAGAAATATCATTTCCGAAAGTGCTTGTTGGATGACACGTTGAGCCTTTCCATCCTTTTATAATTGCACTAATAGAACATCTTCTTTACAAGCCGCACATCTTTTCTCCACAATGTCTCACAAATTGGCTATCAAGAAAGTAATCATTTTAATGCTCTAGTGGTTATACTTATTTCCATCTAATGTAAGAAGGGAAGTAAGTGTGAGGTAATGTTAGCTATATATATTAGGGATAATTCCATTAAAAATATAAATTTGTCACGAAAGTAAAATTGAGTCTTAAAACTTTCAATTTGTTTTTAACTTCCCTCCAAATCCTCACGTAATAATCCGATTGCTTGTTATCCAAATATTGATGGGAGAATAGTAACAACCTGAACAATATTTGATTTATGCAACGGAATAATATAATCTCTCATCTTGTATAAACCCAATAGGAACTGATATAGTAGAGTAAAATAAATATCAAACACGTAAATACAAGGTGATTTTTTACGTAGAAAACCTCCTCAATGTGTGGAAATAAAAAACCACCGGACCAAAGTCCACCCAAAATCTCGCTATCAACAAAATTGGGTGAACAAAGTTTTTCTCTAGTAAATATCAGATATACATAGCAGCAAAGACCTCACAAACATCATTATAGATAATACACATAAATTTTATAAGAGATCAAGGAAAAATATGACAAAAAAACACAAGTTTTGATCAACCTACAAAAAATCTGGTATAGGTAGCTTCAAACGAAAATCAAATTGTTTATATTTGAAAAGAGTGCACTAAGAACAGGTTGACAAAATTTCAATTCAATCGGACCACGCATTGGCCTCCAATACCAGCTTAATATAAATTAGACTGATCCCTAGAGACTAGATCTTTTGCTTTTTCTTTTTCTCTTGTTAATGCGTTTCTGCTAACTTCTTTGCGACTACTACTCAAAAGTTAGTGAAAAATCATATTTCTCCATGTGACTTATCATATGGGCGTAAGCCTTTGGGGCTTGCAATTTATTGGGCTTCCTCCTCATAGGAGTGAACCCAACTAACAAATCTCCCCCTCACAACGATATGGAGGGATTTATCATCTCGGTTATCAATTGGCAATGTTCAAGCTTCTCCATTTGTAGAATCTTCGTCGTCATATCGGAGTCATTATTGTCCGTATGAATTTTATCAAGTTCCAATAGCTTTTCACTTAGAATATTTATTATCCAATGATATTTAACATCAGTGTGTTTTGATCTACAATGAAATGATGAATTTTTATTAAGATGAATTGCACTTTGATTGTCACAAAATAACGCATAACTCTTTTGCTTGAACCCAAGTTCTTCCAAGAACTTCTTCAGCTATAGCATCTCTTTGCTAGCGTTAGTCGTTACAATAAATTTAGTTTCTATTGTAGAAAGTACAACATACTTCTACAATCTTAACTTTCATGACACAGCCCCACCAACAAAAGTTTAAATAACTAGAAGTAGATTTACGAGTATTAATATCTCCTATTAAGTCGAAATCTATGTGTCCAACTAACTCAAGTTTCCCGGTCCTAAAACCGAGTTTCAAACTAGAAGTTCCCTGAAGATACCTCATGATCCACTTTATTGCATTCCAATGCTCTCTACCTAGATTTGATAAATAACGACTAACGACGCTAACTACATGTGCTAAGTCTAGACATGTACATACCATCGCATACATCAAGCTTTCTATAGTTGAAGCATATAGAACACTTTCTATGTCTTTCTTCTCTTTATCGGTTGTAGGACTTTACTTCGTATTTAACTTAAAGAGGATAGCAAGAGGAGTACTAACCATTTTAACCTTGTTCATGTAAAATTTTTGAAGAATATTCTCATTATACTTCTCTTGCGACAAGAACAACTTCTTAGCAACTTTGTCTTAGGTTATTCCAATCCCAAGAATTTGCTTCGTTGGGCCCAAGTCTTTAATAGCAAAAGACTTGCTCAACTGTTTCTTCAACAATTCAATTCGTGAAGCATTCTTGCTAACAATTAGCATATCATCAACACGAAGTAAGAGAATGATTAAGTCATCATAGAAAATATTTGGACAAATACACAGTTATCAAACGAAGTCTTCTTATAACCCTGTTATATTATAACAGACATAAATTTTTTATACCACTGTCTTGGTGCTTATTTTAGGCCATAGAGACTCTTTTTCAGCTTGCACACATAGTCCTTTTTTCCTTCAATTTGAAACCCTCTAGTTGTTCCATATATATCTCTTCTTCGAAATCACTATGTAGGAAAGCTGTCTTGACATCTATTTGTTCAATCTCTAAGTCTAGACTAGCTACCAAGCCTAGTACCACACGAATGGAAAACATTTTCACTACCAGAGAAAATATATCATCAAAATAAATATTCTTTCTCTGACCAAATTCCTTAATAATCAATGTAGCTTTGTATCATGGTTATGAAGTCTATTTATCTTGTTTCAACCTATACACCCACTTTTTCTTTAAAGCTCTTTTGTCTTTAGGCAACTTTACCAGTTCAAAAGTATGATTATCATAAAGTGATTGCACTTCATCCTATACAACATCAAACCATTTGCTTTTGTACTCATATTCTATTGCTTTTGCATAGCACTCTAGTTCACTTGCATCGATCAATATACATACTCATCTTCAGAATATCTAGTAAAAGGTTTTTGGTCTCTAACGGATCTCTAGATTGAAATATTCAGTAAAGCATCTAATAGAGCTTTTGGTTTAGGAATAATATCATATGTTTCAATATGTCAAGGGACATGTGCATTATCTGAACATTTACTTCCTGCTGCTCCTCATCAACCGATGCAAGAATATGTGTAAAAGGAATTGAATCAAAGTTAACCAAATTATCACTAATCTGTGTTGCTGAAATCATCTATAATTTCTCAATAACCTATATTACTTGATTTTTTTATAAACACAACATTTTGTCCATAGCCAATAAATATGCATTGTAGTGTTTTCACATCAAATTTAGACATCTCATCTTTGGGAATATGCACAAATGCCTTACACCCAAAGACACGCAAATAATCATAAGAAACGTCTTTGCATATCCAAACTCTATTAGAAACATTAAAATTTAGAAGAACACATTGAGTAAGATTTTATACATATGCAATTGTACTTAAAGCCTCATCCTAAAAGGATCTAGGTAGCTTTGACTATGAACGTAAACATCTTACCTTTTCAATCAGTGTCCTCTTCATTTTCTCAGTTAAGCCATTTAACTGAGGCATTTTGGAATGTGTCTTTTGATGTCAAATACCCTACTATTTGCAATATTCATCAAAAGATCCAATATACTCTCCCCCATTATCAATTCTAATACATTTCAATTTCTTTGCAGTCTATCTCTCAACTGAAACCTGAAACTACTTAAAAGCATATGATACTTGATTTCTAGTTTTCAAGGTATATATCCATATTTTTCTTGAATAACCATCTATGAAAGTAACAAAATAAAGAGAGCCACCAAGTGTTTTGTCTTCATAGGACCAAAAATATCATAGTGTATTAAATCAAATATTTCTAACTTTCTTGAAAGAAGGAAGCTTTTGAATGCAACTCTATTTTGTTTATTTGCTAAACAGTGAGCACAATTCTTCAATGCTACACTTTTCATACTTGAAAGAAGTTTTTTATTGGCCAATATTGACAATTCCTTCTCACTAATGTGACTGAGTCTCTTATGCCATAACTCACTTTCTCTTCACTGTCTACTACATTAATTTTGTCTATAGACAACTTTGCCTGCATGATATACAACAAAGAATATTTTTCACCTCCAGCCACAGCTAGAGAACCTTTAGTGAGCTTCGATCGACCATCACTAAAGGTGCTGCAATACCCCTCATCATCCAGCTTGCTTGTGGAAATCAAATTCAAACGAATATTAGGTATATGCTTAACATTTATTCAATATTGACCTCATGTTATTGCTGGTCTCTAAGTACACATCACCAATGCTTACAATTTCAGCTAGCCCATTGTTTTCCATCTTCACAGATTGAAAGTCACCTAACCCATATGATGTAAAGAAATCCCTCTGAGATGTAGCATGAATAGATGCACCACTATCAATTACCCAACTAGTTTCATGACATACAAATTCACCACATCATTATCATAGACAATTAGTAAGTCTTCTGCAAGTGTAGCCACATGATTGTCATCATTGCCACCATCATTTTTCTTCTCTTTACCTTTCTCTATCTGTTTCTCCATTTTGAACTAACAACAAAATCTCTAAATGTGTTCCTTTTGATAGCAATAATGGCACTCAACATTGACAAATCTATTATATTTGCCTCTGCTTTTATATCAGCTTTTATCTTTATTTCTAGGATATCGAGACTCAATTTTTTTCCCTTTTCGACAACCAACGTATCAAAATGTGAAGAGGATGATCCATGTGTCTTTCTTCTCATATATTCATTCAAAACACGACTCTTAGCTAAATCAATGATAATCGTACCATCCAAGCCAAAATTAGACAAAAACGTTCAAAACGTCTTCCAAAAGTCCAGCAAAGTACTAAGCAACTATAGCACTTGTGTTGACACCTAAATTTTAGTGACCTAATCATTTATTTATTTCATAGAAAATTAAGGACTAATTGTTAACCCCTAAACAAAAATTATTGAAATTACTTTGCATAGCATATAGTTTTAATGCACTTTTTATTATTGCATTTATATCAAACCGGTAATGGATGGGTTTGAATTGACAGTTTTGAGATTTAATTTGAGAAGTTGGACTAAACCCACGGAGAGAGGAAATTAGCCCAAGCTTGTTATTCTCTGATGACCGAAAATTGACTTATTAAGAATGGCGATTTGATATTTTCAGAAAAGATTCATATTATTCTTCCAATATTCAGTAAATCTATTATATATTCAAGTGATACATACATTGAGTGATATATTTCGTAACAATTTAGAAGATTTCGGATGAAATATCAAAAGGGAATATTTCACGTGGGGCATATATTGGGTGATATATGCTTTGGACACGAATAGAAACAATTTTTTCTATTTCTATTTCTGGATGAGTTTTTGAGCAAAAAAAGATGTTTGGTAACGATACAAAATTTTTGTTTTTGAAATAGAAATTCGTTTGATAATGGTATAAAATTTCTAATTCTTAAAACAAAATTTTCCTTTTGGAGCAAGTGAGATGTTCATTCTTACAAATTTCATATGCTTATGAACACAAATACAAAGTAAGAGTTGTTATATCGAATTTTCTAAATTTTCACATAAATTTTTTTAGCATTCACTTGGATAGGCAATTATGGTCAAACAATATACTTATCTATAGTCTCCATACAATAAAAAAAAAAAAAAAAAAAAAAAAGAGATCCGGATGCATTACTCTTGAGCATGATAGCTGAAGGTTCCCAAAACTCTAGTAAAATGAAGGCGGGCAACTATGTCAGGTGCCTGAATTTTGGCTTTGAATTCTTAAAAAATAAGCACATTGGTAAACCTAAAATCCTTCTAGATTATAGAAGGCTGAACCTTTTCATGCAAATATTCCAATCCCCTTCATGCTAGTGTGTCACGATCGCCACCATGGTCTACGATATGCATCTAGCACATGCATGCTCGATGCATGTTAATTCTAGCTCGTGCGCAATCATTTTAGAAAGAAACACAAAGAAGGGTATTGGGCAATTTGCAACAAATTTTACAAAATCGGTGAATTTTACGAAGTGTGATGGAGCTTGTCATAAAGGACCATTACAAATAAAGGAAATCCTCAAATACAACATCACATTACAAGAATTGAGATAGGAATAATCAAATACAACATCACATTACAAAAGCAAATATAGGAAATCCCCAAATACAAAATAATAGAAATACATTACACAAGTTGAAAACAAGATTTCATGGAATCTCTGACATATTATGATCCCTTGCCATTTTATTGGCAATACTGTTTTTAAGTATGTTCATCTCAGTTTCCTCATTGGTCGATGTATTGCCTATAACCTCATCTTGTGTAGGTCCAAATGGGTACTCTAGATCTCCATATAAGGAAAAGTATCTATCCCTCCCATCTTAATCATGGATGTAATTATGGAAAGCACAACATGCAATTACAATATGTGCTTCCTTTCGAATTGTAAATTTAGGCATGTGTCTCAAAATAAAGAAGCGATTCTTTAATGCCGCAAATGATCTCTCAATGACATTCCTTAGTGAATAATGCCTATAGTTGAACAACTCTTTTGCTATTCTTGGTCGTATTGTTCTATCCCTATAATCATTTAGATAATACCGTTCATCTTTAAAAGGAGTTAAGAATCCCGGAGTTGATGCATGACCAAAATCTACAACATAGTATTTGCCTATAATAAGGTATTCATATATTAGTCGTGATTTGTAAATGCAATATAATCTTAAAGAAGATTACTTACATAACAAATAAATACATAGTGGTGATCGAGGAAATTCCAAGTGAGGAGTCTCGAGTGCTGCTGATAACACCTGACAATCGTCGGCATATCCTTTCCAACTAGCATATACAAAAGTAAATTTCATATCAAATAAACATATACACATCACATTCTGAGTGGTAATTCATTTTCTACCTCTAAATGGGATTTGCTTTGACACAGGTATAGAAGCATGAACATGAGTACTATCAATAACACCTACACAACCCTGTCATTTTGTCAAAGACTAGTGTTATACAATATTAGCAATAAAATGAAACCGATGTTGTAAATGAATGTAGGAAAATCCTACCTTGAAGTAAAGTTTATGGTTGGGATCCATAAGAATCTCATTAGGGACAACATTAAAGGAAGGTGGTACGATAATCTCTTTTGCAAGTTTGAGAATTGCTTTCAACACTATAGTGAAGTACTTGATGATAGTTTGTCCCAAACGTTTGAATCTTTCACATAATTTGTTCATAGATAAGAATATCCTAATTTGTTCATCTACCTTTATATATCGATTATCTTCCAGCCAACCTTTTGCCATCATCAAATCACAAAAGTTGAGAAAGACGTATTTCTCCATTCTAAAAGTTTCATATATTCTATTTAAATGTCCGTAAAGAACCTCCCTCATCCATTCGGGTCTTGACAATATGCTATTCCTAATAGGTTCTCTTATGTGCATAGACATATCCACCGCAACAATACACAACCGTGCTATCAGTATATCAATATCAAAATCATCAAAGTCATGTTCAACCGATTCACCTGTTGCTACTTAATCACTATACATGCTACTTTCATCCCTCTCCATATTACTTATGCCATCACATGAAATAAGAAGATAAACACAATATATAAGTAAGGAATCCAATAACAATCAACAATAGCCACAAAGTTTTCATAATTGCATCATAAAAAAGACCAAAGTATCTCAAATACATAAGTTATAGAGTGAAATTAAACCAAATATATAAATCCATAGCATACTGCTCAACATCTGCTTAAAGAGATTCAAGAAGTCCACATCTCTTTTCAGGTAGCGATATGATGACAGCCTCTCTTCAAGTGGCATTAAGGCATAATTGGTTCATGGCTTTATTGTAAAGATTTTGCTCCAAATCAGGCGTGCCATTTAAGACGACAACCATGGCTCCTATGGAGTAGGGGTTTATAGGTGATGGGGCATCTGAGGTCACAGAGTCACTTGTTGATTGACCGGTCCTAAATTTAATCATTTGTTGAATGGCTTTGTAGGTGCCATTAACATCATATGTATTACTCTTCCTCATTCTCTTAGAATTTGGAGTCATATCCTGCTTATGCTTTGTACGATCTGAGGTAGTAGTTGTGTTAGGTGTAAAGACTTCCTCATCAATATGGTATTCATCAAATTCATCCGGATCACCTATTGCATGACCACCACCATCACCACCATCACCACTGTCACCACCATTGTCATCTCTCTCCGAGGACACTATCACTTATTTTGCATTTCTTGCTACATACTCCCTAGTAGCATATGTATCTCCAATCACGATACATAAATCAAGATACTAAGAAAACCCATTCTTCATGGATTTAGCCCATTGGCTATTACCCTGGAATTTTTACAATAATGACAGATGTTAGCAACATAATTAAAGCTTACATCTACAATAAAAACAAAATGACCCAAGTAAATCGATACATTGATGTGAGACTCCCACAAACTTTGATCCTCCATAGCAACTGTATTGTTTATATTATCCCATCCAAATCCAGATTGTGACAAAAGCTTATTGAAACTACTATATTGTCTCTTCAGTTTGTTGACATTGTTTTTCAACTGAATTATACTAAAGTGGAGCCCCGTCCGTTTATTGAATTCAACATGTATGTTATTCCATCCTGCTTTGTTGTAGGTAGAGGTGGTGCGATTTCCCTTTTTTACCTTTGTTGCCAATAAACTTACAAGCTCATTGGTCAAAGGCTCAGTCCACTTTGCCATACAAACCTCTTTTTGGGAAGCCATTTTACCTTAATTAGTTGAGCATCAAATGAGCCATATCAATTGGTGTACTAGTTCAAGCGTAGATACTTTGATGTCAATATCACATCAATATAATGTTCTATGACTATTAATAAAACAAAATGCACAAAGAAAATTAAAAGAGAATCATCCTCATATAAGATTGTTAAACCAATCTCATATTGCAAGCAAAAGGAACATCCACATACACCAATGCCCTAGCTATTTGCTCATAATAACCAGAAGTGAACCCACTACAAGGTGCAGCAAGGGCTATTTTTTTTTTTTTTTTTTTCAAATTTTCTCGTTCCGTTAAGCATTACAAAATGAGGAAATCATGGATGAGCAATACATTGCATGGCTAATGTACCATACATCTATGCAAATGCTAAAATACCATTGGTCACAACTTCATCCTAGCGAAAAATATACATTGTTGTGTTTTCATCAAGGATTCAAATATCTATAAGTGAATTCCTAGACATCAAATTAGAAAAGAAGGCTTAGAGGTTAATGTTTTAATAGTTTATTGGCATCGATCCAATTAATACAAATAGGACAGTACACCACCACGTCTATTATAAATGTCTTCCCATTGTCTTACATATAAAACATTACAATGATAATATGCAGCGGCCCATAGTAGAAGCATTTGATAAAGAAAGGCATTTAAAAGCTTAATTTCACACTTGACAAAAGCAAGGCTGAGAGAGCCTTACTCGACCACATTGAAATTATGCTGACTTGTTTGAATCCATCAGTAACAACAAATGCTCGCCTAAGAAAAGGCAACATTTACTTAAGAAATAAAGTATTTTCTTCCTCTTGGACCTTACTTTACAATTTCCGTATTCACCTCTAAGGAAGCATCTTAGAGGTTTTTCTTTTGGGTGAAATGTCTCCGCTTAATCTCACACCATTAAAAAAGGAAACTCACATACATGACAAATGCGTAAACTTCGCAAGCTTAAGCATTATACAAACACATGGTGGAACTCCTAAAACTACTTATCCTAGATTGACAACAATTAGGTTAAAGAGAAAATAATTTTTTTTTTGCGGACTGTGACCACAAAGAAATGCAAACCCATCTCCAAAGCAGCCCAAATCCCCTAAAAATGTCAATTTCGGCTCAACAACAATTTAACAAGCAAAAAACACACTTCAATCATTCGCACGCAAAGCAAGCAACATTTCCATAGAACATCTACGACCATAAAATACCAAGGAGCAAGAAATGAACCAAGCCATGATGAAAAGAGGGAAAGAGAGGGAGCACGAGAGACCTGTAATCGGAGGCGGTGGCGTGGAAGTTGCCGGAGGTGAGGAGGGCCTTGGTGGTGTCGACGTGGCGCTGATCGTCGTCAAAGGTGCTGTCGTACTCGCTGTTGATCGACCAACACTGGTTTGAGCCGGGCTGACTGGGGCAGCTCGGAGTCCTCCGGTGGCAATCATAGATCTGAGGAAGCATTGAGGGGGACGTCGTCGGAGTCGACGACGACGTCGAGTTGAGCGAGGCGTAGATTTGAGGAGAAAAGGGAGAGGTGTTGGAGGAGGAGAAGAGGGAGAGGCGGAGGAGAAGGAGAGGGAGACATCTAGATGAGGGAGAGTCGATGATATTAGGGTTGGAGAGTTTTGAATGAGAAATGGAGTGAGAAATTATTTCTGATTTCTATTCCATAAATAGAAAAGTAAAAAGTTTTTACTTCTAATTTTTGTTCCAAACCTATTTCTGAAGTAAAAATATGTTCCATAAATAGAAAAATGAAATAATTTTATCAAACGGATTTCTGTTCCAAAAAGTTTAAAACAGAAAAATAATTTTGGAATAGAAATAGAATGGTTATCATGTGCGCTCTTTGTCTCAAAACAATAAAGATTTCATGATCAAGGAAAATTTCGTGCGTGAATCAAAAAGGAAAGGACAAAATATTTTAAGAGTTTGATAGTTCGAGCCCTTTCTCTATAAAAGCGAGTCATTGCACAATAAAAAGGGGGGGGGCATATCGAGTCCCTAATCCTTCTAACACTCATCAAAAAGCGAGTCATTGGAGTCGAAAACAATAAAAGGAAATCTTCCCCACCCCAATCCCCCCCTGAGAAGGTGGGGATTTAAACCCCCAACCTCCCCCTTCCAAGATGGAAGGGTGGCTACTGGGGCATATCAATATACACGTCCACAAAAGAACGCATGTGAAAAGAGAGAGAGATTCACGGCCACACGGCTAACACTTCATCGAAGAGAAAGCATGGCCATGACTTAATGCCCATATTTAGCCAACCAGGGAGACATTCACGAAGAAAAGAGAGGAAGTGGTGGCTGTGATTTAAAAAAAAAAATCAAGTGACGACAAGAGGGGAAGTCCATAGAAGCACGAAGAGGAAAAGTCTCGCAACTCGTTGAAAGCCAACTCTCACCACACCTGTTTCACCAACCACAACGATCTAGCGAGCTCTTAGTCAAATAAAGCGCATCCTCAATATTTCCGGCAAGTCTTTGAGTGTCCAATAGTGATTTCACCGCAACAATTCGTTGTTCGCTGCCCTGTTTTTCCACTCTATTTTGTAGGCTAATATGTCCGCTGGTGACGTAGTGATGAAGCTACGAAGCACCTTGATACTTATATCAACGCATCCTACTTTGCTTCTCTGAGATGACGCCAGCCTGAGCTACTCCATATCGAGAAACCAAGCCATGACCAATGTCTTGCCGAGACCTCAAATAGCCACAAGGGAACTCCTACCGTCGAGCAAGCCATCATTTGAGAATGTCTTACCATAAGACTATCAGTCTCGGACTATCGATATATGTGCCACCGTGACTCGAGCTGCCACCTGCGGCCATCACCATCGCGATCTGTGCTAGGGTGCCTATTATTGCCAATGGTGTAGACCGTGAACCATTGTTGAACATCACCATGAGCCATCGCCAACGACACCATCCGACGAGTCCGGAATGATATCCGCAAAATAGATAAAGTTATTATCCGCCTTTAATTTGGTAATTTTCTTACTTAATTGGTTGATATTGCGATTAAATTCAAATCTTTAAATGATGCATCTTATCCAAAGTTTCCCGAAAAGCCTTTTAAATTAGGGACTATTCCCTAATTTCACAACATACATACGATTGACAATCCGATTTCATGCCCGAAATATGACTCGCAATCACACAATAAAATCACTAACCCAATCTCATGCCTGAGATACGATTCGTCAATCTATTTCCAAAATTAAGCGGACATGGATGATAACTTGCCTAATTTGTTCCAATGCTACTCTTGATACCTAGATTGCATGTTTAGATTAGGTATTTTTTATACCGAATTTTTAAAATAAAAAATACCAAAAACATTGCTTTATGATGTTAGATTTCATTTTCCTTAATTAAAATTGCATGTTTAATTATTGGGTAATTTTAATTTCGAAATTTAATTAAAAATAAAAGGAAACATAAAAATTATCATGCACGTGTCGTGTAGAATTAGGTCATCCATTGCACGTTATCTAGTCATTGCATGGTTAGGATCATTTAAATGTGTAACATTATAGGATAGTTTCATTTAGTAGTTACCCGTTATTAGATTAGGTCATTTAACTAATGTTGAGTGACATATAGTTTGCATATTAAATTTATTTAATTGTATGTTGCATGTCATATTAGTATAAACATATTTTTGTACATCGTTGCATTGCATTGCACGTATATTAAGTTTCATTAAATAAGAGAAAATCCTAAAAAAAGATTAAGTGACTACGTGTTAATTAGAAATTATATATGGGACTATTTATATGAATTTTGAACTAACATTGCAAATGCTTTTGTTGCTATGAGGTAAGTCTTGCAATTTATTTATTATTTTATTGGGTGTTAAATTGATGAATTACGCACCCGCATAGTCACCTCATATGTTGGGGAGTAATAAAATGAATTCAAGCGATCTGATAAACATTTTTCATAAAAAGAATGGTACCTAAAGGATATTAGATTAGAGAAATCTAGTGTAACAAAGTCATCATACCCAAATTCTTTAGTTTATAGGAGTAAAATAATTCTCCCATTATTTTACTTAGATGCCTAATTAGCTTACCATAAATTAACTAGCGGCGACTCTTAGATAAAATTCATTTGCACGACAAAAATTTGAACCTAAGTTGCGAATTTGTATAGGATTGGGAGAACTCGAGTTAAATTTAGACTTAGTAATTCATTAGTCAATCTCTAGATGGTTCACCCGAGGTTAAGCCGCAATAGCTCGGCGACTCCGCTAGGGACTTGAGTTAAAACTCTTAATAGACTTAGGCCAATTTTCTCTTTTCAAGAATGATTTTGTTTGATAGCGAGGATATTAGGTATGTCCTTAATATCAAATGTTAAATGTTCTTGCAAATGGGAGATATAAATGAAGTAGTCTTTGCTAATCCTTATTTTGTAGAAAAGTGTTGGAATGAATGATTTATATTTCTTGATTAGAAGTCTTGTTTGCATTTAAATTGTTGTGCATGTTTTATTACTTTCACACTGCATGATTGTGTACACAATCTACCATCGGACTTAGGGCGTATAGGATCATTTAGGATGGTATTAAAATGGATACCATTTCGACCGCATGCCCGAGGTACAATTCGCCCATCTCAATCTCGAAATTTCTTTTTTGGTGTCAAGAGTACCCATCTCAGTCTGCATGCCCACAACCCGGGTCAGCTCTTTGATCAAGCCAGAGTCATGAGGACACGATTTAGTCCGCATGCCCGCAGCTAGTCCAATCATCCTTGTCGCTTCACCTTATCAAGCCGTTTATAGTAGAAATGGAGCCTCACATCTCATGCACATGTCTATATCGTTGCCATCGTCCTATCGAGTGGAAATAAGCCTTCTAAATCTTTTCTTTGCAATTTTTTACTTTCTTGTACATTTGGTTAGTCAATTATGGGTATAGGTCAATTAGGAAGTTCATACCATGGTGATTTCATTTAGAAGTAACTATCATAGAGTCCTTTTTAAAAAAATAATTACTTTTAGAAAATTTATTTTTAATTTAGGCCTTTATTTTCATAGCCATGTCATAGGCCATTCTTTCCCAATAAATTTGTCGTTGTTTTCATTTTTAAAAATGGAAAAAAATTTAGAGAATTTGTTCTCAATTCATGTTTTTGTTGTTCTCATTAGGAGAGTCTCAAACTTTTGTTTTTTGTAGTTTATGTTTAGAAATTTGATATTCTTATTTTCCAGTCCAGGCTAAGGCATCCTATATCTTTATTTTCCTAATCCATTTTCAGGAAATTCCCTTTATGTACGGACTTTTTCGTGATTAAAAAATGAAAAAAAAAAAAAAAAAAAAATAGATCATTGTCATGGACCAGTTCCCTATTTCCACCTTGTGCTTATATGTGCGTTCATTTCCTCAAAATAGGTGATTACGGATTGACACCACTTGCCCATCCGTACGTAGTCTAAGACAAAGATGGCCGACCAAACTGAGATGCAAGATCATGTTGCCAAAATGGAATACCAACTCAAACAGTTGCTCACCTCAATGCAACATATGACGGTCCAATCCCTCTAGGCAAATTCGATTCATGTACCCATTCTCCCTAAGATAGTAATCTCGAAGCAAGTGAACAGAGTTCAAATAATTGGTGATGATATGCTTGAGTTGGAAGATAACCCACCTCCAATCACTATTGAAGAGGCCAAGTTTGATAGTGCTCCTAAGATAGAGCAAGACAAATGCTTTGCAAAGCTTAAGGAGAAAGTGAAACAATTGCAGGAATCACAAAACTCACTCCCCATCGACTTGTCCGTTTATGAGAATGTTAACATGCTGAACAAGTTCAAAATGCCAAAGTTCAAGAAATATAATGGTACTTCTTGCTTGAAAACTCACTTGTAGTTATACCACGTGTGGATGGCCCAACATATCAAAAGAGTCCCTCATGCTCCAATCATTCCATACAAGTTTGACTAGACTCGCACTAAATTGGTACATTATGAAAAACATAAATCTACTCGACACCTAAAATGAGGTGACCGATACATTTCTCAAGTGGTATAAATTCAATATGGACATTGCACATTCACGGGAAGATCTCAAACAAATGAAAAATAAAATAAAAAAAGTGAGTCATTTAAGGAGTATGCCATAAGATGGCGAAATCTGGCGACTCAAATCACTCCCGAGCCTACTGATAAAGAGTTGATAAAGTTGTTCATCAAGACCTTCCCATTTGAGTTCCGCAATTGAATAGCTAGCACATACATTGAGAACTTTAATCAACTCATTCCAATGGGTGAACAAATCAAGACAGGGTTGAGGGATGGATGGTTCAATGAATCGACCCATGTGGGCAAAACTTTCACTACAAAGAAAGACAAAGCAACCACTAAAGTTGATGTTGCATATGCGCAATCGGCCCCTAGTAGGCCTCTGATTGTTCTTGTCCTTGAAAATCAGCAAAGCGGAGGTCACAAATTCTCTGGATCGGCAATGCAGACAGTTCACACCTCTCCCTGGGCCCTTATTTAAAGTTTTGCTAGTCTTCCGAAAGTAAGGGTCGATATCCAATGATCCAAAGCGTGCAAACCTTGAATGCTTCTACTAATGATTGCTTTGTTTTGGAACATAAGATCTAAAACCTGTTGAATGCAAATGTGTTCTCTTTAGGTGATAGTCAGCCGAATGTCAAGAAGAACCCTTTGTCCAACCATGACGAAAGCGCAAATGCTATCACAGAATTAACAAATTCTCATTTTCACACTCCTCTATAGAGAAGTCTTTTATGTTTTTTAGGATTTCAAGTGTTTTCTAGGATTTCTTACTTTTTGAAGTTTCAATTATGGTTTTCGGGTTTGATTATTCGCAATTTCCATTCAAATAATGTAATTCATTTGAATCTATGCAATGATATTACAATTTTATTTCTAATTTTGAGGATGTGTTGAAGTACACCAAACTAACCCAATGATGATATCCAGCCATGAAAAGAAAATATCATCCAAGGAGAATTTTGATTGTTGGGCTTCTTCAAGTTTGGTCACCCAAAAAGAATTTAAAAAAAAACGAATAAAAGATTAAAAAAATAATTTTGAAGCCATGTCTCAAAGCATTAATTTTCTTGGCTTGATGAGAAAGTATTTGAAAGAATTGTAGTGATATACCCCATTGGCTCGATTGTTACTCAATAAGTTTGAGAACACACTTCTAAAGAGTTAATGTGGAACACATCTCGATACTACATGAGATATCTATCCTAAAGAGCCAAACGAAGAAAATGAGGGGCAAGTCAAAAAGAGGATCATCCATCTTGGATGAAACGGATACATTTCGTTCATGAATATAATTAATTTTGGAAATGATACTCTATAATTTCCCTTGCATATGACATATTGGGGACATGACAAATTCTAGTAGTGACCCGATTGAGATAAAATCTTGATCTGAGCGAAAATGGATGTTCCATTTGCATTTACTTTAACGTTGCATAGTACCCTATTCATGCAAATTCTCTTGTGCATGTGCGAAAGCAAGAATAGAGTATTTATCAAATTGAAGGTTAGATTTTCAATCTCAATTAATCAATTTGTGTGTCCGTTCTCTTTAGATAGAGGCAATCCAAGAACACCCATTATTGAGACAGTCCTTTGTGGGCACTTCCTTGAATGAATGCTCAAAACCATGTATTTCATGCTTATGAAAATATTTTTGAGTATGGTAAATTGTTTGTACTAAAGTCACTAAGTTTTTCATACTTAAAGTTGTTAAGCTTTTTTGAAAAGAGAATTTGCACGGTGATTTTACTTGCTTAACTCATCAATTTCATGTGGAAATTTGTCAAGATGGACAATTCAATGAATGATATGGAATGGATTGAGCACGCTAAATGAGATGTGTCGAGATGATGAAAGGCAAACCATATCCTATACAGTCTCCTACTTATACACTTGTGACATGAGTGTAGGAAGGTTCATATCTACAAAGTAAGGAGTTTTCTCGCAAAAGGTACAACGACCAAAATGATGAAGGGTAGTTCATTTTTCTATCTTATATACTATAGGTGATCCATTGCTTAACCATTTTGAGCCCCATACACTTGTGGAAATTTCTTTCAAATTATCCCCTGTTAAGAACCACCCAACATTGGGGCTAAATCAAAGTAAAGTTAGCATCAGCATGTGAATAAAATAGATAAAAAAATTTCTTACTTTCATTTGCATTAATCTTTGAGTGTTGTTATTGCAGTTGAACTCACACGAAATTTAAGTGCCTTAAGATAACGAATAGCATTTCTTTCTTTATCCTACACACTTATATCCATTGCGTAGCCCCCTTGAGCCTACAAATTTCATTTCTTTAAACCCAGTTGATGATCATCCCTCACATTGGGGCAAGGCAAAAGACAATCGTTCTAGTAGCATGGTCCAGTACGCCAATAGAAGATGAAGAACACCAAGAGTCCAAATGTTGAATCATTCCTTAAAAATAAATCAAAACATGGTTGTTCAAGCTATGCGTTATAGACAGTTTGTCGAAAGTTAAAAAAAAAAAAATAGAACTAGGGGAATAAAAAAGCAGTGTGCCTAATAAAAGCAAGGCTGATGCCCATGGACATAAGAGAAAAAATGAAAATGAAAAATTAGGGGCTTGAAGAAGCAGCATGCCTAGTAAAAGTAAGGCCAATGCCCATAAATGACTATCAATTGTAAAAATTATATCCCCAATGGAACGGTACTTAGAGAGTCAAGAACAATATCTATGAAGACAATCCCCAATGGTGAATAAGAAGACTGATGGTAATGCCAAGATGATCACCAATTCTCACCCATCTACACACATTTTGAGCTTGATGATCCTTTCGTTTCTTAACACGTGAACCTAGCCTACATTATATCTCTTGCAAAGTCTCTTCATATTAGGACATTTGAATTAACATAGGAGTTCATATTTATACGCATCACTCGAAGAAGTGTGGGCAAGATTATTTTTTTCTCATATTGCAAGGTTCTTGACTTGTAAACCCGGAGATGATTACAGAATTGTTTTTTCAATAATCTTGACTCAAAAAGTTCCCTTGTTAAGCTTTTGAACAAGCCCACATTACGGTCTCTATTAAATACCTCTCAGATTGAAAGGTCATACCGCTTGTGAGAATACTTGAACTCTTGTCGATATGATGATGGTGAGATGAAGTGATTCTCATAAAATAGCCATTCTAAATGAGAGTGAGTGAAAGTCCTTTCTAATTGAAAGTCTTTCATTTAATATTAATAAGAAATCCATGTCATGAATAAAAATTGTTTTGAACGACAATTCTCTTCCATGAAAATTTTGGTGATGCAAATATGGTAAAATCATTATACATAAATCTTGATAATTGATAAAAATTTCAGTAAACTTTGAAGTGTGGAGCTCCTAAATAGCCTTACTTGCTTATTTCTTTAGTGAATGCATGTATTTTTGCTTTAATCATGTTTGAAAGGTAATGTTTTCTCAAAGACCCAAGAGCTCCTGACATTCAGGCTACTTTTAGAAACCTCATGATACATCCAAAATACCAAGAGGTGAGAAAACTTCACGACCATTCAAAGTGCATCATTGATGTTCCAAAACTTCTTTTTACTAAGAGGTGAGAAACTTTCACGGATATCTAAGGTACTTCTTAGATATTCCAAAATTTCTTTCTACCAGAAGGTGAGAGACTTTCATGAACATTCAATGTATGTCATTGAAGTTCCAATGCTTTTTTCTACAAAGAGACGAGAGACCTTAACGAATGTCCGAGGTACGTCCTCGATATTCCAATTTCTTTCTACTAGGAAATGAGAGACCTTTATGGATATCTAAAGTACATCCTTGATATTCCAATTTCTTTTTACTAGAAGGTGAAGA
Source organism: Eucalyptus sp. ANBG9806169 (assembly GCA_014182395.1). Taxonomy (NCBI): domain Eukaryota; kingdom Viridiplantae; phylum Streptophyta; class Magnoliopsida; order Myrtales; family Myrtaceae; genus Eucalyptus; species Eucalyptus sp. ANBG9806169. The sequence goes on along the minus strand of CM024576.1, from coordinate 3,494,674 downwards.
CCTTCACGAATATCCGAGGTACATACTCAATATTCCAAAATCTCTTTTTATGAAGAGGTGAGAGATCTTCATGAATATTCGAGATACGTCATTGATATTCCAAAATTCTTTTACTAGGAGTTAAGAAACCTTCATGAATATCCCAAGTTAATCCTAGGTATTCCTAAATTCTTTTTACTAGAAGGTAAGAGACCTTCTTGATTATCTAATTTACCCCATTTCCAAATATTCAGATTATTGTGCCTTTTAAAGATCTAGAACGAAATCCAGATGCTTGTAGGTGTCCCGTATCTCAAGCTTACCTCATTGCATCCATAGGTTAGTAACTAAAGGTACGATTCTATTTTCTATTTAGCATTTGCATCATATTTTACTGCATTGGATTTGAAAATGGGAATGGGATTATCAAACACATGTCCCCACAAAAAGATTCATCACATTCTACTTGCATGGTCAAAATTTAGATCTCAATTTGTCTTTGAATGCAATTTCTACGAGCTCACATTCAAAAAGGGTCAATTAATCATTTATTTATTGAATAGATATTAAGGATTAATTGTTAATCCCTAAACAAAAATTATTGAAATTATTTTGCATAGCATATAGTTTTAGGAGCATTTTTTATTATTGCATTTGCATTGAACTGATAACTTATGGGTTTGAATTGATGGTTTTGAGCTTTAATTTAACAAGTTGGACTAAGTCCATAGAAAGAAGAAATTGGCCCAACCTCATTATTCTCTAATGATCAAAAATTGACTTAACAAGAATAGCAATTTGATATTTTCCGAAAAGATTTGTATTATTCTTCCAATATTCGATAAATCTTTTTTATATTCACGCGATATATGCATTGAGTGATATTAAAGTTCATAGCAGATTGGAAGATTTCGGATAAAATATCAAAGGGGAATATTGCATGTGGGGCATATATTGAGTGATATAATAGTCCACACTTGATGTTGAAATATAAACCATTCAACATCAGTTTTATTCTCCAGTTTCTTTGAAGCAAATACGGGCATATAATAGGCCTTCACATATAAAAGGTCTTCCATCTTACCTTTCCAAATATGATAATTTGAGCCATTCAATGTAACCATTCTACTCGTATCCGTTTCCATTGTTTAACACAAGGTAGAAAAATCTAGCAATAATAAGAGCTTTGCTATCACTTTGATGAGAAAACAGTAACAACCCGAACAATATCGGATTAACACAATGGAATAAAATAATCTCATATTTTATGTAAACCTAGTAGGAACTGATGTAGTAAAGCAAAATAAATATCAAGCATGTAAACACAAGATGTGAGGAGATTAAAAAAAAATCACGGGACCAAAGTCCACCCAAAATCTTCACTATCAACAAAATCGGGCAAAGAAAGTTCTTCTCTAGTAAATACTAGAGGTACATAGCAACAAAGATTTCAAGAACATCATTATTGGCAATACACATAAATTTCACAAGAGATTATGGATAAATCTAAGAAAAAATGTAAGTTTTTATCAACTCACGAAAAACTGGATGTAGGGAGTTTAAAATACAAATTAAACCATTCAAATTCGAGAAGAGTGCCCCATGAATACACTGACAAAATTTCAACTCAATCAGACTACGCATCGACCTTTGATGCTAGCTTGATGTAAATTAGAGTGATCCCAAAACCCCATATTTTTTGCTTTCTATTTTACTACATCTCTGCTTACTTCTTTATGGTCACTTCTTAAGAATAATGAGAAATCATATTTCTCCATATGACTTATTATATAAGTTCAAGCCCTTTGGTGTTTCCAATTCATTAGGCTTTCTCTACATGAGAGTGAACCCAACTAACAAATACCCATCCGAAATTTGTTCCAATGGGATCCTACATCGCGAAGTTTCCATGGAAAATGACCAGGTGGATCTTCCCCGAGACCTAATCGAACCGTTGGCCGAAAGTCTTCCGATTGACGACCCTGTCATGCTTTGTTTGATGTGTTCCTCGTAGTGCTCCGCAGCCCTTGAAGCCCCAATTATTAGTTAGAATCCTGGCAATCAAGCTAATAAGCCTTCTTTGCATCATAGTCTTATAAGACGATGATTGTAGGGCAACAAGGACCTTCGAAATCATCCCTTAAGCTTCAATGGCTGCTTAAATTCATATGAAAACGACCCAATTGGCCACCAGTTGCAGATCGAATAAATATTGATGTTCACTGCGCAAATTGCTCTATCTCCTCCGACAGAAAGCATCCATTTGGTCCATTTGGTGATTGGCGTCCATATCAAGCTTCATGAGCTTGAAAATATGGGTGGAATGGAGCTTTCTAGTGGGTCCACATCATTATAAAGCTCCCACTAGGTCTATGCATTAATCAGAACAAAAAAATGACATCTTAAGTATGCCGCCTTTTTTTCTTAATTGTTATCATTTTTCCTCCATCCTCTTTTTATTTTATTTTTTTATTTTTAATATTTTTTTTTGTATTTTTAATTATATTTTTCTAAAGAGACGCTTACTGCCATGTATTTTAAGAAAGTAAAAAAGTAATGTTAATCTTTTTCATTAGCCAAATAAGTTAGGGTTAACAAAAAAACTTGATTGCACCAATTTAACAAGTTTTATGATTATAGTGCACTTTCGCATTAAATTTTAGTAAATTCTGGTGAATGAAAGATATCATGCAGTAATAAAATGAATAAAAGTAAAACTAGCATCTAGATATGACAATTAGTGAAAATGATGTTAGACTAACATCTAGAATTTGGCATAACAAACGTTATATGAAATTAAGAAATATTTAAACAAACTAAAAACAAGTTAGATGATTTTATTATTTATAAGTTAAACCAAAAGTAAATGTAGCCAAAAGACCCTAACTAATCTTGAAAATTGCCACTATACAATTCATACATTTCATTTCCTTCTTTGAAGTTAACTTAGTTCAGACATAAGCTTGCAATTCATGCATTTTCATTCAAGCAATTCTGTTTAGCGAAGAATGTAACTAGAATATTTTAATCCACTTGATTAAAAAAATTTCTAACTTGAATAATAGATAAGAGATCATTTTTTAGTATAAATTAATTTCATTGGAGAAGATTTTCCAGATATGCTTAATTCAAAATGAAGTAAAAATAGCTAAAACTATTCAAAAAATGTATCTTATGTTAAATATTTCTTCTATAAAATTGACATACTTATACTTTTTTAGTGATAATTGTATTGAAAGTTCTAAAATTTATCATGAAAGTATAATTGAATTTTCAAACTTTTAAATAAAGCAATTAATGCTTAAAAGTTTGTCTAATTTGCGTAATTGAGTTTTTCCGTTATTTCCATCCATTTGGCATTGTTGTGCCCCCATGGAACCGCATAAAAATTTCCAAAATTAAAAAGGAGAAAGAACCAAAAGCTATAAAAATAACCAGAAACAGATCGAGGGCCCCAAAAGAAAGATATAGCTCAAGATACATCTTTATCTTTACATATGGATGCATGTTGAAAGATATGCGTTACATCATTTCATTTTCAAAACTAATGGTCATAAAGCTTTTCAAGCAATAGGTCATATTGAGTCCGGATTTTTTTTGCCTTTTTTTGTGTGTCTTGATAGAGTTTTGAGTTCTAAACATGGCAAAAAAAAAAAAAAACGAATTTTAAGTAGTACTTTGATGTTTTGATAACATAAATAAATAAAAATTCAAAGCAACTCTTTACCTTGGATAAAGCGCAATAGATGAAATTTTTAATTTGAAATTGCCAACATCATGACCATGATGTCCCACAAAAATGGGGAAAAATACCAAAAAAGCCTTAAATATATGACATTTATATCAATTCAGTCCTAAATTTTTTAATTGAACCAATTTAATTCTAAACATTTTCACATTTATACAAATTCAGTCAATCTGACCAAATTTGACCGGTGGGCGCTAACATGGATGCCGGCCAACTAATGATGTGGCAATTTTTAAATTATTTTTTATTTTTCAAAACATTTATTGATTTTTTTCTTTTTCTTTACTTTTTCCTTTTCTTTTCACCGGCCATGGTCGAAGAAGAAGGCTAAGAGAAAGAAGAGGAAAAAGACAAAGAAAAGACAAAGAAAAAAAAAAAAGGAAAAAATTAATAAAAAATTAGGAAAAAAATAATGTAAAAATTGCCAAGTCATACCTAAATTTAATGTTTCAGTTTTTCAGTGCCCCCAAACGAGCACCTTCTAGCTCTCGAAGACCATATGTAACCGTCCGCTGTCACATTATGGGGTTTCTCATCCAATTTGGGATCCTTACTTATTATCCAAATACCTATCCGAAATTTGTTCCAATTAATTCCTCCATAGCTAAGTTTATACTTAAAAAGACACCGCGAATTTTACTCGACACCTGCTCAAACTGTTCGTCAAATCTCTTCGACCGAGGACTCCGTCGCGCTCTGTTTAATGTGTTCCTCATGGTGCTCCACAACTCTCGAAGTCCCGATCGTTAGTTAGAATCATGGCAAACAAGCTAGTAAGGCTTGTTTGCTTCACGGTCTTATGATGCAATGTAGGGCAACAAGGAGCTTCGAAATCATCCCTTGAGCTTCAACGGCTGCTTGAATTGAGATGAAAACCACCCAATTGGCCACCAGTTGCGGATCGAATAACCATTGATGTTCACTGCTCAAATAGCTTCATCTCATCCGACAGAAAGCATCAATTTGGTAATTGGCATCTAGCTCAAGTTTCACGAACTTAAAAATGTAGGGGGAATGGAGCTTTCTAGTGGATTCAAATCATTACAATTTTGTCTTTGACCCCAAGCGTGAGAGGCTACTAGCGTATCCAATGGTAGCTTTCTCCAAAGAGAATAAGAGGAGTCTAAGGGCTCCCCTATTCTTGGGTGAATCTTTGTCTTCTCCCACCCAGTTGGGAATGTTACCGAATTTTACATTCGAGAGTTTAGATGAAACCTTTTAAAGACATGCTCAGGTCCAATCCACTACTTGAATTTAGATGAAAGCCACCCAATTGGCCACCAGTTGCAGATTGATTAACCATTGATGTTCACTGCTTGAAGAGCTTTACCTCCTTCGACAAAAAGCATCCATTTGGTCCATTTGCATTGATGCAACTTGGACAGTATGCTAATATTGTTTCGTGGATAACTTTTTGATCATGAAATATTTGTTCAAAAAATCCTCAATCTATTATACTTTTGTTAATTCAATCCAAAACATTTTAATTTTGTTAATTGAGTTATAAACATTTTTACATTTTATCAATTGAGTCCATCCGATTAATTTTGACCAGAAATTACTAACGTGGACTCAGCAGTTTTATGTGGCACATTCATCACTAATATGGATAATTTTTAATAAATTATTTATTATTTATTATTTATTTTTCCCTTTCTTCTTCCTTTGGCCACCTACCTACCATTGCTAGACGGGCTGGTCTAGCCTAGGTAAGGCCTAGTCGAGCAAGGGTGAGATCTAGCAAGGTCAGCCCTCACTTAAACAAGTGTGACCTCGTTTGGTAGGGCAAGGGGAGCACTCATTGGTCACCTTGCCCAGGTCAAGTTTGGCAAGGCCGACCCTCACTTGTGTCAAGCGAGATCAACCCTCACACAAGGGAGGCTAGCTCTCCCAGCTATGGTTGGAGGCTGTTTGCTACCAAAAGAAAGAAGAAAGAAGAAAGAGGAAAAAAAGAGAAAATTAATATAATATTATTAAAAATTATCAACATTAACGTTAGTTATATTACGTAGACAACTAGTGTTCACGTCAGCAAATTATAGTCAAAATTAGCTAAATAAACTTAATTAACAAAACGTATGGACCGAAGGATTCCATGCGACCGGGATCCTCTTGGGCCGGCTCATTAAGGCCCATGGACCCAACCCGATCAAGGCCCAAGCGCGGGCCCATGCGCGCCCGGCGGCCCGCCTCCAAAATCCAGAACCATGCGGGAGCTTCTCATGGCGCCTCCAAAATCCAGAACCATGCGGGAGCTTCTCATGAAAAGACAAAAACAAAGAAAATTCCACGGAACGCCACGCACGTCTTCCGTAAAACGCCCACAGCGGGTAAAAAAGCTAACGAACGCCTTCCTGTCCTGTAGCGGGATCTGGACTCTAGAGAGAGAGGACGACACTGACACTGTCACTGTTCGCTCCACATCCGCCCACCGGCATTTACACGCCCGCTAAACGTCGGCCGTCCACGAAGATCCCTCTTTATCTTTTGAAGGAAACACCTTTCACCAGGACTAAAGTGCGGATTCTCTTTGCGGTCGTTTCTCTCCTGGGTTGTCGAATAAAGCGGGTCGGTTTTCGAACTTTACACAGTTGGTGTTGTCTTCTCGGGGCAACTGGGTCGACGTCTTTTTTAGATTCGAAGCTACCAATGTCGGGTGCCCGAGATGACGGCGTTCCCACCCTATTTACTGGGTCCTTGGTCTTTGCTTAGTTAAGTGGTCGTGTCGTGAATTAGCTTCGACGTTGGTTCGTGAATGTTCGTGATCCATCCCGCCGGAGTTGGCATCGTTGTTGGCGTCGATGGAGCGGAGGAGGGGCGGTGATTCGACCGATGATATGATGAAGAGACCCGACAGCCGCGGAGGGTTTGGGGGTAGGGCCACTGTCCCTGGGAGTGATCTCTGGAAGGATGGGCTCATTTGTGCTTTTGAATTTGTTAGAGGGCGTAAAAGATCGGGTCATTATTCGAAGTCGGGCTCGAAATCACTGAGCAGAGCATCGACCAAAGCCGATCATTCGAAGGCGCCGGACGGTGCGACTGGTGGTGCGGTTGAGGCATTTCCTCAAGCAGTGAACAGAAGATGTGACAGTGAGGTTGCTGCTGGTGATGATAATAGCCATAGCCCAGTTCATGGGCAAGGCCAGCTTCGTGGTGTTGATTGGTTGGACGATAGTCACTGGGTACCAATTGGGTGGGAAAGGATCTCTGTTCTCGCCCAAACCGTGCAAGTAGATGCTGGTTGGGGAATGGAACTAGATTCAATGCATGACGATGAGGACCTGACTGTTGCGGATATGGCGGCTCCTTACTGGGAGAGGCCCGCGGGGCCGATATGGTGGTGTCATTTCTCGGCAGGTCATCCCACTGTGGAAGCATGGCTCAGTAATGCTCAGTGGTTGCATCCGGCCGTCAGTTTGGCTCTGAGGAATGAAGGTCGGCTCATAAGCGAGCGGATGAAACATCTTCTTTATGAGGTGAATTTGTTGTTGGGGCCTAGTTTGGGTGTTTACTGCTTCTGGTAGAAGCAAGTTGTGAGGTTTTCTTCTGTTTGTTGGTTGGATATAGCTTTATAGAATCTGAATTCCTTGTTCTTGTTTGCTCACATATGTTGCTTAGGTGCAAATTTTGAAGGACCAAATTGAATTTGCATTAGGGTCACAGCAAGGTCCCATGGAGATGACTTCATCTATTTTCTTTTTTTGGTCGATCCTACTTTATTCCTACTCTAACTCTAACTCTCAGACTTCATCTATTAGAATGCCATAGAAATAAGACTTTCCAGGAAGCATTTCCTTCTTTAACAACCATGAATTCTTTGTTATTCATACCACTGTTTGCAAGAATTAATAATTACTTTATTTTCTCCCTCCAATTTGAGGGAAAAACTTCAGGGCATTATACAAGCTACCGTAGTTGATAACAATTCCAGCATATGATAAGCTCATCAAAATTAAGTCAGATGCGATGAATATGACTGATTTTGAGATGGAGTTCTATTCACTTGTGCTCTCCTGCATCAAGACCCTCCGAGCATGCATAATGTTTCTAGGGAATTTTCTTTTTGTGAATTATAATTTTACATGGATTGCAAAATCAGAGTGATTTATGTGGTTACAGCCAAGCCAGCATTGTTGATCTTTCTGCAACGCAATAGTTCCACTTTTTACCCATTAAACTCTGAAGCAACAGAATGGTTTCAGCTTTTTTGCACAAAAATGTCTGCAGCCCAAGTGTTCAGGCGTGTGCTCCATATGCTTTGTTGTCACACTGGTCTGAGGATAAGAATTGCCATTAATCCTATTTTGGTATGTTTCTTGGAGTGTGAGGGGGTTGAATTTCTTTCTTCGTGCTCTCTTTTTCCAGGTCCCAGTTAGAGTAGCTGGAGGACTGTTATTTGAGCTCCTTGGACAATCAGCTGGAGATCCATTTGTCAATGAGGATGACACCCCGATTGTGCTACGGTCTTGGCAAGCACAGAACTTCCTGATAACTGTACTGCACATAAAGGGGCCGTTGAAAACCCTGAATGTGCTGGGCATAACTGAGGTTCAGGTAGTTTATAGTTAACAAAACACTTCCCTAAGACCTATCATATGGCATTTCATGTTGATTTTCTGCTCTTATTTTGCCGCGGTTTCAGGAGCTTCTTCTTGCTGGTGGTTTTAATGTCCCAAGAACAGTGCATGAAGTCATAGCACATTTAAGTTGCCGCCTTTGCCGATGGGATGACAGGTAACAGCACTGTCAATACACAAATCCGATGCACAGAGTTCTTTTGTGTGGTTGCTACACCATCTACTGGTTAATAGGACATATTATTGTCTTGGATTTTGAATGCACACATCAGAGGAACAACTTTCATCTCAAGCAAACAAACCTCGCTGTTGGTTGTCCAAATTCGTCCTCTCCACCTCCAGAGTTTTATTAGTTGTATTGATAATGCTTTTGGCCAAGGAAATTATGCTTCATTTAATTCAGGTCCATACTTAATTATCAGCATTAGATGTTTGTGTTTGAAAGTCAATTTTGGTATGTTATGTAGACAGCAATTGATGTACTTACCTGGGGAATGTCTATATGGTGCTCTGCGTGCTCAAGGCCAGATGCTCTTGACCATTGGCATTAGCTTGCTTTTTCCTAAAGCAAGTTACTTGATTTATGCAAATTCCGCAATAACAATGGTAAACAGTGCAAGGGAAAAGTCTTATACATGATGCGACTGCAGGGATTGTTACAGTTGACCACAGTTGAAGTCTTATCGTGACCATTGCTGGATGCCTTAGAATGTTTGACACTCTTTTGTGTTCTGATCCTTCTACCTAAACTTAAAAATGAACTCTTGAACTAAGTAGGCCTTGACCAATGCGCTACTACTGCATGATCCATACAAAATTCATAGAAAGTTCTCTATTTGACTGTTAGTTTTCTATCTATTGGTCAGCAATCTGTGGATTTCCTTCCTTGGGCACATCCTCTGCATGCTGCTGTGTATTTCTGAATAGGAACTGTAATCTAGATGGATTTTCTCATCTGTCTTTATAGTGCATTTCCATGGTAATATTTCAGTCAAATGCATTCTTCAAGGAACTCCATTTAATTTCACTGATGATACTTGACTTTACAGACTACTGCCATATTCTTCCACTTCATTGCCTTTACTTAATTTCAAGAGGACTAAAAACAGTAATTACTTAATTTCAAGAGGACTAAAACCAGTAATTCTGTCAAACTTGTCTGAACAGAGGCTGCTTGCTTCGCCTGGGCAATTTGTCTTGCCTAAAATTGTTTATCCTCCGTGTACACTGTCAAATGTAGTTTTCCTTGACATCTTTTTGTTGGCTTTATTACCTTGTTTTCCTTTGTTACTATTCTTATCTCTAACTTCTGCTAGGTTATTCCGTAAGTCAATTTTTGGAGCAGCTGATGAGATTGAACTTAAGTTTATGAACAGGTTAAGACGATCATTGATTTCTTTTGTGGAAAGTTGTACCTTCATCCAATTTACCTGAATGACTGATAATTTTCATGATATATAGGAGAAACCAGGAAGACTTGAATCTTTATACTATAATTCTAATCCAAGAAATCAGAAGGTTGTCCAGACAGGTAAGTTGTCCTTTCTTGTTTTGCATTTTTTACCTTTTCAACAGGAACGAGATAATTCTCTCCGCCAAAACATGTCATAACATCATCACTGGTTAGCTCCCAGTGACTTCTGAAAATTGCCAGTCTTATTTAGTGTCAGTAATGCCATGCTTATCGGACTCACCTCATCTGTTCTGTACATATTTTGTGGAAGTCACTGAATTAAGGATGCAAGACTTCTTTTTGGCCAAAAGAATGCAAGACCTTATAGTTCTATGTTTAGAATGATAATATCAGTTTAACCATATTGCTATAGCTGTAATTGGTTGTTCCAGGAGTCAAGGCCACAAATTTTGTATGAGTGGCATTGTGAGAGTTGGACCATCTGTTGCAGGTCATAAGAGTGAAATGGTCACTTCATGCAAGAGAAGAGATTGTGTTTGAGCTGCTCCAACATTTAAAGGGTGATGCGACTAGAATTTTGTTGGAGGGAATTAACAAGAGCACCCGGCAAATGATCGACGAGCAAGAAGCTGTCCGTGGTCGCTTGTTCACCATTCAAGATGTGATGCAGAGCACTGTCCGTGCATGGTTGCAGGTGAGAATTGCTATTGTCATGGTATAGTATAATCTTCTTTTCATTGTTATGGTTTGAAAGTTTCTCACTCAATCTGGTGACTCTCATTCAGGATAGAAGCCTTAAAATAACTCATAATTTGGCTGTTTTTGGAGGCTGTGGGGTTGTTCTTACGATCTTAACTGGCCTTTTTGGTATTAATGTTGATGGGATCCCTGGAGGAAGCAACACACCATATGCATTCGGTCTGTTTTCAGCTATTGTTGTCATTTTGGGGATGGTGTTGATTGCAGTTGGCTTGCTTTACCTTGGGTTGAAAGGACCAGTGACCGAGGAGCAAGTTGAAGTTAGGAAGTTGGAGTTGCAAGAGTTGGTAAAGATGTTCCAGCATGAGGCGGAAACACATGCTCAGGTTGGTAAACCGCTTTCTCGAAGTAACTTGACACCCACAGCTGGAGACATCTTGCCTGAGGATGCTAATTATTTACTCATCCGGCAAACTTAGCAAATACAGGTATATGGAAATCGAGTTCTCAAATTGGAATCACTCAATAATAGTTTTCTTTTTCTTCTTTTTTCCTAATATGATGCCTCTTAAAGGTGATCTTGTCTGTTAACTTTATACAAGTACAGAGACTAAGTTTCTGCAAAGTTTATACGTCTTGTGCGGAATTTCGGCTGAAACTTCATGTCTTTGCCATTCGTTCTTCTTTCTGTCTGGTTTCAGAGCTAGACAACAGATCACTTATTCTGGCTTTCGATTTTCTGATGTTTAGCAACAGCACCTGAACCTTTTTTGGCTTTTCATTTTAGTTTCGTTGCCAGTATGCCTGGACAATTCAGGGTGGCTTAAGATAATTCAAACATGGGTATTGAGAGCCGTATTCCGAAGTTAGACAGAAGGAACGAGGTGGAGTGTAGCAGTAAGTTGGCAAAGATGGAAACCCCAGATGAAGGCACAAACTAGTGAGGAGAATGTCTGAACTCATCCTTCCTCTTGCTTGCATAAACACACAGCAAATGAATGACACTGTTTAAAGTCGGCTAGGCATAGCGGAAGAAGAGAGTGGAACTTAAGTCGAGTATTTAGGTTATGATTACCTTGGGAGGCTATTGCTAGAATTCGTGTTCTTGAAAACGCAGCGAGAGTAGTCCATTTCATTGTCCTAATTTGGTGAGACATGGTCTGTAATTGTCCTGATTATCAGTACTATTGTGAGGACTAGGGACACATGACATTAGGTAGAAACGTTGTATTAGTTTGAGACCTCGAACTGAAGAATGTCCGTCAAAAGACTATAACATTGCTTTGATACAATGTTGAATGAGAGTTGGTGATTTCGTATAGAAGTTAGTAACTATTTTATTTTCTTTTCTTTTTTTATTGGTAAGTTGTCATAAATGTCAGTAAAGTATTTGAAGAGTTTGTAGTTTTAGAACAATCAAATAAAAGTCGGTGATTAATTCAGATATCAGTTGGCGGTATGATGTACAAGTTGGTAACTTCAACTCTATTAACAAATGCTGAGAAATTTTTGGAATGGTTGGTAATTTTGAATATAGTTGGTAATTTTGTACGAGAGTTAGTAACTTTAACAGATAAATGTAGGTAAAAATATAGGAATAGTTGATGATTTCCAAAATAATCTATTGGTAAGTGGATTTATTTACAATTGGTAATTTCCTAAAAAAGTTAGTTACTTGAACAAGTTAGTAAGCTGTACTAATAAATTTGGATAAATTAGTGGAACAGTTGGGAAATTCAAAAAATTAAAGAAAAAACATTGGTGGTGATTCAAATAAAAGTTGATAATTTCCTATAAGGTTGAGTAAATTTAACTTTTAGGTAACTTGGGTAAATAAATGTTCGTTATAGTATTGGAATGGTTGGTAATTTCAAACAATCAAATAACTGTTGGGGACTCAAATGAGAATTGGTAATTTCGTATAAGAGTTGGCAAATGCAAGACGTCAATAAGCTCCTCAAATAAATGTCAGTGACTAGTGTATTAAAACCATTGGCAATTTCGAAACAGTCAAGTTAACTTAGATAAGAGTTGATAAGGCTAAGCATTTAGTAACTTACCCCGAAAAGTTGGTATATCACCCAGATCAATGCTGGTAATTTCTCATTAGAGTTGATAATTTTTCCGCATTGGTAACTTTAACATACAAATGTTGAAAAGTTACTAGAATACTTGGTAATACCGATGTAATCAAATAAATGTTACTAAATGAACTTGAATATTAGTTGATAATGATACGCATTGGTAAGCGGGTCAGTAAATGTTGGAAAATTATGGAAATACTGTGCAATTTAAAACAATCTAAAAAGTTATTGATTCTTTTGCAAAAGTAAAAGTAACTTACAGATGTTTTACTAACTAAAACAAGTTGACAATTTAAAAAGTGCCGGACATCTTAAGTACCAAAACTTGGTATTGGTGGATACTTAAAGTGCCAAAACTTCAAAAAGATACATTTAAGTGTCAAAATTGAAGAAGAAATGAACATTGAAGTGCTAATGATGAGAATTTCCGGTCAAATTGCTATTGTGGCTTTTTCCGACAAGATTTTTTACTAATGTGGCAATTCTTTTTTTTTAAAATAATCCACGTCACATTGACGTGGCTAGATAAGTCCAAAACGATGTCATTTTGCCTATAAATTTGATTTTTAATATAAACTAAATTAGTTAAATTAAATTAAAAAAAAGGGAGGCAGAATTTAGCAAGAGCCTATGGAGGCTCTCGCCATCACTGCTCCACCATCACCAAAAAGTGCTAACGACAATAGGGCAAGGGTCAATTGGGGTTGGCAGCCCTCGGCTAGTGGCCGACGACCTTAGCTAACCGTTGATGAGGGCTTGTAGGCCCTCATTGCGCCGCCCTACCATCATAGGAAAGGGCCAGCGATGATGGGGCAAGGGTTGATCAAGGTCGTCGAGGCTCGGCCAGTGGCTGACAACCTTAGCCAACCGCCAACAAGGGCCTATAGGCCCTCACTACCACCGCCCCACCATCATCGAGAAGGGCCAGTGACAATGGGGCGAAGGTCGGCTGGGGAGCGAACTTGGCCGACCGCCGATGAAGGCTAACGATGGTGGGGTGATAGCGACGAGGGTTGTGGAGGCCCTCGCTGAATGTTGCCTCCCCCCATTTTAAATTTATTTAATTAATATCTATATTGAAAATCAAATTTGGAGGTAAAACAATGTTGTTTTACATATTAATTGCTGAGTAAACAACTTCGGCAAGCCACATATACCACATTTATTCTTAAAATAATGCAACGTCGGATTACTTGCTATCTTCGTCGAAATTTGCACTTAAGTGTCCAATTTTTGATAAAAAAAAATGACACTTAAGTATATCTTTTGGAAGTTTTAGGACTTAAGTATCCATCCATACTAAGTTTTGCCACTCATGGTGTACCCTTGCCACGATTAAAACTATGCTACCAATCGGAGGACTTTCTTACTATTGCTCAAATAGAAATCCAGAAATCTTTGAGTCAAGGAGGATGACAACAATAGCAAGGTTTTCTCTACTTCCCATGACGTGAAGAAGTGCCCAAAACAGGATAAATCATCTCCAACTCGAGGACGGCTCCATTATTACTGAGGTGGGTGATCTTAAGAATGCAATCATATCATATTACCACCACCTTCTTGGTAATTTCAGGCGTCCACGTGTTTCTTATGAGAGGTATGCTTCTTTACTTCATGAAGATGTCAATACTTTAGTTACATTTTCAACACTTCAGAGATCAAATATTCTTAGAGTTTTAAAGGGTTTCAACGACTTCAAAGCTCCGAGTCCAAATGGTTTTAACAGTCGATTCTACAAAAGTGCGTGGACCATCATTGGACAAGACATTGAGGAAGCTATCATGGAATTTTTCTTGTCGAAAAGAATGCTAAAATCTATAAACTTCACTTTGATTTCCCTTGTCCTGAAAGTTCCAAATCCATCTTGCCTCAAGGATTTCAGACCCATTTTATGCTACAATATCTTATACAAGATTATATCTAAACTCCTTGCAAAATGAATAAGGTGTATGCTTCCTCCGATCGTCGACCTTAACCAAACTGCTTTTCATCACTAGATGATGGATCTTAAAGAATATCCTGCTCTATTTTCATAAGGGAGACAAAGGTAAATGTGTGGCCATAAAGATTGATCTCATGAAGGCCTACGACATGATCAAATGGGATGTGGACATCGAGGTCTTTAAAGCCCTAATCAAGTGCATCAATAGCACTAATGGGCTGTGGCAATGTGACCCTCTTTCTCCATACCTCTTTATCTTGGTTATGGAAATTTTCAATAAAATTGTCAATACGAAAGTTGCTACGTCTTTTTACTGACGTTGCAAAACACGAAGGATTACTCACTTATGCTTAGCAGATTACTTGTTCTTACTTGTTCATGGAGATGTAGGTTCTGTTCTTTGCCTGGTAGATGCCCTTGAAGAATTTGTTGCTCTCATAAGGTTGCAGTTTAATCCTGACAAATGTCAAATTTTTTTCTCTGGGTTCAACGAGGATGAGAAGCTCTTTTACTGGACCACACACTATTTACCATAGGTACCCCACCTATCAAATACCCGGGTAAACCCCTTGTTCCTAGAAGACTCACTCATATAGATTGCAAGAGTCTTATTGACAAGATCTTTAAGAAAGCTAAAAGTTGGGGCATGAAGCATATAAGTTATGCAGGGCGTCTACAGCTAACTAAATTGGTCCTTATTCCATTTGCTCTTATTGGATGCAAATGTTATTACTTCCAAAGCAAACTATAAATGAGATTGAGAAGGGGATTCAATACTTCTTATGGGTTGGTTCTCCAGCAAATCATGGATCGCACAATGTTGCGTGGTAGGTAGCTTGTTCACCTAAAAGGGAAGGAGGATTAGGATTGCCCAATTTGCACATATGGAATAAATTTGGTTAGGCCGTACCCTGTGGAACCTTATTAATCACCCATTTTCTTCCCTTTAGAGCATTTAGGGTCACAACACAAAATGCAAAGGTAATCCAATTATGCATCTTAACATTAGGGGTAGTGTGGCTTGGAGTTGGTGATGTCTTCTCAAATTATGACATGCTTTAACCTCAATTTTTTCTAGTTTAGGGTACTGTTGCCATGATATATATTACGAACTCAAACATAGGGGTCTAATTGTGGAGTGTTACAACCTAATTTGGAGTAGTGGCATTAGCAAATACAATTTCATTGGATGGCTAGTTTGTAGAGATAAACTATTGATAATAGATATTATAGCACAATGGATGACTAGAATTGATACCCAATGTAACTCGTGCAAGGCCCATATAGAAAACATATTCATTTATTCTTTTGGTGAGAATGGACAGGCAGTATTTGGCATACTATCCTTGTGCAACATGGAATTGGGCGGTCTTTAGGAGGATGGAATGAGGAATTTTTATTAATGATTAAGGCAACAAAGGGCAAAGATTTGGCGGCGCACTATCTTTTTTAGCAACCATATATTGCATTTGAATGGAGCACAACCATAGACTGTTTCGAAACAAATCAACTAACATCCATATTATTTTGGTCAAGGTGCGTAAAAATGTAAGGTGGAGCTTCACTTTACCAAAAAATTAAACCTTTCCAATCAAATGTTGTATTGACTAAAATGTAAGAGGTGGAGCTCTATTTGTAATGCTAGGGGATGCCCCTAAATTATTGTACTTCATTTAATACTTACATATTAAACAAGGAAAAATAACTGTGTTACCAATGGATTTCTACGATGTGTCTCACATTTTACCAGCACAGAATGGTGTTTCGATCTTTGCCTTGCGATCATGGAAGGCTTTTTTTTCCCATGGCAAATGTATATTTTCCCTCTTTCTTCATTCCGCTGAAATTGATATTTCACTTGATATGGGGAGCCATGAAAATCAGCCTCTTTGTTTAGGGTGAGTTTCTTAATTTGGTTATCAATAGAAGTTACTAGTGGCTACTTTGTACTTGTAACAATCATTGTAAAATTCGATCTCAGTGTAAAATTCGAGTCCCATGCAAAAAAGTTTCTACTTTTTACGAACCAAAAAAATTCGTAAGTTCCATTGGAACCAGACCGGTTGGTCCAATCTGGTTCCTAGTCCAAGGATCAACGAGTCCTCCCAATTTGATTCTTGGTTCCTTAGTGAGACCAGACCAAATCAGGAACTGATCACCTCTATCGGGGTTCACATATCTTATCATGGTAGAAATGGTCATGCCTCGAGAGGAACCGCAAGCGATGTTAATGGCATTTTCAAAAATTTCCATGGCCTTCTTAAAGTAAAAGTAACCTAAAGAAAAAGGGAAGGGAAATTTCAAATAAGGATATGAGTGGAGTCATTTTCGCTAGAAATGGTCCATAGTTGATCTTGTTTTAAATAAGGGTTTGAAGTGCCAAAGTCTATCTCAATTAAAAAAAAAAAAAAAGGCATGAGCCCACCGGCCGATTGGCATGTGACTTTCCCAACAAATGAAATAGGGGCATTGTTGTAAAAAAAAAATGAATAAAAAGAAAATTCAAATTTCTAAAAGTAAAAATCCCAAAATTGGTTCTTCTCTTCCCCCAACCCACATCATGATTGAAGGACCAAAGTAAGAAATGTGAACCCGAGAGTCACTTTCCTCATATCTCCTAGTAACGTTACCAGTACCAAGTAATGTTGCCAGCACCAAGCACCCACCGGTAACATCTATTGAGAACCAAACTAAGAAATTCACCCTAAACATAGAGACTGATTTTCTCGGCCCTTCATACCAAGTGAAATATTACGACCCAAAAAAAAAAAAATCAAGGAAATATTAGTTTGAGCAGGAAGAAAAAAGAGTGAAAATATCCATTTGCCATGCGAAAAATTTAAAAAAAAAAAAAAAAAAAACTTTCCGTGAACCATCACTGTTGTCCAAAAAAAAATTCGAATAAAAAGAAAAATCAAATTTTTAAAAGTAAAAATCCCAAAATTGGTCCTTCTCTTCCCCAACCCACTTTATGAATGAAGGACGAGGTTCTGAACGGAGTGTTTGCCTTTGCAAGGAGTCAGAATCACGAATTGGAAATGAACCGACCCGGGAAAACATTGATATGTGCGGTTTGGGCGGCCTCATTTAATCAAAGACGTATCGACCAAAAAAAGAAAAATTCAATTTAAGACTGCACAAACCGAATTTTATGCTTGAAAGCTACCACTCCAACACAAGATAATTTATCTATAAAAAAAAAAAGGGCCCAGGCTATTTCTACCGTCTTATTATCTCTTGATATCCCTCTTATAACCGACCTAAAGAGAAAAAAAGAAAAAGAAAAAAGACATCCTCTTATCATATTGAATTGACTATGTTATCATTTATGAGTCCTATTCTTAATTTAAGATCATCTCTTATATTTTTTTTTCTTATTTCAATTATTAGTGGAAACAAAATTACCCACTCTCCTCTTCTATAACATTTATTAAGGTTAAATGTGGAGACTACTCTTGATTTCAGATTTCTTACCTTCGTTTCTTCTTTTCTGGATTTTTCCTTTTCTTGGAACATAATTGGTGTCCCCTTTTTCGAGAAGTAGTTTATTTAGCATATAGCTAATTAATTATTATGTTTATGAGTTGAATGTTCTCCTTTTCTGTACTAGGAAACTATTATTTGAAAAGTAACCCTAGCACAAATAAGAGTAAAAAGAACCATATACCAAGTTTTAATACGCATTTCGTTTACGTTGTAGTCTTTGTATTCTACTAGTTCAATTTTTAATTATTTTTCATGCCATCATTGCATGATGTTTTAAAACGTATTTTCAAAAAAATGTGACAAACTAAAAAGAAAATGCTCCATGGTTCTAAAGCTTCATTGCGACACGAAGCATTATCGATCGATCTTGACATTCTTTTGTAGAGTCCTCGTTTTGCATCATCTACACATTTTTTCATGACAACCCATGTTCTCTTCCTTGGGCTCGCGGCTCTAGTAATTACTGTCGCCACAACGGACATGAATCCCCTTCAAGATTTTTTTGTCGCGTACCCTTCCCATGGAGGTAAACATCTTAAGTAATGTTTGAATGATATACATTGTGAAAATACTTGAAGGCATGCAAGTTGTAACAATAAATATGTTGTCTCCTGTGTTTTTGTGAATGGGTTCGCACGCATAGACCCTGAAATGGTCCAAACCATAGACTTCTACTTAGGGGTGTCAATGGGTGGGTCGGGTCGGGTCGAGTTTTGTTGTTACCCGACCTGACCCGAAATACAATGGTCACACACTGTGACCCGACCCAAAACACATTAAGACCATCTAATGTGTTTTGGGTCGGGGTGGGTTGCTGGGTTTCCCGCTTTTTCTTTTCTTTACTTTTCTTTTCTCTAGGGTTGGGTTGGGATAGTATTGTCAATAGGGTTAATACCATTAGGCTTTGTTATCATATTGGTCTTCAAAGTGACAGAAAGCTAAACCTCGTGAGGATTTCGGGTGGTCTAATCTGATGCGGACGACCACAAAGTGTTAACGCACGACCTAATTTGAACACCATATGTTGTTCCGGAGGGGTCGATCCGAGTTATCTCAAGACCCCTTAAGGAGACAGAAACCTAACATGTAATGTCGGTCTATCCTCAGCTTCCTAAACCTTAAACCATGAGGTTCGGCTATGATAGTTTATCAGCAGAATACGTATCGGGTTAGATATAGACGGAGTGGCGAACGCGAATTGGTTTTGCGGTTTAGTAAACATTGATGAAGCCATTTGGTTTGTAGCTCTCGACATATCCATGAAATCTCAAAACTACAGTCACTAGATCATTACTCTTAATTGGGGTTTGAACGTGGAGGCCCATGAAGAAAGCTCCACAGGTTGTGCATCACATAAGGATAGGTCCATGAATGAAACCAAGATTAGCAATGTCAGGGTGCATTTATTTTACCAAAAATGAATGATTTAGAAAAAAATTTCATAAAATAATCATTTATAGAAATGAAGGGAAGAAAAATATTCATTGTCTACCATTAGTGTCAATAATGAAAAAAAAAATCATTGACTAAATATTGCAAATGATACAAGACGTCATATCTAGAAAAATGTTATTCAAATCATTAATTTTACATGAAACAAACAGAGCCTTAGTTAATAACCCTTATTTCTATTTGACAAAATTTATCTAGGTAATTTCACAATATCAAGGAGTAAAAGAATTTGGTTTATCTTTTTACTACAAAAAAAAAATTGAGATGGGTTATTTTTATTGGACAATAAGGAGAAAAAGAAAAGGGTTTTCTATGAATATAAATCAGTGTTTGGCAGTCAGGATAAATTTCAGGATATAATAAAATTTATTTTATCATGCGTTTTGAGCTTGCTCAAGATAGGATAAAATCAAATACAAAGAAGATATAAACTAGATAAAATCATTTCATAGGGGAGATGGGGCAATGTCAAATAGAATTTTTAATATCCATAATAGAAAATTTTTTTCTCATATAATAAATTGCTTAAATTGACAAATTAAAATTATATTTTAATATAAATAATATATGAATTTAATATAAAAATTCAATAACAAAAAATAAAATTATTATTTATATTCAAACTTAATTCTATCTTATAAATTCAATATATATTACATATTTCATGTGTTTTTAGTATTTTGGATATATTAGTACAATTTTCTTTTTAATAAAATTTTATTAGGAAATGATGGAAGGGGAGGGGTTTTTGAATTGTGTTTGTTAGCTTATTTGGAACGAGGGTGTTAATGTATTCTGAGTCGAACAATGTTCCAACCCTGAACCCGACCCGAAACATGTATTCCACTTGTTTTATATTTGTTATCCGAATAGTATCAAGACCCGAAACATGTACCAAACTTGTTTCGTGTTCGGGTCGGGTTTTTTTCACACCCTTACTTCTACTCTTGGGGGGCTTCACTTGGCTGGCAACGTATCCAACCCAGTTGGATTACAAGTGACTCCAGTGACCGTGGCTCAGTTGCTGCGGCTCAACACGCTCGGCATCTCACTTGCTCGCATCGACCACGCGCCGTGGCCCGTGGGGCCTCAACCCGCCTCCCACGTATCCCTGCGCCGATGAAATCTCGACGGTCGTTGCTCCAACCCGGACACCCGTCTCATCACGAAGGTCCTCTCTAAGAGCGACATGTTCATTTTCCGCATGGGACTCATCCATTACCAGAGGAACGTCGGACATGGCAACGCCGTTCCCATCGCGGCTCTCGGAGGCCAGAATCCCGGCGTCATCACGATCGCAAATGCGGTTTTCGGATCCAGTCCAGATATCGCCGCCAACATTCTTGCCAAGACATTCCAAGTCGATGAGAGCATCGCTGATCAGATCTAGTCCAAGTTCTAGAAACTGAAACTCGAGATTCAATGGCCTACTAAGAATTTCCTTGTGTGTTTGGACATATAGCACCAATTATTTGTTCATTATTTTTGTCCATTATTTATTCAATCTTGCGTCATTATTCTTTCTGTAGAATCACGACAATTAAAAGCATTGTTCCTGTTCCTAAAGCAAAATTTTTCTCTGCTTGTGCAAGCTCTCAGCATTACAAATCGACACAATTATAATAAATTTAAAGATTTTTTTGATAAAATTTCCACCAGCATGTCCTGTAACCTTTCACCATTCTTCAGTTCTAATTTGTTTTCTTTTTCTTTTTCTTTTTTGGGCTGACGCCTAGTGGATACAAATGGGGTCTTCATTTCGTCCACGGTGTAGAATCAAATGTTACCCCTTTCTCGGATTTCGGAGCCTATCGTATATTTACGTAAAATTTCCTTATTTTTTTCCAGGTCACTTATGAAAAATGAGTTTATTTAGATATTACATCACCCAGACTTAACTTGTATCTTATTTAATCAGCACTCATGCACCCGTCATCACAATTAAATAATAGATCTAGACAAGACCATGCATGGCTCTATAGCTTCACGGCAACATCAAGCATTGACCAATCTTCCCATTTTTTTTATTCTGCATACGAGCTTCCACTTTTTCCAGGACCCTTTTCTTTATGTCCTCAGAACAATTTCATTCGATGGGGCTCTTGCTCTCTTCCTCGATCTCACGACTCTTGTAATTACTGTAACTGTAACTTATCAATATAATTCTTTCGATTGATTATCGCTACAAATCAATAACGTGACAATCCACAAGTTAACCATCTCGGCATACCAAAGTAAGGAGCTAGCGAAGATCGGACATCATGTCAATAATTTGTTATGATAATTCGCCAAAAGAACAACATTGAAATTTTGCGCAAAAATTTGTAACTCGACATCCAATCAAATTCTCTACTCGATTCTATATACTCATGAATTAGTGAACTTAATTGAGTAAAGCAAGACAGAGAGATTAAACGCATCATAAGTCTAAAAATTTGTAACTCGAAGTCCAATCAAATTTTAAAACTTTAAAATGATATAATTAAATAATAAAATATATAAAAGTAATAAGTAAATGCAAAAGACTACATATCCTATTGACCTAAGACCCCAAAACTTTTAGTAACTTCTAGAAGTTACAACACAACTCTACCGGAAACGATCATCAAAAGGAGGCAGGAGGACGGGGAGAATTATAGAAACCCCTTAGTCGGAGGAGCTGAATAAAGAACAAGAATTTTCAAGGTACCACTTGAGATGGGGATGACATTTGCACCCAAGCAAATTCTTCCTTGTAACTCGCAGCCCCTTCGCAAGACGCTTCACAGGAATAAACAGCTATAGTAGCCCAGTCGAGCGAATCTGCATCATTCTTCACGCCGAAAAAGTAAAGTAGCTGAGGCAAGACCTGAAAAATAGAGGGCAGTAATCAAAAGGTCATCCACTGCGCGATGGTACACAAATAAGAGCTCTAATAGAGATGCATATCATGGTATAATGACGGGTTTTGGCGACTCCACGTTGACATTAAATTTTTAAAACATCAAGATCTTTCAAAAGAAAAGGATGCAAAACGATAACCTGAAATTCGAAACATCGGGGCTTTCCGCAATAGCTGCATTTGGGAATATCAGCTGTTGATGGCTGACCACTTGACGTCGGCCACAAGGGCCTAGAGCATACATTTCGACAGTACCTGTTCATTACAAGTAGAATAAACAAATAAGCTTTGCGATTTTCTGATTTTCCAAACAAATAAAAACCATTCTTGTTTCAGACTGAGGGAGAGGAAAGAGAAACAACAGATATGGTTCTAAGATGTACAATTAGAAACTACCGACAAGTGGTTTCGAAGTGTCAAAACAGTAATACGACTGACCTAGACTTGGTTACATTTACTACAAACAATGCACAGGCCACATTCAGACAGTAATTTAATTAATGTATAACCCATCTATAATTTATTCAAAGAATTTAACTTCCAGTTGAATGGCATCACATCTCATCACAACTCATATGTGTCCTAGTAGGACATCTACAGTAAGGTTCTAAATGTTGCCAAGACATTGTGACTCTGAAAACCTGGTCGGGCTCTTTTTTGGATGTTGCAGAAAGCGTGCTCCATCCAATAAAAATACCCAATAAGCATACTAGATATGCACATCCTCATTGAAGAATTCATGGATCTCAAAACCATACATGGCAATTTAAATTAGATAACCTTAAAACTTGGTCAGGCGCCCTGGCAATACATTCTTGGAAGTTGCCCCAACTCCTCCTGTCACTGTCACCCTACTCAAAGAAAAAGGCAAAGGATAAACCATGTGAAATATTTAGCAGAACTAATTATCAATAACTACAGTGCAATTATACCTGGAAACTATCAATAAGTGAATTTATTGAGTCATCCATCTGGTTTTTGGATACCAGACAATTGGCATTATCCAAACCAGTGGACAAATCGACATCATACTCAGCCTCATCCTCATTAACAATCTCGTGTTCAGGCCATGGACTCCTGCTTGCAGCTGTATGCAGAATTACAACATAGAGAACTTAACATTCCAAAAGTACAGAAATAAATACCAGAAGTTAAAACATGATGCTGAGTTCAGTTTCAACTTCAAGCATAAGACTACAGACCGAAATCATCACAGCTAAATGACTACATAAGTCTCTGGCAGTCTACATACTAAGGCGTTTTAAAATTACTCCGATAGGATCTCTACTGTGCAAACATGACAGAAAGAACAGAGATGCAACTTCAAGCATAAGACTACAGACCAAAATCATCACAGCTAAATGACTACATCTATCTCTGGCAGTCTACATACTAAGGTATGTTCAAAATACTCCGATAGGACCTCTACTATGCCAACATGACAGATTAGAGCTGTTCATGTGAAGATGGAAAATTCATGAGACCTAAGAGGCACATATACCTGCGCCTCCCCTGCAATACTGGTATAATTTATCCAAATAAGTCTAAAATAATTGCTCACGTTTCTGGTCTTCTGCTGATGAATTTCCTGCATTTCTACTACTATTTTGGCACATAACTTTATGACCTGAGAGCCAATGCATGGCCTGCAGGTAAAAAACAAAAAGTGTTACGGAAAAGATCAGATGGACAGTGAATGTGTATAAGGAGCTGAATAACCTAGAACCTGATGTTTTTCAGAGCAGTATCGTGCTTCTCTGCAACTACCACAAAATTTATCTCCTTTCCATGTTCCACACCAGTTACAAAGTGGAGCTGCTCGACAACAATACATTTTGGCCAAAAAGAGAAGGATTAGTATCATAATTACTCAGAGGCTAACACAATAAAAGTAGTCAAAAGCCCATCTATGAGTTCAGTCTTTGAAATTAGGCCCTTGGAGACAACAACAGAACCAAGTCATAGAAATCTCCAATTAAACAAAGACAGCATAAACTGATAAACAAACACAGGATAGCATATTCATCTTCTCGTATGTGTGTGCACTGTCATAAAGTATTCCATCTACTTCCAAAGACAAAAATCAGAACATGACTGACTGGGAAAAGACATAAAAAGCTACCTCCACTCCCTAAAGGTTTGTCACTCCCATCATGTCGTGGGGGTTCACTTGAGTAGAAGGGATTGTCGCGAGGCAATTGGCAACGAAAAACTTTCACACTTGAATACCACCAGAGGACCCAACGAATGAGACAAATTAGATTAAGACAAGTGCACAAATATTAAACTGAAACAGGACTTGCTGGATCAAGACAATTGATAGTACCTTCGAGAGGCATTTACTGCAGGTCGCTTCCATTGTTCATGTTGATCACTAAGTAGACAAGACATCGATGGACACATGAACAAATATAATGCACGATGAAATGTGGATTCTTGATCAGAGGTCGGTGCATATACCTAAGGACGTCACAAACAGTGAAAAAGTACAAACATCTATTAAACAACATTAAAAAGGGTTTTCAAAAAATAAAATAAAAAAGGGACACGTGGACTAAGACAACACTACCAATCAAATAAATACCCTATTATTGAGAGCTCATGGATGCGGCAAATGATAGAAATGAAGCCACTTTCATTGCTTACATGATCACAAAGGAAATAGATAAAAAGAAAATGGGACAAGTTATTAAGAGAAGGACACACGGTCACTACACTGCCAAGAGAATAACAAAACCCTCCATCTAGTACATGCATATTCTCCACACACATGCAAATGATTAAAGCACGAATAAATGCACTGTCTGGGAAAGAATATGCAAGTCAAGAACATATATAGTCTCGTATCTGATAACAATGAACAGTAATAAAATTCCAATCAACAATATACAAAAATGAAAAAGATTCCCACTCCAGTTAAGAGTAATAGGAAATTCCACGCTGGACACATGCCACGCAGAAACTCATTTAAGGCAAAAGAATAATATACCTGAAGCAAAAATTGCAAGGGTTGTTCACATATATCACAAAGGCGAGACCAACCAGATGGTAGATTAATTGGATCCAACCAAGCCTGCATTCGGGCAAAAATACCATAAACCACAGTGATGTCAAGCAAAATTCAACATTTTGACTTTTCTAATTACTTTTACTGAATATAACTACTTGTCCATTATAATATGGCCTTTAAGTTCATATCTTACTCTTGGAAAAACCATAAAAGGCAAATTGGAAGCTGATGCAAGAATGCAAAAAGTATTCAGGCAAAAAGAAAAGACAACTGAAAAGGGGAGAATTTCACGAAAATAAAACGCACCGGCACCCCCCCAGCTTTGCTAGGGAAGAGTTGACGAAGCAGGGACCATTTATTTTTTGGCTTCTCAACAAAACCTATAGTTACCGGTTTTTGCACTTCATCGTCGTCCTCATCATCATCATCATCGTCATCATTCATCAGATCCTCCACTTCTTCTGGATCTGCATCATCATCCCTGTTGTCATTGTAGGAAGAGATATGAATATTCTTCAGCATCTCCACTGAATCATCGTTCTCACTAATCTCCACTGGCATTTTGAAAACTGCACCAAATCAGCAAAAGACAAAAGCACAACGCCATATTTAATGTCAATAGGAAAAATTTGTGTGGGATAAACACCTCTGAGTAATGCAAATACTTAAATCGGCTGTCCCATGTAAGTAAATAGACACTCAAACACACATATCAGTACAAACATGGAGTCTTGAAGGTTAAAACATCTCAAAACATTATGTTGCTATAAGTATATCACGGCTAAAAATTCCATGTATTATCACAATCTCAAAGAATAAGATACATTGTGAAACCACATGAGAAAGGCTTGTCAAAATCACATGTCACAACTAGGGGTGATCGGGTCCGGGTTGGGTAGGTTCCAGACCTGGAAGCTGTATCCAACCCTGAATTAGGAGTGATCTAGAGCAGAGAACAAATGTCCTGTGAATAAGGAAGAGTTTTAGTTTTCACTAGCAAACATCATGAGAAAGATTGAATCCATTTCTATGAACCATGCCTTATGTGAACTACAGTTTTAGCTAGCAGCTTCAGATGAAAGTTACTGAACTGAGAACCAATAACTCTGGAACCATAAATAAGTGTAACTGCAACAGTTATTCTAGTAGCCTATGATTTGGACAGATTAGAAAAATTTCCCATATAATCTACAAAACCAGGGAATCAACAAAAAATTCAAAATAGCTTGCAATATTTAATTGGTTAAACGGTCGATGGCGAAAGTCTTCTTCCTACTAGTCCTACTAAGTGAATATAAGAGGCAACAACAAGCAGTGTGTGATCCAGCCAACAAGACCATGCCGTACGGTCCATAACCAGAAAACTCATATGAAAAATGTCCAACAAGTAGTCCGATGTTCAAAAATGAAAAATCCAAGATGAAATGCTCATCTCATTCAACAACAACAGTAAATGAGAGAGAGTTCCAAAGGACATGTGAAGGACCTTGGTAACCAATCTGGGTTTCTCTCCCCAGCTAGCTGCTCCAGCTGTTCTCTTAAAGTAGCAACATGCTACAAAGCTAACATGACAACGGCATTGTAAAAGTGAAGAGATGCATCTAGCACTTCATAGAACAATAAGAAGTAGAACTGAGAAAGTCACTAACTAGATAAACAAACAGAGCACAATCAAATGAAACACACATTAGACTAACTTTTACAAAGGACACCAAGACGTCCTAAACTAATCATCTCCTGGGAGACACATTTCATAGAGGTGAACTGCAGTACCTATCACTGAACCAGTCTTTATTTTCTAGATTTAGCACTTGTTTGGAACTTCAATATATTTCAATTTAGTCATCTCATTTAGTTTTCCTTTTCTACTTGTTTAATATGGGAGGAACTGATTCTCCGCCATAAAGATAATCACAGACAATAGAATGCTCTTTTCTCCACTATAGACAATTCCAATTCCATGAGATTAAACTAAAGGTTCACAATCCATTCTAAGTAATCAGTCAGCGCCAGAGAGGCATGCAACGAGCCCAATCTCGACTTCCTGGATACCCAACAACCCACAAGATGCACCAAATGAAACAACATGGAACCACCAACAATATCATTCAAGAAAAAAGAACACCAAATGAATCAAACCAGTTCAGGATTCATCACGGCACAAGAAAACACAGGAAAAGGTAAGCATCTAACCAGAATATCAGTCACAACGAGCACGGAATGGAATTGCTCGACCTCCCCGATATCGCGGCAACCAATTACGAGTCCACCTTAATCTGCATTGCAAACCAAACAAGATTAAAATCCGAGCCCATTCCGCACGCAAGAATGCGAAGCTCATGAAAGTTAGTCAAAATCGACGCCCGAAATGAAAAATACAAAGAAGAAGGGGAAAAAGCGAGACCTTGGCTAGAGAGAACTCATCGTCGGGAATAATCGCCTTGCCAGCGGACGCGGGCTGAGCGGAATCGGCCGCTCTCGCGACGAACGCGAGCTCGCGAGTAGCGACACCGACTCGCCTATCGCCGGCCGAGACGGGCGGCCACGATCGGGCGCCGACGGCGCGGGCGGAGGAGAGAGGGAGCGCGGCGGTGGCCGCAGATGCCGGACCGGCGGTCGTGAGCGCAGGCGACGGGAGCTCCGTCGGAGATCCTACCGCGGAGCGAAACCCCAGAATGGGAGGAGCAAAGAAGAGGGCGGCGGCGGAGTCGACGAGAAGGCGCAGCCGTGGACGGCGGCGGAGTCGACGAGGAGGAGAAGGCGCAGTCGTCGGGATGAGAAGGCGGCAGAGTCGGCGAGGGTCTGACGTTTTTGACTTCGGGTAAGGCGAGAGAAAGTGTTCGTTTCATCGTATGTAGTCAACAATGTGTTTTCGAGTCCGAATGATGTTCCGGCCCTAACTCAACTAAAAGCATGTTTATTTTCTATGCTCGGTTTGTGTTTTTGGTTGTGTTCGGGTCGGGTCGGCTCGGGTTTTGGACACCCTCCTAGTTACTAATCTTTGGGTGCAATTAAATTCCGAGCCGCGCAGAGAGAGTCAGTGTTCGATACTCATGAACTTGTAAAATTTTTCTATATATCTTCGGTATTAAATGAGTTTTGCTAACAAGTGTCACGAGAGTATCAATGAAATATGCCAGACCAAAAAAAGTTCAATTTTCAGGAACATTGATAGGGTATGGTCTCTTTTTTGGCTTTTTTATTTTGTGGGTCGACATCGATAGTGAACGTTACGAAACATTACCATATTCCTATATTTGGTTACTTCGAATTATTTTATATGACGATGACGATAGCAGTAACAATCACAATAATAACAGCAAAAAAAAAAAAAGCCGAAACGACGCACCAGTCTGGCTAAACGACACGGACGCGCCACAGGACGGGCTCACGTGAAGAAGATAGAGAAGAAGAGAGGAAGGCGGCCTGGCCTGCTCCCCCGCGTGATTTCAGCCTGACGAACACCCCACGCGCCCGGCGCGTGGCGCAACGGCCCCTAACCACCTCTCTTCTTCCTCCCTCGGAAGAGAGAGAAAGAGAAGACACAAAGAGAGAGAAAGTGACAGGAGAGAGAGAGAGAGAGAGAGGGGGGGGAAGTGACGGGGAGAGTGAGAGGAGAGAGAGAGAGAGAGAGAGATCGTCACTCCCATCGCAGCGAAGACCAAAGCCTTCTCTCTCTCTTTCTCTCTCTTTCTCTCCATCTCTCTCTGTCTCTCTCTCTCTCTCCATCTCTCTCTTTCTCTCTCTTGCCGTGGCTTCGTCGGGAGCCGATTCCTGCGGATAGTCGCGGCTCGAATCGAGCCGTCCAGGAATGGACGACGAGCCTCTCCTCCAGGGCTTTGTCCGGCCGCCGCCGCTGTTCTCCCTCCCCGAGGACGACGAGATCGCCGTCCCTCCCCCTCCTCTCACCCCGTCCGAGTTCAAGGACCGCCTCATCTTCGGCCCCTCCCCGCCCCCGCGCGACGCGTCCCCGATCGCCGACGCCCTCATTTCCCCGCCCCACCCCGCCTGGCCCTCCTCCTCCTCCCCCCTGGAGGAGCCGCCAACGCCGCCGCCGCAGCAGCAGCAGCCCTGGCTGATCGACCCTAACTTCTTCTGGAGCAAGAGCAACCTGCACCGCTCCAAGACCGCCCCCGCCATGGCCGTGATCAACGACCTCAACAGGCAGAGCGCGCCGCCCAAACTGCAGTTCGCCTCGCCGTCGATCATACGGCAGGCCGTCGTGCTTCTGGTATTGTACCTGTCGCTCGGCGTGATGATTTATTGGTTCAACAGGGATAATTTCTCTGCGACCGAGACTCACCCGGTTGTGGACGCGTTGTATTTTTGCATTGTGACAATGTGCACGATCGGTTATGGGGATATCACGCCGAACAGTATTACTACGAAGCTTTTCTCTATTATGTTTGTGCTGGTGGGATTTGGTTTTGTGGATATTTTGCTCAGCGGGATGGTCAGTTATGTGCTCGATTTGCAAGAGAACTACATGTTGAGGTCGGTGAAGGGTGATGGAGAGAAGAAGGATTTAGCGGGGACATATATTTTTGATTTGAAGAAGGGGAGGATGAGGATAAGAATGAAGGTGGCATTGGCACTGGGTGTGGTTGTTATCTGTATTGGGATTGGTGCTGGGGTTATGCATTTTGTTGAGGACCTTGATTGGTTGGATTCGTTTTACCTTTCTGTGATGTCAGTGACCACTGTCGGCTATGGTGATAGGGCGTTTAAGTCGTTGCCTGGTCGTATTTTTGCTTCAATTTGGTTGCTGGTATCCACTCTTGCTGTTGCTCGAGCATTTCTGTTTCTGGCTGAAGCAAGAGTGGATAAGCGCCAGAGAAAGATGGCCAAGTGGGTGCTAGGTCAGGACATGACCATTGCTGAGTTTCTTGCAGCTGATATTGACAACAATGGATTTGTAAGGTATGCATGCTTATTACCCAGTAGCATTCGTTGAGGCTGGCTTCTTTAATGACCATAACTCTTGGGAAGACATTGCACGACTATGCTTCCTTTTCAGTTCTTCTTTAATTTCACCTTACCATTTGAGATGCTCTGAGCATTTCCCAACTTCTAGCTTCTTAGTAATTGAAGTAATGTGAGTTAGTGGGAATGGTTGCTTCTGTTTAATATGTCTTGTAACAGTTTAGTGGATAAATTATGTAGTATGAATGATATAAGAATCTTTAACTGTCTGAGTTGTGGATATGTGACCTGGACAAGTAAAATTCAGTATAGTTCACAAAAGGAAGAGTTGAAAGTCATATAAATGGTATTGAGTTATGCACAATAGTGTAATATTGCTAGCTGAAACCTTAAAACCTTTTTCAGCCATTTGAAGCAGTTGAACAGATACGAAGTTTTCTGTTGTTCAGTTATGAAGAAAATACTGAAATGATGGTGTTCATTCACTGTAAAACAAAAATGCATGTTGTCTTAAGTAAATGTTGACAGCATGTCTATTGGCTTTTTTTCTTCTCTATCACTGAGTTTGTACCACTTTCTATAATTTTGGGGGTACTCAACTGATAAAGGAAAGAAGGAAGAAATAAGAAATATGTTTATATGGCTTTCACATGCTATTGCAGAAGGCCTCATTTATCCCGTGGCAGTTCAGTGTCTGACCTGATCATGCCAAAAAGATTATTACTTTGGATCAATACTACGAAAAACCTCAAACCGATACACCCATGATAGATTTACTCCAAACTAATTATGGGGTCAAAATCCCAAATTGATACACTCATAACATATTTACCCTCATCAAATTTTACCGCGAAATTGTTAAGCTACATGACACATCACAATAACTCAATCGACATGCCAAGTCTACGCAGAAAGCCATATCAATTCACCTTAAGTTTGTCTCAGGTTTACCAATTTGAGATTTTTAGTGACTTAAAAATTAGTTTGGAGTAAATTTGTCACAAGTGTACCAATTTGGAGTTTTTGGTGACCTGAAAATAAGTTTGGGTTAAATTTGTTATAAGTGTACTAATTTGGGATTTTTCATGGTATTAACCCTTACTTTTTTTGCATAATAAGTTTAAGAGAAGAAAAGAGGGTTTAATCCAAGAATTGAAGGGTTGTGGAGAAGATACTACTTTGATCTCACCTAGCAAAACAGAGCATGCAAGTAGAATAGAACTGTATATGCTAACCGCACTGCCATCCAAAAGAATTTTGAGCAGGATAGCCTTTAATAAACAAACATTGCATGACCCTAAAATCTGTTCCAGGTAATGTCCAGCTAGTCTACAGTCTCCTCAGAATGAGTAATTGAGTTAATATCAAATATATCTCTTGGGAATTTTGTGACAGTGAATGGAAATTGATACTTAGGATTGGGAATCCTTTTCTGCTCTCCATCATGTTTCCTTTATTTTCCAAAGAACAGTTTCGTTATCTCTACTTTCAATGCTTGGATTTTCTTTACTTTTCTGCTGTGCATTCTCAGTTCTTAGATAGAATTTTCCTGC
This sequence comes from Eucalyptus sp. ANBG9806169, assembly GCA_014182395.1. Lineage (NCBI taxonomy): Eukaryota > Viridiplantae > Streptophyta > Magnoliopsida > Myrtales > Myrtaceae > Eucalyptus > Eucalyptus sp. ANBG9806169. Next base: position 3,462,926 of record CM024576.1, on the reverse strand, counting down.
CAGCCTATGACATGTGGAAATTTTTTATTCATTTCTTTAGAGTGACATTATCATACAAACACTAGTCCTAAGGTGTACCATATCATCAGTCCAGTGATGGGCTGCTGAACAGTGAGAAGAAGTTCAAAAATCTTGTTTCCTTCCATTCCTTATTACTGCCTAATAAAAGGAAAATAGAATCTATTCCTCATCAGAAGTGTGAGATTATGATTTTTCTCTTTTTTTACAACGTCTATTCTCCTTCTTTTTAGTTGAGTTCTTGACTAGAAAGTAGTAGGGAGAATGTCAAAGTCTTTGCATTTAATGGTTTCGTTTCTGTAGAGCATAAAACCAAAGTGTTTTCTTAGTACTAAGTCATGAATCTTCTTTACTGTGAGAGAAAAACGCACCTTCAAAGTTATGATAGCAATAACATTTCTATATCATAGAATATGATTTGCTTATGTTGTTTTGGGTTTCTGCACTTTCTGGTTCTGTGACAGTCAGGAATATCAAATTAGGAATTTTCCTTATCCTATGTTGCTTCCCATATTGTGTGCATGATTTTTTGATAGATTGAAAGTATTTCTTAACTTACATAAAGGTTTAGTGTAGATAAGTGGGGAGTATGTAGCTTTAGCAGGGAGGCACAATTTCGCTGACCAGACCACCCTAGTGGAAAAGGCTGATATGTTAAAGAGAATTATTTGCGATTGGAGTCACTGTTTGACTGCTCACTCTGGCATAATCGGGGCTTCAAAGTCCAAACTTATTCTGAAATTCATTCGACTGTCTCTTCTATGCTCGTGGAAAGATCTGTTCAGTTTGGGCTAGAGAGGGATTGGATGTTGAGTCTTATCACTAACAATTTAAATAAACAATTTCAAAAGATGGGGAGAACTTCAATTGTGATAATCAGTATAATCACCATGGATTCACTTTGCCATTCCCTTAAAAGGAGTTTATAGACTGATGCATCCAAATTTGCATCATTTTTCAACTAAGTGGAGTATATAGGATGCATCCAAATTCGCATCATTTTTCGACTAAGTTGAGTATATAGGTTGCCGCATCCAAATTCCCACCAGTTTTTCTTGTTTGAAGCATGTTGTATAATTGACTGCTGATCCTAGGGACGAAAATCCTCTTAGTTGGCACCCTCTTGGTGCAGCAAAAGGTTACACTCATTTGAAGCATCAGATTGAGATCTCCGTTTTTTAATATATTGGCCAGTGATTGAGGTCCCAATTTAGTAAGTCGTTCTGTCAAACCCTTTACAGTAATTTGCATTGAGAAAAAGTTAAAGTTTTTGCTGGTGTTTTCAACCATGTGAAACTGTTTGAGCAAGTTCACGGTGTGTTACGGAGTGTATTGTTGAGCTACGCCCACCACGCAAGGTGTTAGCTTGTTTAACTTTTCACTTGGTATCTTTGTACTTTGCAAGTGCTTGCTCAGAACATTTGCCATTCAACTTGATGGGAATAGTCTTCGAATATTGTCTGTTATGGAATTAATTAATTAAATTTGCTCTACACCTATAAGTTTGTTAGAGTTATGGAAAGCCTAAACTGGATGTATGTGATTCTTCCTGAGTTTAAGCTTATATTTATATTCAATATAGCTATTAAATCCTACTTTTGCCAATTTCTAAATGTGCATCTGTCAGACTTGGAGCTCTAATGAAATTCACTGCTGGTGTCTTTGTGCAGTAAATCCGAGTATGTCATCTACAAGTTAAAAGAGATGAGAAAAGTTTCAGAGAAAGACATAATGCAGATCTGCAATAAGTTTGATCGGTTAGACAACGGCAAATGTGGGAAGATTACTCTTGCTGATCTCATGGAAAGTCATAACTAATCAAGATAAGCTCTTCTCTTTGCAAAATGCACCGAGAAGTGGAGAGAAAACTGCAAGATAATGCTCGTCTTAAAGAAGGTAAAACAATTCCTGTGGTGTTGATATTCGGACACAGAAATGATGCTTTTGGAGATGGTTTCCCGATTGGACGGTCCCCCTACATTGTATCCTCCTCATTGAACTGCTTCCCCATATTCTTGTCGATATGCATTGCATATCCATATTGTGTTGGGCTCATCTGTCAATTGCACTGCCTGGTTGATGACTAGAAGCATTTTCACGAGGCAAGGTTTTGCCTTCATTCTGCCTTCTTTGAAACGTGCCTTAGATAGAGGAGGATTCATTAGGAAAGAAAACACTATTTCAAGCAGGAATGATACTGCACAAATTCTTTCTTTTTATGAGACTTGCTTGAATTATTCTTTGCCAAAGGCCAGAAAAGTAGAGGGATTCTGTCACTTATGTATAAAGAGTAGTGTATCTTCGGCTATGTACCAGCGAACCTTTTATTTGCTCTATGAAGTGTATGTATTTGAAGTAGAAATAAAAGTTCTATACGACTCTCGCTCTCTGTTGCACTCTCTTTCTGTGGACTATTCGAACTTCTCTGTGTTGATTACATCCATCATTTGATTAGGGCCTTTCTGGAAATAGGATCAGTTCTTGTGTAATATCTTCAAGGAAATTAAGGTATGTCTGACTTTTTGCCGTTAGCTGCTTTTGTTATATTAAGAAGTGTTTTTGGAAGCATTTCCAAGTGAAGTGGTAATATATCTTCAAAAAGACAATCTCTCGAGCGGCTCCAAAAAGGAAATTTTTCGATTTAAAAAGAGAAAGCGAAGGAGAAAACATACTCAAATTAGATTTACATGGGGAAGTGTATATCCCTTATTTGCATTACATACGTACATGATCCACTGGGGTGTCAAGGGGTCAGGTCAGGCATAATTTTCATGATAACCCGACCCGATCTGAAACCCTACAAGGGCGTGATTGACCCAATCCGATCTGGTCGAGACCCTAAATTTTAAAGTCAGGTCGGGTCCAATCGGGTCAAGCCAGCAGGAGCATTTTTGACAGCTTTATGATCCAGAGGTTATTTCATTTTTGCAACTCCGCGTTTGAACAACTTACCACAAAAAGCTTTAAGAGGATATCTCCTTTGTCCTTTTATGATTGGATGGCTTCTTGTGTGATGAATGGGAGGAATGGATGATCACCCACAGGATGATTCGTCGCTTCGGAGATTGAGGAAGTAGGAAAAAAAATTGAATTATTGCACCCTTCCTTCCAGGACTTTCCTTAACTTTTGCAATGATTTGACTTGTAAATGTAATCTTCTTTGTTCTTTTCTCCACTTCATTTTTCTTCATTTCTTTTCCCTTTCTCCACAATCAACCATATATATATGTATGGAAGAGGGATTTTAAGTAATTCATGTTTGGTTGAATTTTTGGGGGATTCTTTAAAGAAAGCAAAGAATTTTAGGTTTAATGGACTTCTCAAAATACAAATTGTGTTTTGTAAAGTGTAATTTGAAAATTGAGAAGCAATTTGGTTTAAATGATGTTTGGAAAAATTACTTGTAAAGGGGAAAAAAAAAAAATATACTCTTAACCAGTGTGTAAAGAATGGCTTCGGCCTCTAGTGAGCTAGATCTAGCATTAGCGACCGGTTGCATGACCACAGGCAACCTCCCATGACAACTACTTGTCACACAACCCAAGGCAACTGTTGCCTTAGGTCACGCAATCTTAGGCAAGACTCACCAATGGTCAAATTGGGCATCACCAACGACATCAGATGAGGTGGTCGGTGGTGAAAGCGTTTTCGGAAATTTTGAAAATTTAGGAATGGCGAAAATGAAAGAAAAAATATATTAGCATTGCAAAAATGCTGAAGCATACAAACTTGCCTTAGGGCCCGTTTGGTTCGGTTTTGGGGAAATGATTTTAGGAAAAATGTAAATATCTTTGGAGTAAAGGGGTTTTTCGAAATGCAACATAATTTGGTAAATTGTAACTTCGAATAGCATTAGAAAATAGCTTTGGCATAAATGCAGTTTGGTAAAACTCACATTTATAAAGGGCTTTTGGTATATATATATATATATATATATTATTTATTTTATTTTTTTTGAAGTCTGAAAATTAAATCCGGTGTAGGTTGGCCATCGGCCAATCGCCAAACAACTACTGGACGGCCAGGCAACACTACTTGAGGTCACGCACTCAAGCAACATCACTTGACTCTTGGGCCACACCACTCCAAGCGATGGTTGCCGGGAACGCACGGCCCCTAAGCGGCAGTGGTAGTCGTCAGAGAAGCCCGACTTTTAGGTGGCAATTAGAGAAGATGAACGGGGAAGAAGATAAATAGTGATGGATGAATAGTAGACTTGTATTTCAAAAATGCTGAAAGAGCAAAGTAGGTCCCTGCCTACATTGGGTTTTCAGTATTCGTAATGATAGCATTTGGTCAAGGAAATCTAGAAAACACTTGCCAAATGCTTTGTATTTTCCCAAGGGAATCTAAAAGCCCAGAGTCCATTGCAAAATCTGAACTAAACAAAGCCTTAAACTAAGAGGCTCTAGGGAACTTTGGAAATGCAATCATTTCCTCGAAACTCTCCAAAAAAATTGTCAAATGCTTTATCGTTTAGCCAACGACCTTTAGGAAAGTCATTCCCAAACACACTCTTCATTTCTTAAATATCTTATTTTAAATATGTTTTGTAAATAGGGATATTTTCACCCCGGTTTTTTTTCTCAAAATCAAACCCATTTGGTTTAAATTATTGGACAAATTAATCTTCAATTTTGTTGAAGCATGTGGGGACATTTGTTAACACCTTTCCAGGCAATTTAGGGTGCATTTGCTAATCATTATGTTCCCGAGAACAATTTTTACTTAGAAATGATTTTTTATTTTATTTTGTTCCCGGAAGCAGTTCACGATTGAAGGCGCTTGGTAAAACCCTTAAAATTTTTATTCCCGGAATAAAAATGCGTTTAGTAAAATCTTTAAATTTCTAATCCAAATCATTTTCTTTTTATCGTTTAATAATTTTATTATATTTTTTTTTTTTTTTTCCCATTTTCATCTTCTCCTTCCACATGACGGCGATTAGCTAGATGAGGGCTGGCAACCTCGCCTGAGCGTCGCCGGCACCTAATGACCCAAGCCATGGCAAGGCTCATCGACCCGAGTCTCGCTATGAGCTGAGTGAGGCTCGGCCTCTCCGAGCTACCTCCAAGTCAACATTGGCCGAGCCTCTCCGAGCTACCTCCAAGTCGACATTGGCCGAGCCTCTCCAAGCTACCTCCAAGTCGACATTGGCCTAGCCTCAACCTCACCCAGATCTGGCGAGGTCGAGCTTGCCCAGCCACCAACAAGGCTTGGCCTTACCGAGCCACCGCCAGCTTGGCCTCGCCTTAGCTGACGACATTGACCTAGAGGTGACTCAACAAGGCCGAGCCTCCTCGGTGGTTGGGCGAGGCTCGATCTCGCCAAATCTAAGCGAGGTCGACCTCACCTAGCCATGGCAACACTTAGGCTGACGAGCCTTGTCATGGCTCAATGCCACCGACCCTCATCTGGTCAATCATCGACCCTCATCTAGTCAATCATCGACCATAGCCGAGGGTAGTGGTGACCAGCCAAAAGGAAGAAGAAGAAGAGGAAAGAGAAGAGAAAAGAAGAAAAATTAGCTTAATTCTAAAATTGTTCTCAAGAACAAAAAATAATTTGTTTTCTACTTCTTGATTTTGTTCCAAATTTATTCTAAAAAAACAAAACAAACAAATTTTTGTTCATAGGAATAAAAAATTCACTAGACAGATTTTTGTTTTTTTGTTTTTTTGTTCCGGAGAATAAAATAATAGAATCAAACACTATTTGGAGTGTTACCAAATAGGGCCTTATTGATCCATAGATTGCTACTTTCCTATCTTTTATGCTGGAACTTTCCTTTTGTTTTTGTCCATCATGCTAGAAAAATTAACTTCTTTCTCCAAAAGGACAAATACAAACCCCATCGAATGTGTATGTAGTTCGAAACTCAATTCACGTATTAAATTGATGGTTCCTTCCAATGTCAAGACCATAAAGTCTAGAAATGCTAAAAAGGAAAAGAAAAAAAAAGAAAGGAAAAGGAAAAGTGCTTAACTGAACCTTTCTAGACATGTTCTACCATGAAAAAGTCAATGACACTTCTCGTGATCCTATGGTTCAAGATGATCATGTATATGTAGACTAAGGGAACCATGCCCTCAAAAATCTTTTTCTTTGAAGAAACATGAGATCGTCTATGAAGAGATATGAGTTTGGATGCAAAAGAAGTTAGAACTAGGCTCGAACCTCTATCTCAATCATGTAAAGCTTAGACAAAAGCATAAATGAACGGTTTTCTGATAACACAAATCGATAACATTATATTATTGACAAATTATAGAGTTCATGATTGGATGGGGAGAATTATTTTTTGCCTCCGACACATGGTTTTGCTCAAAAATGCATTTTTTATCAATGCTAGTTCACATGTCATTGTTATTCAAAATGGGAAAAAGTATCAAAAAAAGTCATAAACTTATTGTAATTATGTCAATTGAGTCCCAAACATTTCAATTGTATTAATTGAGTTCTAAGCCTTCCCATGATTTGCCAAATGAGTTCTTTTGAAAGGATTTTTTTAGTATTTTTCTCTTCAAAACAAAACCTAGAAGAGTTTACTGATTTTTTGAAAACTTCACAATAATAGTATGCGAAGGAGAGAGATAATGAAGTGATGGATGGATGTGAGAGAGAAGGAGAAAGATGATGAAGTGATGGATGGATGTGAGAGAGGGGGGTTGTAAAGAGTGTATTTATTTCCCAAAAAATGAATGATTTGAAAAAGATTATCTTCATAAATGATTGCTTATACTCCTTATAAAGATGAGCAAATGGAAAATAATTTTACCATTCATGAAATTTGTTAAACATAAAATTGTTGTTAATAATAAAAGCATTTTTCATTAACTAATTATTTCAAGCGATACAAATAATCATTTTTAAGGAAAATATTTTCAAATAATTAATTTCCACGAAACAAACGGAGCCTACAAATGGAATGTATGTATCGAATCAAAATTTATCATTAGAGGGTAATTTGGTAAGTGAATTTGATTATGGACAAAGAAGTGAATTTCAAGCTTTTGAAAATGAAAATCAAGCATTGTTTCCATTTCTCTTTTCATTTTCTCATCCCTTTTAAAAAAAAACATATAAAAAGAAAAAAAGGAAAAGTCACATAGATTTCTCTACTTATATGTTTTATAAATTGACAAATAGACAAAGACATTGATTTCGAAGATAGACAAGACTCCCATATAAGAATCGCGTTCACGCATGCACCCGTGCGTGTATGTATCACCACTCTATTTACAATACACAACTCCTTATTCCAAGTGCTTTGGCATAGAATTACAAGTAATTAATTAACGTGTCTCATGTGTTCCATCCATTGTAGTGCTTCGATCTCTGTAATTCATATGCGCCGGTGCCCTTCAACTCCAAATAGTAAAAACACCATATTCACCTGTTTGCACACATGATGCTTTTGACTTTTGGTTTTTCTAAAAAGCACATGCGAGTTCCAATAATTCTTGCTGATCAAAAGCACCTTTTTTGCTTGAAAGATCAAAGGCAGCCTCTATTTGCCAGTTGCAGATTATTGGATTACCATGTGACCAATCTCGAATTGGACAAAAGCAACCAGCTGACCCAACCTTTTACAGAGTGATGTTCTCGGAGAGCTTTTTGTCTTCATTTTCTCAATCTGTCCAGAAAAGGGAACATCATCCTCCCATTGGACCTCCCTCGGCAGTGAACTAAAGACAACACTTCCATGAAGCCACAGTGGTCCAAGACTTGACAGAGAGGTCATAGAAATCCCACAGTAACGCAGACCAAGTCATCAGTCTTCGAATTATGTGACTTTATACGAGAATCATTGGAGTGCCCTTTTGAATTCTTGGATCGGGGAGGTAGTATTTTGTCTTCACTGACCTTGACAAGGTGAACCCACACAGAGAGAAAGAGAGAGAGAGAGGGGCACTATTGACTATTGAGTGAATGAGTACATAGCGTTTGATCGAAAGGAGGGAAAAGAAACATTATTAAAAAAGGCAAGCTTGAATTTAATGCACCTGGCCTAGTCAACTTGTCCTATTGCAATCTATGACAGTTGATGACTCAATCAAACATTGTTTTTTTTTTTTTTAAATGCGGAGCAACCTATTCTAACAATAAAAACAACGGGGTCCTTTTCTTTCTTTTTTCTTTGCACAGTAGTCAGTAGACTGGTGGGGCACATAATTGCGGGATTCAAATTAAAAAGAACTCTTTGTGGCTGATGAATGTGAAGAAGGTTTTGGTGGTTAGAATCAGTCAAATGTGCTTCTTAGCCATGGAAAAAGAATCAAACCCAGTAGACCTTTTCACATCTGAGAGGCAATTATCAGCTATATACATTGAACAATCAATCAAGTGATTAGCGTATTCATATTTCTTACTCAGGAATTAGTTCAAATCACAACACCGGTATTGCTCTCTTGAGAAAATCACTCATAGCACGACTCGTATACTGTAGAATTTGTTTCACTACGTGCATTTTCGAGATCTTTGAACATTAGAGATTAGTTGAATACGTAAAAGACTTCTCGTAACTGTGCCTTTTACTAATAGGGGGAAAAATAATTATGAACTATCTAGATGGGTTAGATGGAAAACACGATTGATGTTGAGCTCATTGTAAAGGGTGCAACTTCTTCTGCCAATTAGCATATATTATACAGCCACGAGGGCTATATTTTAACCTCTATAGGAACATTCCTAGTGGAGTATTTGTTGAATAGTGACGAGCAATTTGACTTCATATGCAAACAAGTCAAAGTAAATGATACGCATCACAAGATGGCAAAAAAATAAACTAAAGGAAAAAATATTTGGAAATATAATGATAGAGATTTTGGTCAAGGTGACCAATATGACGTGATGTGTTCTTCACTTTCCTTATATCTATTGCAAAAATTCTGTCAACGTTCACAGGTGGAATATGAACTTGGCAATCTCAACTAGATCTGAAAGTCAATAATTTTTTCAAGTGGGTGATCTTGGCGGTAACTTGATAGAAGGTCCTCGAAATGTTTTCTTTCTATTTTATTTTATTTCACTTTATTAAGTGAAAGGGGACACCCCGTGATGTTGCAGGTTGATAGCTAGAATAAGTCATGTTTGTTTGTCATTTATATCTTTTACACATGGCAGTTCCACATGTAGAGACTAAAATGATGAATATGGTCATTTTGAATGTTTGTGTAGATTATATAAGACGGGTTAGTCCAGTTTGGTTTGATGGTCTCGCTTGCTTCCAAAAAATCGTCCATAGTAGGAGTTTCTTAAATGGGAAAAGACATTAATGGGGGTAGTTGTGGATAATCAATAAGATTGGTCTAGCCGTTGAGAAATCAACTTTTTATTAATGTGGATTAAGCACATGTCATAAACTCAATCCTCCAAATTTCACGGTCGGGCCATCTAACTAAGTTTTGGCTCGGTCTTAACTAATTCACGAGATTAACAAGATACTTCATGAATTTAAATTTTGCTCATTTGAAATGGATTTTCAAATCATTAAAAAAGGAAAAGAAAAAAAAGGGGGTCTCAGACTATTTACAAATATAAATATAGTGACTGAGATCACTCAAGTAAATTATTATAGATTAAGTATTTTCCTTGCCTTACGAGGAAGCAGCTTTGAAAAGGCTAATACTCTCTCTTTTACGCCCTTTTCCGCATTTTTAATTTTCCATATCTTTTTTCAATTTTTTAAAGTTATCTATTAACTTTTTATGATATTTCCAATTCAAATTAAGCATCCTTAGTTTTTATGATACCCCCAATTCAAATCAAGCATACTTAGTTTTATTCTTTTGTGAACTTAGTCGCTCCACATGGTATGAGGTTAACATTTGATATTGTGCATGTTTTGAGCTTGGTGTTATTGTTATGGAGCATATCATATGACTCTATGCATTATGCATAGTTTATATGGTCTACCATAGAAAATTAGGCATTAATTAGAATCCTAATAATACAACATATATATACACTCATTAAATATATAATTTAATTAGTTTATTGATTAATTACTCTTATGAACCTACTTATGTTGTGTAATAGGTTCTTCGAGACCAAGGATATAAACATAGTAAATTAATTCATACAGCTATCTTAGTATCCTAAAGTTCCTTTTTTCTATCTTTTCCTCTAGTGTTTCTAAAAAAGTAAATAGCTTGATATTATTCAACGTTTTTCCAATCTATTCCCGCATTTGATTGTTGAAATAATAAATGAATACGAAATCATAACTACATGTAGGTGAAATCTACTCAATATCATACTCTTACCATTTTAACTTTCGTGAGCAAAGGGAACTAGCTAGAATTGACAGTGCATCCTCAAATTCTAGAAGGGTCAAGTCAATGACACAATTCTAAATTAGCGAAACTATGTATAACTTTCTCTTCACGACATTTCTTTGTCTCTTAATTTGAAAGAGAATTTGGAGACTTAGGGAATCGGGCCACTATCAACCCTCTTATGTCTGCTAGTGTCGGTGAGCGGTAGTGAAATGACAGTCGTAACAGATGTAGAATTTGACAGGTCGAGGAAAAATAAATCGAAAATGAAATTATCGAACTAGACAATCGAATATAAAATTAGCTGGGATAATAGAGGTCTAGCAAAGAAGATGCGCTCCAATGTGACTACATCTCAAGTCCCTTTATGGAATGATGGAGGGTAGTTCACATGAGTTTGGAAAATGAAAAATTAGGTTTTGAGCTCCAAAGCCTTCTTGCGCCTCAAATTTGTGGGATTTTGCCGCCAAAGAAATGCGTCGCCGTCTCATAGGTTACACACCTAACAAAAAACCTGCCCCCCCTCTCTCTCTCTCTCTCTCACTCATACGAAAGTGACTTCCAATAACGCAATAATTTTTAAAAGAAAATAAAACGACTATACTTTTAATTTTTTTCTTTTATGGTTGAATGTAGACAATACTTTATGTCACGAATAATGGACGCAACTTAGGGTCAACAATTTCGTGCTCTTTTTTTAATACTAGAAAGTCCTCCTTCTTAAGCTAACCCTCCCATTTGATCAACCATTACTTTCACATACATATCAACGTCTCTTCATCCATATGTCATGCCGCAATAACATCTTACCCTTCCTATGATCCTTCCTATGATCCACGTATCATTCGCTGATGTCGAATTTTAATATTTGAAGTTATTTCATTCTTGCGTCTTTAGTTGGGTCATGTCGACGGCGAGCCATATGGAAAAGCTGAGGAGCATGCGGGGACGTCATCTTACGCATTATCCAGACCCCACTATTTTTCAAGACCGAAAACTCACTTTAAACAGATAAATCTCGAGTTTATGAAATACCCATTTGATATAGTGAATCGGGTATGATGGGAAGCAAGCCTAAGATGGGCACGAACCCCGTTAAAATCAAACATTCATTGCTAAATTGTTTCCAAGTTAACCAAGATGAATTTTGGGTGGCTGTCTATTCACTCATATGTGAACAATCTTCAGCTTTATTTCTCACTAAGACTTTTTTCCTTGCAGATAAGGACACTCCTGTGGTAATCTAGTGGCTAAATGCTCTTGTTGCTCAACAACTAACCATATGAGAAGGTTGGTAGCTGTCACACATTTTTGCCAGGGAATATAGTAGGCCTAATAAGTCCTATGGACACCTAAAAGGAAGAGATAGGGAGAATTACAAAAATCAACATTGAGTTTGAATCATTCAACTTAGTTATGTCAATAAATATACATTATTAATCACCTGATTAGATCTATGTTTTTTAGTGCACGGTCAAGTAGATAGCCAATGGGAAGCTTTGGTCCCTCTATTCCTCTAAAGCTAAAGTTAGCTTTTTGATGGGCTATGATGGTGGCCCGCTGAAATCATGACATTGTATGGACGCAATTAGCCGCAAATTGTGGCGTGGCCATCAATTTATCTTTTAAATAATTTCAGCACAAACTCATATTCAAAAACCATTTCACCTCTCTTCTGCTTTTAGATCAAAAGGACCCTTTAGTCTTGCTTTTCGTTTTTGATATGGATATTCTTGATTATTGTGGGGACTCTATGCACGTTTTCTCCATATAAGTAGAGTCCGTGACAATTCTCGATCACATTTCTCTTCGAAGAAACCAAAATTCAAAATATTAGTTGCGTTTCCCCTTTTTCGCTAAATTTGTATGTGATCGATATCCATACAATAGGTATATAACTGCTAAAAGACATCTCTTAAGTGTTCTTACTTTTAAGAAGAATGAATATGAACTTTTTAGTATAAGGTAGGATATGTTATGTATCAATTTACCATGGTTGCACTGAAAATTTATTTCGTATGATTGCCAATTCCCTAAATTCTATCTATATGCATATCCATCATTTGATACCGCCCGATGATCACTGTTCGGGTCACCTCGATGATCACACTCCGAAGTGTAATTTGATATCGGGAATTAACCAATTCAATGATGCATCCGTTCATCTTATATGAATTATCTAGATGAATGGATTTGCTAGTGTCCTTAACATGAATATCACTTTAATCCAACAAAAAGGGTGTCCATTAATTCTTATTCTAACTATTCTCTGGCTGCTGAAAACTTAAATGTGAAATTAAATTGAGAGTTAGTCCAAGCTTTTCGCCTTTTTCTGATCTTTGAAAACTTTTGGTAGCTCTCAACGACCGAGTCCCAAAGTTAGGGGTTGGTTTTCTTTCTCATCATTTCGAGGTAGCATTTTTCCCCCCTCCTCTTTTGCCTCCTTGGGATTTGATGATTGCTAGAAATTTGTATTATTGTTGACCGTATAAAAAAGTAGAGAATTTATTTAAAAAAAAAATGGGTGGAAATTATCATTTTGTTCTAAAAGGCTAATTATCATTATCTGATTGAACAGATATGAATGGGATGGTGGAGAACAATCCCAGTGATACGATCTCACACGTAAGGAATCCGATTGTGGACACAAACCTAATTGACGATGAGTCACGAGGCCCTCGATTTAAACCATTTTATTATATATTTATTTCTAATCAATCCCACGTGTCAAATTCTACTTCCTAATCTTGTCCTTCTTTTCACCCCTTGCTTAAATCATACTCATATTACTCACTAAATTGATAAGAAATTCTAAAAAAAAAAGAAATTGATAGGTGACAAGTGTCGGTTGACAAGAGATTTCGATTTCAAGATAACTCTAAATTAAACCAACGTGCCCGAGGTAGATTTATAATAATCCGAACTTTTGGGGGCATTTTGTGGGGATGAGAGTGACATTGCTATAATTGCAATTATGACCCTGAAATTTTGCCAACCTAATAAATAAATAAATAAATATGTATATATGAAAGTTAGCTCCAGCCACCAAACAAGCAGGCTGCTCTCATGGTGCCAACGTTTACCGACTCAATGGAGCCGTAATCAAGAAAGGAGAAAATTGACAAAATAAGAAGAAAATAAACGCAGTCAAAAGAAGAAAGGATAAAATTATAAAAACATATAAGTGAGTCAATTTCTTTGTGGGAAGCATCTTTTGAAATTACTAGAAGGCCTAGGTCATTAAATTTTAAATCGATTCCACGTCTACATTCTCCTGACACCATAATGTCAATGTGATGAATCATTATTTTAGAAGAATGATAAGAAAAATAACGATAATAATATTTATAAAATATTAACAGCGTTCAACAGATAAACAAAAGGAAAGAGAAATAAGAAAAGATATGGTAATGACCGGATTGAGACCAAAGGCGTCACAACATTCCAGAGATTAGACGATGACGTTCGCCGCGTGTCAGCTAAAGGGAAGCTTGTTTCCTTGCAATCGTAATTAAGTTTAAAAAAATTATATTATTTTACTTTTACTTCAAAATACTATATAAATTTCATCAGGCAATAAAAGAATTTATGCGAATTTTCTTAATTAACGTTTATGTATTGTCAAAGTTTAAAGATGCTTTTTTGGCTCAAAGAATGTCAAAGTGCATATATATATATATCCCAAAATTTGGATTAAGCAAACGATAAAATAAAAATAAAAATCAATAAAAGCATCTTAAAAACTTGACTAAAATGGAGAAATAACGGGCTCTTAAAACATGAGTTGACCTCATTAACTATATAAAGTGTGCATGAAAATTCGAGCGCGCACTTCAATAGGACCACCTACATTTGACGATGTGTGGAATCGAACTAAAATGGTTCGTCCAATCACAGCATAGTTCCGTTTCGAAAGTACTAAATTAACGTCTAATCATCACTTCTAACCGAAACAAAAAAAATATCTAATCGTCACTTATTTATTTAGATAGTACCCTAAATTATCTCCACCCTAAATGCATTTCTTTTGTTCAATATCAAGGAATACTTGAGACTTTAGATTTAAATAAATGTGTTGTGAAAATTTAATTTTCCAATGCAAAGATCATTACCGGATTCCAACACAGTATATAAAGATAATATATATCTTGCTTTTAACCTTCATATATACAATTTGAGCCGTTAATTATCGAATTGATTTTTCTTTCTATGGAGAGAAAAAAAAGACCCCATAACTTTTTTTTTTTTTGGTCGAGACGACCCCATAACTTGACTGAATGGATGAAAGCTTTGAAATTGAATGGCGCACATTCACTGCATATCTTCCATTAAAATAAATATTTTCTTTCCTTTATGGAAAATTCCCTCAACGCCCCCCGCCCGCCCCTCTGAAGAGGCTTCAGGGGTCACACCCACGTGCCGGGTCACATGTCGGCTCCGGTCAAAATGGCGGTGCCAGTATCATACACGTGTAAGCCTATTATTCCAAAAGGGACAGATACAAAAAATAGTGAAGTTTGAATCGCTGACCATCTCTCTCTCTCTCTCTCAACATCGCTCACCAAAAAGATATCCTCCCCCTTTCTCTCTCTTCCTTTTGGATTTTCCCTTCCATGACTGCAATCGGTGGTCTTCGCTGACTTCTCTCCCACACCGCCCTTCCCCACATGGTAATGGCAATTCTCCACTTTCCCACCTTAATGTTCTGTAAGTTGGGTAATCATGACATTGAAAATCACATGTATTTTGTAGAGAGGAGGAGGAGAACCAGCAGATATATGAAATGGACACACGTCCATTCGATCGATACCATCGAGAGATCAGGATAAAAAGATTATATGATATTTATATATTAAAGGGCCGATCAATATTAGAGAATTTTCCAAACATGCAATGGGTTCCACATGTTCCGAGGAGATAAGTCGACTTTCTAGAAAGGATCTCGATATTTCTCGTCAGGGTAAGATTATAGTTTGTATAGAGTGCTGGATTATCATTTCAATTGACTGTCTTTTTATATGTGTGTTTATATATAGGTTGTGATAGAGGAAAGGGATATCTATATAAATATATATGTGTGGTGTGTATTGTGTAATTAGAGTGGATTAGCTAGGGGCCATTAAAATTTTGCAAAAAGTGGTCAAGGAAAAGAAATGTTGGACAAAGTCCAAGTTGAACAGATGGGAGGGTTTTGTAAGGAATGGAGATGTTTCCACATTAGAAACCACTTTTTTGGGAAGGTGTTTTGTCAACCTTCTCCGTAAAGTGACAATGTGGAGTCTCATTCAAAGCTGGAAAACCCTCCTTCCTCTCTCAATATAAATCACCACCACACGAAAGAGAAGAAACCTAGTAAAAGTCATACACTCCAAACCAAAGATCTACACACAGACTTCCAGGAACCTCTCTTTCCAAGTTCTCCTCCTCCTCCTCCTCCTCCTCTTCTTATTTTTCTCCTCTCTTTTGCTCCTTCCACATGTCTGATGAGCATAGAAACCCTAGCTATTACTATGACCCTTTCCAGAGCTCCCATTTCTCCTCTGCTTACGGTGATCAGCCATACGTGAGCTTCACTGATTGCTTGCAAGGCTCTGGTGACTACAACTCGTTGGCGACGACGGCTTTCGGCTTGTCGCCGTCGAACTCCGAGGTTCTTTCGTCGGCCGAGTATGGCCACCAGAAGCAGGAGATGGGAGGGGGTAGCGAGAGTACGAATCACAACCCGGCAACGCCCAACTCTTCGATCTCTTCTTCTTCTACTGAAGCTGGGGGGGAGGAGGATTCGAGCAGAGGCAGGAGATCGGAGACCCAGTTGAAGGAGAGTGAAGATGGAGGGGAGAGCTCTAAGAAACAGTAAGAAGTCTCTCCTCTTTTATCTTTCTGCTCATGCATGTAAAATAAGGAGGAGTCGATCTCTGAGTGGAATCTCGAACAACGTATGTCCCGATGTAACTATACTTGCATAATTGCCTGCGAATCCTTAACAACAAACTCGTACAAAACCTTAGTATAAATGGGCTTGTCTACTTATTTTTATTGGGAATGATCTTATTTATGTCAAGAATCAGTAAGTAGGCTTTCCTTGGCCCATGCATACTCGATTGAAGCAGGGGTCATTTACTGTGCCGTGACTCAGAAAACTAAGTGCTTTTTTTGCTTGATTTAAAGTTGAATTATTTGTCATGTGTAGGGTAATTACATCCAATCATGCAAGTGTTTTGTTTGCAATAACATGTTACATGCTTTTGACAAAAAACAGGAGCAAATCAAAGAAGAAGGGGGAGAAAAGAGAGAGAGAGCCACGCTTTGCATTCATGACCAAGAGTGAAGTTGATCATCTCGAAGATGGTTACAGATGGAGAAAATATGGTCAAAAGGCTGTCAAAAATAGCCCTTACCCAAGGTATGTTTGCTCTCTCTCTCTCTCTCTCTCTCCCTCTCTCCCTCTCTCCCTCTCTCTCTCTCCCTCTCCCCCCCTTTCTTTTTCTGCTCATTTTTTAGTCCACAACAAGATAACAAATTGGACATGAATACAGACACATTTGGTAGAAGGCAACAACAATTCAACTTTGTCCTTTCAAAGATTTTGTCCTAAACTATGTTCCACTTTTTCTCCCTGAATGTTCACATTTCACCAACTTAAATTTGACCTCAAGTTGGGACATCAAAGTCAATCATAACCCTCCTCAAATAATTCCAAGAAATCAATCTAACTTCCTAAAAATAATTCTGAAACCTGCATTTTCTTTTTGCACTTTGGTTTGTCTCTATTTACAGGAGCTACTACAGATGCACCACACAGAAATGCACTGTGAAGAAGAGAGTGGAGAGGTCATTCCAAGACCCTTCCATAGTGATCACCACCTACGAGGGCCAACACAACCACCCGATCCCGGCGACACTCCGGGGAAGTGGGGCTGGGATGTTTGCTACATCCATGTTCGCGGCGCCCACTGCAGCAGTCCCGGGCTATAACAACCCTCAAGAGATGATGTTTCAAATGCCTCACATGATGACAACAAACCAAGGTGGTGCAAATTTTGCTTATAACCCTCAAGCTTTGACTTCAACACATCATCACCATCATCATCAGCAATATAACCAAGGCCCACCAGACTATGGACTTCTGCAAGACATTGTTCCTTCCATGTTCTTCAAACAAGAGCCATGATTATATTCCAATTAAGTATCTTCAAAATCCTTCTTCAAAATCCTTCTAGTATATTGTATATATACATTAGTATAGCTACAGCCTATAGCCAGTAATTAATTACTGCTACCTTTTTCTTTCTTTCTTTTTTCTGACTGGTAACCCTATTTCATTAACTTCATCCTCAATCATATGATCTCACTTTTTTGGGGTACTTTCACAAAGGAAGATCAAGATCACTTAGATTAAGCTATTGGGGTCATTGGTTAGCCTTATGTTTTCCTCTCTCAGTAAGGAAATTTTGCACCAGCTGCTGGATAAGAGAGAAGAAGATTAGGTTGGTTAGATTCACATGCTGGGTCTTTTTAAATGTTTTGTCTTGTATTAAGGTTTTTATATTTCTATTAGCTTTAAGAAGAGATTATCGATGATGATGATTGTATTGTGACTCATGGAGTCACTCAATATATCTTTGTACTCTCTCTTTCTGGAGCAACCATTTGCACCGATTTATGGCTATTGGAGTGTGCGAGTTTAGTTTTATTGTTATTTTTCTTGCTAAAAATATCTAGCTCATTATGCTAAGAAAGTAAACAAATTCAAAAGGTGATAAAAAAATTCAAAAGGTGAGCAATGGCATAACAATCAATCATCTAGAACTTTGTTGAGAAAATGTAGAGAAGTCACTATCGTTTTGATGTTTTGGTTCATTTTCCGCTCGAAAGTTTTGAACTTCATCAATAAGTCACTGTTTGAAATTTTCAACTGAAGAAGATGAGCTATGCTGCTTTTGTCAAAAAGGTGCTGCACTAAAGCTTGCATTGGCCTATCCATGAATTATATAATATAATATATACCTATATATACGTGTGTGTGTATATATATATTGACACAAACTTTGCCATAGAGTCAATCATTTAATCTAGTTGAGATTAGAGAAAACATATTTCAGTTGAGAATGATCACATCACACAAGATTGTAGAAATGACATTAAACCAAAGTCGTTGACTGGGTATGCATTTGAAAAAATACTTTTATTCGTATAGACACATTTAAACCCCTCTCAGGCTGCAATTGGCCATTGAAAAACTAATTACATTGACAAAAGTTCATAGAATATTACCGTTTTATTTGGATAACACATCGATGGAACATCTGAACATTTAGTATGACTTATATAATGGATGAATGTAAATTGCTCTTACATGCTCATAAAGTAAGACTCTATCTATACGGGCAGTTGGCATGCCTCCTAATATTACTTTAGGTTGAAGATGTTTTGATTCGTATACCGGATCTGCCACATTAATATCAGGCACTTGATATTGAAATTTATAGAAACTCGACACGGACGTGCTCTTTATACATGTAGATAATGAAATTTGTAAAGATTCTGCCACACATGTTTTGGCCAGAATGTAAGAAAACGATTTCGGGTTAAGGTAATCAAATGAGAACGAGAATCGAGTAGGTACTGTCATCATTTTTGTACTAAATTGACGCAGTACGAAGTCTTGAAAGAAGCAGTATTGGCTTTTTATTCAAATTTGAATTTGTATCTTCCATATGAATACTCATCTTACAAGTACAAATGTGCATATTCTAAGCCCCGTTTGTGCAAATTATCTATTAGTATATGTGACTGAAATCCCATGTAGTAGGTGAAGACTTTTCTTAATTAGAGTTTTGTATGTGTCTATAAATAAATATTGAGAGAGTAATTTCTCAGACCAGTACATATCATGGTCACATGCATTTAATGTAAATCTATATAAACTATTGTAACTTGCAATAATGCCAAGGAACAATTTATTGAGAGGCTGCAGAATTGAATCAGGTTAATTATATGTATGTATTTGAGGGAAAATTGTCTATAAAGTCCTAAACCTATTGTATAACAACCAATTCAATCTTAAACTTTTTGATTTGATCAAATTTAATTTTAAACCTTTTGATTGCTTTAAATGTAGTCTTTTTAGCCATTGTTGGTTGGAAATTACTAACTTGGCCACTAACCGTCTAACATAGCATGAACAATGCTAACATGAATGATTTTTACAAATTTTTTTTTTTTTTTTTATGATTAATTTGATTCATTTCTTTACTTATCTTTCATTTTTCATTGTTTATCTTCCCGGAAAGGCCGGTTGGGGGTTGTCGGGGCCTCGGTGAGGGTCACAGCCCTTGCCCTCACTACAAGCCATTGCTGAAGCCCTGATGATCCCCATCGGCCCTTTTGAGGAGATGAACAATGAAAAAAGAAAAGAAAAGAAATTTATCAAAAATCCAGAAAATTTTAAAATAATTTGCAAAAACAGTCAATGTCGATGATTCTTGGCAATTTTTTGCCTGAAAAACTACATTGGCAAATTGTCAAAGAATTTAGGAATAAATTGGTCAAATTGAAAAGTTTTAGAACTGAATTGGTTGCCGTATAATAGTTTTAGCACTATTTGGACAATTATGCCATAGAATATCGCATATTAGTGTAGAGAGGGGGGGAGGGATCGATCTTGTTGACTAATTAGATTGATGATCCATTATACGAATTAACTATACCACATCGTATGCGCGACTTCTGAGGTAATGAATGATCTATGTGAGACTCATGCATAGCTCATCATTCTCATATTTTCCGATCAAGTCAAGAGGATAAGGTCAGCGTGAATACATTTATTTTAGTATTGACCAAAGTAGGTACCTAGGAAACATCACGAAATTAAAAATGAATATGACCTCCTCTCGTTACGGAATTTAAGGTGTGTTAATCTTGTATCAAGTCAAGGTGTGTTATGCAAATTTTTCTTATCTACTTTTGTGAAATCTCAATTTTGCCCCCCAAGAAAAGTAACTCAACCCAGAAAGAATTAACACGATCCAACTTTCAAAGTTGGCATGGACATTGTTGGAAGTATGGCTTGAGTTTGAGCTCATAAAGGAAATCCAATCTGGATAGGTTTCTTAGTTTGAGTAGGTTTATCTAAAATGGTTTTTTTACTTTGATTGTAAGATTTTATGGAACGACAACCAACTGTTCTGAAAACAAAAGTTATGTATTTTAACACTCTTACTTACGTTTAGGCTAGACATTGGTGTAGTACTAAGCATGAAATGAGGAGGCAAATAAGGGATTTGAAAAGATTTGCACTTAAGACCTTTTACTTTAGTAGGATGTGAAATTTGGTGGGACCAAATCTTTTCTATATAAGAAATGGCTTAATATTTAAAAGCTTGAACTTTTATATGAATACGTAATTTAATATAAGTCCCGCTTTTTCCGCTCCTTCCTTGGCTAATACACATGCATCACAATGTTTTGATCATATTGTTCCTCGTGGGACCCATTTTTAGCATATTATACCCCGACCATCATTCAAGTTAAATGGGGTTCATTTTGACCTTATTCTCTCTTTCGTATTTGTCATCCTCTTCTTCCTCGTTGCCTTGTCTCCTCCTATGTCCTCCATTGCACTCCTGACCTTGAAGTTTCTATAGCTTGCTTTGCTGCCTCACCAACCCCTGTGGCCTCGACCTGCCGTCATTGAGACATCACTCTCTCGACAATGTCATTCACTTCTAGATCTTGAAACTTTCGTCCTTACTTGGAAGCTCGACAAGAGCTTGGGAGTTTGCCGAAGCTACCAGATCTGGCTGGAGGTGTGGCATGAGTGACCCTCCTATGATCGTCATCATCCTTTGTGGAACCGCTAGTGCAGGAAAGTTTGGCATGTCGGAGCGGGACTTTAACGACCACTTTTACTCATGGAAGCACATGGAGCCCCATCTCATCCTCGAGGAGGTCCTCATCGAGTGCACTTTGTAGGACGCAAATTGCGCAACCCCAAGATCTCCATAACCAGAACAAGAACATGCATAATTGAGTAGAAAGATTAACGCACCTGTTTTAGAATCCATTGTTCTTTAAAGCGGAAGCGGAAACACAATGTTCCACGTGCAAGTCCTTCTCCTCTATTGCCCTCCGTATCACTGGCTCAATGAGGCGGCCCCCTCACATTTAGCGTTAGGTAAACGCTCCTTAGGTGAGGATACATGTGAGAAATTATGGTTAAAGGAGAGACTTGAGCACTATTTATAAAGTTTCCAGCTATGCCCCCTCATTACGGGCTAGGCTCAACTCGGCCCACACTAGCCAGCCTCATATTAGACTAATTAAGAAACTTTCTATCTCACCTTAGACCAACCCCGTAAAACGATAATCGTTAAACGGTAAGTTACAATATCAATTAATGTAGTCCACATTAAGAAAACTCTTACATGCTTTGTTGTTGGCTTCGTCTGAGTCGATTCAATCACGTCAAATGGCTACAAGACATTCGATATATGGAAGATCCTTGTCAAGGAAAGCAAAGATGAGAAACGGGACCTAAGCAAAGCCAAACAGTCTCAACCCGAGGATATCCGATTAGGACGAGGTGGCTGAGGAACACTTAAATTATTCCAAGGGAAAATGTCACAAATGATCCCCAAACTTCTACTTAATGTGCAATCTCGTCCCTAAACTTTTGATTTGCTCAATTTGGTCCTTGAACTATCGATAAATGTCCGATCTAGTCCATGACTATTTGAAAATTGACCAATTTCGTCCTTCCGTTAATTAAAGTTAACGGAATTGGGCATTTTGGTCTTTTTCTCTTCTTTTTTCTTCTTCTTCTTCATCTTCTCTCTTCCCTCTACCGGCCATGGCGGAGTCGACAGAGGAAAGCCAACGTCCGGTGAGGGTCGCCCTCGCCTGGGCTGGCTAGGGCCGCCCTCGTCGATGTCGGGCGAGGGCGAGGGGTGCCCTCGCTAGATCTGGCGAGGGGTGCCCTCGCCAAATCTGGCGAGGATGGCCCTCACTTGCATCAAGCGAGGACGGCCCTCGCCAAATCTGGCAAGGGCACCCCTCACCCGACACCCTCGCCCCTTGCCTGCTGGCGTCGGGCAAGGGCCTTCCTCGCTAGATCTGGTGAGGGCACCCCTCGCCCGACGCCGGTGAGGAGGGCACCCTTGCCGGATGCTAGCTTCCCTCCGCCATGGCAGGTGGAGGGAAGAGAGAAGAAGAAGAAAAAACAGAAAAAGGAAAAAAGGAAAAACAGCCATCACTTAACGCCGTTAACAGTTTGAATGGAATGACTAAATCGGACATTTATCGATGGTCTAGAAATCAAATTGAGCAAATCAAAAGTTCAGGGACAATATTGCACATTAAGTAAAAGTTCAGGGACAATATTGCACATTAAGTAAAAGTTCAGGGACCATTTGTGACATTTTCCCTCATTCCAATATCATCAGGCCTAATAAGCGTTAGTGTTTTGCTCGTCATAGGTTCATCTCTAAAGTTGTGTGAGGAACCCCACGGTGATCAATGTTTGTTAAAATTGATTAAGAATAAGATGGATTAATGTAGGTTGCATGTATTGAGATATTTCACAATAGGGCACTCTTAGATGCGAAGAGTGCTATGTTTCGGGCTAAATTGTCTTTGATTAGGAAACTGTTGAGGTCACATCAAGAGATTGAGTTCTTATGGGGGATGGACGGTGATGCTACGTTCACTGCTATGGCGTTTGAGGTTCCATGGGAGAGTTATAGGACTCTAACATTGTGATGCATGGTTAGAATGAGAAAGTGTACGGTTAGAAGAATTGAATTGGGTCGGATATTGTTAGCTTCTTGTTTAGGAATTGTCAATGGTCACTAGACATTCTTGCTTCTCGTTGCTCTCCTCGATGAAGTTCCAAGCCATCCCCACCAAGCAGACCGAGCTCGGCTCGAACTCAACCACTCCACCCCCTCTTCCATCCTTGCCGTATTGAGGAGTTTCACCGCTAGTTGCCTTATCCAACAGTGAAATTTTCGGGATGCCTAGCAACTGTCGATGAAACAAGCCAAAAAAAAAAGAGAATAGAGAGATAAGAAGAAAAAGAAAGAACCAAATAAAAAGTGGGACGCAAATTGGGCTCCACATTTAACTGGAATCATCGCCTGAAAGGAGGATCCATGGGTGACAATACGGTCAAAACACCATAAAAGAGAGAGTATTAGCTTGAGAATGGGTAAGAAAAGCGTGACCCTAATTTTATTGGTCCGTGCTCGAAAGTCTGATTTCTTTTTTCGTAACAGTAAATTTCAGTAAGTGAAATAAAATGACAAAGATTACTGATATCTTTAATCGAGAAAATTGTTAAGAAGGAATTTAAGTTCGAATGTGTCAACATATCTAATTGACATGACACAATTTCCAAACTTGATTTTCTCCTCAGTCAAAATGATTATTGATCTTTCCTTTGAATGTTCCACCAAGGTCAATTTCTTCAGTACATCCTCTTCTTCCGGTTCTGTAGAGGGTGGATGCTTCCACACCATCATCATCAGTTGACTCCCATTTCGATACGCTCGAAGTTTGCTCTTTCCAGACTTCTTCTTTCTTTTTTAGCTCGTGTTTGTTCTACAAGTAG
Source organism: Eucalyptus sp. ANBG9806169 (assembly GCA_014182395.1). Lineage (NCBI taxonomy): Eukaryota > Viridiplantae > Streptophyta > Magnoliopsida > Myrtales > Myrtaceae > Eucalyptus > Eucalyptus sp. ANBG9806169. The sequence goes on along the minus strand of CM024576.1, from coordinate 3,439,019 downwards.
CAACTTCATGAGGGGCGTATTTTCAATTAAAGAAAAAAGCAGGAAAAGTATATTCTAAATATATATACTAAAATTCATTTTTCACAAACTCATTTTTCGTAAGCGGTAAGACAACTAAAATTAGGAAAGTATATTCTATATATTGTTGATAATTTCCGTTTTCCCCATTTTTAGGCCTATAAAGAAGTAATAATCTTTGAAACGACAAAACCACGATTGTATAAGCTCTCTGCCCGCAGGGTTGAAGTAAGTCTGACGTGATTGGTTCTTTGTTTCCATTGAAAACAAAATATCAGGCTTTTCTTGGGTACCCTAAGAGCTCGAACTGTCTCAGTTCCAGCTTAATATCATTGTTCCAAAGTGGTGGCCGTTGAGGGCCAACCAAAGCCCAACCGGGGGTTCATGCGCCACCATAACCGGAGTCTCTTGAAGACATGCTTCATCCATCTTGCAAACCTTAATAGGTAAGTCATCGTTTAGCCTTTTGATCTGACCCGATGCACTCAAATTTGAAATTTTTGCTTTCTTTGACTTCCGAGCACTACTGCTGGTGCGTTGCTATGATTTCATGGGAAGCTGACAAAACCACGATTAAGAAGATCCGTGGATGAAGATGGAATCGGAGCGAGGAAGATAAGCTAAGCCGGAAAGGGATATAGTGGAGGGTTTCGAAAGATGAAACTAGAAACTACCACAAAAGGTAGAAGAAAACTCCCACCAGCGGGAGATTTGTGTATTTGTCTAGAATGGAAAGCAATTAACTAAACAAATCTGACAAAACCACGATTGTATAAGCTCTCTGCCCGCAGGGTTAGAGAATTGGCTGAGCCCAACAAGCCTCTTACTAGGCCTTGCGTTACTGGTATGGGCCAGTTCGTTCTGGCTGAGCCTGAGATGAAATTCAACTTTTGGCCCGCAAAGTAAATGCAATTCCAATTTGCCGACCCTTAAAATGTCCAAAAACATGTTTTTGAGCCCCAAATATCATTGCTGATCAGATGAGTATGGCAACTTGATCCTCATCGTCAATTCTATTTCTCGCGGAGATTAGAGTTGCAAAAAGCCGCCGCGACACGGTGCTTCTAGAGGGAGCGAGGCAACGATTGTCGCGGCCAAGGCTGCCTTCGCCGCCAGCATGCCGTGATTTAGGGCTTCAAAGTCTATGCCGGAGACGGCGATGCTAAAATCCCAGTTGTCGTCGGACATGAAAGGAGACATGTCTGAGGTCAAGTATCTCTCAATTTAACATGCGAATTGCTACGCGACAGTTGGAAAGTGTTGACGGTAAGCTCTTTTGTCTTAACATGCCGATTGCTACGCTAATAGTTGAAAAATGTTAATGGCAGTTGATGAGGAAGGGACTTTTTTGCGCAATGAAAAAGAGAGTTGGTGGCATAAGAAAGTCGGAGGATCAAATTATGTGGAAGGGAATTGTGAGTACAAACCATGAATGCAAACCTGTTTATGTTATTGTAACATCAAAAATGACTGTTAAGTGCATTTTGTACAATGATGATAAGATTAATACCTTGAAAAACTCTAAATCGGTACACTTGTAACAAATTTACCCCAAACTATTTTTTTGACCACCAAAAATGCCAAACTAGTATATCTTTCACAAATTTACCTTAAACTAGTATACTTGTGACAAATTTACCCTCTGTTGATTTTTGTTAAATTTTACTGTCAAATTATTAAGTTAAATGACACGTGACAGTTAACTGGTATACCAATTTGGGATTTTACACTATGTTCGTCACAGTTTACATTTTTTTTTTATTTTTTTGTGGTATTAATTCAATTTAGCGGAGGGTATATTTGTCACAAATTTATCAGTTTGGGATTTTTTGCGGTCTAATAAATTAGTTTGGGGTAAATTTGTATATAAATGCATCAATTTAGGGTTTTTTATAGTCAGTCGGGGTAAATTTATCACAGGTGTACTGGTTTGGGGTTTTTCATGGTCAAAAAAATAGTTTGTGATAAATTTGTCATAGGTATACTAGTTTGGGATTTTTCAGTATATTAACTCATGATAATAAGATAAGACCCTGAAACATGCGAAACGTACATTTCCCCATTTTTTTCTTCCTTCGCTTATCGCATCTGTAGATTTCAATATATATAGTCGCAAAAAATTTAAAGAACAAAAGAAATGCAGCTTCCTAAAAACTTTTGTGGAGACATGTACAATGTTAATTTTGTCATACCAACCCTCAATTTAGCCCAGTTGATTGGGGTATTAAGAGTTTCCAAGAAAGAAGGTCACTCATTATAATTCTAATAATTGCGTGCAAACTTCAACAAGTTAGAGTCATTTACACAGGCCGAAGACCGAGACTTAATTGGTTCATAAGGATTGTAGAGTGTTTTTCGGACCTCAAGGTAGTCAAGTCTTTGCATTCGTGTCCCTGAATTATCCTTGACTGAGCTTGACAAAACTTAATTGAAATGCTTTTAGGATAGACGTTGGTCTATGTCGAGATGCTTGATGATCTCCAAATTACATTTTTTAATGTTTTTCAAATCAAAGATTTGGATTCCCCAATTAGTGCATAGTACCATGGTAAAAAATTGGGGTAAAATATCTAATGAGTCTTAAACATATTGTATGAATGTCAATTCAGTTCTAAATTTTCCAAATTTGCCATTTTAGTCGTAAATATTTGCATGAAATTTCAATGTACTCATTTCAATCGATTCTCACTTGAAAATCACTAACGTGGTGATGTGCCACGTAGGAGGGCCAATATATTTAAGACTAATCGGTTAATTTTCTCTAATACTTGCTATTACTCACTATCAATGCACAGCTGAAGGGGACACATAAAGAAATAGTGGTCACGCTATCGATTCTAAAGTCCACAGAAGTCATTTTACATTAATTATGGTTCACGTTACATGAGCTGTTCATAAAATCTCTTTAATGGCAATTTAATAGAATGGTATCTTCGGTAGCACTTCATCTCGTGATTAGGTGGGAGGGAACCGGAATTGAGTGTGATGTACTAAACTTTTGCTTATTGTACCAAGCAAGGTTTCTTTGACTAATGGACTTGACCTTTGTGTCTTTCTTAAGGACCAATTCAAATTCAAGGCTCGATTTATTTTTCACACCACTCGACATGCCAATGGCTGCATTTTAGTGCGGTTGGGCTACATTCATTTCTTATATTAGTGGTTAGGGGCTCCTTATCACATCAAATTCCAAGCTAAGGTTGTCGTCGATCCTAAAACTGTTTTATTTGGGTGCAAACATGACTAATTATCAGAATAGGGATTATGGTGCGTATTCAATTTGTTATGAAGTTGGGAGATTATGGCCCCGCTAGTCCTTTCAGTTTTTATAATGTGGTCTCTAGACTTTTTTTTTTTTTTTTTTTGAGTCAAGTTAGTCATCCGTTAAAGATACAAAAATGTTGATGTGAATCGTCACATCAGTGCCACGTTAGTTGTGGCTGGACAAACAGGTGATGACATGGATTCTTTTTATGCTTAGTGGACCAAATTATTAAAACTTGAAAAATATCCTCAAACCATAATGAGAGATAGACAACTTGGGAAGCCAACCTCTAATGACCATAGGGCAATTGCCTCAACCAAGGACGACAGGACTTGCCAATCTCTAATGACCATAGCGCAATTGCCAATGCGGGCCCAGAGAGGGAGGGAGGGAGTCTTGTTAGGCTGCGCATGACAAAATTTCTGAAACGGAAATTGATTTCTGGCCAGAAATTGATTTCTCAATTTCTATTTCAGAAATTGAGAAGTTAAAAATTTTAATTTCTGATTTCTTCTTCAAAAAATTTATTTCTAGAATAGAAATCTATTCTAGAAATAGAAAAATTAAATTGCGTTACCAAATATATTTCTGTTCCAAATTTGTTTCGGGGAACAGAGAAATAGAGAAATAGAGAATTATAAATTTTATCATGCGCGCCCTTAGGGTCATGCGACCCTAGCAACTTTATCTTGATCGTCACCACAACACCATTGCTGCCATAGCAATCGAAAGTTTTTTTTCTTTGTTAATTTTCCTTTTTCAATACTTTATGAATTTATTTTATTTATTAAATTTTCAAAATATGTTAGTTTTTTTTTTCTTTTAGCTTTTGAAAGACATGTTGGATAAGATGTCAACAAATAACAACTTGACAACATTTCCGTTAGTTTTTTTAACGGTGACCTATTTTAATGAGAAATTATATACTTCAGAGATCACATTGGCAAAAACAAAAGGATGATATAAAACAAACTGAAAGCCATAGGGATTAGTAGTGCCATTACTCAAATTATTGGAAAAAAAAACGTGTCATGAAATTAACCTTAATACACCGACATGAAGGGCTCATCAAAAAGGGGAAAATGCTTCAAGAAGTTGGAATATAGTCAAGATATTCTACCAATGGTATATATCTCGATTAGAATTACCTTTAAATTCTAGATAGAGATAGATTTTTGGCATTTGAGGTAGAAAGATGGGTCACTTACATTGGTCAAATATTTGACTTTTGAACGAGTTCACTTCTCATGTTTATGAAGGATTTTCTTGGCCAATGTTGATGTAGGATGTGACCATAGATGTCTGTGGCCCGTCAATCATCTAACATTGAAGATAACGCTATGAGAAATAGTTAATTGCTGGTTGGAGCATCATATCATGATGGTCTGAAAGACAATAAAACAACTCATGATATTTAATACTTCATGATTATGCATTATCAGTGATTTTTTTTTTTTTTTTTTGTATTTGTATTTGTATTTGTACTTGAGAGAGCGATGTTCTAAAACTCAAAAATCACGACTTTTATCGATTTGAGTTTGCCAATACTAACTCTCTTTGATTGACGGGATTAGTTGGCAGTCGGGAGATATTTAGATTAGGATATGAAGGTCGCGTTTCAAATCTTACCCGATGTCCGTAAGTTGTTTTGGATTATGGCCACTTGTATAGGTCAAAGGCATGACTTGATCATTTCACGAGGCTCGTGGGTTATTTTACACGCCACACTGGTGCCTGCTGGACTATAGAAAAACAAGAGTTTGTTGATATTTGACCTGTCATATTCCAAATTGCATTGCTTAGTTGATTTTTAGTACCATCTATGCCGTACACTATTTTTTAAAGAGCAATCTTTTCACATGAACCAATATCATAACCTTGAAAAGGAAGAGATTTATGTTGTTCCTGATATTATATATTTAAAAAGTTCAGGCTTAGGTAAATGTACTATTCAATAATAAGAATAAGAAAAATTGTTAAACTATGAGCAGATGAACTATCGTCTTCACAACCTACTTTGTTGGAGAAATTCAACTCAAAAAATTCATATGACATTTGATTTGGTTTAAAAAGACAGTAAATGTGCATGCACGTTGTGTGTACATAAGATATTGACATTGGAAAGAAATATTTCATTAAATACTAAAGGTGAGAATGGATGTCGCATAAAACCGTCAACCGGACTAGACCAATCCTAAAAATTGGCCCCATTCTTGATTCCGAGACTTATCAATCCAGTTTTTGATTTTAATTTTTTTTGGAACCAGTACTGTGTAGTCTGCTTTCCAAGTAGAAATCAAACTGAACTAGGAATTGTAATCGAAGAACCAGATTGGGAGCTAGAGAATTGAACTAGGAATTGGAGTATCGAATCTAATCGGATCGAGATAACCCTAAAACTACTAGTATTTATGGATCTTTGCAGCAAATTTTATACTTTAATAGTATCAAACTTTTAGAATTAGGAATATCACGTCATTACTATTGTTATTCAATATGTTCTTCCATTACTATAATAAGTTTTAAACTTACTCTAATGCAGGTGGAAGAAATATATCTATTAGAATCCAATTACAACATATATGTATATTCATTGCAGAGAAATCCAATGTAGAAACCTCAAATTAACTAATCACTACTCTTTTACTCATATTTCTAGTTCACTCTTGAGTCTAACCCCTTCAATTTACTTTACATGATAACATAATAAGATTTATGTTGCTAGGTATGATAGTTCACTTTAATTATAAATGATTTTTTTGGGATAGGGAGTCTTATTGATGAAATTCAATAAATATGAAAGGAAATTTTTGTTGTTGCTTGACTAAAAGTGAATAAAAAAAAAAATAAAGAGAGAGAGAGAGAGAGAGAGAGAGAGAGAGAGAGAGAGAGAGAGAGAGAGAGAGAGAGAGAGAGAGAGAGAGAGAGAAAAAATCAAACAGAGAAAAGATATGAAATTGTGTATATAGATTTGGAAAGATAGAACGATTTTCAAGATTTGCATCTTCTTGAATGGGAGAGAGAGAGAGATATGTTTGTGTTATAGATTTGGAAAGATAGAACGATTTTCAAGATTTGCATCCTTACGAAAATTGTTGTAGACAAGAAAAGATTGAACCATACGAGAGACAAATCATAATTAGTCCCAATAGAGTATATTCCAAATGTCAGAGAGAGAGAGAGAGATGAAATTGTGTAAATAGATTTGGAAAGATAGAACGATTTTCAAGATTTGCATCTTCTTACGAAAATTGTTGTAGATAAGAAAAGATTGAACCATAGGAGAGACAAATCATAATTATTAACTAACGGTTTTGCCCATGGATCCAATATTAACGAAATGAATAATTATGGATATAAGAGGAAGGAAAAAATAATAGTTTTTTTTTTTTTGTCGGTCCTATGCTAATCCTACTCTAACACTCACTCTCAGACTTTTGCCCTGCCTTCTTGCAAGGCGTGGGAGTCGAAACCCACTCCTGAAATGAAATCGTCCCCACTCCAATCCCCCCTGAGAATATGGGGATTTGAATCCCCAACCTCCCCATTCCAAGATGGAATGGTGGCCACTAGGGGCGAGCGTGGTTCCGGGTAGAGAACCGGGACCGAGAACCGAACCGGAGGGTCCAGTTCGGTTCCCCGGTTCTAAAGGGATTGTCCAGGTTCCCGGTTCCGGTTCCTTAGGAATCGGAACCGGAACCGAGTTAGGGTTCCTAAAACTCACTTCGCGTTCCCTTCGATTGAATCAATTTGTCCCCTTCTCCCATTCTCTCGCCCAACCCTTGTCCCCCGACGCCGCTCGTCTCGTCCCTCCGCCGGTCGCCGCTCGCCTCGTCCCCGCCGGTCGCCGCTCGTCTCCCCCTCCGCCGCTCGCCGCTCGTCTCGTCCCTCCGCCGCTCGCCTCTCGTCTCGTCCCTCCGCCGCTCGTCGCTTGTCTCGCCCCTTCGCCGCTCGTCTCGCCCCGGCCGCTGGTCGTCGTTCATCCGCTGGCTGGTCACCGCCGCTCGCCTCGTCCCTCCGCTAGTCGCCGCCGCCTCATCCCTCCGCGGTCACCACTCATCCCACCACGGTCGCCGCTTGTCTCGCCGTTGGACGTCGCTCGCCCCGACGACGCCCTTGACGACAACGCCCGGCCCTTGCCTCCCTCGACGCCGCTCGCCCCGCCGCTGGACGACGCTCCCTCTCCTTTGGACTTCGCCCTTACCAACTTGGGTAATCCGTTCCTTCTTGTTCTCTTCTTTTATTGGAAGGGGTTGTCATGGTGGTTGTTTCTATAATTCTACCGATGCGAGTTTATCTGTTCTTTTAGCTCTCATGGTTTTGTACTAAATTCGTTTCGATTTGGATTTTGTCAATTGTTTGAACGAAGGATTCGGTTGTCGTTCGAAATTGAAGACCCAATTTGCTCGAGTTTTTCTGGGTTTCTTTTCGTGAAGTGCCCGCCTTCTAGATAATTGATGATCGTAGTCCAGGACATTCTCTCGAGATTTCCCTTTCTTGCAAAAGTTTAGTCCGTCCGCGCATCTAAATGTCGAGGCGAAGCTTATGTTGGGAGCCGAGCTCTACCCACAATATTCAATTATTTAACATTCGATTCATAACATATATACATTTTCTGCTCAAATTAATTGAAGCTCGTCTCATGTTAATCAATGTCAACAGGGGTTTCTCAACTGCTTTCACATCCTTCCTAGTAGAAAGAAACCATTACCGATCCTCAACGATGTCAATGGAATGATCAAGCCTTGTAGGTAAGAAGAGAGACAGATTTTAATCAGCATACACTGCTCAAGCAATGATCAAATCTGGGATCATTGGTTTCTTTCTTCTTCTTTTTTTATTTTTGGATGGTTTGTGCAGGGCAAGAGTTTTCTGAATTTTCTTCACCATTTTGCAGCTATGTCTTCAATCTCTGCTGGAAATGATGACAACGTTGGAAGAATAATAGCTGACGCTATAGAAAGCGTTGGACTTGATGGAGTAATCTCTATGGAGTCATCTTCATCTTTGGAAACCTTTGTTCTAGTCGAAGAGGGAATGAAGGTGGTGGATTTTGCTTTAGGTTTGAAATAACATGGAGTTGGATGATTGTCTTGTAGCAAAATGTGGAAAGAGTGTTATCCATTTCTTATGCTCTTTTGTGAGCTCTGCATCTTCCATATTCCGTCTCCTAAGGGATAAAGTTTCCAATTACATTCGTCAACAGATCCTGAGCTTATCGAATGCATACCAATCTTTCAATAAATAATACCCCTTTTTATGATTCTTCCCTTAGGTTTTTGTCTGCCATTGATAAGGGTTATATGTCGTCCCATTTATTGCATACCAGGATGGTTCTCTCATGGAGTTTGAGAATGCTAAACTCCTTGTGACAGATCAGCAGGTTTCAAATGTCAAGAAAATAATTCCTTTGCTGGAGAAGGCAACTCAATTAAGCACTAATCATTGCAGATGATATCGCTAGGCAAGTACTGGAAACACTTGTTGTGAACAAATTCCAAGGCTTGCTGAATGTAGTTGTTGTGCAACGTCCAGGATTTGGAGAAGGAAAGAGAGGTGTATTGTAGGACATTGCTTTATTGACAGGTGAACTTGTAAAGCGTCGCAACCTGGGATGGATTGCAGGTGTGGAATTTTTCCCTATTTTTACAGCACTTGTTGTGAACAAAATAGAGAAGTTCTATTAAGTTTGGCTTCTTTTCGTCACAAACCTTGAAGTGGGAAAGGCTTGGTATTATCGTTGAACATTTTATCCCTAGCTTTAAATGGCATTGATGCTCTCTGTGGACCACCTATTTTATGACTTTCGTGGTATCCTCATTTGGACCTAAATTCCAATAAATCTATTTTCTCCTTATTCAGACATCAAGATCTTCTTTATTTTGCATGACTCTGTTAAACAATTTTTTAGCAGCCACCATTGAATGAAAACATTTTATGTTGCAGTATATTCAATTGATAGATCAAGTAGATGCTCCGCAGCTAAATTTTTCACTACATTACGGTCATGTTTCTCCTTTTGGTTTAGGGTCATAAACAATGGATTGCAGAAGTTCAATTCCTCGGCGATGTGGAGCATGAAAACCTTGTCAAACTGATAGGATACTGTTCCCAAGACAGCGAACGAGGAATGTAGCACCTTCTCGTTCATTGCTTATGGTAACTTTCTCCTTGACCAGGTGGTAGGAACACATGGATATGCTGCTCTTAATTACATTTAGAATCATCAACTTTGTGGTAGGAACACATGAATTCTGCTCCCAAGGAACTATTTTTGGCAATTTATGGACATAGAAGTTTTGGTTTGTCTCTTTCCTTCTCCTTTATAGTTCAAATCTGAAAATGAAAAAAAAAAAAGAAAAAGAACTTGTTGGAGCGACCCGGAACCCGTGACGGGGCAGGGTCCAGGTGATTCTTGCTGACGGGTAGGTTCAGGTTCCAAAAATGAGGAACCTAGTGAGGGTAGGGTGCCCCCGACGGGAAGGAACCGCTCATTACTAGTGGCCACAGGGGGCGAACCCCAGTGGGGGAAAAAAATAAAATAAAATAATAGTTTAAATCTCTCAGAAGTAGGAGGTCCTATTTTCCTTTTATAATAGCACACATTTCATGTGTTTTTAAGAATGAAAGAATTTGCATTATTTTGGTAATTATATAGAACCGTTAATTTGGCAAAGGAAAGCTAAGCTAACCCTATTTTTCAGTAAAAACATTTAATCAGTTTCTCCATAAATGAACGAACACTCGATATAATTTGAATTTGGAAGCATCGCCATCGAAGGTAGATGCACCTACGCTAATTTGATTACACGAACGCCAACGTACGAAAGATTCTCTTAGCAAGTGTCAAACAATGTAAATGAATGAATTCATCATGTCCTTTTCGGTATATACACATATAAAAATCAATATCTAATCAATCATTATAACACGAATAAAATGTCAATAGCACGAAATTTTCAAACGCGTAAGCGATCCGACCACCTCTTAAAAAAAATAGATCCACGAGGGAATAAAAAATTTCCATATTAATTACTAATTAATAACAATCGCAGCGTCCTTAAAATAAGTAAGGGAAAACGACACAATGTGGTCTTCAAATTTTTAATTTGTTAAGTACAATCCCTAAACTTTAACTCAATAAGCAATGTTATTTCTAAACTTTTGAATTATTCAATGTGATTTATGAACTTTTGGGACGTGTTTGATTTAGTATTTGGAGTACATAAAAATATTCAATATTGTCTTGAACTTGATTTAATGGAAAAACAATATCAAACATTTTCATATAGTTATTTCAAGGATCACATTAGACATTGGGTCGAGTTTGGCTTAATATGCAATGTGATCTCTGAATATTTAATTTGTTTAATGTCGTCCATACATTTTTGAATTGTTTGATGTGATTCATAGATTTTTGAATTGTTCAATTTAATCTATGAATTTTTGGTACATATTCGAGATGATCTCTAGATTATATAAAAATGTTCAATATCGTCTTGAACTTAACTCTAGAAGGGCAATATCGTGCATTTCACATAGATGTTTAATTACCCTGAAAGTTCAGAGACCACATCGGGCTAAAATTCATGGACCATTTACGTCGTTATCTTAATTAATAAAACCAATACCTAATTCGGTAATAAGAATAATAATTATATACGTTTGGTAGCTTCACCGGCTCCCCCATATTATCAAAATCTACTTAATTGATGATATTAAATCATTTTAAGGTTTTTTTTTTTTTTTTTTTTTTTTTTTTTTTTTTTTTTTCTGGTTATATGAAAAGAGCAGTGCAACGACGGCGAAGCCCCCCAACCACTCCCCACGCAGCACCATCGTCCATCACTGCCGCACACGTCCGAACCGACGGTGAGCGGGCGACAGCGACCTCTCCCCCGCAAATCTTCTCATTCCTTCCAAGCAATCTCTCCCCCATTCTCCACCTCTTCGCTTCCGCCGATTCGTTGGAAGCTCGCCATCCCTGCCCCCACCGCATCGTCCCTCGTATATAATCTGCTGACCATCTCCATCCTCTCGGATCTGCGATTCCCGGTGCTCTACAGCCCTTGGCCGCGTCGACTAGGAGGAGGAGGAGCACCACCGGTCGATGCGCCGTCGCTCCGCCTGCTGATCCCGCGATCCTGCCGGCGGTGGTGCCGATTCGATCCGATCCGGAGTTGATTCCGAGTGTGGAGCGGGGAGAAAGGATGGCGGTCTCCGGGCCGATCACGGCTGGACAGGTAGCGGTTTTTCGCGCTTCGATTCGGCGACAATGCCGGCCGTTTTCTTGTTGGCGGGAGCTGAGTGTGGAGTGAATCCTTGTGGAATGCGAGTGTCGCGGCCGATTCCTCCGTTTTCTCGTGGATTTTCGCTGTTGTTGTCTTCCTCTAGTCCTCGATCTGCTGATGTGGTGGGGTTCGTTTGCTGGCGTTTGAACGGATCGGTGCCGTGCACGTGATCCGCGCAGAGCTTGGACGCTGATGCTGTGTCGATAGGCTTTCTGGTTTTTTGGTTTCCCTTCTGGATCGTGGGAATGGCGTGTGATTCGCTGAGCATCGGCAATCCGTAGCATGCCGCTCGAAATGATCACACGTCCCCAAGTTTGTTCTTTTTTTTTTTAATTGGGCAGGATAGCGTGTTGCTATTATCGTCACAGAAACACACACCGCATTGACCCGATGAAAAGTGGCGCGATCACAAGAGTGTCTCTCGTGCAGATGGAGTTCTGCTATAATTCGGTGTTGTTTTCCATGTGTTGGGAGGAATACGAGGCTTCTTCTCTGAAATTGTGTGTGATTTATCCAAGTTAGGAGCAGTTTTGCACCGTTTCTGATCTGGAAGTGTCTCGGTACCATTTCTAGTGTATTTTAGTGCGGTGCTGCCACGGAGTGTCTATTTTATTACCTATGCTTCGGGATGATATGTGCGACGTTTCACCTCCTCTTGCTGGATGTTTTTCTTCTATGTTAGGAAGTTTGAAGGATTGGGCCGGTTGTCCTGGGGCTCTGCCAGTTGTTTCGTATCAAGATTTAACCTTTTTTTCATTCACTTTGTTCATTTATGTTTGCTACGTTCCTCTAATTTTTCAGCATCATGAGACATTCATGTATCTACTACCAAGTATTGGTTTCCATTCCTAGTGCCAGATCCATCTATAGCAGATTGTTAGCAGATTTTGGAGCTGCTTAGTGTAGACGTGGATGTAGTTTAACAGGTTTGCCTTCATATGAATTTACATTATAGGTTTAGTCAATTACTTGAGGACCCAGTGAGGATTCTGCTTGCATGAACGAGGATGATTTATTCAAACTTCTTTTTAATGAAATATCTAGCCAGCGTTTGCACATGCACGGCATATATATGCATTTATAGTTAATAGTTTAGTGCATTGCAGAAAAACACCTGTTTCACTGATGAAAGCAATTGTTATCATGCTGCAGGTGTCCTTTTTACTCGGCATCATCCCAGTATTTATCGCCTGGATATATTCAGAAGTGCTGGAGTTCAGGAAGTCCTCTTCAGTTTCTAAAGTGTAAGTTTTTCAACATCATCATGACAAACTCTTTCTTAAGGTTGATTGCATACGACTAATGATTGGGTTGTCTTCCAAATTTCAAGCTGACATGTTATTCATTTCATTAACTTTCCTCCCTGCCTTGGTTTTTCTTGAAAAAGAAGTCTTCAATGAGACCTTCACCAGTTTTGGTAAAACAAAGAGGAAGAGACTTTCACCTGTGAGCATTCAAAACTAAATCATTGGGACTTCAAATAGTTTGCTCATATTTTACCAGAAAAGTTGTTGAGATGGGAGAGAGGTGATATTGGAAAGGGGTTAAGAACATTCTTTGAATCTTGACAGTTGGAAAGTCAATTACAATGGTAGGATCCTTCTGGGGTATGAAAGGTAGTGTGTTTGTTTATTAGCTCAGAGACAAGGCTCCAATCTTTATTATGTATAGTATACTGGATAGTCGTCATGATCTCCAACTATATTGTTTTACAGTTGTAATGTTAGTTGAAATATCAATGTAAGATGTCCAAATCCTAAAACCAGCAAGTTGTCCTTTCAATAGTTTCACTTTTTCCCTCTAAGAGTAGGCCCAAATCTCCATTATTCTTAGAACCCTGAAAAGATAAATAAATACAGAATAAGCTTTTCCCCTTTCTTGTCTTTTACCAGTAAAAGCAATTCACAAAGAAGCAGGGAATGGCAACTCAGTTACAAAACAATTTTCTTGATAGTTGATTTTGGAACATATAGTTTAAGGTTAAGATATATTTAGAGAAAGAGGAATAGGAATGGCCATTCAAATAGCCATCTACCTAAAGAACAGGGAAGTTAGAATAGCATGTTAACACTTGGTTACTGCAAGGACGCAGGGGCACATAATATTGAGACTCATTTCCTTCCAAAGTTCCCTTTGAATTTGCTAGGGTGACTGTTTCTGACCAAGCTGTTAGATCTCAAGATTTAATAGTAGGAGTTGCACACATCTCATGGGTCAATGTGGATTTTTGTGACAATTTTGGATGTGCATGCACATAACAGGTGATTTCTCTAGAACTGCTATGGGGATATGTCTGAAATATCTCCGATACTACTATGAGGAGATGCGTGTGGGCACATGCTCATGCCTTTGTGCAGTTCTGATGGAAACACGAAGCGGGATATAGTTCTAGCAAATGATACTGATATGAGCTGATATTGAAATTTTATTAAATTCATTCAATGAACTATTGAATTGCTTTTGGTGTTGAACAATTTGCTTCTTGGCTATAGCCACTCAGACAATAATTTGGTGGAATTGGGAAATGGTACTACCAAGGAAGATGATCGAGCTGTTCTTTTGGAAGGAGGCCTTGCCAAATCAGCCTCTGCAAAGTTTCATAGTTCATCCATTAAAACGAATTTGATCAGGTGCCTATTTTATTATGCTGTATTCTCATGGAGTTCCCTATTTATTAGGTCTTTTACTTACCATATAACTTCTGAACCTGTTTTAGGTTTTTGACGATGGATGACTCTTTCTTGCTAGAGAACCGAGCAACTCTTAGAGCAATGTAAGTGAAATATTGTTTTTGATCTGGGAACAATTACTCTCTTGGCATCTTCTTATGAGTACGCACATTGTATGGGTCTGAGTTTGGAACAGTATCGTCCTAATTCTTTATTTGTGATCTAATGATTACACTGACTTGGGAGCAATTACTCTCTTGGCATCTTCTTACAACTGTGCGCATTGTATAGGTCTGAGTTTGGAGCAGTATTAATCTACTTCTACATCTGTGATCGAACAAATATATTGGGAGATTCTACTAAGGTAATCATTTTTCTGCTTTCTATTGCTGTATTACTATCTTTAGAGCTAATAGTGGATTTTGCTACCTTTTGAAGTTGTACTTCTGTCCAGCAACTGTGATTTTAGAAAGAGTTGCATAATTTGTTTTATATTTCTTGAGGAGTCGAATGAAACATTCTTCATGTATTTTGGTAGCATTCAGTTGACATTTTTATTAACTCGCAAAATTAGGGCACTGCTGGATGACTTTTTGCCCTGAAACATCCAATGGGAGTCGTATTGTTGTCTCTTATTTTTTGAACTGTTACTTGTAGAATGGTGTCATGTACTTGCTCAGCTGATATTGTTATTTTCCTTGGACAGAGTTACAATAGGGACCTTTTCATCTTTCTCTACGCTCTTCTCATCATAGTAGCACTGATGGCCTCCCTGAAGAAGCATAATGACAAGTCGGCATTTTCTGGAAAATCCATTCTTTACCTTAATAGGCATCAGACTGAGGAATGGAAAGGATGGATGCAGGCAAGTTTTCTTGCAGGTTTATTATCTCTGAGTCAGAGTAAGATGAAGCATAGTTTTCGGTACTGAATAAATAGAAACAGTACAATCTGGAACTTGTATAAATAAATAAAGATGGTACAATCCTAACTATGCTATCGTTACTTTGCTGAATTATTTGCTGAGTGGAGGTAAGCTTGCACTGGAAAAGGTTGCGATTTGTGATAAGTAAAGAAGCATGTCATCTAGTAATTCTTAGCTCAAAATACGCTCTTTCATTCTTGATATCTGTTAATGGACTTTCATGCACTTCAGATCTGGGTTGGCTTTGTAAACCAGGCCAATGTGCGGGTTTTATGCATAGTTCGTCAGTCAACCTATACGTGCCTTTGTTTTTTGGCATTGTTGAGGGCACTTGATTTTCTCTTTTCTTTGGTTTTTTTAGTGAATGTACATGTCACTCACCTGAAGGAAGCCGAGGCATTATTTTAATGCTGCATGCTTGTTTTGTTTGTGTTTTGCAGGTTCTCTTTTTGATTTATCACTACTTTGCAGCAGCAGAAATTTACAACGCGATCCGTATATTTATTGCTGCATATGTTTGGATGACGGGATTTGGCAATTTTTCCTATTATTACATTAGGAAGGATTTCAGTCTTGCTCGTTTCGCTCAGGTCATCATTGCTTAGCTTTAATCTTCGTACTGCCTTGACTTGCTTAACTGCTTTTAGTCTACCGAACTCTGACATTTTTGTGAATTATTATCAATTTCGTGCAGATGATGTGGCGACTAAACTTCTTCGTGATATTTTGCTGCGTTGTTCTCAACAATGACTACATGCTGTACTACATCTGCCCTATGCACACGCTTTTCACTCTTATGGTTTATGGAGCCTTGGGTATTCTCAACCAGTATAATGAGATAAGATCGGTGATGATTGCGAAGATATTTGCTTGCTTTCTGGTGGTTATATTGATGTGGGAGATTCCAGGTGTTTTCGAAATTCTCTGGGGCCCATTAGCATTTCTATTAGGTTGGTACCAAAGACTTCTATTTACTTCTTTTTTGCCTTTGTCAGGAATATTGTTGAGATAACACACTTCAGAGTTCTCTAGCTGGAAATGCTAACATTTGGACAGTGACAGATGTTCTCTTAATCTTTGTGTTGGAAATGAAGTAATATTACTAGGGACTGAATTAGGTTTTTATTATAATTGGTGCAAACCTTTTTACCTTTTTTACCAGTATGCTTGCTGTAGGTTCTCATTGTTATTAGTGGAGGGACTGTTTAATATATGGATTACATCAAAGGATCTTTAAAGAACCATAGGCTGCCCTGAAAATGGTTATCCAAAAAGTCTTATGACAGAATGTTCTTTTTCTAGACTTAATACAATTATCTTTATGCATTTGCATTACTCTGGCTTTTGTTATGCATTTCTTACATCTTGAGCAGAGTGTCTATCTGAGTTATTGAATGTCAATCGCCCTTTCCCTCTTTGACTGTTTGATATCACCATGCCGTTTCTGTTGATGCCAGGATATACTGATCCAGCAAAACCTGATCTGCCTCGATTGCATGAGTGGCATTTTAGATCTGGACTTGATCGTTACATTTGGATCATTGGCATGATATATGCCTATTACCATCCAATGGTAATGCCTGTTTACATTTTTAGGTTGCTAGGTCTCATTCTTTTGGAAGTTTCAGACTTGAAGCTCTTTTTAATCAATTTAGGTTGAGAGATGGATGGAGAAACTGGAGGAAATGGAAAACAAGAGAAAGGTCACAATAAAATCGGGCATCGTTGCAGTCGCCTTATTTGTGAGTTGAATTATCTTATTCACTGCTGCATCCTAGGATCCTAGCTGCTGTCTGTTGATGTTTCCAAGTTAAAGCTGGATTCATGCTGTGCTGCTCCTTTTTCCCGCAGCTTTAGTTTTTGGTCAGTTGACTAATGCAGTTAACTTTTAGGTGGGTTACCTGTGGTATGAATATATCTACAGACTGGACAAAGTGTCATACAACAAGCTTCACCCTTACACATCCTGGATTCCTATCACGTGGGTGTCGTGTTGCCATTCTTTTACTCTCTCCAGCGTTTACAAGTCTCTCCGTTTATTCTCTATCATGCTCTAATATCTGTTTGCTTTCAGGGTATACATTTGCTTGCGAAATTTCACTCAGCATCTCCGGAATTATTCGTTGACTCTCCTTGCGTATGTTCAACTTATCTCTTAATCTGGACAAACGAAGGATAAAGTCTCTGCACACATGACACTTCTATTGTTCCTTTCTAATTGCACTTTTTGTTTTTATAGGTGGCTTGGCAAGGTTACATTGGAGACGTATATTTCCCAGTTCCACATCTGGTTGAGGTGTGTAGTGTCATTTTCTGTCCATTGCCGAGTGCACTCTCTGTATGCTTAGAATTTTCTGGGCATTTGTTTCTGTGGCTTTGATCTTGTAAATGCTCTTATCTTTTCATTGCGTTATAAACTTGAGACAGAATCTATTGTGGTTTATGGAAGCTACTACTGCATGATAAAGTGCAGTAAGAATTCAAATACAAAATTGCGCAACTAACAAAATTATTGTGGCTGTTTGAGGAAAGCAAATTATGAGTTTACATGAGTAGAAATTTCCAAGTGTCCAAAGATATAAGTACCTCTGCACTCTTCCATCATTTTAGGTGCCTTTCTAATTCTTTTGTTTTCTTATGCAGATCGAACGTGCCAAATGGACAGCCTAAATGGCTTCTTTGTCTCATCCCAGGCTATCCTATGCTGAACTTTATGCTGACATCTGCGATATATGTTCTTGTAGGGCTTGCCTCCCTTGAATCTCAAACATGAAAAACTTTAGTGGACTGTTCAAATAGATCTAACAATTTGAAATTTTCTTTTACTTGACTTGCTTTTGCAGATTTCTCATCGTATCTTTATATTGACCAATACACTGAAGGGAGTTTTTGTACCGACAAAAGATGATAAGAAGCTGCTGTCCAACTTTCTTGCCGGCATAGGCATTAGTGTAGCCCTGTACTCCATTTCCTTCATTGTTCTTCAGATCCCACATACACCTGTAAGTGCTCTTGCTACGCTTCTCCATTAATATTATTGCACAGAGAGGGAAACAAACAAGATATATTGGGGTCTGATCTTTAGTGAAGGCTGTAGGATTAAACCATATCATATGTCCAAAAAGTAGTCTCACCTTAGCAATGTAATAGATCTGCCCATGCGAGTCAATCTTATGCAGTTTTTCTTATATTTCCAATTTGTGCTCAAGTCTCTCCACACTATACAGGCCTGAACAAACACAAAAACCGATAAAGTTTAGCTGCTGGAGGGGACACAACACAATAGAAGAAGCAAATAAGCATGTGGGAAAAAGATGGCGCTAACGATTCTTCAGGCGAATTGCCGGGGATGCTGCTACGGAGATGGAAATGATACTGTGAATTCAATTCTGAAAATATGGCATGTCATAGAGGAAAAAGGCGATTGCTTTAATAGTTTGTGAGGGTGGCCTTATAGAATTACATCCCGAGTCACCCATCATTCGTTAGTTCTACTATCAAGAAAATCGTGGGTCCACGTTGCGTAAGTTTTCTGGCGCCCGTTAATCCGATTAAAGTTTTGTTCCTGATGATTTTTGTTGTTTTCCTGTTCAATTGTGAATTAGTTTCTCTCAAGAAAATGTGGAGCTACAGAGATGTATATTTAAAAGGATTCATTTCCTCCATCGTGAAATCGGTTGATTGAAATCGTCAATTTATCGGAGACTCTTGTTTCATCTTGTTTTGCATCACCTCGCCCGACCTTTTTGTCGAGAGGAATGCACTGTTCACCTTATGCGAAACTGGTATAAGAGAAATGATTAGCAGGGAAGGGCGGGTGTGTCACCTGAGCAAGCGCTTTTGCATTGGGTTTGTTCATTGCTGAAGGGTTACAGAAGTCCACGAAATAAAACTATAATATAGAGAAGAGTTACTAACAAGTAATGGGTTGAAAGAAATCACTTTAAATAGTCAGAAGCTGATTTTCACATTGAAATTTTTTTAGTCTTTAGTCGATTGAATGGCATACATTCTCTTGCTGATCACGAAGTGAAAAATTGCATACTACAATAGCTAATTTACTTGTATGTTCAAGAAATTGGAGTTATTAGCTCGTCGTAGTGTATTTTTTACCACAATTAATTTCTGATAGTTTGAATGTTAATTTTTCTCATGGGAATTACTAATTACATGGAGAAACTATTGTCTACTAAAAAGTTATTTGCCACAAATAAATTGTTAAGTGTAATTACATGATGCATGAATGCTTATTTTCAATGGGAAAAGCGACTGCGTCAGAACAAATATTAACTATGAACAGTTTGAAATTACTTTTCCTCGTGAATATCTACTTCTGCAAAAGTTCCTCAAAATAATATGCTAAATTCCACAAAATAAAATTTTTCTTCTGACAGAAACTGAAAATATAAGTATGGATGCTTCTAAGGATACAATTGATCATTTTAGGGAAAATATTTTTCAAATTAATTATTTTTTGAGAATTAAATAAAACTTAAAAAAACAACATTAGACAGAATTTGTTTGAGTTTGTCAAAAGGATCGAACTAAAGAGAGAAACGTTGAGGCATACGTTCATTTGAATATAAAGGAAGATGTTAGGGAAGAAGCTTTTTTGAACTTTTCAACAGGATTAGACTAGAGGGAGAATCGACTCAATCATGCCTCCACGACCCTTTTATTTTATTTTATTTTATTTTTATTATTATTGTCATGACACCCATCACTAACAAGATAAAAATGTTGCATAGGCGAACATCTAACCTCCTAATAGAGAAAATATTAGGTGAAGCTATGATTTTGACGTGGCATTGTCAGAGTCCACTTATCGAACGACACATGTCCGGAAGCTACACTAGAATTAGAGCTCGTTTATTTTCTTTAAAAAAAGGCATACTGCAAAAAATTGTTTCTCTTTCCTCCTGCAACGAAGCTGTCTTATCTTCTTCCACCTCTTGGTCAATTTAAATTGATCGAACTCTCTTTGAAAGGAAATATTTAGTGGGGTCCACCAAATCCTTCACACAATTTCTTCTCTCCTCTCACGACAAAATTTGAACGGCAGAAGGAAACTCTCTCTCCCTCTCTCCATTTCTTTCGTTCCAATGTCACTCAGTCACTACTTTGCTCTTTGCTTTTCCTGTGATAAACGATAGAGCCCGCCGTTCGATGAACCACGCTGCCTTGGAACTCTGGCTTTTGTACTCGGCCAGTGTGAGTGGTGAGCACAATCTCGGCCATTTCGAGCTTGATGGTGAGCCCGTTGAGATCATTGGGGGAGAGGGTGTACGAGGTGGTGCTGAACCAAGCGGCTTTGGTGAGGGAGCACAGGTGGCCGGAGGAAGCGAAGGGGTTGACCGGCATTGACTTGTTGAGTGAGGCCTACGAGAAGTGCGGCTCTGGCTTTTGTACCGACATGGGTACGAGTGGTGAGCGTGTGTGATCTTAGCCATTTGAGCTCGATGGCAAGCTTGTCGAGATCCTCGGTGATGAGGATGTACGAGGTGATGCTGAAGCAGGCGGCTTTGGTATGATTTTTTGGAGAAGATGGCGAAACATCAATGGATTTTCAGTGGTAATGATTAAAACCACAACATAAGCTTTATTTGTTGATGTGTTGTGTAGCCTCTTAATTGCTTTAGTATCGCAAGTCATTGTATCTATTGTTTTACACATCCAAGTGGTGTGGTTATGGTTAGCGCTTTTGATATCTTTAGCTTTTAGGCCGTGAATGGGTATCTTTAAATTGTTTTGATATTAATTCAGATATTTTTTGCCACTTTTTCCACATAAAGGGAGCTGCATTTGGAATCCATTCATCCTCAAGTCTAGGAAGCACTAACACTCTCCGAAAGCTTTCGTGTCGTGTTAGATACTTCGACACGTGTTCGACATTCTCTGACACTTTCGGACACTCGTTCAACACTCGTTCAACACCTATTGAAAAATCTAATACTTGGTTAACTTTCTCAACACTCTTCGACACTCGAGTCAGAATTCGACATGCGAGTTTTCGATTCCGATACATAAGATCAATATTAAATTTTTTCAATAAATAACGGATCAAATGTGTGTTTGTGTGTGTATGAAAAAATAATAAATATGGAAAGAAGAAAAATTTAGTCATCTATTCTCTTTTGACTCTCACTTCCCATAATACAAAATTCACACCCCAAGTTTTTTTCTCTTTTTTTCCGATACATTTGATATGTGAATCCATGATGTGAATTGCTTGTTGTCCTTCTCCAAATTTTATGAATTATTGGAATGGAGTTGAATTTTTTAAATTGAAACAAAGAATGATATTAATAAATGGTAGGTTAATATTTTTAGTGTAAGTTCCTTCTAGGCTTTTATTATTTATTTATTTATTTATGAATTTGAATCAAATTAATTTGATCGAAAAAATAATAAAAATGATAATTTATTATGTATATGTGTCCCAACGTGTCGAAATTCTCTATTTTTTGAGAAACAACGTGTCAAATGTTGTGTCGTGATGTGTCGCATGTCGATGTTACTTAGCTTCAAGTTTCCTTTCATTGTCATTAGCTTTGTGCTTTGATATAGTTTTAGCCTTGCAATTGTCTTGGGATAGTTACTTTGTCATACTCGTTATTGTGCATTTGTATTGCCTCATTCTGATCCTGTATTCTTGTTTCATATTGACAAGAATGTTTAGAGGGAAATCATTAACCACATATCGCTGAGGCACCCAAATATTGTAAGGTTCAAGGAGGTATGGGACTAGTTTCATGTCTTTCACCATATGATGGACATATTAAATGAAGATTTTGTGGAACTTGAAATGCAAAAGCATGTCAAGCTAGTCTCCACAATTTGTAGTTTGTAAATCTATTTCAGTTATCTGTTTCAAATAGTTGAATGGGAGAAATTTAGGCAATCGTATATCATGCTTGTTATGGGGTCTTGCATTAGCTTTATCGAAGTCTCTTAATACTAATTGTCTTTGCTTGTCTCGCATATTGAGCAATTAACTCAACTTTAACATAAACCTACGCTATTGTTTTAGTGGAACTTGAATAGCACATTATATGCAAATTGCATTGTGGATTGTAAAACGACACAATCCCAATTTAAGGTGTTATGAGGTCTTTGGAATTGCAAAACTCATCGCATTGCGTGTCAATGAAACATTACCACCTTCCATAGTATTGTGGAAAGCGAGCGATCAAATAATAAAATAGACCGAAGAAGAAAATATATCAGACATGAGATTTACGTGGTTCGGTCATAGAGACTTATGTCCACGGGGAGAACAATCACGAATTCACTTTAGATCAATCGATATAAGGAAATAACATACTCGAGTTACTCAAACACTTTCTTAGTGTTTTCCAAACCAAATTACACCTAAAAACGCACACAGTATTTAGCCTCGAAATTTCTCACGAAATAATCTTTCAATCTTAGAAAGGAATTACACGCAAATCTTACCACAAGATTTAATCGGCTACAAACACATAAAAGCTCTTGATGTAATAGCACGAATGAAACCAATGCCAAGTACTCGTGTTAAAAAGGGTGCTTCAAAATCAACTCTTCTCTCTCTTTTAACAACGGTGCCGCTCAACGCAATATATATTGCAAGCAGAATCACGCCCCAGAGAAAGTCCCAAAATCAAATTAGTCAAAGGAGTCAACGCCTAGTTGGAGAAGGAAAGAAATTTCCTTTTCGGTTGTTCTCTTTCCTCATCAGACGCATTGACCAAGTCAAGGTCAAATTCAAAATCTCAGATGGACTTTCCAATTCAACTGAACTACTCCAACTCTTAATGATATCCGTAGATTTCCTTTCTCTGTTTTTCTTGGAACCCTTATTTGACATGGATTCTTTAACGCCAAAACAAAGAATCTGGATTTCATGATATATCTTTTGGCATCCATAAAATAATAATAATTCATTATGAGTTGGTTTTTGTTTATAGGTTCAAACTCAAAACATATTGGCCTAACGTTTGAGCCAAGTCGCAATCGCTTCACAAAAATTTCAACTCTGCCGTTACTCTTCCAAAGCCCTTAATGGGCTCAACTGCCATAGGTATTTTCCAAGTCAAGCCATGCTTGAACTTCATTAGATTACCAACTCTACATGCACCTTTAATTGCTCCATAAAGATTTTCCGACACAACCACCTTAATAAAACAAAACCATTGTTGCATCCATCTGTGTCGATTAATTTGCTAGTACTCGTACCTACTATCTCAGGATTTTCTGGTCATAACTCCACCCCAAGCTGAATACCGTTCGAATCCGTTTGAATACTTCTATAATCACTCATAGCCAGAAGTATTGGAGACATGTCAAACGTAACTTATCTACTGATGACATGTGAATTTAACTCTGGGCACCATAACCGATAACCCTGCTCACTATGTGCATAGCCTAGGAATATACACTTTCCTACCCCTCCATCAATTTTACCATCGCTCGCTCGAATATAACATCGGCAACCAAATATTCGAAGAATAGAATAATCAGTAACTTTACCCAACTACACTTCTTCGGGAGTCCAATATCCAATTGCGAGGATCTATTTATCAGATAGCTTGCCGTACTAAGCGCATACACTAGGAATTTTCTAGCCATACCAATACTAGAGAGCATTTTATGGGCAGTTTCTTGTAGTATTTTGTTCATCAATTTTGCAACATGTTGTGATTCATTGGCATAAATGCGGTGTTTCACTATTGTTGAATGAAATCCCTTAAAGTATTTTGAAGTTGACAAAACAGTTTTATCAGTCTAGTCTGAAGACTTACAGACTCTTTTGGACAAAGTCTGAAGATCAAAGTCTGAAGATTAAAGTCTGAAGCTAGCAAGACTCAAGACTCAAGACTCAAGACTTATATTTCAAAGTCTACTCACATGGACAGTTTCCAGGACGACGTTTATTCTGATCTTATATGATCTTTATTCTAACGACCGGTGGATATCTTTCTCTTGGATTCAGCACTAAACGATCTAAGTTTTATATGGAATATGTTTAGATTCTTTGATGACTTCGCAACTTATATTTGGAAGGATCTACTTATGGAAACCGAGATCCTGATTGTATGGGCGAGCATGATTGATGGGCTATCAACACTTACCTTAAAGAGCTCGAGATCTCTCTAATTGATTCTGTCCAACGGGTTGATTGGAAGAACTTCTTTGGAAGGTGCCAACGGTATTGAAGGCATGAAGAAGTATATAAGAGAGATGCTCTAGTTGTTGAAGGGTGCGGATAGAAGAATTCCAAAGTCCGAATCTCCTTCTCTATTTTGCGAAATCATTCTTTGAGCGTTACATGTAATCAAAAGAGAGATCATATTGTAGACCTTGAGGAAGTGTAGTAGAGTAATCTACTTTGTGGACTCAAGAGCGTGAGACTCGTAATCACTCTTATTGATTCTTAGTGAAATCCGGCCCGAAGGGTCATTCGTGCGGGAGAGTGGACGTAGGCTTGATCTAAGCCGAACCACTATAAATGGAGTCTTGATTCTCTATCCCTAATCCTTTTATTGTTAATCTGTTTTCATTTGCTGAAATCGTTGATTTTAAATTATTTATTTCTCATTCGATTTGAATTGTTAAAATCGCTTCAAACACCTATTCACCCCTCTGTAGGTGCTAATTCTAGTCCTAACAATTGGTATCGAGCTCGTGTACTTGTTTATAAGAAGTGTC
This sequence comes from Eucalyptus sp. ANBG9806169, assembly GCA_014182395.1. Classification (NCBI taxonomy): domain Eukaryota; kingdom Viridiplantae; phylum Streptophyta; class Magnoliopsida; order Myrtales; family Myrtaceae; genus Eucalyptus; species Eucalyptus sp. ANBG9806169. The sequence continues at coordinate 3,414,164 of CM024576.1, read as the reverse complement.
TTTACTTCTAAGTAAAAGATCTATGGCTAGTATGCTGCCTACGGGGTTGGTTGAAGGTCAAAGCAATACCAGACCTCCATACTTTGATGGAAAAGATTACAGCATATGGAAAAACAAGATGAAGGCATTCCTAAGATCGAAAGATCCTTTGGAATGGGAAGTGGTTGATAAAGGAATCATTCCTACCGCTGCATCGACTCGAGAGAGAGGAAAAGAACCCGCTTTGTTCCTATTCTTTTGACTCAAGAAGAAATCACGAAGAGACAGACTCTCGACGCCAAAGCTATTTACTCTTTATATTGTGCTTTATCCCCTACTGAATATAATAGAATATATTCTTGTGATACAACAAAAGAAGTATGGGATAGGCTTCACATTACCTATGAAGGAACAGTGAAGATTGGAAGTTTGTCTATTAATAATGTTTCATTAGTTGAAGGATTAAATTATAACCTGCTTAGCATAAGTCAGTTATATGATTCTGGTTTCAAGATCAACTTTCAGGAAGAAACGTGCTCTGGAATGAGTAAAGACCTTACTCAATCTTTTACTGGTCGAAGACATGGAAATATCTATCTTCCGGATGTGAATCAAGAAAGATCACGAGTGCTTAATATCGTACAAGATGAAGCAAATCTATGGCACAAAAAGCTAGGCCATATCAACATGAAGCAAATCAACAAGATCTCTACAAAGAAACTTGTTCGAGGATTGCCTATTCTGAATTATTCAAAGTCTGATCTATGTACACCATGCGTATTGGGTAAACAGGTTAGAAACTCTTACAAATCAATAAATAGAGTTTCCACTAATCATGTATTGCAGCTTTTGCATATGGATTTGTTTGGACCTACCGAACGAAAATCATTGGTGGTAAAAGGTTCCTGTCGGGTAATAGTGGATGACTATTCACGATTTACTTGGGTCTACTTTCTTTCAAGTAAGTCAGAGACTTTCTCTCTCTTTTCAAAATTTGCTAAAAAGGTGCAGAATGAGAAAGGTCACACTATTACAAGCATTCGTACAGACCATGGAGGTGAGTTTGAAAATCAAGACTTTGCTAATTTATGTGATGAATTTGGTTTTCAACACAAATTCTCTTCTCCATATACACCATAACAGAATGGGGTTGTGGAAAGGAAGAATAGATCTTTACAAGAAATGGCAAGAACACTTTTAATTGGAAATCAAATTTCTTCAAGGTTTTAGGCGGAAAATTTGTTTAACCGCTTGCTATATTATAAACCGAGTGTTTTTAAGACCAATTCTTGAGAAAACTCCTTATGAAATTTTTAAAGGGAAGAAATCAATAGTTTCTTATTTTCAAATATTTGGTTGCAAATGTTTTATTCTAAAGAATGCAAATGATCATGTTGGTAAGTTTGAAGAAAAATCAGATGAATGATTCTTTCTTGGATACTCTACTTCAAGCAAAGCTTTTAGAGTGTTCAACAAAAAGACTCAAGCGTGGAAGAATCAATGAATGTCAAATTTCAAGACTCTCCACAAGTTCAGCAGATCGGATCGAAGACTCAGAATCTGTTCCGTTTTCTTGCTAGACCTAACTCCACTTTGAAGCGGTTGCTAAATCAAAATCAGTACAACAAGCTACTGATGAAGAACCTACTCAAGAAGAAGATCAACAATCTATCAGACTGAATAGTAACTGGAAGCACAAGTCTAGTCATCCTGAAGAACTCATTATTGGAAACATTAATGAGGGAATACGAACAAGATCCAAAAGGTGAGAAGAGTCTAGTGCTGTTGCTCTTATTTCTGAAATAGAACCCAAAAATATTGAAGAAGCTTTAGCTGATGAAAGATGGATTGAAGCAATGCAAGAAGAGCTCAGACAATTCCAGTATTAATGACGTATGGGAATTAACTCCCAAACCAAAAGGTAAATCGATTATTGGAGCTAAATGGGTTTTCGGGAACAAAGTTGATGAAAAGGCAAAGTAATGAGAAACAAAGCAAGACTCGTAGCTAAAGGATACACGCAAGAAGAAGGGATAGATTATGATGAGACTTACGCCCCAGTAGCAAGGTTAGAGGTAATTAGATTACTACTTGCTTTTGCTTGCTATAAGAATTTCAGGTTGTTTCAAATGGATGTCAAAAGTGCATTCCTGAATGGATTCATTCAAGAAGAAGTCTACGTAGAACAACCTCCTGGTTTTGAAGATTCAAAGAAACCAGACTCGTATTCAGACTTGAAGAAAGCTTTATATGGACTGAAACAAGCTCCTCGAGCTTGGTATGAAAGGCTAAGTAATTTCTTAATTAATAGTGGCTTTTCTAAAGGAAAGGTAGACACTACTTTGTTCATTAAAAAGGAAGGTAAAAGCTTTCTACTTGTTCAGATTTATGTTGATGACATAATATTTGGATCATCTAATGAGACTTTGTGCAAGAAATTTTCTAAGTCTATGCAGGATGAATTCGAGATGAGCATGATGGGTGAACTATCCTTTTTCCTTGGTCTACAAGTCAAACAACTAAAGGAGGGAATATTCATTCATCAAGAGAAATATGCAAAAGAACTTGTAAAAAGTTCGGTCTGGAAAATTGCAAAAAGACCGACATACCAATGTCAAGTTCCTTGAAGATAGACAAAGATGAAGCAGGAAGAAAATTGACCAAAAGTTATACGGGAGTATCATTGGTTCACTTCTTTATCTTACCGCATCCAGACTCCGACATATTATTTAGTGTTTGCATATGTGCTAGGTTTCAATCGACCCTAGAGAATCTCATTTAAGTGCTGTTAAACGTATTATTAAATATGTTGCTACTATGCTAAGATCGGTCTTTGGTATCCCAAAGAAGGAGACTTTACACTTCTTGGCTATTCGACGCAGATCTTGCAGGTTGTAGAGTTGAAAGAAAAAGCACTTCGGTACTTGTCAATTGCTTGGAAACAGGGCGGTATCCCGGTTTTCGAGGAAACAAAGTAATCGTGGCTCTTTCAACAGCTGAAGCGAATACGTTGCTCTTGGAAGTTCTGTTCTCAAATATTGTGGATAAAACAACAACCGCAAGACTTTGGCATTGAAGACTCTTGCACAGAAATTAGATGTGACAACACCGGTGCAATCAATCTTACAAAGAATCTTATCCTACATTCAAGAGCAAAACATATTGAGATTCGACATCACTTTATAAGAGATCATGTTCGAGAACAAAGAAGTCTTGATACAATTCATAGACTCAAAGAATCAACGGCGAGACATCTTCACAAAGCCACTTGAGAAAAGCTTGTTTGAGTCTATTCGCTCAAGACTCAATATATTATCTCTTGAAGAATGCTGAAGCTCGACTCGGTAACTAAAGTCTAACAGTATCGAGACTCAAAGGTTAAAAGAGGCGAGAATACGAATCGACACTCTGTAAGTTTCCTTACTTAAATTGTCTTATTGATAAGGTAAGATTATCTGTCTATTTTAAGTCGGTTAATTTTTTAAAAGAGTGGTTATCGTTTTATTAAGGCAGTTATTTTTTTCAAAAGGAAAATTCAAGATTTTCAAAAGATACGACGTTTGGTTTATCCCCGTACTGTTATACTTATACATCTCTTCTCCTTCGTTTTCACTTTACTCAAAAACCCTAGATCAAAAGCTTTTCACTGCTCTGCAATTTTCTCTCCAAAACTTCTTCGTTTCAAAGTTCTCAACTTTCTTGCGACACAAGTGAGAAAGTCTCTCCAAAGAAAAGCACAATGTCGTATCAGAGGAAGTCATCCAGAATAGCAAACAGGGGACCACAGGGATCTGGTGAGGGGCCTACGCACTTTGATCTCACTGAGGAAAGCGACATTCCTACTAAGCAAACTCCTCAACAATCTCAACAGTGGTCATCCCCAACTAGACCTCAAGAACAGGGCCCTCAAGATGCAGAAATGATTTATGAAGATATCGAACCAAGTAAGAACTCTTAAGCCCGCCTTTGTTTACAAGCTTTACTCGCGTTAAAGGAAGGTGGTTCTGCTATGTCTTTTGTGGATGAGTTTCGAAAGAGAAGGGTTATAGAAACGAGACGCACTTTCTTACTGTCATGGAAAGGTCTGGAGTTGTGCCCGAGGGAACGGCCTGCAAGAGCATTTGCAAATTTCCCTAGTGACCCTAGGTTTAGTAGTATGAATCAGCCTGAGGGAAAGGATGATGATGAAAAGATGTTCATACACTTTAAACCATGGATGGGTGTGGCTGCAAGCCTTCGAGGGAAGAAGGATGAATTGTTCCGTTCAGACGGACACCGGAAGAGGTATGAAAAATTGCTGAAGCGTGGGGTAACCCACGAACCGTGGATTTCGATTTTCTGGACTTGTTGAGCATAAATCTGCGAGAGAAATTCGAAAAACTCCAACTTTATCGTTCGCACTGCATCGTAACACGGCACATTCTGAATTGACGGCTTATTTCTACTCCCATATCAGTTTCATTGATGCAAACAGCTTTACTTTCAGCGTGAGGGATAAGGAGTATGTCATTGATAATGACATTTTGGCTGATGTGCTTGGTGTGGAAAGAGGGGCTTTCCAACCAATCGGCGTGTCTGTAAGCCATGCTACTCTTGAACTAGCAAGGGACAGAATTGCAGAAGGAAGACTCTCTTACTCCAGAATGAATGCAACAAATACGTTGCTGCACAAGATTGTAATCAACTGTCTAAGACCCAAATCGACATCTAAGACAGATGTATCAATTTCTGAAGCTAAGTTGATGTTTGCCATCAAGATTGGTGTGAACTTCTCTTTGCCGCATACCATCATTTTCACATGTATAGATGCATGGTAAAGGACAAAGGAAAAGCTTCCTTATGCTGCTCTCATTACTCGTCTCTTCAGACATCTCAACATTCAACCTCCTCATATTCTCACAGTGAAGACTATTGATAAAATGGTCATCGGGCTGAGGATGATTACCAAGATGCATCCGAAAGAGCTTAGCAAGAAGTCGGAGCAATTCAAGGAAAAGACTCCTATCAAGCTCAGACCAGACTCTTCAGTAGCCAAAAGGAAAGGGAAAGAACCTGTGATTAGTTCTACCAAGAAGAGGAGGGCAATCATCCTGGAAGATGAAGATGATGAGGATGCAATACCCATCTCTACTCTTATTTCTCAAGTTACTGCATCTATTCCAACTGTTCCAGAACATCAAGTTGAAGAGGAAGAGAAAGAGAAAGAGGAAGAGAAAGAGAAAGAGGAAGAGAACGAGAAAGAGAAAGAGGAAGAAAGAGAGGAAGAGGAAGAAAGAAAAGAAGAACAAGCAGATGAACCATAAATAACAGATTCTCCAGCAGAAAAGGAGGATCTACAACAGCCTGTCACTGAGGAAACTCTTCAGAAAGAAGAGTTCTTTTCTCCTCCAGAAGACATGGAAACAGGGGGAGATAAAGAAAGAGAACACACACCTCTTCGGCTGACTTTCAGAGAAGAGGATGCAGAAACAGGTGTTAGTCGATCACCTCTTGATGCTGAGGACATTCATGTTGCACAATTTCCTGAAGGAGAGGCATCATCTCCACACACTGAACCTCCTGCTGACATTCATAGTGGCTTGACTCCACCTTCAGACTGAGCTGAAACAAGCACTCGGGCCCGACAACTCTGGAGATTTTCAAAGACTGCTTGAGATCATCTTGGAACTTAAAGGTCAAATTTATGCCATGGGATATAAATTTCAGACCTTGCAGAATGAAAATCATGCAATATTCATCACTTTGCATGATCAGCTTAAAGATGTTCGGCGTCAGATTCAGGATACTGCAAAGGGCACTACTCTCACCCAAGTATAGGAAGATTTGAGGAAGTTGGAAGACACTGTCAAGTCTATGGGAGACTTTCAACTTGTTCGCATTCCTCGAGCTCCTTAATTTTTTAATGCTGACAAAAAGGGGGAGAAGACTTTGCAGATTTTTGAGATTTGAGATTTTTTATTTTCTCAAAACCAAACCAAATCCTATCTTTTTATCTTTTGATTGCTTGCTATCTTGACTTTGACTTGAGTTTTTAAACGTGTGCAGTTTTTGGAATGTGTGCTCTCTATGGCAATACTTTAAGCTTTGTAAATTAGATAGTACTGTCTTTTATGACTAATGAGGTTTCGGTGAATGCAGATCGTGTACGGGGAAAGTACGTATGCATGGGATATCGTCGTGTACGGGATAACTTCTACTATCTTATTTAATCTTTTATGATGCTTGCTTAAAAGTTGTATTGCAGGACGATAATATTCAAATCTGCAGAAAAGTTTTGTCACCATCAAAAAGGGGGAGATTGTTGGATGAAATCCCTTAAAGTATTTTGAAGTTGACAAAACAGTTTTATCAGTCTAGTACGAAGACTTACGGACTCTTTTGGACAAAGTCGAAGATCAAAGTCGAAGATTAAAGTCTGAAGCTAGCAAGACTCAAGACTCAAGACTCAAGACTTATATTTCAAAGTCTACTCACATGGACAGTTTCCGGGACGACGTTTATTCGATCTTATATGATCTTTATTCTAACGACGGTGGATATCTTTCTACTTTGGATTCAGCACTAAACGATCTAAGTTTTATATGGAATATGTTTAGATTCTTTGACGACTTCGCAACTTATATTTGGAAGGATCTACTTATGGAAACCGAGATCCCGATTGTATGGGCGAGCGGGATTGATGGGCTATCAACACTTACCTTAAAGAGCTCGAGATCTCTCTAATTGATTCTGTCCAACGGGTTGATTGGAAGAACTTCTTTGGAAGGTGCCAACGGTATTGAAGGCATGAAGAAGTATATAAGAGAGATGCTCTAGTTGTTGAAGGGTGCGGATAGAAGAATTCCAAAGTCTGAATCTCCTTCTCTATTTTGCGAAATCATTCTTTGAGCGTTACATGTAATCAAAAGAGAGATCATATTGTAGACCTTGAGGAAGTGTAGTAGAGTAATCTACACTGTGGACTCAAGAGCGTGAGGCTATGTAATCACTCTTATTGATTCTTAGTGAAATCCAGCCAGAAGGGCTGTCCGTGCGGGAGAGTGGACGTAGGCTTGATCTAAGCCGAACCACTATAAATCTGGAGTCTTGATTCTCTATCCCTAATCCTTTTATTGTTAACTGTTTTCATTTGCTGAAATTGTTGATTTTAAATTATTTATTTCTCATTCGATTTGAATTGTTAAAATCGCTTCAAACACCTATTCACCCCCCTCTAGGTGCTAATTCTAGTCCTAACAACTATGCCTTCTTTCAAGCAGAATTCATTTAATAACTTTTGGTAAAACTCCATGCTACTGTTAGTCTACACATGCTTGATCGTTTTACTAATTTCTTTTTTGATCAAAGCTCTCAATTGCATGATCCCGAGCACAAACACCCATATTTTCATCGAGTAGTCATCAACAACTATTAGCATATATCTAGCACTCTTTCTCAAAAGAAACCTCGACAACTTGTGAACATTCAAGTGAATTAATTTTGCAATTCAACCGAACTGTACTTTTTGCCGTTGATCTAAATCACAGCACCTGCATAGATTAAGTACGTTAGCAACATAACTACATAGTAGATTTCTTTAATTTAAAACCTTTAGGCTTCTCTCACCAATGTACGCCAAATGCATATGCCGCAATTTAGACTCTCGAACAGATGCATCCGACATCTTTTGGTCTCCGTCTCACCTTGAAGTTCATACATGACACTGCACTTAATTCCTTTTATTAATACCAAAACACCTCAAACAATTTTCAGAATTCCAAATTCTGAAATATTTTGATACGCAGCTGAATCCAAGGCATTTAAGGAAATTAAGTTCTTTTTGAACTCTAGGACATGCCTCACTCAAGTGAATGTCCTCACGATACCATCATACATTCTAACTTAACCAACATTGACAACATCGCATTTAGCGTTGTTTCCCAACTGCACTTCATCACCATTCGTGCATCCATAAGTAGTAAACTCATTTCTATTTGGTGTAACATGAAAAGAACAACAAGAGTCCACAATCCATCCATCGAATGATATCAGTGACAGACAATACATAATCAGCACTATCAGCTACAGCTGTAACATCATTTGCAAAATCAACTATAATTCCCTTACCCTTCTCATTCTTCAACTTAAGGCAATTCATTCTAAGATATCCATTCTTGCCACAGCTCCAATAGACAGCATCACTAGTCCTAGACTGACTACGCTTGTTCATATTAGTACTACTCTTTCTAACATGTGTTTTAAATCTTCATCTATTTTCACCTACTAAAGCAGTAAATACAAGTTCATCAGATTCCCTTCTATGGATGTACTCGCTCAAAATCAAGTCTCGAACCTCATCAAATGATGAGCTTGTTGACCCAGAGGAATTACTAACGGCAGTAACAGTAATATTCCAATTATCAAGCAATGAGGATAATAGAATCAAAGCACGTACCTTATCTTCAAAGTCAATCTCAACTAAACTCAGTTGACTAACAATCACATTGAATTCATTAATATGATTTACAATTGATGCACCTTTGCTCATCTTCAAATTAAACAAACATTGCATCAAATAGATATTGTTGATCACATAGGGCTTCTTATACATATCCAACAAGGCTTGCATCAAATCAACAATGGCCTTCTCCTTCACAATGTTAAATGCGACATTATGAGCCAACGTCATCTAACAAATCCCAATCAGCTTGCTTCATTGACTTTGATTTCTCCCTAGATTAGGGCAAGTGCAGTTTCATCTGGTAGAGATAATCTTCAATTTGCATCTTCAAAAACTAAAATCATTTCCATCAAATCCATCGTTTTTCACTTTTCCTTCTTCTATCGCCATTGATTCGCTTCAATGCGGCCAAGTCTGGCTTTGATACTAATTGTTGTGGAAAACGAGCGATTGAACAATAAAATAGGCAAAAAAAGAAAATATATCAGATATGAGATTTACGTGATATGATCGTAGAGACTTACATCTATGGAGAGAGCAACGACGAATTCACTATACAAGCGATACAAGGAAATTACACACTCAAGTCACTCAAACACTCTCTCGGTGTTCCCAAGCCCCAATTACACCCAAAAACGCACATGGTGTTCCTCACGAAATAATTTCTCAATCTTAGGAATGAATTACACGCAAATCTTACCATAAGATTTAATTGGCTACAAACACATAAAAGCTCTTGATGTAATAGTATGAACAAAACCAATGCGAAGCACTCGTGTGAGAAACTACACTTCAAGATCAACTCTTCTCTTCCTTTTTTTTTTTTTTTAACAATGATGCCGCTCAACACAATATATCTTGCTAGTAGAAGCCAGCCCCAGAGAAAGTCCCAAAACCAAATTAGTCAAATTAGTCAAAGGAGTCAACGCCTAGTTGGAGAAGGAAAGAAATTTCCTTTTTGGTTGTTTTCTTTCCTCATCTAACGCATTGACCGAGTCAAGGTCAAATTCAAAATCCCATATGAAATTTCCAATTCAATTGAACGACTCCAATGCTTATTGATGACAATGATGTCCGTATATCTCCTTTCCCTATTTTTCTCAGAATCCTTATCTGACATGGATTCTTTAATGCCGAAACAAAGAATCTGGATTTCATGATATATCTTTCGGCATCCATAAAATAATATTAATAATTCATTTTGAGTCGATTTTCATTTACATGTTCAAACTCGAGACATATTTTACACTTAGGATAAGAAATTCAATGTGACATGCTGAATTTTGTGTCGCCCCCTTATGAGGTGGTGCTGAAGCAGGCGACTTTGATGAGGAAGTAGAGGCAGGAAAAGCTCTCGATGTGAAAAAGCCAGAGAAAGTAGAGGGATTGACTAGCGGCAACCTATTGAACAAGGCCGCCGAGCTATGTAGCACCGACATGGACACGTGACATGCGACACGACACGACATAACATGTTGACACGTCATTTTTAAAAAAAATCGAGAATTCCGACACGTTCCGACACGTTATATATTAAATATATATATTTATATAAATGCAAACAAAAAAAAAAAAAGAGCATAGAATTAATTTATACTAAAAATATTTAATCTAACATTTGTTAATATCATTCATTGTTTTAATTTGATAGAAATTGAACAAGAAATTAAAAAATTGCAAACATGAAAGAGTAAACTTAAAGGAACATGTCCTGTTTTCTTATACTTGTCGGAGATTAATGAGATTTCTTATAGTCCTAGACAGAGTTCAGAGTTCATGATATAGACTAGCTTGGAGCTCCTCTGCAAAACAAGGTTCGAGAAAAATAAAAATTCAAGACAAGAACTCTCGAAGTATGACCAAAAGAAAGGGAAATCACTAAATTTGCCATGGAAAATGTGAGAGATAACTCACATGCCAATAACATAGACCAAAAGAGATAACTTGCAAGCGATGCTTGCGAAAGGTGGAAAGAAACAAAAAAAATTGTAACTTTAAGTATGTGGGGGCAATGGAACGACACCGACGAGAAAATGGGCGTTCCATCGTCACTCACGGGAAGATCAGAACTTATAAGTTAAAAACTTGAAAGTAAGAATTCTCTTCTTTCCCCTTATTTTTGTTATTTTCATTATTTTTCATATATTTACATTTTGACCCCTAAAGTATTGAAAATTTTTAAAATTGATCTTGTGTGTGTCGGAATCGCGTGTCGGAATTTCGGATTGGCATGTTAGGGTGTCGGGAAGAGTTGACCATGTGTCGGATTTTCCAACACTTGTTGACCGCGTGCCGGAACGTGTCGGACACGTGTCGGAGTGTTGGACATGACACGAAAGCTTCCGGAGAGTGTCGGTGCTTCTTAGCCGACGAGAGGTGTGGTGAGGTTTGTGTCGAGTACGCCAAGATGTTTTACTTGGGTACACTTTGCTCTCTTTTTGTGCGTGTGTTTCCTAATTTTTCCTATTGAGATTTGGATAATGTGTTTATCTTTTGATCATGAATTCTAAAAGGTTAGTGTTAGTTAAGCATAAAGAGGAAGAAAAATATCATCATCATGCTTGATTGATTAAAAAAAAAAAAACTCAATGAAACTACACGTTTTCTGGCTGACCTTATCTCTTGCATTGCTTATTAAGCTATTCCAGTGTTTAGTCACATGAAGCAATCTTTGCGGTTTAAGTGACTTATAATGTCGTGTGAGGCTCACATAAATGAAGCGCAATATGAATGATTTTTAGACAATCTTTTGGTAAATGATGATCTTTGTTAGGAAGAAACTCATACATAGGTTGCGTACATCTACTTCTACATGTCTATGTTCTCTTGAATGCTACAAATATAATGCAACTCATATAGCAATATCATCTTGGCAGGCATCGATTTGATATGCTTTAGCATTGGATTTTCCTATCTATGGGTAAAAGTATGTGTATGCAACCTATCTATGAGTTTTTTCCTAACAAAGAAAAAAACATCATTTACCAAAAGACTGTCTAAAAATCATTCATATTGCACTTCATCTATGTGAACCTCACATGACACTATAAGTTATTTAAACTGCAAAGATCGCTTCATGTGGCTAAACACCAGAATAGCTTAATAGACAATGCAGGAGATAATGTCAGCCATAAAAGGTGCGGTTTCATCGAACCTTTTTTTTTTAATCAATCAAGCATGATGATGATATTCTTCTTCCTCTTTATGCTTAACTAACACCAACCTTTTAGAATTCACGATCAAAAGATAAATGTATTATCCCAATCTTAGTAGGAAAAAATAGGAAACACATGCATAGGGAGAAAGCAAAATATACCCAAGTAAAACGTCTTGGCGTACTCGGCACAGACCTCGTCGCACCTCTCGTCAGCCTTGTTCAATAGGTCACTACCGATCAATCCCCCATTTCCTTTGGCTTTTTCACATTGAGAGCCTCCTCTTGCCTCTACTTCCTCACCAAAGCCGCTTGCACCACCGTGTAAAGGGGCAGCACAAAATTTAATACATCACATTGAATTTCTTATCCTATGGAAGGTGGTATTGTTTCATCGACACACAATGCGACGGGTTTTGCAATTCCAAAGACCTCATAACACCTTAAATGGGGATTCTATGGTTTTACAATGCACAATTCAGTTTGCATTTAATGTGCTATTCAAGTTCCACTAAAACTATAACGAAGGTTTATGTTAAAGTTGAGTTGATTGCTCAGTATGCGAGACGAGCAAAGATAATTAGTATTTAGAGACTTAGATAAAGTTAATGCAGGACCCCATAACAAGCATGATGTACGATTGCCTAAATTTCTCCTATTCAACTATTTGAAACAGATAACTGAAATAGATTTCAGACTATAGATTTAGTGGAGACTAGCTTAACATGCTTTTGCATTTCCAGTTCCACAAAATCTTCATTTAATCTGTCCATCATATGGTGAAAGACATGAAACTAGTTCAAACCTCCTTGAACCTAACAATATTTGGGTGCCTGAGCGGTCAGTGGTTAATGATTTCCCTCTGAACATTCTTGTTAATCTGAAACAAGAATGCGCAGCATCGGAATGAGGCAATACACATGCACAACGGGTATGACAAGGTAACTACCCAAGACAATTACAAGGCTAAAACTATATCAACGCATAATGCTAATATTACAATGAAAGTAAACTTGAGGACGAATGGATTCCAAATGCAGCTCCCTCTATGTGGAAAAAGTGGCAAAAAATCATTGAAAGAATATCAAAATAATTTAAAGATACCCATTCACAGCTCAGAAGCTAAAGATATTAAAAAATCTAACAATAATCATGCCACTAGGATATGTAAAAACAACATATATAGTGACTTGCGATATTGAAGCAATTCGGAGGCTACACAACACATAAACAAATAAAGCTTCTGTTGCGATTTTGATCATAACTACTGAAAATCCATTGATGTTTCGTCATATTCTCCGAAAATCATACTAAAGTCGCATGCTTCAGCACCACCTCGTACACCCTCACCATTGAGGATCTCGATGGGCTCGCCACCGAGCTCAAAATGGCTGAGATCACGCACGCTCACCACCCACACCCTCGTCGGTACAAAAGCCGGCGCTACACCTTTCGTAGGCCTCGTTCAACAGGTTGTTGCCAATCAACCCCTCCACTTCCTCCGGCTTCTTCACATGCAGAGCCTCCGGCCGCCTGTTCTCCCTCACCAAAGCTGCCTGCTTCAGCACTACCTCATACACCCTCTCCACCGAGGATCTCAACGGGCTCGCCACCGAGCTTGAAATGGCCGAGACCGCGCTCACCACCAGCACCTACCGAGTAGTACAAAAGCTAGAGATTCAAGGCGACATGGTTTGTCGAACGGCAGCCCCATCATCCATCAGAGGAAAAGCAAAGAGCAAAGCGGTGACCGAGCGACATTGGAACGAAAGAAATGGAAAGAGGGAGAGACAGTTTCCTTCTGCCGTTCAAATTTGTTGTGGGAGGAGAGAAGAAATTGTGTGAAGGATTTGGTGAGCCCCATCAAATATTCTCTTGCAGAGGGAGTTTGGTCAATTTAAATTGACCGAGAGGTGTGACAATACAAGACGGCTTCGCCTGCAGGAGGAGATAAACAATTTTTTGCAACATGCCTTTTTGAAGAGAAAATAAATGAGCTCTCGTTCCAACGTGTCCACTGGGCGACACATGAGGGGACTCTGACAATGCCATGAAATATTTTATCCTCTTAACAAGCGCAGATGAAGGTTGAACTGCTACACGGCATTTTAGCACAAGCAGTCGAGACCTCTCAATAAATGGACCTAACAGGGTAAAATTGCAGTGGACCTAATCTTGCGTGACTGTTTTAGTAATACCACTGTTATACTGAAGCTTACGATAAATTCATTGCAATTTCTGCAAAATAGAGCCACCACAGACCACGCAATGAGCACTGTTGTTTCCTAAATTTACAACCTTGAGATGTCACACTAAGCCCCATTAAGAGGACAAAGTTCCTACTCTAACCCATGTTACAGACTCCAAAGAGAACACAGAATACAAAAGAAAACCTGTTGTCCCTCAAAAGGGGAAAAAATGACTCATTTATCAGTTTGTGTGCCGAACTCGCCGCCCATCACAGAAATTGACAACTAGAATTCCTCCAAGATCAGACTATCATCCAGGTTAAATGCCGGTGTCCAACCCACTTAGCAGCAACACGGATTCCAATGGCTAATGCCACTACAAACAAGGGCATTGGAAGCCTCCTGTTTGTCACTACTTCTTCAACTTCTTTCCCTTCTGAAAGTTTCCTTGAATGATGGGATATAGCTAATGCAATATATGAGGCTATTACCACCACTCTAACCCAAGGCTCCCCTATGGCAGCCATTACAGCCGCAGCAGGTAACACGGATGAAATATCATCTCTCTTCTTAATAATGCGTGAAAACCCATACAATCCCACCAATAGAGTCCATAAAAGTGGCTCAGAGATGTAGCCTCTCACAGCTGCATAGCCAATCAATCCAGCTACCGTAAGAGAATATGGCTGACTAGAAACACAGTTCGGAACAACAGCCTCTCCAATGGCTGCCACTGCTGATGCCAACATAATGATCACTGTCAACTCGGGGACAGGAGCATATGCTACTATGCCAGAGTAAAAGGCCCGGACAGAGTAGATTGCAGTTTCGATACATCTAATTGTGGAAGTGATCGGATCGCCAATAAAATGAAAGATAAGGGCTAGGACAAGTTTTAAGAGGTATCCCACAAAACCAACAACTGCCAAGGCAGCCTTCTTCCAGTTAGATAGTTCAAAGAGAACTGCTCTCCATGCATATATAAGGAAAGCCAATGCTGCAAAATGAATAACAACTAATTAGAAAGGTATTTTGACAAAATGATGATAATGACTGATGATAAGATCAATAATAACTAGTGGTTTCATGAAGTAAAGCAAAGACAATATAAGAAGAACAAGAATCACGGTTGAACAGTATAAACAACCTAAATTAACAAGCCATCGAAAAACCAAATACAAATAATTAAGACCAGTTTATCAAACATTCACAAATTGATTTGAAGAGTCTATGCACCAGATAGAGAGAATAACTTGTCTCTCTAAAATAAACCTTCCATTAAGAAATGTCCCACGGAAGGAAAAAGGGTAAATGACTACACCTCCCCAATTTGCAGGCTTGAATCGTCAACCCGTGGTTTAAAAGCAAGATCTTGCTCACCTGTGATTTCTGTTGCTAATCCCCACTAAAAGTTTTTTACTTACTCAGGGTTTAATGTCTGAAAATCACCAAAAGTTGAAGAAAGACAAAATATTATGCTTTAATACATAATAGAGCTTTGCACTTGCATATTCACATGAAAGGACTTGGTTTTGTTTGCTCTTGAAAATTTCATGGTTGTGATTCATATGTACTAGTAGGTTAGCTCTACGCCTTTACATTGGAGAAAAAGAACCTCTTTGTTTTTCTCAAGCACAAAACCGACGCAGGCATTATCTTGATTAAAGCAGTTGGCCCAAACAGCAGAGCACCCACTACAGCTGTTTTGCAGCTTTGGTCAAAGAACTTCTGAAGCGAGACAAGATAATAGAACGAATCGAAGGAAAACTTGAATTAAGGTCCCTGCATAGACGGAAGATCGATAGGGTGAAATAAAGTGTCAAATCATACTCTTCATGCTTGCCTGGACTTCACCTCCTGATAGGAGAGGCATGGTGCAATTTGCCCAGGAAAATATCGATTGTTCTCAATCAACAACTTTATTTGTACAGGACAGCAAACCGTAAGGATCATCCAACTCAGTTGGCCTCCTAACAAACTCAGTCTAAAATGAAACCATACATCTTACAAGAATATAAGGTGAGAGGCCATAGCTCAAAATCAGACCTGCTTGTCATATCGGGATCTTATCGAAGCACGCCTTCATCCACATAGACGGCAATATTCCAGAAATGAATTTGCGGTAATTAGCAGGAGAAAAAAAAAACTTTCTCACTTAACTATGCAGGTCGAAAGCCCCCTGATTTGTTCATCCAAAATTTCACTTGATCAAGATCAAGTTTCAGTTTTTCTATGAATTAACACTACTTCAAGCAAAATCCTTTCTCACTTACAATGCAGGTCGAAAGCCCCCCCGATTTGTTCATCCAAAATTTTCACTTCGTTAAGATCAAGCTTCAGTTTTTCTACGAATCAACGCTGCTTCAAGCAAAATCATCTAGAATTCACGTTTGGCGAAATCCCAAGAGCTCCCTCCTTAAGCAGGCAGCGACGACATGCCGAAATGAAACTCAAGATTGAACATCACCCATGAAAATGCGATCCCCGTACCTACGAACCACGGCCATCGAATCGGAGGATCGGGGGCTTCTCTGTTCAAGTACCTGAACCTCTCGGGCATGGTGCTCTCGCCCCGCGCCGCCCTCTCCGCCTCGTCAACCTCGCCGCCGCCGCCGCCGCCGCTCCCCGCGCTCTCCTCCGCATTCGAAACGAACGCCGCGCCTCTCCTTCTTCCGCCGTCGTACAGGAAACATAATGCGCGCCCGTGAGGTCCGGCCGAGCTCAGCTTCGGGCTCGACGCTAGGGTTCTGGCCTGGGGAGGACGAACCCAGAAGCGGGATTCGCCATGGCTCCGGAGGAGGGCGAGCGGAGCCGGGCGAGGGAGACGGATGGGAGCGCGGGGAGGAGGGGAGGAGGAGAGGGTCGAGAAGAGCATGGACGACATGGGGATGGGTGGAGAAGAGGTTTTCACAGGGGTTTTGTCATGGTTTTTCCAAGGGAGGAAGAGAGGGGGAGGATGATGACAAGCTACG
Organism: Eucalyptus sp. ANBG9806169; assembly: GCA_014182395.1. Classification (NCBI taxonomy): domain Eukaryota; kingdom Viridiplantae; phylum Streptophyta; class Magnoliopsida; order Myrtales; family Myrtaceae; genus Eucalyptus; species Eucalyptus sp. ANBG9806169. The sequence continues at coordinate 3,397,430 of CM024576.1, read as the reverse complement.
GAGGATGTCCTCTTCGGTTTATCTCGTGAGCTGCTAGAAAATTAAGGTAAAATTCCATAAAAAATAATTTTATATTTTGTGTTTTCTTAAATTTGGCACCAATAACTCAAAAATAACTTCTCACATTTCCATCTATCGAGATGATTGATATCTAAACAGAGCCGATTGCAAATTTGAATGGTTTTGATAAGTTGGGAAAAACTCTATTGAAATTAAGTGATGTGTCACATTTAATTCGACAATTCTTGTGAAAGAAAAACAACATCACTTCTTTCTATTTCTTTCCCGGTTTATGAAGTATGATTTGGGACAAATCAAGCAATAAGGACTCTTGAAGGTCTTTCTTTCTAAGATTTATCGAAATCAAGGTCTCGATTTGACTGAGTTGCTGATTATGAACTCACATCTTTCCATTCACCGATCACATTATTCAATTCAGCCACCGGTTGGGATTTTGGGGTTTGCTGGCAGCGAGAAAGTGTTAGGATTCTTGATGGAAGCGATGACATTGACGACCTACTCAACTTCCAAGTTACTGGCAAGCATGCTTACATCTTCCTATCTATATGCTTGCAACATGGCCGGTGCTTGTAGTAAAGGTTGGTGCTTGAATTGGTGCTTGAATTTGATTTGATTATGATGTGGTTGACGATTCCGCATCGATATGAACAAAGGATGAAGTATAAACACTGGCTTTTGCTGTTTTGTTGCACAGAGGAATGCCATTTCTCGATGGTATGGCCTCTTAGTGCCAAGTTTGAAGGCAGGCTCGAGAAATATGTTGCCTACGAGATTGTAGTTGCTGGTTCTGCAGATATTTCTGACCATTTTGGCAACGAAGTGGCTGCCTGCACTGGAGTAGGCATTTTGGTGCACTGGTTCGATTTAATTTGATGCGGTACAATTTTTTTTTTAGTCGAAATATGAGTGATGTTCATTACTTAACGAAATTCGCTAAAAATACATCAAGAGCGTCAGGACATAACATATCAAAGAGAGCAGAGGGGGGATGGGCCACCAATTCATATGTAAATTGTTTAACATTTGGGCTTTGGCTAACTAATCCACGAGGCTGCAATGGGCTATGGTGAGGCCCGAAAATTTGCTCTTCAACTCCTTGGCCCAGTCCATCAGGGATTGTACTTCCCAGTTCAGAAGAGTTGACGCAGTAGACAAGTACATGGCAGTCAAACTCAAGTTGCAAGTTTTAGGTAGGAGAAAAGTTAGGTTTCAACCAATGTAGAGGCTTTTGCTTGTTCTAGCGAGCTTGCTTCAATTACTCTAGAGAACCCGTCCAGTAGCCTACTGGACATATCTCGGACAACGCAAGCCATGGCTGCTTGAGATCCTCCTCTGTTCATCTCGGCTCAGGGTGGATCTTCAGAAGCTCGAACAAACAAGGCATCCGCTCGAGATCCTCCTCTGTTCGCCTCTCTGATCGTCTCGGCACGGGGTGGATCTTCAGAAGCACGAACGAACGGGGCATTCACGTTGATCTTCAAAACATTTCATTCGTTACTGAGTAGGAAATGTACCATAAGTGTCCCGCATTCCGACATCATAGATCGAGCGGCCTAGGGAATCTCGGTCCGGCCCATCACTGAGTTCACAATGGTCGAGCAACACTTGCGCTCTTTGTCCTCGTCGAGTTCTGCTCGCTTTCCCCAATGCGCACGAGCTCCTCTCCCGCGAACGTCGGTCCTTCCCGCACCGCGAGAAGTCTAGCCTAAGGGAAATCGTCAAGGGTGCAGTAATTGGTTTTATTCGAATCGTTTTTTTTGGAAATGTAGAATAGTAAAAGATGCTCCGTTTAATTGCTGATCCAAGAGACAAAAATGAGAAAAAAAATTGCTGATTTAAAGCCAACACCCTCGTATTCTTTAATGAGATTCGAACCGGTCAAATCCGATGCGACACCATCATTGGATCCTCAAAAAGGATGACGTGGGACTACCAGAGAATTACCTTAGACAGTGGCTGAGAGGCCGGCAATGAATGTGCGTCGTGTCCATGGTCAAGGGTACTGTATACAAAAATTTAAGATATTTTCCCTTTATAAATAACATCCGATCATTTGGCACAAGATACGTAATGAATTTAATATCTTTTATCCCGTGTATCATTCATCCAGTGCCTGTGCAATTATAGGAGGGAACACGGTTCTATCATCAGAAGATATATTACCTTTTGAATATTGAACTTTCTTGTGAATTACGCGTCTCCATCTTTAACTATTAAAATAAGTTTCGAATTTGAGTTTGAAGTGAATTATTGAATGCAAATAGGGTTGGGAAACATTAAGAGTGTTCGAATAAATTGAGCGTGGTTATGATATTCGTGTATCGCTTAATCTATAGTATAATTCGTTATTGCTTTCCCGTAAACGTAAGTCATTATGATCGAACCGTGTAAATCTAATATCCAATTTATTTCTTATTCCATCGAATTTATTGTTCATTGGCTTGCTTTCACAACATTAACCTCAACTTGTCAATTAACAAAAAAATTATTTTATTGGGGACAATCAACATTGTGCTTTTATGAGAAAAATGATAACTCATGTGCTACAACTTTTACATAGCGTTCACTTTAGTTTCATAACTTTTTATTTTTATCACTTTAGTGCTTACAACGACATGTTTCAAGAATTTGTCCTATGTGATAGGCATTATTTTTTTCCTCCTAAATACACAACAAAATTACTCAATCCAACCCTAGCGATATGCTCTGTGATAATTTTGAATACTTGAACTCAATTCACTGAGGCATGTTTTGAGCAACATTTACTCTTTACTTTTTTAGTTTACGCGTTTAAATCCTCGTCGCATACACTTTGACTTTGTTGTAAAATTTTCACATTCTGTAACTGTTGGACACGTAAATTCATCTATAAAATTTTTATATTTTTTAATATTTAGATAATATTTTAGATTTCGACAGAAAAGTGCAACATTAAGTGACTACACGTCGATAATATCTATAAGATGTCCGCATTTCGAGCTTACGTACATAACAAACAGAACACACATTACTTTCACGTAGACACCAACTACATAGTTTCATCCATAGCAAATTTTCTACTCGGTTGATCAACTCAGTTTATTTAACAAAAAAACTGAGTGCTTCTTTTAATTTTTTTTTTTTTTTTTGGAATTTACTAAAAATTCGTCGGTTTCGAGCTTTTGCCTCGTGTTCATGTGGTTTGACAATTTACAAGGTAAAGATAACGTTTGCCTCGTGTAAAATAGATAAATGTCTTTGCCATCTCACTTTTCTCCTTGATTTTAGCATGACTTTAGGAAGATCACTCACCCAAAAATCTACTAAAGTACGCGTAGGTTGTCAAACATTATAAATGGGTTGTATCAAATTAGTTCAGATTCGGACAACTAGCCAATATTGACCTACAATATTAATCTACATAGCACCGACATCGACACGCGACACGACACGACACGACATGACACGCCGACATGTCGTTTATAAAAAAAAAATAAAGAATTTTGACACATTAGGACACATTGTATATTAAGTTTATATTTTTATATATAGATTATTTTTATGATTATTTTAATCAAATTAATTTGATTCAAATTCACAAATAAATAATTAATAAAAAGAAGAGTTTAGAATGAATTTACAATAAAAACATTAATCCACCATTTATTAATATCATTCATCATTTTAATTTGATAAATTAACTTCATTCTAATAAATCAAAAACTTGGAAGGAAAAAAACAAACAATTGATATTCTTGACTTTGTGTCAAAGCGTGTTGCAAGAGAAGAGAAAGAAAGAAAAAAAAATAGATTTGAGGAATGAATTGTGTGTCACGGAAAAAGAGAGTCATAATATAGAAGAAAACTAAGTTTTCCTTTTTTCCCAAATTTTATTTTCTTTACATATTTACATTTTAACCCATCATTTATTGAAAATTTTAAAATTAATCTTGTGTGTATTGAAATTCCGAACTCGCATGTCGGAATTTTCGACTCGCGTGTCAAAGAGTATCGGGACAATTGACCATTTTCCGATACTTGTTGACCGAGTGTCGGAAGAGTGTTGAAGAGTATCCGACACAATAAAAGCTCGCGGAGAGTATTGATACTTCCTAAAATTAATATTGTGAATGATTCTATGGACTTTTACTGTGGACCAAGATCATCCACTTACTTAATGTCAACCTATTGTTGATTACATTATTTAATACATTTTGCAGATCCAACTTCTTATAATCTCATGACTTCTAAAAAGAAGAAAAATTTGGATACGCAATAAATCCTTTTAGATGTTGGCATTAGGTCATTTTGAACGTTCCAAACTTCCTTGCACTCTCTACATAACAAAATAATAATTTATGGATGGACATAGGGTTTGACATGACTAATTAATTACGTGTATCATGCATTATGCATACATCCTATTTAATGCTTAAATCTTAAAGTAATTCAATTTTAATTGATTTGTCACATTACGGGTCACTATCATATGATGTAATCGTAATATGAAATATTTACTTTTACATGATAAACTCACCTGTCATCGCCATGAACCTCCTTCGAGTCATGCAACACCACTGTGTGGCGATCCTCCCCTCTATATGTTCGCAGCAAGTGCCTTGAGTCTAAGTCGCGACCTGAGAACCAAGGTTTACGGTCTTAGCAGCTTTAGTGTTTTAACCCTATGACTTGGAAGCTGTGCATGTTTCAGGGAAAGCAACCGGCGGTACGGGACACTTCCTGTACGCCAGAGAAAGAAGCACACACAAGTAATCACCCAACAACTTGGAAGAGCGTCATCTTCCCTTTGAATAATAATCAACTTTTTTTCCTCAACGAAAATATATATTTATCAGGTATATATAACTTAGAAAAAGTAGCACGCGGGACAGCGTACCTGCATAGAAACCTCCTCCTGCTTCTTTCATCTCCTTGGTTTCTTCTTGACCCTCCCGCATTTCATAGTATCTCATCGCCCTCTTCTGGGTTCTCTCTCTCATCTCCGATATGGAAGAGCTAGCTCATCATCATCCTCAGGAACTGCAACTCCACATCCTGGGTAAGTCCAATTCTCGAAGAGTTTACCAACATCTGAATTGAGTGAGTTTTGCAATGGAATTCATGCATCGATCATGAGAAGAAAAATGATGTATCGAATTGAGATGGGCACAATGGAAGGGGGAGAATATAACCACCATGCATATATTCACTTCTCTCCTGCAACTCTGTGTTTTGTTTTGTATCGTGTTTTGAAGATCCAGATGTTTAAATGTTTCATTTGAACAAGCTGAAACTTTCAACCCCAGAAGCTCCTACCCCAGGACCTTTGATGAATCCTAGGACGTTTAATTCTGCTTCTTCGCCTGGACAAGCAAAATTACAAAAGTGCCTTTTTTGACCTGAAATATTTGATCATCCTTCAATTTTGTTTTTGGGCCAAATTTGAAACGTTTGTAGTCTTTTTAATCAACCATGTGAGTCTACTGTATTGACAGTGAATCACGCTATCAATGCCAACCAAAAATCAATATTTATATCAATTTGAAATTCTATGGTCCCACGTGTGATTCTATGTACACGTTATGGTGAATCTAGTGAATATGGTATTACATTTATCAATCCCAGCTGTTCTCCAAAAAATTAAAGGTCTAGATCTCGGCTATTTCCCCAAAAATGGAAGCTCTGGTTCTTCACTCGAAGAAAGATGAATAGAAAGTAAATGTTTAACTTAAACACCTTATCTTGACACATGTTACTTTGTTTGCTCAAATATTATTAACATATAATTAGGTAATTCCTATGTTTGATATAGACATAACATATTCGAAATAATGAATCTGGTCATAGTCGAAATAGTCGCCTATTCTGATTCATTGTGACTAGTCGTCAAGTTTGTTTGGATTCTACTATTTTTGTATCATTTATGTTCTTTCTCTCTTACCAATTGAAACCCTTAATTAAATTGCTGTCGAATATATGACAGATGATCAGGAAGCCAAAGATTGGAACTCATCCCAGCCCATTAGCATCATCAACAATAGTCAAGCAATGATAACTTCTGAATCCAAGAACTTATGGTGGTGGATTAGAGTGGCTCTCTACTCGGTCTTTGTGCTCTCTGGCCAAGCGGTGGCCACACTCCTTGGGAATCTCTACTACAAAGAAGGAGGCCACAGCACGTGGCTCGCCTCACTTGTCCAGCTTGGGGGCTTCCCAATCCTCCTCCTTCTCTACTTCATCCCCACGCCCAAACAACCAAGTGACCCTAATAACCCATACATCCAAATAGATGCACAAGCTCAATCTCAATCACAATCACCCTCTCTCAAGAGCCTTGCCCTTGTGTACCTCTTTCTAGGCGTAATGGGGGCCCTAAATGGCTTTTTATACTCAGTTGGCCTCTTGCACCTCCCTGTCTCCACCTACTCCCTCATTTGCTCCTCCCAATTGGCCTTCAATGCCCTCTTCTCTTTCTTCCTAAATGCCCAAAAGTTCACCCCCTACATTGTTAACTCCCTAGTCCTCCTCACTTTGTCCTCAATCATCCTTGCGTTCCAACCAGATTCAGAAGACCACAAGAGGGTTTCTGCAGGGAAATATGCACTGGGGTTTGTGTGCACCATTTTAGCATCAGCTAGTTATGGGCTTCTTTTATCCTTAGACCAATTTTGCTTTAGGAGGGTCATAAGGAAAGAGACGCTTAGGGCAGTTTTGAGCTTGATTGTGCACCCATCAATAGTGGCTAGTGTGATTATTGTGGTGGGGTTGTTTGGGAGTGGTGAGTGGGAAAGTCTGGGGAGAGAGATGGACGGGTATAAGCTTGGCAAGGTGAGCTATGTGATGAACTTGGTCGGGACGGCCATTTCTTGGCAAGCGTTCACCATCGGCACGATTGGGTTGATAATAGAAGCGTCATCTTTGTTCTCGAACTCGATTAGTGTGGTGGGCTTGCCGATTGTGCCCATTTTTTCAGTCGTGCTCTTGGGGGACAAGATGGATGGGGTCAAGGTGATGGCTATGATCTTGGCCATTTGGGGGTTCGTTTCTTATGCCTACCAGTATTATTTGGATGATGCCAAGTTGAAGGCTCATAGGACGAGTGTTGGTGGTGGGTATGAACTTGGTGTGAGATCGGCACTAAATGCCCGAATCGCAAGCGTTAATGGATAATTATAGATGGTGGAGCGTTTTAGTTTGTGTATTTACATGTAGCGAGATGTAATTGATTGCTATGACCATTTGGAGAGAAAAGACAAAAAAAGGCACAGATTAAGAAGATTGAAAATGTTACTAATATCTAATTTCTTCATCGTGTTTTGATTCCAAGGAAGGGCATTTTGTCTTTAGTGCTCATTTTGGAATCTCATTATGACAGTTGGGTACTTATATGATAGTACTAGCTAATGCAAATTGTTGGTGTTTATAGGGATCATATTATCAAATAGGGGACACAAGATATTAAAATGGCTTCACACACAAAAAATTAACAGTTGACTAAAGTCTTGTTTCTTGTGCTACAAAAAATTAAGCAGTAGTAGGTGGTACACTTTTTTTGGGTATTTTTACCGGAAGTCAAATTCGACTTGTCCCTCTGATTGTTTGGACATACTTCTATAAAATTGTTGAAATCAAGAGACTTCCGAAATTTTTAGGACCTCATGACCATTGGTCCCGCAGAGAGAGAGAGAGAGAGTTTTAACGGGATCTATTCCTTTTCTGCTTTCCTTTTTAAGGTTTTAACGGGAGGTGACAATGGATTTATAGATGTTGGGTTTGAATTTCTTTGTTGTAACTTGGGCCCTTCACAATTAATGGGTCTTAAACTATAGAGCAAATCTTTTATAAGATCAAAGCCCACAAAATATCCAAGTCAATATGCATAAAACATACTACTGCGGTAGTTGGTCGTTTAGGGGGTGCATGACAAAATTTCTATTCCGAAATAGTTTCGGAATGAAATGATTTTTCTATTTCTATTTCTAGAAGAGTTTTAAGCAAAAAATAACCGTTTGATAACGACACAAAATTTCTACTCTAACAATAGAAATTCGTTTGATAACGATACAAAATTTCTTCATTTCGGATGGCGGGGCGATGACCGACGACCTTTAATATAAAAAATAAAAATAAAAATGATTTATTAACAAAAAAATAAAATTAAAATAAATCATAAAAAAATAAAATAAGAATATCATTTTATTTTAAAATTAAAATATCCTTAAAAATAAATTTATTTTATTTATTCTATTTTATTTTATTTTACGAATAAATTTATTTTAAAATGAAAAATGAAAAATAAAAATAAAATTATTTGGCAAAACACTCAAGACAAATAAATTATTTTTAATAAATTTAATAAGTTTATTTTTAATAAACTAAAAATAAAATGATAAATAAAAATAATTTATTTATTTTTCATAAATTTAATTTAATTTTTAAATGAATAAAATGCATATATTTATTTTTATTTTTAATAAAATGATATTTCATTAAATTTATTTTTAATAAATAAATTTATTTCGATTAAATTTATTTACTAAAAATAAAAATAATATTTATAATAAAAATTAAAAAATAAAAATAAAAATGAATAAATGATATTTTTACAATAATTTTTATTTTTAAAATGATATTTATTTATTTTTAAGGATTTTTTTTTTTAATTTATTCGTAAAATAAATATTTATTCATAAAAATAAAAATAAATATCAATTTATTTATTCGAATAAATTTCATTTTAAAATGATATTTATAAAAATAATTTATTTGGCGGCCGCGGGCGGCGGCGGCGGGCGGCAATAGATGAATGACCGGTTGACGAACGATGAGAAAATTTTTTATTTCTCATTTCTGTTCCAGAAATTAGAAAATTTCAACTTCTGATTTCTATTCCAAACCTATTTTTGGAATATAAATCTATTCAAGAAATAGAGAAACGGAATAGGTTTATCAAACGGATTTCTACTGCAGAAATAAGTTTGGAATAGAAAAATGTTTTTGGAACAAAAATTATCAGTTATCATGCACCCCTTAGTGTTTTCGGACTTGGTTTACCAGCTCGAAGGTCATAGGGTTGATTTGTTGGGGAAAACTTCTTATATTTTTGAAGGTGAGATAACATTCTCCGATGATAGATGTACTTGAGTGCGCATATGAAATATTGTTCATACACAACTCATACGCAAGTGATGTTAACAATAGGACATCTGTGTTAGTGGAGAGCTTCTTTAGTTTGCAATTGGAGAACAAGATACCGGTGAAGAAACAGCTGGAAAGGTCTGTGAATTTTAGAGAAGAAGCATGTCACGTGGGATCGTCAAGGTGCTTAGATGGGTCAAATGAAAGAAGAGCAGCTTGGAGGACACTGAGTAAATTAATATGCTTGGAGGGACCTAAAGGCAACATGTGATAAGATTGGGATATGGTAACTTTGTCAAGTTTGGTGGATCACATTGAAGAAGAAGTTCACCCTACAAGCAGACAAATAACACAGGTACTTGAAAATGAAGACCCAGCTCTATATCAAATCCCTTGATATTCATATGGGTGTTGTTGACACCCAAAAGTGTCCGGTATTTTGTTATTATCGATATGTGATGATTGTTCGGATAGCAACAAAAGTGGACTCGACAACCTCATATGCAACCGTCAAAAGTAGTGATGAAAAAGGAAAAGAGTGAAGAATATACTATCCGGGCATATTTGATCATCTGTGAAGGAAGCCAATTTAATGGATTGAATATTGGTCGATATGACCTGTTTGATGACTCGGATGTAGATATTGACACATATTGACAAGTGGCAAGTGATTGCGAATTATTTTAACAAAGTTGTCAATGAGCATGGAGCAAGGTGATTGATTAAAAGGATTGCATCAAGGCTTTGGCATGTATACTTACTAGTGTACACCTACTAGTGGAGATCATGAAGAATGGTTATGATGGGAAGTGAATGTGGAAAATTGAGGCTGGTGCATTGCATCAAGGCTCAATTTGAAGAACGGTTGCAAGAGCATGTGCAAACCTGGAGAATGGTCAAACCGTCGGAAAAGTGGAGGACTATTTCAAAGGAGCCTCGAACAAGACTTGCTGGCATGGATTGAGGGGACTATTTCAAAGGAGCTTCAAAGAAGACTTGTTGACGTGGGAACATGAGACTAAAATTTTGGAAGGAACTACTCCCAAACAGTTATAATAGAATGCCTATAAATACCAAGTTCTCATCAACTATAAAGGCCCAATTGACAATGAAAATGTACTCTATTATTATCTTTACTTTCCTGCACTTCATTTTTCCTTAATGATAGCTTTCCGATTCGTGTCATCGATTAAATTCCGATGTGTATTTTTATCTCGATGCTTCGTCGTCGATTCAATTTCGGCGTCCATCTCTATCATGGGTGTCGCGCCATAGATTAAATTTTTGCATTACATCTTTATAGGTTCTCAAGCTTTGTCGTCAATTCAATTCCAATATAATTTGTGCACGTGTATTGCTATGGAAATGGTTGTATTTTCAAGCCTTGTTGTTAATTGAACTCCGGCACGGTTTGTATGTACAATTTGATTCGAAGTTCAAAATAAAGGTTTGCCATTATTTCTTGTTGACCTGGATATTTTTTGTCCGGTGTTGCCACAGAACTCGCCTCCTCTCATCAAAAGCCAAGAATGACTTTTAGAAAAGATGTTTCATCGTCAATTAGATTCCCATGAAACAGGTGCTTTGACCCAATTTTAGGGCTTAAAATCTAATCAGATGGGTTTTTTTCTAGTTTTGGCCAAGTAGAGACCCAAGTGTACAAATAGGTTTCAAATTAAACATTTTATATGATTCTATGAAATTAGTTCAAAGTTCGAAGAATGGTGCAACAAAAGATGAAGGAAAACGATTGAATATCATACGCTAGCTTAATGTCAATCCAATCCATTGCATTACTTAACACAACAATTTTGCAGACCTAGTTTCTTATATACACATGACTACTAAAAATGTGGAAATTTTGGATAAATGTCACGACCTACAATTGTCCTCTAATGGATAGATTTAGGGGTATTTACTTGTAAAATGGTCCAAGCAGGGTCCTCAAAAGAGATGGCTTCAAAAGTGACGTCTAGTCGGTGGGCCATGCTTGGTCCATTGGTTACAAATGTGGGTCCTTCCAAACTCAAATTTCGTGCAATAGCGGTTTATTTTAAGTTTTTAGATAACCTAAAAAAATTATCTAAGAATCACTAAAAACTTCTTTGTTGGGGGCCTGCTAGAAACCCAAGGTCAGGAGACCTGCCTTGATTTTCAGGAGCAGAGATTTCGTGAGCTTGAGGATTTGGGTTAAGCTAAAGATGTCTATTAGTGCCCTTTGGTACTTATGAGCTGAGTTGTTATCTAAAGTGACCAAGTGGAGACAATTTCGTGCTAACTTGAATCCTAATGCGAAATGGTTACATATGGATGGTTCATTTGTGCAGTTCTACACTAACTATAAAAAATGAAAAGAAAAGCAACCAAGTAATTGAAATCACAATAGGGGAAAGTAAATACTCAAGGTAAGCATATAAAAGCTATAGCTAAGTGTGCTACAAAGAAAAGCCGCAACTCGTAAGGTGTTTATACAATATGAATTGAAAACCTGACATATATGTCAGGAAATAAATGGATACAAGCATACAAAGGTCAGGTTGGACGTTGACCATATCACCATCTTCAAGTAGCCTCAGCTACCTCCTCCAAGGGTCGCTTTTGGACTATTCTAATCCTAAGCTAATGCTAAACTAGCATTCAAAATCATATTATGTGCTCAATGCAACCAAACAAGTTCAATCAACTCAAAACAACTCATTAATATAAAACATGGTCTCGGGATCGGCTTTTAGTTTGCATGCATTGGCCCATCCTAAGATGCCTATTTGATTAGTCCACGATCAATAGAGATCGGCCAATGTGTTTGCCAGCGGTGGTCGATTCCATTTGGTCTTAATTTGGATCTAAGTGTATCCCCAAAGATAATTCGCAATCATGCACCAGTCCTAAATCATGCATTTAGATAACACATGCACAATGAAAAAGACATGCATTCAGGCCATGAGTCCTTGGTTTTCAAGCAATCAACCAAAGAAAGTGAACCAAAGAAGGTTACTTATACATTCAAAGCAATCATAATTGTGCATGTATATAAACAACATGGCCAATCAAACGGAACACAAACAAAGCAATTCGAAAGATTGAATTTTTGAGAATTTGCAACCGTTGACATCTAAATTTTGGCATTTCATTTAGTTGTTATTTGCATAGAAAATTAGGGACTAAATTTCAGCCCCTAAATAAAAATATTATTTAAAACTGCATATGGTTATTAGGAGATAGTAGTTAACGGGCTCATATAATTTGCATTTTAATCAGATTGTTGGTGGATGGACTCAAGTGAATGGTTCTAAGCTTAATTGATTTAACTGGGCTAACCTTATGAAAGAAATTAAGGTCAGTCCACTATCTTTTAAGTGGCTGAAGATCGGTACATTTTTTGGAAAATCCATTTGACAGGAAAATCGAATATCATTACAAGAGGATTTTGGATCACACATGGAGGATATTTGATTCTTTGAGCAATATATCTTTGTTTTGAATCAAGAAATAAGGCAAAAAGAATGAATATCTTTACCAAATATTTTGGTCAGCATGAGGGCAATTAAAGATCTTCACGTGCCCATGAACAGAAAGGAAAGTGAATGCATGGGATTAGTCAATAGAAGGACGAAATATTTGGTTGAAGAAGAAAAGGAAAGAATTCATATTCCTCCAAAGAAAAAATCGGTGATTGAAAGAAAACAAAATTGTGGCCTTGGCTGCGCAATGTGATTTTATTTCTTTCTCAGACGGTCGTTAGACAGAGAACAGAGAGACACCCGCTTGCTCGGCCAGCCTCGGCCGAGACTTCGCCGTGCTGCTGCCAATCCACCGCGACAAGCTACTGCTCACTCTGTGCCGCCGTCGTGCCCACCCATTGCCTATACCGGCGACTACGAAGCTGCTCTGTTCTGTACCGCCTGATACACCGCGCAGCTGCTCCAAGTCATCCCAAGCTCGAGGACACCACCGCTGCTGTTCTGGTCGAAGAACCCCTGCTGAGGACTTCCCCGCATCACCATGAAGCTGCTCTATCCTGGCGTCCTTGATGACGTTGCCGCTCTGCTCTGTCCCCGTGGACGTCGCTTCTGCCTCCTGACTCGTGATTCGTGCTGAACCGTCAGGCGATGCCTACCAGCAAGCGAACTCTAGTGGCCAGCAGCATTGATGCTTCCTGCAACGTCATTGACAAACTCCAGCGAGTTGTCTTGGCGAGTTTGACCAAATGCGAAGCCCCGCCGTTCCTTGAATTCACAGGTATCTATATTTGCAGGTGTTTCCAGGAGTATCAATTGCCCCGACGGCCATAGGTCAAAAGAGCCAAGGAAGATTGAAGTGACAAGTGGTGGAGATGTGGAGAGAAAAAGAGTGACTTTTTTTTTTTGTCAAAGAAACGGGAGATTTTTATTTATGTCATATGCGGAAAACCGCGAAGGCCCACTACCGGGGCATCAGTACATAAAAGGGCCCAAAGGCTTGAGGGAGGGAGGTCCGCCGGTTCGGGGAAGAGTTTTCAAGCGGTGCGGCGTGCGGCCCGCGTCTGCCACCGAGTTGGCTGAGCGTGGACAGTGGGCCGGGCCCACTCGCGGCATCTCGCTGGAGAAGTGAACGGCATTCCATCAACGCCCCACGTGCGTTTACTTCAGTTTGGCGTTCGTGTTTCAAGTTGTCCACGAAGACTTTGCTGTCAGTCTCTACAACAGCTTCCACGATTGCTTTCTCCTTCAGAAAATTTAGGGCTTCAAGAACCCCTAGGGTTTCAACCTGCAGAATTGATTCTGCCCAGATCGTTTTCGAGAATCCGTCTAAGAGTGTGCCAGATGAGTCTCGGACAACACAAGCCACCGCGCCCTCCGTCGATCCTTCTCCCAACGACCCGTCGACGTTCAGTTTGAGGCAGCCGGTCTTCGGAGCTCGCCAGGTAGGTGGGTTCTTCGGTTCTTCAGTTTTCTCGGCTGGTTCATCTCCACTTCCCCATTTTTGGTAGCTGTTTTGCTGAGATCTTGCTAGATCTATTACTTTGCAGACTTCTGGTTTTGTTCCTCGGAAGATGAAATTGTTACGCTCCTTCCATACCTGCCACAGGAGGTTGCCAATTGTTTCCAGAGAAGGGAGGTGCGGCTTCTTGCTTGTGAACTTGGCCAACCAATCATCTATTCGTGTAACTTGTTGTGCATCAATTTGCAGGTTTGTTTCTCGGCGATTCCATACTCCAGTAACCCACGGACAGAGGAGAAGGATGTGTTCGACCGTTTCCACCTTGGCTTTGCAAAGATCGCACGGCGGGTCGAGGTAAGATCTTTCTTTTCCACAGATTTTCCTTGGTTGGTAGAGCGTTTTGACAAGCATGCCATGCAAATAATTTCACTTTTGGGCTAGTTTTCATGTTCCAAATTGCGTTCCATAATGCTGTTGGAGTTTGATATGAACAGGAGGGGTGCTCTGTTGCTCTGTTTTCTGTGGTGGTGTCTCTTAGCAAGTTATAACCGTTCTTGACTGTAAATGACCCATGTTTTGTGCCCGTCCATAATAATTCATCATTGAAGAAAGGACCGTTTATTGGTATCGCAAGGATTTCTGTGTAGTCGATCATCAAAGGTATTTCGTAGCAGCTGTTCGTTCCACTCTTGAGTCCCCGATAGGATTAGCTCGATACTTTACGAGGGTCATTTCATTTTGCCGGTCCTCCTATTAAGCCTTTTTCAGCCATTTGTCATTCGATATTAACAGATTCTCCATTTCCTATCGACCATCTGACGGAATCCGCAATAGCCTCTCTTCCAATAAGCAGAATTTTCCATCCCCATGAGGGATTACAGCCAGAAGTAGCATGCCAGAGATCTGAGTGATGAAAATACAGCCCTTTCAGTAGTTTACTCCATAGCTCATTTGGATTTTTAACCATCCTCCAAGCTTGCTTCCCCAATAAAGCTTTGTTTACAGTGAGTAAATCTCTGAAACCCATTCCTCCTCTATCTTTCCTCATCTTCATGATTTCCCATCGTTTCAGATGCAAACCAGCCTTTGAATCACTGTTTTTCCACCAGAAATTTGCTATTTTTTTCTCAATAGCCTTACAAATTGACACAGGGATTTTAAAAACTGACATGGCATATTGTGGTACCGCCTGCACCACTGATTTCAAGAGGATTTCTTTACCGGCTTTTGATATGAGTTGCTCCTTCCAGCCTTCCAATTTCATGTTGATTCGATTTAGGATCCACCCAAACACTTGCCGCTTTGATGCTCCCCAATCGGATGGGAATCCCAAGTACTTTCTGTGCGTTCTAGTTACGGTACCCCGAGTTCTCTCTTCATGTTGTCTTTTAATAATGGTGGGCAGTCTTTACTGAAAAGATCCCCGATTTATTTAAGTTAACAGCTTGTCTGAGGCATAACAATATTGGTTAATGACAGTGCAAGCGTTTTGGCATTCCTGGATAGAACCATCTAAGAAAAAAACTGAATCATCTGCAAATAACAAGTGAGTTAAAGTAGGGCAGAATCTATTCAACTTGATTCCCTTGATGTTTCCTTCTTGTAGCGCCTTTCCCATCAAAGTTGATAAACTGTTTGCTACCAGAATGAATAGATAGGGTGAGAGAGGATCTCCTTGTCGAATGCCTCTAGTAGGAGCGAAAGCCGAAAGAGATTCCCCATTAAGCTTGATGTTAAAAGTGACTGTGGTAACACACTGCATTATCCAATGAACCCATTGAGCAAGAATCCCATTTTCAGCGGGCAGCCTTCTAGGTAATCCCATTCAATCCTGTCATAAGCTTTCTTCATGTCAAGTTTTAGCATCGCTTGGAAGTGCTTCTTCCTTTTCCTCTTTCTCAGTTGATGCAACACCTCTTGGACGATATAAATATTGTCTTGAATTTGTCTTCCACTAATAAAGGCGCTTTGCTCTCTGAAATTAGCATAGGCAGCCATATTTTCAATCTGTTTGCCATGATTTTTGCAATAATCTTATAGGCAAAATTGCATAGGCTGATAGGACGGTATTGATCAAGCTTCTCCGGATGGGGAACCTTTGGGATTAAAGTAACATGCGTTCTGTTAAGGGCTGGATCCAAAGCCCCGGATAGAAAAAAACCTCGAACTTCCTTTAAGACATCGGGGCTGATTATATCCCAATGATGCTGATAAAAAGTCCGTTTAAACCATCCGGACCGGGGGCTTTCGAGCTCCTAGTTGGAAAACTTGACAGCACGAATTTCTTCCATAGTTACTTCCGCCACTAAACCGTCATTAATATCCTTGCCAATTAACGTAGGAAGTTGATCTAGTACAGGATAGTAGTTACGAGGGCCTACCGAGGTGTATAGCTCCTTGAAGAAAGACATGGTGAGGTGCTGCAATTGTTGTTTTCCTCTGACCCACTGATTTTCTGTATTTTTCAGCATATGGATTCTATTTTTTTTGTCTCCGTTGGATCGTTGTTGCATGGAAATATTTTGTATTTTTGTCTCCCCAACGAAGCCAATTGATCCTTGATTTCAAACCCCAAAACATTTCCTCTCTACGCCATAGAGTTTCCAGCTCTTCATTTATACTCTTGATTCTGCTCGTGTCTTGATAACTCCGATGGCTGTTTATGATGGATTGGAGCTCCTTCTTTAAGGCTATAATGCGGGTATTATTATTGGGAAACTTCTTTTTGCTCCATGTTTTTAAAGCTTGGCTGGTAGAAAGTAATTTATCTCTCAAGCTTCCTTGGATGTAAGGTTGAGATTGCCATGCATGTTTGACTACCTCCCTGCATTCATCATCTTCAGCCCAAAAAGCTTCGAAGTTAAAATCTTTTTGTTTCTTGACAGATTCAGCACTGCTTACCACAAGGAGTGGACTATGATCGGACCCCACAGCTGGAAGGGCAAAAGCTTCAGCCTCTGGGAACAGAATCCGCCAGTCCATTGAGCAGAAAACCCTATCCAATTTCTCCTGAACCAGATCAGCCCCTTCTCTGTTATTAGACCAGGTAAATGCACACCCTTTACAGTCAATTTCCATTAACGAACAATCATGGATGCAATCTTGAAAAGCCTGCATTCTAGAACTCTCTGCCATCCTTCTTCCCACTTTCTCCCAATAGTAGAGTATTTCATTGAAATCTCCCATGCACACCCATGGGAGTGTATTAGAAGATGCAATCTGTCTCAGTTTCATCCAGAGCTGTAGTCTCTCCCCGTATATGTTTGGAGCATGTATACAGCTTAGCCGTGTTTTTCTGTTACTCTCATAATCAAAACATATCAAATTTATCATTTCTTGAGAGCTAGACTCCACTTCCACCGCCATTTCCTCATTCCATAACACCGCCATCCCCCCTGCAATGCCAATCGGTTCCTCCACATAACTATTTTGAAAATTCAGTTTTCTTTTAAGACGATCTACCACTGTTTTTTTTGTTTTTTGTTTCCATAAGCAAGATTAAATTGGGCCTTTCCTGAGCCACCATGGCTCTTAAATTCTGAACTGTCATTGTGTGCCCAACCCCTGACAGTTCCAGCAGATCGCTCTCATTTGTGAACTGGTGGCTTATTTGGGCTAGCTACCAGAGCCCTTCCCCTAGTTTCTTCTGAAAGAGTGATAGGGGTATCCTGCAAATTTGCTTCATCTAAACTGGCCAAATCAATAACTGAAGGGTGATAAGGATTATATCTCTTTAGCTTCTTTGCTGGTGAACTTTTCACAATCCGAGTTTCCTGCTTTAAACCTTTTTTTTTTTTTTCCAAGAAGAGGAAAATACAACTTGCTGGATTTGATGTGCTGGTTCATCTGCATTCAGAATACCTTTTCCTTTCTCCAGTGGCTGTTCCGGTTGGATGTCAGGTAAGTTTACATCCATTTGAGAGTATGTTTGTTCTGGATTTTTGCCTTCTGTTTGCTCTCTTGTGAATATAACAATTTGAGTATCCTGAGAGGATTTAACACTATCCTCCTGTTGTTCCTTCTCTTCTTCAGACACTTTGTCTTCATAAAATAACTCCCAAAAGGGGCTGTTTTCTTTCTCCTCTGCTTTTAGCCAATTGCCAAACTTGTTGTTCTTTCTATCTTCAATTTTTGCCACATCATACGGAAACTCTTCACAATTGGTTGTAAAGTGCCCAATTCTTCCATAAGAATAGCAGAATCTAGGTAGCCTCTCGTACTTAAAGTCCAGCCAAACTTTCTCCTCTCCCAGATTAAATAAGATACCTGGTTTTAAAGGTTTTTCCAGGTCCAAATCAACTCTAGCTCTCCCCATCTTCTGAAAAGCCATTCCTTTTTTCTCCACTTTTACTTCCTTTACCCCTCCTACTTGTTGGGCGACAAGGGATACAATCTCTTCACTACACCATTCGATTGGAAGACCGTGCACTCGAACCCAAAATTCACAGCTTGTGAACTTGTAACATTGCGCAGGTTTATTCGGTTCCCACGGTTTAAGTATGAGTAAATTACTTGCAAAAGACCATGGGCTATTGGCTAATATTCTGTTCTTATCCCTTTCGGACTCAAAGGTAAAAGATAAGATATCAGATTCGCGTTGTGCAAAATTCGGGAATCTACCTTCCAAGCTTTCGTCATGGTAGAAATAAATGCCTGGTAATTTATATTTCCTCCCGAATACAGCTTTCCAAACACCGTACGTTTGCATTCATCTAGTATCTCTGCTGAAATGACTCTTTCCCGAGGTGGGGCATCCACCTCTGTTTTCAGGTTTCCGAGCCTCTTACATAAAAGGGCTAGGCGACAGTCTTTTTCCCCAGATTCATCCATTTAAAGAAAGCACCAGGAGAGGCAGAGGTTAAATCCAGACCTTACCCATTTTTTGCCTTCCTTCCGTAGCAGAAATCCCCTCGAATGAAGTCATCCTACTATATTTTGCAGGAGGAAGCCCCATTTAATGAAGACTCCAGAACAGGCTCAAAAGAAAAATTCTCGCAGAGAGTAGGTTAGGAAGCATCGGCATGTGCGAACAATCAAAGGAAACTCCATGTGGTGCTCCAATACGTCGATGGCTTTCAAATCACCAAGGAAGAGACGAAGGGAAGCTGACCAATTCCTCGCCGTAAGCTAGCGAGGAGACAAAATCATCGTGCCCAGGAAAAGATGAGATAAGATTGATCGAAGAGAAGCACACAGGATTTTGGATTTTAGGGCTTTCAGACAAAAAACAGCCAGGTGGAGATTAGGGTTTAGGGGCAGCTACCATAGGAGGTAGAGAGAGCTCTCGAGCCGAGAGAGAAAATCTTAAGGGCAAATTTCGATTGTTTCTTCCGTGGTTCCGTTGAAAAAAAAAAAAAAAAAAAAAGAGGGACTTTGACCACCGCTTGATAAGGAAGACTCCTTTGTGTAGCAAACATGTGACCTTGAGAAGGGGAAGGAAGCCATGCTCACTACCAAATCGCAATTTCACATCGGTTGCTCTGTTGAATACAGAAAAGTTTTCTGATGAGCACCTCATCCGTGGCGTATCACCATCACACCATGGCCGCCCGCAACACGGGCACAACCGCAGCTCACCACCATACCCGTGACTCCCGCCGCCATCTTGACCGCAAGCCTTGCGCCAACACGCCGAGCCCCCAATTGAGATTCGCGAGCCGCATTTCGTAGATCCAAATTTGGAAGCCAATATTCGAATTAGGTAAAAATCTTGTCTAATTTGATTTTCGAATATTTTGATTCCTTAGTTGGAATATCGTTGATGCACATGATTGAATTTGTGGATATATTATCCTATCCAAAATATCGAGTAGCCTATTAAATTAGGGATTATTCCCTAATTTCCTAACGTACCATAATTGTTAATTTGATCTAATGTCCGAGATACGATTTGCAATTGTAAGGAAAATAACAATTTGATCTCATGCATAAGATATGATTCTTGATTTTATGAAAAAATGTCCAATTTGATATCATATTGGAAATACGATTTGTTAATCGATTTCCGAAATTAAATGGATATAGATGAATATAGATGATATCTCATGTGATTTGGTGCTGTGTTTGACGTGGATGTGATTTCTCTCTATTTTTGTTTGGTTTGAATTGATTTTGCTTCCATAAAAGAAAACCTAAAATATATTGAAGTTTGGTTTGATTCTTGCTAATAATGTCGCTAATTTTGGACTAAATTGCATGTTCAATTAGGTATTTTATTTATTCCGATTTTTTTTAAATAAAAATTTTAAAAAATCGCTTTAGGATGAATTATGTTTCCTTTCTTAGAAATAGTTTGCATGTTTAAATATTAAGCATTTTTAATTCCAAATTTTAATAAAAAAGAAAACATAAAAAAAATTATGAGCGTGTCATGTATAATTAGTTCACATATTGTTTAGAAATTGCACTCTTAGGAATCATTTAAATTAAAGTGTGTGATATGATATAATAGTTGCAATAATTTTTTTGTTCATCATTAGATTAGGTCATTTAATTAATGTCGCATGACATATAATTGGTATGTTAGGTTATATGTTGCATGTTATTTTAGTTAGACATTTTTGTACGTCATTGCATTGCATTGCACATAGATTAAGTTTCATTTAAATAAGTGAAAATCTCAAAAAAAAATTGAGTGATTGCGTGTTAATTAGAAATCATATCTAGGATTGCTAATGTGATTTTTAACCTAACATTGCAGATACTTTTGTTGCTCTAAGGTAAGTATTTTCTTCTTGTGCTCGTAATTTATTTCTACTTTGCTTTATAGAGTGTTAAATAATGGTTGCACACCCCATGATCACCTTATATGTTAGAAGTAATTTACAATCAATGCAAGCTACCTGCAAAACATTTGTTTAAAATAAAAGAGAAAAAGTACCGAAATGACGTTAGAGAAATCTATCGTAATTAAGAACTCATTTAATCTCTGGTTCATAGAAGTGAAGTAATTTTTCTGTTACTTTACTTGGGTTTCTAATCGACCCATTAAAAATAGATTAGTAGCTACTGCTAATTGAAAAATCATTTGCATGTTAATAATTTAAACCCTAAGTCACAAATTGGTATGAGCTTGAGAGAGTCCGAGCTAAATTTAAGCTTAGTAATCCATTAGCCAAACCCTATGTGGTTTCAACCCGCTTCGAGGTAAGGTCGCAACAGCTTGGTGACTATACTGGGAAATTGAGTTGAAACTCTTAGTGGACTTAGGCTAATTTTCTCCTTTTGTTTGGCAATAAGGATTCTAGGTACGCCCTTAACATTTAAGAAGTTAGATGTTCTTGCAGATGAGAGGTATAAGGGGAATAGTGATTGCTAACCCTGGAGTTGGGAATAAATGTTTTGAATTCGAATTATTGAAGTGGTGTTTGCATATAAACTGTTGTGTATGCTTATGCATTTACACTACACTCTTACACACACAACCTACCATTAGACCTAGGCTGTATATGATTACTTAGGATGATATTAAGATTAATACCACTCCTATCGCATGCCCGTGGTATAAGTCGCTCATCTCAATCTTGAAATTTCTTTTTTGGCATTAAGAGTACCCACCTTGGTCCGCATGCCCATAATTGGCTCTTTGACCAAGCCTGAGTCATGAGGACTCGACTTAGTCCGCACGCCTACGGCTAGTTCGATTATCCCCTTGTGGCTCCATTTTGTTAAGCCTTATAGAGTAGAATTTGAGTCACGCACCATGTGCATGTCTATGTGATTGCTATTCATTTATAAGTAAAGTAAGTCCTTTAAACTTCCAAATCGCAATTTACTTACTTGATTGTATTATTTTATTAGTTCATAGCACTAAGTTTATCCTAAGTCTTGGTTAATATACAATGGGAATAACAGACATTCGAATTATTCTCCCTTGGAAGGAAGAGCTTAGCACGTGGTGGGGCAAGTTAGACCAAGCTGGCCGTGAGTTTGTGGAGTCACACATCAACTGACTACTTCTTATACTGCATATCAAAATTTATGATGGCCTCATCTAAGCACTTGCCCATTGTTGGTGCCTTGAGACTTCTACTTTTATTTTTGGTGGTAAGCATGAACTCACTCCCACCTTAGAAGAGTATAGTATTGCCATGGGAGAATCTTTGAAAGTTGAATTAATTAGCTTGCCTATAGAATAGATCTCGTCATTGCCTTATTTGATTTTCTGAGAATTAAGGAGGTTAAAATAAGAAAGGTTTTGAAGGCTCACCGCAATAGATGTCCATTCTCTTTTCTAAATGTATGTTTTGAAAATGGCACTTCATTTCAAATGCGTAGGGTCTACCTAGCTTTCTTTGGGTTTGTAGTCTTTCCTCACTACAAGAATGCTATTAATCTTTCAATTGCTGAATTCATTAGACAAGTGTTGGAGGAAAAGAATTTCATTTACACTATTATGACTGAAACTTTTCTTTCCCTCACTAGGTTTAAAGAAAATGGTGATAAAACTTTCTATTCATCTCCTATTTTTTTGAAAATTCGTTTCCTTTCTCATATAAAATGGCTTGGTGGTTTAATGACTATACATGATGTTAGTAACTCTAATCACCCTATTATGAGAGTTGAGAACAAACAAAAACATGTATCGGATTACCATTATTCCAAATGGCTAGCTTTCATGAAAAAAATCAATTTCCAAAAGTTTCCTATGGCATGCTAAGTGGTTCCAAGCTCGTGTGGCGAGAATCTCGTGTGGAGGTGTTGGCTCGATCCTTTTGCTAGGATTTATTGGAGCAATGTAATACTACCCGACTAGGGTGACTTGTCAGTATCAAGTTGTGCAAGAGCTTTCCCTAGCTTTGCAAGCGAATTCGCTCTAAATTAGCTTCATTGATGGAGACCGAGACCATGAGGATTCCATTCTTACGGTCAAATTAATGTGGGATGTGTGTCACCCACAAAAGCTTATATGGCCTGAAGAGGAGTTAAAGGGTAAAGAAACGAAGTACTATGCATTAATTAGATATATTCAACAACATAAGATTCCAGAAAAGCTACTCCCGAAGATATCGAAGGTGTCCCTGAAGATCACCAACCGCACCGAGAATAGTTGGAAGAAGCTTAAGACGAGAATAAGTGATTGAGTCTAGTAGTTTTCTACTTATATATTGATCAAGCCAAGTGAAGTGACTTGAATCTATCTAGTCATGCTCATTTCTAGCTTAGGAAGTTGAGTCATCTATATTCTTAGTTTGTTTGTTTAGGGCATTTCAAGTTATTACTTTGTTAATTCGTGTCAAACAATTCCATTAATGAATAAAAATCGGTTAGACTTTTGTCATGGACTAGCATGTTTTATGTGCAATGCTTATGTGTGTTTGTTTTTTTTTGAAAATTAGGTGATAACAGGTCCTCCATGTTCACCCATTATTACATGATCAAGAGTTAAAATGGCTGATTAAATTGAGATGCATGATCGTATCACCGATGTGGAAGATTAGCTCAAATAGTTGCTCATATCTATGCAACTTATGATGGCCCAAATCGAATCTCTCTGAGTGAATTCGATTTCTTCACCCATTCTCTTTGAGTTAGTAATCCTGAAGCAGGTGAATAGAGCCCAAATGATTGATAATGACATGCTTGAACTAGAAAATGACCGACCCTTAATCATTGTTGAGAAAGTCAAGTCTGACGATGCTCCTAAGACGGAGCAGGGTGAACACCTTGTGAAGCTTAAGGAGAAAGTGAAACAATTGTAGGGTTCACAAAGCTCACTCCCCATCAACTTATCTATTTATGCGAAAGTCAATATACTGAACAAGTTTAAAGTGCCAGAATTTGAGAAATATGAACAAGTTTAAAGTGCCAGAATTTGAGAAATATGATCTTACTTCTTGTCCAAAACCTCACTTGCATATGTACCACATGCAGATGGCCCAATACACAAAAACATGATCCCCTTATGATCCAATCATTCCAAATGAGTTTGGTTGGACCCATACTAAACTGGTATATTATGAAGAACATAAACCTCCTCGACATCTGGGAAAGGTGGCCAATGCATTTCTTAAGCAGTACAAGTTCATTATGGATATTGCGCCTTCTTGGGAAGACCTCGAGAGAATGGAGAAAAATAAGAGTGAATCATTTAAAGAGTATGCCATGAGATGGTGAAGTATGGCCGCCTAGATTACTCCTAAACCTATAGACAAAAAAGTTGATGAAGTTATTTATTAAGACTCTCCCATTAGAGTTATGCAATTGGATGGCTAGCACATATGTTGAGAACTTTAATAAACTCATTGCAATGGGTGAACAAATTGAGACAGGGTTGAGGGATAGATGGTTTAATGAATCGACCCCTGCGGGCAAGAGGTTTATTGCAAAGAATGATAAAGGACCAACTACTAAAGTTAATGTTGCATATGCGCAACCGGCTCCTAACAAGCCTCCGATTGTTCATGTCTCCATAAATTAGTAAGGCGGAAGTCAAAATTTATCTGGTCGGCAACGCATGCAGTTCACACCTCTCACTGGGCCCTTATCTAAAGTAAGAAGGGTTGATTTCCAATGATCTAGAGCTTTGAAACCCCGAATGCTTTAGTGTGATTACTACATGGGTGAAGTTGACCATTTTATTGATGATTTCTTTGTCTTGAAGCATAAGATCCAAAACCACTTGGATACAAAAGTGTTTTCTTTCGACATTAATCAACCAAATGTCTAGAAGAACTTTCTGTCCAACCATAACGGAGGCATAAATGCTGTCATCAAGCGAAGAATTTCTTATTTTCATGCTCCTCTATGAAAAAGTCTTTTATGCTTTCTAGGATTTCAAGTTTTTTCTAGGATTTCTTATTTTTCAAAGTTTCAATTATCGTTTTTGTTTTTAAAGTTTGATTGTTTGCATTTTCCATTCCAATAATGTAATTCTTTTGAATCTATTAAATGAAATTACAATTTTATTTCCAATTTTGAGGGCATGTTGAAGTTCACCAAATTAGGCTGGTGATGATATCCGACAATGAAAAGAAATTATCTTACATGGAGAAATTTTAAGGGTTAAGCTTCATCATGCTTCCCTACCCAAAAAAATTTTCAAAAAAAAAAAAAAAGAATAAAACAATCATTTTGTAGCCATTTCCAAAAGCATGCATCGAGTTAGCTTTTTTTTTTTCTAACTCATTTACTTCATGTCTCAAAGCATAATTTGACGGCTTGTTATGATAGAGAGGCATAATTCAACAGTTTGTTATAATAGATAGGCATATGAAAATAATGCGTCAATTTCCAATGATAATGGACCTGTTGATTCAATTGATAATCAACAAATTTGGGAACACACTTCTACAAAAAAAAAAAAAAAAAAAAAAAAAAAGACATTTGGGAACATACATCTGAAGGAAAAATTGACGTGGGGACACACACTATATTTAATTAGGATGACATCTCCCAAGAGTGAAGAAGATGACAGATTGGGGAGGGGGGGGGGTGATAGATTTCAATAGCAACCTGACTTAGATAATAACTTAATCCTCGCTAAAATGGATATTTGATTTGCATTTTCCTTTTGTGTTAGATAGTGCCCTATTCATGCATGTTCACTTATGCAGGGGCAAAAGCAGAGATGAAATCTTCTTTAAATCAAAGATTGGAATTCTAATATCAGTTGAACAATTCATGTATCCGTTCCTATTCAAATAAGGGGCAATTCATGGACACCCATTTTTACAAATGTCTCCTTGCACTTGATATTTTGGCACATCTTGAAGGGGCTATTCATATTTAATGCTTAAAGAAGTTTTTCATATTTGAGTATGATAAATCATTTTCTGAAGCTACAAACTCTTTTGTGCCCAAGGTTGATAAGTTCATGAAATACTTGTAATATTTCAAAAGAGAATTCCGCATGACTATTTTACCTGTTTAATTCACCAATTCCATTGAAGATTGTCGGGATAGACTAAGTTAATGAATAATGTGGAATAGATTGAGCATGCCAAATGAGACATGTCAGGATGATGAAAGACAAAGCCTATCTTATACACAGTCATCTACTTATACACTTATGAGATGAGTGTAATAAGTTCCATATCTATTAGGCAAAGAGTTCTCTTGCGAAAGGAATGATAACCATAGGTAGTTCATTTGTCTATCCCAAACATTATAGGTGATCCATCGCTTAACCCTTTTAAGCCCTATATACTTATGGAGATTTTTTTTTTTTCAAATTACCCTTGTCAAGACTCACCCCCGCACTGAGGCAATATTAGAGGTAAGTTGGCGTCGAGAGGTGGGAAAAATGGATCTTGCTCTCACTTGCATCAATATTCAAGTATTGCTATTGTGGATGAACTCAAACGATAATCCAAGTGCCTTAGGATGACATAGTATTTTTTTCTCTATCCTACATATTTATATCCATTGCGTAGCCTATTTGAACTTGTAAATTTCATTTCTTAAACCCAGTGATGATCATTCCCCACACTAGAGCAAGACAAAAGGTAATTGTTCAAGCAGTATGGTCCAAAGTGCTGATAGAAGATGAAGACCTTTGAAAACCTAAATGTTGAGCCGTTTAGCAAAAACAAATTAAAGTGTGGTTGTTCAATGTATGCATTGTACACAGTGTGTTTAAGGTGAAAAAAATAAATAAAGCTAAGTGGCATAAAAAAGTAGTGTGCTTGATAAAAGGAAGGCCGATGCGCATAGACATAAGAGTAAACATATGAATAAAATTAGGGGCTCAAAAAAGTAGTGTGCTTGGTAAAAGTAAGAGCGGTGCCCAAATATATTAGAGTAAAAAGAAAAAGAATAAAAATTAGGGGCTTGAAAAGTAGTGTGTCTACTAATAGAAAGGCCAATACCCCCAGAAAAAATTGAAAAAAAAAAGGAGTCAAATAGACAGCTATAAGTTGTAAAATTGTATCCACAATGGAGCAATACTTAGAGAGTCAAGACTAATAGTGCATTTACGAAAAAAGTACTTGGTGAAGGAGAAGATCGACAATGATACCTAAATGATCATCATTTCTCACCCTTATGCACATTTTGAGCCTAATATATCCTTCCTTTCTCAACCCTTGAACCTCACCTACATTATGTCCCTCATAAACTCTCTTTAGATTTGGGTATTTCGATTAATGTAGGAGTTCATATGTTTATAAGTATCACTCGGACAAGTGCAAGCAATATTATTTCTATCTCATTTCATGAGTTTCTTAACTTGTAAAACTGGAAATGATTGTGGAATTGTTCTTTCAATAGACTTGACTCAAAAACTTCCCTTGTTAAACCGTTGACCAAGTTCACTTTACGATCCCTATGAAAGACCTCTTAGATTGGTAAGGTTGTACTGCTTGCAAGAATACTCAGACCCTTCTTAATATGTTGATGATAAGATGGAGTGATTATCATAAAATAGCATTTATGAATGAGAGTGGGTGAAAACCATTTCTAATTGAAAGTCTCTCATTCATCGTTCTTAAGAAGTCCACATTACGAGTGAAAATTGTCACGAATGATAATTCTCTCTAGTGGAAATTTGGTGGTGCAAATATGGTAAAATCATTATACATAAATGTCGATTAGACTGATAAAAACTTCAATGGACTTTGGAGTATGCATTCTTGAATAGCTTTAATTACTTATTTCTTTGGTGAATGCATGCTTTTTTGCTCTAATCATGTCTGACAAAATGTTTCCTTGAAGACCCAAGAGCTCTTGACATTTAGGTTGCTTTCAGAAGTCTTGTGATACATTCAAAATACCAGGAGGTGAGAAACCTTCACGGATATCTAAGGTACGTCCTAGATATTTCACAATTTCTTTCTATCAAAAGATGAGAGACCTTCACAAGTATCCGATGTGTGTCCTTGATATTTCAATTTCTTTTTACTCGGAGGTGAAAGACCTTTACGAACATTTAAGTTACATCCTTGATGTTCCAAAACTTCTTTTTATTAGGAGTTGAGAGACCGTCATGGATATCTGAGGTATGTCCTAGATATCCTAAATTCCCAGTGGAGATTCGGGAAGGTAGGCTTGATAAAATCAAAATGCATGAACCACAAATGGATTGAAATGTGTTTCGGATAGAATTGATTGCTCCTGATGAATGCATATACCTGTCATTGTTGACCATTTTGATAGGTGAAGTTCTCATGAAAATTGAGTAGTTGTGATACTCAATTTGTTCTCTGAAGCATTAGGACATGTTGAAGTACTCTTAGATTCCTAAAGCACTACTAGCAAGCAACCTTCATGCAATCCAATCAGGCCTTCAGTAAGAAACCCCAGATAAGTATCAATTCTGTTCGAGTACCTGAGAAAAACTTAGGTAACTCATCCTCTAATTTAGATTTGAGTGCTCGAGGTAAAATTTTAGCATCTCACCCAATTTTCAAAAATTGAGAGTTCGTGATTTGGATATCTCACCCAATATCTTTTAATCAATTCTTGACATCTCAATCTGAATCTAAAAGTCACAAATCTTTTCATTAAACGTCTTAGTTTGGACATGAATGTTTTTTAATCTTTCTTGTTATACCTTAGTTTG
This sequence comes from Eucalyptus sp. ANBG9806169, assembly GCA_014182395.1. Lineage (NCBI taxonomy): Eukaryota > Viridiplantae > Streptophyta > Magnoliopsida > Myrtales > Myrtaceae > Eucalyptus > Eucalyptus sp. ANBG9806169. The sequence continues at coordinate 3,368,872 of CM024576.1, read as the reverse complement.
GATCTAGATATTTCAAATTATCATAATTTAATATTTGATTCATCTAACATTGAGTATCTATTGATTAAGTTGTCTTAATCCATGTTCATCCCACCTAACATTGAGTGTCTCAAATCTGGGTTCCCTAGGTGACTAATTATGCAAGAAATGTCTTAAATTGAATAAATTTCTATTGAATCATGACTGTGAACTAGAGTAACATTCGTAATTGGAATTTATTTGGCCTAATTCAAGCTTGATAACTTGAATTGGATGTTAGTCTAGAATGGGCTAAGTCAAATTGGCTTAATTGGAACACATTGGCTCAAATTTCTAAGATTCAAGAACATTAAATTGAAACAATTGGTCTCAAGTAAATTTCTCAAAATTGACCATGGATTTAGATTTAATTTAAGAAAATGAGTTAATTGGAAGTGTAAGCAAGCGAATTATGAAAAAATGATTCAGATTATTAGGGCTAAAAATGACAATTTTCATCCCAACCTGCCAAATCTCAAAATTGGCCACATGAGTAAATGCGAGATGACCTCTAGATCAAATGTTATGAAGAATTGAACGTAATATATGACAAGTGAAAGTAATTTAGTTTTTGATTAATTTTGAACCAAAAAAAAAAAATGGAAAATTGAGGTTCTTAATCAATTTTCACAAAATTTTTAGTGTCAAAATCAAATTGAAGTTAAAATGAGATCATTTGATAATTTTCACTTTTTTCAAATTTTTTTTTGATCAAATGGTTGAGCAAAAGTTACCAAAAGATTGATTTTATGATCAAAAATTTGAATTTTTTCAAAATTTTTATGGCCAAAGTGATATTAGGAATAATTAAGAACCTTTGAGTAAAAAACCAAATTTTGACTCAAGTTGAATTTTGATTAAAGGATTGACAAAAAAGTCAACTCAAAAGTCAACTTTTTGACTTTTTGGGTTTTCGTTAAAAATGAGTAGGAATTACCTACAAATAATAGGCCAAAGAGAGTGAAACGAAAAATGACACTTTTGATTCGGAAATAATCTCCGTCACAGTTATAAACCCTAATATCTAGTTTTTACCTTTAGTGATGTGTCAACTAAATATCAAGTGTCAATAATCATGCCAAGATTGAATCCTAGCCATTGATAATTATTGGTTATGATTTAATCTTTAAAGATAAGATCAAAGAGACTTAGGCCCTGCATGATAACATTTCTCTTCCTCAAAATTTATGTTCTTTTGTTCCCGGGAATAGAAAAAGAACGAAACCTGTTTGTTAACGCCACATAATTTTTCTGTTCAGGGAATAAAAACCTAGGCGAGAAATGGTTTGGGAAGAGAAATGAGAAACAAAAAAATCACTTCTCTTCCGGGAATAAAAATGAGGAACAAAAACCTAATTCCTCTTTCTCCCCTCCCCTCGGTTCACGCTCCTTCTCAGCTCAGCTCTTCCTTCCTCACGACCTGTCCGATTTCGGAAACCTCCCGTCGCCGCCGGTCCCGTCGTCGTCGCCGGTCCGTCGTCGCCGGTCCTTCGTCGCGGTCCAGTCGCCGCCGCTGGTCCCGTAGCCGCTGTAGCTCACCTCTTCGAAGCCCGTGACCTCTGCCCGAGAGAAATCACCTCCCGTCACCGCCCGTCCCGTCGCCCCCGCCCACAAGCACGCCGCTTCGTCGACGCATTGGATCGTCTTTGGGGACATGCATGACTCTCCTCGGGGCCGCCCTGTTCGTGGACTTCCGGTGGGCCTACTCTTCCTCCTCCTCCTCCTCCTCCTCCTCCTCCCCTCCTTCGGCTACCTCCGCCTTTCGTCGCTCGCTTCCAACCTGGGCTCTCGAGAAGTCCGGAATCATCGTCTTCCCGACCTCGGATCCCGCAAGGAGTCTGGTGATCAGGTACCTCTGCTTTTGCCGCATTCTTGTGAACGTGGGTTCTGTGCTCGGCTTCTTTTTATTTCCTTGGCGCCTGTCTTAGCCAGCAGAAAAAGTACATTCGGTTTTCCCTCTTGTTTTTCAGTTTGTCTGTGGAATAGCCATTGACCAGCCTGATAGCGATCCCGCTCTGATGCAGCATTCTGCTTTGATCTTTTGATATATGAATAATGAGCTCAGAAATTAATTTGATTATTCCGAGTAGAATGGTGCATTCGCCGTTTTAGAGAACTGAGTATAGGGAGATAAAAATGCCAACTGAAGTAGCTCCATTGCCACCTTGTTTTGCATAATCAAGAACAAACATTTATGCGCTCTGCATTCCGAGATGATCAGAAAATCAGAATCTAGATCAGCCCGGATACGGTTTCACCCCTTTCCTGGTCATTCAATGCCTCGGTCGAATTGCCGTGTTTATGTTATCGAGTGAAGCATGTGAATTGTGATTTTGTCTGGGCAAAATTCCAGTTGCAGGAGGTACTTGCTTGAGAAGATCGTGGTCAGGGATCAGACGCTAAAGAAAAGCGTGATCGGGGACCGGATGCTAAAGAAAAGCGTGATCGGGGACCGGATAGATTTTTATCGGCTACTTATGCCGATTTACCCGCTCCAGACATGAAATGGGAAGAGATGCCGCCGGCACCGGTGCCTCGTCTGGACGGTGCTGCGATCCAGATCGACAATCTGTTGTACGTCTTTTCAGGATACCGCACTCTCGACCATGTAATAACCAATGTCCTCAACTTTTTTTCTCCGCAAAGTATTTCGTACCTATGCTTCTTTTGTTTTTGGCCACAGACACATGCTGCTATTAGATCTCTGGCTCCTAAATGCAGCTACCATTTTTAGAGTTTGCGATATGCGTGCAACTGGCTGACCGGATTCCGCTACTTTCACGCTTGCATTTCCAGGTGCATTCTCATGTGGATGTGTTCAACTTTACTAGCAATACATGGGGAGGGAGGTTCGACACGCCGAAAGATATGGCGAATTCACATTTAGGAATGGCAACTGATGGAAGATACGTCTACATTGTCTCGGGCCAATACGGTCCACAATGCAGAGGGCCGGTGGCTCATACTTTTATCCTCGACACAAAGACGAAGAAATGGGATAAAATGCCCCCATTGCCGGCCCCAAGGTATATAAGTTCACTGATTAGGCGTGAAACACGACTGCCAATCTGTTTAGCCACCATAAGGTTGGCTCGATCTTAAGTGATGGTAGGTAATTTTCACGTCCTTCAGGTATGCTCCCGCTACGCAATTATGGAGAGGCAGACTTCACGTGATGGGTGGAGGCAAAGAGAATCGCCATACGCCTGCGTTGGAGCACTGGAGTATAGCAGTAAAGGATGGCAAAGTCTTGGAGAAGGAGTGGCGAACTGAAGTGCCCATTCCTCGCGGAGGACCACACAGGTATGGGAGCAATCTATCTGGTAATCGCAATTCACGTCCAGAGATTGCTCATTTAGGTTGAATAATGTGAGCTATAACTTAAGAACAGGGGCTTTCTCTTCTCTATTTCAGGTGATTAATTGATCGATCAGTAATTTGGTTTTTGCAGGGCCTGTGTCGTAGTGGATGATAAACTATAAGTCATTGGCGGGCAGGAGGGTGATTTTATGGCCAAACCTGGGTCACCCATTTTCAAATGCTCACGCAGGCATGAGGTATGTAGACTTGTTACCATAATTGAATAGAAACATGCTTAGATGCAATCTTTGCAGGTCATGCTACTCATCATCTGGTCGTTGCTTCTATCATCAAAAAGCGCATGCTCGTGTCGTATGATGTTCCATTCGTGTTGATTCTTCAAAATGGGATCTTTCCTATTTCAGGTGATCTACGGCGATGTCTATATGCTCGATGCTGGAATGAAGTGGAAAGCACTGCCTCCTATGCCAAAACCCAACTCCCACATAGAATTTTCTTGGGTGGTTGTGAACAATTCCATTATCATCACGGGAGGTAACACTGAGAAGCATCCAATAAACAAGAGGATGATACTAGTAGGGGAGGTGTTCCGGTTCGATTTGGACACGCTGGTACGATTTCTTCTCTCTCATTGCATATGAAGGACTGATGATGCAGGCGGGTGGAAAAACTTCTCCCATCCAAAATTCGACAAAAAGCAGAATATGATTCGCCGTTTGACATCTATTCTAACGGAGCACTCGCTTTAGGAAATTTATGTGGCCATTGTTCAATTTCTCTTTAGTAGTTTCTCTAGGTAAAATGGACCTGGCACGGCGGCCTTGCTCTGCCTGTTTCTATAACGTCCTATTGCTTCTGCACCTGAATGGTGATAACATTTGTGGACTGTGATGTTTTGTGGCAGAAATGGACAGTGATCGGGAAGCTTCCTTACCGCGTCAAAACCGCAATCGCGGGCTTTTGGGATGGCTGGTTGTACTTCACATCGGGGCAGCGGGATCGAGGGCTAGATAATCCGCAGCCTAAGATGGTCATTGGAGACATGTGGAGGACCAAGCTGAGCTTGTGATGCGAGTCGCGCTAAGTCGACCATTCAAAGCATTGTCTTTGCAAATTCTATCTCCGCGAGCACAAATGTCATTGAATATATCATAAATGTGGACAAATAGAGGAGAGGAAAAACACCTCCCTTCATCAAAATTAGCCAAAACCTTATAAGCTTATGTGAAACACGAAAATGAAATAGTTTGTAATTCAGAAGAAGCAATGTAAAAAGTAGCATCAAGATGGGATGCATCGACGGCTCAAAATACAAGAGACCGAGGTCTTTACTAAGTGTGTGTTTTAGGAGCATATTATGAACTAAATACATAATGATAGTAAAGCAACGCCATGCATGAACCATTCCAATAGTTGGAAATTTCCAACCCCAACCCGACATCCATGTCAAGATTAGAAGACTAAAATCCCCAAGCCACGCATGCACTAGAATTACAATTTTTTTTAAAGAGTAAAAACTTAGTTCCAAGGAGATCACTACAAATTAATTTGGCTAACAATATCCAATGTGCTTTTTCCGTAATATTTGCTATACCAAACAACAAAATTCGCAAAAGATAATATATTCTTGAGAATTATAGTTCAAAACACTACCTAAATTCAATAGGCTATAAACTACGTGAGTGAAGATACTCACACACATATATAAGATAATAGTTCACGTTCCATTACAATACAACTTCATCTTCGACTAGAATTCTTACCCCTAAATAAATGTATTATTATTTTAATAATATTTTGATCTTGTCAATTTTATGTAATATCTAATCTATTCCTTTTTCTTATTTTTAATTATTTTTAAAAAATTAAAATTTGGAATAGAAATTTTGTGCGATTACCAAACGGGTTTTTGTTCTTTTTTGTTCCGAAATAGAAATTTTGTGCGATTACCAAACAGGTTTTTGCTCGAGAAATTGTTCCGGAAAGAAATAGAAAAGAACTATTTCTGAAAAAAAACTCTTCCCCAGCCAAGAAATTTTATCATGCACAGCCTTAGAGACTAAGCAAGCTTGTGATTGTTGATATTCTAATCACATAGGTTAACGATGTGTCACATCCAATGGTTTAAATGACTTTTCAAATGAACCGCTAAGATCACATCTCCTTTTGAATAAATAAATGGAGCCAAAGGTATTTTAGTAATTTTTCCCTAAAAAAGAAATTTTGTAATTTTAATGCACAAAGGGAATGTGAGGGTCGGCCATGAAGCTAGCTACCTTGTGATAGTCGTCGGTTGTTGGAACCTTGTCATAAAAGGCAGAATCAGCCATTTCCTCACCGGAGGCTAGTTCGACCAGTTGGAACCGATTTTGACTGTTCGGTGGCCAAAATTTATGCAAGTAGGTCCCTAGTAAATGATTTCCGTTCAATTGAAAGAGAAATGGCTTAAATTGAAAATAAATAGTCCAAATCTGTCCAAATTAAACAAATCCTAACCTTTTAACAACACCACAATCGATTTAAATTGGTTTAATCATCTCACAAATATCAGAAATATGCACAGATTTAATGGGCACGCAAATTCGGACTTTCTAATCAATTAGTGCAATTTTTGCAATTCCCATTCTCAATTTCCAAGTTAATCGAAACTGAATGCAATTAATATAAGAAAATATCAGTTGGTTCAATTAATTGCACTCCAGGTGGTTTAATGCATTCAACTTGACATTGATATAATGATACGAACTAGACGCCAAAATGAAATTGAAGTTTCAATGTTCAAATTGAACCCCAATTTATCAAATTAAACTTCAGTCTATGATAGGTCAAATTAAATTGGCTCAATTGGAACAAATTAACCCTATTTCACAACCTTTGGTGCCAAATTTGCTAAATAAAGAAGTTCCAAGGTAATTCGCCAAAATTAAACCTGGATTTGGATTGACATTAGGAAAACAAGTTGATCAAAAGTGAAATCTTTCAAACTATGTAGAACTCATCAGGACTCCTAATTAGGGCTAAAAATAAACATTTTCACCCTGACATGCCAAATCACAAATTGGTCACACGAATGAACTTAAAATGACTTCTAGATTAAATATTGTAAAAGAAGCTAAACCAAAATATGACTAGTGAAGAAATAATTTTATTTTTGGATGATTTAAAACATAAATTTGACAAATTCAGAAAAATAGATTTTTAATTGATTTTTGACTATTTTTTAGAAATTTTTGTGGCTAAAGTCAAATTGAAGCTAAAATTGTGGGTTTTTTTACATTTTTCAATTTTGTCGTCAAAGGGTTGACCACAAGTCAACCTGTTAATGACTAATCGCTAAAATGGTTAATTTACGATCAAAACTTCAAATTTTTTGGAAACTTTTTTGGCCAAAATGAAATTGAGGTTATTTGGGAAATTTTTGTACAAAAAACTAAATTTTGAATTGGAGTTTACTTTTTTGTTAGAGGATTGATAAAGAAGTTTCAAAAGTCAACTTTTAACTTTTTGAGTTTTCGATGAAAATGACGAAGAAATCATAAATGAAGGGCCAATGAAAAAAATTGGAAAATGATAATTTTTATTTATTTATTGAGAAACATGTTCTGTTGTGATTGAAAAATTTAATCTTGACATTTTACTTTTAATGACACGTAGACTAAAAATCAAGTATTAACAATACTCAGTTAATCCTTTCTCATGATGACACATTATAATATGTTAATTTCGCACATCTAATGCCTTTTTTTCCTTTCTTTTTTCCTCTTCGCCCTTTTTTCTCCTTTTCGCCCCCCTCTCCTTACATAGAAAAAGAAAGTTCACGGGGTTGGTCATTGACATAACTGACTAGTTATGTTCCTCACGCGATAAGTATCCTAACCTATTTAGTGCTTATGTTTTAAAATCATTAAATTCTTAATGAATTGTTACATTACATATCACTATCGCTTGATGTGACTGTAACATAAAATACTCACACATAGTATTGTCACCTAAAATTTGGTCGTCATAATTAGTAATTTATTGCATTGGAAAATTAGGGATTGACTTCACCCCATAAACAAATATATTAATATTGCATGATTTAGCATTCACATTTTACATTGGACTTAGGGATTACAAAAAATTTATTGCTTAACATGTCTGGCTTTAGTGAGTTTAATCTAGATTGCCCCTGTTGTCAATTGTATTTGAATTGGCCCAATATGCTAAACAAATTTGGACATACGAGGGAGCCAAAATTTGAAGAATAAGAATTCGCAAAAGAAGCATCATATAGATGCTGGCCCCTAATGCACATGATTGCCCAAGAAGGGCTAAGTCAATAATCTCTTTGGAAATATTTGCTTAGGGATGGCGAAAGATGAACCGACAAAGCCTAAAGGGTAGAATAGGGCCATAAAAATAAGGTCTTTGAACTCACATTTCTCGGAGAATAATACTGAAAAATGGCTATTCAATTGTTGACCAAAATTACTAGGGTTTGCTCCAGTGGCCATGCTGTCCACATACAGGGAGGTGGGGGTTTCATATCCCCTACTTTTTGCAAGGGGAGAGGGGAAGTTAGGATGAGGATGATTTAGTTTTAGATATGGGTTTCGACCCTCACATCCTGCAATAGGACATGACAAAAGTATAAAAGTGAATATTAGAGTAGCAGTACAGTAGGATTGGCAAAAAAAAAAAAAAAAAAAAATTACTAACACAAGGAATTCGGGGAAGTGATTGAAAAAGCGCATTTCATCTCTTTCCCCTTGTGTTCTTTTCTAAGTTTCAACCTTTTTTGTCTCTTCAACTTCTGGAGGGGAGAGATTTGACCTACATCTCTCCCTCCCCTCCCTATTTTTCCTTTGTCTCTCTCTTATTTTCTTTTTTTTACTCTCCCAATCTAGTTTTAGATCTAGGACTCCCAATTTTATATCTGGGAGCTTTTCTCTCTAATCTAATTCTAGATTTAGGAGTATTATTGAATGAATGCTCCACCTCCAATTTCAGTGGTGCTTACAACAGTATTGGTGTGCTTGTTCAATGTGTTTTTGTTAAAAACTTTGGCAGCTTGCACTTATTAAAGGACTTGCTCTCACAGGTGATAAATTTGAGCTTGTTCAATATATTTGTATTTATGTTGTCTTCGTACAACAATGGTGTTGGGGATGCCGAATCTAGGTGCACATTATCAAAAGGTAAAGTCGTAACTACAATTGGAGGTCTGGCACGTGCTTATCACTAATAATGATGCGTGATTCGGTGATCGGCCATCAATCTTTTCACTTGGATACAATCACAAATTTATTCATGAAGGACAAGTGTATGATGATCTTTGCCGGCCATACTTTGATGATGTACCTTGATTTCTGGTAGCTCTATTTGTTTGCCTTGTTAGGGTGACTTTTGAGATTTCCTATATATCGTGTCATATATTATTTTGGCAATGAATGGATTTTTTTTTGACAATATAAAAAAACTGTAGAGACCAAAAGAAAAAGAAAAAGAAAAGAAATGGCTGATGCAAGCCACCGCCCTCATATTATGCAATGAGATGCGAACCGGTCAATCCGATGTGACATTATCGTTAGAACCCTAAAAAGGATGACGTGGGATTGCCATAGAATTACTAGTCTTAGAGACTGGCTCAGAGGCCGGCGATCCACATGCGCCTTATACATAGCTGAAGGGTATCGTATACAAAAATTGAAAATTGATTTCCTTCATAAATTAACATCCGTTTATTTGGCAAAATATGCGTAGCGAATTCGATATCTTTTATTCCGAATATCATCCGTGCAATGCGCGCGCAACTCCTGTGCAGCTTACACGTGCGAACACAGCCTCATTACCTGTGGGATTGATGGGCAAGGCGGTGCGAGCGGAGCAAAAGCTTTTTCTACTTTGATCAGAAGGAGAATCCTCGTGGTGGCTACCTGAAAATCTTTGAGAAGACGTCGGCTGTGCGGTCTACTGCCATCGTGCCCTTCCCCAGTCCATACGAGTTCTATTGGATTTTATTAGCATAATAGTTTTTAGGTACTGTGAGAATAATAATTTACTCTAAATCACAAATTCTTAAAAGAGCGAGTCTCATAATAATTTATAATTATTTATTATTGATTTTTTATGATTCAGAGCAGACTTTTAAAAATCATCACGCAATTATTTCTTAGTTCAACTAATTTGCCGTCGATTTTTCCAAGCAGCGTCAATGACTTGAGGTGCTTGGCTTTATAAAATGTAAAATTTCCAAATTCCATCGTTTATTCACCAGTGAATTGAAATTCGGCCATTACTTTTTCCATCGATGATTGGGTCCTCTTCATTTTTAGCGACTCTCATCGGAGAGGCTCTGAAATCTATTGGCAATCTAGCTTGTGTTGGATGAAATCCCTTAAAGTATTTTGAAGTTGACAAAACAAGTTTATCGAGTCTAGTCGAAGATTTACAGATTACGTTGACAAAGTCGAAGGACAAAGTCGAAGGACAAAGTCGAAGATCAAAGTCTGAAGATTAAAGTCTGAAGCTAGCAAGACTCAAGACTTATATTTCAAAGTCTACTCACATGGACAAGTTTCCGGGACGACGTTTATTCGATCTAATACGATCTTTATTCTAACAACTAGTGGATATCTTTCTCTTTGGATTTAGCACTAAACGATCTAAGCTTTATATGGAATAAGTTTAGATTCCTTGACGACTTCACAACTTATATTTGGAAGGATCTACTTATGGAAACCGAGATCCTGATTGTATGGGCGAGCAGGATTGATGGGCTATCAACACTTACCTTAAAAGAGCTCGAGATCTCTCTAATTGATTCTGTCCAACGGGTTGATTGGAAGAACTTCTTTGGAAGGTGCCAATGGTATTGAAGGCATGAAGAAGTATATAAGAAAGATGCTCTAGTTGTTGAAGGGTGCGGATAGAAGAATTCCAAAGTCTGAATCTCCTTTTCTATTTTGCGATATCATTCTTTGAGTGTTACTTGTAATCAAGAGAGAGATCATATTGTAGACCTTGAGGAAGTGTAGTAGAGTAATCTACACTTTGTGGACTCAAGAGTGTGAGACTGTAATCACTCTTATTGATTCTTAGTGAAATCCAGCCAAGAAGGGCTGTCCGTGCGGGAGAGTGGACGTAGGCTTGATCTAAGCCGAACCACTATAAACTGGAGTCTTGATTCTCTATCCCTAATCCTTCTATTGTTAACTGTTTTCATTTGCTGCAATCGTTGATTTTAAATTATCGTATCTCATTCATTTAAATTGTTAAAATCGCTTTAAACACCTATTCACCCCCCTCTAGGTGCTAATTCTAGTCCTAACAGCTTGGACCATATTAGAACTTGCCGGCTTATCTTTTTGACAACCGGCTCCTTCGGCTTCTATACTTTTTTATCGGGTGCTGATTGGTCTTCGGGCTGACTCCTCCAAACCAAATTTTCGATCTAAATTTCTTGAGATTTAAAGTTGCTGTCTGAAATTGACTCATTTGATCAGCTTGATATAACTATTTGAGCATGTCTTTTACTCTGCTTCATCCTCCTCTTTTGGGTCACCGTAAGGTTGCCCGTTAGCTTCTCACTGATCAAAATCTACTGCTCCCTGGTGATTTTGAGGCATTTCAGTGTTACGATAGATTCAAGAAATAATGCATTATCAGTTTAATTTTATAGAAGAGAAGATTCTTTTAAAATACCGTATCTAATAATTAATTGTTGTTATTCATGAGAAATCAAAATGGTATTTTTTCCCTTGTGTGAATTTGATATTATATAACTATTCATATTTATGTAGATAAATGATAATTGATATGTTATAGGAGTGAGTATGGTTCTAGGTTCGACAATTGGACCGATAAGAGCCTATCCAATTTTAGGTTCCAAGATAACCCCCAACTCTTTATTGCCTTGAAAATTCAACTCCAAATTACTAGAGTAGATACTTTATTTAAAACATCCATAACATTATCTTCACAAGATAATCTAGTCTAGTATGAAGTGATAATGGCGGATGATGATGAAGACATGGAGTCAATTGTAGAAAACCATTCGGTCCATCGGAGAAGTTGTGAATGAGACAATTGCTTTAGTTTGGGAAATGGTGCAATTAGCCTGACAAAGGAGTCAAAGTGAAAGATAGACGTGTTCTAGGCATTACTGGCTAGGGCTAGTGGTCCACATTTGATGAATAGATTCCAAGTTTTAGGTTGGTGGAACCTGAAACTTAGAACCTAGAATAAATTTTTGTGTTTATCTTGGTTTATGACTTTGCGTGATCCTGCAATATTCCGTGGTATTCGATGATGATTGTATAATCTGGAACACTAATACGAGATTCCATTTTATGATCAAGACTTTTACTTTGTTAATTTTTATATTTTTCATGTGTCTAAATATAAGTCATGATCAGCGAATTGTAGCAACAAATGGTGGTAATTAAATGTGATAATTCACTATAATTGTTCAGTTGGAACTTGGGTAGATCTTGGAACTAACTTTAGAATCTGTGATAGCATAGATTTCAGGTTTTAGGTTATGCAGAGTAGATTTTAGGATTAAAAAAAATGAGGAACCTATTCATATTCCATGTAGAACTTGTAGGAAATCTGAAATTGATTACCCCTAATATGTTATATAAGGAAGTAACAAATAAAATAATATGAAACAAGTGCAAAAGTGTGGGAGACGGATACTTTAAAAAATAATGTGCGTGCATATTATGTAAAAGTGAGAGTACTTTACTATGATGGATGTCTTTTAGCCTGGAAAAACTTTCGTTTTGTTTGGTTCTTGTTTGCCCCGTATGGCGTTCGGCGCAATCAGCTAATCCAAGCAGATCCCACAAAACTCGCCTCATGATTGAATTTCAATACATCTTTTACGTTTTGCCAATAGTTGTTGCACGTTCAAACATCTTGTGAAAATTGATCGGAGACTATATTGGAATTTCGAGCAAAAGTTTTAGTACTAAATTGCCAAATTTGAAAAGTTTATAATTGAATTGACATTCGTATAATACGTTTATGACTGATTAGATAATTTTCATTCCTAAATACACACAACGGAATTACTCAATCCAACCCTGACGGTATGCTTTGTGATAATTATGAATACTTGAACATGATTCAACGAGGTAGGTTTTGAGTGATAATTAATGATTTCTTTTTAATAGGTGATAATGTTTTTTACTTATAATTATTTTTATTTCGATATCTAATTTATTTTTTTCTTTCATTATATTCATGAAAATTGATTGTGTGGGCCTTCTGACAATTTTATCTTTTGATATAAGCTTGTAATATGAAAACATAAAAATCAGAAAAGGAAAAAGAAAAATAGGGTAAAAGATGAAACCAGTTTAATCAACGTTTGACCGTCACTTCGTCATTTTACGTGGGAAGAAAGAGAGTGGAAGTTGCCACTCATCTTCATCGTGCCTCTTGCTCTAGAAATCTCCTCAAGCCCCACAAAAAAACACATTCTAAGATTAACAAAAAACATGTGGCTTTTGTCAATCCACCGTCTTTATCTTCCATTGATGGGTTGGCAAATCTCTATTTTTTCATAAATGACGTTGATTCAACACTTAGTTAATTCTACAATTGTTGCCGGTGATTTATTGATTTCTTTTGACCAGCCAGTCGGTGAAAGATTTTTCCATTGATAACTCAAGTTGTTGATTGATGAAGGATTTCATCGATGACCTCTACATTAACCTCACCATCTTGTTGAATTTGACATCCTGCACTATTAATGAGCTTATAGCTCATTGATAGTTTTGTTCACCGATGATTTATATTTTAACCAAATTTTGATCTCGTCAAATGTATAACGCAACAAAGTTAAAGCAAGGTGGTGATTATAAGCATTCAGAATATTCGCTCAAGTAGTCGGCTTGAAGATTCCGCCTGTGAAGTAGGAATTACTTAGCATTTTCCGGCAACTTTTCGTCATGATGACAAAGGGGACGCATGAATTGCTCATCAGTCACGCGGATTATACATGACGCATAATGGTTAAATAACGACAGGTTGAAATGGACCTCGTGGAGTCAACCGAGGCGGAAGGAAAGAGAGTCAATATGTCGCCTTTGTGGCAAGGAAGACCTTATGCGGAAAGAGAGTGGAAGGCACTATTCATCATATTCATGAAAATTGATTGTGTAGACCCTTTTACGATTTTATTTCTCAATTTAAGCATGCAATAAGAAAACATAAAAATCAAAAAAATGAAAAACGAAAAAAAAAGGTAAAAGTTGAAGTTGGCTGCAAAAGTCAATCGATTTCCTCAAAACCTGTGTGGTTCACATTTGACCATCACTCCGTCATTTGACGGAGGAAAGTCAATTAAGCTTTTTCCTTAAAGAAAAATAGGGTAAAAGATGAAACTAGTTGAAAAGCCCGGATGGTCCACGTTTAACTGTCACTCTGTCATTTGACGGATGATGGCTAGCTAAGCTTTTTCCATTAAAATATGTTCATTTTGGATGTTCCTAACTTTCTTGCATTCTTGCATAATAAAAAATAATTTATGGGTTAGACATAGGGTTGAAATGATTGCCAATTTTGTATGTCACGTAATACGCATTCATCCTATTTATTGTTTAAATCCTAAAGTCATTCAATTTTAATTGATCTATCACATCATGTGTCACTATCATGTGATGTAACTGTAATATGAAATAATTATTCTTATATGGTGAACTCACTGGTCATTGCCACCAATTTCGTTCAAGTCATGCAACACCATTATTCGATGATCCTCCCCTCTCTATGTTCGCAGAAAACGCCTTGAATTTGAGTCGCGACCTCAAATCAAAGGTTTCTGGTCTTAGGCGACTCCAGATCAGACCGGCCCCAGTTGAGTCGGAGAGAGAGAGAGAGTTCAACCCAATAATTTGCATTAGCAGATCTAGTGTTTAACCCTATAATTTGAAAGCTGTGCATGTTTCAGGGAAAGCGACTGGCAGTACGGGAGACTTCCGCTATGCCAGAGAAAGTGGCATTTGGAAGAGTTTCATTTCCCCCTTGAATTATAAATAACCTTTTTTCCTCAACGAAAATATATATTTATCAGGTATATATACGTTAGAAAACGTAGCACGCGGGACGGCGTACTTGCATAGAAACCTCCTCTTCTTCTTTCATTTCTTGTTCGTTTCTTGTTGTCACTCAGCTTTTATAGCATCTATCACCCTGTTCTGGGTTCTCTCTCTTATCTCCGACATGGGAGAACTAGCTCATCATCATCCTCAGGAACTGCAACTCCACATCCCGGGTAAGTCCAATTTTCGAGGAGTTTACCAACATCTGAATAAATATGCAATGGAATTTACCTGTCGATCATGAGAACAAAAATGATGCATCGAATAGAGATGGGCACAATAGAAGGGGGAGAACACAACCACCATGCATATATTCACTTCTCTCCTGCAACTCTGTGTTTTGTTTTGTATTGTGTTTTGAAGATCCAGATGTTTAAATGTTTCATTTGAACAAGCTGAAACTTTCAACGACAGAAGATCCTACTCCAGGACTTTTGATGAATCCTAGGACGTTTAACTTCTGCTTCTTCGCCTGGAACAAAAGTGCCTTTTTTGACCTGAAATATTTGATCATCTTTCATTTTTGTTTTTGTGAGTCTACTATATTGATAGTGAATCACGCTATTGATGCCGACCAAAAATCAATATCTACATCAATTTTAAATTCTATGGTCCCACATGTGATTCTATACACAAGTCATGGTGAATCTAGTGAATATGGAATTGCATTTATCAATCCTAACTATTCTCCAAAAAAATAAAGGGTCTAGATCCTAGCTATTTCCCCAGAAAGATGAAGCTCTAGTTCTTCGCACGAAGAAAAATGAAAAGAAAGTAAATGTCTAACTTAAACACCTTGTCTTGACACATGTTACTTTGTTTGCTCAAATATAACAAATATAAAATTAGGTAATTCCTACGTTTGATATAGACATAACTTATTCAAAATTATGAAATTGGCTATAGTCGAAATAGTAGCATATTGGATTCATTGTGACTAGTCGTTGAATTTATTTGGATTCCACCACTTTTAGTGTCATTTATGTTCTTTCTCTCTTACCAATTGAAACCCTTAATTAAATTGCTGTCGAATATATGACAGATGATCAAGAAGCCAAAGAAGGGAATTCATTCCCGCCCACTAGCATCGTCACCAATAGTCAAGCAACGATAACGTCTAAACCCAAGAACTCCTGGTGGTGGATTAGAGTGGCTCTCTACTCACTCTTTGTTCTCTCTGGCCAATCGGTGGGCACTCTTCTTGGGACGCTCTACTACAAAAAAGGAGGCAACAGCAAGTGGCTTGCCGCCCTTGTCCAGCATGGGGGCTTCCCAATCCTCCTCCTCCTCTACTTCCTCCCCACACCCAAAGGACCATGTGACCCTAATAACCCACACATCCAAACAAATCCACAAGCTCAATCTCAATCACAATCGCCCTCTCTCAAGAGCCTTGCCCTTGTGTACCTCTCTCTAGGGACAATTGTGGCCCTAAATGGCTATTTATACTCAGTTGGCCTCTTGTACCTCCCTGTCTCCACCTACTCCCTCATTTGCTCCTCCCAGTTGGCCTTCAATGCCCTTTTCTCCTTCTTCCTAAATGCCCAAAAATTTACCCCCTACGTCATTAACTCTCTAGTCCTCCTCACAATCTCCTCAACCCTCCTCGTGTTCCAATCAAATTCAGAAGACCCCAAGGGCGTTTCCGCAGGGAAATATGCACTGGGGTTTGTGTGCACCATTTTAGCATCAGTTGGTTATGGGCTTCTGTTATCCTTAGATCAACTTTGCTTTAGGAGGATCATAAGAAAAGAGACGCTTAGGGCGGTTTTGAACATGATTGTGTACCCATCCTTAGTGGCTAGTGTGATTTTAGTGGTAGGGTTGTTTGGGAGTGGTGAGTGGGAGCATTTGGGGAGAGAGATGCACGAGTATGAGCTTGGCAAGGTGAGCTATGTGATGAACTTGGCCGGGACGGCAATTGCTTGGCAAGTGTTCACCATGGGCACGGTTGGGTTGGTATTAGACGCGTCATCTTTGTTCTCAGACTCGATTAGTGTGGTGGGCTTGCCGATTGTGCCCATTTTTGCGGTCATGTTCTTCGGGGACAAGATGGATGGGGTCAAGGTAATGTCTATGATCTTGGCCATTTGGGGGTTTGTTTCTTATGTCTACCAATACTATTTGGATGGTGCCAAGTTGAAGCACAAAGGACGAGCGTTGGTGGGGATGGAAATTAGTGTGAGATCGGCACTAAATGTTCCAATTGCAAGGGTTGGTGCATGATTAAAGATGGTGGATTGTTTTAGTTTGTGTTTAGCCAAGTTTAAGTAGAGAGAGGTAATTCCTTACTGAAACCATTTGGAGATAAAGAAACATGGAATAGATTAAGAATATTGAAGATGTTGCTAATAACTGATTTCTTCACTGTGTTTTGATTACAATAAAGGGCATTATGTCTTTAATGCCCAATTAGCAATTTCATTCTATAAGTTACGTAGATATATGTTATTTCACTAATGTGACCGTACTAGCTAATGCAAATTATTGGTGCTTACTAGGATTATATTATCAAATAGAGGACAGCAGATACTTAAATTGCTTCACACTCACAAAAAAATTAAAGTTGTGTTTTATCACAGCCTGAATCTCTACGGTCGTGCGACAACCTACGCCCATCGAACCTTTTCTTATCATTTAGTCATTTGATTGTGACGTCCCAGGAGGCGTTGCCGACTCAAATTGTAATAACATTAAAACGCACAAGTGGAAACGTGAGCAAATCTTCAATCATCAAATAGCAGGGATACTTAAAACATAGTCATATATATATAGAAAAGCTTCATGAGCCATCATCTCATACATAGTGAGTTTAAAATTAAACAACCAGCTTCACATATCCGACACGCCTAACCACTTTGCCACAACCTCCTTCAAAAAGGGCCCGGGGGTATACCTACGCCCTTAATACTATGAGGGTGGTCTAAAAAGCACTAACACTCCTCGTCTACCTAAGCCCCAAAGGCCTTCGGGGTCCAAGCCTCCCATGCAGCAACCGGTGTGGGGTTGATCTCAGGGTCAGACACTTCCCCATTGGGAACGTCCCCATCTTTGGCATCCCAGCTGATGCCGCCCCTAGATCCTCTAGCACTCAGTGGACCATCGAAACCGCGGATGGGACTGTGGCTCTCGCCTCCTACCCAAAAGTACCAGGACACGAATCGATGTGGCATGAAGTTAGGCAAACCCTCATTGACCCAAATGGTCATGATATAGCATATAGTGTGCCTCGGCTGCTCTCACTACCGAGTACTCTGTCACCTTTTGACTACGCTTGATAGGGAGGCTAAAATGAATATGACGGAATGGTTAAGCCATTCTTAAGGTTTGAAAACATTTTAACCAACTAATATAAGATAAACTCAATGAGTGAACTTCTTAGACTTCGCGTATGGAAGTCGTTTACCTCAAAAACGCCCTAAACATGCAATTGTTTATCGATGGCGAAACATGACAACACACTTCTCACTTTACTCTTATCAATCTCATAACAACTTGTATACCATATAAGGCTATCAAAGTAGATGCATAGGCAATTTCATAACATAGACTTCATGTTCTAGAGTCAAACATAGGAATATGCATTATGATCTAAGTCATGCACTCATGCAACGCAATAATCCAGACCTCATCACATATGAATCTCATGCACTTCCCATACACATTTGTCCAGATTATTATAGCCACTCAGGACTCAAAGAACTCGAAGGTTCGCAAATCATCCGGCATAACCGAGCATCATCTTGCCCAATCAAGCATGGCATCCTGTTGACTTGGGGGAATTCCTGTAAGGAGCTTCATTTCGAAATCCATTTGCGAACATCATCCCGTTGACTTAGGGGCATTTGAACTTAATTAGGCATCGCCTCGC
Source organism: Eucalyptus sp. ANBG9806169 (assembly GCA_014182395.1). NCBI lineage: Eukaryota > Viridiplantae > Streptophyta > Magnoliopsida > Myrtales > Myrtaceae > Eucalyptus > Eucalyptus sp. ANBG9806169. The sequence continues at coordinate 3,350,569 of CM024576.1, read as the reverse complement.
GTAAGACGCCTCAGGATGGGTTTACACCCCGCGTAAAACGCATTAGGGTCTTAGGTGATCACATGGGCATACCATCACATACTCCATTTCTTATCTTTCTCATTTAACCCATGTGATGCTCATGCAATATGCAACTTCCCTTGCCAAATGCCATTGTTCCATACACTTATATTACTTATATCACACACATATGCACCATTCACTTCCCAAACTTATGACACATAATCCGCATATCATGTTTACCCATTAATTCACATGGCACATATTCCATTTATCATTTTTAACCATTAACCCACATGGCACATCATCCAATTGACATGGATAATCACTAAATCACATGTCACATAATTCAAACAACATGTTTAATCATAGAATCACATGGCACATAACCTAAATAGCATGTTTAACCATAGAATTATGTGGCACATAACCTAAATAGCATATTTAACCATAGAATCACATAGCACATCATCCAAATGACATAGATTACCACTAATTTGCCCTAAACTACTCCATAAATGCAAAGAAAGCCCTAAACGAAAGCTAGAAAGTCACTCATGGATGACTTGGGCTTCGGAACACGTCGAGGGGAGGGACAACAAGACCGAACGGGTGTGGGCTACTGGTCGCACGTCCTCTATGCTAGACAATGGCTGGTCGTAGCTCCGGTGGTGGCAGCTCGACGATGGTTCGGTGTCGGTACAACCTCTGGGCTTCGTGAGGGACTAGATAAGAGAAGAAATGAGTGAGAGGGAGCTCTAGTGAGGGCCGAACAACACCGAACAGTCCTTGAGGAGGTTGGTTGGTCAACTTTGAGTAGTGGGGTGGCAGTGCAAATGGCAGTCCGACGGCAACGGCTCAACGGGTAGTTGCTGGTGAGAAAATGTGGGAGAAACAAGCTTGAATTAAGATGAAAATGGTTTAGGGGTTTGGCTACTCAAGGTGAGGGAGAGAAATGAGAGTTCGAGTGAGAATGAAAGTGAAAGTGAGAAAGAGAGATGGTGCTGGTCGTGAAAGGGGGAAGGGAGGAGAGAGACTGGTCTTGTCCCTCATTAATGCTTTGCCCTCCAAATCTTCCATATCTCTCAACCCTAGGCTTCCATTAAATGAAGATGTGACATTTTGAAGAGGGAAATGTGAGAGTGAGGAAATGAGGAGAGATGGCCGGTGTGAGGAAGAGGAGGGAGAGAGAAATGAGAGGTCTTGTCTTCATAAATGCCCAACAACTCCTTTGTCCCTTGTCCATCAAGGGTGACTTGTAAAATAAGAAAAATCTTGGCATTAAATGGGAGGTAGATCACACTCAAGTACATAGGTAAGGTTTAGATTAGACTAGGTAGCCTATGGTCTCCTCTTTGGGTCGCCCACTTCATGGGCTTGGGCCCTTGGGTAACCCATTAAGGGTGTAGGCCCAATTGGGCCTTGCTTCGCGGTCTTGGCTCGTCAGGCCACCCAACATGGGCTTGGGCCCACTTGGGTCCTCACTTATGGCCCATTTCCACTTCTCCAATCTCTTATGCCCTTATTGAAGACAGACCGAGTTTTTCGCCCCTAAATAGCCTTTCCCAATGTCCTCATGGCCTATCGATCCTCAAGACACTCTCGTCTGATGATCACTTGCCTGAATAATTCTGTTATGAAAAATTGAGTCGGAACGAGGATGTCACACGTTTGGTGGGCTACTCAAAACTTTAGCTATCTAGTGTTTGGAGTGATGCAAAATCCTGATATGACCGAATATAGCTTGGATAATAAATTCCCTCCTAGGGGTTGGGATAGACCCAAATATGATATATGAACGAGAAAACTCATAAAAAAAAAATTCACACTTTCTTTCACATTTCTATGCTCATGGATTGCTCTTTCTCTCTTTTGCCCAGCGACACCATCATCTCTATCTCAATTTTGATTTATTTCACTAAAATGACCATTTCTCCTCCCATTGGTGGAACCTGGTTCCCACCTTCAGCCTTTGGGAAAAGCAGTGTTGATCTTGCCAGCTTTGCCTCCTCCTTATGTTGCCCAACTCCCTCTTAGTAAAGAACTTTGTGATCTCGATAAGAGCTTGACACCTCCTTCGTCGAAGGCGATAGCTGGGGTAACATAACTCCTTATTCAACCAAGGCATAAGGAAGATCTCAAAGTGAACAAGAATGGAGGAAGTAGCAGTGATGAAGAGAGAGAAGAGGACACACATGGCATTGGAGGTCAAGGTGATTCGATTATTGCCTTCATCTCTCAAGTGTGGCCATATGGCTATAGGTGACATTTACTTACGGTTTTAGTGAGATAAATTTCTATTTCCTAATCAATTGGTCCATGATGACGCTGTGGTATGGCAAAAAGTTTCCATGTTCCTAAATTCTCATTACTTATTTAGTTTTTGGATGGTGTATTCATTGCGAGGAGGTTTTATTGATGAGTCCTGGTTTTGGCCTTTGTTGGCTTTTGGCAGCAATGCTGGATTTAATCAAGAAGCTTCAATGTAGTATTCACACTTATTGAAGTGGATGAATTCGCTCCAAAAGAGAAAGACGTTGACAACAGAAATTGTGGGATTGACAGAGAACTCGAACTCGTAGTGGTCTCAAAGCAACAAAGTCTAATGTAGAGCTGGGTAGAATTTGTTAGGTTGGTCAAGGGCGGTGAAAGGGATGTCACAAAAGGAGAGATTGTCTTTGTTATCTTCGAAGTCATGGGGAAGAAGGGTGTCTGTCAAGGATGGGGAAGCATAAAAGAATGAATAGTCTTTACGACTTCCCTAGTTTTATTTTAATTTGGATCCTGCAAATCAAAAAATCACTTGGACTATATCCGAACGTCAAATCCTATTCTATCTTTATCCAATATGACATTATCCAATCTAGTAAAGAAGTTCAAACTATCAAACATGGTTCAAGAGTTTACTAAAGTCATTGTCTCTATTCTTTTTTGTTTCCTTGGATTATATTGTTAAATAGCTTCCCTTCACTTTTTTCCTTTTGCAAAAACATTCCCTTACCTTTTGCAAAGTGCCAACAATGGTCCTAGAATTGGTCTATTGATGGAAATTGCTGACACAACATTAATGCCATTAAATAATTGTTGATTTGCAATTTGCCTAATGGTGACACATTTTATAAGTAAATGAACATTTTAAAAAAAGAAAAGTAAATGGACAATTTGGATTCTCAGGCATAAATCTTGACCTATTAGCAACATCAATCCTTTTCTTTTTTGGAGATAATAATATAGATGGTTCCTAAACTTTCATTAATATTTTTTTTGTCAATGAACTCCTTTTTATCTAATTTAGTCTCGAACTTTTCAAATTTAACTCAATATAATCCTTCTATTAAATTTAAAGTGTCAAATGCTAGTTAATTTGAACACTATTACCTTTACATGTTTTCCTTGTCATCTCTCTCTCTCCCCCCATCATCTTCCTAGTCCTGCCCCAATTGCATACGCTTGCTAGCTCCTAGCCCACACCTTTGCTAGTACTCTTCTTCGCCTGTAACTACAAGTGTCCATCACACCCACACTCGATCACCACCACGATGAAATCAAGTGCTACCACTGACAAAATTGGCCGCCTTAACAAATATCACATTCAGCAACCACCACATGCTCAATCCCCCACAAGGACTATTGAATCCCACTAACAAAGCTTAACTTCACCACTACCATACACATGACCTGTTGGCCCCAACCAACCTAACTCATCCAATTTGAGGTTGGGCCCCCAAGACTGAGCACGCATCCTTGGATTGGAGCTCGCACAGCCTCCAATTTATGTCTAGCAACCTTAGCCATTGTAGTGACCTCTATTGGGGGATGTCCAATGAGACATTTATAATATAATGAGAAAAATAACCAGTTCTACATTTAAATCAGTGAGAAATTACAGAGAATTAAACGAGGAACAATAAAGAACACTAGAAATTTGCGTGATTTAATATAAGTAATGGCACCTATTCCACAAGAAGAGCTAATTGCAAAAAATTCACTATAAATCCAGAGAATATAGAGTTTACAATCACTCACATGCTTAAGTGTTTTCAACACATAGGTTAAGTTGAAAGCAAACCCACAACTATCATCTCACAATCTCTCACAAAGAACTCTCTCAAAAAACTCATAGGGATAAAATTGGATACTCCTCTTGTTTGCTCTATTTTATCCGATATCATAGTAGTATATATATCATTTCAAAAATAGGAAACCTTTTTTAATATATCTCAGCTCTCCCACCACCTTAAGGGCACATATCTATCATAGATGTTTGTCAAGCCCTAGTTGAGCTTAGACTTGTCTAGAGGAATCAAGTCGGTCCACATGACCGTAGAATCCTCTACTGCAAGAAACTTCTTCACAGTCACATTCTCTTTTGACATGGTAATTCTAATGCACAAATTTTGGTCGCCAATGAACTTGATTCTCCAGTGATATCTTTGACTTCTACCAAACATCACATTAACTAAATGTCCAATGCTAACATCACTTATTAAATCATTAGACCACACCGTCTTTTTAGCTCCTTTCATAATCTCCATGTCTCTCAATGACATCTTCCAATATATAGCACAACTAATAGAAGCAAAGGCATAACTACTTAGTAATAGACCATCTTTTAAGTTCCCAACATGAACACGGGTTCACAAACTCAGTTAATTCCACACTACTTAAATTACATCATCCAAAACAAAACCCAACATCTGTTGTCCCCAATAAAATTAGGAGGATGCACTGCACAACATTGCAGCGTATACCTAGATTAATGTTATATATTTTAATACTATCCATGGCATAACTCGGATAACCAATCTGACATGTGAAGCATGGGATAAGTGCTCCACCTCCATTTAAGTATATAGTGACAGTCTAGACAATTTGTTATATACAACAAGTGGGGTACTTATAGAATTTTTCAACCAAATGTTGAAATGCATTGACGCTATTTTGATGTGACTCTTTCGAGTCACTCACAACATTCCAACAATTTCTCTCTACACCTTCATAACTAAAATTGTCTCTATTGCATCCAAATTATCAGTATCAATATATATAACTATTGGCCTATCTCATTCAAGACTGAACACCTTGAAGCTTGATCAACTATGACCCCAAAACAATTGTCAGTTGCTTTGGAATCTAGTGACTTGGCAAAAATTGTTACATCTACTATACTTGAACATTTATAGGATCTCCCTGAAAATCCACCTATTTTTGAACACTTTCTAAATCTTTCTCCATATTAATCTCTCACTCCTCTTTTGAAATATAGCAAATTTGTTAAAGGTAACTTCTCTGTTGAACATAAAACTGTATGAATCTTCCTAGTGCACCACAACCAGTATCTTTTCACTCCATGTGCATAACCTAAACATATGCAGGATGTGTTTGGAAACTACTTTCCAAGGGGCTTTGGAGGGCTAAAGGCCTTTGGGCCAAAATGAAGGTGTTTGGGAACTGCTTTCCAAGGGGCTTTAAGAGGATGCTAGCATTTGCAAGGCTGAAAGCCCAAGGCATGTCCTAGGCTGCCTTGGGCTTTGAGCATTCTTGAAATGTCCATGTCATGTTCATGAACAGTGATTAATAAAAAAATAAAAATATATATAAAAAAAACAACTTTAGAGATTAATAAAAAAATTATCAAAAAAAAAAAAAATTTCGCCGGCGAACTTTTTTTATTAATCACTAAAGTTGTTTATTTATTTATTTTTGATATATATATTTGTGACTTGGAAAGCCCTGTACAACCGGTAGCCGACAAGGTAAACTCGGGGTGACGCTACCGGAGGACCCACCACCCCAACGTCACGCTTAAGGCACCAAGCGCCTCCACTGGGTTTTGAACCCCTCACCTTTGGGGAATGATCAATGGAGCCCTTATCCAACGGAGCCATCATGGCCGGTGGTATCACCAAAGTTGTTTGTAAATGTAATTCCCCCAAACATCATTTTACTTAAAGGTATTTACAAATAGCTTTCAAACTACAATTTACCAAACACAGTTTGCATTTTAGAAAACACCTTTAACTTAAAGGTCTTTGCATTTTCCTAAAGACTTTCCCCAAAAGTCTTCCCAAACGCACCCGCAGTTCCTTGCCTCTGGCTCCTGTGCATAATCACTCACATGAGCATATGCTGAGTGACCAAACACTTTCACTTTGATGAAATCAACATGTTTATTTGACCATGTTTTCTTAGGAATTTTCCAATCAATTGTTGGTGATGGTAATCTATTCTTTAACCAACAAAGTGGTATTCATTACTTCAAGCCATAAATATTCATCTAGTCTGGCATTGAAGAACAAAGAGTGAGGTCTCTTCAATATAATTCCATCCATCAGTTTTGCAACTCCGTTCAGCTATGGTGTATTGGTAACAGCGTGGTGTTTCACTATATCTTTCTCTTTGCAAAACTGGCCAAGCAAATTAGAACAAAATTCCAACCCTTTATCAGTTTTCAGACACATGATCTTTCTTCCTATCTTTTTTAAGAATTATCACCTTCCATGGCTTGAACCGACCAAGCACCTTGCTTTTATACTTAAGAAACAAATCCATACTTTTCTCAAAACGTCATCAACAAAGAACAACACATACTTGACAACTCATTTGGATGAAAATTGAGATGGTCTTGATAAGTTTGAGTGTACATAGTCTACAATTTCTAAGGTCTAGTGAACTATTGTACTTAGCTTCACTCTCTAGTGACTGTATATGTTGTAGTGTTCACAAAAGTTCAATTTCTCAATTCGATGGCCTACTAGTAGACCTTTATGATTTAGAACAATCATCTTCCTCACTCATGTGTCTAAGTCTAATTTGCAACAATCATGCCGTGTCCTAACTTGAAGCCTTAGAGAATTTAGCACATGAGCTAGTTATTGTCTTTCCTTGGAGGAGATACAATGTGCAATCTATTTTTCATCACATCATATTAAACTCTCACCTTAAGACATCTTCAAAACTCCATCTTCAGTGGAAATCCATTATATGAGGCCACCAAGAGCACTTGGTGAAGGTTCTCTTTTAGCTTTAGTACATACCTTATGTTAGTCAACTTTGCATCACTCCATTATGCATCTTAATCTGAACTGTTTTGATCCTTACTACATTACAAGCAACACCGTACCACCTTCCGTGCATTGATAGACAGTAAACTTGTGTTTATGAAAAGTCCCATGATAAGAACATCTATAGTCAAGCGCCCAATTATCCTAGTGAACTTGTGATGATGGTCAACACAATATCGACATCACTGGAACTATTATTTGTTGTAGTATCAATATTACCTTTGCTTGCAAACTCCTCAACTCTTTTTTACTCTTCAATAGTGCCCAACCTCATCACTGTGATAACATCGATAATTCCAAATGTTGGACCTCGATTTAGAACAACTCTTCCATTTGCTACCTCTAGAATCTATATGGTCATCTATACCTTGGATAATCAAACCTTGCCCCGTATTTTGTGCTAAGTTATCTTCTCGTAAATTCTTTTGCCACTCCTTAAAAAATAAGGAATTTATCTCGTCAAAGGTAATTATAGTGTTGTACCTTCGTAGTACTAAATTAGTGAAGTGCTAAAAAAATCCAGTAGAGACGTCAACAACATCATACCTTGTTTTTCATCAGGCAAGACCATATTGATAATCTTCAAGTCCATCATGAGTTTGTTAAACTCATTCAAGTGGGCTTTGATGGATGTGCGGTTAACCATCATGAACTCAAAAATCTTTTTCAGTATATAAAAGTAATTATTCAAATCCTTCTTCAGATAAAGGCCTTAAGTTTTACTCATAGCTCTATGGTATCCTTCTCTTCGGCCACTTCAATTAATACCTCATCCAACATATTCAATAGGATTTTACTTTTGCTTTCTCCATCAACTTTACCTAATCGGCCCCTTTCATCATTTTTGGCTATTTATTCTTCCATCCAACTCATCCAGTAAACCTTGGGTTGTTATTAGCATATAATCTTAATGCTCCACAACCCAAAGTTATTTATCCTATTAAACTAGTCAATCTCAAATATTGCTACAAACATAATTGTAAGAACAAAGTTTCCAAATAGCGACCAAACAAGCGAAAGTCCAAATCAATATTAGAAACCCTAATCTAACTCTGATACCAATTGTTACAAAGAATGTAGGAAGCTAACCAAAATTTGCAATTAAATCAAAACGAAATTACCAAAGAAATAATTGTGGAATAATAAAGAATACCAAAGATTTATGTGGTTCGATCCAAGTATAGGTAGGTATTCCATGAGGAGAGCCAACCATAAGAAGTTCACTGTGAATCCAGAGAATACGGAGTTTATAATCGCTCACATTCTTGAGTGTTCCTCCCACCAAAAAAGTCCAAAGCAAACCCACATGTATTATTTCACAATCTATCACAAAGGCTCACTAAAAAAACTCTTAGAGAAAAAAGTTAATATTTCTCTTATGTGCTCTACTGTATTTGATATCAAAGTAGCATATATATATTTCCTTTCAAAAACTGGAATTTTTTTTTTGAAAACCTACAAAAAATTAGCAAATCCGCTCGAACTAGAGACATTTTCTCAATGGAGATAGACAATAAGGACGAGAAAGAGTTTGAGGTCGAGCACTTGCCGTGATGGTGGTAATCAACATGTGATGGCACAACGGTGAATGAGGGGCTGCTGGTGAATTGGGCTTGGCAGGCTAGCACGGACGATGACATCCAAATTCGATGTGTGCCGTGAGGAAGGAGGAGGAGGAAGAAGAAAATGAAAGAGAAAACATGAATAATGATTTTCGGCTACTATGGGTCTTCAAAAGGAAAGCAATCGAAACTAGGAGAAAAAGCCTACGTAGGAGTGGCGTGGCAGAGATGCGCTTTTCTTTTAAATTTGAAGAAGAAAAAGTTAAGCTTCCGTAAAATGTGAGGAAAATGAGAATATGACAAGTTCCGTCTCTGACATTCAATTTTCCCTTAGAATCGGGTAATTTGATTATCTAATTTTAAGGGGAGATGAATTTTAATACATGACAGTGTGTTAAAAGAAAACTTAATGTGGTTTATATAAAAATAAAAGTAAATGTATTTAATTTATGATTCAACAAATTATATTGAGTTAATTACGGGGGTTGGATGTCCCTTTTCATACTACTAGTTCGATCACATCCAACTGTCATTAGCTCATCATCCAATTGAGGATGGTCAATTTTGTTTGCCGCGTCAAAATCTTTCTAAAGTCATATAGTAATTAAGTGTAAGACGTCAACAAGAATTTTTAAGTTATGGGTATATTAAGAAAGACTATAAAGTTTCACCAAAAAAAAAAAAAAAAAAAAAAAGAAAAGAAAAGAAAGAAAGGCTATACAGCGTTTCATTTTTGTGTATTCCTAGGCTAACCAATATCGACGTTACTCTTTTATCCACTGCTTTAAGTGCATGGTCATTTCCCGTTAGTAATCCATGGCACAGAAATTTTATAGGATATGGAAGGCGAACAATAATATAAAGTCACTTAATCTTAAAAAAAAAAAAAAGCAATTTTGTAACAGCATCAAGAAATAATGTATTATGAGTTTACATAGATTTTACCAATGAGAGACTTTTCTTAAGTTATCGCACTAACAACTAAGTTTTGTCATTCTTTGGTGTCATCTAATGAGGGATTTATATGACATTCTTCTATTGTTTGAATATGATATTGTATAATAAACTATATGCTATATAAATGAAATTGGATATGTTACATCGTGATTTGACTAATGAAATTATCTGAAAAAGTCAAAACTAATGAAGTATTTTCACCCGTATATAATTCGTTTTGCCGAACAGAGGTCATTAGATATAAACCTAAATATGCAAAGTGAAGTGGCTTTATAGTTCTAGTTTTGTGATTTTTGCCTGAGCTTTTTCAAAACTGGCATCTTATAGCCGACTACTTCTTTGATCCTAACCGGAAACTACTTTCGCTAATTCTCTATACTTCATGTCAAATTAGTTCGTTCATTAAATATAATGCTCATGATGGACTTGGAGCAGGAACAAGTTTTACTTAGGAAAATCCGAAACATTTTTGTTTTGTTTGGTTTTTTTGTTTTGTTCCGGGGTTAAAGCGTTCGGCGGAATCAGCTAGATCCAAACAAATCCAATAGAACTTGCCTCATCATTGAATTTCAATACATTTTGCTTTGTCTTTGGCTTCTTTTTCTGTGGCACCAATGAGTCGCACGTCGATACATCTCTTCTTATATGTGAAATTCTAGCAATTATAAATATTAACACGTAAATTTATGTATATATTTGTTATATTTGTTTAATATTTAAATAATATTTTAGATTCTGACAGGCTAGCTAAAATTGAATGGACTACACGTCGATAATATCTGCTAGAGTGTCTCCGTTTCGAGCTTACGTACGTAGCGAACAAAGTACGTATTACTTTTATTAGAACATCTTCCTCCTTTTGAATTTTTTCTTTTCTGGCTCCGTGAGAGTGAGGTAGTTCGAGTGACAAAAGCTCCCTCTTAGACCGCAGGGATGAGCTTTTGCCTCGTGTTCATGTGGTTTGACAATTCATTACGTAAACTTGAGACTCATTACCTAGTCAGACCCCACTTTTTTTTTTTGGAAAAGATGAATCTGTATGACATAATGACTTCCCAGTTAATCTCTCAACTACCATGGACTAACAAGATAAAGCAATCGTGTTCATTTCTTTTTTTTTTTTTTTTTTTGGGGTGGGGGGGAGACGGGAGGGTTCCTTTTTCCTTGGTTTGAGCATGGCTTTAGGAAGATCACTCTACTCTACTGAAAAATCTACTAAAGGATCAACATAGGTTTCAAATCAAACATTATCAATGGGTCATATTAAATTAGTTTAGAGTTTGGACAATAGTGTAGTAATAGATGGAGGGAATCGCTAGGTAGTAAACTGAGACTCACCTATGGTGTTAATATAGCAAAATAAAATAAATTCTTATTGGGGATTAAATATCTTCTGCTTGATTAATGTCAATCTATGGTCCATCACATTATCTAACACATTAGTTTTGCAGACCGGTTTTTCATATACACACTAATTAACATATCAATTTCCCTTTTAAATAATTAATATTATTTTCCTGACCAAACTAGATATTAATGAGGTATGTATATGTTCGAGAAAACCTCCTCTTCTTCTCTCATCTCTGGTCAGTTTCTGTCTTAACACTCCCACAACTATTATTGTAACGACCCGGGCTCCACTGTGTAATATTGTCCGCTTTGGACATTAAGTCCTCACGGCTTTAAAACGCATTACACATATTAAAGGGACCCTAAGCCTTATAAACTAGCCCAGGACTCCCCCCTAAGCGATGTGGGACTAGGGAGGACCCCTCCCCTTCCTTGGGCTGTCACACTCTCCACCCCTTAAGAGCAGGGCGTCCTTGCTGTGGCCCCCACACGCGGTCGAAAGTCGGCTCTGATATCATTTGTAACGACCCGGGCCCCATTGTATAATATTGTCCGCTTTGGACACTGAGTCCTCACGACTTTAAAACACGTTACACAGATTAAAAGAACCCTAAGCCTTATAAACTAGCCCCAGGACTCCCCCTAAGCGATGTGGGACTAGAGAGGACCCCTCCCCTTCCTTGGGCCATTATTCACTTATCCACCTACTCCCTCGTTTGCTCTTCCCAATTGGCCTTCAATGCCCTCTTCTCCTTTCTTCCTAAACGCCCAAAAGTTCACCCCCCCCCCTACATCATTAACTCCCTAGTCCTCCTCACAATCTCCTCTATTTTCCTTGTGTTTCAATCAGATTCAGAACACCCCAAGGGGGTCTCTACAGGGAAATATGCACTAAGTTTTGTGTGCACAATTGGGGCATCAGCTGGTTACGGGCTTGTCCTATCCTTAGACCAGCTTTGCTTTAAGAGGGTCATAAAGAAGGAGACGTTTGAGGCAGTTTTGGACTTGCTTGTGTACCCATCTTTAGTGGTTAGTGTGATTATTGCGGTGGGGTTGTTTGCGAGTGGAGAGTGGGAGCATCTTGGGAGAGAGATGGATGAATACAAGCTTAGGAAGGTGAGCTATGTGATGAACTTGGTGGGGACGGCAATTTCTTGGCAGGTGTTTGGAATCGGTACGATTGGATTGATATTAGATGTGTCATCTTTGTTCATGAAATTTAGAGTTTATATGATAAAGTGGAATTAAAAGTCTCTCGAATATTCTCCAAGTTGTAAAAAAATTCATGAAATGTTTAGTGCAACTCAAAATAGAATTGAGAATTTTTAAAAATCTAAAAAAATCTTCCAAGTATACCCCCCTCTAGTTGATCGACCTCGTACCTTCACTCTTCGAGACCTACTGTCTTGCTAACAGCGATGAGCCAGCGGAAGCTCCTCTCTCTCGTAGCCTCTTGGGCAAATCGAACCGCCTCATGTCTGAGCTATTGTGATGCCTCCTGACTCTACGATTGCCCCGACTTCTGCTCCCCCGACTGCCTACTCCGTCCTACTAGCTTAAGCCTATACCACCTGCCCCATCTATCGTGCACCAATAGTTGGCTCCATCCCTCTCCCCCTTCCTCCTCTCGATCGTGTCTCTCAGCATCTCTAGGGTGACGACAATCGCATGGTGGGGGCTGTCAGCGGCAATGGTGAAAACAACAATGGAGGAGTTTAGGACAGGGTTGAATCCGGGAAAACAAATAGCGACAATTTATCAAAGGAGTTTGATGATATGAACGATCAAAACGATCAATTGGGTTTGGTGGAGGAGGGGTGGAGGGTCATTCTGGTGAGAAGGTCAGTTCAATGGATTCTTCATTTTGGGTAATCGAACTGCGCAGAGGTTCAAAATCGTTTTGATAAGAACACAAGCGAGTTAAGAATGATTGATGATTCCTCAATGGATCAATTGGAGAGCAAAGAAACATCCACAAGAGTGACAAGAATTGTGGGTTGGTCCTTGATGTTAGCTGGAAGCTTCACTCTGTCACTCCATGTCGGATGATAACATATTTGTTGATATACTTTTGAGATTTTTTTATCCAATCCGGATTTCTCTTATTTTGAGATTCTTATATAGCGTTTTATTCAAGAATATCCAGTGTGAAAGACGTCGTCAAACACCAGATACATGTTATCTTATCTGGACTGAACTTTGGACTACTAAATGCAGCCCTTTAACTATCGAGGGTCACTACCATAAGTTAATCACAGTGCATGTGCAGCTTGAATGTTTCACCTAACAATTTGGAATTTTGTATGTTTCCGTAAAAAGCGACTAGCAGTAAAGCAGATACGAGTTTCATTTTCCCTTTGACTAAATAATAATTTTTTTTCCTTGACGAAACAAGATAATTATCAGGCATATATAAATCACCTCCTCTTCTTTCATCTCTCGTTGGTTTCTGCTTTAATCCTCTCTCATCTTCCATAATATCTTATCGCTCTCTCTGGGTTCTCATGGGAGAGTTAGCTCATCATCGTCCTCAAGAACTGCAACTCCACATCGTGGGTAAGTCCAACTCTTGAAGAATTTACTAATGTATGCAAATTTGAGCAAGCTAATCCTTTAAACACCATGAGCTCCTACTCCTGGACTTCTGATGAATCCTAGGACTTGTAACTCCTGCTTCTTCGCCTGGACAAGCCAAAATACAAGTGCCTTTTATCAACCATGTGTGCCTACTATACTGTTTCATTGCTTTCTCATAGATCTCTAGGAGTGGGTCCGAGGTAGGTTGTCCAATGAACCGTCTTTCTTTAATTTCTTATCTTGGTTTTTATGCAATTTTGTTGATATTTTGTATGAACTTCCGAATGAATCGTTTTCAATATATGACTTGACACAACATGATTTAACTCAAATTGATAGGAAGTGACAATTTTTCAGACTATTATTGCCGACCAACCTCAACTTCTATATCAGTTCAAGAAAATTATACATGATGTATTATGGGTACGCCATGGTACGGATTTGATTTTTGACAACATTAAATATAAATAATTTTATTTTTGGGCCATTTTCATGGGTCTAGACTCGAGTCTTATGTATCTTTGATTTCCATTAAATATTTCATGGTTTGAGACTATAGAAGGAAGGCAGGCTTTCTCATCGTTAAAGTAAAAAACTAAACTCAGTTAAAAGAGTTAGAACCATGCATGATTGACAATTTTAAAGTTACAGTTTGTCTAAATTGAAAGTATGTCAAATTTAATTAACACATAATCATTTGCCCATTATTTTATTCCAAATGGATGGAACTAAGATTAGCATCGTAGACTTATTAACGATCAATATTCATTATGATAATTAGATAAATACCCTTTACATGTTGGCTCTGCCAACTGATTAGAAAGTCTTTCGGGAAAGTGATTTCCTTTGCGTCGTCATTTCCGCAGCAAGTGTCATGGTTTTTGCATGATCAAGGTAAACTCGTAGACGGTTCTTATACCAAAGCCCTTAAATTTGGGGTCGCATGGCCAATAAATTGATTTATTCTTATAGGTAACCTTTATTATATTATCTCACTAGAATTGAACGATATATTCTCGCTACTATAAATTTATATTTCCAATTATATGTAATTTATACATAAATGCATAGTACACGCACATGTCTACAATATAGTATATGTGCTTTCACTTTATTTGGCAACGATCTGAAATTTTTGGTAGATATATATATCCCAAAATTAAAAGGTCTACATGCTAGCTGTTCCCCGTGTGACTCTTTTGTCAATCCCGAAAAGAAAAAGCCTATTGTTTATGCATGTTACTTTGCTTGCTCATATATTACAAGTATATGACTAACTAATTGATGCGTTTGATAGAAGATGTAATGTGCTCACTAAATAATGAACCAGGTTGTAGAGAGAATAGTCACGCCTTTTGATTTATTGTGACTAGTCATCAAATTTATTTGGACCCAATTCCGTTTATATGCCATTTACTTTCTTTTTCTCTTACTAATTAAAATCCTTAATTGAATTGCGATTCAATTTATGATCAGGTGATGCAGAAAACAAAGGAGAGAACTCATCCCACCCCACAAGCATCATTAACAATAATCAAGCAACAATAACCCCTCAAACCAAGAACTTCTGGTGGTGGATTAGAGTGGCTCTTTGCTCATTCTTTGTGCTCTCTGGCCAATCGGTGGGTACACTCCTTAAGAGGCTCTACTACAACAAAGGAGGCAACAGCAAGTGGCTTGCCACACTTGTCCCACTAGTGGGCTTCCCAATCCTCCTCCTTCTCTACTTCATCCCCACACCTAGAAACCCCAGTTACCCTCACATGGAAACACGTCCACACCCACACCCACAAGCTCAATCTCAATCCCAATCACCCTCTCTCAAGAGACTTGCTTTCGTGTACCTCTCTATAGGCATACTTCTGGCCCTAGATTGCTATTTACACTCACTTGGACTCTTGTACCTCCCTGTCTCAACCTACTCCCTCGTTTGCTCCTCCCAATTGGTCTTCAGTGCCCTGTCCTCCTCCTTCCTAAATGCCCAAAAGTTCACTCCATACATCGCCAATTCCCTAGTCCTCCTGACAATCTCCTCAACCCTCCTTGTGTGCCAATCAAATTTAGAAGACACCAAGGGGGTCTCCAAAGCGAAATATGCACTGGGGTTTGTGTGCACCATCGGGGCATCAGTTGGTTATGGTTTTTTGCTGTCCTTGACGCAATTTTTCTTTAGGAGGGTCATCAAGAAGGAGACATTTAGGGCAGTTTTGGACATGCTTGTGTGCCAATCTTTAGTGGCTAGTGTGATTATAATGGTAGGATTGTTTGGGAGTGGTGAGTGGGAGCATTTAGGGAGAGAGATGAATGGGTATGAGCTTGGGAAGGTGAGCTATGTGATGAACTTGGTCGGGATAGCAGTTGCTTGGCAAGTGTTCAGGATCGGCATGATGGGGTTGATATTAGACGTGTCGTCTTTGTTCTCGATCTCGATTAGTGCAGTGGGGTTGCCAATTGTGCCCATTTTAGCGGCCGTGTTCTTTGGGGAGAGGATGGATGGGGTCAAGGTGATGGCTATGATCTTGGCCATTTGGGGGTTCGCTTCTTATGTACCAACATTATTTGGATGATGCCAAGTTGAAGTCTCAAAGGAATAGCGTCGGTGGGGATGAGGTTAGTGTGAGATCGCCACCAAATGCTTCGATTGCAAGAGTGGTGGATGATTAAAGCTCGGGGAGTGTTTCAGTTTGTGTTAAGCCAACTTTAAGTAGAGAGAGTAATTTCTTGCGGTAACCATTTGGAGGATGAAAACAAGGAGCGGAATAAGAAGACTGAAAATGTTGCTAATATTTGATTTTTTCACTATGTTTTGGTTACAAGAAAGTGCCCATATTGCAATCTCATTATGAAAGTCGGGTACTCATGTGTTATTCAACTAATATATATTACTAGCTAATGCATCTTATTGGTGTTTACTGGAATTATAAATTTAAATACGGGACAGAGGAGATACTTAATTTGCTTTATGCACATATACTAGGAGTCATTTGTCTCCGATCATTTTTATTTTCTGAAGCAGGTCCATTTTCCTTTTTTGGCCATTTCACTGGAAGACAAATTGCACATGTTCTTCCCATAGATTGAACATACTATTATCAAGGGATAATTACAAAAATAATCCATAAACTTTGGCCTAATATACACTGTCATTCTTAAAATTTTATTTATAAAATGTGATTTTGAACTTTTAATCCAAAAAGTAATGTAATTCATAAAGTTTTAATTTGTTCAATATGGTTCCTAAACTTTTGGTACATAATCTATTCCGTAAGTTCTATGAAAATATTTAATGAAAGGACATCATTGATTAATTTCATATAGTAAGGGACTAAATTGAATATATACTAAAAGTTTAGGAATCACATTGGACAAATTAAAAGTCAAGGATGACATTGCATATTGAGCTAAAATCCAATGACCACATTAAATAAATAAAAATTTTAGGAGTGATATTGCACTTGGCCTAAAGTTTGAAGATCATATGTATCAATTTTCCTATTATGAAATTGTTCCAAGAGACTCCCAAAGATTTAGGACCTTTAATCGTTATTTTGGACTTCCATTCAGATGGAAGGAAAACATAAGAAGAAAGAGAGAGAGAAAAAAAAAAAAATGAGAGAGAAAGAAAATCGGTACCGCTTGACGGCTACTATTGGCCTTAAAAGGAAAGCAATCGACATTAGGAGAATAGGCCTAAGCAAGCGTGGCATGGCTGAGAAGGACTCTCTCTTCCAAATTGAAAAAGAAATGCAAGGTAAATGAAAATGTGACAATGGCTCCATTGCTTTTATTGTAGAGACCGAACCGTCTCCTCCATTATTTGAAATCAGGGAATTTGATTATCTTGTTTAAGGGGAAATGAATTATAATACATGAACTTTGTGTTTAAAAAATACTAAGTGGGGTATCTATAAAAATGTGATAATTTTGTGATTCGACAAGTTATATTGCATTATTTACAAGGGCTGGGTGTCCCTTTTCAAATAACTAGAAATTTTTTTAAAAAATAGCTAAACCTATTGTAGAAATGTCAATTTAATCATAAACATTTTTAATTTAGCCAATTTAGTTATAAACATTTTTTGACAATATGACAATATAGTCATTCTAATCAATTTTAGTTAGAAATTAATGATGTAAATATTGACTATCTTACATGGCATGGTTGTTACTGAGGCACGTCATTGCCGACGTTAGGGGCATGCCCAACCACCGTCGAAGGGGGCTGGCGAGGTCATTAGCTCTAGGCAGTGGAGGGGGGCCCTCACTAGCCCAAGCGAGGTTCGGGCAAGGCTCACCTAATCTGGACGATGCCTCAGCTAAGGCCAGCGAGGCTTGCCTAGATCTAGGTGATGCCAGCCTTCGCCTATGGCTAGTGAGCCTCCCCACCCTTAGGCTAGGCCTCGCAGGCCCCACGTGAGCGCGAGTGCAGTCGTCGTCGCTAGGCTTGAGCGAGGGCGCAACATCACCCAGATTTGGGCAAGCCTCACTCGGGCCTTTGCCAAGGCATCACCCAAATCTAAGCGAGTCTCACCGAACATTGCCTAGCCGGTGATGGCCTCACCTGGGCCCGCCGAGGCCCCCGCCACTCCCCCACCACCCAGGGCGACAAGGTCGCAGTCCCCCTTCGACGGTGGCAGCAGTGGTGGTGCCTAGCCACCATCCCTACCTCTTTCCCCCCCCTCTTTTTTATTATATATATTTACATTTTGACCAATTAAGTATTGAAAATCTTAAAAATTGACCCCATGCATGTTGGAATTGTGTGTTGGAATTTCGGACTTGCGTGTTGGAGTGTGTTGGGGAGAGTTGACCATGTTTCGGATTTTCTGATGCTCGTTGATCACATGTCGGAACGTATCAAACACGTGTCAGAGTGTTGGACACAACTCGAAAACATGAAAAGTGTCGATGCTTTTTAGCAATGTATCAAAATGTTATCAAAGGTTGCCCAAGTTGATCAAGACGCTCTAAGAGCTCGTTCTTACTTCTTATACTTATTTTTTGAGAAAAAAAAAATTGTGATTCTGATTGTAATTCTCGGAGAGAGTATTGTCACAATTATTGCAGAGGGTGCTTTGATGAATTTGAATAACTCACGAGTTATATCTCCGAGTGACTTGGAAAAAGCACAAATTTTGCTCTGGAAAATCCAAAACAATTGCTCCTTATCGTGGGTCCTTGAATCTTTGTTTTCACGCGTTATGTGGTCCTACATTTCACCACTAGCCTTTCTAGGAGTTTTCCAGTGGGCAATATTTTTGTCGTGTTTCGTTTGTTTTGATCCGAGGTTACAGTGTTCACTGCAATCAGCTAATCCGAGCCTGTTGGATAGGACTTACTCATAAGTGAATTTCGATAAAACTGTTTTTTCGGCTTCTTTTTGTGTGGTGCCCACCAAATTAATTGCTACAAATCTATACATATCCCCTGAAGACGACCGCCCAAAATGCACAAAAAAGTTTATCCAACCCAGGCCTTATCCTTTATGATAAGTTTGAATACATTGACTAAATTCATGAGTTATATCTCAAGTAACTATTTTTTTTTTTATTTTATCTTTTCAAATCTTGTGTTGCACGATTTTTGAATTTATTTTAAATATAGGCGTATGAAGTTTTATAATATATAAATATTGACACGTAAATTAGTTTATAAATATTTTTCATACTTTTTAATATTTGAACAAATTTTAGATTTTGACAAAAAGAGTAAAAAGATTTACTTTTATAAATTTAAACAAACAATTAACCATTTGTGACATATTCTCTCCGATATAATTATAGATTTAGGATTTTTAATGAGTAAGTAATTCATCTCTAGTTTCAATGGTGTTCACAGCAACTTCATGGTCAAATCTGTGCCTGTTTAGTGTATATAAAAGTTTTGGCTTCTCACACTTGTTCCAGGGCTCGCTCTCACAAATGTCAAATCTGAGTTTATTCAACATGTTTATATTGTCTACGCACGGTGATGGCATTGGAAAGGCCAAATCTAGGTGTACACTACCGAAAGGAAAAGCCGTAACTAAATATGAAAATCACGGAATGTGCTCATCATTGATAATGATGTGTATTTGGTGATTAATCACCAATCCTATCACATGGATAAGGACGAGCACGTGATTAACTTTACCAACTATGCTATGATGGTATACCTTGATTTCTAGTATTTTGATTTGTTTTGGATCTCTACGAGCTTGCCTTGTTATGGTGACTTTTTGGATCTTAATCTTTAATGTATCATTTTTGTAATTAACGGAAATTTCTTTTTTCTTTTTAAATCCATTAACTAGTTTAAAATTATAAACTCTATTAAACTTCACACATCGTTTGATGGACTTATTTTTGTGGGTTTATCTTTAAAGTCTAATAGCAATAAGTTCATTATGAATGTCATAATTTTCATATGATACTCACTTGAATGTTATAATTTTTTTTCAATCACTTGAGTACTATATCGGTATAAAATTGATCACTTAATGTCAATTTCAACAAATTGTCATATGTGGATTTTTTGTTTAATTTTCCATTTTGATGTACAATTTTTAAAAATAAACTAAAGTTCAAAATTGAAAACTTTGTCTAGCATGGCAAGAGTATAACAAACTCATCGATTCTTGCCATTTCTTTCAAAAATTGATGAACCTTAGTGTTCACTTCTAAAAAATTAGGGTACTAAAATGATTGTTTGTGAAGTTATTGGAACATTTGTTGTCCTTCAATTAGACATTCAAGTGACATCGTTTACCTTCCCCAGTGCTGAATTCAGCTTCTCGACACGCCATGTCGGATGATGTACCATAAATTAGTGTCACGTTAACGTTTTCAACAAGGCAATCTGCCAATGATACTTAAGTTATCAATTTTTCAAATTTGTGACATTCAAGTAATCGAAAAAAAGTTGTGACCTAAGTGAGTGTCATATAAAAGTTATGACACTTGAAGTTCAACATATATTTATTTGTTTGTTATTTATTCCTTTTGTCTTTGTTGTGATGCATAGCTAGAGAAGAGAGAGAACATCCACCACTGCCATCTTTGCATTGATGCCGATGACCCTCCTCAAACCTCCACATAAGTTTTTTTTTTTTTTTTTGGTTGGTCCTATTCTATTCCTATTCCAACTCTCACTCTTAGACTTTTCCCATGCTTCCTTGCAGGGCGTGAGAGTTGAAACCCACACCTGAAACTAATTCGTCCCCACCCCAACCCTGTGAGAAGGTGGGGATTCGAACCCCCCACCTCTCCCTTCCATGTTGGAAAATGTGTCTGCATTTATGTTGATACATTTTTAAATAGAATAGAATCTACATAAGCATGTTGCCGTCCAAAATATCCGCAAGAGAGTCGGTTTTGAGCTTAGGTACATAAAAAACAAAATACACATTGATTCAGAGTAGACTGCAACTTCATTATTTCATGCATAGCATATTTGTATTCACATAGGGAAACGCTATGGTGTCAATCAACTAGAGAATACACAATGGTCTCAAATAATGGATCATATCAAATTAGTTTAGAGTTCAGACAATAGTACAACAACAGATGATGAGATATACTAAGCAACAAGTTAAGATTGACCTACGATATAAATTTGCTAAATGATTTAATAGATATTTAGGGTGTGTTTGTTTGAGTGGAAATGTTTTCCAAAAATTAGTTTTTCAAACTTTTACTCATTTAGTTCGTTGAAATGTCTAGTTAACTGAAGATACTTTATAGTCATCAAAATATTTATGCATAAAAGTAGGAAGTAAAATTTCTAAATCTAAATAGGTGACAACATTTTTGGAATTGTTCCTCTCTAATTTCCTTATTTTTGTTCCTTTTTTTTTTTCATTTCTTTCTTGTTTCTTCTTCCTCTCGCTGATAGCCAGGCCTTGGCAACGGCCAGTGACTAGCCATAGGCATGAGTTGGCGATGCTCGAGATCTCTAAATCTCGGCAAGCTAAACCCTTGCCCAGAGCTAGTCAAGATTAACCTTGCCAGCCTTGGGCAACGCTCCACTTCACCAAATTCGATGAGGTCAAGCCTCGTTTGTGGCTTTTCATCAACCGTCATTGAGGCTTGGCGATTGGCGGAGGAAGAAGGAAAAAGAAAAGGAAAGAACAAAGAAGGGAAAATAATAAATGATAGTTAAAAATTCATTTTTTTTGCTTGAGATAAAGTCATGAGAATGAAATCATTTTCCAAATAAAATTCAAACACCAAAAATGTATTTGATTATATATCACCAAACAAAGAACCATCCATTTTTCTTGAAAAATGATTTCCCAAAAAGTATTTTCCCTTCTTGCTAAATTCCCCCAAACAAATGTACTTCTAGGCTTCATTTTTGAAGAAATAGACAATATTTTTTTTGTGTTTAGCTACAACTTGAAATTAAACTGAAAGGTATTTTTGTCATTTAGTATGAAAAATCTGATTGGATTTTCTTAAATGGACTTATATTTTTAGCACTAATAACTTGTGCATGGATAGTCGAGGAACCAACCACGGGTATTAGAGTCACAAGTCTAGCCTAGGAGGACCCCATCTAGGGCATTGGCGCAAGGGATGCAGGCATAGGCATTGGGGGTCGAGCCTAGGTGCTAAAGATTAGATCTTGAACGCTGGGAACTAGATTTGGGGTTTTCCTACCTAAACGTAGAATTTCGACTCCAAGCATCGATACCTAGTCCTATTTTAGAAAAGGATTTCCAAGTTTTTAAAGAGAAAATCATTTGACTAAATTTAAGCATAGATTTTTCGATGACTAGGAAAACATTTTCCATTGACTTACTTTAAGCAAACCACCACCGGAAAATGAGGAAAAATATTTTTCGTGAAATAAATGAAACTTGAAAATTGAATATCAGTCGCTTTCTCAATATCAACTTATGGTCCATTACATTATTTAACCCATCAAATTTGAAGACCCAACTTATTATATACACATGACAACTAAAAAACTGAAAGATTTTAATATGCCATATTTTTTAGCTCACGATATTTTCACCCTCTTATTAACTTTTGAAACTCATATCTCATTGAATTAACTACATTATCCCTTACAGATTCCACTCTTGATTTAATATTATTTCTAACATTTTTTATTATTTTTCTTTTGTTTCAATTTTACTAAAAAAACAAAACTACCCTTATCATTTTTAAATAACGTTTTTCACCCTAATCGCTTCTACCACACCTATTACAATTAACATTTCCTTCATATTTTTCATTACTATAATCTGAGTAAGTACTAATCATATATTGAAGTAAAGAAATGTTAGTTTTATCTGCAATTTTTTTTTTTCTTAAATTTTCTAAATTATCCTCACAATCGTGATTTTTTTACTTCGATATTGTTGTCAATGTATGCAGTATACATAATTTACTTATTTTTATTGCATTGTTTTTTGTAGTACAATCACTATGGAAGACAAAATTGCTTTTTGCTTACCTGTTCTTCTTAGTTGTGATAGGAAAGGTAATTATTGTGGTCAATAATATATTTATATTCCACATTAGAGAAGAAAGAATGGATTTGGTTTTATTGACTATCTTTTTTAAGTATGTTGTTATAAATAGAAGAATGGATCAATGGTAGACACGCCAAGGAATAGGAGGATTCAAAGAAGCTAGGGACTTGATCCCCTTATTTTCTCTTCTGAGGTGTTAGATCTTCCTTTGTAGAAATTGTTTGAGGGTTGCCATAGTTTTGGCTTTCCCGCTTTTATTTTACTCTTGACACCCTTCCACTCCTTATGACTTGTTTGTCACTATGAGTGCAAGTTTTGATGGTGCTGAGATTATTTTGCTATAAAGTTCCTTTGGTTAAAAGTCAATACTATACTTACCTTACCAAAAATAAAATAAAATAGAAGAATGGATCAAGATCACTCAAAATATTTAATGCATCACCCAATAAATAATTAAAATTTGACTAATAGATTTACTGAATAAAATGAAAGTTGAATGTTCAATGTAATGAGATATATTAAAGTTATAATTTAATGAAATGTGTACCAAAACTTGTCACGCCCCAATCCCCCAAGCGAGTGCCCATCTCTCTGTGGTCCATTAAATAGCAACGTCCCAGGACGCATCGCCAACCCATTCGTTTTAATACACATGTGGAAGCAAATAAATAATCCCCAGACAACAACACAATGGGATAGAAAAGTAGAGCCACAATTTTCGAACTAAAAACACAACCATACTTATATATATACATAACAAACCATGTTATATATAATACAAGCTGATATAAAGATGCAACGTCTACAAAACAGGGGGGTTTTTCATAAAACTACGGATCCTCATCTTCATCCTCATCCTCATTGGAGCCTTCAGCTGAATACACCGGAGTTCCTGGATCCAAAAGATCCGGGTCTACATCCACTACTGAACCTTCTAGAGGATCTGCCGTGCCTTTCCCAAAAGCAACCTCCAGCACATAAAAAGGGACTTTGGACTCTGGTATGGGCCCCTCTCTCTGTCCATTCCGCTTTTGGCGATACCATGATCTGTATTAATGGGGGCACCTTTTTGGGTAAACTCTCATCGACCCAGACCACGGACTTCACCAACTCATATACCCATCCCCTTGGGTCACAATGAAGCGGGATGAAACACTTTTGCTCTGTAACCTTCTTTGGTTGTCCAAAATGCTCGGAAGGAGATGTCATCTAGGGACCTAAAAATGTTATCCCACAACGGGGTGAGACGACATCTTAGCAAGTTCACCCCCTAAGACATGACTAGGAAGAAAATATGCCCCAAGGGCTGCCTAAGCATAAACACGAGTCAGAGGACTCACCTTGCCTCAGTTCCTTCCTACAAGTCAGTACAATTCAATCATTCAACCAATCAATTCAAGTCATTAAATCATATCGAACAATCGATCAATCGAACCAGTCGATTCTATGTCATTAAGACCATTTCTTGGTCAATCCAATCAACACTATCTATTAAGTCCGATCACATCAAGGACTGCTCACCCAAAGTTGAAGATAGATAGAAATGCTCGCCAAAAGTTGACAAACTACGTATACTGCTCACTCTAAACTGATATATCCAAGCCCTTAGGCTGATATAGCATACGGCTAATGCTCACCAAAGCTGTGCGATACTTAATTGCTCACCGAAGTTGTGCGATATTTAGGGTATACTACTCACTCTAAGCTGATGTATTGAGCCCGCAGGCTGATACAATATACCATTCTACTCAACCAACCATTGTACCACTTTTACCATACCCGATAGAAATAAGCGTGTGTGGGTACACGGTCGGCCTCAGCAAAAAATATAATATCTTTACTTTCAAAACTCCCACCATTTATATAATCGATAAAAACATTTGTAGCACGGTAAACCAATGCCCGGTAATTTTCTAATTAAATATTGAAATTAATAAATTTTCGGATAAATTCCCAAAATCACAAATCACACTCAATGAGAACAAATTATCATCCAGAAAAAATAATCTAACCACACCATCACAATCAGCACAAAATTTCGGTCACCGACTATCCCGGTCTAATTTCTGGAAAATAATAATTAATTAAATAATTTCGAAAATTAATTATTGAATACTCAAAAATGCAACTTAGGCCGGAAAAGCCTAACTAAATACCGAAACGGGCCCGGAAAATTTCTGTGACTCGTTAATTAAATACTACGATCTGTCTACTTGCTAATTACACTACTCTATCCACCTAACATGCAATATCGATCAATTAATTCACTAATCTATTCTTAACTTAAACTAATCAACCTTAAGCGTCAGTAACTTACTAAGAAGGAATTAGTGAGTTAAACTCACTTGATTAACGATCCGCTTGGACCACAATGACGGGGACGCATAAAGGATCGACAAACTCCAAAGCGGTTGTGCCTTTTGAGGTCCGAAAGGCCACCAAAATGGGCCAAACAGTGCTGGTGAGACCTAGGAGCTTCGGTTATGCTCTTGGCCGAGAAAGGTGGAACCAGTGGCTATAGGTTGGCTGAGATGACGGGGGAAAAGACCGGTGGGGCTGTTGCGGCCTAGGTGGAGCTGGGCGGCAACGTGCGGTGGCGATGAGCCAGCGGAATTTTTTAAAATCTAAAAAAACCTTCCAAGTACAGCCCTCTCCGGTTGATCGACCTCGTTCCTTCATTCTTCGAGGCATACTGTCTTGCTAACAGCGATGAGCCAGCGGAAGCTCCTCTCTCGTAGCCTCTTGGGCAAATCGAACCGCCTCATGTCTGAGCTATTGTGATGCCTCCTGACTCTACGATTGCCCCGACTTCTGCTCCCCCGACTGCCTACTCCGTCATACTAGCTTAAGCCTATACCACCTGCCCCATCTATCGTGCGCCAATAGTTGGCTCCATCCCTCTCCCCCTCCCTCCTCTCGATCGTGTCTCTCAGCATCTCTAGGGTGACGACAATCGCATGGTGGGGGCTGTCAGCGGCAATGGTGAAAACAACAATGGAGGAGTTTAGGACGGTTGAATCCGGGAAAACTAATAGCGACAATTTATCAAAGGAGTTGATGATATGAACAATCATAACCATCAATTGGGTTTGGTGGAGGAGGGGTGGAGGGTCATTCTGGTGAGAAGGTCAGTTCAATGGATTCTTCATTTTGGGTAATCGAACTGCGCAGAGGTTCACAGTGCATGTGCAGCTTGAATGTTTCACCTAACAATTTGGAATTTTGTATGTTTCCGTAAAAAGCGACTAGCAGTAAAGGAGATACGAGTTTCATTTTCCCTTTGACTAAATAATAATTTTTTTTCCTTGACGAAACAAGATAATTATCAGGCATATATAAATCACCTCCTCTTCTTTCATCTCTCGTTGGTTTCTGCTTTAATCCTCTCTCGTCTTCCATAATATCTTATCGCTCTCTCTGGGTTCTCATGGGAGAGTTAGCTCATCATCGTCCTCAAGAACTGCAACTCCACATCGTGGGTAAGTCCAACTCTTGAAGAATTTACTATTGTATGAAAATTTGAACAAGCTAATCCTTTCAACACCATGAGCTCCTACTCCTGGACTTCTGATGAATCCTAGGACTTTTAACTCCTGCTTCTTCGCCTGGACAAGCCAAAATACAAGTGCCTTTTATCAACCATGTGTGCCTACTATACTGTTTCATTGCTTTCTCATAGATCTCTAAGGGTGGGTCCTAGGTAGGTTGTCCAATGAACCGTCTTTCTTTAATTTCTTATCTTGGTTTTTATGCAATTTTGTTGATATTTTGTATGAACTTCCGAATGAATCGTTTTCAATATATGACTTGACACAACATGATTTAACTCAAATTGATAGGAAGTGACAATTTTTCAGACTATTATTGCCGACCAACCTCAACTTCTATATCAGTTCAAGAAAATTATACATGATGTATTATGGGTACGCCATGGTACGGATTTGATTGTTGACAACATTAAATATAAATAGTTTTATTGTTATTTTCATGGGTCTAGACTCGAGTCTTATGTATCTTTGATTTCCACTAAATATTTCATGGTTTGAGACTATAGAAGGAAGGCAGGCTTTCTCATCGTTAAAGTAAAAAACTAAACTCAGTTAAAAGAGTTAGAACCATGCATGATTGACAATTTTAAAGTTACAGTTTGTCTAAATTGAAAGTATGTCAAATTTAATTAACACATAATCATTTGCCCATTATTTTATTCCAAATGGATGGAACTAAGATTAGCATCGTAGACTTATTAACGATCAATATTCATTATGATAATTTGATAAATACCCTTTACATGTTGGCTCTGCCAAATGTTTAGAAAGTCTTTCGGGAAAGTGATTTCCTTTGCGTCGTCATTTCCGCAGCAAGTGTCATGGTTTTTGCATGATCAAGGTAAACTCGTAGACGGTTCTTATACCAAAGCCCTTAAATTTGGGGTCGCATGGCCAATAAAATTGATTTATTCGTATAGGTAACCTTTATTATATTGTTTCACTAGAATTGAACGATATATTCTGGCTACTATAAATATTTATTTCCAATTATATTTAATTTATACATAAATGCATAGTACATTCACATGTCTACAATATAGTATATGTGCTTTCACTTTATTTGGCAACGTTCTGAAATTTTTGGTAGATATATGGCTGGCATTTGACAAGAAAGCTCGTAATCATTCATCAATTACGATTATAATGCCAATGGAAACTCATTGTGGTGGCGTAGGTAAAGTGCACCCAACATTATCAACTTCTGTAGACATCACTGATGATTGGAGATGGAGTTGGTTAGGGTCCCACGTGTGACTCTATTGAATACTCAAAAATGCAACTTAGGCCGGAAAAGCCTAACTAAATACCGAAACGGGCCCGGAAAATTTCTGTGACTCGTTAATTAAATACTACGATCTGTCTACTTGCTAATTACACTACTCTATCCATCTAACATGCAATATCGATCAATTAATTCACTAATCTATTCTAACTATCCACCTAATCCATACTTAACTTAAACTAATCAACCTTAAGCGTCAGTAACTTACTAAGAAGGAATTAGTGAGTTAAACTCACTTGATTAACGATCCGCTTGGACCACAATGACGGGGACGCAAAAAGGATCAACAAACTCCAAAGCGGTTGTGCCTTTTGAGGTCCGAAAGGCCACCAAAATGGGCCAAACAGTGCTGGTGAGACCTAGGAGCTTCGGTTATGCTCTTGGCCGAGAAAGGTGGAACCGGTGGCTATAGGTTGGCTTAGATGGCGGGGGAAAGGACCGGTGGGGCTGCTGTGGCCTAGGTGGAGCTGGGCGGCAACGTGCGGTGGCGATGAGCCAGCGGAATTTTTTTAAATCTAAGAAAACCTTCCAAGTACAGCCCTCTCCGGTTGATCGACCTCGTTCCTTCACTCTTCGAGGCATACTGTCTTGCTAACAGCGATGAGCCAGCGGAAGCTCCTCTCTCTCGTAGCCTCTTGGGCAAATTGAACCGCCTCATGTCTGAGCTATTGTGATGCCTCCTGACTCTACGATTGCCCCGACTTCTGCATCCCCGACTGCCTACTCCGTCCTACTAGCTTAAGCCTATACCACCTGCCCCATCTATCGTGCGCCAATAGTTGGCTCCATCCCTCTCCCCCTCCCTCCTCTCGATCGTGTCTCTCAGCATCTCTAGGGTGACGACAATCGCATGGTGGGGGCTGTCAGCGGCAATGGTGAAAACAACAATGCAGGAGTTTAGGACGGTTGAATCCGGGAAAACTAATAGCGACAATTTATCAAAGGAGTTTGATGATACCATCAATTGGGTTTGGTGGAGGAGGGGTGGAGGGTCATTCTGGTGAGAAGGTCAGTTCAATGGATTCTTCATTTTGGGTAATCGAACTGCGCAGAGGTTCAAAATCATTTTGATAAGAACACAAGCGAGTTAAGAATGATTGATGATTCCTCAATGGATCAATTGGAGAGCAAAGAAACATCCACAAGAGTGACAAGAATTGTGGGTTGGTCCTTGATGTTAGCTGGAAGCTTCACTCTGTCACTCCATGTCGGATGATAACATAATTTGTTGATATACTTTTGAGATTTTTTTATCCAATCCGGATTTATCACACTCTTATTTTGAGATTCTTATATAGCATTTTATTCAAGAATATCCAGTGTGAAAGATGTTGTCAAACACCAGATATTTGTTATCTTGTCTGGATTGAACTTTGGACTACTAAATGCAGCCCTTTAACTATCGAGGGTCACTACCATAAGTTAATCACAGTGCATGTGCAGCTTGAATGTTTCACCTAACAATTTGGAATTTTGTATGTTTCCGTAAAAAGCGACTAGCAGTAAAGGAGATACGAGTTTCATTTTCCCTTTGACTAAATAATAATTTTTTTTCCTTGACGAAACAAGATAATTATCAGGCATATATAAATCACCTCCTCTTCTTTCATCTCTCGTTGGTTTCTGCTTTAATCCTCTCTCGTCTTCCATAATATCTTATCGCTCTCTCTGGGTTCTCATGGGAGAGTTAGCTCATCATCGTCCTCAAGAACTGCAACTCCACATCGTGGGTAAGTCCAACTCTTGAAGAATTTACTATTGTATGAAAATTTGAACAAGCTAATCCTTTCAACACCATGAGCTCCTACTCCTGGACTTCTGATGAATCCTAGGACTTTTAACTCCTGCTTCTTCGCCTGGACAAGCCAAAATACAAGTGCCTTTTATCAACCATGTGTGCCTACTATACTGTTTCATTGCTTTCTCATAGATCTCTAAGGGTGGGTCCTAGGTAGGTTGTCCAATGAACCGTCTTTCTTTAATTTCTTATCTTGGTTTTTATGCAATTTTGTTGATATTTTGTATGAACTTCCGAATGAATCGTTTTCAATATATGACTTGACACAACATGATTGAACTCAAAATTGATAGGAAGTGACAATTTTTCAGACTATTATTGCCGACCAACCTCAACTTCTATATCAGTTCAAGAAATTTATACATGATGTATTATGGGTACGCCATGGCACGGATTTGATTTTTGACAACATTAAATATAAATAATTTTATTTTTGGGCCATTTTCATGGGTCTAGACTCGAGTCTTATGTATCTTTGATTTCCAGTAAATATTTCATGGTTTGAGACTATAGAAGGAAGGCAGGCTTTCTCATCGTTAAAGTAAAAACTAAACTGAGTTAAAAGAGTTAGAACCATGCATGATTGACAATTTTATAGTTACAGTTTGTCTAAATTGAAAGTATGTCAAATTTAATTAACACATAATCATTTGCCCATTATTTTATTCCAAATGGAAGGAACTAAGATTACCATCATAGACTTATTAACGATCAATATTCATTATGATAATTTAAGAAATACCCTTTACATGTTGGCTCTGCCAACTGATTAGAAAGTCTTTCGGGAAAGTGATTTCCTTTGCGTCGTCATTTCCGCAGCAAGTGTCATGGTTTTTGCATGATCAAGGTAAACTCGTAGACGGTTCTTATACCAAAGCCCTTAAATTTGGGGTCGCATGGCCAATAAAATTGATTTATTTGTATAGGTAACCTTTATTATATTATTTCACTAGAATTGAACGATATATGCTGGCTACTATAAATATTTATTCCCAATTATATGTAATTTATACATAAATGCATAGTACATACACATGTCTACAATATTGTAGATAAACATATATATGTGGCTATATGGCTGGCATTTGACGAGAAAGCTCGTAATCATTCATCAATTACGATTATAATGCCAATGGAAACTCATTGTGGTGGCGTACCCAAGATTATCAACTTCTGTAGACATCACTGATAATTGGAGATGGAGTTGGTTAGGGTCCCACGTGTGACTATAGACACGTGATATGGTATTGCTTTTGTCAATCTTACATGTTCTCCCAAAATTAAAAGGTCTACAAGCTAGCTGTCCTCCCCACCCCCCCCTCCCAAAAAAATGCCTAGTTTTGATGCATGTTTCTTTGCTTGCTCATATATTACAAGTATATGACTAACTAATTCATGCGTTTCATAGAAGATGTAATGTGCTCACTATATAATGAACCAGGTTGTAGACAGAATAGTCACACCTTTTGATTTATTGTGACTAGTCATCAAATTTATTTGGACCCAATTCCATTTATATGCCATTTACTTTCTTTTTCTCTTACTAATTAAAATCCTTAATTGAATTGCGATAAAATTTATGATCAGGTGATGCAGAAAACAAAGGAGAGAACTCATCCCACCCCACAAGCATCATTAACAATAATCAAGCAACAATAACCCCTCAAACCAAGAATTTCTGGTGGTGGATTAGAGTGGCTCTTTGCTCATTCTTTGTGCTCTCTGGCCAATCGGTGGGCACACTCCTTGGGAGGCTCTACTACAACAAAGGAGGCAACAGCAAGTGGCTTGCCACACTTGTCCCACTAGTGGGCTTCCCAATCCTCCTCCTTCTCTACTTCATCCCCACACCTAGAAACCCCAGTAACCCTAACATGGAAACACGCCCACACCCACACCCTCAAGCTCAATCTCAATCCCAATCACCCTCTCTCAAGAGACTTGCTTTCGTGTACCTCTCTATAGGCATAATTCTGGCCCTATATTGCTATTTATACTCACTTGGACTCTTGTACCTCCCTGTCTCAACCTACTCCCTCGTTTGCTCCTCCCAATTGGTCTTCAGTGCCCTGTTCTCCTTCTTCCTAAATGCCCAAAAGTTCACCCCATACATCGCCAATTCCCTAGTCCTCCTGACAATCTCCTCAACCCTCCTTGTGTGCCAATCAAATTTAGAAGACACCGAGGGGGTCTCCAAAGCGAAATATGCGCTGGGGTTTGTGTGCACCATCGGGGCATCAGTTGGTTATGGTCTTTTACTGTCCTTGACCCAATTTTTCTTTAGGAAGGTCATCAAGAAGGAGACATTTAGGGCAGTTTTGGACATGCTTGTGTGCCAATCTTTAGTGGCTAGTGTGATTATAATGGTAGGATTGTTTGGGAGTGGTGAGTGGGAGCATTTAGGGAGAGAGATGAATGGGTATGAGCTTGGGAAGGTGAGCTATGTGATGAACTTGGTCGGGATAGCAGTTGCTTGGCAAGTGTTCAGGATCGGCATGATGGGGTTGATATTAGACGTGTCGTCTCTGTTCTCGAACTCGATTAGTGCAGTGGGGTTGCCAATTGTGCCCATTTTCGCGGCCGTGTTCTTTGGGGAGAGGATGGATGGGGTCAAGGTGATGGCTATGATCTTGGCCATTTGGGGGTTCGCTTCTTATGTGTACCAACATTATTTGGATGATGCCAAGTTGAAGTCTCAAAGGAATAGTGGTGGGGATGAGGTTAGTGTGAGATCGCCACCAAATGCTTCGATTGCAAGAGTGGTGGATGATTAAAGTTGGTGGAGTGTTTCAGTTTGTGTTAAGCCAACTTTAAGTAGAGAGAGTAATTTCTTGCGGTAACCATTTGGAGGATGAAAACAAGGAACGGAATAAGAAGACTGAAAATGTTGCTAATATTTGATTTTTTTTCACTATGTTTTGGTGACAAGAAAGTGACCGTTTTGCAATCTCATTATGAAAGTCGGGTACTTATGTGTTATTGAACTAATATATATTACTAGCTAATGCATCTTATTGGTGTTTACTGGAATTATAAATTTAAATACGGGACAGAGGAGATACTTAATTTGCTTTATACACAATATACTAGGAGTCATTTGTCTCCGATCATTTTTATTTTCTGAAGCAGGTCCATTTTCCTTTTTTGGCCATTTCACTGGAAGACAAATTGCGCATGTCCTTCCCATTGATTGAACATACTATTATCAAGGGATAATTACAAAAATAATCCATGAACTTTGGCCTAATATACAATGTCATTCTTGAAATTTTATTTATTAAATGTGATTTTTGAACTTTTAATCCGAAGTGTAATGTAATTCATAAAATTTTAATTTGTTCAATATGATTCCTGAACTTTTGGTACATATTCAATCTATTCCTTAAGTTCTATGAAAATATTTAATGAAAGGGCATCATTGAACATTTTCATATAGTTAGGGACTAAATTTAATATATACTCAAAGTTTAGGAATCACATTGGACAAATTAAAAGTCAAGGATGACATTGCATATTGAACTAAAATCCCATGACCACATTAAATAAATAAAAAGTTTAGGAGTGATACTGCACTTGGACTAAAGTTTGAAGATCATATGTATCAATTTTCCTATTATGAAATTGTTGAAACGAAGAGACTACCGAAGATTTAGGACCTTTAATTGTTATTTTGGACTTCCATTTAGATGGAAGGAAAACATAAGATGAAGAGAGGAAAAAAGAAAAAGAGAAAAAAAAATCAATAGTGCTTGACGGTTACTATTGGCCTTAAAAGGAAAGCAATCGACAATAGGAGAATAGGCCTAAGCAAGCATGGCATGGCTGTGAGAAGCACTCTCTCTTCTAAATTGAAAAAGAAATGCAAGGTAAATGAAAATGTGACAATGGCTCCATTGCTTTTATTGTAGCAACCGAATCGTCTCCTCTATTATTTGAAGTCAGATTTTTATTATATGGTTTCCATTATAGGAGGTCCTATTGCTCGCGATGCTCCACAAATGGTAACTGACCTATTCAACTCAACCAACAGCAATTGGAACATCCCCCTTCTTACTCAGAACTTTGATGCCCCCACAATCGCCGAAATTCTTTCCATATAGGTGTGCCCTATTTATGCTACCGATTATATTATTTGGACAAAAACTCAAAATGGCAACTACACAATCAAAAGCGCCTACCATACCATACGACAACACACAACCATCACTCATCATAACCAAGCATCATTATCATACAAACCTCCTACACTTCTTTGGAAAGCCATTTCGAATGTTAAATTACCCCCTAAAATTCGCCCTTTCTTATGGTCAGTTTGTCACAATGCCCTAGCTACAAAAGATAATCTATTTCAAAGGCACGTCACGACAATACCAATATGCCCTATATGTAATCAAAACAAACCAAAAACCACAAAACATCTTTTTCTTTTGTGTCCATGGACGCGTCGGGTTTGGTCACATCCCCATATTGGCATTCACATTGCACCACGATCAGTCAGGAGAATGGATGAGTGGTTAATAGAACAGCTTGAAAGCCGGAGTCAATTACTTGCCGTGGAGATCATCGCTACACTGTTATGGCAGATTTGGAAATCTCTAAATGGGTTTATATTTTGCCAACAATGGCCAAACTCATCAAGGGTCATCGAGGAAGCCCTTGCCCAGGTGCGGATATCATCACTATCATCCTAACCGCTGGTGTGTACAGCCTGAGCTACGTCCCAGTCAGATCTGCTGTGGCTACCACCTGATCTTGGCGAAGTGAAAATCAATATTGATGAGGCATATCAACAAATGAGTTCTAAGGGAGCTATGGCATGTATACTCAGAGATCACAATGGAACTCTCCTCCACGGCTTTACTTGCGATTTCTCAACAACCTCGGCTTTGCACAGCGAGATCCAAGCGTTCCTGATCACTATTGACTATCTGTTACAGCACGGCAAAATTCAACACCGGCTTGTGCTTGAATCTGATTGTCTTGCTTTGATAGATGCGGTTCACCATCCATCATTGACGCCATGGGAGATGTGTCCTTTACTTGCAGAAGCGGTAGCCAAGCTTTCCCTTTTCCTTACCCTAACAATTTGTCACTGTAGGTGTGAAGCCAATTTTGTAGATGATTAGGCTGCTAAGGCCCATTATTATGGCAACTTATTATCGAACTAGGTTTCGTCCCCCCCTCCCCTCCTTTCGAATCTTCTATACGCGGATGCCTATGCTTCGGGCTGTTGTAATCCTTTAACTTAGTGTTATAATATTTCCTATTTCAACCAAAAAAGGGGGGGAATGAATTTTAATACATGAACTTTATATTTAAAAAATACTAAGTGGATATCTATAAAAATGTGATAATTTTGTGATTCACCAAGTTATATTGCATTATTTACAGGGGCTGGATGTCCCTTTTCAAATAGCTAGGAATTTTTTTTTAAAAAAAAATAGCTAAACCTAGTGTAGAAATGCCAATATAATCATAAACTTTTTAATTTAGCCAATTTAGTTATAAACTTTTTTTTGACAATATGACAATATAGTCATTCTAATCAATTTTAGTTAGAAATTAATGACGTAAATACTATCTTACATGGCATGGCTATTGCTGAGGCACGTCGTTGCCGCCGTTAGGGCCATGCCCAACCACTGTCGAAGGGGGCCGGCGAGGTCACCGGCCCTAGGCAGCGGAGGGGGGCCCTCATTGGCCCAAGTGAGGTCCGAGCAAGGCTCACCCAGATCTGGACAACGCCTCGGCTAAGGCTAGTTGTGATATCCTAGATTTTCAGTCCATACTTCTACTGAATAAATCGGGCATTTCATTAACGCGCTTATAGGGTTGTTCTCAGAGCTGATCACTCTCGAGATAACTAGACTATTTGTGGAAGTTATTAAGGATTTTAAGGCAAATAGACTTGAGAATTCGACTAGGAATTGGCTGCTCGATCGTGTTCATCTGCCGAGATCATTACGGCATAAACGTAAATTGATTAGAGATCAGAGATAGGTCGGTTCGATTGAGATATGTGGCTAATCGTGGGTGACACCATTAAATTGGAAAATTCTTGTCAGCCGGCACTAGTCTGATTTCTCTATCATTTTGGTACTTTGTGTTCATATTTGAATCATTGAGATTTTTCTGACAATCGAGAGTCGCTAATGTGTTAAGTGGGTTTATAGTGGCTTGAAGAAAATCGACCACGGGTCGTTTGCAATAAAAATTTTTGAAAACTACCCGGTAGACTAGGTCACGCTAAAAATGCGGTAAATGGAAATTAATTGTGAATTCAAGTCCGATTTCAGAAATTGAATTTTTGGTCATCACAATAAATTCTAGGAGTGTCGACTCAGTCTTAAAAGATTTTTTTGACACCCGAGACTTTTTGGGAAAAAGTCATCGCAAGACCGTTTTTGTGCAAAAGAAGCCGATGATTGTTTTTAATGGCAAAATTGGAAAAGCATGATAAATGTATGGGCAAGGAAAAATATCAATTAAAGCATTGAGGTGCCAATTGATTTTATTGAGACCAAATTGAGTTAATTTGAAGACCAGTAAGTGATCAATTGAGGGAGAAACCACCCAATTTCGTGTGCCCTCTTCCCCCTAGCATTTTGGACCATCTCACATGTCCAAGAAGGAGGCATTGGTGGCTCAATATGGGCCAAGGGATTTTACTTGGCCAACGATAGGCTTGGGGGACAAATTGGTGGAAATTCAAGGCCAAGGGACCCTCCACCGTTATCTCTTCCCTCTCTCTCTCTCTTATCTTATCCACTGGCCAAACCCTCCTCTCCCCTCTCCATTTTCAATTCACCAGCAGCAAGGAGAACCACCAGAGCAGCCTCATGCTGTCACCCAGCAGCCATGCCATCGCGGTGACCCACCCAACGCACCGTTCTACGCTCCTTGCATTACACGTGCGCCTGGCCGCGCCTCACCGACGTCCAGCTGCCCTCATGTTGTCCAGCTACTGTCCAATAGTCGTGAGTGGCTGTGGAAGGCCATCGGAGCTTCCTTTGCCATCAATTTGCCCCGGTTTGGACCCGAGACCGTCACCACTACCCTTCCCGAGCCTCGCCACACCAAACTGACTCCATTTCCTCTATTTTGCAGCCCCAACCAGCAAGCAGAAAAGTGGGTTTCCAACCGCCTTTGGAGACCATTTTGAGGTGTTTTCGAGCCTTGGATCTTAGGCCCGCTTTGGAGAAAAACGTTCTCCGCAACATTCCCGACGTTTCAATCCGAACGGATTGTTAAACAGGTAAGTTTAACTCACTAAACCCCATTTAGTTTGCTAATGATACTTATGGGTTAATCAGTGTTAATTAAGCATGATTAGGAGGTTAGATTAGTTAGAATAATTAAATTAATGACTTATCAAGGCATGTTAGGTGGTCAGACAAAGTCATTTGTAAGTAAATAGGCTCGAGTAATTATTGAACGGGTCTCGGAAATTTTCCGGTCCGTCTTGGCTTCCAATTAGGCATTACGGGCCTAAGTTGGATTTTTAGTATTTATTTAATTGATTTTCGAAATTATTTAATTAATTAATTATTTTCCGGAAATTCAACCAGGATGGCCAGTGACTAGAAATTTTATGCTAATTGCAGTGGTACTTTCTATTTATTTGATTAAGCACTAGTTTTTGAAAATTGAGTGAATTGGTGATTATGTGGGGATTTATCCCAAAAATTGATTAGGGTCAATATTCAATTGGAAATGGATCGTGAAAAGTTATGAGTGGACTTAGA
Organism: Eucalyptus sp. ANBG9806169; assembly: GCA_014182395.1. NCBI lineage: Eukaryota > Viridiplantae > Streptophyta > Magnoliopsida > Myrtales > Myrtaceae > Eucalyptus > Eucalyptus sp. ANBG9806169. The sequence goes on along the minus strand of CM024576.1, from coordinate 3,313,223 downwards.
AAACCGTCGAAGTATGGTTGTGTCGGATGGGCCGTGATTTACCACCGAATTTGGAATCGGTGGTGCCCAATGGGGCCGTGATCCACCACCTGTTAAAGGTCGTGCCCATTGGGCCATGATTTACCACTTGATAGAGGTCGTGCTCATTGAGCCGCGATTTAGTATTACTACCGAAAATCGAGTAGGCCGTGCTCATTGAGCCGTGATTCAGCATTACCGCCGAAATAGGAATCGACCGTGCCAAGTGGGGCTGTGATGCTACTAAATATTGAAAATTGCCGAGTGAGGCTGTGATGCCACTAAATCTAAGAAAACTGCTTGGTGACGATGTATGGCATCTCAAAAGGGGCACGTGGGCTCGGTGACTTGATGCATCACCTTGGAGAAAGCACATGGGCTCAATGATTAAAGTATGGCATTTTGGAAGAGACACGTGGGCTCGGTGACTTAATGCATCACCTTGGAGAATGCATGTGAGCTCGATGACTAGATATTTTGCCTGGGAAAATGTACGTGGGTTCAATGAGTAAGTACGTCATCTTGGAGAATGCACGTGAACTCGGAGACTCGGTATGTCATCCTGGAGAATGCACGTGGGCTCGACAACTAGATATCCCATCGTGGGGAATGAATGGTACTGATTGAAATGACTGGAGAATGATCTGATTGACATATAATCGACTAGGTCGATTGATCGAGATATCGATTCGTGATAATATGATTGTGTGCCTATTTGAATTGTGCTAATATATAGTTGGAATCTGAGGCCAAGGTAAGTCCTCTGACCTATGTGTGCATAGGCAGCCCATGGCGTATTGGTTTCCTAATTGGGTCTTAGGGAATAGAACTCGCTGAGATGTTGTCTCAGTGGTTATTATATAACAATTTCAAGCCCCTAGATGGAAGCACCTCCACCTCCTCATTCTCCAATGCATTTTGATATTCCTAAGGAGATCATTGAAGTAGCATACTACTTCCCGATACACCCTCACCGGAAGGACTAGAGTACATTTTAATAGAGTCCAAGGTCTGGGTCGACGTGGGTAGAGATGACCTGGTGCCCCATGATATCGATCATGGTATCTTCACTACCATGATGGGCGAAGAGAATGCCCCATCCTGGAAGGTGATGTGCTCCTGTATGTTCTGGAGGCAGCATTCGGGCTTGGGATGGCAGACCCTAAGGGTGGGTCGGTAGTGGACACCAAGGATCCCAAGCTCAAGGGCGATCCTAAGTCACTAGTATACTCAGTTGAGGGTGCTAATTGGAGCGAAGAGGAAGGGGAAATCGTCGAAAATGAGTGAGGAGGAGGAACTGAAGGAGGAACGGGAGTTGGAAGACCCTAAGGAGTCTGAAGAAGAAGAAGAAGAAGAAGAAGAAGAAGAAGAAGAACCTAAAGAGGAATCAGAGGATGACCTTGAGGAGGATCCTGAGTATGACTCGGATGAGGACTGAGATCCCATCCTGTTTGCAAACCTAAGTTATGAACTAATATGATAGATCAAACTTCTATGAATAGTATTGTAAAAGATATTATGTGGTTTGTATTGTATAAAAGTGTGGTTGTAGTTTTTCAGTTGTGAAAAATATGACATACTTTTCTATCCCATTGTTTTATTGTCTAGGGATTTTCTATATGCTTCCGCATGCATATTATAAATGAATAGGGTCGGTGATGCATCCTAGGAGTCGTTATTAATCAACCAGGTGAGGGATGAGCACATGTGACATCCCGATTTTTGGATTCTGATTTCGATTAGATAAATTGGGCATTTCATCGACGTGGCTATAGTGTTTTTCTCTGAGTTTGCCACTCACGAGATAACTAGACTAGTTGGGTAAGCTATTAAGGACTCTAAGACAAATAGACTTGAGAATTCGACCAGGAATCGACTTCTCGACCGTGCTCATCTTTAGAGATCATTGCGGCACAGTATAAAATCGATTCGAAATCAGAGATAGGCTGGTTCGACAGAGATGTTTGGCCAATCGTGGGTGACACCACTAAATTGGAAAATTCTCGTCGACCGACACTAGACTGATTTTCTTATTGTTTTGGTTTTTTGTGTCCGTATTTGAATCATTGAGATTTTCGACAACCGAGAGTCGCCAATGGGTCGAGTGGGTTCATCGTGGCTCGAAGAAAATCGACCACGGGTCATTTGTCCTAAAAAGTTCTGAAAACTACCCAGTAGCCTAGGTCACGCTCAAAACGCGCTTGAGTGAAATTAACCGCCAATCTAAGTCCGATTTCAGAAATTGAAAGTTCTATCATGTCACAGGTCATATAAGGAACGTTGGCTCAGTCTCAGAAGATTTTCGGAGATCTGAGATATTTTCGGAAAATCGGTTCGGACGCCGCGGAAAATCAATGGAAATTCGGATTGGCCGAATTGAAGAGAATTTTGACTATCAAACCGAACTATATGACGAAGGGGACTTGCAGGAATGGTATGGACTTTTTCTACATCAAAATCGGACGTCGAAGTTGGGAAATTATTGAAGAAATTGAAGACCAAAAATTGGGAAATTCGGAATTGGCAAGGGCAGCGATATTTTGGCATCATTTTGGATGATTTTGTGGATTTAATTGGTTAGAAAGTAAAAGGGAACATTAGGATATTTTTTAGGGCTTTTGGGGGGACAAGCATTTAAGAGAAGAGATGTTTGTGTTGATCTTTTCTTTGGCTTGTTGAGCACGCTTAAATTGCTGGCCTCCATCTCCTCGCGGACGACCCCTGCCTCATCCGAATATTAATCTTGCTTTTGCTTTCTTGAAAGCTCATCTCCTTCGAAGGCCCCAACCCCACCGAGAATTCCTCCAAGCTGCGTGTCTCACTTTGGTCAATAGCAAGCTCACAAGAGCTCCTTTGTTGACCTCTTGAAGTCGTGGCCACCGAAGTAGCTGCCAAGCCCGGCGGTTGAGCTGCTTCCTCCACGCGTCCAAGCAGCATCCGAAGCCGCGAGATACCGAAGCAAAGTCGAAGCCGCTTCCGTTCGTGATTTCAGCCACGGGGTCAACAACGAAGCTGTTGCCCTCACGCCTGCGGATCCATCAAAGAAGACCGAAGTCCCGCCCCACCGAACCTTCATCCGCTGCCACGCCCGTGAAGATCAAAATCCACGAAGCCCATGCCCACGCGTCCTCTGCCCCTCACGCTGCTTCCCCCCCGAGCGAGTTTGCCAGCCCAAATCCCCAAGCCCGAGTCAACCATCGAACCAACGAAGCCGTCCGTTGACTCGTGCTTCTCTCTCGCGCGGGCGGTGCCGAACGAAGCAGCTCTCCACAATGCTTCGTCGCCAGCTGCCACGTTGAAGCTCCTCTCCTGTTCGAGCATCGTCGGTGCTGTCTTGATCACGGGCGTCCCAACCCAGCGAAGCCCAGCACTTTCAGTCAATTGGGCTATGTGAAATTGATCAAGCGGACCGCAAGCCCAGCTATCCGGTGAATTTCTTTTGGGCCCAATTCAAGCTGAATTTCAGCCCATTTTCAGTTTAAATTTCGAGTCCAGCAAGCCGCAAGCCCAATTGAGTTCAGCCCAGTTCAAAGGAAGCCCAACCTTGCTGAGATTTGTTGGGCCCGAGTCTAAGGCCCGGCCCAAGTCCGCCGGTGTCGCCGAAAATCCGATTTTGGCCGCCGTCGCGTCACCGTTGCGGTGATTCGGTCTCCGCTTTTGCCAAGTGAGTTTTACTCACTAATGCTTTCTTAGTTTGTTAATTATACTTAGGGTTGGTTAGATTTAATTAAATGCAATTAGGTGGTTAGATTAATTTAGATGAATTAAATTAGAGACTAATTGATGCATGTTAGGTGGTTAGAAGTAGCCATTAGCAAGTAGACATGCCATGTTATTTATTGAATGTCTCTCGGGATTTTTCTCGACCCGTTTCGGGCTCCAATCAGGCAATACGAGCCTAAATTGGATTTTTAATAATTATTTATTTAATTTTCGAAATTAATTATTTAATTAATTATTTTTCCGGAAATTCAACCGGGATGGCCGGTGACCGGAATTTTGTGCTGATTGTCGTGGTGCAATCCGTTTATTTAATTGAGCTTCAATTTATATGGAATTGATTTAAATTGTGAATTTTAGGACATGCTCCTAATTGGTTGATTTCAATTATGTGATGGGAAATGTTTGGGGTACCGATGGTAAATATTGACGGTGGAGTGGTGAATCGGTGTGGCATCTAAAGGGCACGTGGGCTCGGTGAATTGATGCATCACTTTGGTGAACGAGTGCCAGAGAGAATGCACGTGGCCCAAGCATCGTAAAAAGGGCACGTGGGCTCGGTGAATTGATGCATCACTTTGGTGAACGAGTGCCAGAGAGAATGCACGTGGCCCAAGCATCGTAAAAGGGCACGTGGGCTTGGTGAATTGATGCATCACTTTGGTGAGCGAGTGCGAGAGAATGCACGTGGGCCAGGGGAATTAAGTGAGGCATTTTGGAAGAGACACGTGGGCTCGGTGATTTGATGCATCACTTTGGTGAACTAGTGCCTTAGAGAATGCACGTGTGCTCTATGACATGTAATCGACTAGTTCGATTTGTTATGAGTAGTTGGGTGCCTATTATTGAATTATACTGAATTGCAGGTGGAATCTGAGGCCAAGGTAAGTCCTCTGACCTGTGCGTGTTTAGGCAGCCCGTAGTGTATTGGCTTACTAATCGAGTCTTAGGGGGTAGAACTTGCTGAGACGTGGTCTCATTGGTTATTGAATAACCATTTCAGGTCCCTAGATGTAGCAGACTTGGATGTTGAAGGTCTCGAAGTCCGGTGCGTCTGCTGAAGGCTCCGATCGGAGTGTGGAGAATGATGAAGAGGAGGATGGGGACCCGTGACTTGTAGAACCCCGCTTCTGTTTGTAGACCTTGTGTTTTTAACTGGCTTAATGTGAATTGAACTTAATAGTTCACTCGTATATATATGTGCACTTTGTTTTGCAATGTATATAAGAGTGAAGGTTTGAAATTTAATCCTCTTGTTCTATCCCATTGTTTTATTGTCAGGGATTTTATATGCTTCCGCTTGTGCATAATAAAAAGAAAGGGTCGGCGATACGTAGTCCTGGGATATCGCTTTTATAATCGACCAAGGTAAGGGATGGGTCCGTGCCCGAGGGTTGGGGCGTGACAGCACACGTTCGAGGATCGGGGCATGACATTCCGTTTAAGTGGTATCAAAGCAAAGTTTAGGATTGGAGTGATAAGGAGCAATGGTTCATGGGATAGTAGTAAGAATGACATTTAAATTCATGCTGGTGTATGTCTGTGATAACTACTTGATAGCATCGTGTGTTGTGTTAATCGCTCGTTTTAATTCGGTGTGAAATTGGAAGTAGGCTTCAGTAGAGAAGACTGAACCATGAGTGATCAAGAGTAGCGAACTCCTAGTGAGAGGGTAGTAGCCTTTATAACTCGGGGTAGAACGCTAACAAGAATTGGTGCCCGAGGTGGTTGTGACAAAGCGCAGGCTCAGGCCAGCAAGAGTGTAGGAGTACCGATGTAGATCGATACTAGTGTAGCAGCATCGAGCGATCCTAGGTTTGACGGGATCGTTTAGGCGCTAGTGTTCCTTGGGAACTGGTTGAATCAGCAAGCTCTGGACCAAGCCGCTGTTGTTGCTGCATCTGTTGAGGTCCAACCTAGATTGGTGGTCAGGGATCAAACTTTGGTATCTGAGTTAAGATTTAGTTCAGATAGAGATGGAAATTGATTAGGGAAAAGAGCGATGTCAAGGGAAAAGTATTCTATTCTGCACAACAGGAAGGGTAGGGATAGATAAGTTAGTACCGAATCAGAATATATTATGCCGTGCTTGTAAGAGACAGCGTGGTTATGCCCCATGCCATTTTAGGACGGGTGCTTATTTTAAGGGTGACTAATAGGGTCACCAGGCTAAAAACTGGTTCAAAAGGTCGATGGGACCATGGCAGCGGTTGCCGTCACCGCTGATGGGATATACCAGAGTGAATGCATCGTAGAAAGCGCATATAGGCATTTGAGACAGACCCCGGTGCAAGTAAGAGTGCATGTTGTCACCCAATGGGAGATAGAGGACTCACCAGAAGTGTGTTGAAGTATGGAAGGAAGCGTATATAAATCCAGTGTCCGGGTATGGCTGGAACGTGCTGTGATTGTGACCAGCATGGTCATCAAGTGAGGGACTGTCAATGAAAGTCTAAGGTAGCATAGACACCGCTACCGCAGTTTGGACGCCACTAGGATGGCGAAATGGACAGGAATGGAACCGACCCTGCACCAATCAGAGGAAGAATGTTCTTAAGGAGATTTTATCAGAATAGTGTAGCAGTGCCTTGGACTGAGTTTTTAGAATTTCAGCTAGTTGAAATAAAGTGGAAGAAAGGGGAAACACTAGCTATAGTCGTGTTCGACTAGTTGCTAAGATATAATTTTGATGCCACATAAATAGAGTGGGCTCATAGAGCATCTGGTGGTAATAAATTATGGTCATGGAGTAATCTAGCTTAGTCCCAGTGGCATGTGAAAGTGTCGAGGTTATTGAGAGTCAAAAAGAAGCTTTGATTTCATTAATCTTGTTGGTTGAAGGCAACTCGTTTGTTAGACAAAGGTTGCCAAGGTTACTTGGGAGTTGTTATAAGATAAGACAGATTGAAGAATTGAAGATTGAGAACATTTCAGTAGTTCGAGAATTTCTAGACATTGTTGTCTGAATTGAAAGAACTGATGACATGGATATGAGAATTGATGAATGAGGAATTCATGCATATCAGTGCATTACTTTAGGGAACATCAGTTTTGTGGTGAAAGAAAGAAAGATGGTTCGTTGCAATTATGCATCGACCATTGTCAACTCAATTAGGTGACGATTAAGAATAAGTGTTCATGGCTGAAGATCAACAAATTGTGTGACCAGTTGCAAGGAGTGTTGATACTTTCAAAAGTCGACTTGTGGATAGGTTGTCATTAGTTGAGAAGCAAAAGAGTGATGCATCAAAGTCAATGTTTCATACTCAATATGGCTTTCATGAGAGTACAAGAATACCATTTGGTCTGGTAACACTCCAACTGCTGTCATGGATTTGGCAAACCAAGTGTTCAAGGAATATCCAGATCAGTTCGTGGTCGTGTCTATCAATGATATTTTGGTGTACTTGAGGAATGCTAAGGAGCATGAGAGACATTTGAGAATGGGGAAAGAGTTTCCATGGACCCGACCAAGATCAAATCAATTATCAGTAGACCAAGACTGACAACAGTATCAGAGATCGAAAATCGTTTGAGTTGGACAAGTCACTACAGGAGGTTCATGGAAGGAATCTAAACATTAGTGTCACCATTGACTCAACTCCTGAAGAAAGGAGAGAAATTCATATGGACAAACGAGTGTGAGGATAATTTCCAAGAGCTTAAGTAGAAGTTGGCTACCACACTTGTGTTGACCATTCCTTAAGGTTCTGGAGGATGCAAATTTATAGTGACGCATCGTTTAAAGGACTGGATTGCGTATTGATGCAACATAGTAGGATTGTTGCACACGCATTCCATCAACTGTGATCTTGCGAGTTGAACATAAGACGGTGTCATGAATCAAAACCTTGGCAGGACTAGAATGGTGCTATCTGGTATCACCCTGGAGGAAAGAAAGAAGTCACTGATGCGTTGAGTCGAGAGTCTTCAATTATGCACAGGCTGGCTAAAGTATAGACTATACTTGAAAAGGGTTCGAAATTCGGTTTTCAAATTTGAGGTAAGCTACCTTTTGAATTTTATAGCCACCCTCAAAATTGAACCAGATATACAAGTTAGAATCAGATGCTTCAGTTGATAGATTGAGATGTTCAAAAGATCCTGTAAGAGGATACTGGTAAGAAAGAGACTGACTTTCAGATTTCTAAGGATGGAACACTCAAGTTTTGAGAGTGATTGAGTGCACTTGACACTGTAACACTCAGGGAAGAGACCTTGTTAGAAATCCACTATAGCAGTTGCAGTTATCGATCGGACAATTCAAAATAGGTTAGAATCGAAATCAGCTCGATTGGTAGACCGATATAAAGGTAGATATCGCTAGACAAATTGTAAGTGTCAAAGGTACTGACAAGTGGAAGTTTGGTAATATAAGCTGGGAGGAATTTTTTTAATCACTCGGGAGTGCCAAGTGGGAATGGAGTTATATTGCAAGGGACCTTGTGAAGAGTTGTTAAGAAATCAAAGAGGCAATGATTCCATTTAGGTAGTGGTCGACAAAATAACAAAGTCAACTCACTTCATTGCTGTGTGAAAATATCTCGTTTGAATGGTATACATAAGTGTATGTGTGTCAGATAATTCATCTACATGAAGTGCCAGTGATGAATTTATACCAGATCTGGACCAGAGGTCTCTAGTTATAATAGAGCAATAAGATGATTTCCTTTGAAGCAGTGCATAGCAGAGTGTACAGAACTTCAATTTGGGGGAGGAAGTTAAATGCTGAAAGAGCGCAGGCCCAGAGTCAGCTAGCAATCAATTATTGCAGTTGCTATGATCGGTGTCAGAGTAAAGACCGCTCAAAGCCACCGGATATATTGTGTTGTTGAGCTTTAAAGGCCCTGAGAGTTCTAAATTGGTGAGTGCACCTTTCTGAAGGTGTTACCAAAAAGGAATACCTTGCACTTCAGCAAGAAGGGGAAATTGGAACCGAGGTACGTAGGTCCTTTTGAGGTTCTGAAAAGAATTGAGATCCTATCGTATCATCTTACATTGTCGCCGAGGTAGGCACAAGTGCACGACGTCTTTCACGTGTCAAGGTGGATGACGTATGAGCCTGACTCAACCCATGTGCTCAATTTCGAGGAATTAGATGTGGACGACAAAGTGTCGTATGTGGAAAGCCTAGTTCAGATGGTGGTCCAGAACAGATATTGTGTACCCAAATGGTCCCCTTGGTCAAAGTGGTTTAACAACACCACGGGACTGAAGAAGCAATCGGGAAAAGTGAGACTTGTGAGACGACAATACCCCCACCTTCTCATTTATGGATTGGTAAAGGTTTAAATTTCGAGGACGGAATTTTTATAAGAGGGGAAGAGTTGTGACATCCCATATTTTCAGTCTTGTCTTCTACTAAATAAATCGGGCATTTCATTGACGCGCCTATAGGGTTGTTCTCAGAGCTGATCACTCTTGAGATAACTAGACTATCTAGAGAAGCCATTAAGGATTTAAAGGTAAATAGACTTGAGAATTCGATTAAGAATTGGCCACTCGACCGTGTTCATCTGTCAAGATCATTACGGCACAAACATAAATTGATTAGAGATTAGAGATAAGTCAGTTCGACTGAAATATGTGGCTAATCGTGAGTGACACCACTAAATTGGAAAATTCTCATCACCGGCACTAGGCTGATTTCTCTATCATTTTGGTACTATGTGTCCGTATTTGAATCCTCGATATTTTCACAATAATCGAGAGTCGCTAATGTGTCGAGTGGGTTCATAGTGGCTCGAAGAAAATCGACTACGGGTCGTTTGCACTAAAAATTTCTGAAATGGAAATTCACTTTGAATTCAAGTCCGATTTCAGAAATTGAAGTTTCTGCCATGTCACAATAAATTCTAGGAGTGTCGACTCAGTCTTAGAAGATTTTTCTGACACCCGAGACTTTTTGGGAAAAAGTCGTCACAAGACCGTTTTTGTGCAGAAGAAGCCGATGATTGTTTTTTATGGAAAAATTGGAAAGCGTGAGAGATGTATGGGTGAGGAAAAATATCAATTAGAGCATTGAGGTGCCAATTGATTTTATTGAGACCAAATTGAGTTAATTTGAAGACTGGTAAGTGATCAATTGGGGGAGAAACCACCCAATTTCGTGTGCCCCCTTCCCCCTAGCATTTTGGACCATCTCACATGTCCAAGAAGGAGGCATTGGTGACTCAATATGGGCCAAGGGATTTTACTTGGCCAATGATAGGCTTGGGGGACAAATTGGTGGAAATTCAAGGCCAATGAACTCTCCACCCTTATCTCTCCCTCTCTCTCTCTTATCCACCGGCCAAACCCTCCTGTCCCCTCTCCATTTTCAATTCACCAATAGTAAGGAGAACCACCGGAGTAGCCTCACGCTGTCGCCCAGCAACTACGCCACCACGGTGACCTGCCGATGCCGTTCTGCCCTCCTCGCATCGCACGTGCGCCTGGCCGCGCCTCATCGACGTCCAGTTGCCCTCACGCCGTCTAGCTGCTTCTAGTAGCAGTGAGTGGCTGTGGAAGGCCATCTGAGCTTTCCTTTGTCGCCGGTTTGCCCCGATTTGGACCCGAGACCGTCACTTCTACCCTTCTCGAGCCTCGCCGTGCCAAACCGACTCCATTTCTTCTGTTTTGTAGCCCCAACCAGCAAGCAGAAAAGTGGTTTCCAACCGCCTTTGGAGACTGTTTTGAGGTGTTTCCAGGTCTCGGATCTTAGGTCCAATTTGGAGAAAAACGTTCACCGCGACGTTCTCGATGTTTCAATCCAAACGGATTGTTAAACGGGTGAGTTTAACTCACTAAACTCTGTTTAGTTTGCTAATGATTCTTAAGGGTTGATTAGTGTTAATTAAGCACAATTAGGAGGTTAGATTAGTTTAGAATAATTAAATTAGTGACTTATCAATGCATGTTAGATGGTTAGACATAGTCATTAGCGAGTAAATAGGCTTGAGTAATTATTGAACGGGTCTCGGAAATTTTCCGGGTTCGTCTCGGCTTCCAATTAGACATTACGGGCCTAAGTTAGATTTTTAGTATTTATTTAATTAATTTTCGAAATTATTTTATTTATTTAATTATTTTCGGAAATTTAACCGGGATGGCCGGTGACTGGAATTTTATGCTAATTGCAGTGGTGCTTTTTGTTTATTTGATTGAGCAATAGTTTGTGAAAATTGAGTGAATTGGCGATTATGTGGGGATTTATCCCAAAAGTTGATTAGGGTCGGTATTCAATTGGAAATGGGTTGTGAAAATTTATGAGTGGACTTAGAAAGCCACTGAAGTATGGCTGTGTTGGATGGGCCGCGATTTACCACCAAATTTGGAATTAGTCATGCCCAATGGAGCCGTGATCCACCACTTGTTAAAGGTCGTGCTTATTGGGCCATGATTTATCATCTGATAAAGGTTGTGCCCATTGAGTCGTGATTCAGCATTACTGCTGAAGATTGAATAGGCCATGCCCGTTGAGCGGTGATTCAATATTACCGCCGAAATAGGAATCGGCCGTGCCAAGTGGGGCCGTGATGCCACTAAATCTAAGAAAACTGCTTGGTGACAGAGTTTGGCATCACAAAAAGGGCACATGGGCTCGGTTACTTGATGCATCACCTTGGAGAATGCACGTGAGCTTAATGATTAAAGTATGACATTTTGGAAGAGACACGTGGGCTCGATGACATGATACATCACCTTGGAGAATGCACGTGAGCTCGATGACTAGATTTTCGCTTGGGAAAATGTATGTGGTTTCGATGAGTAGGTACATTGTCTTGGTGAATGCATGTGGGCTCGGAGACTTGGTATGTCATCCTGAAGAATGCACGTGGGCTCGACGACTAGATATCCCATTGTGGGGGAATGAATGGTATTTGATTGAAATGATCGGGGAATGGTCTGATTGACATGTAATTGACTAGGTCAATTAATCGAGTTATCAATCCATGATAATATGATTGGATGCCTATTTGAATTGTGCTAGTATGCAGGTGGAATCTAAGGCCAAGGTAAGTCCTCTAACCCGTGTGTGCATAGGCAGCCCATGGTGTATTGGTTTCCTAATTAGGTCTTAAGGAGTAGAACTCGGCAATAGACAACATCGTGAGTTGAGTTCTTTAAAGGCGTCGTTTTCACCAGTGATATTTCCTTAATCACCGAACCACGTATGAGACATTATGTCAGCGGTTATTGTATAACCATTTCAGGCACTTAGATGGCAGCACCTCTACCTCCTCATTCTCGGATGCATTTTGGTATTCCTAAGGAGATCATCGAAGTAGGATACCACTTCCCGATACACCCTCACCCGGAAGAACTAGAGTACATTTTAGTAGAGTCTAGGGCTGAAAAGTGGGCACAAAATTTCTGGATCTGTGGACTGCTGAACTTGGCTTGTGTTGCACTTGGATGGGCCGAAATTGCTGCAAGGAAAATGGGCTGAGAACGCTGGATTTCACGGGGTTAACGTGGGTAGAGATGACCTTGTGCCCCACAAGGTCAACAAAACAAGGTAGCTGGCTTCGATCATGGTATTGTCACTACCATGATCCGGGATTAAAAGCCAAGAACAAAAATAACGAGCGGATGGGGAGGCTTTACATGAAGAAGAAGGCCCCATCCCGAAAGGTGATGTGCCTGCCCAAAACAATTCTGCCTTTTTGAATTTATTCATTTTTGGTCTTCAATTTCCTCAATAAATACTCGACATCCGTTCTAGAGGCAACATTCGAGCTAGGGACGGCAGACCCTAAGGGTGGGTTGATAGTGGATACCAAGGATCCCAAGCTCGAGGGCGATCTTAAGTCACCAGTATACTCAGCTAAGGGCGCTAATTAGAGCAAAGAGGAAGGGTAAATTGTCGAAAAGGAGGAGCCTAAGGAGGAGGAATGGGAGTTAGAAGACCCTAATGAGGAGTTTGAAGAAGAAGAAGAAGAAGAAGAAGAAGAAGAAGAAGAAGAAGAAGAAGAAGAAGAGAAATCAGAGGATGACCTCGAGGAGGATCCTAAGTATGACCCGAATAAGGACTGAGATTCCATCCTATTTGCAAACCTAAGTTGTGGATTAATATGATAGATCAGACTTTTGTGAATAGTATTGTAAAAGATACTATGTGGTTTGTATTGTATAAAAGTGTGGTTGTAGTTTTTCAGTTGTGAAAAATATGGCATACTTTCTATTCCATTGTTTTATTGTCTAGGGATTTTCTATATGCTTCCGCATGCGTATTATAAATGAACAGGGTCGACGATGCGTCATGGGACGTTGCTATTAATCGACTAGGTGAGGGATGGACACACGTTCGAGGATTGAGGCGTGACACTAGCAAGGCTCACCCAAATCTAGGCGACACCGGCCTTCGCCTATGGCTAGTGTGCCTCCCTAGCCTTAGGCTAGGCCTCGCAAGCCCCATGCGAGGGCGAGCGCCGTCGCTAGGCCCAAGTGAGGGCACGACATCACCCAGATTTGGGCGAGCCTCACTCGGGCCTTTGCCAAGGCATCACCCAAATCTAGGTGAGCCTCACCAACCCTTGCCTAGTCAGTGATGACCTCACCTGGGCCAACGAGGCCCCCGCACCCTCCACCACCTAGGGCTGATGAGATCAAAGGCCCCCTCTGATGGATGGTGGCAACGGTAGCAGCACCTGGCCACCATTCCTACCTCTTCCCCCCCCTCCCTTTTCTATATTTACATTTTGACCCTTCAAGTATTGAAAATCTTAAAAATTGACTACATGCATGTTGGGATCGTGTGTCGGAATTCCAAGCTTGTGTGTTGGAGCGTGTCGGGGAGAGTTGATCATGTGTCGGATTTTCTAATACTCATTGATCACGTGTCGGAACGTGTCGAATATGTGTTAAGAGTGTTTGACACAATTCAAAAGCTTCTGAAAAGTGTCGATGCTTTTTAGCAATGCATCAAAATGTTATCAAAGGTTGCCCAAGTTGATCAAGATGCTCTAAGAGCTCGTTCTTACTTCTTATACTTATTTTTTGAGAAAATAAATTGTGATTCTGATTGTAATTCTCGTAGAGAGTATTGTCACAATTATTGCAGAGATTGCTTTCATGAATTTGAATTACTCACAAGTTATATGTCTCTGAGTGACTTGGAAAAGGAACAAATTTTGCTTTGGAAAATCCAAAACAATTGCTCGTTATTGTGGGTCCATGAATCTTTGTTTTCACGCGTTATGTGGTCCTACATTTGACCACTAGCCTTTCTAGGAGTTTTCCAGTGGGCAAGTTTTTTGTCGTGTTTCGTTTGTTTTGATCCGAGGTTGCAATGTTCAGTGCAATCATCTAATCCAAGCCTGTTGGATAGGACTTACCTCATAATTGCATTTTGATTAAACTGTTTTTTTTGGCTTCTTTTTGTGTGGTGCCCACCAAATTAATTGCTACAAATCTATACATATCCCCTGACGACGACCGCCCGAAATGCACAGAAAAGTTTATCCAACCCCGCCCTTATCCTTTATGATAAGTTTGACTACATTGACAAAATTCATGAGTTATATCTCAAGTAACTATTTGTTTTTTTAATTGTATCTTTTCAAATCTTGTGTTGCACGAATTTTGAATTTATTTTAAATATAGGCATATGAAGTTTTATAATATATAAATATCGACACGTAAATTAGTTTATAAATATTTTTCATACTTTTTAATATTTGAACTAATTTTAGATTTTGACAAAAAGAGTAAAAAGATTTACTTTTATAAATTTAAACAAACAAATAACCATTTGTGACATATTCTCTCCGATACAATTATTGATATAGGATTTTTAATGAGTAAGTAACTCGTCTCTAGTTTCAATGGTGTTCACAGCAGCTTCATTGTCAAATCTATGCTTGTTTAGTGTTATAAAAGTTTTGGCTTCTCACACTTGTTACAGGGCTCGCTCTCACAAATGTCAAATCTGAGTTTGTTCAACATGTTTATATTGTCTACGCACGATGATGGCATTGGAAAGGCCAAATCTAGGTGTACATTGCCAAAAGGAAAAGCCGTAACTAAAGATGGAGATCTCGGTATGTGCTCATCATTAATAATGATGTGTATTTGGTGATTAATCACCAATCTTCTCACTTGGATAAGGACGAGCACGTGATTAACTTTACAAACTATGCTATGATGATATACCTTGATTTCTAGTATTTTGATTTGTTTTGGAGCTCTATGAGCTTGCCTTGTTATGGTGACTTTTTAGATCTGAATCTTTAATGTATCATTTTTGTAAATAACAGAATTTTTTTTTTTAAAACTCCATTAACTAGTTTAAAATTATAAACTCTATTAAACTTCTCACATCGTTTGATAGACTTATTTTTGTTGGTTTATCTTTAAGTCTAATAGCAATAAGTTCATTATGAATGCAATAACTTTCATACAATACTCACTTGAATGTTATAATTTTTTTTTTCAATCACTTAAGTACTATATCGGTATAAAATTGATCACTTGAATGTCATTTTCAACAAATTGTCATATGTGGATTTTTTTTTTTAATTTTCCATTTTGATGTAGAATTTTTAAAAATAAACTGAAGTTCAAAATTGAAAACTTTGTCTAGCGTGGCAAGAGTATAACAAACTCATCGATTCTTGCCATTTCTTTCAAAAATTGATGAACCTTAGTGTTCACTTCTAAACATTAGGGTACTAAAATGATTGCTTGTGAAGTTATTGGAACATTTGTTGTCCTTCAATTAGACATTCAAGTGACATCGTTTACCTTCCCCAATGTTGAATTCAGCTTCCCGACACGCCATGTTGGATGATGTACCATAAATTAGTGTCACATTAGCTTTTTCAACAAGGCAAACTACTGATGATACTTAAGTTATCAATTTTTCAAATTTGTGACATTCAAGTAAGCAAAAAAAAGTTGTGACCCTCAAGTGAGTGTCATATAAAAGTTATGAGACTTGAACTTCAACATATATTTATTTGTTTGTTATTTTTTCCTTTTGTCTTTGTTGTGATGCATAGCTAGAGAAGAGACAGAAGATCCACCACCGCCATCTTCGCATTGATGTCGATAACCCTTCTCAAACCTCCACATAAGTTACTAGTAGGAAAATGTGCCTGCATTTATGTTGGTATATTTTTAAATAGAATAGAGTCTACATAAGCGTGCTGCCGTCCAAAATATCCGCAAGAGAGTCGGTTTTGAGCTTAGGTACATAACAAACAAAATACACATTGATTCAGAGTAGACTACAACTTCTTTATTTCATGCATAGCATATCTGTATTCACATAGGGAAACGCTATGGTGTCAATCAACTAGAGTATACACGATGGTCTCAAATAATGGATCATATCAAATTAGTTCAGAGTTCGGACAATAGTACAACAAAAAATGATGAGAAATACTAAGCAAAAAGTTAAGACTGACCAACGATATAAATTTGCTAAATGATTTAATAGATATCGGGGGTGTGTTTGTTTGAGTGGAAATCTTTTCCAAAAATTAGTTTTTCAAACTTTTACTCATTTAGTTCGTTGAAATGTCTAGTTTACTGAAGATATTTTATAGTCATAAAAATATTTATGCATAAAAGTAGGAAATTAAATTTCTAAATCTAAATAGGTGAAAACATTTTTTGAAATTGTTCCTCTCTAATTTCCTTATTTTTATTTTTATTTATTTTTTCTTTTCTTTCTTATTTCTTCTTCCTTGTTGATAGCCAGGCCTTGGCAACGGCCGGTGACTAGCCATAGGCATGAGTTGGTGATGCTCGAGATCTCTAAATCTCGGCAAGCTAAACCCTTGCCCAGAGCTGGTCAAGATCAACCTTGCCGGCCTTAGGCAATGCTCCACTTCGCCAAATTCAATGAGGTCGAGCTTCACTTGTGGCTTCTCATTGACCGTCATTGAGGCTTGGCGATTGGTGGAGGAAGAAGGAAAAAGAAAAAGAAAGAAAAAAGAAGAGAAAATAATAAATGATAGTTAAAAATTCAATTTGTTTGCCTGAGATAAAGTCATGAGAATGAAATCATTTTCCAAATAAGATTCAAACACCAAAAAATGTATTTGATTATATATCACCAAACAAAGGAAAATTTCATCCATTTTTCTTGAAAAATAATTTCCCAAAAAGTATTTTCCCTTCGTACTAAATTTTCCCCCAAACAAATGTACTTTTAGGCTTCATTTTTGAAGAAATTGATAATATATATTGTGTTTAGCTACAGCTTGAAAATAAACTCAAAGATATTTTTTGTCATTTAGTATGAAAAATCTGATTTGATTTTCTTAAATAGACTTATATTTTTTAGCACTAATAACTTGTGCATGGATAGTTGAGGAACCGGCCATAGGCCATAGAGTCACAAGTCTAGCCTAGGAGGACCCCACCTAGGGCATAGGCGTCGGGGATGCAAGCATAGGCACTAGGGGTCCAAGCCTAGGTGCCAAATATTAGATCTCGAACGCTGGGAACTAGATTTGGGGTTTTCCTGCCCAAATGTAGAATTTCGACTCCAAGCGTCGATACCTAGTCCTATTTTAGAAAATGATTTCCAATTTTTTAAAGAGAAAATCATTTGACTAAGTTTAAGCATAAATTTTCCGATGACTAGGAAAACATTTTCCGTTGATTTACTTTAAGCAAACCACCACCAGAAAATGAGGAAAATGTTTTTTCGCGAAATAAATGGAACTTGAAAATTGAATATCAGTCGCTTTCTCAATATCATCTTATGGTCCATTACATTATTTAACCCATCAAATTTGAAGACTTAGCTTATTATATACACATGACTACTAAAAAACTGAAAGATTTGAATATGCCATAGTTTTTAGCTCACGACATTTTCACCCTCTTATTAACTTTCGAAATCCATATTAACTACATTATCCCTTATATATTCCACTCTTGATTTAATATTATTTCTAACATTTTTCTTCTTTTTCTTTTGTTTCAATTTTACTGATAAACAAAAGTACCCTCATCATTTTTAAATAACGTTTTTTTCACCCTAATCGCTTCTACCACACCTATTACATTCAACATTTCCTTCATGTTTTTCATTACTGTAATCTGAGCAAGTACTAATCATATATCGAAGTAAAGAAATGTTAGTTTTATCTGCAATTTGTTTCTTAAGTTTTCTAAATTATCCTCACAATTGTGAATTTTTTTACTTCGATATTGTTGTTGATGTATGCAGTATACATAATTTACTCATTTTTATTGCATTGTATTTTGTAGTACAGTCACTATGGAAGAGAATATTGCTTTTTGCTTAAATGTTCTTCTTAGTTGTGATAGGAAAGGTCATTATTGTGGTCGACAATATATTTATATTCCACATTAGAGAAGGAAGAACGAATCTGGTTTTATTGACTATCCTTTTGAAGTATGTTGCTATAAATAGAAGAATGGATCACGATCACTCAAAATATTTAATGCATCACCCAATAAATAATTAAAATTTGACTAATAGATAACTAGAATAGTATGAAAGTTGAACGTTCAATGTAATGAGATATATTAAAGTTATAATTTAATGAAATGTGTACTAAAACCGGTGGATGGTTAGTACGAACAAAGATGTTCAACTTATTAACAATAAAATTAGCTTTTATTGGTCAAATAGCTAGTTAGCTATCTACCTAATAATGGTTAATGCCCTAAAAAAACCCCAAACTAATATACCAGTGACAAATTTATCCTAAACTAATTTTTTTACCACCAAAAATCTTAAACTGGTACAACTTTGACAAATTAACCTCAAACTAGTACACTTGTGCCAAATTTACCCTCTATTAGTTTCCATTAAATTTTACAATCAAATTTCTAAATCATATGACAGGTGATAGTAAATTAGTAGAATAGTTTGGGATTTTACTATCTATTTGTCACAATTGTACCATTTTTGTGGTTCTTTGTGTTATTAATCAAATTTAACAAGGGATACCAATTTAAGATTTGTGGCAGTTGAACAAATTAGTTTGGGGTAAATTTGTTATAAATATATCAATTTGGGGTTTTTTGAGATCACTTAAGATAAATTTGTTACAAATGTACCAGTTTAAGAATTTTTGTAGTCAAAAAATTAGTTTTGAGTAAATTTGTTACAAGCGTACCAGATTGGGGTTTTTCATGATATTAACCCACAAAATAAATTTTTGTTTTGAAAAGAGGCACACCAATTTTGTTTTAAATGGAGAAAGAAAAGTTTAAAAACCAAAAGAGAAGGAAAAAAAGATAAGGCAAGCTATAATCTTAAATCATGAGTGGGCCCTACATTTAACCTTAATAAATGTTATTTAAGAGGAGCTAAGTAGTTTGGGTTTTAGTAAAATCGAAACGAAAGAAAAAAAGAAAACAATGGCAATAATCTTGAGTCAAGAGCGAGATTTGTGAGGGGCGATTTAGTCAATTTAATGTGAAAGAGGTGTTATGAGCCACTAAGGAAGTAGAAATAGCGCCAACTTTTCCATTTTTGTCGAATTAAATATGCAGTCAATTATTTTAGATATCGACGCATTAAAATATGTTCATTTGGACCTTCCAGCTTACTTTTAACCCTTTCCTTTTGCCCCTTTTTCCCTTTTTTATTCTCCCCCCACGCTTTCTAACAGAAATTTGGTTTCTGGGTTAGTCAAACGGTTGGCACGGTTGACCAATTACGTTTTCCGAGCAATACGCATCCGATCATCTGTAGTTCTTAAATTTTGAAATCATTCAATTTGAATTGACTTCTCGCGTCACGTATCATTGCCACATTATGCTATCATTATATAAAATATCCACTTATATGTTATAAACTAATTCATCATCGCTACGAACCTCCTTTGAGTCATGTAACACCACGGTGCACTGATCCTCCCCTCGCTATGCTTGCAACATCTGCCTTGAATTCGTGTCGTGGCATCAAACATAAGGTTCCCGGTCTTAGGCAACGCCAGACTAGAGTTGCCGTGCTTGATTCGGAGGGAGAAAGGGATAGAGAGAGAGAAGGGATGGGGGCGACAGATCTTAGATTTGGATTTTCGAGGTCAATTATTATGAAAAAAAATGGTAATACGGAGCAAGTTTACATGGTGCAGGTAGTCTTTTAACCATCGGGGATCTCTATGAAAAGTTAATTACAGAGGATGCTCAATTTTAGATATATACAGCGCTGCATGTGCAGCTTGAATGTTTGACCCAGTGATTTGGAAGCCGTCCGTGCACGTTGCAAAGAAAGCGACTGGCAGTACAGGACACAAGAGTTCCATTTTCCCTTTGAATGACTGATATCTGCTTTTCGTCGATGAAAATAGACATTTAGTAGTTATATATGTTTAGACAAAGAAGCGTGTGGGACCCGTACATACATACAAACCTCCTCCTCTTTCATTGCTTGTTGGTTTCTGCTTCAACCCTCTCTCGGCTTTCATAATATCTTATCGCTCTCTTCTGGGTTCTCTCTCTCATCCCCGACATGGGAGAACTAGCTCGTCATCATCCTCAGGAGCTGCAACTCCACATCGTGGGTAAGTTTGATTCTTGAACTAGCTAAGTTTTGCAACGGAACTCGACCGCTTCTCTGGCTGCTACTCTCTGTTTCTCTTTGTTCTTTTGTGTGTTTTTTCTCATATGCACGAGTATATGTATATGCGCGAGTTGAAGATCCAGATGGTTAAATTGTTCATGCGAGGAAGCTAGAACTTTCAACTCCATAAGCTCCTACTCTTGGACTTTTGATGAATCCTAGGCCTTCTAACTTCTTTTTCTTCGCCTGGACAAGCAAAAAATACAAAAGTCCCTTTTCTGATCCAGAATTTGTTTGGTCATCCTTCATTTTTCTTTTTCTTTTTTCACCATTTGTCTACTATATGGATCCATTATCTTCTGTTTTCAATGCAACAGATCTCCAGTTGTTAGGTTGGCGTGGTAGGTGTGGGTCTTAGATAGGTGGTCCAGGGAACCGCCTTTCTTTTAATTCTTATATTGGTTTTTATGCCAGTTTCTTATCAATATTCATATTTCTTCTGAACTTCCGAGTAAATGATCTTTTTTGTTAATTCTCTTTCAAAAAAAATATTGTAGATATTGCTGATAAGGAATCACACTATCAATGCCCCCCGGCCTCAATGTCTATATCAGTTCAAGAAAATTATCTAGTGGGGACTAAAAATTGGACCTACCTTGAGCATCCGTTTGCTTCTGACCAAAAGAGTGATGAGGCGCCCCTAACCGATGGCTTTAGGAGGGAAGAAATCATAGTTGGTTCAGTGGTTAATTAAGAATATAATATGTGTTTGTAACTTGGGCTAAGGTACAGATTCATCGACAGCACTAAATAAAAATAATTTTGTGTTTGAACCATCTTTCTGGGTTTACACTTGAGTCTTAGGCATCCATAATTTTTTGTTCAATATTGCATGGGTTGATGGTTATGGAATTAAGGTAAGCTTAATCAATGTTAAAGTAAAAAACTAAACCCATTTGAGAAAGTTAGAATCACGCATGATTGACAATTTCGATATTAATGTTTGTCTAATTGAATGTATGTCAAATTGAATCTATTCATAATTGTTTGCCCATCGTTTTATTCTAAACGCATGGAATGGAGATTAACACCACAGTCTTTCACTGACGATCGATACTCAATAAGATAGATATCCTTTCTACATTCAGCTCTGCCAATCGATGGGGAAGTCTTTTGGGAAATATATTCCTTCGCATCAACTTTTTGCGGCAAATTCCACCCCCTTTTGCATGAACATGGTCATCGTCGACTGTTCCCATACCCAATCCCCTAGAGTTGTGGTCGAGTACATACGCAGCAATATAGCGGGATATCTTTGACGAGAGAGCTCGTAATCATTCATCGATTACATTAATGATGCCAACGAAATGTCTTTGTAGTGTAGTGGGGTAGGTGAAGTGCACCCAAGAACATCATCAACTTGGGTGGATATCATTCTCGATTAGAAACGGGTCCCACGTGTGATTCTATATACAGGTCATTGTCAATTCTAGCTAAAGTCCCAGAAAAATAAACGTCTAGCTCTTCACGTAAAGATAGATGGTTGCAAAGCCACTCAAACACCTTGTTTTGACACATGCTACTTTGTTTGCACATATATTACCAATAGATAATTAGTTAGTTCCTACATTTGAATTAGGTGCAGTGTACTCATAGTCGCAAAAGTCATGTATTTTGATTTATTTATCTAGCCGTTGAGTAAGCCATCTATATTCTTTCTCTCTTACTGATCAAACCCTTAATTCAATTGCGTCCAATTTATGACCAGGTGATCAAGAAGCGAAAGAAGAGAACTCACCCTTACCCACAAGCATCATCACCAATAATCAAGCAACAATAATCCCTAAACCCAAGAACTTCGGGTGGTGGATTAGAGTGGCTCTCTACTCATTCTTGGTGCTCTCTAGCCAATCGGTGGCCACACTCCTTGGGAGGCTCTACTACAACAAAGGAGGCAATAGTAAGTGGCTTGCAACACTTGTCCAACTTGTGGGCTTCCCAATGCTCTTCCTTCTCCACTTTATCCCCACACCAAAACACCACAACAACCCAAACATCCAAATGCACCCACAAGCTCAATCTCAATCGCAATCACCCTCTCTCAAAAGCCTCGCTCTTGTGTACCTCTCCATAGGCACAATTCTGGCTATAGATTGCTATTTATACTCACTTGGCCTCCTATACCTCCCTGTCTCCACCTACTCCCTCATTTGCTCCTCCCAATTGGCCTTTAATGCCCTCTTCTCCTTCTTCCTAAATGGCCAAAAGTTTACCCCCTACATCATTAACTCCCTAGTCCTCCTCACAATCTCCTCAACCCTCCTTGTGTTCCAATCAGATTCGGAAGACCCTGAGGGGGTCTCCACAGGGAAATATGCCCTAGGGTTTGTGTGCACTATTGGCGCATCAGCTGGTTATGGGCTTGTCCTATCCTTGACCCAACTTAGCTTTAGGAGGGTCATAAGGAAGGAGACGTTTCGGGCAGTTTTGGACATGCTTGTGTACCAGTCTTTAGTGGCTAGTGTGATTATTTTGGTGGGGTTGTTTGCGAGTGGAGAGTGGGAGCATTTGGGGAGAGAGATGGATGAGTATGTGCCTGGGAAGGTGAGCTATGTGATGAACTTGGTTGGGACGGCAATTTCTTGGCAAGCGTTTGGAATCGGTGCAATTGGATTGATATTGGACGTGTCGTCCTTGTTCTCGAACTCGATTAGTGCAGTGGGGCTGCCGATTGTGCCCATCTTCGCTGTCGTGTTCTTTGGGGATAAGATGGATGGGATCAAGGTAATATCTATGGTCTTAGCCATTTGGGGGTTCGTTTCTTATGTGTACCAACATTATTTGGACGATGCCAAGTTGAAGGGTCAAAAGGAATAGTGTTGGTGAGGATGAGTTTAGTATAAGATAGCCACTAAATGCTCCAAATGCAAGAGTTCGTGAATGATTAAAGATGGTGGAGTGTTTTAGTTTGTGTTTAGCTAAGTTCAAGTAGAGATCTCGTGCTGTAACCACTTGAGGGAAAAGACGTGGAACTGAATAAGATGATTGAAAATGTTGCTAATACTTTGATTTTTTTTTCTCTATGCTTTGATTACAAGAAAGGCATCTTGTCTTTAGTGCCCATTTTGCAATTTAATCATTCAAGTTGGGTACTTATATGCTATTTGACTAATATGATAGTACTAGCTAATGTAAATTATTGGTGTTTACTGGGATCATAATATTAAATCGGGGACAGAAGAGATACTTAAATTGCTTCATGCAAAAAAGGTAAGAGTTGACTAAAGTTCTGTCTGGCTGTCTACAATCCTTTCAATTTCTTGTGCTACTTGGCAGAAGGGGGAATGGTTTTTTGGGCATATTCACCGGACAAATTGCACATGTCCTTGCGATTGATTGTACAAGAGCTAATAAGTTACAATATAACTAATTTTCGGACAGTGCATATATTGTAATAGTGGGTTTTCGTTGTGAAAAAATCGGATTGAGTAGTTAATTTCGACGACCATGATGTCATTAGTAAAAAAGAAAAGTGAAAAATTCTGGTGACCCAAAAGGTTTTTCCGGTGGCCTCAACTGTTCCTTTTCTGCATTCTTATTTATTTTCGATTTTATGGAATGTGACGATGGATTTACAAAGATCGGGCTTTTTTTTGGGTACGAAAAATGTCAGGCTTTAATTTCTTTATGGTAATTTCGGCTCTACATAATTAATGGGTCAAAAACTATAGAGCAAATCTTTTAAAGGAGGAAAGCCACAAAATAACCAAGTCAATATGTACAAAACATACTATCGTGGTAGTTGGTCATTACGTGGTTTAAGACTTTGTTTACAAGCTGAAAGTCGTAGGTTTGACATGTTGGGAAAACCTCTTACATATTTTGAAGATGGCAAAGCAATCTCTATTAATTAATATATGTATTTTAGTGTGCCGACGAAATGTTGTCTCCATACACAAGTTCATATATAGATGATGTTAACAATAAATTATCTTTACTCATGGAAAGCTTCCTTAGTTCACAAATGGAGAACAAATATTTAGTGGAAAGTGTTTAAGAGTTGAAAAAGTCTTTGAGAAAAAAGCATGGGACACGAGATCATTGTGGTGCTTGAACCGATCAAATAGGTGGAGAACAACTTGAAGGACATGAGTAAATCGATATGCTTGGAATAACCGAAATGTAGAGTATGAATAGATTGAGATTTAGTGTAGCTGCAATCATTGCAAGGAGTTGGTTGAGCATTGCGTCGAGTGCGTGTACTTGAAAAGCGAGCAATAGTTAATCTATAGGCGTTGTCAAAGGTTCCAAGAATTGCCCTATTGGATTCCAGCTTGGTTACTGAGCAGTATAGCTGAGAGATTGGAGCAGACTGAGTGGAAAGAGCCAAGCCACTATAAATTTTTTTGCAATCTCTTCTATCATTCGCTCTCTTTAAATTTCTTTTGAAAGACGATGTTTGCTCTGTCTCGCATATTTCCTCCACAAACACTGTTTCATCTTATACACATTACTTTGCACTTAAACACGACTCCTACGACAACCAATTCACCCTCCTTTTGGTTGTTAAGTTCAATACACTTCATAATTCGCCGGCCTACACTCTGTCTAGGGAAATCTTGGTTATTTTGCAAAGGTTGGGTGTAGATTCAGGTGTATCATGAGTCTTGTGCTCTCTACTCGCATTGTGGTGAGATGATGGTAACAAGTTCGCTAAGTAAGCAACGGTGCAAGGGCACACCTACACCCTTAAACTGAACATTCCTTATCTATAGTTGGCCAACGCTGGACAACCTTTTAAGCAGTCAGATATGTATAAAATACAACAATAATGAGCCAGACGGAACTTCTGATATGGTTACTTGAGCCATATCGAATCAATCCATACACTGTCCTTCCTAAAGATTTGTCTAGCGAGTAAGGAATAAAACTCCGAGAGTTGCGTGGGTGGAATTGGCGCACCATTTAGGATTTCAATGCTTTAAGCCCCCTAAGTTTTTTTGATTACAAATCTACTTAAACAGAACTTAACAACTAGAAGACATAAGCAAGAAGTTCAAATCATGGACCCACTTTGAGTATTTGCATACAACCACAAGAGTATAACCAAAAACAAAAAGAGAGAGAGATAATTCCACTAAAAATCCTAAATTATGCCTATTTTAAAACCAATACACCAAATTTTATTTTATGTCATAATAATCCCCAAACATATACGAATTTGCCAACCCTCTATCATAGTTCCATCCAAGGCCGTCTTTATAAGTCCTACGTGGTGGCTTATGTGGTCAACGACAGGCAAATGGAGCTGCTGATGTGTATCCCACGCGGCTCTAGTGAAGCCTAAACGACATTGATTATAGAGGTAAATAATTTTAGCTTCACATTTCTTGCCGAAATCGATGTTGTTTTGGCTTCATTGAAATTACGTCATAGCCAATCTATTTTTACTTTAACCAGATCTGGCCATGGTGTCGATGAACTTCGAGGTCAGATTTGGCTTCAAAGCTTGCGGCCATCGAGCTCGAAGCGAGCGGCATGGCCATTTGAGGTCAAAGCCATATCTGATGAAGCAAACCCACAATTCCACCGATACTCCAGTCAGAAAATGCAGATTCAATGCGTTCAAATGTTTTGCTCGTTGCCGAGCCATCATCGATAAATAACAAAGTCTAGATTACAAGGACTGAGTTGACAACCAGGGCTTTGTGTTCGAAGGATTCAAGAAAATCTTTATCCTTCCATTTTTCTGCGGGCCTATGTATGATTCAGAGGGCACGGCTTGAGAGCTCACGGTTCTGCAGCTTCTTTTTCTTCTTGTTCTTGTGCACTGGGCTCACCGGAGTGAAATCCAAAAAACAGAAATAAAACTTGGTTCTCTCTTTAGTTGTTTTCATTCCTATTTTTTTTTTTTTTATCTTTTTTAAATTGTCAAGTTTTTCTAATGAAGCGGTTGGTCGGCATCACACCGGTGCCGTTTGTCTTAAGAAAGAAATAAATAACATAAACCCAAGTTAGCATTTTTCATTAGCTCATTAGATAGAGGTAAAGGAGGGACTTGATTGCACCAATTTGACAAGATATAGAAATTTATTCCATTTTTTAAAAAATTTTAGGATTAAATTGCACTTTCATGCTAATTGTAAGACTTTTGGTGCACTTATCCCTTTAAAATTTAATGTTCACCAACATGGCTTATTTTCAATGGAATTCAAATTCATGAACAACGAAAATTTTCAGCCAAATATGAAATTCTACAAAGATACTTCAGTGCCCACTAATTCTCATTCATAGGCGTAGTTGTCCAATCAAATTAGGGTATGCATTTCAACGAAATGAATTAACATTTTTCCATATATGATTCAAATAGTATCATGATTTGTTAAAATTAAATTAAATATTGATCATTCTTACTATGGATATAATATCTAATTTTGATGGCAAAATTACCAAAATATTCTTAAACATATTACAAATTTTCCAATTTAGTCATAAACCTTTATTTTTAGCCAATTCAATTCTAAACATTTTGCAATTGTGCCAATTCAATCCATTCGACAAATTTGGCCAGCCAACGCCGATGTGGATCCTAACCGATTCTAGCCTTCCAACCAACGCCGAGATGGACAATTTTTAAATAATATTTTTATTTTTATTTTCTTTTTTCTTTTTCTTTTTATCTTTCTCTTCTTCTTCTTCTTTTCTCTCTCTCTCTCTCTCCTCCTTCCTTCTTCCTCCAGTCGGTTGCCAAACCTCAGTGACTAACCAAAGGCATTGGCTGGCAAGGCTCGACCTAGCGATGGCTTGATGAGGTCAAGCCTCGCCAATGACCGGCAACCGATTGACGTCCATGTCAACCCCAGCCTGCCAAATTTGGTTAGATAGACTGAATTGACATAATTACAAAAGGTTTAGAACTGAATTGGGAAAAAAAAGAAAAGATTTGGGACTGAATTGGAAAAATTGCAATAAATTTAAAA
The DNA here is from genome assembly GCA_014182395.1 of Eucalyptus sp. ANBG9806169. NCBI lineage: Eukaryota > Viridiplantae > Streptophyta > Magnoliopsida > Myrtales > Myrtaceae > Eucalyptus > Eucalyptus sp. ANBG9806169. The sequence goes on along the minus strand of CM024576.1, from coordinate 3,286,022 downwards.
CTGCTTCAATATTTTTCCTAATTTTAACCAATCAGAGCAGTGGCAAGGACTTCAACCACCTTACTAGATATTCAGATCATCAAGACTTCAACCATTTTATATTAGCGATAAAGCCTCCAACCACTAAAAGTTGGTTCGTGAAAAGGAATCAAAGATCGTGCTGTTTGATTAAAGATCAAGCTTCCAACGCCCTCGAATTGTCCTTATGTGATGAGCCAAAGATAGAGTCATTAAGGCTGCCAATATTCAAATGGTAGAGATTATCCTACTCGGTGGAAAATTGCGCCATTTAAGCCCTCACACTGTCTTCTAATTATTAAAGAAAGAGAATCATAAGGATTCTCGAATTCATTTAAAAAATAGAGAATCTACCCATTTATTTACTAAATGCAAATTTGGGTACACTGTTTTATATTCTTCATATTGCAGATAAATTGAAGAAACCCATTTAAGAAGAACAGAATAAACTATTGTCATTTGAAATTACGACATATACTATTGAAGTAATTTTCAACACATGAAATTTACACTGACTAGAGAAATTCATTGAATTCAATATATTAAAATTATGGATAAGAACAAAGTTCGTGAGTTATAATTTTACCTACATAACTTTTGTTTTTCTATCTACAATTCAAATATTTGAGCTTAAAACTACAAATATAGATAAAGAGAAAATATCTCAGAATATATATTTACTTGTATAGCTTACCATACAAAATTAAAGTATTAACAGTAAAGAAAACCCTTAATAGAAAAGTAAACAAAAGTAGAAATATGTAATTGAATTGTGACTTATTTTATTCAAATAATTAGATTTAGTATCTCAAAACATTTTTACTCTCTTGGGCTTAATTAATGGGTTAAAGAAAAAGAAATAAAACCCAGCCCAAAAGAAGTAACAAGTAGGGTCCAAGAGTAAGGGTAGGCTGGATGCGTAGTGGGCTGAGAACTTGGCTAAAAGAAATATGGGTTAGGTAAATAGGCCCACTTGATTATTATTATTTTTAATGAAAAATTATTTACTTTCTTTATTCTTGTGATCTTTTTATCCATGCTTAGTACAATAGCACCTTTTTATTTATTTTTTATTTTTGCATTTTTTTTTTTCATCATTATATTCTTTGTATTTCTCCTTCTTATTTTTTTTTTTTTATTTAACAAAAATAAGGTGTCAACAAGGTTCAAGGATGAAAATGTTTGAAAATTTTCATCCTTGAACTTCAATTTATATATGAGTGTATTTGAGCTTAGTGGTTTGCATTTGCCATGCTCTTTTTGGGAAACGTTTTGTCGGTGCTATTAGCATCATAAAAAAGGGTCACAAGGCTTGGATTCTCATTTTTCCATCATTGTGCTTAACACTTCTATATTGGGAAGCCTGAAAGATGACTTTTCCATCGAGAATTATGATCAATGAACAATGGTTTTTTGTACATTTGAGAATTAACAAAGTCATTTCGACAATCTAAAGTCCTTTGAGTGACTCAAGATTTATGGCAAGAGCTTAAGTTTTTCAACAAATATTATGTTTACATGATAATTAAGCTACATCAAATCCATTTAAATTGTGAATTTCATGGATCCTCTCTACATTATAACATGTCGCTCATTACTTCTAATTTTTAATAAGATGAAAGACCCTATATGTATGCATATATAAAAGAATAAACTATACGTTAGGGATGTCGCTGAGAGATTTAAATATTTGGCCATAAAAGAGTCTTTAATTATACTATTAATACAAAATGTTATGGAAAATTGTCTTCACATGTGTTATTATGTTGACATTTCATTATGTGTCTCTTATAATATATGTTCTCATCTTATATAGGGTTAGGATGAATGGGAAGTCAACATTGATTTGCCTTTTCCATATTGAAAAATTATTTAGATGTCTAATGCTTAAATATGTTGGGGGGAAGATGGTTTAGTATGTGTAGATATCAGCTCAATAAGTTATGAAAGGGTTCATCATAGACATCAAGAATGGGGTAAATGGTAAATTTGAAAAGTTTTATTTTAACTTTTCTCAAAATTCTTTGGAAGATGGTTTGAAATACATATTCAATTATATAACTATTGTTGATAAACTTTTCTATTGTTTGCAATGAGGGTGTGTTGAGGTTTATGGAGAATATTTTGATAATGAGGTAAGTAAAGGCGCTAGTTAGGGTGTTTATCATGGTAAGGACATTTGGTGAGGGTGCCAGTGAAAGTGTTGGTCAAGATGAGGACATTGGTTAGGATGTTGGTGAGGGCTTGGTTAGGATGTTGAAACTGATTCAAATAACATGCACTTAAATTTCCTAGCCAATGCAAAGTTCTTAATTAATAATGAGGATAGGGATCATGAAAACCTTATAAAGGAATAAAGAATTTTAGGGAATTCCACAGGATGGTCATAAGGGGTTGGATTATAGAGCAACCATTCATAGAGATTTTACCATCCCAACAATCTATAAAATAATAAACTAATCCCCAACTATTTAACGTGATCATTGTTGAAACTGGTTACCAGACAAACTATTATGGAAGAAATGGAGATGAGGGTTCTAGATTTTGATATAGAGTGAGAAGATATTGATGTGACATGAAGAAGAAGTAGATTTTTAAGGCATGGCCCTAACTATGCAGCAATTGTTTTTACTATATCTAAAATATCTAATTATGATAGATAATTTAAAAATGTTCTCATAAAGTATTTAATGGTCGAGTATAGAGAAATTAAAATTTGTCAAGAATGAAAAGAAATTTGTCAAAGCTAAGGCTCCATTTGTTTTGCCAAAAATATCTTTTGAGAAAACATTTTTTGAATTTTTCGATATTTGGCATAAGGAAATGAATAAATCAAGGAAAAAATATCCATCAACTGAAAAAGGTTTTTAAAATATGGGAAAATGACTTATGCTTTCTAAAAAATGGATATTAGTTTTTCCACTTTATGAGATAAAGCTCTAACTCTTAAGCTAGAGAGTCTCTGTAATTCATTTCACTCCACTCCCAACCTAACCAACATGAACAAGACTCTTGCAAGATTCAAATTAGTTCTTCGTTGTCTTTGACGATAAATTCATTTGATCCAATCAACTGCCATGAGTTCTCTCTCCTAAGTACACCCACACATGGTGTGGCGAAGCAATCATTTCTACGTCATCTACTTTCTTCTTAGGGTTTAGCAATTATTTGTATGACGTGAGGTCGACGTGAATATATGGCAAGAAACAAGCTCTCTTGCTAGGTTCACGATGCTTTGCAAGGGCATACTAGTGGTGCTTGCAAGAGGCCACATTGTAGTGCACATCCTCTTGGTGATTGTTAATTATCTTACTATAATTTATGCAAAGTATTGTTAGTCCGCTTGTTAATATTTGGATGTTTTGTTTGTCAAGATTAGTGGCCTGAGTTGCTTTATGTTGGGAAGTGGAAGTCCGAGAGGTGGATCTTTGTGGTCCATTGTATGATTGTTGCTGCAATGGCAAATTTTGCTACATAGAATTGGGTGTCAAAATTGCTATTTGTATATTTGATTTTGCTATGATTTCTCTCTATTTTGATTCACTTTCCACTTTTGTATTATGAATACTCACAATGGCTTTTGTGGTGTATATGTAATGGCTGGCAATTGGTGATGGAAATTTTGTGGTGGCCAAAAATGCTAAGTAAAATGTGCATCCAATGTTCTCAGTATGAAGGGCATATATATAGTTCTAGTGTATGTGAGCTCTATTATACGATTTATGTAAATATATATTGGTATTTGGTTGGTATAAGAATATGTGATAATTTATGTATTGCGTTGATGAGTGTTGAGTTTTTGTTTTGAGTTTTGGTTTGGAGTTTTTAAGTGTATACAAAAAATAATGGAATGAGCAAAGGAAAATTTTTTTCTTATCAAATAAAAGAAAATGTTTTCCAGTTAATTTTTTAGGTTTAAACTAAACACAAGAAAAAACTGTCATTGACTTCATGAAAAAATATTTTCCATAAATGTCACATTTTTCACGAAACAAACGAAACCTAAATGTGTTGATGAAATTTGTTCTTCGAAGATATTTGCATCTTTTGATGTTAAAACAAGATAATTCCAAATGAAGACCAACCAAGAAGAGTGTACATGTAGCATTAACTTCAATAATAAGAGGGTCACCACTTCTTGATTGGCCAAACACTATATTGGTACAATTAGTGTCACACCCCAATCCTCGAGCGCGTGCCCATCCCGACTTGGTCGATTAAATAGAAACGTCCCATGACACATCGCTGACCCATTCATTTTAATATGCATGCAGAACCATATAAATAATCCCCAGACAATAAAACAATGGGATAGGAAAGTAGGGTCACAAATTTTCAAACCAAAACGAGCCTTTTATAAACAACCAGGTCTATTCACAATACCAGATTGTTTACAAAAATATCAGCTTAACAAAAAGGGAATTGTCTTATGACCCTCTAGTCAGACACGTTCGCCGATTTTTCGGTCTTCACCTTCCCACACTCTGGGGCTTCCGGTCCTTCACCAACATCATCTAAGGACTTAAAATTGGTTATACAATAACTAGTGAGACAATGTCTCAGCAAATTCCAACCCCTAAGACTTGATTAAGAAGGAAATACACCTTGAGGGCTGCCTAGGCACAACCACGAATTAGAGGACTTACCTTGACCTCAGTTTCCTTCCTACAAGTCAATACAATTCACAATTCGTCGGATCACATCAACAAAACAATTCACCATATCGGATCGAATCATCGATCAATCAACTCAATCGATTTCATGTCATCAGACCATCACATGGTCAAATCAATACTATTTATAAAGTCTGACTACCTTGCGGACAGCGTAATCTAAGCTAAAAAATAGATAATAGCTTGCCTCAAAGGCTAAAAGAAAATAGTATACTGCCCTCTTTCTCTAGATGACCTATCAAGCCATCGAGCTGATATCGTATACTAACATCGCTCACCGAAGTTGTGCGAACCTTACTTGCTCACCAAAGCTGTGCGGACCTTGATTGCTCATCGAAGCTATGTGGACCTTAATTGCTCACCAAAGCTGTGCGAATCTTAAGGTATATTGCTACTATAAACTAAGGTACCGAGCCTGTAGGCTGATACTGTATACCATTCTACTCAACCAATTATTTCTCAACTTTTATCATACCCGATAAAAATGCTCATGTGTGGGTACACGATCGGCCTTAGCAAAATACAACATTTTCTCACTTGAAAATCCCACTAATTTCAAAAGTCCACAAATCCATTTTTGGCACTGTAAACCAATGCCTGATAATTTTCCATTTAATTACTGAAATTAAATAAATTTAGGAATAAATTCCTAAAATAAAAATCACACTCAATCAGCATAAATTAGGGCTAAATTAAATAAACAGATCACACCATTACAATCAGTATAAAATTCCAGTCACCGGCTATCCTGGTTTAATTTGGGAAAATAATTAAATAATTAAATAATTACAAAAATTAATTAATAAATGCAATAAATGGAAACTTAGGCTCGTAAAGCCTAATCGGAAGCCGAGATGAACACGGAAAATTTTCAAACTACTTTAGATAAATACTAGAGCTTGTCTAGGCCCTGATTACATTAAACTATCTATCTAATGTGCATTGGTAATTAATCTAATTGCTAATCTAATCTAACTATCCACATAATCTGTACTTAACTTAAACTAATCAACCATTAAGCGACATTAACCCACTAAGCGAGGATTAGTGAGTTAAGCTCACTTATTTAGCGAACCGCTCAGTTCAAATCGATGGGGACGCAACAGGACTCGATCTTCTCCAAAGCGAGCTTGGCAACCGAGGTTGGGAACAACCTCAAAACGGGCCAAACAACCACTTTGAGACCCACATGGTTTGGTCTTTGTTCGGTGCTGAGGGAGAGCTCTTCCAGTGGCTAAACGGTGAGGCAAGAGTGGAGGAGGCAGTAGGGGTTGGCTGCGGTTCCAGGCAAGGGTAGGCCGGTGGCGAGACGGCGGTGCACACGAGCTCGAGCAACTCCTAACTATGGCCTGCTAGATGGCAAACCACTGCTGGACACACGAGCTGGCAAGGACGACGGCCAAGAGTGGCGGAGGTGCACGCTGCAGCGGTGCGGCTCCAAGGCGCAACGACGAATGGCGAAGGCTCCTGGCTTCGGCGTGCGGCTCCGATGGAGGAGGGGGTATGCTCAGCTAGTCCTCTACAACTTGCTAAGCTCAAATGTGAAGAAGGAGGAGAGGGGGTGTCGACCGAAGCAAGGGAAAGGGAGAGGGGACCGGCTGGCTGGAGGGGACCACCACTTGCCTCATCCTCATCTTGTTGTCCCCCTTGGCTGACCTCATCACCTCAGCTGGCTTGCACAGCAATTTCCCAGCCCAATATGCCCTTTCTAGAAGCTTGAGATGGTCCAAATGTTGTGGGTGGCGGGGGGCTACGAATTTGCATAGGTTTTCCTCCAATTGGAACTCAATTGCTTCTTGAATCAACCCAATTTGGCCTCTATAAATTCAACCAACACCTCAATGATCCAATTAGTATTTTTCCTCACCAATTGACCTAACTTGCATCCCAATTGCACGATCAAAAACGATCCCCAACATTTTCTGGACAAAAACGGCCATACCTCGACTTTTTCCCAAAAAGTCTCGATTTGCGGAAAAATCTTCTGAGACTAAGTCGACGTTCCTAAAATGACTCGTGACATGATAGAACTTCTAATTTCTGAAATCAGATTTAAATTCACGATTAATTTCAATCCGACGCGATTTTAGCGTGACCTAGGCTACCGGGTAGCTTTCAAAAAAATTTTAGTACAAAAGACCCGTGGTCGATTTTCTTTAGGCCACAATGAACCCATTCAACACATTGGCGACTCTCGGTGATTGTAAAAACCTCGAGATTTCGATTACGGACACAAGGTACCAAAATAACAGAAAAATCAGTCTAGTGTCAGCTGATGAGAATTTTGTAATTTAATGGAGTCACCCACGTTTAGCCACACATCTCCGTCGAACCAACCTATCTCTGATCTCTAATCAATTTTTTCTTTTAACTATGCCGTAATGACTTCTAAAGATGAGCACGGGCAAGTAGCCGATTCCTGATTGAATTCTCAAGTCTATTACATTAAAATTCCTTAATGGCTTTTCCATGTAGTCTAGTTATCTCAAGAGTGATCAGCTCTGAGAACAACCCTATAGGCGCGTCGATGATAGGCCCGATTAATTTAATTGAAAGCAGGAGTGAAAAATTCAAGATGTCACAATTAGAGCAATGCCAATTATGAAAACCATTGCTTTCTGGGAGCTTATCAAGGATTTATTGGGCTTAAATGTAAGTATGAATTAGTATAGTAAAAGCTAAACCGCTTGCATTTATAGTTTTTATGAGAAACTATAAAAAGAAATATGCAAAGTTGTGGGATTATATAGAGAAACTTAGAGAAACAAATCTTGGGAGTATTGTTTTACATTGAAAGTTGAAAAGCTCGGCATGCTCTCAAATATATTGTTTTGAGAGAATGTACATCTATTTTGCTGCATGTTAAAAAGGCTTCCTTGATGGATTTAAGAAAGTTGTGGGGTTAGATGGTTGTTTCTTAAGGGAATTTGTGAAGGAGAGATCATATATGTCGTTGGAAGAAATACAAACGATTAGATATTCCTAATTGTTTGGATAGTTGTTAGAGTTCAGAGTGGAGACACCTAGACTTGGTTCTTGACAATTTTGGTGTGGGCTTTAACATTATAAACACGTAAGGACAAGGCTAAGTCATCATTATTTCTTGTTTTATTATTACATTTCTTAAATGATCACATCTGTAGTATGTTGTTTTCATTGGAATCATATTTTGTAGGGCCTTCTAAAAATTGTGGTTGAGTTGTTATTTGCCGTTGAGTATAGAATGTGTACTAAACACATTTATGCCAATTGTATAAGGGGATATAGTGTGATAGCCCAAGTGGTGGTGCGCGGGGAGGAGGGATGGTGGTACATCCGCGCCTCAGTCCTCGAACGTGCGCAGGGAGGGGCACGTCTCTTGTCCTACATCGCCTAGGGACGGAGTTTTGGACTGTCTTATAAGGCAATGGGCCCTCTAACTATACATACTCGTTTTCTTATGGTAGTATGAGCTACCCCGAGAAGAACAAAATCGTGAGGACTTAGTGTTCAAAGCAGACAATATGTGTATAGTGGAGACCTAGGATGTTACAAGTGGTATCAAAGCCAACTCTTGACCGCATGTGGGGCCATAGCGAGGACGTTGTGCTCCTAAGGGGTGGAGAGTGTGACAGCCCAAGAGGCGGAGCGCGGGGAGGAGGGATGATGGTGCGTCCGCGCCTCGGTCCTCGAACGCGCACAGGGAGGGGCTTGTCCCACATCGCCTAGGGAGGGAGTTCTGGGCTGTCTTATAAGGCAATGGGCCCTCTAACTATACAAACGCATTTTCTTGGGATAATATGGGCTGCCATGAGAAGGACTTACTGTCCAAAGTGGATAATATGTGTATAGTGGAGACTCAGGGTGTTACATACCAATGCAAAGACTCTTTTGGTAGAGTGTTAAGAATAGCAATATAGTAGAGCATGATGAACACACTCAACCATTGAAGCAAATCATTTCTGCTATATATCATAATTTGGTTCAAATAGAACCAAAGCATTGGCTCAGGGCTTTCTTCATCATTGGGGTCAAATGTAAAATAGTTAACAACAATTTATGTGAGGCATTCAACAAAAGAATCATAGATGTAAGGTATAATTTCATTTATATTATGTTGGAGGAAATTAAGATAATGATAATTATAAGGATGCATACGCAAAGGGATGCATGTGCTACTAGAGGAGAGACTATAGTACAATAATCGTAGAAAAGTTGAAAGAAAATAGACTTTGCGCAACTTATTGCTAAGTTATACGGAAATGGTGATATTGCATATGAGATGACAGATAATAATGAAAAGTATGCGGTTGATGTATTCAAGAGAGATTGTACTTGTAAAAGGTGGTAGCTTACAAGCATCCTTTGTCCTCACACTATTTTTACTTTAAATCATAGGCAAAAGGATGCATATGATTTGTGGATGAGGGTCGCAAGAAGGCAAAGTTCTTAACTGTATATCAATACATGATGATGCTAGTTCAAAGAGAGAGATTTTGGGAAAAAAAATAACAAGGAAGACACTTGAACCACTTTTAGTCAAGGTGAAGCCCAATAAACGTAAATATAGAAGATTAAGGGGGGAAAATAAGGTGGCAAGTGGAACTAGGATGTCCAGGAGATGAATGAAGATGACATATCGAACTTATAAGAAAGATGAGACATAACAGTATGACATGTCCAGTAAAGAAGGTTGGGTCTGCAACTTCACAAACACAACTGTCAATGTGATAACATATGGTAAGTACTTCTATTTTCATTGCGGCATACTTGTTTCATGGATAAAACTTCAAATGAATATTACTCTTTCATAGGTGCAAGTGGCAATGTTGGTGTGACATCAATTGCTAGTCCCTCTCCTAGGACTTCTATTCATGAGACTATGAGTAGTGTTTCATTAGATTTAGATGTACGAGCAAATTCTTGTTAACTAACAAAATTTAATAATATCAAGCTAAGAGTACAAGTGCCAGATAGGGCAAGAGATAAAGAGTTGATATACAAACACAAGTTGAATCAACATCACAAGCAATTGCAATTGAACTTCCAATTAAAGCAATAAGCTCATCAAGAAAGAAGAAAAATATTAAGAGCAAGCTACTCCAACATCTAAGAAGAAGTTATAGGAAGTGGTATTGTAGCTATGTTTTGTTTGTTGCTGATGGGTTCGATGAAGTAGCATTGTGGCCCATATTTTTTTTGTCAATGATAGGTTGACTCTGTAAAGTAGTGTTATGTTTTTCTTTTCTTTTTTTGACTCAATGATGGTTCAATGACTTGGTTAGGGGATCAACAAAGTAGTATGCTTGTAATAACTCCTTTATTGCAATGAAATGAGCAATGAAATGAGTTTTTGCTTATCGATGATAAGTTAATTCAGTGAAATGTTGTGGGTTTTTTTTTTTGGCTTGATGATGCCTCATTGCTTAGTTGGGGGATTGGTGAAGTATTGTGTTTGTAATCCCTCCTTTATTGCAATGAAATATTGTTGTTCATTTTGATAAATTGAGATTTACTTGTTGTTACTATTACCCAGGTTTATTTGTACACTGATCATTGTTCAACTATCAAGATACCGTCAAAGTGAACTAGATAGAATAATGCTCATGGGAAATGCTATAAAAGGTTGTTCAGTACCACTTCAAAAAATTTCTTGACGTAAGAATTGTGCTCTATAAACTGTACAAGTATCAACATTGTGCACATACTCTTAACAATTTGTTGCTTCCTTCTTTGATGGAAACTTGAATAAAGGGATAAGAAAGAAAATTGACAGGGTGGCTTTTGTTTTTCTTTAGCTTCTTGCTAAAAATGTATATTAGTGAACATGTATGTTATACGAAACTAATTCCTTTTATCCCTATTAGCTTCTCCTTTTCCTTTAAAACTAGTGCTACTCAAGTCATGAGATTTCTTACCTATATTCGTGATTTAAGAAGCATTTGTTTCCAAACAAAATTTGGACTATAAAAAATCCAAACATCATAAAGAATATTACCACAAACATATGTGTTTTTCAGATGCAAAAACCCTTCACTTCATTCATCTCACAAACAGAATAAACATACATGTACACAACATATTGATGAATACAAAACATGTTCAAAATAACACACTTTATGGCAAATTCATAGCGTGTTATTACTATAAACATCAACATCACAACCATCATTATCTTTTACTTGGAATTTTTTGCTTCAAGTCTACGGAATGTTGTTCACATATTTCATTATGCCTTGAGAGATCTAACTTTAGTGTCTATCGAGCAATCATTATCCTCATTATAGGTTGACATTGCTCCAATGAGATCTTTGGACACACTCCTTGTCGATTGATTGATTTCACAATCAACACAAATAGAAAAAGCCACAACTTTCCCCTCTATTGTTGTGGTTGTATCTTGGAAGGTTGTGGTTTCGTCTTCCTTAATTGTTCTTCGTCCTTATTGTTCATAGAGGAGATCTAAAGCCACAATAGCAAAACACAAACATGTTGTTGTTGATTGGAGGGACTGACCTCATCAATTGTGATGAATTGGCGAATCTCTTCTTCGCTAATCTTCACTATCATTTCTAGTGCAACTACTATTTATGCTTCCAAAATCACCACTAGAGCTTCCTTTTGTGATTTTGCCATCTGAAAGGGAAAAAGTGAAGATAGCATAAGATTAAAGAGAATTCAAATGTACGATTCTAATAGTCAAGGCAATAAGCAAACATGTTGAATAGAGGCCATAAAATGAAAGCTTCTAGTTGGAACATTTCCGATATGAACAAATGCTATAAGAGAATTTAAATGCATTCATAATCAAAAAGTGTACTCTTCAAGTATTTTTCTTAGGGATTGTTGTGTATCAAGCCATCGCTAGAGTCACCAATCACCACCACCGTCCACCATGACGATTTTCAACTAGTTATGTCATAAATCACTGAGACAAATGGTAAATAACATAAGAGAAGTTGGTTGCGACCAGTGTGAAGTTCACAAGAAAATTACCATGTGTATCAATAATTTCAAACCATATCTCTCAATGGGAACCACTATTGAGGATGCGTTTAATTGGACTTTTGGGGAAAGCCTTTGAGAAAATGCAAAGGACTTAAAGTCCAAAGAGTTATGTAAAATGCAAATTGTGTTTAGTAAATTGTAATCTAAAAGTTCATTGTGATGTGCCTTTGAGCAAAATAGTGTTTGGAAAATTTTATATTTACAAAAGACTTTTGTGATTAAAAAAAAAAAAAAAAAAAATAGTTGGTTGGCAAAGGGCAAGCGGCTGCTAGTGATCGAAATCTGATACTAACGGCCGACGTCTTATGTTGAAGACCTCAAGCAATTGTTGGAGAGCATCGATGAGAGCCACTTGGGGTTAGGCGACCCCCAACGAGGGTCGTGCAACCCAAGCGAAGGCCACCTGAGGTTGCGTGACCTTGGTAAGGGCCGCCTAGTCACACGTCGCTAAGATCACTACCAAACTCATCATCACATCTTCTCCTCCTCTTCATCTTAACCACCATCATCTTCTTCTCCAACATCTCTCAATCTCTCTTCTTAAGGACCACAAAGAAGCAAAAGCCCCGATAGTCCAGCGTCGGAGGGCCTCCCCCTCTTCGACCTCCTATTCGAGGAGATCGTGTTCATCCTCGACTTCCTTGACCAAGAAGTGCTCGACTGCAAGTCCTCCCTCTCGTCTACCGCTTTTCCCATGCCATCGAGTCCCATCACTGCAAGTCCCTCCGCCCCCTCCGCACCGAGTACCTCCCCACGACCCTCGACCACTACCCAAAGGCCACCGACCTTGACCTCTCCCTTTGCCCCCGCGTCACCGACACCTCCCTCATTGTCATCGCCGTTGCCCGCAACGACTCCTTCTGCTCCCTTGACCTCTTCAAGTTCCGCTAGGCTGCTGGGTTGTGACTGCTCAAGCGACCCAAATATGGGTAGTCACAACTTGCGGGGGGTCACGCAACCCAAATCGACGGCCCCACTCTATGGTCACGCAGCGCAGTGACTCACAGAGGTCGCCTGACCCTCCGGCGATGATCGCCTGGGCTACCGTGACCGCGCCGGCATCTCTCGAGTTGTCGCTAGCCCCTCGCAGCTAAGTACAACCAAGTCGGCCATGGGAAACAAGGAAGATGAACAGTGTCACAAAACAAGGGTACAAAGTTGGTGAGGATAGTTTCAGGAAAAAAAAAAAGTTGCACAGTGTCAGCTGGCATGCTAAGAAAGCTGAAAGCCCAAAGTAGCCCCAAAGCAGCCTCCTACTTGCCTTGGGCTTTAGCCTTTTAAATGGCCACTTTTCTTCAAGTGGGTTTGCAAAATTTTGCCAAACGCCCAATATTTGGCCTAAGGGGTTTTGGATGTCTAAAGTCCCTTCCAAATGCTACTCCTATATGCACACTTAATTGGCATTGACTGGGTATCCACGTAAGCATTTTCGGAGCTAAATTGCTCAGGAAGACTAAATTGACAAATTATCTAATGTCTATGGACTAAATTGATAAAATTAAAATATTTACAATTGCCGTACAGTAAATTTTGGACTTATCAGCTGTCGATCACCACCATGATGGAATAACGCTACCATTAGTAAAATCGACACGAGCATCATCATCGTCAACCACCACGCGGTCAACGAGGACTACCGAACCCCACTAGCAGAACCAAACTTATCCACCACTACCATAAGCATCACCAGACCTAGCCTCCGCCACCACCACACGTTTTGCCATTCGTCCAAGCAACACCACAAACAGACAAACTCCAATTTGAGGTTGGGGCCCCAAATCGGAACATACGACCTTCGAAGCCAATAAGATCACATAGTTTCAACCTTGTAATTTAGAAGATTTAAATCAAGGTTTATCTGCTGCAGAACGGGTAGAGATTCTTATGAACCGATCTCAAATAGCAGGTGGAAGAAGTTGTTGGATGGACATCAGTCTTGTTCGTCTCCCTGTACAATAGCTTAAAAATACACGAACTCACCAAACTTTCCCAAAAATTCCACGGTGTCTACTTACTTTTGGATTAGTAATAGTGAGGTGCTTCGATAGTCTCAATGTTTAACTGGACAATGGTCCTTTTGTTTGGTTCAATCATTGTATCTCGTTTTTTAAATTTTTTCTAGTTCATGATGTTCTACGGTTCACCTAAATATTCCTTGACTTGCAGGGATTTTGAAAACGATGGGAGTTTAAGTTGTTGACTGAGTGAAAAGTTGCTGGACCTAAATAGTTTAAAGAGTATTCATTTATGTCCACCTTCGTTGGACAATTAAAGTTTTCCTGAGGTTGTATTGGTGATGTTTGCAAATAAAATATGGTCATTTTTCAAATTAAGGATTAAATTTTTGTGTTAGTTCTGCAAAAGTGAAGGAGACGGAAACTTAATTTAAAAATCACGTATCTTTACTAGTAGGCATCATTAAATAATCTAAATATGCAAAGTGAAGTGATTTATCATATATTTTATAAAATTGAGCCTACATAAGAGTGCTACACGTCGATAATTTCTGCAAAGGAAAAAAAACTACGTTGATTTTGCGCAGACAACAACTACGTATTTTCATGCATAGCATATCCCCTATTCGGTTGATCAACCGTGTCCCTCCTTTCTTTTGGGAATTTACGTAATGACGTCCTTGTTAATCTCAACTAACATGAACTAACAAGATAACTATCAAATCATCTCATCTTTTGGGGTCTCTTTTCTTTTTTTTATGAACATGACTTTAGGAACATCAGTCCACTTTACCCAAAAATCTACCAAAGTATATGCATAATAAACGGGTTGTATTCCGACCCCAGAAAAAAGGTCGTATTAAATTAGTTCAGAGTTCAGACAACATTGCAGCAACAGATGAAGGAAAACGCTAGGTAATGAGCTAAGACTGACCTACGATGTTAAGTTACCGGACGATTTATTAAACTCTTAATGGGGATGGAATATCATCCGCTTGCTTAATGTCAACTTATGGTCCATCACATTATTGAACACATCAAATTTGCAGAACCGGTTTCTTATATACACGTTGTTTCTCACGTCTATTTCCCTTTTGAATAATTAATATTTTTGTGCCTTGACGAAAATGGACATTTATCAGGTATATATGTTAGGGAGAGTAGCGTTCGGGACACGTTCACACATGGGAACCTCTTCTTCTTCTTTCATCTCTGATAGGTTTCTGTCTTAACACTCTCTCAGCTTTCCTAATAATTCTGTCAGTCTCTTCTGGGTTCTCTCTCTCTTTCTCGTCATGGGAGAACTAGCTCATCATCATCCTCAGGGGATGAACCTCCACGTCCCAGGTAAGTCCAGTTCTCTGAAGAGTTTACGAATATCTGAATTATTTGAGCTTTGCAATGGAATTTATGCATGGATCATTAGAAGCAAAAATGATGAAACGAATTGAGATGGGCCCAAAAGAGAGATGGGGAAAATAACCACCATGCGTATGTTCACTTCTCTCCCTGCAACTCTGTGTTTTGTCTTGTTTTGTAAAGTATATGCATATATATATATGTGTGTGTGTGTGTGTGTTGAAGGTCCAGATGGTTAAATTCTTCATGTGAACAAGCTAAAATTTTAAACATCGTGAGCTCCTGCTCCAGGACTTTTGATGAATCTTGGGACTTTTAACTTCTGCTTCTTCATCTGGACAAGCAAGAATACAAAAGCGCTTTTCTCAACCTATAATTTTTTTGTCATCCTTCAATGCAAGAGATCGAAGTTTTCAGGCGTTGGTCTTAGGTAGGTGGTCCAATGAATCGCCTTTCTCTTAATTCTTATCTTGGTATTTATGCCATTTTCTTATCAATAATTGATATTTTGCATGCATGAACTTCTGAGCAAATGATCTTGACCAAACTCTACGTCTGTATCAGTTCAAGAAAATCAAGCATGATGCATTATGTTTAATCTAGTGGTGACTAAAAATTGGACCTACCTTGAGCATCTGTTTGCTTTTGACCAATTGAGTGATGATTAACTGATGGATTAAATAGGGAAAAAGCATCATTGGTATAGTGGTTAATGAAGGATCTAATATATATTTTTAGATTAGGTCATGGTACAGATTAGATTTTCATCAACACCAAGTACAAATAATTTCATGTTTGGGCCATCTTCCTGGGTTTGGAATTTAGTCTTATGCATTTATGATTTTCGTTAGATATTTCATGGATCAATGTTTATGGAATTAAGGAAGGCTTTATCTTTGTTAAAATAAAAAGCCAAACCCATTTAAAATAATTAGAATCATGCGTAATTGACAATGTCAAAACTACAGTTTGTCTAATTCAAAGCATGTCAAACTGAATTAGTACATAATCATTTGCCCATTATTTGAGTCTAAATGCTTGGAACTGAGATTAACATCATAGTTTCTGTATTAGCGATCATTATTCAGTATTATAAATAACCTTTTTATAGTTAGCTCTGCCAACTGATTAGAAAGTCTTCTAGGGAAGTATTCTCCTTGGCATCACCATTCTTGCCGCAAATTCCATCTCGTTTTCCATGACATAGGTGCGTAGACGGTTCTTATAACAAAGCCCCTCAATTTGTGGTCGAGTACACGTACTTTTCTCCTTGTTTGGCAGCAATCTGAAACTTTTGGTTGATATCTATGAGTGGCCTCTGACGAGAAAGGACGTGATCATTCCTCAATTACAATAATAATGTTAATGAGAAAGTCTTTGTGGGGGGTTAGGTCAAGGCCACCCGAGATCAACTGGGGTAGGCATCATTGTCAATGGGGGATGAACTTGCTTTCGTCCCTCGTGTGATTCCACCTACACACACGATGAATCAAGTAAAGATGGTATTGCATTCTTCAATCCTAGCTGCTTTCCTGATAAAAGGTCTAAATCTTAAATATTTTCCCAAAAATTGGAAGGTCTAGTTCTTCACATAAAGAGAGATGGTCACAAAGTAGAAGTTTAAATAAACCATTTCGTTTTGACACAGTACTTAGTTTGCATACATATTACAAATATATAATTAGTTAATTCTTACGTTGGTCATAGATGTAACGTGCTCACTAAATGATGAATTTCATCATAGTCGTCGTGCAATGTGTATTCTTTCTCTCTTACTAATTAAGATCCTTAATTAAATTGCTATCCAACTTTTGACCAGGTGATCAAGGAGCCAAAGAAGAGAACTCATACCACTCCACAAGCACCATCACCAATAATCAATCGACACTAACCCCCAAACCCAAGAACTTCAGGTGGTGGATTAGAGTGGCTCTCTACTCACTCTTTGTGCTCTCCGGCCAATCGGTGGCCACTCTCCTTGGAAGCCTCTACTACAACAAAGGAGGCAACAGCAAGTGGCTTGCCACACTTGTTCAGCTTGTGGGCTTC
Organism: Eucalyptus sp. ANBG9806169; assembly: GCA_014182395.1. Lineage (NCBI taxonomy): Eukaryota > Viridiplantae > Streptophyta > Magnoliopsida > Myrtales > Myrtaceae > Eucalyptus > Eucalyptus sp. ANBG9806169. Next base: position 3,268,981 of record CM024576.1, on the reverse strand, counting down.
CCAATCCTCTTCTTTCTCTACTTTATCCCCTCGCACAAACACCCCAATGACCCTAATTACCCCCACATCCAAACAGACCCAGAAGCTCAATCTCATTCACAGTCACCCTCTCTCAAGAGCCTTGCCCTTGTGTACCTCTCTCTAGGCACAATTGTAGCCCTAAATTGCTATTTATACTCAATCGGCCTCTTGTACCTCCCTGTCTCCACCTATTCCCTCATTAGCTCCTCCCAATTGGCCTTCAATGCCATCTTCTCCTTCTTCCTAAATGCCCAAAAGTTCACTCCCTACATCACCAACTCCCTAGTCCTCCTTACAATCTCCTCAGCCCTCCTTGTGTTCCATTCAAATTCAGAAGAACCCAAGGGGGTCTCCGGAGGGAAATATGCGCTAGGGTTTGCGTGCACCGTCGGGGCATCAGCTGGTTATGGGCTTCTTCTATCCTTAAACCAACTTTGCTTTAGGAGGGTCATAAGGAAGGAGACGTTTAGGGCAGTTCTGGACATGCTTGTTTACCAATCTTTAGTGTCTAGTGTGATTGTTATGGTGGGATTTTTCGCTAGTGGCGAGTGGGAGCATTTGAGAACAGAGATGGATGGTTATGAGCTAGGGAAGGTGAGGTATGTGATGAATTTGGTCGGGACGGCAATTGCTTGGCAAGTGTTCATGATTGGCGTAGTCGGGTTGATATTTGACGTCTCGTCTTTATTCTCGAACTCGATTAGTGCAGTGGGCTTGCCGATTGTGCCCATTCTAGCAGTCGTGTTCTTTGGGGAGAGGATGGATGGTATCAAGGTGATTGCCATGATCTTGGCCGTTTGGGGGTTCGTTTCTTATGTATACCAACATTATTTGGAAGATGCCGAGCTTAAGGCTCAAAGGAAGAGTGTTGGTGGGGATGAGGTCAGCGTGACATCACCACTAAATGCTCCAATTGCGAGAGTTGGTGGATAATTAAAGATGGTGGAGTGTTTTAGTTTGAGTTTAGCCAAGTTCAATCAAAGAGAGAGAGGTAATTTCTTGCTATAACCATTTGGAGGAAGAGAACGAGGAACAGAATGAGAAGATTGAAAATGTTGCTAATATTTAATTTCTTCGCTGTTTTTATTACAAGAAGGGGTACTTATATGTTATTTGATTAATTATGCAAATCAATGGTGTATACTGAGATAATATTATTATAAATTGGGACTGGAGATATTTAAAGGGTGGCACATTTTCTACTCCTTACTTGGCTTAAAGGCTTCCTTTTTCGGTTTTTTGTCATACTATGCCTTGTGGGGCCACCACTTCTGGTAACCACTCTACAAAAGTTTTCTTTTTTATCATTTGGTCAATACTTCTTTTTTTGTTTCTTCTTTTTCTTCTTGTGGGTCCCACTTTTCTTCTTCTTCTTTCTTTCCACACCTTTGTCATCTCAGTTTTTTGCTCTTGCAAATCGTCTCTATTATCTCCTATGCATGACATTCTCTTCTTTCTACGCCTCTCACACCTTCTTCTTCTTCTTCTTCCACAAATCTCTCATGCATCTGCAATCCCCAAAAGAACTACTTACTTCAACAATTCGCACCCTCCTCATTCACTATCGAACAATCTAGTGAAAGCTTGTTTTTTTTTCCCTTTTCAATATTCTTGAGGTCAAATTATTTATGTGAGTTCATCTTTAATTGGAATAAAAATAGAGAAAAGTGTTATTGACAGTTGCTAATTCTTAACCAAGCCTCTTGAGTATTGCCATATCATTGAACTGACCAGGCATAGTGTAGCAATCCAAAACTCATTACACCCTATCTAGATCCTCCTATTAACCTAGAGGTAGCAAAATTCTATAGGATGCAAGTATGCTTCAAACTATAAAGCAACTACACATTTAATTCACAAACACTATTTTGATGCATCTACGCTCTAAATGCAGGATTGAAACACAAGATTAAGCATTTCCATGACCCAAAACTCAAATTCACTTTTAAGAAAAATATATCAAGAAATACTCAATAGCAACCCGAATGAGCATGATTTGAGACCAAGAAACTAAAAAGGAAAAAAAAAACTTTTGCCAGAGCCATACCTTCCACAGTGAATGAGGAGGGTGTGAATTGTCGAAGTAAGCAATTCTTTTGGGAATTGCAGATGTAGGAGATATTTTGGAAGAAGGAGTAGGAGGTGTAGAAAAGAGAGAATGGCCTATAAGAGAGAAAACTAATAAACGGTTTGCAAGAGCAGAGAATCGAGATGTCAAAGGAATTGAAAGAAAGAAAAAGAAGGAAAGTGAGACCCATAAGGATAAAAAAGAAACAAAATAAAAAGTGTTGATCTTTTTTTTTTTTTTATCGGTCCTACTCTACACCTATGCTAACACTCACTCTCGACTTTTGCCCGCTCCTTACGGGCGTGGAAGTCAAACCCACACTGAAACTAATTCGTCCCCACCCCAACCCCCCTGAGAAGGTGGGATTTGAACCCCCCACCTCCCCCTTTCCATGTTGGAATGGTGGCCACTGGGGTAAACCCCAGTGGTTAATAAAAAGTGTTGATCAAATAATAATAAAAATATCACTTTTGTAAAGTTGTATTCAAAGTGGTGGATCCCACAAGGGATAATATCATCAAAATGTTTAAAAAAAAAAAAAAAAAAGGAAGTGTCTGAACCAAATGAGGAGTGGAAAAAGCATCCCCCACGTAAGTTGCTTAATACACACAAAAAAAAAGGGAAAATTGTTCAAAAAATCCTAAACCTATTGCATTTTTACTAATTCAATCATAAATCTTCCAATTTTGCCCATTGAGTCCTACATCTTTTCACATTTTGCCAATCGTTACATTCGGGATCAATTTGACTAGAATTCACTGATTTGGACACTGACTCTCCTACGTGGAACACCAGCATTGACGTGAATATTTTTAATAATATTTTTAATTTTTTCAAATTTTTTATTGATTTTTATTTTTCTTTTCTTTTCCATTTTATCCTTTTCTACTAATTTCTTCTTCAATTTTCTTCTTGTTGTGGCCGGTCAGGGTTGTCAGGCCCTCACCAAGTACCAAGCGAGGCCATCACGACCATTGGTGAGGCCAACTCAAATCTGGGCAAGACTTGCCCACAACCACAATGTTCTTTTGGGGGTGGATCGTGCGGCCACAGGTGATGCCGACAACGGCGATGGCAAAGGTCCATTGATAAAGGAAGAAGTTATAGTCGAAAGGGTTGAAAGGGATCTTCTTAAGGCAGAAGAAGTGGCGGCCAACTGAAGGTGAAGGCAAAGCTGAAGAGGTTTTAGGAGATGGCACCAATGGCTACATCAAAGATGCACATAAGGCAACCTTGCCCAGATCTAGGCTAGGTTGGACAAGGGTGGCGACCCTCGCCTATCACTAGCGAGGGTGTCATGGCCCTCGCCAATGGCCGAAGAGGGCTTAACCACCCTTGCCCAGTGGCCGACAACAGCTCGGCAACCATTGCTGGCCATGGCAAGAAGAAAAGTTAAAAAGAAAACAAAAATAAAATAAAAAAGGAAAAATAAAAGAAAATTTTAATAAAAAAATTTACAAAATATTAAAATATTATTAAAATTTGTTCATGTCAGCCGATTATGTTACATAGAATAGCCGACATCCAAGTCAACAAATTCGACTCAATTGTGATTGGCAAAATTGGCAAAATTAAAAGGTTGATGATTCAATTAGTGGTAAAATTAAAAAATTAGGACTCAATTGACAAAATTAAAAATTTAGCACTGAATTTGTAAAATTGCAATACATCTAAGGCTTTTTGGACAATTTTCTCAAAAAAAAAAAATTGATTAAGGTCTTGTTAAGTTGTCCCAATCCCTTTTATTTCCATTGTGCTACTCAAAGTTAGGTAGAAAAGTTTTTTGGCCATTTGCACTAAAAGACAAGTTCCACATTTCCTTCAAATTGATTGGACATACTTCTATAGATTTGTGGAAATCAATAGATTTTTGAAATTTCAGAATCGTCATAAGGAGAGTTAGTTGTTTTGGACCTCCTTTCAGATACAAATACTCTTGCAACAATATCAAATACGCTCCTCACCTTTCATCTCAACACAAAACCTCTTAACCTAAACGACAATTACCCCCTCTTGGAAAACACCAAGCACACAAGACCTAAGCCCCAATCCCCAATACTCTACTTCCCAAAGGCACCAAATGCACATAGCCTAATCTGGGATTAGAGTGCGACAAATAAGGTAAGGGTACCTAACTCTTGTTCTCCTCTAGGTAAAAAGCAAGCTAATCAAAGGCTTGGGATAATTTTTTGAGAATCGTAAATGAGAAAATGCGTAAAATAGTTAGGGTGAAGTGCATTCATTATGGGCTTGAGTATGTGTATAATGTTGATAATGGAACATCTACTATGTGAAAGAACTTGAGAAAGTGTAAAAAGTATCCTCATGCAGATAAGAAGCAAATGTTGTTTACACCACGTAACAAAGATGTGACTAGCAAGGTAGGGGAAAATACTAGTGGTGGTAGTGTCTTAAAGACGTGAAAGTTTGATCAAGAATGTTGTAGGCACATGCTTGCTCGGATGATCATTATTAATAAACAATCTTTTTTCACAGTTGACCATGTCGGTTTTCGCAATTTTGTTACTGAATTACAACCTCTTTTCCAACATCTTTCATGATTTATGGTGGCTAGAGATTGTATGAAATTGTATCTGAGTGAAAAAAACTTGTTTGAAAGCTTACTTTGGTAAGCTTAATTCTAGGATTACACTCGCGACTAATATATAGAGTTTCATTCAAAACTTAAACTATTTATGTCTCACTGCACATTTTATTGATGAAAATTGAAAGTTGTATAAAAGAATCATCAATTTTGTGGTGTTGTATAGTCACAAGAGTAAGGCAAATGGGAAAATAGTAGAGAAATGCATTTATAATTAGAGAATAGGGAAAAAAAAAAAAAAATAGGTGTCCACGATAAACATGGATAATGCTAGTTCCAATTATTTGGCCGTTAGTTATTTGAAGGAATAATTTTCAAGAGAATGGTTTTGATTTTGAATGTTGGTGTTTTACATATAAAGTGCACTACTCATATACTTAACTTGATTGTAAGAGATAGATTAAATGAGGTGTGTGATTCTGTTGCACGTATCTGAAACATAATTAGGTATATCGTGAGTTCTCCCATGAGAGCTGACATTCCAATCTTATATTGAGGTTAGAGGATTGCATAGAAGGGTTTGGACTGTCTTGATGTTGCCACTAGATAGAACTACATTTACATAATGTAAGACATCGCCATAAAGTTCATGAAAGCTTTTGAAAGGATGGAAGAAGATGATTCATCTTTCTTAAGGAAGATTGACAATGATTCTCCTCAAAATGAAGATTGGGAAGATGCCATCATTCTTTCTAAATTTCTAAAACGGTTTTATGATGCAACCAAAAGGATGTCGAGGAGTCATAAGTTACTTCAAATTATTACTTTGAGGGGATAACTATATTGTATAAATATTTGAATAATGCAGTGAATTATTTGGCCTAAAGCTTCAAGCTACGGGTATAAAAATGAGAGAAAAGTTTAACAAGTATTATGGGAGTTTGAAGAAAATAAATATGATGGTGTTGATTGGGGTTGCATTGGATCCTACAAAAAAGTTGAATTATGTGAAGTTCTATTATGGACAAATTTATGATGGTAAAACGAAAATTGATAAGCAATCTTTTGTTGGTTATTCTAGTAAACCAAATTTTGGTGGTTCAAGTGTGAGTACTAATAGTAGTGGTTTCAATGCCAAAACTGATGACAATGAGGATAACATCCAAGCTTGGTGAAAAAGCTTTCTCCACATGAAGAAATAGTGTTTGATGAAAACGAATCTAAGCTTAATCGGTATCTTGAAGCTGAAAGTGAAGATGTCCTTAATCTCGCCCTTTTGATGTGGTGGAAGAGCATTGGATCAAAGTATAAAATCTTATCTTTGTGGCTCGGGATGTTTTGTCTATTCCCATGACTACCATTGCTTCAAAGTCAACCTATAGTACATCGGGACGTGTACTTGATGGCTTTCGAAGCTCTTTGACTCCTAAAATGGTGGAAGGTTTGATTTGCTCTCAAGATTGGTTGAGAGCTGCTTGCATACCGATTAATGTTGAAGAGTGCATTGAGAATGCGGAAAAATTTGAGTCGGGTAAATCGTGTATATTTCTTTCTATCTTGTAATTCATTCACATAACTATCTATTTAGTGAATACTTTATTTATTTTTTATTTTTTTATTTTTTTAGATTTGGAATGTCTTACCAAGGACATTATCATTAGAAAAAGACTTCATTTTGTGGAAATTTCAAATTTTGTGGTAAGTAAATAGATTTCATTAAACCCTAACTTTTGCATGTCTCTAAAGCATGGTTTCTTGTTGATTTTTCTTTATGTATGAATTTAAGGTCTTTGTTAGAGATTTTGTACCATGTGAATTAGCTTGCCTAATTTCACTTTTGGAAGAGGAGTTATGCTTGCAGCAAAGTTGTTAACTGTTTTAGATAAATGAATAGCTTCCTGTAGTAGTTGTGGGAATGAGACTAATATTAGACCCACGTTTGTTGCTAATGTTTATGTAGTGTTAGGATATTTGCTTTGCCTTGTAATGTTTGTTTATGATAATTAGCCTTGTGGATCTTTAATTTTTCGTTTAGTCAAAAAGTTTATGTACTTATTGATTACATGTGATTAATGTTTCAACACAAATTAAAAGGATCACGTTGTTGTTTTCTCGCATATCTATGTAAAATTTGAAGCTGTATAGGATATGGGGTGGTTGCGAAATAGGTTTTAGTGCAAACAAGGTAGACCCTAAAGCCAGACCCAAAAAAAAGGGAAGCTTCCAAAACAGGTTACAGTGCAACTAGAGTAGGATACAGGGTCTAAAAAAAGAAAATAAGTTATAATAGGGTAGGATACAGGGTCCAGGTCTGGACCCGATCAACCCTACTAATCCCTTCCCTCCACCACCAACGGTCGCCATTGAAAGTCACCCTACAACCTTCGGATGTTGTCGATGGTCATCCGAGCTTTGCTAGTATCACTCTGATGGTCGCCCTCCATAGAGCAGCCTCTTTGATCTCTTGTTTTTCTTTTTTCTATTCATGCATTATCTTTGTTTCCCTCTATAAAGTTCCATTTGTTTCACCAAAAAAAAAAAATGATAGATTCAAAAAATATATATATTCCTAAAAATGATATGTCACAATGCTTGAAATAATTAATTAATGAAAAATGTCATCATTATCAACAACATTTTTTATCTTTTTTTTATGCATGCATTGTCTTTGTTTCCCTCTTTAAGGCTCCATTTTCACCACTCTCCAAGCCTCTATTTGTTTTGCGAAAAAATGATAGATTTAAAAAAAATTGTTAAAAATGATTGGTTGTAACATTTGAAAAAAATTAATCAATGAAAAATATCATCATTATCAACAACATTTATGTCTAAACATTTTTGTAAGACGATGAAAATTACTCATTTTTATAAGCGATATAAGCGATCAATTTTAAGAAAATATTTTCCAAATCATTCATTGTTCACAAAATAAATGAAGCTTAACTCTCTTGCTCTCTTCCTCATAGCTTGATGACAGCATTAAGCTCACCGCCTCTTTCGGCAAAGGCATTGAACCTGAAGAGAGACTCGATGCCTCCTTCATGGAGTCGGAGCTTAACAATGTGGTCGAGATTATTACCAATTTGCGGACAGTGCCTATGCTATACCAGTGGGTACAGTAAAATAATAGCAGACAATAGTTTAAAAAGCGATCGTATTATTATCCTGTTTTGAGTTAAAATTGGAATTAAAGAATGGATGGTTAGTTTCGACGAGTATGATGTCATTGGTAAAAAGAAGTGTAAAGAATTCTGATGACCATAAAGAAGTGTTTTTTATGGCCTCAACTGTTCCTTTTCTGCATGCTCTTTTTTTCAACTTAATGGAACGTGACAATGGATTTGTAAATGTTGGGCTTTAATTTCTTTACAGGAATTGGGCCCTTTTCAATAGATGGCTCAAAAACTATAGAAAATCTTTCAGAGAATCAAAGCCCACAAATAACCAAGTAAATATGAATAAAATATATTACCGCAGTAGTTAATCGTCAAGTGATTTAGGACTTGGCTTATAAATTAAAGGTCATAGGTTCTATTTGTTGGGAAAATTCCTTGTATATTTTGAAGATGACAAACATTCTCTCTAAACCAATATGTATATCTGAGTATGCAGATGAAATATTGTCTACCTGCACAAGTTCATAAGATACTTCACCTGCAAGTGGATGTTGACAACATGACAGATGCACTAGTGGAGAGCTTCCTTAGTTTGTAAATGGAGAACAAAATACTGAGCGGAAAGTGTCAAGAGTTGGAAAGGTTTTTGAATTTTGGAAAACAAACATGGGATGTGGGAACGTCAAGGTGCCTGGACGAATCAAATTGAAGCAGAACAACTTGGACGACGTGAGTACAACAATATGTTTGGAAGGATCCAAATGCAACGTGTGAACAGAATGGAATTTGGTGACATCATCAAGTCTAGATAGTCCACTTTTCTATAGGAAGTTCACAATGTAGACATATTGGACTTTTACTCCACGCATCTAAAAATAAAGACCCAGCTCTATTTCAATTTGATTCAAGCCAAAATTTAGGCTCTGGATTTCACAAAGAAATGTTCTCGAGAAAGTCATATGGGATTCAATATTTTTGGCTTGGCTAAGTAGAAGAAATGTTAGGTAAGTTTGTAGAGGAAATTTCATCTATTTCAGATGAAGGACATTAATCAACTCCACGTGAATGTTCGAAGTTAAGAACAACCCTTAAAATGGCTACTTTGATCTATTTGAAGACGCTAATGTATAGATCAAATTTGAAAGGTTATAAACATGCATCAAAATGATTGATAAAGGTTGGCCAAATTGATCAAGATTCCTTCAAAACATGCTCTTACTTCTCATGTTTCTTTTTCTAGAATATATTTTGTGATTTTGATTGTAATTTTTTAAGAGAGTGTTGTTTCAATTATTGTAAAGAGTGCTTTGAGCATAGTGTGATGTATGTGTAACTGTGAAGCGAGCTATAGTTTGTTGTGGAGAAGCAACTTCATCTAGAGATGTTATTAAAGTAGGGGCATTGGAGTTGATCAAGTGGAAAGAGGCAACCCACTATAAGTTTTTTTGCCATCTTTTTTATCTTTTACTTTCTTTCTGTTAGTAGAAGATATTTACTGTGCATTGCATATTTCATCTACAAATATTTTCTCACCTTATTCACTTTGTTAAGCACCTTTTTTTTTCGGTTGAAGAAAAATTTTCAATTCACATGAAGGACATGTACATAACTTCGAGATAAAGATGCAAATCCCATGAGGCAAGTAAATCTAAAAGATAAATCATCTTGATAATCTTTCAAAGACTTGCTCATTCCACAAAGACTACTCTGCCATAGCATCAAAGCACAATCGATGACCAATCACTAAATTTCGCATCAATATTAGTGATGAGCATACATCGAAATTTCCCTTTTCAGCTTTGCTAGAAGGTAGTGCATGCCTAGATTCAATATCTCTAGCACCATCACTATATATAGACAACAACAACACTAATAGATTGAAAGAGCATAGAAAATGCCTTGTAAATTCTAAATCTATACCTAGATTTGAGTAGAAGATCACCCAAATCTCAATCTAGATGTAGATTGGGAGAGAAGGGGAAAATTGTCCAAAAAATCCTAAACCTATTGCACTTTTGCCAATTCAATCATAAACCTTTTAAATTTGACAATTCAGTCCTAAACTTTTCACTTCTTACTGATTCAGTCCATCTGGCCAATTTTGCCCGAAAAATACTAACATGGACGCCGGCAATGCCACGTAGGACCGCTGGCGCCGACGTGGACAATTTTTAATAATATTTTAATATTATTTTGAATTATTATTATTTTTTCTGTTTTTTCCCTTCTTTTTTCTTTTCTTTCTTTTCTTTTTGGCTTTCTTTGCCTTTTCCGGTGGCCGGCCACTGGCCACAGATGATGGCTGGCCACTAGCCAAAGTTAGCCGGTTGGCCACTCCCGCCATAGGCGAGGCCCAACCGAGCGAGGAGGAGCCCCGGCGAGGGGAGCCTTCACCCAGGCACGGCCCAACAAGGGTTGCCCTCACCGGGGGATGGCGACGCTGGGCAAGGCCACCTTGGCTTGGGCGAGGGTCGGCCTCGCCAAATCTGGCGAGGGGAGCCCTCACTGAAGCTCGCCCTCTCCCAAGCGAGTGTCGGCCTCGCCTAGACCAAATATGGCGAGGCCGGCCCTCGCCCCTGGCTAGCCGACGCTTGACGAGGCCGCGCTGACCTGGGCAAGGGCCAGCCTTGCCGGATCCGGGTCCGGGCGAGGCCGACACTCGCCCAAGCAACCCTTGCCGAGCCACGCCTGGGCGAGGGCTCCCCTCGCTAGGGCTCCTCCTTGCCCGATCGGGCCTCACCTATGGCAGGCGAGGCCAACCGGCTAGCTATGGACGGTGGCCAGCCGTCGCCTGTGGCCAGTGGTCGGCCACCGAAAAAAGCAAAGAAAGCCAAAAAGAAAAGAAAGAAAAAAAAAAGAGAAAAAGCATAAAAAAATAATAATTCAAAAAAATATTAAAATATTATTAAAAATTGTCCACGTTAGCTTTGGCGGTCCTATGTGGCACCGCCGGCGTCCACATCAACATTTTTCGGCCAAAATTGGCCAAATGGACTAAATCCGCAAGAAGTGAAAGGGTTTAGGACTGAATTGGCAAAGTTAAAAGGTTTAGGACTAAATCGACAAAAGTGCAATAGGTTTAGGACTTTTTGGACAATTTTTCCAAGAGAGAAGATCTACAAAAGAGATACCTATTAAGCCGACTATTGAAGATAGTAGTAGAGGAGTGTCGGAGATTTGCAGAGCACATGACTATCTATGCGTTTGGGAACTGCTTTCCAATGGGCTTTAGGGGGCTAAAGGCCTTTGGGCCAAAATGAAGGTGTTTGGGAACTACTTTCCAAGGGGCATTAAGGCAAAGTTGGCATTTGCAAGGCTGAAAGCCCAAGGCAGGTCCTAGGCTGCCTTGGGCTTTTAGCATTCTTGGAATGCCTCATGCCACTGTTCATGCTACTATTCATCTTCCTTCTCCAGCGGCGTGAGACGAGCTCGAGAGGCCGGCGAGGTCACGGCTGAGGTCGGCAAGGTCAAGGCGACCGTCACCAACCAGTCGCGCAACCCCGGCGAGTCGCGGCGACCGCTCTCGAGTCCCGGCGACTGCCCTCAAGTTGCGTCACCATGACCCAGCTTTGGGTTGCACGACTAGCACAACCCAGATCTGGGTCGTTGCGACCTAGATCTAGTCGCCGCAAGGTCGCACGACCTCCGACAACCAAATCTGGTCGCGGCAAGGTCGCGCGACCTCAAGCGCAACCCGGATCTGGTCACCACAAGGTCGTGTGACCTCCGGCGACCAGATCTGGGTCGCGCCGGTCGCCGCAAGGTCGCGCAACCTCCGACGACCCAAATTTGGGTCGCCGCGAGGTCCTACGACCTCCGACGCACCCAGATCTAGGTCGAGCGACCTCCGTGAAGGGTTGCCAGGGATCGCCCAACCCTAGGTGGCTCTCACCGGTCGTCTCGGGGGCTGCCCGCCTCGCCGACGAACTCTTTTATTTTTTTGATAATTTTTTTCTTTTTATTATTCACCAAAATCTTTTGTAAATGTTAATCTTTCCAAACACTATTTTACTCAAAAGTACTTCACAATGGGCTTTCAAACTATAATTTACCAAGCACAGTTTGCATTTTGAAAACACCTTTAACTCAAAAGTCTTTGCATTTTTCTAAAGACTTTCCCCAAAAGCCTTCCCAAACGCACCCTATAAGGAGCAAGCACCATATCAAAAAGAGTGGACTCTTCCGAAACACTCTTGCTTCAAACTTCAGAGCTCAAGAAAGCTTGAAGATGAGAGAGAGAGAGCCCTCACTTTGTTTTGCATTTAAACATGAGGAAATTTTTTTAAAAAAAAAAAGATTAATAAAAAACCTATAGCAACAAATTCACCTCCTTTTGGTTGTTAAGTTAGTACATATCGTTATTTTGCAGTCTACACAAGAAAGCTTGGTTATTCTACAAAAGATAAGTCTACACTTAGATGTATCACTCGTTTTGGCTCTCGATTCACATTCTGGTGAGGTCTAAATAACGGGCGCGCTCAATAAGTAATGTTTCAAGGGCATATAAATGGCCTCAAAATGAACATGATCTTGTGGGTGACTCACAGTTGGCCAACCCCATACAACTTTTTATGCTGCTTATGTATAAAATCTGAGATAAATGAGCAAAATGGAACTTCCTATTAGGTTAACTGACCCTATTGAATCAATCCCCACATTGTCCTTCCAAAAGGTTCGTCTAGTGGGTAAGACACGGACTCCGGGACTTGTGCGTGTGGAATTGGCACTTACTATTTTAAAATTCTTCGCCATTTAATACAAATAATTCCTTATTTAGGTCATCCATCTAGACATTGATTTGCGACTTACTTGGTTCCGAGATTGGTGGAGCATTTTACACTTGAGATTATCCTATGGCGGAGCCACCTTTTTATGAGCAGCGCATGTGCCTCCACTGACTTTTCAAAATTTCCTATTAGTATATATAAGCACTTTAGCATATGTGATTTTGCTAACTTTTATGCTTTGACCCCACTAATTTTTTAAATAACATATCTACCCAAGCAGCTATAAGATGTAAACAAAAAAAATTTCAAATCACATTCCCGCCTTGAATGTTTAGTTCAGATTCACCTAGAATTTTAAGTGGAATATTATGGCTATTTCTGATCATTATTTGAATATAATTTGTGTGTCAATTCTACCAAATGAACTGAATCCCAAGTTGTTTTTTTTTCTTTTTACTTAATTTAGAATTGCTTATACTGTTATCTAATTATATGTGACTCATCTCGGTCGTATGTATGCAATAAGGAATACTTGACTAAATGTACTATGACAATTAAACACCCTTCTTTTGTTGGTTCGCTCTTGATTCTTTTGTTGGCTTCTGTTGTTTATGGGGAAAAAGAAACAAAGAGAAAACTCCAGCTGGAAAGGGCTGAGCTGAAAGGTGGCGATGATTTGCGCCGGTGGACTCGCCGGTGGAGGACATGAGGGAGGGAGCGACGGTGAGATAGAAAGAGTCGAGGACATGATTGATTCGCTATTTTCATTGAATTGGGAAGCCACTTGGCCACTTTTTATTGAAAGTATCCATTAAGGGAGTGCAAGTGCGTTCATCATAACTAATTGTTTGACCCACGCTTTACGCGGACTTTTATGCATGAATAGTATTGTAATTGTATAAACTCAAATTCAATTGAAATTGAATGACAATTGACAAAACACTTCTTCATGGTGGTTATATCACCAATCAAATAACGTGACTAATGTATAAGTTGGCATCTGTAAAATTCTTCTTCAGTCATTTTACTTATTTTTTCACAATGAATAAGATGGTCTATTTATATATTTTGGGTATGTAAATTACTCTTCATTAAGCAAGATCAGAATGACAAGGGAGAGCTACTGCCCTTGCAACCTCACATCTACTCAGTTACATCTTATTTACTATGAAAGAATCACTCTCTCGAGCTCACCTGAGACCAATACTGTTGGGCTATAGAGAGGGCCTCAGTTTCAACATCTTTCTCCAAGCATAAGCGTGATCTTCTTCGAGTTCAACGGACCAAGAACTAGTTTAATCCATGTGATCTATAGAATATAGCAATCGTTGAGCTTCAGAATAAACTTTCTCGTGGTTAAGCTTCAGACTAGACAAACGCTGAATATCTGAAACATAGCAATCGCCTCAAATATACACAGTTTTTCCGACAAAACATCATTTATATTCACTATTTTCGGTTAACCAATTATTTCTTTAAGTACTCTTTTCTTTTACGAAACGAAATGTCCAATATCTTGAATATTTGAATATAACTATATAAATTTATTTGGTCTTTCGAGTGAGACAATGTTGGCTAGTCAATCGTGCAGAGAAAAGGGGGGTGGGGGGTGGTGTGTGTGTGGTGGCAAGGTGTGGTGGCAAGGAAGAGCCGGGGGGCAGCGATGGGTGGAGCTGTGTGACAGTGGCGGAGGTGCGACACGGTCATGGTGGAGACAGATGGAGTGGGAAGCGAGGGATGTGACGGTTCAATCTTCGGGAAAATTTTCTTTAAGGGTCCGTTCGTTTGCGGAAAATAATTTCTGGGAAAATATTTTCCGGATTTTCCGGCGTTCATTTCACGAAAAATGAATTCCTTGAGAAAAATGTTTTTCATCAAAGGAAAAAAAATCTTCTAAAGTAGGGAAAATGTTTTCCACTTTTGAAAAGTGGAAACATTTTGAACTCAGCTCGATCTTTTTATCTCAAACCAAAATCAACAAATTAGCTCTCTGAAAATTCCTCCGCACCTCCCCTTTCATTTTTTCTTCTTTTCTTTTTTTCATTACAAATTATTTTTTAATTTTCTTCTTTTCTTTTTTTAATTCGAATTATTTTTAATTTTCTTTTTCTTTTTTTTTCATTTTTAATTTTTTTTTTTTTCATTTTTTTTTTCTTTTTTTTTCTTTTTTTTTTTTTTTGTTTCCCATCTTCTTCTTTCTTGGCTAGTCGTCAGATCAAGTGAACTTTAAGCTCGTCGATCTCAAATTTGCGCTCGTCGATCTAGCGAGCCTCGAGCTTGACGCTCGCACTCGCCAATCTGATGAGCGGCTGAAAAATATTTTCCAAAACATTTTCAGGTTTTAGCCAAACACCAGAAAAATTGTCATTTTCTTGGAAAATGACTTTTGGAAAAATATTTTCAGCAAATGGCTCATTTTCCGCGAAACGAACGGACCCTAAGTTTGGAGCCATTTTGATTTTCTAGGCGATTCGTTGAAAGGCATCCCAAGATACTTGTTAGTTTACTAAACAAGAAACCCTCGCTATTTCAACCCAATGGCCGTCCCTTATAGGGGTGAGCGCGGTTCCCGGGTAGAACCCGGAACCGAAGAACCGAACCGGAGGTTCCGGTTCGGTTCCCGGTTCTTAAAGGACCGGTTCCGGTTCCCGGTTCCTTTTTTCTGGGAACCGGCGATTCCGGTTCCGGTTCCAAGCAGAACCGGAACCGGTTGCGGAACCGGTTTTGGAACCGATTAAGGCTCCAAAAGGAGCCCCCCTCCCCCGCTCGGCTGATGGTCAATATATGCGCCCAACAATCCCATCTTCAACAGCCACGGGAAGCTTTACATAATGACCTTGAATGTGCTTTTTCGGGCACTCTCTTGCAAATAATCAACTACAATTTTACAAGTAGTTTCAATGGGTAGGGTTAGGGTTTGCTTCTTTGCCCAGATTTAGCCCTAATTTGTCGATACGGGGAAAATCATCCATAAAGCCCTAAAATTATTATATTTTAACCAATTCACTCTTAAATATTTTAATTATATCAATTGAGTTATAAATCTTTTTTATATTTTACTAATTGAATCCATCAATTAATTTTAATTGGATATCACTAGTGTGGATACCAACGGCCTACAATTGACATGGATAATTTTTTTTTATATATTTTTGTAAGAAGTATGATTTATTTTTTTTCTTTTTATTCTACCAAGTCTGGCGAGGGTCGACCACCCTCACCAACCATAGACAAGGGCCTCGCATGTGACATTCGGGTTTTCACTTGATGGAATCGTGAGCCTTAAGTGACTAGCAATCATCGCCACGCTACCAAGCTCGTCATTGGATCATGCCATTCGCGCCACCACCACCATGTCATCTAGTCGCTATGCCTCACCACACCACTGCAAGGACTTGTCACCTTAGCTCGTCCCCGTCACCAACCGCGACACCTCAGCCAACCACTCGGCTCCACTGAGCCATCGTCACCTCAATGCCACCGTTGACACCAGTCGCCGACGCCACTCGTGCGAACCTTCGCTGCTCAATGCCCTTCGCTGCTGTGCTTTGCCTCTGCCCGTCGCCGACGCTGCTATAGAGTGTGTGCGTACGTTATAGTTCAAATCTGAAAATGAAAAAAAAAAAATGAAAAAATAAAGAAAATAAAGAAAAAAGAAAATAAAAAAGAACCTGTTAGAACTTGGAACCGACCCTGGAACCTGTGAAAGGGTAGGTTCCAGTTCTTGGTTCTGACGGGTAGGTTCTAGGTTTCAAAAATTGAGAAACCTGTACTCGAGGGTAGGTTCTAGGTTCCAGACGGAACCGAACCGGAACCTGGAACCGCTCAACCTTAGTCCCTTATGATATTCACAATTATTACTTTGGAACAAGGGTATTTCCAAATTACATACTTGTTTTATTTAGTACTCGGGTTTTCTTTGGTAACAACACCTAGGATATGAAGAAAGGAAACGTCTCCGCTCTCGGGAAAAAAGAGATTAAATTTTGTAAGGAAAGTCTCCAATCGACATCAATCCGGAAAGTGAAAAGGGGAAGGAAAGAGAGAGAGGGAAAATCAACAATTTGCGAACGTAAGAAAATCACAAACCTGTCGACCGTGGAATTAGGAATATCTTGTCCCGCCGATTCCGGAAAAGGATTAAACGAAGTGCGCGTCTCTTTCGCAGAGATCCAGATTCAACAAAATCTGTTTTTGAGCAAATCCAAGATGTGGAGGACAACGGCACAATCCATCATTACAAGATTTCCCCCCCTGTATGCAGACAAAGTGACTTGAGTTTTCTAATGCGTGTCTCCACAAGGCTGTATCAGCAAAGACACTGATGTTCTTTCGATAATGGATGGGACGATTCTACTGTTCCGTTTAAAGAAGAAAAAAAAGGAACGGTTCCTTTTCCGACTGATATATTTCCGAAATAGTTGATTAGAGCAAAAGACAAAACTGTTGATAAAAAAAGAAGTTATCAGTTGCATGATTTTTCGATATCTCGTTGGTAACTTCAAATACTTTTATGGAGTTGCCGAATTTTGTTGATAGTTCAAGTTTACTCATATATTACTTTTATCTTTTCTCTCTTATCAACCTCTCAAATATACCAATGCTTAAGTGAATTAACTAATCTTCATTTGAGTGACTTATCAGATTTTTTTTCGGATTTACCAATTTGTTTTGGGTTACTAACTCTAATTTTAGTTATTTTTATTGGGTTTTTAAATTTATCATCTTATGTTATCATTTACCAATCATTCTTATAAAAGTCTCAAGTTAATCAACTCTTATTTAAGGAAAAAATCCACCAAAAACCCAAACTATGACATTTGGAGTTTTTTAATTTACTAACTCTAATTTGAGTTACTCAATGATGTCTATTGGGTTTTTAAATTATCATCTTATGTTACCATTTACTGATCTTTCTTACAAAGTTTCAAGTTAATCAACTCTTATCAAAGGAAAAAAAAAAAAAAAAACCACCAAAAATCTCAAATTATGCCAATTGTAACATATTTACCTTAAATTTTTTTCTGTAGCACAAAAAGATTCAAACTTGTACTTGTGCAACACATCTACCCCCATCAAGGTTTCGTCAATGAACGTGGTTAAAAATCTACCTACGTAGACAGTAGAAAGCAAACAGTGTTCACAAGACGTTAACGTAGCTTAAGTAAAATAACAACAACATTATTTTGGTTGAAAAATCATTTAACTGAAACTTGACCAAGGATAGATGTATCATATAGGTATAGGTTTGGGGTTTTTTATGTCATAATAAAAAAGTTTAGTATAAATGTATCACAGTTGGTATAGTTTGGGGTTTTTAGTATCATAAAAAAAATTAGGGTATAGTTTAAGATTTTTGGGATCTTTTTTCCCTTATCTAAATTCACCGATCTTTATTTTTGTAATTTACTAGTTTTTCTTTCATTACCAAATTCTTCTGAGTTACCAATTTTTATTTGCAATGCTTAATAAACTGTCAAATTTACCAATTCATTTTAGAAATTATCAATCTTAATTGGAGTGATTACCAACATTTATCCAATTAAGTTACCAATAAGCTTTGCATTACCAATTATAATTTGAGTCAATTACCAATGTTTTATTTGGCTTTCTAACTTACCAACTTCTCTTCATTTTTTTTTTTTTTTTTAAGGGATAAGACACAAGTGATCCATGAACTTTGGTTTAATGTGCAATTTGGTCCCTAAACTTTTAATTTCTTCAATGTGGTACCTAAATTTTAACCCAATGTACAATCTAATCATTTAACTTTTTATTTGTTTAATATGGTCCATGAACTTTTAGTACATATTCAATATAGTCTATGAACTCTATAAAAATGACAATATTGAACATTTTTATATAGTTTATGGATTAAATTGATTATGTACAAAAAATTTAGGGATCACATTAAATAAATTAAAAGTTTGGGGATGACATTACCCATAAGCTAAAGTTCATGGACCATATTGAACAAATTAAAAGTTCATGAACCACATTGCACATCGGGTCAAAATTCGTGGACCATTAATGTCCTTTTCCCTATCATTTACAAACTTTTATTACCTTTCTTACGAGCGCCTTAAATGTACCAACCATAATATGAATATATTAACCTTTATTCAAGTGACTTATCACTTTTTTTAATTAAGTTACCAACTAGTTTTGAATCACCAAATTTCATTTGAATTGATTATTACCAACATTTATTTTTATTTTTTTTAAGTTTACCAACTTTTTATTGACTTACCACTTTTATTTTCCTTAATTTTCAACTTTTTAATTTACTAATTCTTTGTAGAGATTACTAAACTCAATTTAAAAAATTACCAAATTTTCTCCAATTAAGTTATTAGCTAGTTTTGCAATACCAAACTTTTATTTGAGTTAGTTTTAATGATTTTTTAAGATTTAATATCATAAAAAAATCACAAACTGGTATATCCATGGTACACTTACTTCACATTGATTTTTTTGTCATAAAAACAATACCATAAAAAGTCACAAATTGGTATACCCATAATACACTTACTTCACATTAATTTTTGTGCGACAAAAACTTTTGAATTGGCACCTATGCCATATTTCCCCAAACTAATTTGTAAGTTACAGAAAATTTCAAACTAATACACTCGTACTATATTTATCTCGAAAATGGTGTACTTGTGCCACATTCACCCCCCCCTTCCTAAACACCTCAGATTTACCACAATTTGGGTTCAATGTGGCATGGGTCACCAATTTTAGTATAAATGTAGCATAGATGTACCTAGCTTGGGATTTTTTTATGAAATGAAATCAGTTTGGAGCAAATGTAGCATGAGTGTACCAATTTGGAGTTCTGGTGGCACTAATTATTTTTTTAAATCCTAACTTTTCTTATCTTTATATAAATAAATAAATAAATAAACTAGTCTTATTGCTTACCAACTTTTATTTGCCTTTATTTTTAATTTCTAAAACTCTTTTAAAAAGTTAGTAACCTTAATTTTAGTGATGACCAACTTTTTTTTCTGATCAAGTTACCAACTAGTTTTGCAATATTAACTCTTATTTGAGTTAGTTACCAACTTGGTTTTTTTTTTTTTTTTTAATTTCTAACTTCTTGTACCATGAAAAAAAAAATTCTCTGATTTTTTATCAGCTTTTTTTTACCTTTATGGGCAACACTGTAAATTTACCAACTTCTACATGTAATTACCAACCAACCCTTTTTTTGTCTAATTTACCGACTTTTCTCCAATTAAGTTACCAACTAGATTTTGATTTCCAACTCTCATTTGAGTTTCTTACCACCATCTATTCGAATTTTATTTTAATTTATCAATTTTCATGTTGAGTTTCCACTTCATTTGTTATATTTACAATCACTTTTTACAATTGAATTGTCAACTAATTTGCAGTACTAATTCTTAATCAATTTATTTGCCAACATCTATTCGGTAAAGACCAGCTTCTTTTATCTCTAATAAAAAAGCCAATGTAATTATTTATTAACTTTTACAAACACCTTAGCTTTTTTCACTACTATATGAAATCTAGACTTTATCTTTTGACTTATTAACTTTATTCTTAATTAACCAACCCAATAGAAAACCTAGTAAATTCCAAAAATCCAAATAAATTATGTTAACTAGCTCAAATGAGAGTTGAGATAACCCAAAATTAATTTATTCCTTAATAGGAGAAAAGAGAATAAATCACTTAACTTGAAGTTAGTAAGTTGATGTAAAAGTCCGTACATATAAGATGTTAGTAGAAAAGGTAGATAAAAGTAAGGGAAAGATAAGAAAAGCTCGTAATTTAAAGAAAAATAACCTTGATAATAAGTCAAATGAGAGTTAGCAACCCAAAACTATTTAGTATCTTGATAAGGAAAAAACTTGACAAGTTAATGAGGTTGGTAAAATTGTTTTATAAATGAGTTTGAAAATATAAAGAGTTGTTAAGAAATTCAAATAAAATTGTGAAAGTGACAAGACAAAGGATAGCAATTAGATAAAAAAGAAAATAAATGTTGGTAAGTAACTTAAATAAAAGTTGGTAACCTGAGGTGATAATTCAAAAAGGAGAAAAATTGGTGAGTCATGCTAATTTAGGTTGGTAATCTCTTAATTGAGTTAGTAGTAAAGGTTTTTAACCCAAGGCAAATAAAATTTGATAACTCAAGAATAAAAGTTGGTAAATGTTAACACCCAAATATTCACTAATTATTTAGGAGTTTATTGCATATTAGAGTAGGGATTGACCCCAACCCTAAACAAAAATATTAGTTAATTGCACATAAATATTAGGAGCACTTGCATTACTAGTTAATAGGTTCATAAATTACATTAAAATTGGATTGGTGGTGAATGAATTTGAGTGAATAGTTATGAGCTTAATCGAATTAATTGAATTAAGCTTGCGTAAAATAAAATTTAGCCAAGCTCATTATTTCTTTAATGGCCGAAATTATGTGCACAAAAATTTCATCAAAATTTGAAACCATAAAGATTTTTTTCATACAGAATTGAAATGGGCATGAGGGAGGCCGAATCTTTTAGTTGTGGGAAAGATATATTGAAGAAAAAGAAGAAAGAGATTTGGCCTCGAGCAGAGTAATTGGAGGTGAATACATGCTCGGTCTGAGGTGGGACCTTTCTACGTCTCATCCACTTCCCTTTTTGAACCTTTCTTCGTGTCATCCACCTCTGGAGGGGAGAGATTTGACCTAGATCTCTCCCTCCCCTCCTAGTTGCTTTTCCTTTTGTTTCCTTCTGTTCTTTCCTTCCTCTCACAATTTAATTTTAGATTTGGGAGCTTTCCTCTCCTGATTTTATATTTAGGAGCCTTTCTCTTCAATCTAATTATGGAATTTGGAATTTTAATGAATAAATACTCCACCTCCAATTTCAATTGTATTCCCAATGATTTCAATGTTTAAAATTTGTGTTCATTTAATGTGTTTTAGTTCAAAGTTTTGGCACTTGACATTGACTACAGGGCTCACTCTAACATGTGTTAGAAATATGTTTATGTTGTCTCCGTATGATGATGGTATTGGGAATGCCAAACCTAGACGTACACCACAGAAAGGTAGAGGTGTAACTACAGATGGAAATCTTGGTGTGTGCCTATCACTGATGATGCTATGTGATCCGATAATCAACCCCCAATCCTTTCGCTTGGTTGCAATCACAGATTTGTTCTTGATAAACAAGCCCATGATTATCTCTATCAACCATGCTCTATTAATGTGCATTGATTTCTAGTTTTTGGTTTGTTCCGGAGGTTTATGGGCTTATCTTGTTATTGTGACTTTTGAGATTTCCCATCATGTATCATTTTGATGAAAAATAGAAATTTTTTTGACAACAAAAAAAGTGAAAGAAGCAAAAGGCATTGAATATTGTGTTAATTCTAAAAAGAAAGTGAAATTTGTATTATCTTCTAGGAAAAAAAAAATACTTCTAAGGATGATCGGTTCTCGATCTAGCTCCAAGACGGTCCAGTAGAACCAATCCAGTTCAAATGAGAGGCAAAAAGAACGACCGTACATTTAAAATAAGACAGAGTTGCTTCTTTCTTGGGGATTTGCTGACACATACACAAGAGAAGCCACAGACAAAAGAATGTCAATAAAAGTGGTCTTTTTCTCTTTCTCCCTTCACCGTGCAATTCTTACACCGGCCTTGTCGTGAGGAGCTTGCATGCAAACATCGAGCCGTTGCTTCCCTTCACTCTCGACGCAGCACTGCTCAGAGCAAATTGCAACCTCCATTGCTGGCTTACCTGTAAAATCGTCGTCAGCTCAGCGATTCCAAACGTTTTTTCCGCAAGTTCCCAGTGAGTTTAGTAACTCCGGTGGCACCTAGCTTGCAACAATACCACATTGTAGATTATATCTTACTTTAGGAAGATTTTTATTTTTAGTAATTTTTAATTATGAATTTTGATGAAAAATATTTAAAAAAATTCATGTGTATGTCATATAGAATCAGGTCATGTAATTTGATACTTGCTCGTTGTTTGCATGATTGGATTATTTATCATGTTATAAGTTGCATGTCAAGTAAAGTAGTTGCATATTAATTATTGTCCGTCACTAGAATTAGGCTAATTAGTAAAATTGCATGACATATAGCTTAGTTTTCACTTAAATAAGAGAAAACCCAAAATAAAAATAAAAAATTGAGTGGAATTATGTGGTAATAAAAATCATATTTAGAATTGAATATGGTTTCTAATTTATATTTGTAGTACATGCTTACATTTCTCCAAGGTAAGTAAATTCCTTCCTTACCCTTACAATTTATTCATCGCTTTGATTATTCGGTGTTTCATTAATGGTTGCGAACTTGTATGATTACCTCACACATTAATGGATGGGGTTAAAATGAATCCAAGTTGCTTGCCAAAACATTTTTTTGAAACAAAAAGAAAAAAGTACTGAAATGGTGTTATAGTAATCTGGTGTTATTGAGTCTTATTGAATTCTCTAGTTCGTATAAGTAAAGTAATTTTCCCTATGCTTTACTTGAATATCTAATCAACCCACCATACACCGATTTGTGGCAACTCCAAAATGAATCAATCTAGCATGTTAAATAACATAAACTTAAGCTTCAAATTGATATGGGCTTGAGAGAGCCGAGTTAACTCTAGGCTCAGTAGCCAAACCCTAAATGGTTCCACTTGTTTTGAGGTAAGGTCGCAATAGTAATTTATAAAGATGAGCATAAGTAAGTAACTTAGATAAGAATTGATAATCTAAATTTAGTTTGTAATTTAACATGACAAAAGTTCTTAGATGACTCTAATTTTAAGTTAGCAATTTTACATAAAAGTTAGTAAATTTGAATTGTTGGTAAGTTATGCAAATAGAAGTTTGTTATAGTACAAAATTGCTGATTTACAAGCAATAAGAAAAGTTTGTACTTTCATATAATTATAGGAAAGAAACCAACAAGTTATATGGAAAAATACTCACCATTCATTAATTTAACAATATATTTTTAATAATTATCACGACTTATTGAAACTTACCTATACGAGAAAAAAATAATTTGTAGTTTTTGATACGGGGCAATAGAATTCTGTTAATGGAAAACATATAGTTGATTTAAAAAGAAAATTATTTTGGGCCCACAAAATACACACAAAAGGAATGATGACATGCTTTTCAGAAAAAAAAAAAATGTTTTCAAGGCCTTTTTTTTTTTTTTTTTTTTATTACCGTCGATCAACCACCATCACCTCCGCCGCCAGCACCAGCCAAGCCGCACTAGACATAGTGGTCGAAACCACCATCCGCTTAAGAATGAACACCATAATTGGGGCGCGTCCATTGCCATTGCCACTCACTTCTGCAACTTTGTGTGATTATAATGTTAAACTATTCTAAAAGATTTTCTAAAAAGATGGTTCATGAACATGCACCAAAGTAAGACCTTCAAAGGTGCTACATCTCTATGGAAATGCTGTCTCAAGAAATCTTTCTCCTATGGAAAACTGAAGAAATAGTATGGCTAATTCACAAATTTGATCCATTGAATTAACGATGAAGTGGTAAAAAATTATAAATCTATTACATTTGTGTTAATTCAATTTTAGATATTTTAATCGGATCAATTTACCTTTAGATTTTTTCACATTGATACCAATTAAGTCCATCTAGCTAATTCAGGTCGGAAATTGTTGATGTGAACATTGGTCATCCTATATGACATGATAGGTATTGATATGAACATTTTTTTTTAAATGCTTTTTGAATTTTTATTAATGTTTTCTTTTTCTTTTTTTCCTTTGCCCATTAAAGGTAGTAGACAGTTCCCTTTTTGCAATGACGCTTTTTAGGAGCAATTTGAATTGGAATGTACCATTCAAAGGTTAGCTACGTAGGAGCATGTGGGGCAAAACATTTATGGTCGGGCCACGCCCCTCTTTCAATGGTCTTTTCACCTTGTAAGGCAATCGTATCTCCCTTTATTGGAGCTTCCCTACTCCGTCTTCTATTTTCCTTCCACTTCTAGACACTACTCTACCCAGTTGCTCCGCGAATTGAGCTTCCTCCCAATTTGCAAGGTAAGATTTTCGGCTTCGCAGAGTATAATGTTTAGCTGAGGGAGTTGGGGATAAGTTTTTTTTCCTTCTCTTTTCCTTCTTATCTTTTTTCTTTTCCACCACTCACCCACCACCGGGCAAGAGTCGTGGCCCTCACCCAACCTTGCCCAGATGTGGGGGAGGTGCAAGCGGCTACAAGTGAGGCCGGTTGCCGCAACCGCTTGCCGATGGAGGAAGAGGGCTTTGTTGGCCTCATCTAGTGGTTGGCAAGCCTCACCAACCACAGTGGAAGAAAAATATGAAAAGGAAAAGAGAAGATGAAATAAAATGAAAAACTAATTTAAAAATTCAAAAAATTGTTCATGTTAACACCAACCGTGTCATGTAGGATGGTTGATATTTACGTCAACAATTTTCGGTCTAAATTGAGTGGATTGACTCAATGTGTACTCATGTAAAAAAAGTTTAGGACTAAATTAGTCTAATTAAAAGATTTATGACTGAATTAATATTAGGGAAAACTCCAAATAAAAGCTTAAAATGCTCTCGTTTTTTTAAATAAAAGCCTGAGGCGGATCTTATTTCAAATAAAGACTCGAATTAGCTATATTAGTCTCAAAGAAAGGTCAGAAGTAATTATGATTACTTCAAATAGGGGCCTAGCCTTGCCGACTTGCCGGCCAACAAAAATTATGATCGATCAGGAATATTTTCATCCAAATGCAACTTAAATTTAAATTAAATTAGATTTTTAAAAAAAAAAAAAAAACACCAAAAAAAAGGCAAAAACAGAGGCGGGAGGAGCCCTCCCGAATATCATCGCCGCCCCATTGCCGATGGGGTGGTAGTGATGGCCAGTGGAGTCGCCGACGCTTGGGTGAAGACCGGTGACCCTTGCTAGAGATGGGAAAGGGTGACGTCCCTCTCCTATGGAGAGCGTCGCTAGCCCTCGTCCAATGCCCTTAGACCTCAGCCCCGGCTTGGCGGCTAGCACCCCCAAATTGGTAAAGGGAAACTGAGCTAGGGCCTGCTAGCCCTCTCCTATCTCAAGAGAGGACCAACAGGCCTCGCCTCTGGTCGGCGAGAGCGACCCCTCACCCAAGCGTTAGCGACCCCACCAGCCATCAACACCACCCCCATCGGCGATAGGGCGGTGGCCATAGGCGAGAGGGAGCCTCCCTCCCATGCGTGTTCCTCTTTTTTTTAAAAAAAAAAAGTAAGTTTTAATTTTTTTAATTTTTTTGGAAGAAAAAAGGAAAACATTTATAAAAATTTAAAAGACCAAATTACCCTTTACTAAACAGTGAGTTCAGGCCTTTCTTTGAAATTAATATAACCACTTCATCCTCTTATTTAAAACAAGGTTTATTTCATGTCCTTATTTGAAAAAATAATAGCACTTTTAGGCCTTTATCTAAAATAATATATATTTCAAGCCCTTATTTGAAAAATGAGGGCATTTCGAGTCCTCATTTGAAATTTTCCATTGATACTAATATGATAGGTTTTGAACTTTATTAGTACGTTTCGTTATGGATATCCCCCTGTAGCCCGCAACATCACCTAATGTACTAATTTCACAAATCAATGACATTAGTATCTTCATATGTGTGTGTATGTTTGTGTGTGTGTGTGTGTATATATATATATATATATATATATATATATATATATATATATATATATATATATATATATATTTAAAACTGAAAAGCACTTTCTCGATCTACTTTTATTCATTAATTGTGGAGGGCAGTCCTCCACTTAGTGGGGGCTCAACGCAGCCGTCCAGTAGAATGGTTGGAAAGTGATATCACGTCTAGAAGGAAAAATCATTATTTACTCCAAAAATCAGTGCAATTTGTCTGATTCTGGTGATTTCCCATTCCGGATGAGATGTTGACAAATCGAAATTAAATAAATAAAGGAAGGGCATGAGGACAAGGAATAAGGCAAAAGGGCACTTGATTACCCACCCACTAAGGGATTGTGGATAGACAAGAGATTATAAATCTAGCAGCTTTAGTTATTGTGGACTTTGCAGGACAAGCCTCTCTCAGATTGATCAATCGACAAGTTTCATGGGTGAACAAGTTCAAGAGACTCAGCTCACCATCATGGGTAAGTAGAGACTTTCACAAGTAGGAATAGAACTCCAAGATCAGTATATTTTCAGATGAAAGTAAAAGTCCTTCGGCCTCTTCTACTTGAATTCTAGAGAAGCTATATCCATGGCATGAGGCAAAAGGTGGGTGAAATCCTTGTGATCTGTGTTGGCAAGTTTTATGTTCTTTCTAATTCCCTTGACTATTGACTTAATAACTTTTCCCTTCATGGAAAAAAGGAAGCTTAACTATTTTTGTTTTGTTCAGCCTCGTGAAAACTTGTTTCCATACATTAGCTGGATGACACCAGCTTGCATTCCTGTTGGCTTTGAGAGTCTTTTCTCGTGCCTGAAACTTTAGAGCAAATGGCTGCAGACTTCGCTTCTAGATGTTATCATATCTGAAAGTTATTTGCTCGACATGCTAATCCGAAAAATTCGTGGGCCAAAACTTAGTGGTTCGGTTGAAGAGGATAAGTCAAAATAAGATGACTGCTGTTCCTATTAAATGACTTGAAAATCTAGATTACGCGTTCATCTTTGCTCCTCATCCTTAGCCTCTTGAATGAAGCAATTTCATTGATAGCGCAAATTCTCAATATCTGCATGGTCCCAGGTGAAGAATCCAGAGAAACAAAATCACCTGGACACAGGAACGATGCAAGCAAACCCGAGGCCGCGCTGTCTCCGGCAAGAAACTACAAGTGGTGGCTGAGAATCGCGGTGTTCTCGCTCTTTGTCCTCTCAGGCCAATCAGTAGCCACGATCTTGGGGAGACTGTACTATGAGAAGGGAGGGAAGAGCAAATGGATGGAGACACTAGTTCAAGTAGTAGGATTCCCAATCCTCATTCCTTACTTATTCTTCTCACCAAACAAGTCCTCTTCCACCACAAAAACCGCCCTCGATGGCCGTATGGACGCAAGACTGCTCGTGCTCGTTTACATCATTTTTGGCATAATCCTCGCAGGGTGTGCTATGCTGTTCTCGGTCGGACTTCAGTACCTCCCCGTGTCGACTTTCTCTCTGCTCAGCGCGTCGCAATTGGGCTTCACTGCCCTGCTCGCCTACTTCATCAACTCGCAGAAGTTCACTCCCTTGACGATCAATTCTCTGGTGCTCTTGACCATCTCA
Source organism: Eucalyptus sp. ANBG9806169 (assembly GCA_014182395.1). Classification (NCBI taxonomy): domain Eukaryota; kingdom Viridiplantae; phylum Streptophyta; class Magnoliopsida; order Myrtales; family Myrtaceae; genus Eucalyptus; species Eucalyptus sp. ANBG9806169. The sequence continues at coordinate 3,241,221 of CM024576.1, read as the reverse complement.
TCCACCCTCTTGGTGTTTCAATCCGAAACGAACAGTACTACAGCGTCCACTGGAAAGTATGCGGTCGGGTTCATATGCACATTAGCCGCGTCGGCCGGCTGCGCATTAATCCTCAATCTCACGCAACTTTACTTCCGGAAAGTCCAGAGGACGGACCCGATTTACACGATCTTCGAGCTGCTGATATACGAGTCCATGGTCGCGACGTTCATCATCTTGGTGGGGCTGTTTGCTAGCGGGGAGTGGGAGGGGCTGAAGGAGGAAATGGAGGAGTTCTCGCTAGGGAAGGTATCTTATGTCATGACCTTGGTTTGGACGGCGATAACTTGGCAGGTCTTCGCGATCGGGATGGGAGGACTGATCTTCCAGGTGTCGTCGGTGTTCTCGAACGTGATCGCGATCGTGGGCTTGCCGATCGTCCCTGTGCTGGCCGTCGTGTTCTTCGACGACAAGATGGATGGAGTGAAGGTTGTCGCCATGGTGTTGGCAGTATGGGGGTTTCTCTCCTATGTGTACCAGCAACATCTTGATGACATTGCTTCCGAGGCTCAAGATAAAAATGATGAGTCCGGCTAAATACAGAACGGGAGTGGTTAATGTACTAATCGGAGGTGGCGCTAGGGTTTTGAGAGTTTTTTTTTCTTTCTCTTTAATTATGCTTAGTGAAGTTCTCGATCATGGTTTTTGCTTTAATCGTTGCTTTCAGTTTTGCTCAGCATTATTCCTCGTCTCCACTACATGGGTTGATTAGACTGTTGATGTGTTCACTAAAGCACTTCCCACCGAGTGTTTCTTTCTTGTACCTTTTATCAAAATTTACGGCTTTATATATATTATTTTGAGTTCCGGATCCGAGCATATTCTTAAAAGGTTCAAGAGGAAGAAATAGATGGGATATCCGCCCTAAGGTGGGAGACCTCGCAGTATCGCTCTCGTATTCCCTCTCTCTATGAAGAAAAACATTGGAGGGAATGGGGGCTAGGCATGTGAGCACCGGCGCGTTAAAATAAGGAACGATGGAGAATGGAGTATTAGGGATGAGATTCTCCGTATTTCTCTTGATTACATATAATAGATCTCCCTTGATTATGCATAGTCTTGACTGAACGTTACTAATTATAATTTATAAAATTTCGTGAAACCATCACCAACTGTTTTAAAAATTTAAACTGTTAGATGAAAGCGTGATTTATTATTAAAGTATTCTAATACTCTCCCTCACACTCAATCTGATTTTTTGCCTAAAATTAAACGTGGAAATTTAATTGAGGAGACTATGGGGCATGGAAAAATTCAAAATTAGGACCTCCAACTCTGATATTATGTGAAATTTCATAAAACTATCGCCAACTGTTCTAAAAATTAAAACTATTAAATGAATGTGTGGTTTATTATTTAAATATTTTAATATAATTGGTATTGTAATACTTTATTAAGTTAATAAATATCTCATGTACTCTTTATTATGAGATATACAAAAACATATAATTTCATATTTTTATCTTATTAATTGAAAATAAACCAAATAGAATGTGCACAGAATCTTTCTCTCCTCTTTCTCCGTCTCACTACCCAAGAGTTCATCATCATATCATACAGAAAGAAACTCTAGATTAAATCAAATAAGTCACAAAAGAGCATCTATGAATCACCTATAGACATATGAAAGAACAGAGTTTCCTCATCTGAAATTAAGCAAAGAACTGTGAAAACATAACTAAAACTTGCTAAACAAGGTCAATGATTGGAGGCACTGACATAAACCAACTCATTTTTAAAAGTGCAATTAGTGTCCTCCTAATAGGAGTGACCACCGGATCCGATTCAATCGGAAATTGAACCAAACTAGCCTAGACCATCGGAACTGCAATAGTTACCAAATTGGTTCTGAAGTCTTTTTTTGTTAAAAATGGAATAATTTTGGACCCATTGAGAATTCAACCTTCATTGACCAATATATGTTTTTGTAGTGAAATTGTGCAACTTGTATATATATATATATATGTGTGTGTGTATGCATGCAGGTATGTATATGCATGTATGTGTGTGGTTTTTGACCAAAATATTTTGTGGACCAATTATCTTGTAAAATCGGGAATTGAACCAATCTACCTAGACTAGGTTTACAGCCAACTCATTTGAAACTAATCAATCATAATAATCGATGTCTTAAGAGACGATAAAAAATCATGTTACACTACTTAGGAATAAGCATATCGAAAGTTTTAAAACTTGTCATAAAAGTACGATTAAGTTATACAATTTTCAAAAAGTACAATTAAGCCTATAATTTAACACGAAAGTACAATCGAATTCTAAAACTTTCAAAGAATGTGATCAACTCCTAAAACTTGCCAAATTTATGTAATCAAATCTTAGAACTTGTTAACATTTTACATTTGTCAAGTTGGACGGAGTTAATTGAAGAACCAACTTTAATAAGTTTAAAAAATTACTTATACTTTTTGAAAATTTTAAGATTCGATTATAATTTGTTTGTACTTTGTAAAAGTTTAAGAAATCAGTTGCACTTTTATTACTACGAGTGTCCAATACACTTATCCTCGTTACTTATTATCTATAATTCCATTCCTTTCGGACCGGGTCTCCTCTTACCTCAAAAGCTTCCCCGATCGACCGTTCGATCTCACATCGATTCTCTTAAAGAAACCTTGCTTCGCATCCCAGCCGCTGGAGCCGTTCTCCCCTACGCTAGCCCCCACCCAAACACCCCTGGCCCCCAACCGCATCCACCCTCATCCACCCCCTTCCCCGCGCGGGCCCCACCGAATCCCCACCGTCGGATCAGGATAACGTCGGCGCGGGAGCGCCCTCGCAAGTCGCAACCGCGGCCAGTCGTTCGCTCTCGCGTACTCCCGCGCGCACCGTAACCGTCTCCCCCTTCCTCCACGGAAAAAACGGAAAAGATTCGAAGCCTCCCGAGGTCCGACGACCGCCGGCATTCCCGGCGCTGGCAGTGGCTGTTGTGGCGGTTGCTCGGTGAAGAAGAAGAAGAAGACCGCCGCCGCCGCCGGCCGTCGCTGCTCTCTCGCCCGTCGTCTCCGGCAGAGCGGGCGGGCAGGCAGGCTACCGCTTCGATCGGGATTCGATGGCCGCGGCGATGTCCACGTGCTTGCTGAGCCGGGGGCTGAGCGGGCCGTGCTGGAGGGACGCGAGCTTCCCGCGGACCTTCGCTTCCCCCGCGCCTCGCCGCCGGCTTCTCCCCGCCTCCTGCAAGACGCGGCAGCGCGGCCTCAGGTGCTCCGCCAGCTGGCTGATTTCCTCGGTTTCCATGGCGCGTGTCCGGGATTCTCATTTTGTTTTTTTGTTTCGTGTGTGGATGACTAGTAGTTCTGGGAGCAGGAGGCCGCAGGTCGAGAAGGCTTCGCCGGATAGGCCGCCGTCGATCGTCGTGAATGGAGAGGGCGAAGAGGACGCTGCTTTGGCGGAGAGCGTGCGTAGCGCTGATCGGGAAATTGTGGCTGATGATTCTGAGGACGATGATTCTGATGGAGTCGTGATTGATGTGGAGAACCAGAATGCTGATAGAACAGAAGCTTCCGACAGTACGGCGATGGAGACAAATTTGGTATTCTTCTTGTAGCATTTCTGGTGCTTTCTTGGGAAATTTTTGTTTTTTTTAATCTGTCTGGATACGCGTATGCAATGTGCACATTGGTTCTAGTTCAAGAATATCTCGCAAATTAAGAATTTGAGAGCGTGTTTTGACTGTGTTTTTCATGGGAACGTTTTTATGGTGTAAGTTTCTGGCATTCGACATACTTTGATTTCATCATATGGTGCCTATGCTTTGGTTCCTTTGTTGACATTGAGATATAGATAGATTGCAAAATAATTCAGACAAGACTTTGATGAAATGTAATGAGCTCTAAATTTTCGTTTTCCTGTGTGCCATCCCTCCAATTTCGGTCAATGAAGGTCATCACCAGTGATACGGGACAGCAGTTGTCCGGTATTCAAGTTGAGGATCTGATGGGCATGATAAAGAATGCAGAAAAGAGTAAGAAATTGCAAGTTCCTAATATCTTTGCCTTGATTGGAGTTGAGTTTTAAAGAAATGGGTGTGCTCATGTATCTGTCTACTTGCTAGATATTCTACTCCTCAACCAAGCCAGGGTGAGTGCACTTGAGGATCTCAATGACACACTATCTGAGAAGGAAGCATTGCAAGGAGAAATGAACATTTTGGAGATGAAGTTAGCAGAAACTGATGCACGAATAAGAGTTGCTGCCCAGGAAAAGATGCATGCAGAACTTTTGGAAGATCAATTAGAGAAGCTGCAGAGCAAATTGATACAAAGAAGTGGAACTGAACAAAGTGAGCAGAGTATCTTTGAGAATGAGAACATTCAATTGAGTGCAGAAAAACCTTTATCGTATCAAAATAGCACTCATTTCCTTAGTGAGGAGCTTAGTTCCCTGAGGGCAGAGAATGTCTCCTAAAAAATGACATCGAAGCCCTTAAGACAGAGCTTAATAGTGTTAAGGATACAGATGAGCGAGTGATGGTGCTGGAAAAACAAAGGTTCCATCTTGAGTCAGCTCTAAAGGATCTAGAATCTAAACTTTCAGTTTCTCAGGAAGATGTTTCCAAACTTTCATCTTTAAAGTTTGAGTACAAGGACCTATGGGAAAAGGTAGAAAATTTGCAACTGCTGCTCAATAAGGCCACCAAACAGGCTGATCAAGCTATTGTAGGGTTACAGCAAAACCAGGAACTGCGGAAGAAGGTTGATAAGTTGGAAGTGACTCTTGAAGAAGCCAATGTCTACAAGGTGTCATCAGAAAAATTGCAGCAATATAATGAACTGATGCAGCAGAAGATTAAGCTGTTAGAGGAACATCTTCAAAGGTCGGATGAAGAGATTCATTCTTATGTTCAGTTATATCAGGAATCCGTGAAGGAATTTCAAGATACTCTCAATAGCTTGAAAGAGGAAAGCAGGAAAAGGATGCTCGATGAACCAGTGGATGATATGCCACGCGAATTTTGGAGCCGTTTATTGCTGAAGTTTGATGGTTGGTTGCTTGAGAAGAAATTATCTGCTGATGATGCTAAGCTCTTGAGAGAAATGGTCTGGAAAAGGGATAGAGGGATTTGTGATGCGTACATGGCTTGCAAAGACAAAAGTGAACGTGAGGCCTTGGCCACCTTTTTAAGACTCATATCAGCCCCTTCGAGGTATTACCTTGTACTGAAATTTTTTTCTAAATCAGTTTCTGTTGTTTAATTTGCTCCTTCTGTTGATATTTAGCCCAGGATTGTATGTCGTTCATATAGCTGCAGAGATGGCACCTGTTGCTAAGGTAAGCTTGAGACAGCTACAAAATTGATTACTTGATCTTTTGATGTGTTGGCGAAACATTGGTTCCAACTACTTTGATTTCTGCTGTTACGGTTATGAACCTTATGTTGAATGGTTTGTGGTAGTTGTCACATAGCACCACTAATTTTGTGGTGGTTGTCGCAGCCCAATAGGATATTTGTTGTAGCATTAGCTTTCATATTCGTAATGTTCCTTTGTTTTTTGGGTAACACTTATGTTAAACATCTTCATAAAGACTATACGTAGCATTTATATGACTGTGAAAAGATGCAAGTCCTTTCTTTTTGTTCATTGTACCTCTATAGTTTCTGGTTAGAAAGTTTCTCCTTTCTAGTCTTCCTACTGAAGCTTCTATGTATGCATTTTGGATATATGGTTTTTTGAGTATGTGTCCACACAATCTGATTAATGGTTTTCTAGGTTGAATTATCGTTGCAGTCTCATTGAATGAAAGTTGGGGGATCTGCAAGAAAGAAATCAGATGTTAATGGACATGTTAATGGACAGATACTTAACACAGGCATGGCCATTACCAAATGAAAAATGGCAAATTGCATGACTACTGGCGTGGTTAACACTTTGTTCATTTTGTGACTCCTAGTTTTAGTCATCAGTTGTTGTCACTTGTCACTAATAGCATTAGATTAACAAAGAAAGATGCCCCATTCACATGGCTTCTTGCATTGTCAGGTCAATTGTGTAGATGGTTAATATGCAGACTTACCCGTACATGCTGGATAGGCTCCTTACGTGATGTTCTTCTGGGCCAACCATTATGTCACACCAATACTTGCCCTCATCAACCAAGTAGCCAGCTTGAAATGAAATTTTTAGAATTGGAGTTGTTCCTAAAACTAGGTCATTACAATCATTATTCTCCTGATCTTTTCGTGTCTCCATTAATTCTTTGCCACTTAGCATCTTCATACATGGCTCTTTAATGAGATTATGACATAAAAATGTTTGGCAGACTACTGGAACATTTGAGGTCTGATCTGGCTCATTTGCTTACTGATGTTGAGTTTCACTAATATTTTAGATAACATTAAGAGTACTCTAACTCTATCTAAGCATGAGCACTTCTACGAACAACGATCCAACATCTTGTGCTGTGAACATGCAAATAAATCACAATGTGATGCAAATTTGAATAGCCTTTCTATAATGCCACCTTGACCATTTAGCAGCTAAACTAACCAGGTATCTCTCATTCTGAAAAGGGAGAGGAGTCGTCTTTCTGTCTCTATGAACAAGGATAAATTTAGCAGTGAAACACTGTATTTTCTGTAAGCATTTTTCAAATGTTTTGGTTGTAATGTTTTCGCTATATTCAGATGAATATGACTGCTCCTTTTGCAAATATGTCAGGTTGGTGGTTTGGGGGACGTCGTGACTGGTCTTAGCAAGGCACTCCAGAAGAGAGGACACCTTGTGGAGATTATTGTTCCCAAATATGACTGCATGCAATATGACCGTATTCTTGACTTGAGGGTAATTGACTCCATGATGGTTTGGGCTGACAAATTAAGATTCATGGTTCACTTAACAGATTATGTTCAACTTATCTTATACAGGCCTTAGATGTTGTTGTAGAATCTCATTTTGATGGCAGACTGTATAAAAACAAAGTCTGGGTTGGCTCGGTCGATGGTTAGAAATCTCTTATTATCTCTTGCTTCTCATTTGATCTTCATGTTATGTGCTAATTTGACTTCTACTTCCAGGCCTTCCCGTTTATTTTATTGAGCCTCTTCATCCGGATAAGTTCTTCTGGAGAGGACAACTCTATGGAGAGCGTGATGATTTCAAGCGGTTTTCATTTTTCAGTCGTGCTGCATTGGAGCTGCTTCTTCAATCCGGCAAGAAACCTGACATTATCCATTGCCACGATTGGCAAACAGCTTTTGTTGTATGTTCAATTCCAAATGTTGTCGGTCTAAGTGTGCTGTTTTTGAGGGACTTACCATTGATTCTCATACCAGCAATCATCTCCAATCATAGGCACCGCTGTATTGGGATTTGTATGCCCCAAAAGGCTTGAATTCTGCAAGAATTTGCTTTACATGCCACAACTTTGAGTATCAAGGGACTGCACCTGCTTCAGAATTGGCATCATGTGGTCTTGATGTTCAAGAACTAAACAGGCCAGATAGAATGCAGGACAACTCTGCACATGATAGGATCAATCCTGTGAAGGTATCAAAATTACTTGCCTTTGTAAAAAAGAATAGAAAGTTTGAGTCATGATGAAACCTTTGGTAGGAAGTTATCTGAACTGGAATTAAAAAGTGCAGACTGAACAGTTGTGGTGTCTCCTTTTAGCAAAACTTGGAGCTTTATACATGCATGCTCAAAGCAACACGTAGCATTCTCTTTTTTCTGACTTTTAATGTAGAATCTTGGGAGACATGTCCAAATTATATCCTCCTTTTTCTGAGTATATTTCTGTGAAAGCTCCATCACCTTCATATCTGTAGATTAATGTCTTCTTTTCAAATCATGTTATCTAGGGTGCAGTTGTCTTTTCCAATATTGTCACGACAGTGTCTCCAACTTATGCGCAGGAGGTCAGAACAGCTGAGGTATGGTCATTGGCCTTAACTTTTGCTTGCTCCCTTTTTCAGGAACTGTTTATTTGTATTTTACTAGGCTGAGTAATCGAATCATAATTTGTTCCGCAGATGAACGGAAGGTTGCCTCTATAACCATCACTACCTTGTTAGTTGTAATGCAAATAGGCATAATCAATCAATCTTAATTATGTGTTGGAAATTGTGCTTATTGCATCAGCAATAGACATATAAACCTCCTTAACTCTCCACTTTGCGTAGCATGTTAAATTCTTAGAGACAGTAGTCTACATCTACTGGTGTTTGGGCTTAATGCTTTCTATATTATATTGTTATGGTACCATAATTTTTTATACTGAGGGTTCATATGAGCTACGAATCAGAGAATAAGAAGGGGAAATTTAGGCTGCCGTTAAAATGCTAATTGAAGGTTTCTGCAATGAATCTGTTCATTTTTCCCCCTGGATGATGAGGAATTTCGTCATAGGTGGATAAACAATAAGTTCAGTAACATAATTTTAGTAATGTCAGGTAGTGAAAGGAGTGAAAAAGGCAGTAGGGTTCTTGAGAAAATAAAGATGGTGATCAAGTTGAAGACTCTACCACATCCTTTGGCATTAATACTTTGTTTTCAATTGCTTGTGGCTTAATAATCTTTCTTTTCAACATTTGATATCTGCCATAGGATAGATGTATCTGCATAGCCTCGATTCCAATGACCTCTTGCATTCTCAAAGGGTACACCTTACAGTGGTAATAGGATGTGATTATTACTGCAAAATAAATCACTTAAAAAATAAGAAAGAACATGATTCCAGAATACAAAGAAATGAGAGGTAAATTATACAGCAATCAGGCACATCTAAATGAGTCAATCTATTATATTATTATTAAAATTGTAGAGATTTCTGCCTCATGCCAAAATGTGGACAATTGTGGTCCTTAGATAAAACTCATTCTGTAAATCTTTCAATGTTTTGTATTGTTTCTGTTGTGTTGTTTTGCAGTGAGCTACTGAAGCAACTATACCACAAAATTCCAACTCTATTAGTTTTTTCTCCCAGTGAAGATTGCATCTCACTAAGCTTCTGTCCTGTTCATTTTCTTTTACATATGTTGTCCCATTTTATTGTTTGTGTAACTCTTAAAGGTACATTAGTTTAATGAAATGAAAGTTTCATTTTTTATGAACTTCTGTATATGCGTTATTTGGGAAACAATGCATATTGGTGTTATTTTGGATTAGTGCTAAAATAAGAGTAGGTTCTAGAAAATAGCAAATATCTTAAGTTGCTAAGGCTGAACAAGTCTGACAGAACTATTCTAGCCAATATTCCCTTGCCTTCTTTGTTGGGCAGAAATGTTCTGTGCTTCAGAAGGGTAAACGTAAATGTATTCTGTCTTTCTCAGGGTGGAAAGGGTCTGCATTCAACACTGAATCTCCATAGCAAAAAGTTTGTCGGAATTCTCAATGGCATTGACACAGATGAATGGAATCCTGCAACTGATGCTTTCCTTGAAGTTCAGTACAGTTCTAATGATCTTCAAGGAAAAGCAGAAAATAAACGAGCAATAAGAAGGCAACTAGGGCTCTCTTCTGCGAATGCCTCGAAACCGATGGTAATCAGTCATGAGCTCACTTTCCAATCAAATGATTATTGTTTGGTGTAAGAAGCTCTAATCTATCGTGGTTGATTCAAGTTTCTTATATTTGACAGCTCAAGGTGGTTAGGTTTGCTGAAAAATATACTCAATTTGTCTGCAGCATAATCTTTTTTAATTACAATAGCTTGCCCCTACAATTAAGCCGGGGTATGAATTCACATAGTGGCTTATTCATGGTCTGCATTGGTTTGTGCTATGTGTAGGATCTGACTTCCTTACTTGCTATTGTATACTTATGGAATGGTATGTTTGTGAAAATAAATGGATGAAACACAAGTTTAGTGACAGTGCTGTAGTAATGCATTCGAGAATGATAGATTCCCTTGTTACTGAAATTCCCTTCCTCCATCTCATGCACAGATAAGTCAATAAATTTTTTCACTGGTTTCAAACTGAATTCAACCGATGGATTAGGTTAGATTGCTTCTTTGGTGGTTCAACTGTTTCTTTCTTTAATCAGGTTGCTGTACTTTAAGTTCCTGCTTTTTTTAATCATGTTAAGTTCAAATAACTGAATTTCTCCCATGAACTATTTGTGTTGATGGATTCATCTGATCCAAAAGTTGAGATAATGGGTGTAATCCAAAAAAAAGATTTGTAATTGGTTGTTAATGGAACATGGCATGCCACGTGGTTCTAGAGAATGTTTCAAGTTGTTCTCCAATTGAATTAAGCATATGTTCTTGATCTTGTTTTTAGTAAAACAGTTGACAAAGATATCCATATGAAACCATATAGAAAGAAATGTGGCTTAAGAGTAAGTTTTGGAAGTGTGACGGGATGGAAAGTAGCCTAAAGTTAAAATGACTCGTCCTGTCAGTTACCTTCTTAAGAAGCAAAAATTTCACCTGGTTTTGTTTTGGTTACTTTTGGCTTTTCTATTTCCTTTTCTTCAAGTCCTTTTTAAAAAAATATATATAAATGGATGTGTTGATTATTTTATGTATACAACTGCTTTGGTTTGGTTTGGTTTGGTTTGGTTTGATGTCCTTTTCTAAATTATGCTTGGCCTTCATTTTCTCTTTTCCCTCTCTAGTACCCCTTTTGTATGTTATCACTTAGGGTGATTTTAAATTTACCAAATTGTTTTGAAATTCCAATTCTTTTGCTTTTTGTCGTGCTCAGTCACCCAAATCTGAATTTATCAGGTGGGCTGCATAACAAGACTGGTACCCCAAAAGGGTGTACATCTTATTAGGCATGCTTTGTACCGAACACTGGAGCTTGGAGGGCAGTTTGTACTACTTGGTTCAAGCCCCGTGCCACATATTCAGGTAATAATTTACTTAGAGCTATACCTTCAATTTGTAAGTTTACAGGGAATTAGGGGCTATTATGGAACTTCTGTGGAATTCTATGCGACCTATCCTCTTAGAGAAGTCTTTTGGCATAGGGGATCGTGTTCTAACGACTACTATTTGCTTATCGAGATTTAAGTTATGAATATAATCGCAGTTCAGTTTCATAGTAATTCAAAATAAAAGAACACCAATGAAACTCTGGTGGTGTTGGATAGAGTGTAGTTATAGTCAAATGAAGACATCACTTGCTGGGTTTTGTTGACATAGAGCTTTGGAATGACATGGCAGGTGAATAACTAAAAATTTGATATGGTAGCAAATTATCAACCATCTTGTTTAGTTGAAATGTTAAAACAAATAGTTGTCTATTTATCATGTAAAGGTCAAAGAGAGCTTTTGGCTGATATGCCTGAAGCTGCATTTTGATTGAGCATTTCACAATATTTCGTACAGTTACTATTGTGACACTTCAAATGACTCTGTCTATGGACATTTGCAAACTAAATATAAATTTCTCTTAATGTGAATCTATCATATGAAGTCATCTTTTGGCAACTAGTCTTATTATCTACAAGTGGACCAATCCTATTTCTGCGTAATATTTCTTGCCAAATTAGTCATTAAAGTTATGCTGCATGCATTCTGACAAGATAATCCTTGCCTGATATGGGAATGTATTACTCTTCTTGATCATGGTTTAGTGCATGGTGCTTTTTCTGCTGTTTCCTTTTTTTTCTTGGAGAGTCACTAAAACCGTACTTTCATTTGATTTCTTTTGTTTTAGATAAGTAGGTAATGGTAGCACAAAGCCCTGTTTTCAAATATCTCTCCATGACCTGGCATTTGCCTCCCCAACTGTATTTAATTCTCATGCTTTATTTTTATGCCAAATCCCTACTTATGAGTGACTCATTTTTGCAGCTTAAACTTTAAGAAAGTGACAAGGATCTTGTAATTTTGGTGAATGTAACTTGGGTATTTCGAAGGAGTCACTTAGAATGCTGTGTACAGCAAAATTCCTGATGCCTAGCATATCATTTGTTCCTCACAGTTCATGCAATTCAGTTATGTTTGAGTAAGGATATCGGATACCTTAACCCTTGTTAGGTGTGAAATTTGGCTCTCATCGCGCTGATGATACTCCTTGTCTTTTCTTAATATGGGACCAATCTACCTCCGCCAATCAAATATTCCATTTCTCTCTCTTGTCCCATTCTTATGTTACATACGTATATTGTGAATTTTCCCTGGTTGGGGCATTTTTCTGTCCCCTTTTTTTCTGGGAGCCTTGCACAATGGGACCCTTTCTTTTGCATTAAACCTTTAATTACATGCGTTGTTCTGAGTACCAGATTTGCTGCCATGCTCTCAACCAATTGATTGCACACGAGTATCCGGACATTGTGGCTCATACTTTTAATATCTAATCAACGACTGATATAATTGAGCTTCCAACTTTACAGTGTATACTCCTTTACCTTTAAGCAGATCAGTTACTCCATGCCATACAGAAGATTCCTTCTTACTTATAGCTCATTTAATAAAACCCCTTCATATTCATCATCACTAGGTGGACCTGCATATAGTCTAATAAGGAGCACCTCTGTGGTTCCATGTACATCATACAAGTTTTAGGAAGTTGAAGATTTTGGTGATGTAAATGCATGCACATCAATCTTCATAAGCTGTGAAGTAACTTCACCACATCTATTTCTTTAAGATGACCATATTTAGTCTGGTAGTTGCAATTTGTATAGATATTTATATTACACTGGAGTTCTTAATCGGATGCACACATAACATTCTCAACTTGCTTTAGTTTCCATGCTTTGAACCCAATTGAAGTCATGATTACAGTGAGTTTATGTATGAACAAGTGTTGAAACATGTTGAAGTTAACATCTGCATAGTAATGGTTCCACTGATATGATTAGCCAATTTCATTCTCTTGTATGGACTGACATTTGTTTTTTATTGTTTCTCTTGTTTACTGTGAAATCAGAGGGAGTTTGACGGTATTGCGAATCAATTTCAAAATCATGATGACATCCGGCTGATATTGAAGTACGACGAGTCTCTTTCCCATCACATTTTTGCAGCATCTGATATGTTAATCATTCCATCAATCTTTGAGCCTTGTGGTCTCACCCAGGTACATTTCACATTGTGGATACACATATTGTTTAATAGTTGAAGAAAACCAGTTGCTGTGACTTACTATATCACTTGTGGAGTTTTCATGTGAATAATTTTTTAATGACTTTTAGATCTATGGGGCGAGGTTATGGACTTCAGATGTTTCATGTCTATGGATGCAAGCATCCTTTACATGCACAAACTAGCGCTGCATTCTTCTTGTATCTAATAATTTTTTCTTATGCAGATGATAGCAATGAGATATGGATCAATACCCATTGCAAGAAAGACAGGTGGACTAAATGACAGGTGGGCCAACTGTAAGTTTTGTAGTCGGGCTTGATGTTTCTTGGTTCTATTGATGGGAGATAACTGATGGAGGATCTTTTGGTTTCCCTTTTGTAGTGTTTTTGATGTAGACAATGAAACAATTCCTTTCCAGTTTCGAAATGGATATACATTCTTGAATGCCGATGAACAGGTAATTTGCCTTACCAGTATCTGTCTCTTATTCGAATGTCATTATGATAGAAGTAACATAAGGCGGAGAAATTGGAGAAGGGGGTTGCTAGGATTTTAATAATTGGCAAAGTTAAATGCATTTTAATTTGGCCAAAAATTTTAAGCAGTTTACTTCGCGAAGTTCCAGGTGAATTTTCTTTACCCCTTGAAAATTAAATTCTGTCATCTCACCTCATGAATTTTTGAATTGCTTCTCTTTTCTCTCAATTTCTTATGCTAACTCTTTCACAAGAGATAATTATGTCCTCCCAGCACATTTTCCACTTCAACAATGAGCATATCTGTCAAATGCATTACTGCGTCACAAAGGACATGCTTCTTAGAGCTGCAAAAGTGCTTCATTGTGCAATTTCTTAAAATCACTACCCAAAAAGAAAAGGAGGGCAAAGAGTGGGTAAAGAGTGCCGTGGAGTTCTTGCATTGGTGCAAATTTTGGAAGCTTACAATTGAAGGATTCACACAAGAAACCCTTTTTCAGCTTAAGAAGCATGTCGTTGGCACCAAACTAATGAATCTGGGTAAATATGATATTCAAGAAGCTGGAAACAAGCCATACGAGGGAAATGATGATCATAAGAGCTTAAACTTATTTTATTTTAGAAGCTTGGGACAAACAAAGGCCTGGACTAACCTTTTTACTTCAGCTATGAACTTTTATGGCCTTAGCTGTGGTATTGAACGTACAGTTAAGAACCTGTTGCTCACAGAACTATCATTTCTGCACTGATAACAAACTTTACAGAACTTATTTTGTTACTTTTGCTCAAGAAAATAAAGTAGTTGTAGGATGATATTCTCTTGGCATATGTGAGACTCTTAGGTTAAACTCTTGAAATGTGAGTTGAACAGTTCCTAAGTACTCTTGACAAAAGTAAATCAACATATGGATTTCTGATCAAAAGCACCAGTAAAAATTATGGGGTCAGGGACAGTTTTTACTTGGGACATCTTCTTCTGGGTGGGGCTTTTGATTGGCTTTTGATGCCAAATAACAAAAGTGTAGCCAAAAGCAAAAATTAAGATGCAAAAGCTTCTCAGAATAACCCCTCTCAAGCAGTTGCATAATTTGTAAGAAGCAAATTGACACTGTTAGCTTTTATCTAAACTAGTTTAAGCCTTTACCTAAATCAGATCTCTATTGACTGAAGTATGATTTAGTCGCCGTTGACTAAAATTTAGTCTCACAAACAATCAAAGAAACATAGAACTCAGATTTAACCCTGATTCCATGTAGAGTCCTCATTTGGGTAACAGCATATAAGCTAAAAGCAGCTGGACTTATGGCACTGGAATCATCAGATGGCCATAATCTCTCTCTTTCCATAAAAGCCTTTTGTATTATCTCGTCTTTGTGGTGATACAAAGATATACAATTTTTCAGGGATTGAACGGTGCTTTGGAACGGGCATTTAGCCACTACAACAATGACCCACAAAGCTGGCAGCAGCTAGTTCACAAGGTCATGAACATTGAGTTTGGTTGGGATCCTTCAGCGTCACAGTACGAGGAACTCTACTCGAAATCTTTGGCAAGAGCGAGGGCAGCACGGCGAAATTAAGATTGGTCGACGATGGTTTGTGATGGAACAAGTGCTTGTTCTGTCAACCATGGTATTCCTTGATGACATGGTTCTCTACACGGCAAGTGCAGGATAAATTTCAGTTAATAGGTGGACATTCAGAGAAACCTAGATAGCAGTCTTGCACAGAGCCCAATGGATAGTTCATCCTTGATGTCGTCATTCAGGGAGCTCTTCTTCATGCCTATAATGTTCTCTCATCAGTTTTGATAAAATAGTGGCATTCACTGGTATATACTTGCAGCACATTGTAGCCTATTCGAATAAGGTTCACATGCATTAAATTATTCTTTCACTCACTATACAGCGGTGCAACCGATGCCTGTGCCACTTCTTTTAAGCTTTGAGACTGGCCCAGAAGAGATGATTGTATAGTAATCAACAGTTGTATACATATTTAACCGTATAAAGTGTCGTGACATTTCAGATATGAGCATGACCATGTTCTTTTCATTGGTTCTACTTCTGTCGTGGCTGTATTTTGGATATTCGGTGTGATTTACAACACGCAACATTTCATGCGCATCAAATTTCGACGAAGTACTCAAAAGACCCTGGAAAAGATTTGAGTTGTAAAGCAAGATGACCAATCGCGGATCAGCTGAAATATTTTTTTTAAACAGTCCTGGTTATAAGCTTTATACTGCATCTGTCATTTCTGGAATTGTTACTTGTACGGTGAACTAGGCGAGTCCATTTGGTGTTTGAGCTTTCGCTCCTTTCATTGATAAGATCATAATCGGCATTGAAAATCCTTTGATGCTTGTCGTGTCATCGACTCTATATCCAAGATTTGACAGAATCTCGCTTAATTATGCTAATTTATCCTTACGACAATGATGCATCTTCCTTTTTCCTTCTCCGATGCAGTTGCAATTGAAGTTTCTCGTGTTACTTTTTCGCTACATCTATTATATTATGAATAAATATTTCCAAACTTTCGCTGTGTCGAAGCAAGCACCAGTCGACAAGAAAACATGATAAAATCACAATGATCACTTGACTTCAAACAAAGCTCACATTAATCTCTCAATATAATTTGCACAAATTTACGTCACACCATCAAGAGCACACTTGAAACAAAAACATGTCACTTGCTAAAGCTCATTTGCCGGGGACGAAGTTGGTGGCGTAAGCCCAAGCGTTGTTGCTGACGGGGTCAGCAAGGTGGTCAGCCAAGTTCTCCAATGGACCCTTTCCAGTCACGATGGCCTGCACAAAGAACCCAAACATGGAGAACATGGCGAGCCTGCCGTTCTTGATCTCCTTCACCTTGAGCTCAGCGAAGGCTTCCGGGTCATCGGCCAGGCCCAACGGGTCGAAGCTCCCACCGGGGTAGAGCGGGTCGGTGATCTCACCGAGTGGCCCGCCGGCAACACGGTAGCCCTCGACAGCTCCCATCAAGATGACTTGGCAGGCCCAGATGGCCAGGATGCTCTGGGCGTGGATCAAGCTGGGGTTGCCCAGGTAGTCGAGCCCGCCCTCGCTGAAGATCTGGGCACCGGCCTTGAACCAAACGGCCTCGCCAAACTTGACGCCGTTACGGGCCAAGAGCTCGGGGAAGACGCACCCCAGGGCGCCGAGCATGGCCCACCTGCAGTGGATGACCTCGAGCTCGCGGTTCTTGGCGAAGGTCTCGGGGTCAGCCGAGAGCCCAGCGGTGTCCCACCCGTAGTCGCCGGGGAACTCGCCAGTGAGGTAGGACGGGGGCTCACCAGAGAATGGGCCCAAGTACTTGACACGGTCCGGGCCGTACCATGGGCTTCCGGATGAGGCCTGCTTGACGGTTTTCCTCATGGTGACTCTTCCGTTGCCGAGGAGCTCGGGGGTGGCAGGAGAGAGTTTCACCGCCGTGCCGGCGAGGGAGGGGGAGGAGAGAGCCATTGTGGAAGCGGCCATGGTTCCAAGTGGGCTGTTTTTGCCTTAGTGCTTAGATGTTGAAATGTTGTGAAAGGGTGGTGAGTTTAGAGGGGGTATTTATATGCAGGGCTTGATCCAAGTCTCTTATCTCAGGATATCTATATCTATCTTTCCATTGGGAGTTGAAGATTCTAGCTTTGGTTTCTTGTGTCCTTTGGTAGTCCCTGATCCACCCAAGAATTTTTGGGCTTTAAAAATTGTGGGGAAGAAAAAAGAGGTGAATGCTTCCACTTGTGTATGATGAATAACATATTTCAGTGTAAATTGGAATTTTCATCATGGAACGAGAATAGAAATTTGTAAAGAGAAGACCAGGGACACTCTATATTAACTATAAAATATTGTTTTTGGATTTCCATGTGACACATAAATATTCATCGCTATATATTAGTCATCGTCTTATGTATGGTTCATAAAAATCAGGAATAAAAAATAAAAAATAAATCCCGATGGCTCTGTGGACACGCAGACTTCTCAACGGCTACACCTTGCTCCATGGTTTACAATTATATATTGCAAGAAAGAGCGAAAATAAGAGTGTGACATGTTTGGCTAAAATGGTTTCTTGCATCACATCAAGTACAACATCGATGGAGCCTTTCAACCGGGCAGCATAGAGGGGACACTGGCCTATGTCTGCTGAGATCATCGAGGGCGGCTAACGGACTGCTTTTCTTGCAAGTGTAGGTCAAAATCAGCGATGGAAACTGAGATCAACGCACTCACTTGTACCCTGAACCATCTGTTGCAACGAGAACTTCACAATACTACACTGGTGATTGAAACTGATTGCCTTCCCCTCGTTGATGTTGTACGCCATGGTAGATCACCCATGTGGGAGCTTCGGCCGCTCGTGGAGGAGGTGATCCACCTGCTCTCCCGCTTCTCTGACCTAACCTTGCAGCACTACCTGAGAGAAGCGAATCGGGCCGCTGACTGGGCCGCAAAGGCCCATCGCACCAATGTTTCGGCCCAACACTGGTTATATCAACCTCCTGCTGTATTTCTTGATATTTTGTCTACGGATGCTTTAGCCTCTGGATGTAATTACCGCTAATATAAATGCGAATGTTACTTTCGGCCAAAAAAAAAAAAAAAAATCAAGCAAAATGGCAGTTTGAACTTTCAATGTGTTTATCAGTAAAATATGACATGCGAAAGACTTAACACCCTAAAAAAATCTCAAATTTTAAACTCAATCTCAAGCGTGAATTTTTTTGTCCCTTAAGAAATCTCTAATTTTAGGTTCGGTCTCAATTCAATCTTATTTTTTCTTTGTCCCATATAGAATCTTCAACTTTCAGTCCAATATTAATCTTCCCTGAATTTTTTTTTTTTTTAAGAAATTGCCAACTTTTACTTGAGTTCAAATCTGCCTTCATTAATCCTCTACCAAAATTTCTCTTAACAATCGAGGATGAAAAACTCCCGATCATAAGTTATTCGAGCATCCCGAGCGTGAGCTCTTCGATCATGAGAAATGAAAGACTCTCTAGCATGAGAGACTGAATACTTAGCAAAAATCGAAAATCCCAAATCAAGATAAAAGGAAGACTTTCTTAAAAGTAAAAGCAATCGAAGAAATAATGACATGACAAAGCCACTTCATTAAGGGTGATTTTGGATGGAATATTAATGGGGGAAGATATGAGACTTAAGTAAAAATTGATGTTTTTATGAGTCAAAAAAAGTTCATGATAAAACTGGGACCGGACCTAAAGTGTGGTTTTTTATGAGACAAAAAAAAATGTTTATGATAGATATGGGACTAGACTAAAAGTTGAGATTTTTTTATGAGAAGAAAAAAAAAAGTTTAAAGTAAAATTAGGACTTAATATAAAGTTGAGGGTTTCTTAAGATATTAGATATGCTGAAAAGATATCAAACCCATCACACCTCAGTAATAAGAGATTATTCTGTTCCAATTCCACCATGTTCTATCTGTCTTAGGTCAACACCATTTGCGATGGCCAAAAAATCTAGACTTAATCGATTTATGGGATGGTATTCTATGAATTTCCAGGGAACTTGTGTTTTCCACTCGTGCACCTGAATTATAAAATGATTTCTTTTTTGTTGTTGCAATTTTTACATGGCGAGTCAACATTACCGATTGAACTAAGCCTTGCCCCTGTGCCTCCTCCTAGCCAACGGAATAAAAAGGAGACAAAAAATAAATAAAAATAAAAGGATTACATGAACAAGAAGAAAGAGAAAGAAGAGAAGGATTGCTAATAGAAATGTGCTCGTTTAAGCGACCAAAATCTGAAAATATCATGACCGACCGATTTCCCAATATCTATTATTCTAGAGATACTTTAAATATCATATCTACAGTTGAGAATTTTTGTTTTAAAAAAATTTAGTTTTTTAACAAATTCTTTTTGCAATTTTAGTGTTTCATATTTCTTCATAGTTCTTAAACTTTGTTCGTTTGGTGAAACATAAATGATTTGAAAAAATATTTTCTTAAAAATGATCATTTACATCACTTACAAAAATAAATGTAAATATTTTCACAAAATGTCATTGATTAATTATTTTAAACAACACAAGTGATCAATTTTAAGTAAATGTTTTCATAATCATTCAATTTTTTTAGTCTAACCCATTTTTCTTGGGAACAAGTGAAGCATAACTTTTGGCAGAGTTCCAATAAACCCCTTTGCTTTAGTCGAAAATTGAGAAAAGAAAAAAGGTTTCTCTTATCATCCATATATAGCGGAAGTTGTTCACCTTTTTCAGAATTCAGTAGTATCGTTTCTTATAGGATTTATCGCTTGAATAAGACTAGTGATGACTTAGTTCATTGTAACCTTATCTGGATGTACATATCTTTCATGAATATATGTATGCATGGCATTGAATAATACCGTAAATTTAGACCGAGTTAAACCAGATTAAGTACATAGGATCGATGACATATGGAAGCAATCAATTATCAATTTAATCTACAACATCAAATTCGCCCATCGATGTTTCTAAGGATATCAACGTCCTTCCTTGATCGTTTTGGCGGGGAATATTCGTGAAGGTACAAGAATTCTATAACCAAGAAGCTGGGCGGCCCCAATTGATGAACATCGAATTTCATGGAGAGATAGGGTTATCCAAGTTGCCCCGAGTGGCATCCTCCCATTGGTAGGAAAAATCTGAATTTTACCCCAAAATAAAAAAATAAAAAATTGAAATTAAATGAAAAGGATCTGAAGATATGGTAAGTGGGGTAGAGAGCGCCAAGTAGATAGACAAAATCGAAATTCCAAAGACTGGCAAGCCAATAGGAATTCAGATAGAAATCTCTAAGATAAGGACTTTCTCTTATTGAATGATGTATTTATAGCCCAACAAGTCCCAACAACCATCATCAATCCATCTCAACTCTCTCTTTCAACACTAGACAGAAGTCAAGCTCTCAAATCCACTCAACAATGGCAGCTTCCGCCATGGCTCTCTCCTCTCCATCCCTGGCTGGACAGGCGGTGAAGCTCTCCCCCTCCACTCCTGAGCTTCTCGGCAATGGGAGAGTCTCCATGAGGAAGGCCGCCGGCAAGCCCAAGCCCAAGCCCGTCTCCTCTGGGAGCCCATGGTATGGTCCAGACCGCGCCAAGTACCTAGGCCCATTCTCCGGTGAGCCCCCAAGCTACCTCACTGGCGAGTTCCCTGGCGACTACGGTTGGGACACTGCTGGGCTCTCGGCCGACCCCGAGACCTTCGCCAAGAACCGCGAGCTCGAGGTCATCCACTGCAGGTGGGCCATGCTCGGCGCCCTAGGGTGCGTCTTCCCCGAGCTCCTGGCCCGCAACGGCATCAAGTTCGGTGAGGCCGTGTGGTTCAAGGCTGGCGCCCAGATCTTCAGCGAGGGAGGGCTCGACTACCTGGGCAACCCCAACCTGATCCACGCCCAGAGCATCCTAGCCATTTGGGCCTGCCAGGTCATCCTGATGGGAGCCGTCGAGGGTTACCGTATCGCTGGTGGCCCGCTTGGTGAGGTCACCGACCCGCTCTACCCCGGTGGGAGCTTCGACCCATTGGGCCTGGCCGAGGACCCCGAGGCCTTTGCCGAGCTCAAGGTGAAGGAGATCAAGAACGGCAGGCTTGCCATGTTCTCCATGTTCGGGTTCTTCGTGCAGGCCATAGTGACAGGAAAGGGCCCATTGGAGAACTTGGCTGACCACCTTGCTGATCCAGTCAGCAACAATGCTTGGGCCTACGCCACCAACTTCGTCCCTGGAAAGTGAGTGTGCGGGTGATATACAGTTTGGTTTCAGTTGAGAGTCCTGAGTGGGATTGGCATTTTCATTGATGTGATGTTGAATTGGTTGGAAACGATACTTTCAGAAGTGCGAATTACATGTATTGCTGCTACCTTGAATGACATCTTCAATCATCTTCAATCATCTTCCTTCCCTTTTCGACTCGACTCTCACGTTTCTTCTTAGTTTTCCTTAATTATATGCCGCTTAAGATTCATAAATTTATCAACAGACGATGTCCTCCAAAACTTCCTATCGTACAAGCGATTTCGGCTTGCCCAGTTTCGAATGACTTTTTGAGTTGCAAGTTGTGACCTCAACCAAACGGAGCTTATCAGCTTCTATCCAAATTATATCCTAGTTGCAAGGAGGAAGGATTTGCCGGCACAAGGCCTGCTATCGAAACAAAATGATCCCTTATTTTTTCCAATGATAAGAGTGCTATCGAGATTGCTCACGATGTGTCCTCCATGACCAAACAAAACATGTTAAAAATGACTATTGTTCTATTGACTAACATGTTAGATGTGACTACGGCCATCAAATAGGTAAGTCGAGTCGAGAATGGTCCGACTTAAATTGACTAATTTATATGCAAAACAAATTAAGCAACCCATACTTAATCAACACCCAACTCGACCCGACCCAAACCGACTCATTTATAAAAATACTTTCATATTTAATCCAATCTATGAAAATCTGTATCCTTCTAGTTAACTCACTTTAAGTCTTCATGTGTAAATGTTATTGGGATAAAATTGCTAATAAATAAATAAATAAAAAGACACAGTTAGTACTTAGAAGTGAATTTACATTTGTGGCAACAAATAACGTGGAGAAATTGAAATTTTGATCAAATGAAATGTAAGAAATTGAAGAAGATGATTTATACTGACCATGGATTGGAATGATAAGAACTAAGATTAGAATATAACATAAAAATAAAAATGTCAAATGCAACCAATGAAAGATATACTCCAATAACTAACGGAAGTAATTTACAATGTTAATAAAAATAAAATAAATAATTGGGAAAAAGAGAAGCTGTCTTGATATTTTTAATAAAGGTGAAGTGGGGCCATCTTGTGAGCCCACTGAGACTTCTCTAAACTTAAAACAATCTAAAGAGTTGATTATTTTATCATAAACAATGAAAAGAGAGTCATAAAGATGGATTGGATTTGAATAAACTATAAACCCATTTAACATCTATACTCATATAATGATTCAACCTATTAAATATGGGTTAAGAAATGAGTTTACAATCTATTTTGACTGGTCCAATCGTACCTTAGGTAGAAAATGATTCTAATTGACTCACTAACAGCAATCTTTTTTGGGCTTTACTTTCAAACCTATTATGATCCATGCTTTAAATTAAAGTTACTCATATATGACCCGTTCAATTACATGTGGGTTAACATATGAGTTTACAACATATTTTGACAGTCCTATATAAGAGTTAGCTATATTCTGTAAATGAATTATGAATGGATTTAGATTGGCAAATCCTAAAATTTATGGGACACTCTTCGTTTGCTCCATATCTCTTCCATAAATCAAATTGCAATCTAACTTACAAACTTTAGTTGGTTTCTCTACAACCGTCTTGAGTTTGAGGAGATGCTAGATGATGAATATTTGCTTCAATAATGACGTGTTGCCATTTGTATTGTTGTGTGTATCTTGTATATGTCTTTTCATATTAGTTTGGGGTCTATACGAAGGATCACCTTCGCCTGCATTTGGTATTTGAATGAAAAATGAAAACCTTTCACCTTACTTGTCTTTCACTATTAATATACCAACTAATCGTCCCTAAATCTTTCGTTCTCCATATTGGAGTATAGACATGATATCGGGTTGGTTATGGTTGCATCACTATGGCTACCGTTGAATTTTTCTGAAATCTTTTACTCTTCCTTTAATATATTTTTAAAGTAATATACTTTTAGAACTTTAAAAATATATTTTTTCTATTTTTTGACATAAAAATTGGCACGTCAACCACCTTCTCTATATAATTAAATACACTTAAACATAATGGGTTTTAATTGCAAAAACCAACTAAATTGAAAGACTCCACTGCGCAAAATCAAGATTTCAAAAAATCGCATAAATTAAAATGATAAATTGATATGTTCGAATTGAAAATACAAAATTGATAAAATTAAATATCATACGAATAATGTGAGTAATCGGTCACCCTCGTTAAAAGAAAAAAAAAATTATTAATCCCAACCGCAAAACCATTTTCCCACCATCTCCGCCGTCAAATCGCTGAGCCGGCATTCAGCGCCTGAAGGATGCACTCCAGCTTCTTCTCTTCCCTCGAGCGGGTCGAGAGACGGCTCGAGCTCGACCGCCACAACCACCGCCACCACCGACCGCCACCTCAAACCACCATCGCCTCATCGTCGCTCGACCGTTCTCTGATCTCCCCTCCACCACCACCGCCACCGAGCCCTCGATCCTCCTTCTCCCCCTCCTCCTCTTCAAGATAGCAGCGAAGCACCAAATGCGTTCCTCTCTTGCTCTCCCCAGTTCCGTCCTCCGCCTGAATCTCCTCCGCCGCCTCTGCCGTTGACCGAGACCGACGCCGACTCAGCCGACGACATCGACCAGTTGATGCAGATGCTGGGTCTGGGGGACTGCGAGCCAAAACCCTGCGGAGAAGGAGCGGGCTGCGGAGGCGGCGCCGGGGCTTGCGAGTGCGCAGGCAGGTTCTACGAGCGCGTCGCCGGCGTGAAGGGTCCGAAGTGCCGGAAGGAGGCGGAGAGGTTGGATGCATGGATTGAGTATTTCTCGAACGGCGGCGGCGGCGGTGGCGATGAGGATGAGAGGGCTGAGCCGTTGAGGATGGTGCATTTGCTTCTGGGTAGAGCTGCGTCCGCTTGCGTGGGTGGTGGCAGTTGCGGTTCTGGTGGGTTGGTGTTTCCTTCCACTGTGGATGAGTTTCTTCGTAATGATCCCCCTGGTCCCGACGATTAAGCCCAAAGAAGGTATAAAAGAAGAGATGACAATTGACCCATCGTTACAAGACTAAGTAATGGTCTGAGGTTGATCCTCGTGATCATTTTAGTTATTTACGCGGATTCCACGGTTTCTTTTATGGTTTATGTTGAGTTCTTGTTTGTCGGAATGTGATGCTACTCTGTAGAGTAGAGAGCGCCAAGTAGATAGACAAAATCGAAATAAAATGAAAGGATCAGGAAATATGTTAAGTGGAGTAGAGAGCGCCAAGTAGATAGACAAAATCAAATTCCAAAGACAGACAAGCCAATAGGAATTCAGATAGAGATCTCTAAGATAAAGACTTTCTCTTATCGAAGTGTGTATTTATAGCCCAACCAGGCCCAACAACTATCACCAATCCATCTCAACTCTCTCTTTCAACACTCGACAGAAGTCAAGCTCTCAAATCCACTCCACTCCACAATGGCAGCTTCAACCATGGCTCTCTCCTCCCCATCCCTCGCCGGACAGGCGGTGAAGCTCTCCCCCTCCACTCCTGAGCTTCTCGGCAATGGGAGAGTCTCCATGAGGAAGACCGTCGGCAAGCCCGTCTCCTCTGGGAGCCCATGGTATGGTCCAGACCGCACCAAGTACCTAGGCCCGTTCTCCGGCGAGCCCCCGAGCTACCTCACTGGCGAGTTCCCCGGCGACTACGGTTGGGACACTGCTGGGCTCTCGGCCGACCCGGAGACCTTCGCCAAGAACCGCGAGCTCGAGGTCATCCACTGCAGGTGGGCCATGCTCGGCGCCCTGGGGTGCGTCTTCCCCGAGCTCCTGGCCCGCAACGGCGTCAAGTTCGGCGAGGCAGTGTGGTTCAAGGCCGGCGCCCAGATCTTCAGCGAGGGGGGGCTCGACTACCTAGGCAACCCCAGCCTGATCCACGCCCAGAGCATCCTAGCCATTTGGGCCTGCCAAGTCATCCTGATGGGAGCCGTCGAGGGTTACCGTATCGCTGGTGGCCCACTCGGTGAGGTCACCGACCCGCTCTACCCCGGTGGGAGCTTCGACCCCTTGGGCCTGGCCGATGACCCCGAGGCCTTTGCCGAGCTCAAGGTGAAGGAGATCAAGAACGGCAGGCTTGCCATGTTCTCCATGTTCGGGTTCTTCGTGCAGGCCATAGTGACAGGAAAGGGTCCATTGGAGAACTTGGCTGACCACCTTGCTGATCCAGTTAACAACAATGCTTGGGCCTATGCCACCAACTTCGTCCCTGGAAAGTGAGTGTGAGGGGTGATATACAGTTCGGTTGGAAACGATACTTTCAGAAGTGTAAATTACATGTATTGCTGCTGGCTTGACTCTTGAGTGACATCTTCAATCATTCTTCCTTCCCTTTTCCACTCGACTCCCGCGTTTGTTCTCTAGTTTTCCTTCATTATTTGCCGCTTAACCTTCATAGATTTATCTGCAAAAGTTATCCTCCAAAGCTTTCTATCTTCCAAGCGATCTTGATCTTGCCCAATTTCGAATGACTTTTTGAGTTGCGACTCGTGATCTCAACCAAACAGAGCTATGTCTACTTCTCTCCAAATTATATCTTGGTTGCAAGGAGGAAGGATTTGCTGGCGCAGGGTATGCTGTCGAAACAAAATAGACCTTAGTTTTTGCAACAATAAGAGCTATCGAGATGGCTCACGTTGGGGTCTTCCATGAGCAAACAAGGCATGTTAAAAATGAGTGTCATTCTATTGACTAACACGTTAGATGTGACTAGGGCCGTTGAATGGATAAGTCGGGTAAAAAATGATCCAATCCAAATTTACCAATTTATATACAGTACAAATTTAGTAATCCATACCCAACCTGACTTGTACCCAATCAACACTCAACTTGGACTCATTTACTAAAATACTTCCATATTTAATCTAATTTATGAAAATTTGAATCCACCTAGTTAACCCACTCTAAGTTCTTCGTGTGTATATGTTATTTGGATAAAATTGCTGCTTGAATATAGACGCTAAAGAATTGACTTTTAAGAATGAAGAATAAGATAAAACATGGAGGAATTGAAATTTCAATTAAATGAAATATAATATATTGAAAAGATGATTTATGCTAACCATGGACTACAATGATAAAAAATAAAATTAGAATATTACATAAAATAACATTGCCAAATGTAATCAAAGAAATATGTACTCCAATAATTGACGGACGAAACTTATAAGATTAATAAAAATAAAAAAAAAAGGAGAAAAAAGAAGTCGTCTTTATATTTTTAGTAAGGGTGAAGTTGGACCATCTTGAAGCCTACAATACAAGGACACCACTATTTTCTCATAAAGGATGATGATGGAGTCACGTCATGGATTGAGTTTGGGTAAACTATAAACCCATCTAACGTCAATATATTTTTTGATTTTATTATCATTACAAACTCATTTATAACTTATTTACACATAACTAACTCATATAATAACTGGTTCTATTAAATATGGGTTAAGAAATAGATTTGTAACCAATTTTGAGAGGTCTAGTCTTAACTTGGATTGAAATAGGCTTTTAATTGACCCACTAACACCAACCTTTTTAGGGCCTTACTTTCAAAACCCATTATGATCCATTATTTAAGTTTAAGGTAACGTATATATGATCCATTTAAGTAAATGTAGGTTGACATGTGGGTTTGTGACCCATTTTGATAGCCCTAGACACAACACTCTTTCTTTAATCCATATTTCTTCCGCAAATAATGTAACTTCCAAATTTCAGTTGGTTCCTTTACAACCGTCATAAGTTTGAGGGCATGCAAGATAAAGTATGTTTGCTTCAATAAGGACATGTTGCCATTTGTATTGTTGTGTGTATCTTGTATATGTCTTTTCATATTAGTTTGGGGTCTATACGAAGGATTGCCTTCGCCTGCATTTGGTATTTGAGTGAAAAATGGAAAGCCTTTCACCTTACCCGTCTTTCACTATTAATATACCAACTAATCATCCCAAAATCTTTCGTCCTCCATATTGGAATATAGACATGATATCGGGTTGGTTATGGTTGAATCATTATGGCTATCATTGAATTTTTCTGAAATCTTTTACTCTTCCTTTAATATATTTTTAAAGTAATATACTTTTAGAACTTTAAAAATATTTTTTTTTCTAGTTTTTTGACATAAAAATTGGCACATCAGCCACCTTCTCTATATAATTAAATACACTTAAACATAATGGGTTTTAATTGCAAAAACCAACTAAATTGAAAGACTCCATTGCACAAAATCAAGATTTCAAAAATCGCATAAATTAAAGTGATAAATTGATATGTATGAATTGAAAATACAAAATTGATAAAATTAAATATCATACAAATAATGTGATTAATTACCTACAAAAAAAAAAAAAAGAATAATGTGATTAATCGGTCACCCTCGTTAAAAAAAATTATTAATCCCAACCGCAAAACCATTTTCCCTCCATCTCCGCCGTCAAATCGCTGAGCCAGCATTTAGCGCCTGAAGGATGCACTCCAGCTTCTTCTCTTCCCTCGAGCGGGTCGAGAGATGGCTCGAGCTCGACCCCACAACCACTGCCACCACCGACCACCACCTCAAACCACCATCGCCTCATCGTCACTCCACCGTTCTCTGATCTCCCCTCCACCACCACCGCCACCAAGCCCTCGATCCTCCTTCTCCCTCTCCTCCTCTTCAAGATAGCAGCGAAGCACCAAATGCGTTCCTCTCTTGCTCTCCCCAGTTCCGTCCTCCGCCCGAATCTCCTTCGCCGCCGCTACTGTTGACCAAGACCGACGCCGACTCGACCGACGACATTGACCGGTTGATGCAAATGCTGGGTCTGGGGGACTGCGAGCCAAAACCCTGCGGAGAAGGAATGGGCTGCGGAGGAGGCGGTGCCGGGGCTTGCAAGTGCACGGGCGGGTTCTACGAGTGCGTCACCAGCGTGAAGGGCCCAAAGTGCCTGAAGGAAGCGGAGAGGTTGGATTCATGGATTGAGTACTTCTCAAACGGCGGCGGTGGCGGCGATGAGGATGAGAGGGCTGAGCCATTGAGGCTGGTGCATTTGCTTCTGAGTAGAGCTGCGTCTGCTTGCGTGGATGGTGGCGGTTGCGGTTCTGGTGGGTTGGTGTTTCCTTCCACTGTGGATGAGTTTCTTCGTAATTATCCTCCTGGTCCTGACGATGAAGCCCAAAGAAGGTATAAAAGAAGAGATGACATTTGAGTAGAGGTGTCAAAATGGGTCATTGACCATTTATATTTAAATGAGTCGTTAATGGGTTAAGTCTTATTTCCTAAAGCACCCATAATAGATTTTAATCGGTCAAGATTAAGATATATGGGTCTTAAATAGGTCAGCTTTGCACCCATTTAATATTCATTTATCAACCCATTAAAAATGGGCACATTTATTTTCACCCAAAACCTCACAATCTCTATCTTCTCTTTTTAACTTTACAAAAATATTTTTAAAAAAAAAAAAAACCAAAATTATAATTATTTTTTTTATTTTTCTTTTCTTTTATTTTTTTTTTTTTCATTCATTTTTTTTCTTTCTTCTTCCTTCGATCGTCGGGCACGGCGATGGCCGACGACCGGCCGGGCGAGCCTCGAGCTCATCGACATTGGGCAAGCTCGAGCTCATTGACGTTAGGCGAGCTCGAGCTCGTCGGATCCGGGCGAGGCGGAGGCCGATGCCCAAAGCAAGGCTCGACGCGAGGGCGAGCTCAAGCTCGCCCGACGCCGGCGAGCCTCGAGCTCGCCGACGTCCTGCGAGGCTCAAGCTCGCCCGACACTAGCAAGCCTCGCTCGAAGATCTAGTGAGGCGAAGGCAAAATTATATTCGCCGAAAAAATTTTAAAAATAATTAAATTTTTTAAAAATAATAAAAAATAATTAAATTTTTTTTTTTAAAATAAATATTTTAAAAATTATAAAAATTGTCCATTAAATTTGTGCTGTATAAAACTATTTTGGCAATACCATTTTTAATATATATATATAAGAAAAAGTTAAGTTAAGTGGGTCGAGTATGGGTTGAGTATGGGTCGAAAAATTTATATTATGCATAAATGCGTCATAAATGGGTTAATTTGGGTCGGACCATTAATGACCCGACCCAACCTACCCGTTTGACACTTCTACATTTGAGCCATCGTTACAAGACTAAGTAATGGTCTGAGGTTGATCTCGTGATCATTTTAGTTATTCGCGCGGAATCCAGGGTTTCTTTTATGGTTTATGTTGAGTTCTTGTTTTCAGAATGTGATACTACTCTGTAGAGTAGAAAGCGCCGAGTAGATAGACAAAATCCAAATAAAATGAAAGGATCAGGAAATATGGTAAGTGGAGGAGAGAGCGCCAAGTAGATAAACAAAATCGAAATTCCAAAAAGACAAACAAGCCAATAGGAATTCAGATAAGAGATCTCTAAGATAATGACTTTCTCTTATTGAATCGTGTATTTATAGCCCAACCAGGCCCAACAACTATCACCAATCCATCTCAACTCTCTCTTTCAACACTAGACAGAAGTCAAGCTCTCAAATCCACTCAACAATGGCAGCTTCCACCATGGCTCTCTCCTCCCCATCCCTCGCCGGACAGGCGGTGAAGCTCTCCCCCTCCACTCCTGAGCTTCTCGGCAATGGGAGAGTCTCCATGAGGAAGACCGTCGGCAAGCCCGTCTCCTCTGGGAGCCCATGGTATGGTCCAGACCGCGCCAAGTACCTAGGCCCATTCTCCGGCGAGCCTCCGAGCTACCTCACTGGCGAGTTCCCCGGTGACTACGGCTGGGACACCGCCGGACTCTCGGCCGACCCCGAGACCTTCGCCAAGAACCGCGAGCTTGAAGTCATCCACTGCAGGTGGGCCATGCTCGGTGCCCTGGGGTGCGTCTTCCCCGAGCTCCTGGCCCGCAACGGCATCAAGTTCGGTGAGGCCGTGTGGTTCAAGGCTGGCGCCCAGATCTTCAGCGAGGGAGGGCTCGACTACCTGGGCAACCCCAACCTGATCCACGCCCAAAGCATCTTGGCTATCTGGGCCTGCCAGGTTATCCTGATGGGAGCCGTTGAGGGCTACCGTATTGCCGGTGGCCCGCTCGGTGAGGTCACCGACCCGCTCTACCCCGGTGGGAGCTTCGACCCCTTGGGCCTGGCCGATGACCCCGAGGCCTTTGCCGAGCTCAAGGTGAAGGAGATCAAGAACGGCAGGCTTGCCATGTTCTCCATGTTTGGGTTCTTCGTGCAGGCCATTGTGACAGGAAAGGGTCCATTGGAGAACTTGGCTGACCACCTTGCTGATCCAGTTAACAACAATGCTTGGGCCTATGCCACCAACTTCGTCCCCGGAAAGTGAGTGTGAGGGGTGATATACAGTTCGGTTGGAAACGATACTTTCAGAAGTGTAAATTACATGTATTGCTGCTGGCTTGACTCTTGAGTGACATCTTCAATCATTCTTCCTTCCCTTTTCCACTCGACTCCCGCGTTTGTTCTCTAGTTTTCCTTCATTATTTGCTGCTTAACCTTCATACATTTATCTGCAAAAGTTATCCTCCAAAGCTTTCTATCATCCAAGCGATCTTGATCTTGCTCAATTTTAAATGACTTTTTGAGTTGCGAGTCGTGACCTCAACCAAACAGAGCTATGTCTGCTTCTCTCCAAATTATATCCTGGTTGCAAGGAGGAAGGATTTGCTGGTGCAGGGTACCCCGTCGAAACAAAACATACCTTAGTTTTTGCAATAGTAAGAGCTATTGAGATGGCTCACGTTGGCATCTTCCATGAGCAAACAAAGCATGTTAAAAATGAGTGCCATTCTATTGACTAACACGTTAGATGTGACTAGGGCCATCGAATGGATAAGTTGGGTAAAAAATTTCCGATCCAAATTTGCCAATTTATATACAATACAAATTTAGTAATCCACACCCAACCCGACTTGTACCCAATCAACACTCAATTCGGGCTCATTTACTAAAATACTTTCATATTTAATCTAATTTATGAAAATTTGAATCCACCTAGTTAACCCACTCTAAGTTCTTCGTGTGTATATGTTATTTGGATAAAATTGCTGCTTGAATATAGAGGCTAAAGAATTGACTTTTAAGAATGAAGAATAAAATAAAACATGGAGGAATTGAAATTTCAATTAAATGAAATATAATATATTGAAAAGATGATTTATGCTAACCATGGACTACAATGATAAAAAATAAAATTAGAATATTACATAAAATAACAATGCCAAATGCAATCAAAGAAATATGTACTCCAATAACTGACGGACGAAACTTATAAGATTAATAAAAAACAAAAAAAAAAAATAATGGGGGGAAAAAAGAAGTCGTCTTGATATTTTTAATAAGGGTGAAGTTGGACCATCTTGAAGCCTACCAAACTATTCTGAACTTAGAACAATACAAGGACACCACTATTTTCTCATAAAGGATGATGATGGAGTCACGTCATGGATTGAGTTTGGGTAAACTATAAACCCATCTAACGTCCATATGTTTTTTGATTTTATCATTATAAACCCATTTGTAACTCATTTATACATTACTAACTCATATAATAACTAGTTCTATTAAATATCGGTTAAGAAATAGATTTGTAACCAATTTTGAGAGGTCTAGTCTTAACTTGGATTGAAATAGGCTTTTAATTGACCCACTAACACCAACCTTTTTGGGCCTTACTTTCAAAACCCATTATGATCCATTATTTAAGTTTAAGGTGACGTATATATGATTCCATTTAACTAAACGTAGGTTGACATGTGGGTTTGTGACCCATTTTGATAGCCCTAGATGCAACACTCTTTCTTTAATCCATATTTCTTCCGCAAATAATGTAACTTCCAAATTTCAGTTGGTTCCTCTACAACCGCCATAAGTTTGAGGGCATGCTAGATAAAGTATGTTTGCTTCAATAAGGACATGTTGCCATTTGTATTATTGTGCGTATCTTGTATATATCTTTCCATATTAGTTTGGGGTCTATGCGAAGGATCGTCATCGCCTGCATTTGATATTTGAGTGAAATATGAAAAACCTTTCACTTTATTTGTCTTTCGCTATCAATATACCAACTAATTGTCCTTGAATCTTTCGCCCTCCACATTGGAGTATAGACATTGATACTACGTCGGTTATGGTTGCATCATTGGTGCATTTGGTATAGTTTTCCTAAAGAGCTTGGGCCTCCAAAGCCTCTTGGGAAAATGTTGGGGTGTTTGGCAAGTTTTCCCAATGGGCTTTCAGCCAAATGATGGCCTTGAAAAAGTGAAAAACTCAATACTAGTCCCTATCAGCATTGAGCTTTTGGTATTTGGCCAAATGCTGAAACAATTTTTTTTCTTTCAAAACTGCCCTCACCAATTCTTCAATTTTTATTTTATTTTATCCCTCGTTACATTTTTTTAAAATTAAATAAGGTCCAAATCCTTGGTCGGACCGACGAAGGGCTATAGCCACCGGCAAGCCAAATCTAGCACAAGCAAGCTTCGATTGAGGTGGCCTGACCTTACGCGACCTCCGATGAGGGTTGCTGACCCAGGTGACCTCCGACGAGGGTCACTTGACCCAGTCGATTGTTGCTTGGGTCTTACAAGGGTCACGCGACCCTCCCCGGAGGTTGCCTGAGGTCTAGCAACCTCAATTGACAGTCATCGGCGCCAAATCTAGCTCGCCAACTGTCACGCCCCGATCCTCGGGCACGCGCCCATCCCTTACCTTGGTCGATTTTAAAGTGCGATATCCCAGGACTATGTATCGCCGACCCTTTCAATTTTTTTTTTTGTGCATGCGGAACGATTAAGAATCCCCGGACAATAAAACAATGGGATAGAAAAGTTGAGGCCATATTTTTCATATTGAAATTCACAACCACACTTTTATTTACAAAGCATAAAAGTCTCACATCCGTCTACACTAAGACGGGGTTCACAAAAGGAATGGGATCTCAATCCACATCAGGGTTGTACTCAAGATCCCTCTGGATCATCTTCTTCTTCAAAAATCTTTCTCCTCCTCAGGTTCCTCTTCCTCGGCTCCTCCTCGGGGTTACGAAATGGTTATTCAATAACCAATGAGACCACGTCTCAGCGAGTTCTACCCCCTAAGACTCGATTAGTAAGCCAATACACCAAGGGCTGCCTAAACACGCGCAGGTCAGAGGACTTACCTTGGCCTCACATTCCACCTGCATGTTAGCACAGATCACAAAGGCATCCAAACAATCACATCACTGATCGAAGCATCGATCAAATCGACCTAGTCGATTTCACACCAACAAGACCACTCACGGTCAATCTCATTCAATCAATCAAATCAGCATTGTTCAATCGAACTAGTCGATTACATGTCAGACGGACCATTCTAGGTCATTGACTCCACACCACAAAACCTCCCATAGTGCACTCAGTCACAGAGCCATATCAGTGTTCTCGGGCGTCAAGTTCGCCAAGGTGATTAATCCACTAGACAACTGCGTGCGTTCTTTAAGGCGCCGTTTTCGCCAGTGATATCCCACATCACCGAACCACGCATGCCTACAACCAAGTACTCACTAGACAATTGTGTGCGTTCTTTAAGGCGCCGTTTTCGCCAGTGGTATCCCACCTCACCAAACCACACATGCCTATAATAATGTTCAATAGACAAGTGTATGTGTTCTTTAAGGCGCCGTTTTCGCCAGTGATACCCTTAATCACCGAACCATACATGCCTATAACGATATGTTTAATAGACAAGTGCATGCGTTCTTAAGGCGCCGTTTTCGCCGGTGATCTTCCCCATCACCGAACCATGCATGCCTATAACAATGTGAGTACTCGACCGATACGTGCGTTCTTTAAGGCGCCGTTTTCGCCAGTGACATCCTTAGTCACCGAACCACGTAGGTCCATACACCGTGCCTCGATCGAGTCCATCACCAAGGTACTTCTGACTCATTCTCACCATTCCACATACTTTACGACTCAATAACGCATAAGAATGTTAAATAAACAAACTTGGCCAAATTCCAAACAACAATTCAATCTCAATCAATTCCAGTCAATTTAGGGTAAATCCCTAAAATATCACAATTTAATTAATTTCAAGCAACGTAGAACTCAAATAAATAAACGGGTTGCGCCACGACAATCAGCACGAAATTCCGGCCACCGGCCATCCCGAGTTGAATTTCCGGAAAAATAATTAATTAAAGAATTAATTTCGAAAAATAAATAAATAAATATTAAAAATCCAATTTAGGCCCGTATTGCCTGATTGGAGCCCGAAACGGGTCGAGAAAAATCCCGAGAGACATTCAATAAATAACAGAACATGTCTACTTGCTAATGTCTATTTCTAACCACCTAACATGCATAATTAAGTCTCTAATTTAATTTATCTAAATTAATCTAACCACCTAATTGCATTTAATTAAATCTAACTAACCCTAAGTATAATTAACAAACTAAGAAAGCATTAGTGAGTAAAACTCACTTGGCAAAAGCGGAGACAAAATCACCGCAACGGCGACGCGACGGCGGCCGAAATCGGATTTTCGGCGACACCGGCGGGCTTGGGCCGGGCCTTAGACTCGGGCCCAACAAATCTCAGCCCAATTGAGATTTGTTTTTGCACCGGAATGGGCTTGCTCTTGGGCTTGAAGACTGCAGGAAATGGGCCTCAATAAAATTCTGCTGATGGGCTGCTGCGAATTGGGCCGAAACAAATTGAATGTGCTGGGCTGACTTTTGTTCTTGTGGGCTGCTGGCCCCAGAATGGACGCTTGCTGGGCTGATGGGCTGCTCGCTTGCACGTGGGCAGATTTGCGAAATTGCTGGCGAAGACATGCGGACGCTGGTCTTCAAGCTTCGCTGGCGGACGGTCAGCGACAGAGGAGTTCGCTGGTTCGTTGATGACCGATGCTGGCAGCTGGCTTCGTTGATTGGTGGAGCACGCGGATGCGGTTGATGCTGGATGAAGACACGAAGGCTTCAATCGGTGGAAATTCCGTGTCCGCTCATTGACCGAAGAAATTGATGAAGGCTGACGTGTGGCGCTGCAGCTTCGGCTTCGCCTGGCTTCGAGAGAACAAGAAATGGCTTGATCTTACGGTTTTGATCAGACGCGTGGATAGGTAAGATGTTGGCGTCCAGTTACTCGAGGAGACACGAAGCTGGTGCAGCTTCAGTCTTCAAAGTCCGTGGATGCTTCTCAATCAAACATCAAAACCAGCAAGAGAGCTTTGACCGAGGGAGATTGGTTCATGGACATGTGGCAGGGAAGTGGCGTTCTTCAAGTGTAGAGGAGAGTGGCCGACCAAATTCAGTGGAGAAGGGAAAGGCGTCCGTTGGCGTTGCACTTCGCGGAGTTCGGTCTTCAATGCAAACAAGATAGAGAGAGAGAGATGAGGTTGCGGAGGTGGGAAATTGGCGAGTGATGAAGAAGACCGAAGATGGAGCACACGCAAAGGAGAAGCCAGCTAAGAGGGAGTGATCTTTAGATAATCCTTAGCCATTACATTGAATGCTTTGGCCCCACAAGTCCACAATCCTATCCCCTATGTCTCCCAATCACTTTCAAGCACAATTTTCACTAATAAATCAATTTAAAGTCCAAATTAATGCTATTCTCCTTTAATTCCGAATTCCCCATTTTCTTTTGGTCTTCAATTTCTTCAATAAATTCCCAACTTCGACGTCCGATTTTGATGTAGTAAAATCCCATATAAAATTCTACGAGTCTCCCTTGCCAAATAAATCGATTTGCAAATCGAACATCTCTTCGTTCGGCCGTCCGAATTTAGTTGATTTTCCGCGCATCCGAAACGGTTTTTCGTAAAAGTCTCGGAATCTCCGAAAATCTTCGAGAGTCGAAAGCTCACTCCTAAAATAAATTGTGACATGGCCGAAACTTTAATTTCTGAAATCGGACTTGAATTGGCGGTTAATTTCAATTCGACGCGTTTTTAGCGTGACTCCCTATCGGGTAACTTTCAGATATTTTTAAGTGCAATTGACTCGTGGTCGATTTTCTTCGAGCCACTATGAACCCACTCGACTCATTGGCGACTCTCGGTTGTCGTGAAAATCTCGAGGATTCAAATACGGACACAGGGTATCAAAACAATAAGAAAATCAGTCTAGAGCCGGTCGACGAGAATTTTCTAATTTAGTGGTGTCACCCACGATTAGCCACAAATCTCAATCGATCCAGTCTATCTCTGATTTCAAATCGATTTTTAACTGTGCCGTAATGACCTCTAAAGATGGACACGGTCGAGAAGCGATTCTGGTCGAATTCTCAAGTCTATTGCCTTAAAATTCCTAATAATTTAGAGATAGTCTAGTTATCTCGAGAATGATCGCCCGTTCGAGAATAGCCCTATAAACACGTCAATGAAACGCCCGATTCAATCGAAGAAATCGAACCGAAAATTCGGGATGTCACAACTCTTCCCCTCTTATAAAAGTTCGTCCTCGAAATTTAAACCTTACAACTTAAGCAAATGGGTGGGGGTACAATCTCTCATCGACTCATCGAGTCTCCCATGTTGCTCCTTCCATACCGTGGTGTTGTCAGACCACTTTGACCAACGGAATGGTCTTTGTACGCAGCACTTGCTCCTTTCTGTCTACAATCTAGACCGGTCTCCCCACGTATGACACTCTGTCATCCACGTCCAATTCTTCAAAATTGAGCACGTGTGTCGTGTCAGGCTCGTACTTCCTCAACATCGACACGTGGAAGACGTCATGCACTTGTGCCAACCTTGGCGGCAATGCAAGACGATACGTTAAGGTCCCGATTCTTTCAAGAATCTCAAATGGGCCCACGTACCTCGGACACAGTTTGCCTTTCCTGCCAAAGCGCGAAGTTCCCCTCATTGGTGACACCTTTAGAAAAACGTGATCACCAACTTGGAATTCCAAAGATCTCCGGCGCTTGTCTGCGTAACTTTTATGTCTACTCTGCGCTGTCTTTAATCATTTCGATTCTTGTCACGGCATCTACTGACTGCTGAACTAACTCTAGGCCTGTGATCTTTCTTTCCCCAACTTCATCCCGACACACTAGTGTTCTGTACACTCTGCCATACAACGTTTCGAAAGGAGCTATCTGAATGCTCTGCGATAATTGTTGTTATAGGCAAATTCTACCAGGTGAAGCTGACCTTCCCAACTTCCCTTGAAGTCTATTACACAAGCTTTCAACATGTCCTCGAGAGTCTGAATTGTCCTCTCAAACTGGCCATCCGTCTGAGGATGATAAGCCGTACTGTACTGAAATTTTGTACCAAGAGCACTCTACAAGCTTTTCCAAAAGGCTGCAGTAAACCTCGGGTCTCTGTCTGAGGTTATCGTAACTGGCACTCCATGCATTCGAACTACCTGACGCACGTACAGGTCTGCGTGCCTATCAAGACCGAGGTCTTTTCGAACTGCAATGAAGTGAGCCGACTTTGTCAGTCTGTCGACTACCACCCAAATCGAATCACTTCCTCTCTGACTCCTTGATAGTCCAGTCACGAAGTCCATCGTGATAAGCTCCCATTTCCATTGTGGGATCGAAAGAGGTTGCGAAGTCCTCCGGCTTACAATGCGAGCTTTTACTTGCGACACGTCGGACACTTGGCGACATGCTTGGCTACATCCGCCTTCATACCGACCACCAATAGTGTTGACGTAAATTCGATACATTTTAGTACTTACGGGGTGAACGCCAGAATCGCTACGATGTGCTTCGAGATAAAATATATTCTCTAAGCTCTACATCGTTAGGTACAACCAAACGTCCTTGGAACCTTAAAATTCCGTCCTCAGAAATCTGAAAATCAGCCTTTCTTTTCTCTGTGTCCTCCTTAAGAATCTTCTGTACATCTGGATCTGTTGGTTGAAGTTGTTTCATTCGACTGGATATCCAGGTTCATTCCGAGGGTGGCCATAAAACTAGAAAGGTGGCCTACCTCAAATTTGAATTCCGAATCCCGAGCTCTCTCGATCAAGTTCCATTCTTAATCAAGATGCGCTACGAAGACTTCCGAGCTCAAAGCATCAGCGACCTTGTTCGCCTTCCCCGGGTGATATAAAATATCACAATCGTAGTCTTTCAACAATTCCATCCATCGGCGTTGTCTCATGTTCAACTCCTTCTAAGAGAACAGGTACTTGAGACTCTGATGGTCCGTGAAGATCTGAAATTTCTCCCCACATAAATAATGTCTCCAAATCTTTAGGGCAAAGATAATAGCTACGAGTTCTAAGTCATGCGTCGGATAATTCAATTCGTGCGGTCTCAACTGACGGGAGGCGTATGCAACAACCCTACCATGTTGCATCAATACGCAACCCAATCCTCTGAATGACGCATCACTGTAGATCTCGAATCCTCCAGGACCAGATGGAATTGTCGGCACAGGTGCGGTAGTCAGTTTTTCCTTCAGTTCTTGAAAACTACTATCGTACTCGTCCGACCATACAAATTTCTCCTTTCTTTGTGAGTTTAGTTAGAGGCGACGCTAATGCTGAGAAGCCTTCCACAAACCGTCTCGTAATAACTCCGCCAATCCCGAAAACTTCGATTTACATCTTTTGTAGTCGGTCTACGCCAATTGATCACGACTTCTATCTTGCTCGGGTCGACGGAGATTCCTTCTCCGGAAATCACATGACTTAAGAACGCAACACGAGTCAACCAAAACTCGCATTTGCTAAACTTAGCATACAACTGATGCGTCCTTAAAGTCTGGAGCACTAATCTCAAGTGATTCTCATGCTCTTCATCACTTCTTGAATAGACCAAGATATCATCAATGAACACAATCACAAACTGGTCTAAATATTCCTTGAATATCCGGTTCATCATATCCATAAAAGCAGCTGGAGCATTCGCCAAGCCAAACTACCTTACAGTATTCTAGTAAAGTCCATATCAAGTACGGATAATTTGTCTTGGTATAACCTCCTTTCGGCTCTCAGGCGATAACTTCATAATCTCAAGTCAACCTTTAAAACATCGATACTCTTTATAACTAGTCACACCATTCATTGATCTTCGGCAAAGAACACTTGTCCATGATCTTCACCTAATTGAGTTGACAATGGTTGATGCATGATTGCAACAAATCATAATTCTTTCTCTCTCCACAAAGCTGATGTTTCCCAAGGTGATACACTGATATGCATGAATTCCTCATTCCTCCATCTTTACATCTGCATCTTCGATTCTATTAGTTCAGACCACAATAACTGGTAAGAAGCCTTCGAGAGTGGCTCTGTCCCGGTGCTAGCTTGATCACAATTTCTATCTCTTTCTCCAAAAACGGTCGGCAGTTCTTACAACAACACACCTAGAAATTCTTAGACCACCGAGATGTCTTTCCATCTCCAATCCTCCAATCTGTCTTAACTATGACCATCATCAAGTAATCCACGGCAACCTTCGTCCAACAAGCGGGTTGCCTTCACTGACGAAATTAATGAAATCGAAGATTCTTTTCGACTTTCAATAAATTCGACACTTTCATGTGCTAATAGACTAAGCTGGATTACTCCATAACCATGATTCAATACCACAAGATGTTCCATGAGTCCATTCTACTCATGTAGCGCCAAAGCACACCTCAGCAGCTAGTCAAGCACAACTATAGTTAGTGATTTCCCTTTCTTCCGCTTTATTTCAACAAACTGAAAATCCCCGAACTTTAACCAAAACCCTACTGTGCTATCCTGATAACATTTTCTCAAGAACATTCTTCCTCTTATTGGTGTAGGGTCAATTCCATTTCCATTCTTCTTGCCATACCCGAACATTGAATTCATCCAGGCTTCCTCCCACAATTTCAACACCTAACTGGTGAGTCTTCTATCTCCACTAATTCTTGTCCTCAGAATGCATGAGACTGATCTATACCATCTTCCATGGAACAACATGTGCCATTTGTCTCAATCGACCTAAGCTGTTCCACCTTGCCCACTAGGTGGAATAAAATACTCTTCCCTCAACATAAGTCTTCCCGACCAAATTTTAAGTCTGCCTACACTGAATCTTGACTCAGATATCGAAATATTCTCTGATCATCCTTCCAAGTTGGACCTTGACAAAGGTAGCAACAACAACAACTTGATTCTGATCTAACTAGTTCATCCAGATCCCAAGGAACACTTGCATCAGAATGATCCTATCGAGCTTAGGATCATTCGACGCTGCTACCCTAG
Source organism: Eucalyptus sp. ANBG9806169 (assembly GCA_014182395.1). Lineage (NCBI taxonomy): Eukaryota > Viridiplantae > Streptophyta > Magnoliopsida > Myrtales > Myrtaceae > Eucalyptus > Eucalyptus sp. ANBG9806169. The sequence continues at coordinate 3,200,731 of CM024576.1, read as the reverse complement.
TACCAACCTGCGGTGGTACTTTTACGCTCGAACTGGCCAGAGTCAACACTCTACCACAACAACCTCGAGTACCGACCGTTGTCGGCGCTTTACCCCGAGTCACAGAGGACACTATCCTCTCTTACTAGAAGTTCTCAACTCCTGCTCGCTCATGGTTCAGTCTTTTACTGACACCTGCCTTCCTAATCCATACTAGATTAGAAGATGAGTGATTCACACACGACAAAAAGGTTTTAGCACTCGCCTAACACAGACATGCACCAAAGCATGAATTTAAAGGCCTTTCCTACCAACTATCCCATGAACCATCGCTCCTTATCACTCCAATCTTGAACTTCGCTCGATACCACTTAAACGGGATGTCACGCCCGATCCTCGGGCACGCGCCCATCCCTTACCTTGGTCGATTTTAAAGTGCGATATCCCGGGACTATATATCGCCGACCCTTTCAATTTTTTGCGCATGCGGAAGGGAAGATTAAGAATCCCAGACAATAAAACAATGGGATAGAAAAGAGGCCATATTTTCATATTGAAATTCACAACCACACTTTTATTTACAAAGCATAAAGTCTCACATCTGTCTACACTAAGACGGGGTTCACAAAAGGAATGGGATCTCAATCCACATCCGGGTTGTACTCAAGATCCTCTCTGGATCATCTTCTTCTTCAAAAATCTTTCTCCTCCTAAGGTTCCTCTTCCTCGCCTCCTCTTCGGGTCCCGAAATGGTTATTCAATAACCAATGAGACCACGTCTCGCCGAGTTCTACCCCCTAAGACTCGATTAGTAAGCCAATACACCAAGGGCGCCTAAACACGCGCAGTCGAGGAGGACTTACCTTGGCCTCAGATTCCACCTGCATGTTAGCACAGATCACAAAGGCATCCAAACAATCACATCACTGATCGAAGCATCGATCAAATCGACCTAGTCGATTTCACACCAACAAGACCACTCACGGTCAATCTCATTCAATCAATCAAATCACTTTGTTCAATCGAACTAGTCGATTACATGTCGAAGGACCATTCTAGGTCATTGACTCCACACCACAAAACCTCCCATAGTGCACTCAGCCACGAGCCATATCGGTGTTCTCGGGCGTCAAGTTCGCCAAGGTGATTAATCCACTAGACATCTGCGTGCGTTCTTTAAGGCGCCGTTTTCGCGGTGATATCCCACATCACCGAACCACGCATGCCTACAACCAAGTACTCACTAGACAATTGTGTGCGTTCTTTAAGGCGCCGTTTTCGCCAGTGGTATCATACCTCACCGAACCACACATGCCTATAATAATGTTCAATAGACAAGTGTATGTGTTCTTTAAGGCGCCGTTTTCGCCAGTGATACCCTTAATCACCGAACCATACATGCCTATAACGATATGTTTAATAGACAAGTGCATGCGTTCTTTAAGGCGCCGTTTTCGCCAGTGATCTTCCCCATCACCGAACCATGCATGCCTATAACAATGTGAGTACTCGACCGATACGTGCGTTCTTTAAGGCGCCGTTTTCGCCGTGACATCCTTAGTCACCGAACCACGTAGTCCATACACCGTGCCTGATCAGTCCATCACCAAGGTACTTCTGACTCATTCTCACCATTCCACATACTTTACGACTCAATAACGCATAAGAATGTTAAATAAACAAACTTGGCCAAATTCCAAACAACAATTCAATCTCAATCAATTCCAGTCAATTTAGGGTAAATCCTAAAATATCACAATTTAATTAATTTCAAGCAACGTAGAACTCAAATAAATAAACGGGTTGCGCCACGACAATCGGCACGAAATTCCGGTCACCGACCATCCCAGTTGAATTTCCGGAAAAATAATTAATTAAAGAATTAATTTCGAAAAATAAATAAATAAATATTAAAAATCCAATTTAGGCCAGTATTTGACGATTGGGCGAAAGCAATTCGAGAAAATCCCGAGAGACATTCAATAAATACAGAACATGTCTACTTGCTAATGTCTATTTCTAACCACCTAACATGCATAATTAAGTCTCTAATTTAATTTATCTAAATTAATCTAACCACCTAATTGCATTTAATTAAATCTAACTAACCCTAAGTATAATTAACAAACTAAGAAAGCGTTAGTGAGTAAAACTCGGCTTGGCAAAACGGAGACCGAATCACCGCACGGCGACGCGACGGCGGCCGAAATCGGATTTTCGGCGACACCGGCGGGCTTGGGCGGCCGGGCTTGGGCTCGGGCAACAAATCTCAGCCCGGTGAGATTTGTTTTTGCACCAGAATGGGCTTGCTCTTGGGCTTGAAGACTGCAGGAAATGGGCCTCAATAAAATTCTGCTGATGGGCTGCTGCGAGGTGGGCCGAAACAAATTGAATGTGCTGGGCTGACTTTTGTTCCTTGTGGGCTGCTGGCCCCAGAATGGACGCTTGCTGGGCTGATGGGCTGCTCGCTTGCACGTGGGCAGATTTGCGAAATTGCTGGCGAAGACATGCGGACGCTGGTCTTCAAGCTTCGCTGGCGGACGGTCAGCGACAGAGGAGTTCGCTGGTTCGTTGATGACCGATGCTGGCAGCTGGCTTCGTTGATTGGTGGAGCACGCGGATGCGGTTGATGCTGGATGAAGACACGAAGGCTTCAATCGGTGGAAATTCCGTGTCCGCTCATTGACCGAAGAAATTGATGAAGGCTGACGTGTGGCGCTGCAGCTTCGGCTTCGCCTGGCTTCGAGAGAACAAGAAACGGCTTGATCTTACGGTTTTGATCGGACGCGTGGATAGGTAAGATGTTGGCGTCCAGTTACTCGAGGAGACACGAAGCTGGTGCAGCTTCAGTCTTCAAAGTCCGTGGATGCTTCTCAATCAAACATCAAAACCAGCAAGAGAGCTTTGACCGAGGGAGATTGGTTCACGGACATGTGGCAGGGAAGTGGCGTTCTTCAAGTGTAGAGGAGAGTGGCCGACCAAATTCAGTGGAGAAGGGAAAGGCGTCCGTTGGCGTTGCACTTCGCGGAGTTCGGTCTTCAATGCAAACAAGATAGAGAGAGAGAGAGAGATGAGGTTGCGGAGGTGGGAAATTGGCGAGTGATGAAGAAGACCGAAGATGGAGCACACGCAAAGGAGAAGCCAGCTAAGAGGGGGTGATCTTTAGATAATCCTTAGCCATTACATTGAATGCTTTGGCCCCACAAGTCCACAATCCTATCCCCTATGTCTCCCAATCACTTTCAAGCACAATTTTCACTAATAAATCAATTTAAAGTCAAATTAATGCTATTCTCCTTTAATTCCGAATTTCCCATTTTCTTTTGGTCTTCAATTTCTTCAATAAATTCCCAACTTCGACGTCCGATTTTGATGTAGTAAAATCCCATATAAAATTCTACGAGTCTCCTTGCCAAATAAATCGATTTGCAAATCGAACATCTCTTTGATTCAATCCGAATTTCAGATTGATTTTCCGCGCATCCGAAACGGTTTTCCGTAAAAGTCTCGGAATCTCCGAAAAATCTTACGAGGCGAGTCGACACTCCTAAAAAATAAATTGTGACATGGCGAAACTTTAATTTACGAAATCGGACTCGGTGGCGGTTAATTTCAATTCGACGCGTTTTTAGCGTGGCCTAGCCTATCGGGTAACTTTCGGATATTTTTAAGTGCAATTGACTCGTGGTCGATTTTCTTTGAGCCACTATGAACCCACTCGACTCATTGGCGACTCTCGGTTGTCGTGAAAATCTCGAGGATTCAAATACGGACACAGGGTACCAAAACAATAAGAAAATCAATCTAGAGCCGGTCGACGAGAATTTTCTAATTTAGTGGTGTCACCCACGATTAGCCACAAATCTCAATCGATCCAGTCTATCTCTGATTTCAAATCGATTTTTAACTGTGCCGTAATGACCTCTAAAGATGGACGGTCGAGAAGCCGATTCCTGGTCGGTCTCAAGTCTATTGCCTTAAAATTCCTAATAATTTCCCCAGATAGTCTAGTTATCTCAAGAATGATCGGTTCCGAGAATAGCCCTATAAACACGTCAAACGCCCGATTCAATCAGAAGAAATCAGAACCGAAAATTCGGGATGTCACACCAACAATCGTAGCCCTTCTTTGATTCTGGTGAAGGGTTCAGGTTCTTTTTAAAAAAAAATCCAAAACCCATTATAAATTTGTTTTTTTGTCAAACACAACTATAACTCAAAATCCATTTGCAAAGAGCTTTTACCAAACACAAGTTGTATTTTCCTAAATAGTTTTTATCTTCAACATTTGCATTATATGTTAAATCAAACACGCCTATGACTATCTCTCTCTCCCGAGCAATATGCAAATTACTTTTGCATTTTTCTGAAATCTTTTACTCCTCCCTTAAGATACTTTTAGAACTTAAAAAATAAGAAAAAAACCATCAAGAACCCCAAACTTTACCCAATGTGACAAATTTACCCCAATTTTTTTTTTTGTGACATGAAAAACCTTGAAGTTTGCTAACCGTGATACATTTACCCCAAAATTTTATTTGTGACACAAAAACCCGAACTTTCGTTTGTGTGACACATTCCCCAAATCATAGGAGCATTTTGGTCTTTTTACTTTTTTTAAAAACTTTTTTTTACTTTTTTTTATTTGTTTTTTCTTCCCTCTGCCGGCGTCCGGCAAGGGCCGCCCTCACTGGCGTCAGGCGAGGGCTCCGCCATGGCCGGTGGAGGGGAGAGAGAAGAAAAAAAATTTTAAAAAAAAAGAAAAATAAAAAACAGAAAAATAAGACGAAAATGCGCTTAATTGGGTAAATGTGTCGCGTTTTCTGAAGTTTGGGGTTTTATGTCAAAAAAATTTGAGGGTAAATTTGTCACTTTTGACAAAGTTTGGGATTTTTAGTGGCTTTTTTTCCTCAAAAATACTTTTTCTAGTTTTTGACATAAAAATTGGCACGTCAGCCACTTTCTCGATATAAGTAAACGTGCTTAAATAGAACGAATTTTAACTGTAGAAATCACCTGCTAAGTCGAAAGATGGGATTGCACAAAATCAAAATTTCAAAAATCAGCATAAATTAAGGCGACAAATTGGTATATTCAATATTAAAATAAGATGTTATGCGAATAACATTGCTAAAAATCCTAAACTAGTACATTTATAATGAATTTTCCCCAAATGAAAATTTTAATCATTAAAATCCCCACAAATTTACTAAGTGTACTAGTTTGTGATTTTTTATGATATCAATTTAATTTAACGAAAGCTAATAGAAGGTGAACTTATCGCAAGTGTATCAATTTGGATTTTTTAGTAATTAAAAATTAATTAAGAGTAAATTTATCATAATTATACAAATTTGAGATTTGTTATGATAAAAAAAAAAAAAAACTAATTTTGCATAAATTTGTCATATATGTTCCGGGTTTTCGTAGTTCTAACCCCAAAAATTATTAATCCCGACCGCGCAACCATTTTCCCTCCATCTCTGCTGTCGAATTGCTGAGCCAGCATTCGGCGCCCGAACGATGCACTCCAGCTTCTTCTCTTCCCTCGAGCGGGTCGAGAAACGGCTCAAACTCGACCGCCACGACGGCCGCCGCCGCCGACCACCACCTCAAACCGCCGCCACCGCCGCCTCATCGTCGCTCGACCATTCGCCGATCTCCCCTCTTTACCTCCTCTCCTCCCAACCCCACCACCGCCACCGCCAAGCCCTCGATCCTCCTCCTCCTCTTCAAGATAGCAGCGAGGCACCGGAAGCGTTCCTCTCTTGCTCTCCTCAGTTCCGTCCTCCGCCCGAATCTTCTCCGCCGCCGCCGCCGCCGGCGCCCGGGACCGACGCCGACTCGGCCGACGACATCGACCGGTTGATGCGGATGCTGGGTCTGGGCAACCGCGAGCCGAAACCCCGCGGAGAAGGAGCGGGCTGCGGAGGAGGCGGCGCCGGGGCTTGCGAGTGCGCGGGCGGGTTCTACGAGCGCGTCGCCGGCGTGAAGGGCCCGAAGTGCCGGAAGGAGGCGGAGAGGTTGGATGGATGGATTGAGTACTTCTCGAACGGCAGCAGCGGCAGCGGCGATGAGGATGAGAGGGCTGAGCCGCTGAGGCTGGTGCATTTGCTTCTGGGCAAAGCTGCGTCCGCCTGCGAGGGTGGCGGCGCTTGCGGTTCTGGTGGGTTGGTGTTTCCTTCCACTGTGGATGAGTTTCTTCGTAATGATCCTCCTGGTCCTGATGATTAAGCCCAAAAAGGTATAAAAAAGATGACATTTAAGCCATCTTTACAAGATTTTGTAATGGTCTGAGGTTGATCCTCGTGATCATATTTTAGTTTTTCTCGAGGAAACCTCAGTTTCTTTTATGGTTTATGTCGAGTTCTTGTTTGTCGGAATGTGATACTACTCTGTAGAGTGAGCTCGAGTTTAATGCAACGAGAAGATATGTTTGTGCAGTTCTTGTTTCTGGGCCTTTTTTTCTTCCTCTCTGATCAAGCTTTGTTGTTCTTGTCATTGTTATCTTATCTTCAGTTCGATCTTAAATTGTGATGAAGGAAGCTTGGGACAAGCAGCTGGATTCTTTAATGTGATTAGGATATCCAATGCAAGTAACTAGATCGTTGAAGTTCTTCAAGACTGGATTGAGATCTTTTATTTCGTTGTGCAGAACCTGACAAAATTTATGAAGAAAGGGTACAAAAGAGCGAGTGAGCGCGATCCTGCTTTAAAATTGGTTCTGCTAGTGCAAGAACTAGCAGGAGTCAACTAACGCACTCTTTACAATGCTATCTGTATCTCATAGCATTGAAAGGTTTCAGTTCTAGCTTGCCTTGCCCTTAAGTTTTAAAAGGGCATTCAGGACCTCATCTATGTCCGGTCGGTTTGCTGGACCTGGAGAAGTGCACTGATGAGCCAGTTGGAAGAGCTTTTCTATGGTTTCCTGCTGCTCCTTGGAAATGTTCGCAGCTAGAAGAGGGTCCAAGATTTGGAAAATCCCATTGGTCCCGTTTGCAAGAGCTGTCTCTGCCAGTTGATGCAAACTGATTGGGTATTCATTCTCCTGAGTGAGCGCAGTTGGTCTCCTTCTTGTTAGCAGCTCCAGCATTATCGTTCCAAAGCTAAAAATATCCACCTTAGTTTTGACTTTTCTCATGTAGGCAAACTCTGGCCAAAGGGAGAAAAAATAAGATACTGATTAAGCAAGAGATAGCCAGAGTTGTTATTTATGGCTCAGATATTGCATCAGAACAAATCAGGAAAAAGAGTTCAGACGGAGGAGGAATCTTAGGACATTGTTTAGTTCTTATGCAATTCATTATCATGCTAATTGGAATGAACATGTTGATGCCACCCTTGATACTCCAGTGTATTTTCATGCATAAATATATCCCCGTCTGGTTTGCTTACTTATATACTCTCTTTTACCTTGTGAATCTCCAGTGCCGATTGAGTGAGAAATAACCTGAGGATTTAATAGTTATCACTTGAGAAAGTATACCTTTCATTTCATCTCTAAATTTTTCATAGTCGGAATTAGAATGAATGAGCTAAAAACCAGCTGATATTGTTTTGTGTGCAACACTACAGTCATGATTTCAGCTTATATGCTTGCAGAAGCAGATTGTTGGCTTTGATACTTTTACCTTGCGAAATGTCAAAAGGAGAGTGAAGTCTTTGGGCTTTTATGCTCAAGAAAAGTTCAGAACTCAACTGAAATGAAATGGTTAGTTGCGATGTTTCGGCTAAATCACATGGTCATTGGCTTGTATGAGCAAGATATTACCTGGTGCCATGTAGCCGATCGTGCCCTGGAAATCTGATGTTGTAGTCATGCCAGTCCCATTCTGATGAACCCCAAGCATCCGGGCAGTTCCAAAGTCGCTCACATGAGCCTCCCAATCTTCATCCAAAAGGATGTTGGAAGGCTTCAGGTCGCAGTGGATTATGGGGAAATCATATCCAGAGTGCAAGTAACTCAACCCGCTTGCAATGGAAATACAGATCTCAATTCTTTTAGACAGCGTCCACCGTGACCCATCCATCTGAGCGTCATGTATTATGCTGTCCAAGTTTCCATTCTCCATGTACTCAAGGACCAAAGCTTTCAATTTCCCGCTCTCCCAAGCATAGCCGATCACCTTAACCAGATTTCGGTGCCTCAGCTGGCTAAGGATCTTCACTTCTCTGTTGAAGCATTTGTCAGATTCTGCGGAAAATTGATGTATATTCAATTTCTTCACAGCGATAACCTTCCCTTCTTCCAAGAGGCCTTTGTACACAGTGCTTAAACTGCTAGCACCGATGATATTGTCCTCGCTGAAAAATTCAGTTGCAATCTCGAGGTCTTTCTGCTCAAACCTCTTGAGGTTCATTGCAGATGCATAGGGTGGTTCTGTATTCTCGAGCCCTTCTGACTTTTTTCTGCCCGGTTTGTACTTGATCATCAAAAGTATCAAAACTAGTGCAAAAAGTACACCGACAGACCCCAGTGCCAATAAAATTTGTTTGGTTCTCTTCGACAATTTCTTCGAACCCTTCTTGTCACAAGAGCCGAGAAATGCAATTCCACAAAGAGCTTCATTACCCATTAAGCTCGATGAATCGATGTTCACAAATATGCCTTTCTCTGGCACGTGGCCTTCAAGATGATTGAAGGAAAGGTTGAGGTGCTTCAAGCTAGAAAAATTACCGAAGCTTCCAGGGATCTTGCCCGTCAAATGGTTATAAGAAAGATCAAGCAAACTCAAACGCTTCATCTTTGCCAAATCACTGGGGAGTGACCCATTTATCTCATTTTTTGAAAGATTCAGGCTTGTTAAGAAATCCATTCCTGTAAAAGCTTCAAACGGGAGTGGACCAGAAAGTCTATTTCCTGAAATATCAAGAGAAAGCAAGTTTTTGCAGCCTCCGAGTGTTCTAGGAATGGTTCCTGAGAGTTTATTGTTCGAGATATCAATAGCCTGTATCATTTCCATTTCACCAAGCTCACCTGGCACAACACCCGTCAATGAGTTGCGTGAAAGATTCAGGTATATCTGCATTCTTTTCATGCTTCCAATCACAGATCTGGGAATTGAGCCAGTAAGACTGTTGTCAGAGAGATCTAATGCCATAAGCCGTACCAGCATCTTCATCTCTCTTGGAATCGATCCGCTAAGCATGTTTCCACTGAGGCTTAACAGAGAAAGTGACTGGAGTCTTGAGATTGAAGCTGGAATCGGACCCATCAGCCTGTTTCGCTGCAACTGCAAGTTTGTCAACTGTTTCAGTTCAAATATTCCATCAGGTAACATGCCGTTCAGGGCATTGTCATGGAGAGAGAGGCCTTGGAGGAGAGAGAGTCTCGAAATTTCTGGAGGAATCAGCCCGGAAAAGTTGTTTTCAGCCATCGACAGAGTGAGTAACTGGGTCAAATTGCCTATCTCTGGTGGAATTTCACCCCCAAAAGAATTGTTAATGATTTTAAGAATGTGGAGATTGAACAGATTGCCAATGCTGGGTTTTACGAATCCGCTTAACTTGTTGTTGCTTAAATCAGCAGTAACAAGTCTGGAACAGTTGAAGAGATCATCAGGGATTTGACCAGATATATTATTGCCAGAGATAGATAAAAATGTCAGATTTGACAAATTCCCTAAGCCTAGCGGAATTTCTCCACTCAGATAGTTCATGCTGAGACTTATGACTAAAATACCGGTGCAGTTGGTAATGCTAGCTGGTATTGATCCCTCGAGAAGGTTGTCATAAAGGGTCAAGTTCTTCAAGTTGTAAAGCAATCCGATATCTTTCGGAATCTGACCTGTGAGAAGATTGGAGCTCATAGACAAATACGTTAAATTTGTCAAGTTTGTTAAGGACGAAGGAATTGCTCCAGTGAACCTGTTGGAATGAAGGGTCAGAACCTGTAAAGATCTCAATGAACCTATCTCAGGAGGTATACTACCAGTCAAATCATTCTCTGAGAGTCCTAATCTGGTCAGCGACTTGAGTTGGAATAGAGAAGGTGGAATGGTGGAATTGAACCTGTTCTTATACAAATGCAAGCTTTTCATTTGAATCAAATTCCCAAGCTCCAGAGGGATGGAGCCCGTGAAGGAGTTAATGTACAATTCGAGAGCAACAAGGTTAGTACAATGGCCGAGTTCCTTCGGGATTTCTCCAGCGAGGGCATTCTCAAATAAGAGGAAGTATCCTAAATTGGACAAGTTGCCAATTTCTCTAGGAATGACTCCTGACAATTGGTTTTGACTCAAGTCTAACACTTGGAGAGATTCCAGTAAACCGACAGAACTAGGTATAGGACCAACCAAATTGTTTGCGAAAGCTGAAAAGAGCTGAAGATTGGTCAATCTTCCTATTTCGGCAGGAATCATGCCGGTGAGATTGTTGCCGATGAGACCAAGGGCCAAAAGCGATGTGCAGTTGCAGATACTTTCGGGGATACTTCCACTCAGGAAATTGTCGCCGAAATCAATCGACTGCAAACTTCTGAGATTCCCTAACTCTCGGGGAATCGGACCAGATAGAGAGTTCGCATATAAAGTCAATTCCAGGAGTCGTGAGCATCTCCCAAGATCCGGCGGAATTTTCCCTGTGAATTTATTCAAAGTAAGATCAAGAACCTGCAGGGCCGAGAGGTTTCCTAGGAATGGGGATATGCCTCCTGTGAGCTGCTTATCCACCATAGAAATGGACACGACCTGTTTCGACACCTGGTCACAGGTGATCCCCGACCAGTTGCAGTGAGAATGACTCACTTCATCCCAACCATCAAGAGCTCCCAATGGGTCACTGGTGATAGAGTTCTTGAAGGCTTGAAGTGCTTGAATCTCAATCTGTGTGTTTGTTTCTTGGGAAAGAGAAGGAAGAACTAGAAGGAAAAACGCTATGAATATCACAAAATCAAGACCAACGATTTTCATTTTTCCCTGAACTACTTTGAAAGTGAGTGAGCTGAAACACTCAGTGAAGACCTTTTATAGTAGAAAACGTGAGAATCAAAGAGGCCTTGAAATCACGGGACTGAAGTCATCGTCTCTCTACATATGGTCAAACCTAGATCAATCCTAAGAAGACAAAAATGGATGTTCTAGGACACTGAGATGAGTACCAGAGTTTGACCAGGTCTCTTGAACGTTGTGATAAAACTCCATTGGCCACTAGCTGGAGATGAAGATAAGCATGCCCATCAATCATATTTCTCCAATCTTACAAAATGAATAAAATATAGAACCTGGCCTACCCCACCTGACTGCAATATGAACTTCTCATTTTCCATATTTTCCTAAGAAAAATGTTGCATGCTTTTGCTCTACCTAGGATTATCTAGGTGCGAAGATAAACATCCCAAGAGAATGTCTTCCCTTTTTATTCTAGAAAAGCTATATGATCGCACCTAATGCACACACAAAAAACACCTCGAAAACTATAAATTTTTCAATGCTCGTCGACCAAATCCGCTGTATATATTGGACCATTGACATGGCATGACGAAGCTTAATGGAATTTATGTGGGGCACTTCTCATTGCGCCCGTGATGAAAGACTCTTTTCGAATAGGCAAGTTGGGAGGACAGAGCGTGGGGCGCAAAAGGACAGTCAACCATTTGCACTGCGAAAACAAGACAATAGACAGATGGTGCTCGAGAGCTGCGCATGACGCGTTTTGACAGTTGATTGGGGCAGTGTGGATACAGAGCCTCGCAAGTTGCAAACGACGGTCGCAAGTTGCAAATGACGGTCGAAGCGGCGAGGCGAGAGGCTCCTTTTTGGATCGGTGTGAATCGACTGATCCAATGGATCGGGATAGATTGTGATACCTCAGCTGACCTGGATTGTGATACTATTGGCAGTTAGAACAAATTTATCCCCATCTTCAGATCTACTTCTCGTAAACAGATACTCCTAAGACAAATCTATATACAATCATTAACAGAATTAGAATTGGAAGAATTACCAAAAATGTCATTATTATTATTTGCTAATTAAGTCCTAAACTTTTTATATTTGTGCCACTCAATCCATCTAGCCAAATTTGATTGAAAATCGTTGACATAAACACCGGCTGTCCAATGTGACACAATCAACACTAACATGGATAATTTTCAATAATATGTTAATATTTTTTCAAATATTTTTCATTTGTTTTTCTTTTCTCTTTCTTTCTTTCTTTTTTCCCATCTTCCTCTAGCCGATCGTTAGATCTCGATGCCCAACCAAAGGCAAGGGCCGGTGAGGTCGAGCCTCGTCACGGGTGGGCAAGGCTCTCCCTCACTCAGCAACAACAAGGTTAGCCTTGCCACAACGAACGAGCCTTGAACTCACTAGGTTTCATGAGGTCGAGTGTCACCCAGCCACTAGGAGGTCTAACAAGGGCGAGGTCAACCTCACCTAATATACTTTTACCTATTTCTCCACATGCCCAATATCTGCAAGCTTCCTTTCCTTGGGCAATAACTTTTTTTCGTTTGGGCAATCTTCACAAGCTTAATTTCCATATTTTTCTCCTCTTTGCCTATTGAAAGATTTCTTCTTGTTATACTTTTTCTTATATTCTTTCTTCTTCTTTCACTCACAATCCCATTCTTGCGGAATATACCAGCACCTTACGCTACGTTTGGTCGTTTGAATTTTTTTATCAAAATAGAACTGGATATGATGGATATGAAATCTAGAGATTTTGTTATATCATATTTATTGTTTGATGAATCGCAGTAATAAAGTCGAATATAAGTACATCATATCATGTACATTTTTCAGTATAAATGGCATATCCGTGTAAATAAACCTAAAAGTTCACAAATGAAGATGGTAAAAATCTCTCACGATACTATTCACTAATTTATTTTTAGTTACTTTTATTATTTTATTTTTCCTTTCTTTTTTTTATTATTTCTTTTTCCCTCTTCCATCATTATATGGTAATTTTTTTGTAATTAGTAAATTGTACTAATATACCTAAAATACAAAAATATATAAAACATTTAATAAAATACAAAAATATGCAATATACAAAAGTATATATTGAATTTAAATTGTAAGATAGAATCAGAATTGACTTTATAAATTAAAAATATTTAATAAAGATAAAATGTTGATTTTTAATTTTCAATTTCTTATTATAGAATTCATATATAATTTATATTGAAATATAATTTCATTTTTTAATTTAATAAGTTCCTTATTCAAGAAAAATAAATTTCTTATTATGAATATTAAAAATCATATCCATCTTTATCCCACATTTAGTGGGAAAATTTTATCCGGCCTATATCTCTTTTATATTCGACTTTATCCTATCTTAAGTAGGCACTAAATACATGATATAATAAATTTTATCATTTCCTGAATTTTATCATAAGCGACGACGTGGCCAAAAAAATTTAAAAAAAAAATAAGAAAAATTAAAAAAATGTAGCCATAGGGTTTTGCTTTTTTATCTTTCTATCTTTCTTCATTTGCAAGTACTGAGCATTCACCCACTCTCTCCTCTTGATCCATGGGTATTAAGAAAGGACACAAATGGAAGATCCCAATATGAATTGATTCAATTTTTCTTATATCCTAAATGTACATATTTATACACCATTCACAACTATATTTCCTAAATCTACTCCATTAGATATGGCAAGTACAATCAAAAGATTGAATAAAACAACTCATGGGATAAGGTATATGATCACGCTAAGATTTCACATGGTCACATTGAGACTCCCCCTCAAGTTGGTGCGTATAGGTTACAAACGCCCAACTTGGAAAGTAGCCGCATGTACTCATCTCGACCTTGTGGTTTGGTAAACACTTCAGCTAGTTTTGACTCTGTACCAATGTTTAATAGAGGAATGAGGTCAGCTTGTATTTTTTCACGAATGAGATGGCAATCAATTTCAATGTGTTTCATTCACTCGTGAAAAACTAGGTTGGCAACAATGCGGAGGGCAGCCTGGTCATCACAATGTAAGGAAATTGGTAGAGATAAATAGTTCTAGGTTCCTTATAGGTTTCACTTAGAATCTAGAACCGACCCTAAAACCTATCATATTACAGGTTTTAGGGTTGGTTCCAAAGTCTAACAAGTTCCCTTTTTTTTTTTTTTTTTTTTTTCATTTTTAGTGAAGCAAAACGAAAATGAACGCAACAATAAAAATGAAAGCTTCTCATTGATTCAATCAACCAAATAAGGAACCTCCAGAGCATTCTTGGTCTATTGAGTACTGAGCAAGCTTGTCATTCATCAAAGAGAATACAAAAGACTAACTTTCTTCACATTACGATTCAAATAAATAAAATTAAAATTAGAAGTCATGACATTCTTGAAACTTGTTGTTAATTTTCACCTATAAGATTATAAAAACGAAAGTACCGGCTGATGAGGATAAGATAACAAGATAAAGAATAACAAACAAAACATTGCCAAAACAATGGTAAGTCCTATCTCATGGAAACTTAGTATCCTCCTCAACCAAGTGTTCTGATGTTATACATTAAACTTACATAACAAAATTCATGAGGAACTAGCATGTTGATCAAGTCAATATTCAAGACCACAAACAAAATGGGAAGTAGGAAAAAGGAAAGAAAGACGACAGCAAGAAGTAAGCCTGCAAGAGAACTAAACAGCTTTTGGGGCACCTTCCAATAAGCACCCATTAAGTGGAGCGATATCCTAATCTAGTGCCAATATTTTGGATGCCATGAACAACAAAGATACTTCGGATACTAGGGAATAAATCTTGCTAGCAAAAACCATATTAGAAAAATCATCCATGAAAATTTGTTCCAAATTCTGACCACCTTAAATCAAAAGAAACAACAATCATAGTTAATCACTTAATAATAGTTTCAAAAATAAAATTACTATTGACCAAACTAAATAATTATTAGAAAGCCCCACCACATATCATTCCGCTTCAACTAGTAAACTTTATTTACCGATGAGGAGATGATAATCTCCTCATTAAGCAAATCCATATCTAAAAAAAGAAGAGAATAAATAAAACATTCACTTATTAAATATATAAAAGGAATCACAATATATAAAGATATAAACATCACTTACATAAATAATTTTTTTTTTTTTTTTTTGCATTCTTGGCACATGTACAGCTTTCAATTAATCTTGAGTGTAAATCAAAGCTTCAATTGCCTTAGGAGTCAAAGAACTTTGAAAACCATCAAGGACACAACACGATATACTAAAAGTTAACTTTGAAGCAACAGTAGTTATGGGAATAGACAAAACATCCCCAACCATCAAAGATGTGATTTTATATTTTGAGCCACTAGTTTTCCACCACATCAAAATGTCAAGATCAAGAATATTTTCATTTTCTTCTTCAAGATATCGATCAAGCTCAAATTTGTTGTCACCGTACACTATTTAATTCGAGTGCATAAAGGTTCTCCGCCAATCTTGGATGTCATACTTCTTGTTACCTTCGTTACCATCAACATTGGCATTGGAACCACTACTACACTTGCACTCAAACTTTGGACACTGAGATTTCGATCACTTGAAGCAATAGAAGATTACTCTTAAAATTCATGCAAACGTTCCAATGCGTCCTTCATCTTACAATGCATCTCATTAATCTTTTATTCATCATCATAAATTTTTCCATACAAAAAATTCACATTATTTAATTTGGCTCTAAGATCCAACACAACCACAATCAACAATATCATATTCATTTTGTCCAAACTCCCATAAAATTTGTCAAATTGCTCTTTCATTTTCATACCCATAGCTTGAAATTTAGGATCCGAAGCATTCACCACGTCTTTCAAATATTTATACAAAAGAGTTATGCCCTCAAAACAATCATTTGAAGTAAGATAATTTGAAGTAACATATGAACTCTATGACATCCAATTGGTGGCATCATAAAAAATTTCTAGAAATTCTGAAAAAATAATGGCATTTTCCCAATCATCATCTTTAGGAAGATCCGGTTAAGCTCGCCTGCAAAAGATAGATTGTCTTCTTCCATCCTTTTAAAAGCTTTTATGAACTTTACGATGATGTCTAATATGAGGTAAGTGGAGTTTCATCGAGAGGCGATATCAAGAATAACCAAACCCTTATAAGTGATCCTTTAACTCTTAATGTAAGATTGAAATGTTTTGACTCTCATGGAAGAACTCCTCACATACCTAATTACATTTTGGATATGTGCAATAGAGCCACGTAATGTAGTCAAGCCATCTCTCACAATCAAGTTCAATATGTGAGTAGTGCACATCATGTGTAAAACACCACCATCTAATATTATAATATTTCTCTTGAAAGTGTTTCCTTCAAATAACCAATTACAACATCATTCGAACTAGCATTATTCATGGTGATTGTGGACACCTTTTTTTTCCATTCCCCACTCGTGGATGCATTTCTCCACCATTTTCCCAATCTTCCTGCCCCTATGACTATGCATTACCACAAAATTGATTATTCTTTTATGCAACATCTAATTTTTATAAATAAAATATGCAATCAGACATAAATAATTGAGATTTTGAATGGAACGCTATGTATCGGTCGTGAATGTGATCCTAGAATTAATTTTTCAAAAGTGAGTTTTCAAACAAGTTCTTTCACAAAAATACAATTTCATACAATCTCTAGTCACTGTAAAAAGTGATAACTATTTGAAGAGAGGTGTTGTAGCTCACTGACAAATTCACAAAATCCAACACACTCAACCAAGAAAAAAGGTTGTTCATCAACTATGATGAATCGAGCAAGCATTTGCTCACAATGTTCTTGATTAAACAACCATGTCGATAAGACACTACCGATACTAGAATCTCCCCCCGCCCTATCAACTATGTCTACATTATGTGATACAAAGAATATCTGTCTTTTATCTACATTGTGAGAAAACTTTTTGCACATTGTCAAATGCTTCCTCACTGCCAAATGTACCATTAGTACCATGGTACTTAAACACAAACCCACAATATATGCACTTCACCTAATACTTTTTTCCATCCTCATCTTGGATTCTCACAAAATGATTCCGGCAATCGAATGTATATTTCTTATCATGAGGAGGAAGACAAGAACCAAGTATTTTGTTTGTGGCATTCATGATAGGGGATGGCTCTTCTTCATTTCCATCACCCGACAATTACAATTCTGTGATCGAAGTAATCTCCTCACATCCCTCCACCTCCATTGACGTGTTATCTTGATATATTGACTTCACATATACACAATAATAATAGAATATAGTTAGAAATTTCAAAATAAAGATCAAACATTTAAAAAGATAAACCATCTTGGAAGATGTATACAAGAATAATGTTGAAACACCAAATATGGCAAGTGATCAATTTGAACTGTAATATAGGTCTTGCGGTCATAGAGGAAGATTTGCATGTTTAAATGTAATTAAGAACACAAGGAAACTTGAAAATTTTTCTCAAGATTTAATTTGGCCTAGCTCGCTCATATAATCACACAGTCGCATGCTTACTTTCACTTCCTTTTATTGCCTTCTAAGTTTCTAACAAAGTTATCTTTAACTGGCCGAAATTTAGAAAAATAAAAAACACATAAGGAAGCGATGAAGCTCATGCATACAACTAGAACAATTGCCATTTAGGCAATTATATGAGTTGTACAGGAAAAGACTAAATAAAGATACCACATGTAAAACATACAATATAATGATCAAGGATTTGATAATCTCGTGCTATTACTGATATTTCTCCAATTAATTTCATAGAAAAGCTAGAAGAATACAAGCTTTCTCTCATAAGCTTCAATTATCAACTACAAGAAGCTCAATCCTATAGAAACAAGTCTTTGAGAAATGTACTAAATCAAATATTGAACCATGCCAAGAGATGCATTTATTATGGGAGGAGCACAACAAAAGGGGTTATATTGCAGTAGGGAAGCATTAACCGTATCTATGGATTCAACAAACTATAGCATTACGGCTTCCTCGTTCTGATAATTTCATTGGTCTATTTGCAAGTAATAGGAGTTATAAAAAGAAGGAATTGCTCTCAAATTGTTCTAGTGATCAATTCTAAAGATGTAAGAAAGTAAACAATTTGAGCTCGATATACCAGCTACAAAACACAAAAGAGAATTGAACCATATAGTCATCGATCCTAATAACAGTTTGTTGCTATCACCAACCCAAAGCAATGTGCTTCAATAGCTACTACTAGTGTGTGTGTGTGTGAGAGAGAGAGAGAGAGAGAGAGAGAGAGAGAGAGAGAGAGAGAGAGAGAGAGAGAGAGAGAGAGAGAGAGCTTAGTGATAATGTTGCACAATTGTTGGATGATGGTTGAGTTGGTGATAGCAAAAGAGAGAGAGAGAGACCTTAGTGATAATGTTACACAACTGCTGGATGATGGTTGAGTTGGTGATAGCAAAAGATTCGAAGGGCTCAACAAGACAAAGAAGAATCAAGAATTCGAGATGCAGCGTTGCGGAGAGGAACAAGAACAATATGATGAATAAGAAACACAGCGTTGTGGAGAAGTGGAAAGAATTGTGGAGACGATATCGGAAATGGGTTCCCTCCCATTGTTGACAGAGTTGAACAAGAAGGACAAAGGGGAAGAATGAAGCCAAATGAGGGATTTGCCTAAAAAAGTGGAATAGAGAACTTACTCGTCGCTCTGTAGAACTAGGAGCTAGAGAATTGAACCCATCGGTCCGACTCTCAATTCCCGGTTCTACCTTGAAACCATGCTCACCCCTAGAATCCGGGACTTGAAAAGGCATGTTAATGTATTGTAAGAGATGTGATAACTAGGTCATTTCGCATGTAGTTACTGCAATTGCATGATATTCTACTTCAGCAAAAGAGCGTGAGACCATGCTTTGTTTCTTGGTTTCCCTTGAAATGGGGCTATCACCCAATAAAATGCAATACCTAGTTGTTGAACGGCGAGTCATGGTGCAACTAGCCTAGTCAAAGTCATAATAAGCCATGAGTTGAACTTCATTTTTAGCTGGGCATAAGAGCCCTTGGCCTATAGTAGCCTTTAGATACTGTAAGAGACGGTATACTGAATCCAAATGTGGTTGGCATGGTGCATGCGTAAATTGACTTAGAATGTTGACACTATGAGCAATGTCTGGCCTAGTAATAGTCAAATTAATGAACCAACCAATTAAGCGTCGATAGAGAGATGAATCCTTCAATAGAGTGCCTGTATCAATGCTTAATTTTATATTCTGTTCTATAAGAGTATTAGATGTCCGAGCTCTACTAAAACCACAATCTTCTAGAATATCCAGTATATATTTTCACTAGCATAAATAAAGATCAAAGCGGGATCGAGCCACCTCAATACCTAGAAAATATCTTAGGGCCCAAGGTCCCTAATATGAAACTAATTGTGTAACATTTCACTAAATTGATCAAAGAAATATCACTACTAGTAATGACTAGATCATTGACATATATTACCACAAAAACATAGTCACTACCATTGTGCAAGACGAAGAGAGAATGATCAGCTTGAGAATATGTGAAACCAAAGCCCACAAAGTAGTAGAAAACTTGGAATACCATTGACAAGATGCATGTTTCAAATCATTTAGAGATTTGTGAAGTTGGCATATAAATTCTCCCCCTTAAGCCGAAAATGAGGGGGGAGGTTTCATATAGACTTCCTCATCCAAGTCGCCATGTAAGGAGGCGTTGTTAACGCCTATTTGTTCAAAATGCCATCGCTTAGCTGTGGCAATAGCCAAGAGTACACGAACTATAACCAATTTGATGACGGGTGCAAAAGTATCATGATAATCTTTCCCTTCAACTTGGGTATAGCCTTTGGCAACTAGGCAGGTCATATTTCATTCAATACTACCATCAGAGTTTTGTTTAATTGTATGGACCCATTTGGAGCCTACGGTTGGCCTTCTTACCAAGTGGAAGTGGTACGAAGGACCATGTATGATTTTGAAAAAGATATTTGATCTCAACTCGCATGGTCTCCATTTCTAATGCTGCATTGCCTCAATGAAAGTGGATGGCTAAATTAGGTTGTTTCAAATGAGTATATTGGAGAAAATTAGACATGGAGTAAGAGATACTCGAACCATTATCTTTGGCGGAACTTAGCATTTGAATAAATGAACAACAATAGTCTTAGAGGTAACAGGGAGGTTAACGTATCCTTTGAGGTCTAGTGGATTGTTCAAGCAGTGGAGGTAAAGATGTTTGTCGTGGTGTGGGAATTGGGTGTGGTTGTGGTTGTGAAGGGTTTGTAGGTTAAGGTTGGATTATCTTATCACATTGTGTGAATGGTAATGGTAATACGTGCGACCCAACATTGAGTAAGGAAAATTTGTTTCATGAAACACAATATCTCGACTGATAACTCTATAAAAATAAAGTTATTTTACCTGTTTTAGGCAATAAATAATGCAATATCTATGAAAAAATATTTAGATTTCCTTTTATTTATTCGAATTTCCCTTGTTTATGTAACATAATGAGATATGGAGTATATAAGGAAAATAATGACAAAAATTAGGAATTCAAATCAAGAAGCGTTGGAAGATGGATATCAAATCATAGATTCTTCTAATTTACTCTCTAATTTTATGCAAAAAATAAGCCATTGCTTGGGGATGGGAGTCTTGGATGTATCCAATAAATAGGAGAATATTGAGAGCTTTGATAGATAGCTAGGTTTTTACTTTTAGATAATTTTTTATTATTCTGAGAGTTTTTCAAGCATTTTAAAGAGAAGACAAAAGTGATGATAGAATTATTTTTCTTTGATTCAAGATATTGGGTTTGATTTATATTTTCGTTTCTTCTTCTATGATGTTCTAATTTTCTTTTGAGGGCTACTATAGCCTAACCATACCATGATGATATGAATTTCATGATTTTTATGTATTGCAAATGATTTCATGTGAATTATATATTATTACGCTTAATGCTTTTAAGTGATTGGCCACCATTTGAATGATCCGATATGTATGTTTGAGACTAAAAATGATAATATACAATTACTTCTTATAATATATAACCATAAATTAAATGTAGATAAAGATATAGCATATTATTTGTGCAACTTTATGTTTATTTAAATTCATATAGAAATATGGTGGATTAATAAACTAAGTAGATTTGATATACCTGGAGATAAGATAGTAAATAGATTTGAAAATTCTGCTATCACACATTTGATATCATTCTTGTATGCATAATAATTTGAAATTCATCACTAGATATCCATACTTCTTAAAACACTTACTTTCAAGATGTCCATCCTTTCCATAGTGAGTACAATGTAAAAAGGGTTTGGAAGAACCCATAGGTAGAAAAGCGCGAGTATCAGTGAGACAAAGTACGGCCAAGGCAACAGGATCGAGAATAACAGTGCGACAATCCTGAATAGTGCGCTGTCGTTCCTCTTGCAGTAGTAAGGCATATGCTCTATTGACAGTAGGGAGAGGATCCATAAGGAGGATCTGACTTCGAATTGCGACATAATTCATTGAGACTTGGAGAAAATCTAATAATGAATCTGTTTTAAGAAACTATAGCAGGGTCAACATTGCTCCACAACTGCAAGTCGGCAAGGCTCGATACAACAATAATTCATCTCAATAAGATTTAATCATAGCGTAATAGGCAACTATCAAAGTTGTGCCTTGTTGATCTGTAGATGAAGGCCTATGGATCTAAAAAATTCGAGGAGCATTACAAGGAGAGAAGCATTACCGAAGATTATTCCAAACATCATTTGCCAAGTCATGCCAACTAGGATCGATCGTTGGTACAGTAGAATGAATCAACCAAGACCTCACCATGCTATTGCAAAATATTCATAAGAAATAATCTGAAGAGGTTGAACTAGTATGCTGCAAGGACCCATCAACAAAGCACAATTTATTTTTTGCCTCAAGGGCCACAAGCATGGTATGATGCCATTTTGGATAATTGTCTCCATCTAAAGGATGAGAGACTAGAGGGGCATTTGGATGGTCACTCATACATTGATCTTGGAAGAAATAGTGGAAGTGTTTTGATCGGCCATGAGGAAAAAAAAAAACTACACCGGGTCGATGTTTGCTCTAATACCATGAGAAAGGACACATAATAAAAGATCCTAATGTGAACCAATTCAATTTTTCATGTTCTAAATATGTATATTTATACACTATTCACAACTATATTTCTCAGATCTACGCCTATAGATATGGTAAGTATAACTGAAAGATTGCATAAAACAACTCATGGGGTAAGGCATATGATCACGCTAATATTTTATATGATTTACTAAGATTTCGTATAATCATGCTAAGAGGCATCATGCTCATCGTTTGCAATTCTTGCTCTCCACATTGTTCGATAATCAAACTCTTAATGGGATACTGCAGCTTATGAAAGAATATTAACATATGTTGACTGCTTTGCCCTAGCTTTTGATAATAACGGGAGAATTCGTAAAATGTATTTTTCTAAGTACTTTTAAATTATATATTTTATATTGATTAATTTTCGATGCCATTTTTTTTCCGAAGTGACCTCCAACACAGCTTTTTTTCGCTTCCAAGATGATGGTACTGATCAACATTGATTCTAGATAAAGAAATGCTCGATATAATTTAAGAATAGCCAACCATTATTGAGATAATCTGCTATGTTTTCTCCAAAAGACAAAGTAATCAAAACGCGTTGGTTGTGTAGAATCGACTTGTAGATGCACGGGCCAATATGCAGATGGAGTCCTAACAGGAAACTCCAAAGGCTGGTAGTGCTCTGCTTCTCCAGAAGGTGAATAAGGTATGTGATATCAAAGGTGTCTAAAGTTGAATGGACTTATGTAGAAGGTGAACCGGCTTAAAACAAGAGAGCCATTAAAGTTCGGATGGGCCAGTAGAAGCTGAGCAACCGTTTAGAACTAAAAGACTTCAATACACTTGGAAGGACTATCGTGTAGAAGGTAAACAGTTCAGCATGAAGCATGAAAATAAATGGAGGGACTGTATGCATTAGCAACTCCCGTAGGTCTGCTGAGCAGATAGGTTCAAAGACACGTTCCGTGCTTTTACATTATTGGATAAGAAGACCTAAATCTTCTTCCAATTTGATTTGGATTCAAATTAGAGTCTAACAACCACTTTCAAGGTCTAGAATCCGCGGCAAGCAACCCAGAGAAAATCAGAATAGCTGTTCCTCTTTTGTGGAAGCAGTCAAAAGAGTCGGACAGACTGCTTAAGTAGAAGCCTCTATTTCTGGAAAACTTCTTTATGCAACTTCTAGGTCTGCTAAGCAGAGAAGTTGATCCGACGATTAGTTTGAAGATTGCACGGCCATTTACAGGAACCAAGCATGGTTGAGGACTTTGGCGATAATTAAGAACTTCTTTTCTCTATTTTCACGACTCTTGTGCTTGCCCTTGTGAAAAACTACTTGTTTTGTTATTGATTTTCTCTAAGAGGGCTGCGCTTCTCATAATATGAGAAAAGAGTGTTTTTATAATATCAGAGATGTTCGCTATTGTAGAGTTACATATAAAGTTTCGTGTAGAAGCAACATGCTGTAATGTCTCTAAAGGTTTGTTTGTTAACTGGTCAAGTAGTGCATGATTTTATTCTTCTGTTCAGCTGAATAAAAAAGAAGAAAAATCCATTTAATAACTTTTTTATTCTCATTAATAGATTTGAAATAGAATCAAAAAATAAAATAATGTTGCTTTTTTATTACCAAGAACAACTCTAGAATCAAGTCCGATTTCTTTTTTTCTTCTTTTTCCTCTTTTCTTTTCTTGTTTTCTTTTTTCCTTTTCTTGTTCCCCTTCTTCCTTTGGCCAATCGACGGCCTCAATCAAGCCGGTGATTAGCCAGATAAGGGTCGACGACCTTGTTGGAGTGTTGTTGGCCCCCAGTGAGGTCGAGCCTCGTCAAGTGAGCCTCCTCAGTAGTTGGACGAGACTCGATCGAGCCTTGGCTAGGCAAGCTCAGCCTCGCTCTCACCATGCCACTACAAGGGCGGTGTCACCCAGGCTTAGTGAGGTCGACCTCACAGTGGCCCAACGAGGTGGAACCTCATCAGTGGCTAGGCCAGCTTGGCCTTGCCAAATTTAGGGAAGGCCGAGCTCACCCAACCAAGGCTCGGCCGAGCCTTGCCCAACAACTAGGGAGGCTCAATCGACGAGGCTCAACTTTGCCAGGGACCAAGAGGTTGCCTGCCATAAGAAGAAGGGGAAGAAGAAAAGGAAAAAGAAACGTAATAAAATTATTAAAAAATAAAAAGAAATTCTAAATTACAAAAGTATTTGAGGTCTTACCAAATACATTTTTATCCTGAAAATAGAAATTTTGTACAGTTACGAAATACCTTCAAATACTCAAATTTGTCCTTGGAGAGAAACAAAAAAAAAATCATTTAGACTAGTAATCTCAGAGTCTGTCTAATAGAGGCCAATTGCACAATTGTTTTTCATTCTCGAAAAGAGTTTTTGCTAGTCTCTTGCGAAACTCATGTTTGCGTTGGCCTTACTTATACTATTATATAAATTCCAAGCGTAACTCTCCTCCCTTTCTTTTGCACGATCCATGCTGACAATTTGACCAGCTTGACATTGTTTCTAATGACACTTACCTGAAAGATGGAAGAAGATCCAGGAGCAAACCCAATGCGAGGATAATTATGCTTTCTTAAACTGTTTAAGAAAGCATAATTATCTCTTCTACTTCTATAATCGAAATCATGAACGCCCAAGGGTGGCTCTGTAATTCCGATCTGGGAAGGGGCATTTTCCGAAAAGGAAAAAACGTTTTGATATGCATATCCACAACGATAACTGCTATGAAGATACAGACCCAAAAAAGAAGGAAAAACTGATATGAAGGCGCTAAGTAATCACCAAAGACAAAATTCGAGCAGCAAATTAGTAACTTCAAGAAAAGAGGTATGAAGGTTGTGTTGGAGCGAAACTGAGGCCTTCAATATTTTCCTACACGACAGATTTTCAAGAGGGATGATAATTGGTAAGTCCATTGAGTTGTTAACATATGTCTCCTTCTTCCATTATACAATCTCTTGGATTATAACAACGGTACGTCTCAGGTTTTCTGGTACGAGTTCACTTTTACCTGGGTTTCGCGAGTGATCGTTGTCCCTTCCTACCCGCAGCTATTTATGGCTGTGGATTTTGAGCTTCCAGTAGGGTAGATCCCTATGAAGAATTCCTCTAAATTAATAAATAATCAAGTTATTGAGACATGACTGAACAAAAGATCCGTTAGTGAAATGCCCAGAGGTATTGCTATATGTGAATTTGTTTCTGGCCATGTGCTTCATGTGATTGAAGATTTGAAGCAACCCCACTAAGACCAATTTTAGTAGTTATTGAATTCTTTCTGCTGGAGGCCAATAAGAGACAGTCCACGTTTGCAAGCTCGGGAGCTCTGTAAGTGCCGAATGACAAGAAGACATAGGAGCTTACTAACCAGTGACCAATCCTTTATCTTCCTTTAAGGATTCACTGTGGGGTTTCATTGATTGTCAACATGCAAATTTGCAAAGAGAACGACAGAACAAGGCTGGAGGTTCAGCAGGGGTTCACTTGCAAAATAGTGTACCAAACAAAAGAAGAGCAAATCAGAACAAAGACAAGGGACTAATACTCTTGCTAATAAAAAGCAACCTGTTGAATGACAATGTTGCCTATGTGGCGCTGACGATAAATACATTTTATTAAAGTGTCTACAAGGCCAAGAGTCCAGACAGCTACAACATAAGAAATCTGCACCTTACATAACATATAAAGGTCATTTCCCAGTCTCCCTTCTCTTCACAGCAGCTAACTAGGGTTCATAGTCCCAACCTCCTAACAACCATTAGCATATATCATAACAGCATCTACAAGCTAGCAAATGCATATTATCAGCAGAGAGAGAGAGAGAGAGAGAGTAAGAGAAGGGGTGTGCTACCCGTATGTAGCAGCTCAGTCCCAATGCCACAGCATGTCTAGTCCTTAAAGTCTCCAAGCTTCTCTGCTTCAATCTTCAGAGACTTAAGGTATCTGACAGCTTCATCAAACAAAGTGACAGTGCTCATCCGGTTGCCACCAGGAATGATTCCTCTCAGCGCCTTTACCATCTTCTTCATTTTCTGCTGTTTGGGTTCACTGCTCGAACTGCTGCTACTGCCGGAGGACTTTTGGAGAAGAGAAGAGATGCTAAGTCTCCTAGTCTTTGATCCATAGCTGGAGCAAGAATCAGGGGACGAGCTCCCGTAATTGCCATTGGTCCGCGCAGTGCTCACCTCATCCTCGTCATACTCTTCTTCTTCCTCCTCTTCCAAGCTCAGCAAAGCATCAATATCATCTGAGTCCTCTTTATCAGAAAATGAAACCTCCCTTTGCTCATTGAAAGCACAATTTAGGTCATCTTTCTTCTCCACATAGGTCGGATAACTTTGAAAACCCGGATTTCCGAATTTGGGGGCAATTGCAGGATGAAACATGATCCGACTCTGGTAAGCAGTCTGGTCAAATACAATGAAATTCTTTGGGCACAAAGTAGATGGTTGAAATTGAAGACCATGGCCTGGTGGAAGGTGTTCCATGGCCTGTGGTGGTGGAACTGCGCAAAATGTATATGCAGTCGGAAGATCCATGTACTCACCACTCATTTGATTAGTCATGGAATATGTTTCCTTTCTGGTGGGCAAGTGGTGGTTGCTCTCCATCAACGTTACAATTTCTTAATAACAATCGTCTTCAGCGAAGATGTAAATGTTTGGCTATTCGAGTTTGTAGCACTGAATTTCAAGTGGCTGAGAAGGTAGCTAAAGCGACGACAGAGAAAGAGAACTAAATACTAGATAAGGCTACTATAATGATTATCAGAACCAAATATTTTTCACGGCATTACTCCTGCATGAACTCAACCAGAAAGCCTCTCTATTCTCCCCAAAGTCCCAATTCCCAGAGCTTAACAGGGTGAGACTACGTGACAGGTTTAAGCAACTGACGAAAGTATTCAGCCTGTTGCATGACATGAAAACATGGGATTTAGGCTACAATATTTCATCTTCAAATAAGACAATCAGGTTAAGGCAAATATGCATAGAAAATGCAGTAAGAACATGTAGCCAGCATATAGACAAATGGCGCATGATCCAATAAAAGAAACCAGATAATCAAGCATATATCAAAGAAAAGGCAGTTAGCTTTTATTCCATATTTAACATCTAATGCGCTATTGACATGATAGAGACAAGTTGGGGGATTGAAGGAAGGCATATTCGCGATGCACAGGTTGATCACACGCAACTGCACCTAATCGACATATAGGAAATGCAAAGGGGAAATTTCACTTTATCCCTGAACTTTGGGGTGGTCTGAGTTTGCACCCTAAACCATTAACTTCAAAACCTGTCATTTTACCATGAACTTTTTAGCATGTCATTTATCATAAAATCGACTTCAATAAATGGGGAAGCCCACGAGATGGTCACTTAAAGGATTTATTTAAGTCTCCACTATAAATTGCTACAAACCACAAATTTCATGGTTGTAGAAGCGTAAAAGAAGCTGCAAAGTGCCAAAACTAAAAAGTTCATGGAGGTAAATGCAACATTTAAAGGTTTCGGGTAGTACCATAGCCAAAGTTTCAGTGACCAAAGTGAAGTTCACCTAAACAGTACTGAAATGCATGCCAAGAAGATGATTGCAGGAACTGATAAATATTGGTGCACAAGTAGGCCACAAATATCATCATAACAAAGTGCTCGCGTGGATTCTAATCATTTACAACCGCACAACTAGGCACAGTAAGCGAAGATGTCTTAATTAACTCAAAATTGTCTTTTTGAGAATAGCATTTCAATTTAATTGCGATTTCAATTGAAATACTAAAAAGCAAAGTGGTAAACGTTAGCAATGAAAAGCAACGCCCACTCAGCAGTGACCAAAATGGCTACATTTTGGGCAAGCACATTCAGTAGGTTCAAGGTAAACACCAGGAGTAAGAAATTAAGATCTCAACCACATTAACATCAAAATGGGAACTTCACCTGACAAACTTGCATCAATTGGTAATGGGCAATCAATCCAACATTCATTTTAATTTTGCCAACTTCCTTCACTGCTCGATATCTCTTGATGGTGACTGCAATGTACATATTCTCAATTCTCCCACAAAATCCAAATGGCAAAACCGGATGAATGCGTTGCTGAATTTTGAAAAACTACCTGCAAAGAGAAAACCAGGAAGCTAAGCAGAATATATGGGCATTCCCTTGCTACTTGAGAAAGCATTTAACAAGAACAAAGTCGTTACAACTTTTCCTACTTCTTAATGGCTAAAACGACCCCCTTATCACTTAGAGCATAGCAAAATTGAAGACCTTCAGCAACTAAAATTTCACAGACAGAACACCATCGAATCGCAGAACGAAGTTCCCCGTCAACAATCCCACACTCCCACTCCCCATTCAATACCGACAACTTATCACGAACAAGACAAAACAAAAAAAAAAAAAAAAAAAACCCGGAAAACAGGCAGCGGGAACTCGAGAGATAAAGCACTTACCAACTCAACGAAACTATAGGATGAAGAAGAAGGCAACCAAGCGAACGAAGTTCCTGAACATCCACGGCATGGTTGGTTCGCTTCTTTCAATCTGAATCCACACGGAAACACAAAATGACACGTCGCAACGGACATACGAAGCACGACAACACTTGTAGAGAGAGAGAGAGAGAGAGAGAGAGAGAGAGAGGAAAATCGAAAAAGAGAGACCCCAATTGCAATCAGACACAGACCCACTAACGAACCCTTCATCAGCATCTACCCACACAACTCAAAATCCATACTTGACGACAACCCCAAGTTTCCACCGACGGCACAAACCCCCCCGGCCGACCCTCGCGGGCGAACGCGAGGCCCGCCGGAGATCCAAGCACCGCGACGCCGGAGCCGGGCCGAAAAGGGGAGGCGCCGGAATCCCTCCGATTCCGCGCCCGATCGGGAAGAAAGTGGGGGGGGGGCATCCCGCAAAGCAAATCGAGAAAGGAAGAGAGGGCGAGAGACCCGACCCGAAACGACGACGACGACGAGATCGCGAGGCGAAGGAAGGAACGGACAGGGGGACGAACCTCCGCGCTTTGAATTCTTCCTCCTCCTCCTCCTCCTCCAGAGGCAAATCGAAGACCTAAATCTCGGAGATCTCGCAGGAGATGGCCGCGCAGTAGAGAGAGAAAAAGAAAGAGAGAGAGAGAGAGAAATCGAGGGTTAGAGAGAGAGTATAAAGTGATGAGATGCGTGGGAGGGAGACAGAGTGCACACCAGGGGATTTAGTCATTTTCTTTTGTTGTTTTTTTTTCCTTTTTTCTTTTTTTTTAATTTTTTTGAGGGAGGGTTGGGTTCGATTCCAAGTCAAAGGCGGGGGATCTGGGCCGTCGGATCGGGGGTGGGGGGCGCATCGGGAGTGCTTTTTCTCCGGGTCCAGCGGGCGGTGTTCTGGCCGTCGGATCGAGCACGCGTGACTTGGGGCAGGATGTGGGGTGGTGGGGTGGTGGGGCCCGCTCGCTTTGACAAAAAATGTTTTGCGTGCATCTTCGAAACTGACAGCGGCCCTCCCTCCCCGGGAAAAAAAGTAAAATGCCCTCCCTGCCCTTTTTCCAAAAAAAAATATGTTATTTAGAAAATTAGATATATATATATATATATATATGACAAAAACATCAAAACAAACCACATAGTGATAACTCGGAAAGAAAATTCAACGAGGATATCAAATGTTACTCATGTGATAAGAAGGGACATATCTCGAACTATTGTAGAGTTAATAAAAGATTAAATGAACTCTCCATAAATGATAATATTATATACCAATTAAATGATGTCATGGCCTTGCAAAAAATATTGATACATCTTCAGAAAACCTCTTCAAAATTAGATTTCAAAAAACTCTCCCCTAATAAGCCAATTCCCAAAATAAATATGTTAACGGAAAAAGAAGAATTTCTTCTTAACACTGCTGATAAGATAACTGACCTTGATGCTAAGCAAGGATATTTAGATTAACTTCAATCTTTGGTGAATATTAATTCTAAACCTAATATGTCTTATAACCTTCAATTAAATGATATCATGACCTTGCAACAAATAATGATAGTTCTTCAGATGAATTTCTTAAAGCAAATAAATGAAATAAAAACCTCTTTAGAATTAGATTTCAAAGAACTCTCCCTAATCAGCCAATCCCTGAAATAAATATGTTAACAAAAGAAGAATAATTTCTTCTTAGCACTGCTGATAAGATAATTGATCCAGATGCTAAGCAAGAATATTTAGATTTGACTTCTATCTTTGGTGAATATTAGTTCTAAACGTAATATGTCTTATGACCTTAAAGATATCCTTAATGGAAATAAGAAAACCCAATCAAGACCTATAAATATTAGGGATCTTCAAAACCAAATAAAACAACAAAAATTAGAAATACAAATAATAAAAGCTATCCAAATGGAAATGCAAAATGAAATTTCAAATATCAAAAGTCTTATTAGGAAAGGGAAAGTAAAGGAAAAGCCACATGATAGCTCATGTACTTTTGATCCAAATTTCTTAATGTTACTAACAGAAATAAATTCTCAAAAATGAATAATAAAAATAACAATAAAAATCATATGGACGCACACGCCATCAAGAAAGACATTATAACCGTAAATAACTCTAGGATCGCATAGAAATGCTTTCTTGTAAATCACATGTTACAATGACTACAAACGCCCAGTTCTTTTTAAAAAGTTTATAAGTATTTGAATTTCGACACATTTAGTTATGCAAATTCTATATGACTTGCCTATTTGGGTGCTTCTAGTAAGAAAAATCGTGACTATTTTGTATATTCATTATGTTTAGAGCGTGGATATGTATGCCTAGCAATTACGGTATATTTCTAAATGTGATTTTTACTAAGAAGTGAAATGAAACTTGCCCCTTGGATTCTTTCGCACACATATGTTGTGTCGAAACCTAAAAGTTGAATCGAAAATGGTATATTTAGCCGGTATATTTTCCTCGCATATTGATGTTTGGAATCAAACTTTTTTTTCCAATAAAAAACGGATGTAAATGGAAATTTTTTTGAATTTTTTTTTCCGATAAAAGAGTCACTTCAATGAGAGAATCGCATAAAATGACTTGGAAATCCATTATTTGTTCCTTTTCTATATATTTACGTGCACTTTTTGCCCTCTTGCCTCTTGGTTGTGTATGATCTGAGTAATTAAATTAATTATGAGGATAATATATTTGCAAATTCACTGTCATGGACAATAGATTCTACTTTATGGCATGGTCGTATTATGACGTCATTAAAGAGTGAAAGAAAACTACAATCTTAGACCAATTTTAATTTCATGTCGAAATGTGAATAATCATTAGTAAATGTTTCATCCAGTGTAAACACATTATTTGGCTGGAGACCGTTGGCTCTCTAATTTTCAACATTTTTGTTTATTAATAGTAAAATGATCGATTTTAAAATAAATATAAAGATAATGGACCCAAATATAGAAAAAAAAAAAGTACAGAGGACCAGCAGAAAGATCCCAATTATTTCTAATATAATAATATATTTAACACGCAAGCAAAGAAGCTAATCCAATTTCAAGTTCATTTACAATCCCCCAAACTAGATCATAAGTCAACTGAAGTTGACTTGAAATGGAAAAGAAACCACGTCATCTCCAATCACGATGGAGTGACCGCCAGATGGCAAGACGCGATTCGCGGCGGAGTCGACTATTTCCAAGCCCTTACAAACATTGATCTTGAAATGAACGTTTTGGCTACTTCGTTGACGAACGAAGACCCTCTCGAACCCAATCAATTGCTTCATGTGTGCGCCCAAAATCCCATGGGGAGGCTTCGAGTACACCAACACGACGTCGCTCCCGTCCCGGTGCCCGGCGTTCGTCACCTCGACCACGAAATCGATGTCGTGCCGGCAGTCCAAGTCGTCGACGGACATCGCGGGGCACGGCGGGGTCTTGGCGTCGTGGCTGTAGTCGAGGTCGCGGCAGTAGTCGAGCCCCACCTTGAGGTCGACGAATCGCTTCGCCGGCGACGCCGAGTAATTGAACCGTGTGTAGCTCAAGCCGTGGCCGAAGGGGTACACGACGGAGCCATTGAAGAACTTGTAAGTGCGTCCGGGGTAGCCCAGGGAGGGGACCGGCCTCAGTGGCATCGATGTCATGGGCAGCATATCGACGTAGTCCGCCTTGTGCCATGTTAGAGGTAGCCTTCCACCTAGTAAATAAATCAACATAAATCATTATATATATATATATATATATATATATATATATATATATATATATATATGTATATGTATATGCATTGCCAGATTTTAATTTTGGTAAAAAGTATAATTCAAAATATATAAACTTTGATATGGTGGCATTATGAAAAA
Source organism: Eucalyptus sp. ANBG9806169 (assembly GCA_014182395.1). NCBI lineage: Eukaryota > Viridiplantae > Streptophyta > Magnoliopsida > Myrtales > Myrtaceae > Eucalyptus > Eucalyptus sp. ANBG9806169. The sequence goes on along the minus strand of CM024576.1, from coordinate 3,168,339 downwards.
AAAAAGGAAAAGAAAAGAAAAGATATGGTAGAATAATTTCCTATTTACCGGGATTATAGTTGCCGAAGACAACGTCGGCGATAGCTCGGCCACCTTCCTCTCCGGGATATCCAGCCCACAAGATGCCGCCGATATTCGGATTCTCCTCTGCGAACGAGATGTCGACGCCGCCGGCCGACAGGATCACGAGGACGACGGGGCCTTTGGCGACCTTCGCCACTTGGTTGATGAGCTGAACCTGGTACCCGGGAAGGACGAGGTCGGTCCGGTCCAGACCCTCGGACTCCACCGATAGGTCCAGTCCGGCCAGGATTACCGTCGCGTCGGCGCGCTTGGCGGCTTCCATGGCCGGGAAAATGAAGCTCTCGTTCTTGCAAGCGATGTCCCCGCACCCCGTCTGGTACGTCACCGCCCCATACCTGGAGAAGCCGTCGATAGGCGCGATGAATCGGCATGGGACACCTGAATTTCAGATATAAAGATCACAGAGATCAAAAACCATTGCCCCGATGATAGCGGCGCATGAACTCATAAACTCGGGTCACGTACCGGCATAGTTCCCGATCATCGCCGCGGTGGCGTTGGCGTGAGGGCCGACGACGGCGATGTTTCGGGCATGGCGAGGGCTGAGAGGGAGCGTCCGGTTATTTTTCAAGAGAGCGATCCCTTCCTTGGCTGCCCGAGCGGCGAGCTCGAGGTTCGCCTTGGTGCAAATGTCGTCCTTGCCGAGAGATTTGAACTCAGGACTTCCGTCGAAGAACCCCAGCCTCATGAGCACGACGTAGAGATTCTTCAACGACGTATCGATTTCTCTCTCCCTCACCTTCCCTGCCGCCACCGCGCCGGCCGTGAAATTCGTGTAGTAAACTCCACAGTCCAAGTCCAAACCTGTTATAGCAACAGAAAAAAAAAAGGGGAAAAATGCACATTTTTTCCATAATAAATTAAACAAATAATCAAGTGAATCGATAAATTGGAAAAAAAAAAAAAACAGGTTTTAGCCAAAACTATTAGTGTAGTGAACTCCACAATCCAAGTCCAAACAAACATATTATAGTAAAAATGAAAATAAAAATGCACGTACACCATTATCGTAACAAATAATCAAATAAATCGATAAATTGGGAAAAAAAAAATAAGGGGGTTTAGCCAAAACTATTTAGTGTAGTAAAACTTCACAATCCAAGCCTAAATCTATTGTGGTAAAAAAAAATTTAAAAAAAAAATGCACATGCACCACCATAATAACAGAAATAATTAAATGAATCGATAAATTAAAAAAATACATAAAAAAGGGGTTTAGCCAAAAACTAGCCTGCTTTAAGCGTTCTTGCCACGGCATCCTCGTTTGTGTCGCCGAGGAACTTGTGGGAATCCACCATGACTTCAATAGAGTCGCAATCGGAGACTATATACCTGAATTATTTATAAAAAAAATAATAATAAAAATTAGTAAATAAATCTTTCGATGAACAAAATGAAAAATTAGGAAAAGGGTCGAGGCCGTTTTCTAAATTTTCGATCTATTATATACCCGTGAAGATCCCACTCCCCTCTGATCGTGTCCTTCAAGAGGTTCGGATCGGCGCACATCGGAATTCCGTCGACCCGGTTGTACGAGCACATGACGCTGCTGACGTCGCCGTCCTTCACGCACATCTCGAACGGCCGGAGGAACGTCTCCTCCATGTCTTGCTCGCGCACCTGAAGCAAGGAAGCAAGCAAGCAAGCCACGGAGCGTGAGATCTTCGGGCCTTGCCCATGTCAATCCGGAAGAGGGAAGGGAGGTTTACCCTCGCGTCGAAATGGAAGCGGTCGACCCCCAGCCAGTCGTCGAGGTCGTACGCGGCGTAGTGCTTGCAGCACGAGGAGACCTTGAGGGGCCTCTGGTTCGGGTCGGCCGTGCGGCGGTGGTCGGCGGCTCCCTCGACGTCTTGCAGGCCCCGGACGTAGTTGACGGCGTACCTCCCGACCACGAACGGGTCCTCCCCGGGGGTCTCCAGCGCTCGCCCCCACCGGGGGTCTCGCACGACGTTGATGTTCGGGCTCCAGAACGTCAGTCCGGCCCGCCCGAGGTTGTACATCGCTCTCGCTTCCGTCGAGACAGCCTGTGTTTTAACGTTACAGGCGCAGATGATGTTCTTTTTTAGCCTCCCAAGGTCGATGGTTGATTGAATTTTTGAGTACATCTATCTAGATTCATGCGCATATGTATGGTAATTATGCCGGGGGAACTTTCCGCTCACCTGACCGATGCTTTTCCAAAGAGACTCGTTGAAGGTGGCCGCCGTGAGGATGACGGTGGGGAAGCTCGTCGCGCCGGGGACGACGTGGTCGAAGAAGGTCCCATGGCCCACGTTGGAGACGCCGTGGAGCGCCTCGGACCACCACTGGTACTTGGGAAGCCCTAGCCTCGGGACGCCGTAGGCGCTGTCGCCGAGCTGCCGGACCTTCTCATGGAGGACCATCCGCTTCACCAGATCCTTGGCTCGCTCCTCGTAGGTCAGCGAGGCGTCGCAGAACGAGAAAGCCGACATGTTGAGGCCGAGGCTGGCGTAGCGCGAGGCATCACAAACGTAAGTGTAGTTCTTAGTACTTGAAGAAGAGGAAGACGGAGAAGATGATGATGATGATGAACGATCAAGCTTAAATTTAGCAGGCTTTGCTATTGTTGCTGTGCAAAGAGCGAGGAAGATGAAGGCGATTGCGGTGAATTGAGGCATTTCTTGAGTTCTTCTCATACAAAAGTAGCTTGGAGAGATCGAACTTTTGACCAATGGAGAGCGGAATTGGAGATGAACCTAATTAGAAGAGAAGGCAACTGTATAAATTCTTATAAAAATAAGGTATTTATAGGCTTTAAAGGATGGGTACATAACATTATCCATCACCATCAATCGAGATGCATTGCACAATAATGTAACAAGAAATACGGAGAATTGAGTCATTTATGGTAAATATTCTACTTATCTCTTACGGAAAGGAATGGGGATCTTAATGAGTTCAACGAATTTGTCATTTGATTTTGCTGCCAAAAAAGTGAATAAATGGAGATAAGATCACATTGTCACGTCCTCTGTGGAGAGCTAGGTGAGTCATGATGAGAGGATCTTATTACATATATGTTAGTTTACTATCACTTGAAATTGGAACAAGCACAAATATTCTTATATTTACCACCCAAATAGTTACATTTTGTGTTTTAAGTTCGGTTTTGGAAGATATTATGAATTTGTGTCCTTCCATTTATGCTATATGATGATTGAGAGATTCGCGTAATATGATTATAGGTGGATTTGGTGATCGAGATAAAATTCATGATCGGATAAGATTTATCCCATCAAGCATTTGTTGCCTATTTAAGATAGGATAAAGTCAGATATAAATGGGATATTGCTAGATAAAATTACCCAATGGGAGATGTGTGATAAATGTGGATAAGATTTTTAATATCCATAATAAGAAAATAATTTTTCTCAAATAAAAAACTTCTTAAATTAACAAATTTAAAATTATATTTCAAAATAAATAATATTTGAATTCTACTATAAGAAATTTATAATAACAAAAAATAGAAATTCATTTTTTTTCAATTTAATCCTTTTGTATTTATATATTTGAATTTAATTTTGTCTTATAATATAAATTCAATATATAAATATATTATTACATATTTTAGGTATATTAGTACAATTTTCTATTCAATAAAATTTTATTAGAGAATGATGAAAGGGAAGAAAGAAATAAAATATAAATTAATTAAAATAGAGGAAAATAAAATAAAAAGAAAATAAAAATAAAGTAGGCAAGAATGTTGTGAGAAATTTCTATCATTTATGTTGTAAAATTTTTGTTTCATTTATATTGATATGTTATTTATACCAAACAATATATATGATACGATGTCAATATATTCGATTTTATTGGTTTACTTAACAAACAAGGGATGAGATATAGCAAAATCTTCTAGATTTCTTATCGTATCTTATCCAATCCTATTTTACTTAAAAATCTAGATGACCAAGTAGCCCTAGTGTTTTGTTAGTGATAAGGTAATCTTAGGAGGTAATTTAATCAAAGGTCATTCATTTTGTTCATTGTCTGCAATTTTTTGTGCATTGTTCATAGTGTCGAGACCTAAAAACCCCAATGTACCTCAATTGTCGATTTTGAGGGGAGATTGGGCTAGCATTAGCCCAACCCGACGTTTGCATTATGACCACAACTTAGGCTTCATTTGTTTCACGAAAAATAATTGAAAAATATTTTCCTTAAAAACGATTGGTTGTATCATTTTACGAAAATGAGTGAACAAAATATATTTTCATTATCCACAAAAATATTTAGACGTAAATTGTTATCAATAATAAAAATATTTTTAATTGGCTAATTATTTGAAGTGATATAAATGATCATTTTTAGAAAAATAAATTTCAAATTGTTTATTTTCTGAGAAACAAGTAGAACTTAGTTTTCTTTCAGTGGCGTTTTCAGAATTTCGATATTCTTTCGTGCCTTTCTAGGTTGCTACGTTTTCGGTTTGTTGTTTGGAAGGATTTGTATGTTAGGTCTTATTTTTAGAAGTTCGAGAAATAATATGGGAAAGAGTGAAATATGGAATTTTCGTATTATTCGATTTATTGATAAATAAAACATGAGGCAATTTATAGGCTTTATTGTATTACTTTCTAAAGTGATAGGATAGACATAATATCCAATATAATCAATCAGGGGTATATATAATCAATGAAGACATATGCATAATCCTAAAAGATATGAAGAATCAAGTAAATATCCTAATATAGCTAACAAAAAAAAAAAAAAAAAAAAACTCAGCAAATATCTAGTACACTAAGATAAGCATGTGAAATACGGATGGGCATGGAGCATGAGACCTGACTAGATCGGTTCCACAATGGAGAAGCTCCAGACTTAGAATTTGTAACTTACCTTGTTAGGGTTGGTACTCAATTTTTGGAAGGAAGACCTAGGTGGTAAAGGTAACAAGCTAGGTTACAATATTAATTAAAAAAAAAAAAATCATTAGTAACTAGACTGTTAATTATAGTTGCAATTTCTTTTGTAATTTCAATAACTTTAAAAACATGTTTTTGCCCTGATGATTAACATCATCAATTTACTAGAAATACTTCTCAAGTCTCGTTGACAATTTACACAACTCTAACTAAAAGTTGAAAAAATAATTAGGAAGAAAAAAAACTTAAGATAATAATTTTTATAACTTTTTAAATCAATTTGCAAGTCCTTTTTACAAAAATCTATCTATAATTTGAAATTAATTTGGAAGAAAATAATAAATCAATCTTAGCAAAACATTGTACAGTTACTTGTTAATTAATTAATCGCTTGTTTTTCCTAAGCAACTTAAGTATGAAATAACATTTGCTAAAAGTAAATTATAAGCCTATAGACTGACCAAAAAAAAAAAAATTATAAGCCTATAGAAATAGACTTAGTATCAAGACTCCGTTTGTTTCAAGGAAAATGTATGATTTGAAAAATAATTTCATAAAAACAATCGCTTGTATCGCTTGAAATGTTTAGTTAATGAAAGATATTTTCATTATCGATAATATTTTATGCCTAAACATTTTTGTAAACGATGAAATTTTTTTAGTTCATCTTTGTAAACGATAAAAATAATCATTTTTAGGAAAATATTATTCAAAATACTCATTTTTTGCGGAACAGACAAACCGTTAGTTATATATGAAATGAAATATAATTATAGTGATAGTTAAGATAGAGATTTCTCACAAGTAGCTTGGATTTGAACTTGCCTAATGGAGAGCTAAATTGGAGATGAACCTAATTTTTATTTTTATTTTTCGGAAGAGATGAACCTAATTAGAATAGATAAAATATATGCAGAAGAGAAGAAAATTATATAATTTCTCCCAACATGAGGTATATGTAAGCATAGTATTAAATGGACATTATCCATTACCATCAATTAGATCAATTGTACAATATGTTGGAATATAATATACGGAAATGATAGGATTTTGCAATTTACGTCACGTAAAATCACTAGAGAAATAAACGAGAAATATATAGGACACCAGAAATTTACGTGGTTCGGTCTGAGTATCAGTTTCTACGTCCATAGAGAGAGCCAATAACAAATAATCCACTATAATCAGAGAATTATAATTTACAATTACTCATACGTTTGAGTGTTATAGATTTAACCACAAACAAAGTATTTATAAATTAACAATTCACTTGGTCATAAACTCATTGCACAAAATTACCATGCGTTCAAGCTCAAAACAAAAACGCTCTACATACGCCAAAATCAGGAACTCCAATATTTGTCTTTGGTCCATGTACGTAAGTCTTCACGTTCCTTTCGAAGGCTTAGCGTGGCTTCAAAAACTTGCGGCTCCTTTCTCAAGCGGTGTGGACGTGCAGAGGGTTTCACGTACCTTTTAGCTTTTATATTATGTGCCCAAAGTCAAGACTTTGATTTTGGGCCCCATGTCTCTTTCCTTCTTTAAAAGAGGATTTGCACGCTACAGGGGAAGAAGACCTCCCTTTTCTTCCTTTTTTTTTTATCCCTCTTAAAGATAAATAGATAAAATAAAATAGTGTATCCCTTTTTTTTGTCTTCTAGTGACGAAACATATCTTCCTTTCTTCTTTTGCACGTCTGAAAGAAAGTCTCGAAGGAATTGCTTCTTCATCCGATTATTAAACCGTTTAGAAAATCTTTCTCAACAAATTCAATTTAACAATTGTTATCCAAATTCAAACTTGAGACATTAATTTAATAATTCTCCACATTTGCTCAACCTTTGAAACCAAATTATAGTGCTCACAATTCTCCACCTTGGCTCGACGTTTGAAGCCTAAGTTATAGTGCTCATCACTCATGCTACTCTCCCAACGCTCTAATGGGCGCTTACTCTTAGAGCTCAAGTAGAGCTTGAGTTTCGCCAAAGGAACAGACTTAATCATCATGTATGCCGGGTTATCTGTTGTAACAATCTTTTTGACGATAACATTACCCTTAGCTAAGACATCTTAGATGAAGTGGTACTTGATGTTGATATGCTTCGTTCGCTCGTGATATACTGGATTATACGCCAAATATATAGCACATTGATTATCACAGTGTATATTCACACTTTTCTGTTCTAACCCAAAGTCCAAGAGCAAATTTTGTAACTATATCGCCTCATTTGCTACAAAGGTTAGTGTCATATACTCTGCCTTAGTCGAAGACAAGGCAATGTGATCTTATAATGACGCTTTCCAATTAATTGCAACCAACACTAGCGTAAACACGTACCATGCTAAAGACTTGCGATCATCCAAGTCACCAGAGTGATCTGAATCCACAAAACCAGTAGTCTCACTGCCATTGTTGTCCCTTTGGTACATTATACCCACGTCTGTTGTCCCCTTCAAATATCTAAAGATCCACTTCATAACTTCCCAATGAGCTTTACCAAGATGCTTCATATAGCGACTAACCATACTCACAACTTGTGAAATATCAAGCCTAGTGCACACCATAGCATACATAATACTACTTATGGCACTAGAATAAGGAACACGAGACATATGTTCCTCCTCCTCCTTAGTTTGCGGTGATAATTTATCTAAAAGTTTAAAGTGCTTCGCTAAAGATGTACTCACTCGCATGAGCATACGCTGGACATCCACATATACTTAATCCAAAGTAATCAACAGGCTTCCCCAACTATAATTCCTCATGAGTCCTCCACTTGATAGCGTAGATAATGGAGATCGATTAACTAGGTAACATGCCATGTTTACTATTTTGGCCCAAAATTCCTTGCCAAATTCTACATGCGAAAGCATGCATCGAGCTTGCTCAAGCAAAATTATGTTCTTCCGTTCTGCCACGCCATTTTGTTGTGGTGTCCCGGGTACTGTCCGGTGTCTTATAATGCCTTCTTTCTCGCAAAACTCGGTAAAATCTTTCACCATAGAATTCCATGCCATTATCAATTCTCAAGCATTTGATTTGTTTATCTGACTACTTCTCAATCAATGCCTTAAATTTCTTGAACCGATCAAACACATCATATTTTGCTTCATAATGTATACCCATACCTTCCTCGAACAATCGTTAATAAATGTTAGCATATATCGGACACCTCCTTTCGAAGGAACCAAAGACAGGCCCCAGACATCTGAATGAATATATTCAACTAGTCGCTTGGTCGAATAAACAATTGTAATAAACTTAATTCGATGCTGCTTCCCAAAAATGCAATGCTCACATAAGTCTAACTTCCCTATCTTTTGACCCTTCAACAACCCCCTTTCACTCAGCATCGTCATATCTGCCTCACTCATGTGCCCTAAACGCATATGCCATAATTGAGTCAAGTTAGAGTTTGACTCACTCGATGAAAGTGCAGCGCTTCCGGTCATGATCTCTCCTAGTAGATGATAGAGAGTATTCACTTTCTTCCCCTTCATCACTATCATGGCACCTTAAGAGATCTTTAGTACTCCACCTTCAGCGATGTACCTACACCCAATGTCGTTGAGTGTCTCTAGAGAAATAAGATTTTTCTTGAGCTCCGGTACATGCCTCACATTTGTTAATGTGCGCACCACCCCACAGCCTTATAGACTGCGTTAATCCCGAAAAAAACCTTATCACCATTTGCAATCTGGTAAGTAGTAAATCAGTTCTTATGAAACATCATATGATAAGAACACTATGAATCTAGCACCCATTCGTCTCATGACGAAGTAGTAGTCATACATAAAACAACTTCTGCATCACTAGTGCTCGCCTCAGCGACGTTCACCACACTGCTTGTGACATTCTGCCTATCACGTTTATTCTTTTGCTTTGGACAATCTCTCCAAATGTGCCCCTCCTCGTGACACTCAAAGCACTTCACGCGTCCCTTGGACTTTTTATGAAGTGATATTGATTTGTTTTTACCTCTACTGCTACTAGGCCCCCGATGTTGTTCTTTACCTCAAATCGTCAGTTCTTGCGCTACTCCTTGCGCCAGACCATTGTCTCGCAACTTTCTCTACCACTTCTTAGAGAATAAGACTAACTTTACCTCTTTTGAGGTAATTGCAGTACGCCCCTGTAACAGTGAATCAATAAAGTGCTCCCATAACTCTAGTAAAGAGGCTAACAACACCATGCCCTATTCTTTATCATCATGTATCTTATCGACATTCTTCAGATCCATCATGAGTTTATTAAATTCATCTAGGTGAGTTCTGATAGACGTACCTTCAGTATATCTAAATTGAAACATCCTCTTTAACATGTATAGGCGATTGTTCAAACATTTCTTCACATAGAGTGCTTAAAGTTATGCCCATAATGCTGCGGTATCCTTCTCCTCAGCAACTTCTATTAAAACCTCATCCAACAAATTTAACATGATTGTGCTCTTTACTCTTTCCATTAACTCTACCCTCTCAAAGGCTTTCATTATAATTGGCAAATCATCTTCACCATTTAGTGCCTTAGCCAAACCTTGGGTTGTCAATAATGCCTGCATCTTGATGCTCCATAACCCAAAGTTATTCCTCCTGTTAAATTTCTCAATTTCAGATTTCCTCTTAGACATAAATGTAATAACAGAATTTCTAGATAATAATCATATAAGCAAAAGCTCCAAATCACAATGAAGAAATCTAATCCCAAGCTCTTATACCAATTGTTGGAACATAAGTTGCAAGATCCGTCGTTTCCGCATATTATATTCCAACACAATAATGAAATTAGAAATACGGAGAATCAAGTCAAATATGGAAAATATCTTAATAATTTCTGACAAAAATTGACTGGAACCTAAATAAGTTCGATGGATTTGTCATGACTTGATTTGGCTAGATTTGACAACAAAAAAGTGAATCGATGGAGCTAAGATCACATTCTCACGTAAATAGAGGTACGTTGTATTTGAACCTGTACACTAATAATATTGGGAGCTAGGTGAGTTATGATGAGAGGATCTTATAGCTAATGATAAGTGATTTATTAAGCACATTATCACTAGAAATTGGAACAAGCACAAAGTTTTGCATATTTACCACCTAAATAGTTAATTTTGTGTTTTACGTTCGATTTTAGAAGATTTTACAAATTGTGTTGTTCCGTTCACTCTATATGATAATTAAGAGATTCACAAATTGGATTTCATGATGTGATTTTGGTGTTTTGTTAGCCATAAGGTAATCTCGAGAGATAGCTTAATCAAATATCATTCGTCTCATTACTCTTGCTTAATTTGTTTCTCTTTTGTTCATTGTTTGCAGATTTGCGTGTATTGTTCATTATGTCTAGCAAAGCTGGAGAAAATTGTGCAAAAGTTCTAAACCTTTTGTAGTGTTGTCAATCATATCCTAAACATTTTACAAATTTATTATTTTAGTTATAGATCTTTTAATTTTGCCAATTAAGTCTCAAATCTTTTGATAATTTGCCAATTGAGTCAATCAGTCCAATTTTAATCGAAGTTCGCTCATATGATTTATGTGATTTATGACTAATGCTAATGTGGACATTTTTTTATAATTTAAAAAAATTGATTTTTATTTTGATGCCTTGGAATCACCGTACAGCCAGCAGCCGGCGGCGTAAACCAAGTGGAGCACTAGCACGGGGGCCCACCTCCCACGGCACTCCACTTTAGTCACACAATGGGGGTGCAAAGTTTCGAACCCCTCTCCTCCTGGATAAAGGGGCGGGCGCGAACCAGCGCGTCCACCGCGGGGTGGGTTTCTTCTTTTTTTTTTTTTCCCCTACTAAGTCTAATGAGGTTCACAATTGACTCTCATTGACCACAAGCAAGAGCTAGCCGACCCTTGTTGACCACAGCCAATGATTGGCAACCCTCGCCTAGCCGTCACTCATGGTAGACAAGGGCTCACGAGGTTTGGGCGAGGGCCGCAACCCTTGCTTACGACTGGTGAGGGCTTCACGGCCCTCGCCCAGTGGTTGGCAAGGGTTGGCCAATAGGGTTGGCCGGCCTTGCAAGAAAAAAAATGAAAAGAAAGAAAAGAAAAGAAAAAGGTAATAAAAAATAGTTATAAAAATTATCTACGTTAGTATCGATAATGTCACGTAGGATGGCTGGTGTCTACATCAATGATTGGCCGGATTGACTTAATTAGTAATTGTCAAAAGATTTATGACTCAATTGATAAAATTAAAATATTTATGATCAAATTGACAAAAATGCAATAACTTTAAACGTTTTGAACAGTTTTCTCCCCAAAACTAACAAACCCAATGTACAACAACTATTAGTTGAATCTTTTTTTTTTGGTTCCTCCACTTTTGAAAGAAAAATAACTAAAAGTTGAAAAAAATTGGAGGGAAAAGAAGAAGAAAACTTAACATAATGATTTGTATAACTCTTTAAACAAATTTTTACTTTTTACAAAAATCTATCTATAACTTTGAAATTATTCTGGAAGGAAATAATAAAGCAATCTGAGCAAAATGTTGTGCAGTTACTTGATAATTAATTAATCACTTGCTTTTTTCCAAGCAACTTAAGTATGAAATAGCACATGCTAAAAGTAAATTATAAGTCTATCGAAATAGACTAAATATATAGTTATATATAAAATTAAATATAATTATATTTATAGTAAATATAGAGAAAGCGTATTCATTTATTCTATTGCAAATATGGTACAAATACTCCTTGAACTTTGGCTTATTGTGCAGTGTTGTCCATAAAATTTTAATATTTTTAATGTGGTTCTTGAATATTAGCTCAATGTGCAATATCATCCTTAAAATTTTAATTTATTCAATATGATTCTTAAACTATTGGTACATGTTCAATTTAACCATGGATTATGGAAAAATGTTCAAAATTGTCTATGAACTTAAATTAATGGAAAGATCACATTTGATATTTTCATATAGTTCATGGGATAAATTGAGCATTTATCAAAAGTTTAGATATTGCATTGAATAAATTAAAAATTCAAAAATGACATTACACATTCGGCTAAAGTTCACGAACCATATCGAACAAATAAAATGTATAGGGACAATATTACACATTGAAATAAAATTCAAAAACTATTTGTGCTATTATCCTTATTTTATTTGGGGCTATGCAACCGAACCAATTTTATCTTGGGAGCTCAATCAAATTGCCTTTTGGAATTGGTGGGAGTGGGTTCGGTTCTCGATTCCAATTGAAGAACCACGTGGGAACCAGACCGGTTTTAAAACTAGTTTAATAAAGCCTAAAAACATTAATTTTTCTCCTGCCATCTTTTTCTCTATCTCTCTCTTTATCTACCTCACTCAAACACTTCTGTCTCACTCACTTGCTGCTCGCCCTCACTTGTGATTCGCCATTGCCTTGAATATATGTGGTGAAATTTTCTATTAATTATTTTAGTCTTTTAATTATAATTTAATTTAAACTATCGTTAAGTGTTTAATTACGTTGTTTGTTTTATTTTCAGGCAGTTAGAATTCAGAGTAATATGTTTATGGATGCATGAAAAATAAAATTTTATAATTTGTACTTTATGTTACGTATTTTGAACTTTTTATCATCTATAATTATACGTGATTATTTGTCCACCTTATGAATTATTGCTTTTGATCGATAATAATATTTCTGCCGTTGATATTTTATTTTGAACTATTTTGTTACTTATATTATTTCACTGTAAAAAATAAAATTTAAAAAGGAGCAAAAGTAAAATAAGTTTGGACCAAAAAAAAAAAAAAATCTTGGAACTATCCACTTGGAACCAGTCACCCCCATTGTATTCTCTCTTTCATCTCAAGAACTCAAACGCACGCCTTCAATTCTAGCTCCAGAGGGAGAGGCTCGCTCCCCCGGCTCGCCGACGCCGGGACTCTGCTCCGTCGCTTGAGGCTCGCCGCCGCCGTGGCTCTCTGTTTTTCTTTTCGGTGCGCAAATTCAGCTGATTTTCTCTCTGGACGATTATGGGTATGCTGCTGAGTTGGTGAGTTGTGTACCAACAGGGATACGTTTGGAAAACATTGATTGAAAAACGTTGCAGTTGCAAAGCAAGGCCACCTCTGATCTATAATTACTTTGCTTGAAAGTAGAAACTCGTACTGACATGTGAACTTGAGGGATTCCAGACTCACAGTTTGCAATTTTGGACTTGGATTGTAAGATTGGGGGAGCTTGCCAAGCTTTAAATCGATTGGTGTTAAGTTGTAGCTAGCTTTGTCCCTTGGCTGTGTACTCTGTGTGGGCATCGAATGTATGATTGTGGTTCCTTTGTTGATTTATGTGTTGATTTTTTTACTTCATCATATTGATTGGAGTTGGTCTCCTTTTATTTTTTTGGCTGATATCTCCATCTGTTAATTTATAGGTTTTTAACGGGTCAATGTCGATAGCACTAAAAATTGCCTGTTTACATGCAGAACCAATGCTTAGAGGACCTTTAGTAACCGTAATAGTACTGCAGCCGTTGTTTAGGTTGTTTCAGCACCCGTCATTGCTGCAACAGCGGTTAAAAGCACCTGCAGGTGCTGCTCAGGTGCTGAAACAGCATAAAAAGTCCAATGCTGTTCCTGTGCTGTCTCAACCTGAACAACACCCCTTAGTGCTATTCTTGGGCTGGAACAACCCGAACCGCAACCTCTAGTGCTGTTTTAAGTCTGAAATTAGCTAAACAGCATTTTCTTGACCTCTCAAGTTGACCCATTACATGATTTGGTGAAGCAAACCTTTTTTAAAGTATAACCTTCTATTGTTTGGGCAGACTTCTGGGTAATGCAAAGGTGAAAAAGAAAAGGAGATGGAGGTGTTGAGATAAGTGCAACAATCAAATGGTAGGATGGGGAATCATTCATCTAGCTCATCAAACTTTGAGGGTTAAAAAGCCGTGTTTTTTCACTGTTTATTGAGTTATCACCAGGAGATTCAGAAAACGGAAGTGCTTATAGTGTAATGAGTGACTTTGTTCATCCAAGTCCATTTGGGAATCAGGTAGAGTGGGAGATTATGTCTATTGTAGAAGAAGGAGAAAGACAAAGAAATGAATGTGCATTTGCAAGGATCAAGAAAGAATGTCACACAGAAGAGATTCAACGCTGCTTTGAAATTGACTTTGAACATGTTCATTTTTTTTACAATATGGTGCATGGTTTTACTTATTGTGTCCTTGAAGTGGGTATTGTGATGAGTTTACTAGTAATTGTTGTAGGTTTCCATAAAGAAAAATATGTTTTATATGCAATATATATGATTCATACAAAAGGTATTCAAGTGGGGCCCTTTCTGTGCTACAGGACTTTGCAGAGTATAATTGGTTGCAGGTGGCCACTTGTGTAATACAGTCACTTGTGGTGAGTTGGATATAGCAGATGATCTTCCAGAGAGACTAAGCCAGCAACATAGTCTCGTCAATGGTAGTGGGTAGTCTAAAGCTATGGACCAATCTGGTTGTAGAAGGATTCCAAAAGTCACTCTCCATAGCCAAGTTCCTTTGCCTCCTCCATGCCACCAATACCTACGTCTGCACTCCCATCACGGTAAAAATTGAATTATCATCACACACCTCGCAATAAATGCAATCCCTTTTCCTTTTTTATTTTTGTATCAGAAACACAAAATTGGAAAGTTAATGGGTGTTGATGATTTGATGTGTCGCAGCCCTACGGCCCAAGCATGCTTCCGACCCTGAACTTGACTGGTGACTTGGTCCTTGTGGAGCGGGTCTCAACCTGGCTTGGCAACGTGGGTCGAGGTGACATGGTGCTCTTGCGCTCTACAGAGGATCCAAGGAAGGTTGTGATCAAGCGCATCGTGGGCGTGGAAGGCGATACTATTACTTACCTCATGGATCCCAAGAACAGTGATGCATCAAAAACTTGTGTGGTACTTGTGACCAGCCTTCTTGATGTTGTTTGTTTTGAGTTCTCTGCTTTGGATTGGATTCTGGCGATTCATTGGAACTAGTTAGTGATGTTTGCTCAGTTCTGAATGTTATGTGCTGGTTGATGATGCTTCTTGATGAATTTTGTTTGTCGTGAGCCATCATTTCTTTTGTTGTTTTAATGAGAGGTTGCGAGGTACTATGGAACAAGTTGACATTATTCGCAGTTGCTCTCCTATTTCACTTCCTTTTGGAAAAGTGTGTCAAGTTTTCCTTTATTATGTTGATTTTCTGGTAGATGCTGTTAAAATTGATGTCTTCGGTTTCCTTGTCAGAGTTATGAAGATTATGTCTGGTTCATTTTTATTTTTTTATTTTTACTATGCTCCCTGTAATATCTCAAAAAGTTCATTGTTACTACTCCACTTTGTCTGCATTTTTGCCTGTGTATTTTGTTATAAGAAGTGAAATGTCATCTGAAGTCCCCATGTCTGTGTAGGTTCCTCAGGGAAACGTATGGATACAAGGAGATAACATATATAATTCTAGAGATTCACGAACTTTTGGGGCTGTGCCCTATGGTCTTGTGGAAGGCAAATTATTCTGGAGGGTGAGTATGCTTATTTGTTGGCCCGTTTCGGCATATTCCTTTCCCTTTTCTCCAATTCTGTTTAACTACTATGTTAAGGCCTTGAAGCTAGTCCTGTATTGATGCCTCTTGAACTATTCCTATTATATAGCTTGCAAATATTTTTGGAGAGTAAATCTTGAGATTTCTTTTTAGAGTGATATTTGGTTAGTTGATTATGAGTGGAGAACATCTGTGAACTTGCGTTTGCTCTGTATGAGAAAATTTGTGCAGTTGTTCCCTGCTTGAACAAAACTATGAGAATTGATTAATTAGGAAAAAGAAGGGTCCTTTATGATGGTATTCCGTTGTCAATGATCTGTTGGGCCAGCCTCAAATTCCATCAGGACCAAAATCAATGGACCCTGCTAGATGAGTAGCTGCACCTGCAAGCAGATTTTGTGCACTAGACTTTGAGATTGACGTGTCATCCATAAGGGGACAAGGGACAACACTGTAGAATTCCTTTAGTACAACATAAATTATGGGATCAGTTTACAAGTTCAGTTAGAGCAGTGTTAGTGTAGCAAATCCCTGGGATCGTATGCCTGGCAAAGAATCAAACTAGAGTGTGTTTTTGATTCCTTCCCCAACAATTTTGCATTTTCTTGAATACACTTGCAAGTTCACTGCCCGTGACATGTTTCCTAATATATGGCACATAATGATAGTTAGCTCTTAGGAGTATGGAAAAGATCATGTTGTACCTTCTGAAATGATGTTGATATTATAAGCCATGACGTCAAGGGAGCCAGAAGACATTTGAATTTGGACTGGGTCTGTGCATGAGTATGTACACTTATGTGGAAGCAGGGTGTTGTTTTAATCATTAGCATGCTGTGTTCCCCAGATTCCTTTTGGACCATGCAGTGAAAAGAAGGAATTTGGTTTGCTCCAATTTTTTATAAGCAAACAAATGTTTTCTGGAATGCTCATTCTCTTAAAGATATCTATGGTTTTTGCTTCCTTGCATGAATATGTGATTTGGGTCCAGAGGCCTCCTCTTCTCATTGCTTTTCTTATGCGCAATTAAAACATGTGAGGAAAACGCATAGATCTCTACTTGATCCTGCCTTATGCACTACTCATTTGAAATGTTTCTGTCAGCAGATATGGCCACTCAAAAGCTTTGGATCTCTACATGGAAAAGCCAAAGAAGATTCATAGGTCTTTTGAGGTACATTTTCTTTTGTTTCAATCTATGCAGGAGCTGCTGTTTTTGGATTAATTGATTTAGCTCATTCTATTATCATCAACGTCTGGTGCCATCACTACTTTTGTGTTAAATCAAGATTGCATTTCTCGTAGTATTATTACAGTGCATATCCAATGATGACGAGATACGCTTGTTTCAAAACTGTCAACGTTTCTTTTTTATTTTATATGATAGATAAGATTATATTAAGAAAGTACCAAGGGGGTACCTCCCTAAAAGGCTTCAAGTAGAAGCCACCATACACACAATTATGCAGAAAAGACTGTTTCTAACATTTTCAACAAAATTAAAGGTATGAATTTGAACTTTTTTGCTGTACCTAAGTGAAGAGCGTATGACTAATTATCCCAAAAAAAAACCCAAGATGGAGGATTAAATTCCTGGAATTGCCTTTTTGTTCTTAATCCTCTCTCTCCAAATGAGCCAAAAAAACTAGGAGAGGAATCATCTTAATAATCTGTTCATTTCCGGCACACAAGCTGTCAGTTTCTTCATATGTAACTCACAAAGCTAAGAAGCATATCTTGAAAAAGCAAGCTGTGATTTTTTTTTTTTTTTTTTTGTGGCTCATTATCTTGTAGGTGCTTTTACTCTAACTCATATTGAAGGACAAATTCTCAATACTTTAACCAAATGCCACTATGCTATCTATCACCACACTGGGTTGTATTAGCTTTAGCGAAATCCTCATTCTTTAATGATTCCCTTTCAGGTAATTCAATAAGATTCAGTATGACGAAATTCTTGTACACATCTAAAGTCTGGTACATTTTGGTTGGAAGTTGTGATGCGTGTTCTCCTCAGTGACGTTATATTATTAAAGAACTTGAGTAGTTTCATGGGTACTAGATTGCATCTTCCCCAACTCCAGCTGATGCATTTCTGTGCAACTGACCCTTGTGCTTGAATTGTAGGCATGAAAGGAAGTTCTATTGCTGGAAGATTTTCGCCAATATAGATGATACCTAGTGCACGTCCGATCATAAGTGAGCACATATTCTTTCCCATAGATGCATGGGTATGTATTGATTATACCCTGAGCATTGTTTGCATTGTAAAAGAGTAATTGCAGCTCTTTTGGCTACCTTGTAATCAATAAAATTTCTGGCATCATAGAATGGAATTGTTCATTTCTTTCCTTTTGTCCCAAACCAGCAGTATTTGGTTACTACCAAAATTTTGGATTGTACCAAAAGTGTTTTAAAAGCCAGAAATTACGATGGAATGAAAGAGTTATTGCACTTTGGCTAAAATTATTTTTTAACACAAGCAAAAATGGAGTTATTTGGACCACATGAATACATGTATGTTGCTTATATCATTTTACACTTGAACGAATTAGGTAAACAATTAATACAATTTTTGCTTATCAACTGTTTGTTGTCTAGAGATTCTTGAGGATCTAATAAGATTAGAAATGTCTTGAAGAGTCCTTATATTTATTCTTTATTAAAAATGTCTATACGCGCATATATATGGATCTTTTAGAATTCTCAAGAAAGTCTTCAATTTCTTTGGAAGCTGATGATTCTTCGTCTCCTTCTCAAGTTCCATGAATAGTGAAGAATATTTAGAGAATCGGTCTGATTCTGACTCTGTTCTATTTGAAGAAAGGAAGGATCCCAAAGAATCAACCTTTCTTTTAGTGGTCGAATCTCTCTTTGATTGATCAATGTGTTATATTCTGTATCTTAGTATTAATGAAATTGAAATGATCTCTGGATTAGTCAGAAGATTATATATATTTGATATATTTACTAATTATGAGGGTAGACGAGAATTAAAATCAACGCATATCCAGTTTTAAAGTCAAATTCAACGAATTGTTCATGACTTAGATTGACCAAAACGCCCATGGTAAGTGAGTTATTCATTTTCTTTTAAAAGAGTGAACGACTCGTCTATTTTCACATGAAATGGTTTTTTTTAATTCCTTTTTTAATAACAAAAATATATATGAACTTTTCAAATTATTTAAATTTCCATGAAACAAACGGAGTTTGAAAAGAATCATTTCCTATGTTTGAATCCAATTTCATGTGTAAAATATATATACTTATATGCAATAATATTTGAGAGCGATACACAATAATCAATTTTTCAATTCTTTTGAAGAAAAGATTATGTTCAATTACCTGATCATTTGGATGCAACCTCATTCTAGTATCTGTTAACCTTAAAAAGTTTTGATCAAAATCAAGCATATAATGTGTTTTTTTTAAAATGGACAAAAAAAGGAACAAATAGCAAAAGTTGAATTCCCAATGTTGTTCAAGGATTGCACATAATAAATAATCTTGAAAATCACTTAACATCTCTAATATAAAAAAGAAAGGAAAAACATACAATAAAAACTATGCCTTTTTGTATTATAAGATAGGCTTCATTATTTGATTGCAGCTCTGCCGGGCATGCCGAAAAGGACTGCTGTTAGAACACAATATGATCATTAGGTTGAGTAATTGCAATCATCATGAGCTCTTTCTATCCAATTATTCTTGAAATATTAGAGATTAGAGTGAAGCGATTACACTAGATTCTTGATGATTAAGTAAGATACCTATTTTGATTATAATGATCTTAAAAGTACGTTGGTACCACGAGCTACACTTTCGAAAATTAATCGAATTTTCACACCCAATACTCAGGACAAATTTTTGACGACGACGAACCATTTTAGGAACAAAAGAATGAAGATTCTACTATCAAGAACTAACGTAGATGATCTATTATTATTGTGTTCAATTCCTCAATTGATGCACTTGCTAACTCAAGCTCATGTGCTTCAAGCTCCTCGCCAGGTTCGTCCCACGAACCATCATTTCCATGTGGATGATTAGAAAGGACTGCCCATGACATCCAAATGATTCGATTTCCATCAAAGAGATGAGCACGACTTTTAACCGACTTAGATATATAGAACGTTCACAAATGTAATTATAATTAAATCTTTTCTTTTTCAATTATGTTGATAGGATTTGTTACACTAATAAGTCACCGCCAGGGAAAATTGTCCAAAAGGTCCAAAAGACATTTTACGGCAGCCAATTCAGCACTAAATCTTTCAATTGTGCTAATTTAGTCTAAATATTTTGACAATTTATCAATTTAGCATTTTCGGCCAATTATTCATATTATAGGTTTAAGACTAAATTTGCAAAAGTTCAAAAGATTTGTGACTAAATTGACATAATAGATATGTTATGACTGAATTGGCACATTTGAAATGTTTATGGTATGATTAATCGAACACGTAAAATAAGTTTATAACTTTCTGGACATATATCTTGTCCCCGTACATTGCATGGGACCCTAATGGGTTGTTCTGGCTCTAATTTCGTTTCCTGCAGTCAAACAAGTGATTTTAAATAGGAAAGAGCGTTCCAAGGAATGATAAATTCTTACTAATTAGAGAAAATCGTCATTTCTTTCTATTGATAAATAGCAACCCTTTTACATAGTATACCTTTTGCCTTCCTCTTTTTCTCAAAGGAAATATTTTCAATGTTTAGATATGAATGATTTTATACTCCATAATTAAATCAAACTTTAATAGAAAGAAAGTCATTTCAACTTAATTTATTTATCGTGTGCATATTACTGTATCGAGTGCTCTTACATCATTTTGACGTTTTACTGATCATCTTTGTTTAATCAGATGATGTTCATCGAACATGAGCGGATCGGCAAATCGTTTTGTTCTCCTTTTACACTCTCAAGTCGTTCGCTTAAAATGCTTTGATTAATCTTATGCAAATTATACACTGAGTTGACAATGAAGGTGTTTCTAGGATGGACGTCTGCTGGATCTAAAGAATATGAATATCCTTTGTAAATAGCATTGACGTTCTACAGACTGCAGGTGCAAATTGTTCTTTGAGCTATGCTTGCAATCATACACTTTGCTATGATTAAAATCTGTGTTTTGCAAGTCTTGCTGTTGTTCTGTCAACCAAAGATATGACATCTCCCCCAGAGTACTTCGTTAATCGAGTTGATCTTTTTATTAATGGATTGACACCTAAATTTTGGCGAGTCTGTTGATTAAATTGCATATGAATTTTAGAAGCATTGTTGATAACAATGACAGGCTCATGTAATTGCATTTAAATTAGACCAGCAACAGAATGGATGATTCCGAACGTAACCACTAAGTCGCATTAAGCCCATAAGAGTATTAAACTTTGATCTAGCCTGTTACTCTAGTTGAGCACCCCGAACTGCCACACCCGTCAGCCATATCCAGATCCGCCATGCGTCCATTGAGCCTAGTACCACTATTCGTGAGCCTCCGCCAATTGTTGTTCTACTGTTCTCGTGATCTGCCATCCGTCCAAATTTGGAAACGCTATCCGGGCGATATTGCAAATTAGGTAAGAATCTTCATTAATTCAATTTACATATAATTTGTTACCTAATTCGTTAAAATTGCAATCTTGTTTGAATCTCTAAAAATATATTACCATATCCACGAAAATTTCTGGATAGCTTTTGAATTAAGAATTATTTCCTAATTTCATAACGTGCTATAATTGTTAATACGATCTCATGCCCGAGATACGATTCCCTATTGCACCAAAAATTGACCAATCCGATCCTCTCATCTAGGATAGGATTTGCCGATTTATTTCCAAATTTGAATGGATATGGATAATATGTGATCGGGTGTTATTTTTTTATTTTATTTGATGTGGATTGATTTCGTTTCCATTAAAAAAATAAATCAAATCAAAACCAAAGATAAACACCCAATCACAAAAGATATTATCCACTTATGTTCAAATTTGGAAATAAATCGACTAATTGATTCCTATACATGAGAATTGGATTGACCAATTTTCTGTACGATTGCAAATCATATCTCGGACATGAGATCGAATTAACTATTATAAAACATTATGAAATCAGCAAATCATCCTTAATTTGAAGGCTACTCGAAATTAATTTCATGGACATGATAATATAGCTAGGATATTCAAACAATATTGCAATTTTCACGATTCAAGTAACAAAATATATGAAAATCGAATAGGACAAGATGCTTACCTAATTCACAATATGACGCGGATAAGGTTTCCAAATTTGGACGGATGGTAGATCACGGGAATCGCGATGGGTGATCGGAGATGGCCCGGTGGTGGCTCACGGCTTGGCGGCCGATGGGTGAGGGATTGCTCACGGCCGTGAAGGGGTCTTGGTCACAGCAGTGCAAGGAGCTCTCGGTTAGCCGTCGGGTGATGATCGTCGATGGTGTTGCAGGCATTATCCGTTGACCAAAAAAAACAAACTCGCCGTGACTATGGAAACACCAGATAACTAGAAAACCTGCAATGGAAAGATTAATCACGGCAATAAAGAGCAAAGCTCGCCGGACGTCGATGAGGTGCAGCGGCGCAAGGAGCCTGCTGCAAGGCCTTCAAGTAGAACACCTGCGACAAAATCCAAGTGAATCGCCTGAAGAAAAACCGGTGTTTGCCGGAGTCCACCGCAACGAAGATGGCTCGGCGGCAACACTAGTCCAGTCGTGCCAGGACAGCAGGCTGACGGCGACAGGATGCTGCCGGACCAGTCGACGGGCTCGCCTGGAACTCGGCATATCGACAACCTCATCGTCTTGCGAGATCATGGTGCCGGACGGCAACGAAGAGAATCGCGGCCGCAAGGAATACTCTGCCGCAACACTTTTTCCCTCCATTCTCTCCTGTTTACAAGGACGAACTAGGCTTTCGTTTATAGTCCACTTTCCAATTTCAAATTCTAAGAGATATACCTTTTAAGTACATATTATCTCTCAAGATCACGATGATATCAAATCAAATCTCTTGATAATATTCAAAGATTTGAATAATATAAATCACCCAATTATCTTCTAAATCCAGTCGAAAATTTTGGCTCTTATGATGGTGATGGGCTCGGTCAAATTTTTTCTCGTCGCGAGCTTAGTCCAATTTGTCCGGAGCCATTCATTTAAAACCAATCCACCTCTTGTTCAATTAATATGCAAACTCTCGCCGTAGGCTTAGTCCAATTTGTCCAGAACTGTTAATTTAAACCAATTTACGACCGGTTCAATTAATATGCAGACTATGCAGGCCTATAAACCACTAATGCAAATACTCTTAATATCTATATGCAATTGAACTAATGTTATTGTGTCTATGTATCGGTGCCTATCCTTAATTTTCTATACAATGAATACTTTGCATCCGCCAAATGAATCATATGATTAAGCAAACCTATTCGATGGAGGGTCGAGCCGAACTCTGGAAGGAAAAGAAAAAGTTATCTTTTGCTTGGGCCAAGCCACCAAAAGAGATTGCTCTCAAGCCCGTGATCAGGTCGTCCATGCCTAATACCGATGGTCTCTTTTCCCAGCCTGGCAACCATCATTGAACTTTCTGTAGACCTGAACTCATTTCCACCGCTAACATATCAGCAAGCCACTGCCTCTCTTAACGTGTGTCGTGTAGCTTGCTGTCCTAAGACCAAGGCATTTTTCGTCAATGGACTTCCAAGAACTTCCCTGAACTATTAGCACATCAATACAGAAGATAATGAGATGGCACCCTGAAATGACTAGCAAAGAGCTGCTTATGACAATCATGTGTTTTTTGGCATGGATTTTGGATTAAACACCTGATAGATTACAGCCAGAGGAGATGGTAAGCAGTTTTTGAAAAACCATCGACCAAAAGTATAGAACATTTGTCTTTCTCGTCATCTTGCAGGAGCAAAACAATTGTGGGCTCAGACTAGATCGACTTTTCCATTCTCAAGAAGCTTCTTTATGCGCTTGAATGGTATGAAGAACAATTCACCTGGCTCCATCTCCATGAGCAGATCTGTTGCCAAGGACTTGTTGCTGCCAGTTAGGAAGAAATCCATCAATTGCCAACATCAGATAAGAAACAAGCTAAGGACATTCAGCCAAAAGTAAAACCGTAGATATGAAGGAAAGCTAGATTGCCTGTCTTGTAATTCAGAAGGTCCAACATATTCCCTGGCTCTGCATACGACAAAAGCGTCCATCTGTGGCTCAGGGACTGAAAACAGGAGTGATTATTTGTTAAAGAAAGGCAAGAGTGCTGCTCCTATCAAGTATCCACTCAAAAAAGCACAAACTGAGCAAATCTAAGCTGAAAGTTAGAGGGTTGATTACAAAATTAAAGAGTAACACGTGTCACTAACAGAGATTTGTTATAGCAGTCGGACTAATTCTCTCTTTTTTCTCTTTAATGGTTCTAGAAATCAATGCAATCAAGCATAAGCAAAAACTGAAACTTGTATGACTAAACTTTAGTCTACCAATTGCATGGCCAGTTCTAGCACCAACCGCTGAACCAGCAGATTCTGAAGAGACCACTCAAGACTGGAGAATTACAAGCACAATGTTCTCATATTGAGTGTCGGCACAGCTAACAGTCGGTGGCAAGGTACTGAAATGGAGGTTTTGGTTGTAGACTTGGAAGTAGGGTAGGGAAATATGCTATGAGAAAAGGTGTTCAAAAGCAGGGCATTGCCTGAAAATTTCCTTGGTATGTCCAGCATGAAAATTCAGAATTAAGGTTCTTTGAGAGTCCTGTGTAAACAGATTGCATATTTGAAAAGATAAAAATTCAGTTCATGCAAAGGCAAGTGCACTGACATAGATCAGGAGGAGGAAATCTAGGGTTAAGTAAAAGCATTAAAAGATTGTAGAAAAACTCATACTATTTAATTAGGAAGTGATAAGGGACCAATAAAGAAGATCAAGTTACCCATGTCATCATCTTCGCTAGTTGACGATTGCCTGAGTAAAGACTGGTAATTATCAGGCAAATTCAGTAACACACTTTCCTCAAGATGTTTCCCAATAACTTCAGAATATCTGTAAACATGAAGTGAAGGCTTCAATTTCAGAAAATGAAGCGATAACCCTAAAGTCATGACATAACAACAATGTCACTTCTTTCACCTTCTTGTGAAGTTTTTCTCTTGTTTAGAGAGCCGATCATGCAATTCGTCTGTCTTTAAAATGTGGAACATAAACTTTTCAATCTGCAAAAGGATACCAGAAATCAGTAGCTTGACAAAGAAATGCTCAATGTCATGAGGACTTTGGAAACCGGATTTTGTTCACAAAAGCATCATCTTTGTAGAACAGGATGCGTCTATATGGTCATATTTATCCTGACTAAGAAGCACAGGACCGGTAGAAATGATCAAAAGGTATACAGAGGACCTTCCCTTATACGTTTATTCCACTAATAATTCACACAGTCGGATAAAACATCTATTTTCTAGCATGATAGAAACCAATAGCCAAAATTTAGCAGATTGCATTTTTCAAAGTAAAAGAATGATGTTGGAGGGAGTTGCTACCTTTTGGAGACGAATCCGGAGGTATGATCTCAATAAGAACTGCGTCCTATCCAAGTCCATCTGGTAGAGAGACACCGTGAGAGGATCTATCCCACTTTCTACAAAGTCATCCACAGTTTCTTCCTGGACATGCATAGAAATTGCATTGACGAACCAAATACAAGTAGATTATTGACAGTTATCGAAAAATCAATATTTGATGTGGAATGAAATTAGTAACTTTCAAACTCATCTAGATCTAGATACATGGCTACAAATGTTTGGAAAAAAAGGAAACATCTTCAGCAGTACGTGGAGGTAGTTTGAAGTGTCTTGTCACCAGATTCCGCAGAATTTACCAGATTAGAAGCCTATAAACACAGCTAACAAAATCCACATATATTCCAAAAAGTGTTAAAGAGCTGGGGAAAAATGTGGAGTTGCAATGGAAAAATTAAAGAGTTAAACTCCCTTGGAGGAGCTTCAACTGCAGACCATTCTGAAGATAACTCGATAAGAATTGGACATAACACAGGATTAAGATGAACGCTGGACCAGGTTGGAGTTTGGCAGTGAAGGTCTGAGGGAGCTATGGATAATTATAGGCATGCATTCGATCCTTTAACTTTTCAATATGATTAGAAGGAGACATAGAGCATTGTATTCATCAAACACGAACAGGGCAACTGGATAGAGGGGAGAGATAAATGACCACTGTTTCTGAACAATTTCTCTTCATTTGAGTCATCAAATACAGTAATTCCCCAGCATGAAGGAAACTGTCTGCATCTGTGTTATACCTCCAATGGAGGAGATTTGAGATGCTTTTAAGCAAATGCACTCGCTAAAAGCCCCCAGGACCTGGAGGCTTTTCTCTGGTATTCTTTATAAAGTTCTGAGAATGTTTATCAGGTCACATTATCAACTGGATCCAGAGTTTTGCTGCCAACATTTAATGCGGAGGCAGTTGAACCGAACATTCTCTCTTTTTTCCCAAAATCAGGTTACAGGGTTGATTTTTCCAAATTCTTCCCAATTAGCTTGTATAATGTGGAGTACAAGGTGATGCAAAAACCATTGTTAGTGGACCTCAACCTGTGCACGAGAAATGTGTCTCACCCTCTCAAACTGCCTTTATTCCTTCCGCATATCACAGGGAATGCAGCTCACCCAGGAAATAGTCCACTTTATCAAGAATAAGGTAGAAGATTTCTAGAGATCAAAACTAATATTGAGAAAAAATATAACAGATAAGAAAGAAAGAAAGTGCTAAAGAAACTTGGTATGAACCAAGTTAATTGTGATTTACTTCTTCAATGAACTGCCGTTGTCTCATATGAATTTTATCAAATGATTGCTCCTATCGATGCGTGGTGCCTCAAAGAGGAGTCAAACTAGGAGATCCCTTGTCAAGTACATAATCACTTCATACATTTAAAACAATGTGTCAAACGCTTGAGTCGCCGACAATAAAGAAGAAGCAAAAGCATCCAGATCCCACGAATCTCCTGTATCTTAATTCCAGGAAAACAGACGATTTCGAGTATCAAAGTACAAAAGAAAAAAACAACTCACTGCAAGAGCAAAATCACATCCCGGGCTCATAGATCGACATATTGAAAGCTAAGCTACAAGCCACTCAATCGTAAGCAATATCCACTCTTAAGATATATGCCCAATACAACCTCTCGCCCGAATTAGACTCTATCGAAGTCGGGGAGAATACCAACAGGCGGGTCTCATTGTTTCAAGTTCGAAAAGCCGCGAAGATATAAGCCAACCCAAGGTGAAGGGTTGGATCACATTTCAATAAATTCATCGCCTTTCGATGACTTCGCCGACCGGCTAGACGAGAGGTATATCGGGACAAACACGCGTGTCGGGACGGACCGTCGGAAACCACCAAAGGTACAAATTTGAACCCAAACACGAGCAGGGCATCGATTGAACTGCGTACCCACGAGGCCATTACCCAGAATTCAACTCCCGCGCCACGAAACTAACTTGACTAGTGCAAAAAAAAAAAAAAAAAGAATCAGATCTGCCGACGTCGAGTTTACCATCAACTGGAGCTGCCCGGCGACTCGATCGATGAGGTGGGTCTCGAAGCGGAGGATCTCGGGAGCCGCCTTCTCGTTCCGCCACGCCCTCTTCAGCAGCTCCACGTCGGTGGTCGAGATCAGGGCCTCGAGCTCCTCCGTCCCGCCGCTCGGCTTGTCCGCCGGGCCCGACTCGGACTCCATCGCGATGCTCCCCCTCCCCTCTTGCGGCGGACCCGGGATGACCCTTCGGCTATATGGACGATATTGATTGCTCGTTCCAGTCGAGATCGAGCGAACTCGTCAGGGAGATGGAGAAGGGAAGGGAGAGAGAGAGAGAGAGAGAGGGGCAAGGAGGAGCAGCGTTTGGCGCGAAGCTCGAAAGGCTTGAAGGAGGGAAAATGTGCAGTGAAACCTCAGTGGTCGATCGTGGGCCCCGCATGTAAAATTTAAAGAAAATTGTGGCACTTAAAAGAGAAATTAAAAGATAAAGCTGCATGAAAATTATAATACTTAAGTGATCGATCAACAAATTATAGTATTTAAGTGAGTGCTATACAAAAGTTATAATATATGTGGTGTCATTTTCCTAAATTGACTTATTTATGAGATGCTCTGATGCTTAGAAAAAGAAAATGCTTAGGCGATCTGAGTGTATGGAAGCTCAATTTATCTAATCCTCGATCTAAGAATTGGGATGTAGTATGCTCAAGTGCATCCAATGCTTTGAACTTAGGTAACTATAGAACTCTAGTAGTTGTTATCACACATTGTACACCCATCACAATAGTTCCTCTAGCCAATCTATTAGTCATACCTCTACAAGTGTTTACAAAGTCCCTGCACATCCTATCTTTCAACTAGACAAATCCTTTCTTAGTAAGTACATTGGCTTCTCTCATATGATTATAAATGAAATTGTACTCTTGCTCCCAGTTTGGAACTGCACTCAAAAGGGTATCACAAGCTTAAAGAGATGGACTCAGAAATCTCTCAACAACGCTCCAATTCTCCTATTTTTGCCCATCTCAACTATCTAACGTCTGGCTGAGTTTTGTCCAATTTATGGAGCTCCATATTCAAGCATTGCATTTGGATCATGTAGCCATTATCGCCATCTAATTCTCTTTAAAAACTCTTGGCAAAATGCCTTGAAAAACACCCTTCTCCAATCTAGATTGTTGATCAGAATATATTTATTAATTGACAGGTTTCCAACGTGCCATTTTCACTGATCTATTGAGCGAATCCGGGAATCTTAGTATAAATAGTTATGGAATATAATAGTTTATTATATCAACCTAGGTCGTGAATTTAGGAAGACCGACAGTCGTCAAATCTATCTATAAAAAGTGCCATTGGACAGGTTCGATTTTTTTCAAAATTAATTATTTGGTTCTACATCATTCCTCCTACACTTTCCAGACTTGGTGAAATCTCACTTATATTTTTGTAGAATCGAAACCTAACTTCTGCATCATTTAAATATGAATCTCTGCACACTTAGATGAATTTAAAATACTTAGATTAAGTTTCGTTGTCATCAAAATCCTCTAGGAATATTTTCCAACTAGCTGCAAATTAAAATCACCTTGCACGATGAGAGATAACCAAATATGTAGGTGATAACATTTGTCACCTCTCCCAATCAATATTGTGAAATTTGAAAGGGGGTATTTTCAACCCAAGCGAAAAAAGAAAAGAGGAATCTTTTAAGTAAAAACAAGTGATTAAGAGAGCCATTTGGTTGAAATAAAAAATAAGGCTTGTGCTATTTCTATCTCTTTATTGGCTTCTGACACCTTCCTTTAATATTGAATTAACTATATTATCTCTAATAGATTCCACTCTTGATTTCAGAATATTTCTTGTCTTTTTTCTTTTTTCTTTTATTTTAATTTTACTAGCAATGAAACTGCCCATACTCGACTCAAATAACATTTATTAAGATTCAATATGGGCTGCCAAAAAAAAAGGATTAAATATGGGCCTACTCTTATTTAAGATTATTGCTCTCTTCTCTCTCTTTTTTTTTTTTTTTTTTTAAAATTTTTTTTTTTCCTTTTCTTTCTTCATTTGAAACAAAATTTGTGTACCTATTTTCAAGAAAAATATATTGTAAATAGCAAACTAATTGTTTGGCCAAAAAAAAGATAATTATTGTGTTAATGAGTTGTATATTTATTTTATTTTACTAGGATTTAGTATGCATTTCATTTAATTATAACTATAGTATGTGTCATTATCTTGTAATCCGTGTATTTTAACTACTCAATTTTCATTTTATTTAGTGAATCTAATAGTCAAATTTTAATTATTTATTTTTTGATGCATTAAATATTTTGAGTAATCTTGATTTGTTCTTCTGTTTATATCAATATACTTTAAAAGGATAGTTAATCAAATGAGACCCGGTCTTTTTTTCTCTAATGCTCAATTAAAATATTATGTTGATCACGATAATTACTCCTATCACGACCAAGAAGAACAAATTTGTCTCTTTTTGACATTTTTATAGAGATAATATCACCTTGAGCAAGAAGATGCATCCATGCACTACTCAAAGAATCCTCTCATGTTAGAAAATTACCTAGTAAAGTCTCAAATGAACTTGTTAGCATGATTAATCGTTGTTCTCCATCCATAGTTTCATAATCAACAAATACATTTAAGCAAAAAATAATATTGTCTTCCATATGATTGCACTACAAAAAATTATATAATGGAAAATACTTAAATTGTGTCTAATGCATACCATAAAATCAAAGTAAAAAAATTCACGATCGTGAGGATAATCTAGGAAAAAAAGAAAACAATTTGCAGATGGAACTAACATTTCTTTAATTTGATATATGATTAGTGATTGCTCATGTTAAAACAATGGAGAATAAGTTCAGAAAAGACAAAACGAAGGAAATGTTGAATGTAATGAGTGTAGAAGAAGTGACTAGGGTGAAAAAAAGTTGTTTAAGATGAATGTGGGGAATTTTGTTTTTTAGTATTCAGTGCACGACATTGGAGAATAAGGAGACTCCGGATAGGAATAACCTATGCTTTGCTTGTTTGTAACATAATAAGTATGACGGTCAGGAGCTAGTGGAGGCGCATCATGTTTTAGTCACACAAAAGGAGAATTAAAGAACTTGCCTCGCCAGTAAACCCTAATCCAGATACGGTAATGAGATTCTAAAATCCGTATTAGGAACTCATATTGTCTTGAATTGATGGCTATATAAAAACACGTCTGGAGTACTTCAAATTGTATTCTGCAATTGATATTTAGAAATCAAAGGAGATTGGTACTGAAAGAAAAAAATCATGGGTCGACGCAAGATTGAGATCCAGATGGTGACGGATAGTTGCACGAGGCAAGTGACTTTCTCGAAGCGAAGAACCGGGCTTTTCAAGAAGGCGAACGAGCTTGCCATCCTGTGCGCCGTCCAGATTGCGATCATCGTCTTTTCCCCCGGCGGCAAACCCTTTTCGTTCGGGCATCCGAACGTGGAATCTATCGTTCATCGATTTCTAAATCAGGAGAAGACGCCGGACGAGGGCACAGGCAAAGACGCCAAATCTCGTGACGAAAGCGCGACCGATGAAAATCTAAACCAACGACTCCTCGATCTACTCAAGCGATTGAATGCCGAGGAGAAGCGAGGAGAGATGCTCGAGAAGATGGTGAAAGCAAAACGAGCTGCCAAAGGGCAACCTCTTGGATTGCCTGAACTCGGAGAGTTGAAGAGATCGTTGGAAGACCTTCGCGAGAAACTGAGAGATCGGATGAACGACATAGAGGGGTGTTCGGCGTTGTTACTTCTCGCAGAAAACCAGCCGACGATATAAAAACATTACGAAGGGTCAGGGTTTAGAAACATGCTATTGTATGCTGTACCTTCCTTAAATACAATGAATTTGGTCCACAAGTAGTAATTTGTTCTTAAGATTTCTTTCCATTAATTGATTTATGACGTTGTTTCCCTACCATTAACGCTTTGGACCAAGATAATCTTGGACGTCCTTACTCGAGCCTGATCTCTCTCTCCGCGAAGAGAACTTCAAAGCTTGTAGATGAATAAATCTTTTCTGGACCATGCGGCATACGCATCATTCTAAGTCGGATCTCCGACCGCACTTTGTTAAGGACTAATTCATCCGCAAGCAGTTGTTAAATCGTTGACATGAAAAGCACAATTTTTGTGAATATTAAACCGAAAAAATTGAAGCCTCAAAACCTTTTAAATACATAATCTGTAACAAATAAAAAAATGGTTCAGCGCAGTAATTTATCGGCCGCAAGAGATTGAAACTTTGTATGTTAGAACATCCGGGATATCTTCTCCTTTACGAGGAAGTAATCCATGGATCCAGTATAAGAATAGGCCCTGAGCCCACAAGTGAAATACAAATCGAATCGAAGCGTGTAAAACTGCAAGAAGTCCGACACATATTGGAGGTCTAAAAGCATGTCAATGAAAGTCCAAATTCACATATGTGATTCCCTATTTGGAATCCGAATGGACATCCGAATTTGGAGAGACAAAAAGAGGAATTGGACTAGTTGCTATATTGGTGAATGCATATCCAAGTTGAATAAATCGAAAAAAGGGAAAGTGGCGATATCTTGGGGAAGGGGAAATGCGGGGAAGAGAATTTGGACTTGGTGACAGACTTAGAATTTGGACTTGATATCTTGGCGATATCTTAAGCTGCTTTTGGGAATGGCCTTTCCAAAGGCCTTTGGGCCTCTAAAGGTTTTTGGCCAAGGTAAGTCCATTTATCCAAGGCAAGTTCGTAAGCCTGCGTTTGGCAGTAGTGGTGAGCGGTTCCAGGTTCTATAAGTTCCACTTGGAAATCTACCAATTGGAATATATTTCTCATTTTCTGGAATCTAAAATCTACCATGCATACTTTGGAACTTGGAACATTCCTTGTTATAGGTTATAAGGTCAATTTCAAGGTCTACCCAAATTCCACATTCATTATTAATTGAACAATTGCAGTGATTTATCACCTTTATTAATCATCACTTGCTATTACAATTTACTGACCATAACTCATATTTAAACATACGCAAAATATGAAGCACTATTAAAATAAAAGCTTTAGCCGTAAAATGGAAGCCCAGATTAGTGGTTCTAGATTATACACTCATCATTCAACACCATTGAATACTACATGATTGCGTGAAGATATAGATCAAGCAAAACACATAAACTTATTCCAGGTTATAGGTTATAGATTCTACCAACTTAAAACTTGGAGCCTACCCATCAAAATAAGTTCCCCAATAATGGAACTTAGAACTTATTCTACATGTCTTAGAACTTGGAACCGGACAAGTTCCTACTAGTCTTTTTCTCAAGTTTAGATTTTACCCTGAAACCATGTTCACCTCTATTTGACAGTCAAGATAAAATTCGAGATATGATAAAATTTATCATATCCTACATTTAGTATCTATTCAAGACAAGATAAAGTCCAAGGGAATATAGATCGGATAAAATTATTCCATGAAAGAAGTGGGATAAAAGTGGATAGAATTTTTAATATTTATAATGGGAAATTTATTTTCTCGAAGAACAGACTTCTTAAATTAACAAATTTAAAATTATATTTCAATATAAATAATATTTGAATTCTAATACAAATAATTCAAAATAACAAAAATAACAATTTAGTTTTTAATTTAGTCTTATCTTTATGTATATATTCAAAATTAATTATGTCTTGTAATATAAATATATTGGAGAATGATGGAAGGAGAGAAAAGAACTAAAAAATAAATTTAAAAAGAGAGGAAAATAAAATAAAAATAAAGTAGACAAAAGTGTTGCGAGAAATATTTACTATTTTTGTTTGTAAACTTTTTATTTCATTTATATTGATAGATCGTTTATACCAAATAATGTACATGATATGATATAAATATATTTGATTTTAATATTATAATCATCAAATGGTAAATATGATATAGCAAAATTCTTAGATTTCATATCATATCTTATCTAGTCATATTCTAGTTAGAAATTCAGATAACCAAACGTAACTTAAGAGCTTTGGACTTTATTATTTGTGAAATGCTTATACAATTCCTTTCTAATTTTGGCCTTGTTAAAATTTGGAAATTCCAAAAAATGCCCTCACTACTAACTACCTCGTACGATGTCGCTAACAATGCCAGATTTGATTGCCTATGAGCCTCGCCAAAGGTCACATGACCTCAAGTGACAACCCCTGGGTTCGCCTAATGCTAGGCAACCTCATCAGAGGTCGCCTCAACTCATGTGTCCTTAGGCGACAACTGCCGAGGCTAGATTTGACACGTCGAGGAATGGGATTTGAGTTCTTTTTTTTTTTTTTTTTCTCTCTCTCTTTTAAAATAATTGCAAAAGTCCTTTGTAAGTGTGATTTTCCAAACACCATCAAATCAAAATTGCTTCTCAGTGCACTTTTAAATTACACTTTACTAAACACAATTTGCATTTCGAGAAAACCTACTTAACCTAAAGTCCTTTTGTATTTCTTCAAAGGATTCCGCAGCCCAACCAAACGCAACCTTATCAATTTTGTGCTTGACCAAGCTTGATTGTTGGTTTTCATATATTTTTATTTAAGGAAAATTTCAAATAAAGGCATGAAGCAGAGAGTTTTCTCAAAGCATGGCCCAAAGTACATTTTATCTTGAATAAAGGCATGGAATGTTTAAAAAATGGAATTTTGTATATTGTGGGTGAATAAAGCTGTGAAATGCGTCACATCAGTATTTTTAAGTGTCAAATTAAACAATGAGCACTACCTTATTTCCAATCATCAAAAGGTATTTCAAGGCAAGGTGATCCTTTCTCTCCGTATTTATTTATCCTAATGGCTAACACTCTCTCATAATGAAGAAAGTAGTGAATGACAGGATAATAGCTGGAATTAAGCGAAATAAGTACTGTCCAATCCATTCTCATCTTCTATTCCCTGATGACTTAGTTCCCATCCACTACTAATTTGTCTTATGTTAGGCGAGTTCTCAGTGGCACTACTTGGATTTCGTTTACCGCTTGTTCATCAAATTGTCTTATGAGAGTATGCTCAGCCCACCTTTGTAAATCATGTGATATTAGGTCAAAAACTTTAGTAGGATTGCTAAAGTTAGCCGGCCCTCCTATTTTTCCACTCTTGAGCCATCTGTCTTCATGCATATTATTTTCCTCACCCAGTCCCACTAACTTCATGACCGACTTTGCAATTGTTTCTTTAACCATCGAGTTATTCTACCAAACCCAAGAGAGGTGAGGCCATTTTCAGCTCACCCCAAAATGATCTACTAGGGAAATACGACCCGTTTAGAATTTGGTTCCCAATGGATGCCTAACTCTATGTCAGTTGCCAAGCTCGTCTTCCAAGCATTACTTTATTCAAAGCTAATAGATCTCTAAATCCCATACCCCTTTATCGTTTTCCAAGCATTACTTTGAGTACTTCCCACCTCTTCCACTAAAGACCAGATCTTGATTCCTAGTTTTTACACCATAATATAGCTAATGTCTTTTCTATGGATTGGCATATCGACATAGGGATTTTGAAGATAGACATTACATATTGAGTGAGAGCTTGGAAAACAACATCTATAAAGATTTCCTTCCCTGCCTTTGATATTAAGTTTTCCTTCCATCCCTCTAATTTCCTGTTGACTCTTGCTAACAACCAAGCAAACATTTATTTTATTTGGACTCCCCTCAATCATAAGGAATCCCTAAATATTTCCTGGTTTTGTCAATAATAGAAACTCTCAATTCATTAGCAATATTTCTTTTCCAGTTCAATGGACAGTTTGAACTAAAGAACATGCCAGACTTATTCAGGTTTATTGCTTGCCCTTGAGATATAACAATATTGATTCAGTATCAATGCAAGGTTCTGGCATTCTTGCACATTCCATAGGAAACCTCTTCAACGCAAGATCATACCTCAACCAGTTTGTGATTTTTGTAATCACAAAACTGAAAACAGTGGAACATTGTTTCTGCTATGCTCTTGGAACGGCTTGGTTTGGACTAACCTGAAGCAAAATATACAGCTCTTGGATCAGAACATCACACGGATGGACAAATGGCTACTAAATCACCAACAAAAGCTAGGTAACTCACTTCCCTTCGAGATAATCACATCCCTTCTCTAGTACATCTGGAAAGTCAGGAACGATCTTGTATCCCATTAAAGACCTCCCAGCCCAAAACCCCGATTGCTTCAGCAGAGTTGATGATCAGCAATTATTGTAAGTGGAACACTAAAAGTTCAAAACTTGACTTGGATCGAGTTCAATTACCCTTGAATTGGTGTCCGCAAAGAATCAGTCCTTCAAGATAAACATCGACAGGTCCTTTGCAGTTGGTAGTCCGGAGGGAGCGATTGGGGGAGTCTTCCAAGACGCCTCAGGAGTTTTGCTAGCTGGATTTGCTAAAAAAATCCTAGTTTCTTCGCTCATCCAGGTGGAAACCGACGCCCTGGTGGAGGTGTTGAAGCACTTAAGTTCGAAAAGAAACGAAGTACTGTACCTGGAGACAGATGGATTGAATCTGTTTGAAGCCATGCAGGAAAAAGTTCATGGGCCGTGGGAGGTGGAAGCGCTTATCTTGGATGCCCGACTAATTAGCCTATTTTCATAACATCTCTGAGGTCCATTGTGGAAAGAGTAACAAATCAAGTAGCTAATCGGGTAGCTAAGGTTCAAAGATTGAATACTCTCCCTTTTTCTTGGTTCTCTCAACCCCCTAACCCTATGGGACTACTTGTGTTTTGATGTCGCTTGTTTGGGCGTTTTGTCTAGGACTTCTTGATGATAAATAAAAGTTACTTTTTGACAAAAAATAAATATTTCGAAAGACCAACAATGTCCATTGAGAGGTCTAACTATTTTCAAGAACCAATTATTTGGATCCACACTATTCCTTCTATAATTTTCTAATATTGATAATCTTAAAAAAATCAATTGCAATTTTTGGACATATGGGCAAATATATGACTAGAAAGAAATTTGTTTTTTTTTTTTGTTGATAAAATATATTCGGGCTAGAATTATGATTAAACCTAGAGTTAAGGGATTTTTAGGGAATTAACCTGTCATTATATGGTAAAGAATCGATGAAATAAGTTACCACGGCGTACGGAAGCAACTAATTAGAGATAAAAGTGATGGTCAATATTAATGAAGTTAGTGTGCATTGCGAATTTGAGTTTAAGAAATAGACTGAAAATGCCGAGTTGGCTGGGCCGCATGACGATTCTTGTTCGACAAACATTCGAGTTTTTCTCTCTTTAGGTAAGTGGGAAAGGGAAGGAAATGAGTCGGGCAAAATTGGAAATGCTTGAAGCCAAAAACAAACTCTTAGTAATTGCCGGATTCATTATCAGCATTCGTTTATAAATGGTGTCTTTCCAAATCAAGTTATAAGCAAGATATTGCATTCTTGAATTTGTAGAAAATTAACACTACAAATTGTAATTACGGCTAAATTCTGGAAAAGTACCAAAAAAGTCATAAACCTAGTGCATTAATACCAATTTAGTCCTAAACTTTTCAATTGGATCAATTCAGTTCTAAACCTTTTTATATTGGTACCAATTTAGTCCATCTAGCCAATTTTGGCCAGTTGACGCTGATGTGGACATCAACCAGTGGCGACGTTAACATAACAATTTTTAAAAAATTTTTAATTAATTTTATTAAGTTTTTTTTTTCGAATTTTTTTTGATTAATTTTTTATTTTTCCTTTTCTTTTATCCCTCCTTCCTCCTTGGACCGTCCTGCAGCGGCCGGCGAGCCTCTTTGAAGGCTCGCCAGCCATTGGGCGAGGGCCGCGAAGCCCTCGCCGGCGTTGATGAGGGTCGTGACCCTTGCCCGGCCTCGCCTAGGGCCGTGGGTGAGGCAGCTTCGCCCCGATTTGGGTGAGGCTAGCCTCGCCCTGGCCTTGCCGCGGGCGGAGGCGGCCATTGCCAGCATGCCAGCCGGCAATGGCCGCCTTCACCAGCGGCAAGGCTACCCACGGCCTTGGGTGAGGCCGAGCGAGAGCCACAACCCTTGCTGGCGGCTGGCGAGGGCTTAGCAGCCCTTGCCCAATGGCCGGCAAACCTCCGGCTTGGAAGCCCTTGCCTCCGCCCTGGCGATGGCCTCGCCAGCCGCGGGTGAGGCCGCCTTCGCCCACGGCAAGGCCAGGGCGAGGCTGGCCTGGCCCAGATCTAGGAGAAGCCGCCTTGCTGACGGCCCTGGGAGAGGCTAGGCTAGGGCTTCGCGGCCCTCGCCCAGTGGCCGGCAAGCCTCATCGGAGGCTCGTCGGCCATTGCCAGAACAGTCCAAGGAGGAAGAAGGGAGAAAAGAAAAAGGAAAAAAAAAAATCAAAAAAATATTTGAAAATTGTCACATTAGCGTCCGGTCACCGGTCGACGTCCACGTCAGTGCCGGCAGGCCAAAATTGGCCGGATGGACTGAATTGGTCCAATTGAAAAGTTTAGGACTAAATTGTTAGTAATGCAATAGATTTATGACTTTTTTGGTACTTTTCCCACTAAATTCCAATATTATTTCACCTAAATTGTTCCATTTTCTTACTAATATGACCTATATTTATTTTCATCATGCTTAATCCTACTGCATGCAGACTTAGTTTATATCAATATGTTAATCCTTCATGAACAAATTGAATTCCAAGTTATGGGACACCAGTAAAATATGGCAACAGAACCAAGAGTGCACAACGTTGGAGAGGAGGGAGAGACATTGGAAAGGAATAACCTAAGTTTTGCTTCTTTGTAAGACAATAAGTATGACACTAAGGAACCATTGGAGGTTCATCATGTCTTAGCCACAACAAAGTGTTGTAATTATGGTTATAATTATGGTTAATGGATCAACGAAAGCCAATAAATTAAGATACGTCTTTTCTATTCACGTATCTCTTTTGGATTCCTGTATTTCCTAATCTTTTCTGTTCACGTATCTATTGAATTCATGAATTTCTTAGATTCATGTATCTTTTAGTTCATGTATTTATTGAGTTCATGAATCTCTCGAATTCACGTGTCTCAGGATTCATGAATCTCTTGGTTTCACGTATCTCTTTATTCATGAACTTCGTGGATACATGCGTCTATTTAATTCACGTATCTCTTTAGTACATGAACTAAAAAGCTCTATAAATAGATATGTGAATAGAGTTTCATTACGGTTTTTTGTTTTTTTTGTTTTTCCAACTCAATTCCAAAAGGCTTTGATATACTTTCCTACTCTTCTGTTTTTTCTGAGTGTGCTAGTTCAATTGAACGGTTCGATTGAGTCCTGTTTGCATAGTGTTAATCCAAACAAGTTCGAGGTGTTGTATCTTGGGAGGCATAGTTCGTGAATCTGCGGAGCACCTTTGGCAGGAACTAATCGCCTTAAGGAGATTCGGTTATCCGTACCTCACCTCCAATTTTATGTTATTTTTCAATGATATCTTATTTTCTTCTTCTCCAAGATTTGTAAAAGGAAGGATATTATAAAGTTGTTATCATCTTCTTTACATTGATGTTCTGATTACAACAAACAGTGTATTTTCTCTGGATTAATTTCCAACAATCTTAAGGCGATTATCTCACTCACTGTTTGTTGTGCTTGTCAGATTATTGAGATGGCTGAAAACAATCAAGTGCCATTCAATGTTCATAATGTTTTAGGAGATGTTCCTATGGTCGATTCGACCATTGGTATGGAAGATATTCAACCCTCAGGGTCTGAATTTGTAGTAGTTAATGCTACGGGCCCTTGGGCTAACACCAATTTTGGTGGTGCGGGTACAAGTCGTACGACTGGTATGCCCGGGACTATCTTTCAGAACAATACAGGCCAAATGGCTTTTGGCTCCGTTTCTAGAGGGGTAGTTCAACGAACTTTGCCTACTGTGATGGCAACACCTCCAATTACAGCTAATAAGAGATTGTCTGTTGTGTTGATGTCCAAAGCATCTCTAGTGTCGAACACTAATGGTTGATGGCTAGATTCATGTGCCACGAATCACATCTGTGCAGATAAACACATATTCTCATCTTATGAGAAGGCTGAAGAAGATGAGAAGCTTTATATGGCTAACTCTGCATCTGCAAAGATTGCCGGAAGAGGAAAGGTGATCCTAAAGTTTACATTTGACAAGGAGGTCGCCCTGCTGAATATGCTGCATGTACTAGAGATTCGGAAAAACCTAATTTCTGGCCCCATACTTGTCAAGAAGGGTTTCAAAGTTGTATTTGAATCTGACAAATTTGTACTTTCTAAAGGAGGGATATATGTGGGGAAAGGGTACTTGTGTAATGACTTGTTTAAAGCCAATGTGGCTGTCATTGATGTAAACTCGAATTATGTGTACCCAAAGACTATTAATAAAGAAAAGTCTTCAGTTTATACTGTTGCGTCTCCTTATCTATGGCATGGTAGATTAGGACATGTAAACTATGATACAATGAAGAGAATAGCAAACTTGGGGTTAATTCCAAGATTTGAGTTGGATGCCCGTTACAAGTTTGCTAAGAAACCTTTCAAATCTGTTGAAAGAACAAGTGAACCTCTACAATTAATCCATAGTGATCTATGTGATTTAAAGTTTGTAGAAAGTAGAGGTGAAAAGAAGTACTTCATTACATTTGTGGATGACTGTACTAGATTTTGCTATGTTTATTTACTAACTAGCAAAGATGAGACTATAAGCATGTTTGTCAAGTATAAAAATGAAGTTGAAAACCAACTTGATAAACGAATCAAAGTACTTA
This sequence comes from Eucalyptus sp. ANBG9806169, assembly GCA_014182395.1. Lineage (NCBI taxonomy): Eukaryota > Viridiplantae > Streptophyta > Magnoliopsida > Myrtales > Myrtaceae > Eucalyptus > Eucalyptus sp. ANBG9806169. The sequence goes on along the minus strand of CM024576.1, from coordinate 3,128,454 downwards.
GGTCTAACAGAGGAGGAGAATACATTTCAATCAATTTCAAAGAGTTTTGTGCTAGTTTTGGAATAATTTTCCAAACGATTACACCTTATACTCTGCAACAAAATGGAGTTGCTGAACGATTAAACATCACACTAAAGGAGATGGCTAACGCCATGCTTTTGAGTTTAGGTTTACCTCAGAACTTGTGGGGGGGCAGTTTTAACTGCAAATTTTATTCTTAATAAAATACCCCACAAAAGGCCAGGTAAAACTCCATACAAGTTATGGAATGAAAAGTTGCCATCCTACAATTTTCTAAAAGTGTGGGGGTGCATAATGTGATTTATAACGGTAAGTCTAGACACATTCGTCATAGACACAATACCGTAAGGCAGTTGCTCTCAAATGGAATAATTTCGTTTGACTTTGTAAAGTCAAAAGAAAATATTACGGATCCGCTAACAAAAGGTTTGTCAAGAGAGTATATAAACTGCGCATTGAGGGGAATGGGTTTAAGAGCCTTAACCCAATAAAGAGATTCCAGGGTGGAAACCTAACCGATTAGAGATCTCATGGACTAGGTTCAATAGGACAACGCAAATTTTGGAAACTCTAGTGTAAGCACTATCTCCCATTCCTATGATACAACAGTGCTTTCCTACAGCATTATTAAGGGTACTCTATGCGTTCAATGATTCCTATAACTTGGGATATAACATCCAAGTGAGATATGGTTGGATATCTTTAAAAGGAATGCACCTATATGCGTGGAGCTGGCCGACTCTATGAAAATTTTTAAAGGCTCGATTTTCTAAAGCACGAATGAATCTTGAGAGGTTCAAGGCCAAAAGAACAAACACAACCGAGAACCAATCTTGAATTGGAAATACTCTATGTGAGGTTTATTGTCTAGGCTTACACAAACAACTGGCGATTCAAGACTTAGTCCATTGACTAGTTAAGTAAATCCAATAGGCTTTCACTAAAGAAGGTTCAAAGCGAAAGCTACCTATCTTGATGCGGTGTATTTCAACAGGCATACTCAGATTCCTTCGAGTCAAAAAATGTTTTGTTGATCCATTAATGTGGGGGATTGTTGTAATTATGGTTATAATTATGGTTAATGGATCAACGAAAGCCAATAAATTAAGATACGTCTTTTCTATTCACGTATCTCTTTTGGATTCATATATTTCCTAATCTTTTCTGTTCACGTATTTATTGAATTAATGAATTTCTTAGATTCATGTATCTTTTAGTTCATGAATCTCTTGAATTCACGTGTTTCAGGATTCATGAATCTCTTGGTTTCACGTATCTCTTTATTCATGAACTTTGTGGATACATGCGTCTATTTAATTCATGTATCTCTTTAGTACATGAACTAAAAAGCTCTATAAATAGATATGAGAATAGAGCTTCATTACGGTTTTTTTTTTTTTTTTTTTGGTTTTTCCAACTCAATTCCAAAAGGCTTTGATATACTTTCCTACTCTTCTGTTTTTTTTTTTCTGAGTGTCTTGGTTCAATTGAACGGTTCGATTGAGTCCCATTTGTATAGTACTTGTTAACACTTAAATTTTTGCCCAAAAATCATTTCCAAAAAAATGGGAACTTGTTTTTCCACAAAAATATTTCAAATTAAATTCTTGCATATAGATTATCTAGGCATTTAATATAGTGTTTTAAATGGAATATGGTTTTCCTTAAAAAAAAAATTAAATTAAATATATAAAAAAGGATAAAAAAAAAAGATAAAAAAAAAAAGGTTGGGGCCAATGATCTAAATGTGACTAGCCAAGCCTGGGAGGTCAAATTGGAATTAAAATGGCAAATTGGGGCCAAAATGCAATTTCCAAAAGTTGAGGGACCAATTCGCAAATTTTGCAAAATTTTGCCCGAACCCTTAAATCATCATCTTGGTCACCAATTAAGTTGAAATTGAACTTGGGCCAACTCGAATCAATTAAATCGGGCCAAAAAGACCAAGTTTGTATTGAAATGGGTATTTTCGGCTAAGAAAATGGCCAATTTTGAGGGACTTTCTTGCAATATTGAGTGAGTAAAATTATGAAATCTAGCCAATATCTTAAACTACTATACATTAGCTTGCTAATTGATCAAAAACCGCAGCCAAATTAATGGATTAAAGCACTCAAACGGGCTACCAAAACCTAGTCCACGAATTGGTCTCATTTCGGAGTTGCTGAGTAAGCAACTTGGTGGCCCCACCATATCCCACTCAGCCGCCCATCCAGCCTGATCTTTGCACGTGATTGAAGACCATAATGAGTAGTGCCAGTGGACGGAAATTGGCCAGGGATAAGCTGCTGAATGCACGGGAAAGTCGCAGCAAAACCCGCACACTCAACAGCTGCAAAATTTCAAAATTTTGGCTAAGTCAGAAAGTGGGTAGACTGCTCAGTTGGTGGGCTTGACAGGCGGACAAAAAGCCGACCAAGGGATTGATGATTTGGGTGGATAACATCTACGAAGCATGCTCTTTTGAGGGAGGAGAGAGAGAAGACGAGAGGGAGAGTAGAGAGCTCACGGTCGCCCCCCAAAGAGGCCCTCAGAAGCAACTCCAAAAAAGCAAACCCAGAAATTCCAGACCGACCTAGAGAGAGAAAAGTGAGATTTTCACACACCTGAGGCAACAATTAGCCAAAACCTTCAACTAGAGAGTTAAACTTCACTCAAAGATCTTTCCAACCATAGGTCGCACGTCCCAAATGGAGATCGGGAAGGCCTCCTAAAGCCCCCCGAAAAACTACCCTCCTGGCGGGCCAAAGAAAGTCTGAATAAGTGTTGAGCCCGGTTGGTCACGAGTGAGAGGAAGCGAGTGTTTTTGAGAAAATTGAGAGACAAATGAGGAAAACCATGAGTTCAAACCCAAAGTAGAATACATATAGCTTTGTTTGGTGTTTATTTTTCCAACAAAAAAAGTCACGGAGTCTAATTTTGGAGGTTAATGAAAACCTTCGTTATCAGTTCTTTCTTTGCAGATCTGGTTTTCCAGTTGAAGAAGCCAACTTCCACTTGCCTCCCGAGGATAATTTCTTGGTTTCCTTGGCCAAGAGTCACTTGAAAGGGAAACTAGGAAGCAAGGTAAGCATCCTAGATGTATTTTGGTTTAATTTTGAACATGTTTTGATCACGAAAATCAAGAGGAAAACTAATCCGGAGGACTGATTTACGAGGTGGAAATTTTTCTAAGTGTTGGAATCTCTTCAAGAGTTTTGCATGTGTGCTTCTTGGAGATGTCGTTTTGATGTCTTTGGGTGGGCCATTCTCTATGATTTTTGTTGCATTTGAAAGCTCATGTTACCGACTTTCACTCGGATTAAGTAGTGTTTCCCTTAGATCTTGCATGTGATAAGTGTCGGGGCTTGAACATGGGCATGCAACCTGTTTGCTTGACTTGGGTTCAAACCCAGATTTGCAAAATCAGCTCAAACCCGTGTATTTGAGGACGATTTTGGCTGGGTTCTTGTGTGTTGTAGGCTATGATTTCTATCTAATATTGCTCCTTGCATGTGGTAGTATAATCTTGATGCTTTAGTTCCACATAATATTGCTCATGGGTGAAGATTGAAGGCCGCAAACATGGCTCGCGAGGCTGTTTTTGGGTGATTTAATGCACGCCAAGTGTTCGATGAAATGCGCAAACCAAGTTTCGATCTTGAAACGGTCGATTTGAGCTCGGTTATTGTGATATTCATGTGCTGTGTTACTCCATGTTAGCATAGATCGGTTTAAGGAATTATTATTAATATTTTTTTTTTTTAAAAAAAATATATATATATATATATATATATATATATATATATATATATATATATATATATATATATATATATATATATATATATGAAAATTTCAAAAATATCAAAAAATGTTGGATGTTATCAAATTAAGCCAAAAATGACATCTAGGAGATTTTCCTAATTTTATAAAGTCATTTTTCCTAATTAAATGATATTTTGGTATTTTATAACCATTTTTGTAAATAATCTATTTTGCTTAGATTAAAATTATTTAGAGTAATTTCATGCATCTAGGGTAATTTCATGCATATTTAAATTCTCATTTTGCTCACGGGGTCCTGTCCCGAGGCGTGATAACAAGGCCATGTAATATTATTTGCCCGACATTGTATCGGGTTTTCATTTTCCGCATTTATTTTCAAGTTATTTCAATTTCTTGGATGTTTACTTATGCACCGCTTTTCATTAATTTGAGTGTAAATTTCTCTTCTAAATTATGTTAGGATTAGTCTAGATATTAAAAAAAAAAAAACTACAAAAACATTTGCATGGACGCTTAGCGGTTTTATAAGGATTATAATTGGTAACTAAGATTGTGTGGCCATTTGGATGAACAATCTTTCAAGTTAGTGGTACCGTAAGGGCGCTAATAGAAACATTAGCGTAAACAAGTCCCCGTTCCTAGAAATCTCTAGTTGCGTAGGAATCGAGACAACACTCCCGTGCCTCGATTGGTTTCTAGCCGACCCCAATAGGCTAGTGGCGACTCCTAGAAATATTTAGGTTGTTAAGAACTAAAAACAAAATCCAACGTCGCGTGAGGTATGGGCAGGAGAGCCCGCACCTAATTTAGGGCTATTGGTCCGCCTCTTTAGGCAAATACCCCTAAACCATTCTTTCTTTTCCCCCGAACGGAAAAAAGAGGTCGTGACAGTACTAATCCAAACAGGTTCGAGGTGTTGTATCTTGGGAGGCATAGTTCGTGAATCTGCGGATCACCTTTGGCAGGAACTAATCGCCTTAAGGAGATTCGGTTATCCGTACCTCACCTCCAATTTTATGTTATTTTTCAGTGATATCTTATTTTCTTCTTCTCCAAGATTTGTAAAGGAAGTATATTATAAAGTTGTTATCATCTTATTTACATTGATGTTCTGATTACAACAGACAGTGTGTTTTCTTTGGATTAATTTCCAACACAAAGGAGGAAAATTAAAGAACTTGCCTTGCCAGTAAACCCTTATCCGAATATAATCAGGTTCCGAAACCCGCATTAGGAATCTCGATTGTCTCGAAGGTGGCTATTTATATACACGTCTCGAGTTCCGCATTAGGAATCTTGATTGTCTCAAAATTGTGGCTATATACACACACACGTCTCAAGTTCCATAAAAACATATCTCAAGTTCCTCAAATTGTATTGTGCAATTGATCACATTAAGAGAATTTGGAAAGGAATAACTTAAGTTTTGCTTGTTTGTAAGACAATAAGTATGACAATAAGGAAACATAGGAGGTTCATCATGTCTTAGTCACCCAAGAGAAGGAAAATTAAATAACTTGCCTTGCTAATGAACCCTAATCTGATTACAGAAATAAGGTTTCAAAACCCATATTAGGAATCTCGGATGTCTCAAAAAAGGATGGTTATATGAGTATATATATGTGTGTCTCGAGTTCTTCAAATTGTATTCTGCAATTGATCATATTAAGAGACTATAGGAAATTTGCGCTTAAGGACATGGGTCGGCGCAAGATCGAAATCGAGTTGGTGACAGACAGTTGCACAAGGCAAGTGACTTTCTCGAAGCGAAGAACCGGGCTTTTCAAGAAGGCGAACGAGCTTGCAATCCTATGCGCTGTCCAGATTGCAATCATCGTGTTTTCCCCAGGAGGCAAGCCCTTTTCGTTCGGGCATCCGAACGTGGAATCCATTGTTCACCGATTTCTAAATCAGGAAAAGGCTCCGGATGAGGGTACAAGCAAAGACGCCGAATCTCGTGATGAAAGCAAGACCGACGATAATCTAAACCAGCAAATCCTCGATCTACTCAAGCGATTGAACGCAGAGGAGAAGCGAGGAGAGATGCTTGAGAAGGCGCTGAAAGCAAAACGAGCTGCCAAAGGCCAACCTCCAATCGATCAACTCGGATTGCCTGAACTCGGACAGTTAAAGAGGTCGTTGGAAGACCTTCGTCAGAAACTGAAAGATTGTATCGACGAGAAGGAGGTGCTTTCTGCAATATTACTTCTCTCAGAACAGCCGCCGAAGAAGCAAAACCAATCAGAGAACTGGGTTTAGAAACTTGCTGTTGCATCCGTGCCTTCCCAATAACAATGAATTTGGTTACCAGTATCCAATTTTTTCTTATGATTGCTTTCCATTAATTTATCTATGACGTTGTTTTCCTAATATTAAGGTTTTGGAGCAAGATGATCATGGACGTCCTTACTCAAGCCTGATCTCACTACGCGAGGAGAACTGCAAAAGCTTATAAATGAATAAATCTTTCTGGACTTTGCAGCATACACATCATCCTAAGTCGGATCTTCAAATGAGCTTTATTTAAAGACTAATTCTTCCATTAGTAGTTGTTGTTATGATAGTCTTAATCGTTGACAAGAAGAAAAGCACAATTATCGGGAATACTGAACCAATAAAGTGAAGTCTCAATATTTTTTAAATACATAATCTGCAACAAATAGCAAAATAGTTCAACGCAGTAACTACTGGACATCCGAATTTAAAAAAAAAAAAAAAAAAAAAAAAAAAAAAAAAAAAAAGAGGAACGTTGGTGAATGCATATCCATGTTGAAGTTGGCAATATAAATCAAAAACGGAAAGCGGCGATACCTTGGGGAAGGGGAAACTCGGGATGGAAGATTTGGATTTGGTGACCGACTTATCAATTTTGGGCTTGACTAAGCTGGATTGCCGGTGTATATATATCTTTATTTAGAAAAATCTCATATAAGAGTACGAAGTAGAAAGTTTTCCAAAATCAGAATTCAAAATAGATCTTATCTCAAATAATAACTTGAAATGACCAATTTAGTCTTGAATAAAAGGTCCAACTCATCCGTCAGCCAAATATTTGTTGGCTAGCTACTGGTGGCTAGATTAATGGATTCTATTCGAAATGTTCTAATTTTACCCGATGAAAGCTAAGGTTCATGCTAACCAATTGAAAAATCGAGGAACTTGTTTCAATTTGTAGGTCCTAGATTCTTAGTTGGAGGAACTTAGAACCTATAACCTGTAACCTAGAATCGGAACAAATTTTAATGTTTTTCTTGGTTCATGTCTTCCTACGATCTTACAATATTCCATGCAATTCGACAATGAATATATAATCTAAAAGCATTAGTCTGAACTTCTATTTTATGACTGAGACTTTTACTTTATTAATGTTTAAATTTTTTCATGTGTTGTTATAATCAGTGAATTGTAATAGCAAGTAGTGGTCATTAAAAATTTGATTTATTGCAATCGTTCAATTAATAATATAAGTGAAATCTAGGTAGACCCTAAAACTTATGACATGGTAGGTTTCAAGTTCAAAAAAATAAAGAATTTATTCCAACGGGTAGGGTTCTAAATCTCAGGTGAAACCTATACAGAACCTGTTGGAACTTAGAACCGCTCACTTCTAATTCCAGCTCAAGTTTGTCGCCTAATGGTAAATTGCTTCTCCCTCTTCTAGTTTTTCGTCCACCACCCCCCCTAATCCTCAACTAAAAACATAATTGTCCAAAAATTATAAATCTATTGCAACAACCAATTCAGTTCAAAATCTTTTAATTGTGTCAATTTAGTCCTAAACCTTTTTACCACTTGTTAATTTAGTCATAAACCTTTTAATTTTGCCAATTTAATCTTAAATATTTTGACAATTCGTTAGTGTAGTCTTAAGCACTTTCACGATTTATCAATTTAAATCGGAAATCACTGACGTGGTAGTCTAGTCAATATCGGTCATCTTACGTTGTATGACTGACACTGACATTAACATTTTGCGTAATTTTCTAAAATTTCTAAAATTATATTATTAATTTTTTTCTTATTTTCTTTTCTTTTTCTTCTCTTCTTTAATTCTTTTCTTTTCTTTTCTTTCTTTTTTTTTCTTTTCTCTCTTTTGCAACTCTAGGCCAACAAGACCCTCATCGGCCTAGACTTACAAATAAATAAATTACAAAAATTGTCCAAATTAATGCTAGTCATGCAATGTAGTAATGACGGTGCTGACTAGACCGTTATGTCAATTAGTTCTGATTAAAATTAATCGAAAAGACTAATTTGGCAAGTCGTAAAAAAGTTTAGCACTAAATTAACATAATTTAAAATTTTAGGAATTTACCGCTTTATAACAGATTGGAACTTTTTTGGACAATTTTCCCCTCAACTAGAGAAGCATCCATTCCATCTAAATTTTCTTTGTATCAATCAACTTTAGTTTTCTAAGTTGGTGCAGTTGATCGTTCCTTCGACCAAAAGAAGGTTATTGCAACTTGTTGAAGCAACATATCGACAAGGCGTGTGTACATTATGGAATACCACATTCATGGAAATTACAACAGAGATGGTAGGAGTGTTTATTTGTTATTGTTGCTTTGGTTGTTTAGTCAAATTACTTATTATCTTAACTATTTGATAGAAAGCACCACACTTGATATCAGTAGCTCAATCTTGCATATATCAGCTTGATTCTACTTATTCCACAAAAACTATCAAGTTTTTTTTTTAATACCTATTCACCCCTCTCTTTCACAAAAAATAGTTTATTTGACATCCTTAAATTACACTTTCAATGCAATTTTAGGATTTTATTATACTGTTCGGTGGGGATTTATTTGAACTTAATGAAATGTTTAAGACTCAATTACACTTTTTGATAAATGTTTAATATTTAATTAAACTAATTGAAAGGTTTATGATTCAATTGCATTATACGAAATGTTTAGGACTTATGGTGCGATTTTCTCCGATTAAAATTACATGAAAAAGAAGTCTTTAAATAGAGAAAAACCTAATTACTTGGTTGATTGCTTTACTATAATTAATAACATAAATATATTTTATTTTCTACCCACCTAACAGATGAGCTGAGGAGGGGAGTGTTCCAACCACTAAGGGGGTGGGAAGTTTAATTTTCCCATTTTCTCGGGGGAGGGGGTGGGAATGGAGACGTTTAGTTTCCAATTTGGGATTTGACTCCTACACTCTGTAAAGAAGTATGATAAAAGTTTAAAAGTGAGTTAAGAGTTAAAATATGACAGAAAAGAAAAGGAAGTTTGTGTTTTTCACATGCCGTTTATTATGGATTTTGTTGACCATGAAGTTCTATATGATATAAGTACAATATTATTATATTCCACATATAATTTTTTTTTAATCAAAATTGATTGTATAGTTTTGCAAGCTACATCTATAAATGTAAGAATGAGCAAGATATAGATAGTACTTTTGGATAAGTACAAACAAATCCCCCATGGTTTGCTCTTATATCAAATGCCCTCCTAAGTTATTTGAAACTACAATTTGCATCTTCCCAAACAAGCAAAAAACTGGTTTTCCCTCAATGACATGCCAACCCTATCTAGATTTGGATTGGGAAAGGATAGGATAAGGGGGATTTGAAATCCTCCAAATATCATCTAGATTATAGAAATATCTAATCAAATGTTTGATGCAATTTAAAATAGTATTTGAAATTTTTGAAAATCTGTAACTTAAGATAGGATTGAAAATCTTTTACAATCTTTTTTTTATTTAATTTTTTTCTTGAAAATCCCATCTCTAACGGGCTCCTTGTGTACGTGAGACTCAAATCCTCTCAACCACTGTCGTCTACAAGCTCTGGAAAATCGACCTCGGGAGCTCGATGACTTTCAATAGACTTCCATTAAGCAAAATTCTAAACTAAATGCGAGGAGGAACTCTCTCTTTCGATTCATCAAGTGTTTGATGAACACCTATTTAGAGTCGACCAAGAGAGAGATCGTGGAACAATGGAGGCCAAGAATGAGTAATCAAAGATGAAGTAAAGAGAAAAATCAAGAGATGATTTGGTGAGGGTGGAAAAGCTAAAAATCAACTAAGAAAGAGAGGGAGGCATGGATGAGTGGGCGAACCCTAGCCTCCCAAGTGGGCCGTGAGCAAGGGCACCAGTGCAGATACTCGAGAATGCCGAAGTGAGGGGCCGGTATGATGGACAGTCGCTGAAGTGGTAGTTGGGTGGTGCTGGTGAGAAACGCCAAGGACAATAAATTTGGCTTGAGGTGGGGTGCTCCTAGTGTATGGCAATTGTTAAGTTAATTTATAAAATTTTATATCAAATCCGGGTGTATATCACCCTCTATGTGAATTTTTTATCCAGCATTTTATCTAGATGTATCATGGTTTATACGGTCCAAAGAACGTAACCAAACACCAAACAAGATAGGGACTCAAATCCGGACCATCAAATACAACCTATGTTTCTTCTCATTCTCTCTTTTTGGATGAGGTAATTTGGGAAGGAACGTATGGCTATAAATCCCTTTCCAAAAGTTGGTTTTTTTCCTCTTTTGCTAAGTGGGAAGGGAAGAAAAGAGTAGACCAAAATTGGATATGATTGAAGCTAAAAGCAAACTCTTAATAATTTCTAGATTCATCATTCACTTTTTTCTATTCACGGTGTCTTTCCAAATCAAGATTTAAGCAAAAATTGAATTTAAAAAAAATAGCACTACATAAATTGTATTAATTCAACTAAATATAGTATTTAAGCTATATTTTTCTTTCATCATTTTCAATTCTATTTCATCCAAATATGAATGTATCAATCTTCACGAATAAATTAATTTTCAAGTTATGGAACAGCGGCATGATATGGTGACGCAGCCAAGAGTGAAGAAACTTGAAGTGGAGAGAGAGACTCTGGATAGGAATAACATAAGTTTTGCTTATTTGTAAGACAGTAAATATGACAGTAAAGAACCATTAGAGGTTCATCATGTTTTGTATCATAAAATTAATATCAAAACGCTAGCAAATCTAACAATTAAATCAATGCGAAATCATCAAAGAAATAAATGATGAAAGATAAAGGGACACTAAAGATTTATGTGATCCAATCCGAGGTTACCTACACTAAGTCCACAAGGAGAGCTAGCAACAAATAATCTACTATAATTGAAGAATTAGAATTACAATCGCTGATACACTTAAGTGTTTCCGACACCTAAATAACATCCAACCCCACAATGTTTATAGATAAACAGCTTGATTGAATGTAAAACTTGTTGAACAAATCATCATGTGTTCAAGCCCAAAGTAAAAGCTCTAATTACACTGGTATTAGAAAACTTAGTAAAATATTTACCACAAAATTTTAAGTCATTGTCGATCCTCAAGTACTTGATTTTTTTATTTGACTACTTCTCCATCAATGCCTTAAGTTTCTTGACCTGATCAAACACATCAAATTTATGCTTCAGAAAGTATATTCATACCTTCCATCAAATAGTCGTTAATAAATATTATCATATATTAGACACCTCCTTCCGAAGGAATCAAAGACGGACACCAAATGTCTAAATAAATGTACTCAACCTGTTACTTGGTCAAATCAATAGTTATAATAAACTAATCCAACACTGCTTCCCAAAGATGAGTCCTTATATAACTTTAGCTTCCTTGTTTTCCCGCTCTTACTCAACATTATCATACATGCCTCACTCATGTGACCTAATTGCATATATCATAATTAAGTCAAGTCAGAGTCTTACTTACATGATGAAGCCGCAACAGATCATGGCAAGGTCTCTCCTAATAAATGATAAAGAGTATTCACTTTTTTTTTTCTTTCATCACTATCATGACATCTCAAGAGATCTTTGGCTCTCTAGCTTCAGTGGCGTACTTACACCCGATGTCATCAAGTGTCCCTAGAGAAATAAGGTTCTTCTTAAGCTCCAATATATGCCTCACGTTTATCAATGTGTGCACCACTCCATAATGCATTCAAACCCAAATTGTCTATATCTCCACAACCTTACAAGCTGTGTTATTCTTTCAATAGAACTCTTCCACCATATGTAGTATGATAAGTAGCAAACAAATTCTTATGAGGCATTACAAGATGAGAACACCCTAACTCTTGCAACCATTGGTCTTATGATGAGCCAATAGTCACACACTAGACGGCCTCTACATCATTAGTCCTCTCCTTGGTAACTTTCACCACACTACTTGTACCATTATGCCTATCACCTCTCTTTCTCAGCTTCAAACAATCTCTCTTAATGCGCCCTTCCTTAAGACACTCAAAGCACTTCATGCATCCCTTAGACATTCTATAGTGTAACTTCAACTTGCTTTTTACATTTGCTGCTACTCAACCCCAATGTTGATCTATACCTTGAAATACTAGTTCTTGAGCTACATCGTGCGTCAGACTGTCATTTCACAACTTTCTCTACCACTCCTCATTGAACAAAACAAACTTTACTTCTTCCGAGGTAATTGTATAGTAGTGAATTAGTAAAGTACTCCTATGATTGTGGTAAAGAAGCTAACAACATCATACCTCATTCTTCATTTTCTAGGATTTCACCCACGTTCTTTAAATCCATCATGAATAAACTCATTTAGGTGGGATTTGATAAACATAACTCTAGTGTATCTAAACCGAAACATTCTCTTCAACATATATAAGCAATTGTTCAAACCCTTCATTACATAGAGGGCTTGAAGTTTTTGCCACAATCTTTCTCCTCAACCACCTTTATTAACACCCCATGCAATATGTTTAACATGATTATATTCCTTGCCTTTGTCATTAGCACGTCCTTTTCTGCATCTTTCATTGCTTAGGCAACTTAGCCCTATCCTACAGTGCTTCAACCAATATTGAGTTGTTAATAGTGCTTCCATGTTGATTCTCCATAACCCAAATTTATTCATCCTATAAGACTTCTCAATTTCTACTTTCACTTTAAACAAAATTGCAATAGCAAAATTTCTAGATAATAATTAGACGAGCAAAAGCCCCAAATCAAAATATAGAAAATCTGATCACAAACTCTAATATCAATTGTTGTAAAATTAACATGGAAATGCTAAATCTTGCAATTAAATCAATGCGGAATCACTAGAAAAACAATAAAGGACACTAAAGATTTACGTGATTTGATTCGAGTATTGGTACTTACTTCACGGAGAGATTTAATAGCAAATAATTCATCATAATCGAAAAATGAGAGTCATTATTGTTTATACATTTGAGAAACACAAATCATCTCTTTACATATGCCGAAACAAGAACTCTTGCATGTTCTTTTTTCTTTTTGTTCCTTTGTACGATGGCTCCAACGAGTTCACTATGCGGCAACTGCAAGCTAAAATCATAAAAGTAAATCTCTCTCTCTCTCTCTCTCTCTCTCTCTCTCTCTCTCTCTCTCTCTCGTTTCTTCTTTTCTTCTAAACCCTTGTTGATCCCACCCATCAAGTATAAAGTCAATACCATGAAAAACCCCAAACCGATACATTTGTGATGAATTTATCAAAAACTAATTTTTTTACTATAAAAAATCATAAATCGGTACACATATGACAAATTTACCCAAACTAATTTTTAACCACAACCCCCCAAACTAGTACATTTGTATATGTTAGTTTCCATTAAATTTTATCAATACTATGAAAAATCACAAATCAGTACACTTACAACAAATAGAGGATAAAACCTAAAATTGGTATACCCGTCAATTGTCACATGTCATTGAACTCAATAATTTGACGTTAAAAATTAAGGAAACTAATGGAAAGTAAATTTGTTACAGACATACTAATTTAGGATTTTTGGTGGTAAAAAAAAATTAGTTTTGATTAAAGCTATCACAAGGTTTTTCATGGTATTTACCTTAAAGTAGATATATTATAAGAAACGCGGACCCCCTTCTTTTGTACAATCAAAATGAGTACATCCTTTGTCTCCACTCTTGGTCTTCTTGGATATTTACTAAGGCCCTGTTTGGTAACGTTTTTATTTATCCCAATTTCTGTTATTTTGTTCCCCGGAACAAAAAAGAAAAGAACATAAATTCATTTCATAACATTAATTAATTTTTCTATTACCAAGAATAGATTAGTGGCTGGGGAGTAGATTTAGAATAGAAACAAGAAGTAGAAAAAAACACTTTCTTGTTCCTAGGAACAATTTCTAGAAATAAGTTATTTTCTCTTTTCTTTTATTTGCTGGCCGCCACCCATCTTTGTTGCTGCCGTCGACCGCTATCGTCATCGCTTGCAGCTGATGACTGCTGACACCACCACTCGCCGGCTAGCAGACCGACCGCCGTTGTCGTAGACTAGCGCCACTCGCTATCGGCCGACCGCCAATGACCATCACCACCACCAACCGCTAACCTTCAGCTGCCGTCAACCGTCGCTGCCCACCGCCAACCCCACCCACTAATGACTGCTGATGACACTGCCCACAGCCTGCAACCACCAACCGCTGTAGCTGACGCGGCCGACGCAGTGACGATGTCATCAGCGGCGGCTGGTGGTCAACGATCGATGGCAACGGTTGTCAACGGCGGTAAGGAACAATAAGAAAAAAAGTTAAAAAGAAATTCTACATTACAAAAAAAATTTATGAATCGTACTAAATGCATTCCTATTCTTTTCCCATTTTGAGAATAGAAATTTTGTATAGTTACCAAACAAGTTCTTTTATTAAGAAATTGTTCTGGAGAATAAAAAAAAAAAGATTATTTCTAAAAAGAAATTGTTTCTTGGAATAGAAACGTTATTAAACGGACCCGTTGCCACTGTTCCAAACAAAAATAGGTAAAACAAATTAACAACCATTATCTTGTTTGAACTCTACTAGAAGGGGGAGAAGTCTTAAAAAAGTCCTAAACCTTTTGCATTTGTGCCAATTTAGTCCTAAACCTTTTTTTTTGTACCAATTTAGTCATAAACATTTTTACGTTATGCCAATTTAGTCATTTCCGGCCAATTTTGGTCGGATTTTGCTGACTGGATGCCAGCCAACTGACGTGGCATGATCGGCGCTGACGTGGACAACTTTTAATAATATTTTAATATTTTTCTTTTTCTTTTTCTTTTTTTATTTTTAATTTTTCCTTCTCCTCCTTCTTCCTCAAGCCGATCGCCGGACCTCGCAATCGGCCAAAGGCGACACCGGCAAGGTCGAGGTCGACTTCGCTGGCCACCTTGCTAGTGGCCGCAAGGGCGGCCTCACCCACCCGGTGCGAGGCCGCCCTCAAGGCCTAGGCTACGAGGCTCGCCCTTGCCGGATCTGGTGAGGTCAAGCCTTGCCCATGGCCGATGAGGGCGAGCCCCACCAGGTTGGCGAGGCTCGCCCTCGCAGCCCTCGCGGCCACCGGCGAGGTGGCCGGCAAGGTTGAGTTGCTGGCGACTGGCTAGAGGAAGAAGGAGGAGAAGGAAAAAAGAATAAGAATAAGAATAAAAATAAAAATTCAAAAATATTAAAATATTATTAAAAGTTGTCAACGTCGGCCGATCGTGCCATGTCACCAACCGGTATCCAGTTAGCAAAATTTGGCCAAAATTTGCCGGAAAGAACTAAATTGGCACAATGTAAAAATGTTTAGGACTAAATTGGCAAAAATACAAAATGTTTATGACTTTTTTAACACTTTTCCCCTACTAGAAGGATTCAATCAAAAAATCTGATCCACCTCATCCAATCCGGGTCCCGTTTAAACTTAAAATATATTTAACATTTAATCACATAAAGGAAGGAGAATTAAAGAACTTGCCTTGTTAGTAAACCCTAATTTACATATGGTAGTAAGGTTCCAAAATCTGAATTAGAAATCTCGAATGTTTTGAAATAATGGTTATATATACGTGTCAAAATGGATCCTCAAGTTCTTCATATTGTATTCTGCTATTGATCAAAGTAAGAGATTATAGAAACTTCGCCCTGAAGGAATTAATCATGGGTCGACGCAAGATTGAGATCGAGATGGTGACAGATAGTAGCACGAGGCAAGTGACTTTCTCGAAGCGAAGAACCGGGCTTTTCAAGAAGGCGAACGAGCTTGCCATCCTCTGTGCCGTCCAGATCGCGATCATCGTGTTTTCCCCTGGAGGCAAACCCTTTTCGTTCGGGCATCCGAACGTCGAGTCTATTGTTCATCGATTTAGAAATCAGGAAAGGACTCCGGATGAGGGTACAAGCAAAGGCGCCGAATCTCGTGATGAAAACATGACCGATGATAATCTAAACCAAAAACTCCTCGATCTACTTAAGCGGTTGAACGCAGAGGAGAAGCGAGGAGAGATGCTGGAGAAGATGGTGAAAGCAAAACGAGCTGCCAAAGACCAACCTCCTATCGATCAACTTGGGTTGCCAGAACTCGGAGAGTTAAAGAGATCGTTTGAAGACCTTCGCCGGAAACTGAGAGATCGTATCGACGACATGGAGGCGATTTCCTCGTTGTTGCTTCTCGCAGAACATTAGCCCACAATGTAAACCGTTCGGAGATCTGGGTTTAGAAACTTGCTATGTATGCTGTGCCTTCCATAGAACAATAATTTTGGTTAAAATATTAATTTGTTACTAAGATTGATTTGCATTAATTTGTGTATGATTTTGTTTTCCTAATATTAAGGTTTTGGAGCAAGATAATCGTGGCCGTCCTTACTCTTGCATTCGCATCATTTTAAGTCGGGTCCTTAATCGAAATTTTAAGACTACCGCCTAAGTGGCTGTTGTAATGATGGGTCTTAATGGTTGACATGAAAAGCACAATTACCGTGGAAGTCCAAATTCTCATAGGAGATTTCTTTTTTGGGAATGTATGGCCTTTATCCGATGGACACCCCGATTTGGAAATTTAAAAAAGAGGAATTGGGCTAGTTACTATTTCGGGTGGATGCATATCCAAGTTAAAGTCGGCAATATAAATCAAAAAGGGAAAGTCGGATCGGGTTTGGATTGGGTGACCGACTTATCAATCATGTATTTGACCAAGTTGGACTCTATGTTTATATCTATCTATATTTTTATGGTCTTGCTAGGAAAATTATCCAAAAAAGCCCTAAAGCATTTTTACTAATTTAGTTCTAAACCTTTTGATATTTCCAATTGAGTCATAAACATTTTCACATTTTACTAATTAAGTCTATACAGTCAATTTTGGCCAAAAATCGCTAAGATGACTGTTGGTCATCTTATATGATACGACCGTTGTTGATGTGAATAATTTTTTTATAGTATTTTTATATTTTTTTATTCATTTTTTATTTTCTTCTTTTTTTTTTTCTTTTTTTTTTTTCCTTAATATTCTTTTTCCTCCTTCTCTCTCCCTTTTTTACTCCGTCGGCCACCATCAAGCCTCATCAATAGTTGGTGGAGGTTGCCAACCTCTAGCAAGGGCTGCCTTCACTGGCCTTGGGTGAGGAATGCTTGAGCCTAGGTTGGTGAGGGCCACCCTCGTTGGCCTTAAGTGAGGAACACCAAGTCTTGGATTGCCAGGGGCCGCTCTTACCTGATCGGCCGAGGGTAGCCCTCACCGCCTAGGCCTAAGCATCCCTCACCTGAGGCTAGTGACCTCTACCGACTATTGACAGTGGCCACTGAAGGAAAAAAGGGAAAAAGAAAAGAAAATAACAAAAAAGAAAGAAAGGGAAATATATATATAATTCAAAAAAAAAATTGTTCATGTTAATGTGGACTATGCCACCTAGGACGGTCGACGTCCACATCAGCGATTTCCAGCCAAAATTAGTTGAATTATATTAATTGACAAAATGTAAAAAGGTCTATGACCCAATAAGTAAAATTGAGAAATTTATGACTAAACTGCCAAAAGTACAATAGATTTATTACATTTTGGACAAATTTCTTTGTTTTACTACTTTGGCCTTGTTGATGCATCATTCATGGAGAGTTGTCAGGCATCACGTTTGCCAAATTCTTGTGCAGCTGGTGGAGAATAATGCATGAACTACATCCCATGATGTTAGCATTCGAGCTGTGAAAATCATGTGTTAAGATTTCGGGATAAATGTCTAAAAAGCGGCCAATTCAACATCTTTTCTTCCTCTTATCACAGCATTACCAAGTAAAGAAACTCTAAGGGAAGGTTCTAGCTTCTGTTCTCCCTGCAATATTTCTACCAATGGTAAATTCTACCCCGGGTTTGAAATTTATGTGTCGTTGAGTAACGTTTCGGAGAACACTTGTTTCTAT
The DNA here is from genome assembly GCA_014182395.1 of Eucalyptus sp. ANBG9806169. NCBI lineage: Eukaryota > Viridiplantae > Streptophyta > Magnoliopsida > Myrtales > Myrtaceae > Eucalyptus > Eucalyptus sp. ANBG9806169. The sequence goes on along the minus strand of CM024576.1, from coordinate 3,110,471 downwards.
TCTTTTGTTTCCCGAAACTGAAATAGAACAGAAACTCATTTATTAATTTTTTTGTTTCCAAGAATAGATTTGGAACAGAAACAATAAACAAAAACAAAATTGTTCCTTGTTCTCAAGAACAACTCAAGAAACAAGTTTTTCTTTTCTCTTCCTTTATTCCCTTTCTTTTCTTTCCTTTTCTCTTCCTTTCTTCTTTCCCTAGCTGGTTGCTGACCTCAATGATGGCCAAGGACCGACTAGATGAGGCCCAGCGACCTCACCGAAGCCTCGCCAACCCCCGGCGAGGTCGTCCTAAGCTTGCCTGCCCTCAAGGAGGCCCCCTACAAGCCTCACAGTGGCTGGGCGAGGCTCAACCTAGCCCAGATCTAGCGAGGCCAAGCTTCGCCCAACCACCGTGAGGTTGGCGTTGCTTGGTGCGGTGGCTGAGCAAGGCTGGGCCTCACCAAATCTTGGGGAGGCAGAGCCTCACGTAGCCAAGGCGAGGCTTAGGGGAACCTTGTTGATGGCCAGTGAGGCTCCCTTGAGGCTGATGACCTCGCCGGCCCTCATTTGGCTAGTTGCCGACCGGCCATGGCCAAGGCCGGCAACCAATTAGAGAAAGGAGAAGAAAAAGAAAAAAGAAAAACGTAATAAAATTATTAATAAATCAAAAAAATTGTATGTCACAAAAATATTTAGAGTTGTATCAAATGTATTTTTGTTCTGGGAACAAAAAATTTATATAGTTACCAAACACATTAAAATACTTAGAAATTGTTTCCAAGAACAGAAATAGAAAAAATGTCTTTCTAAAACGATATTGTTTTTGGGAACCAAATACGCCCTTACTCTCCCTTGTTCTGTGCTAGACAATTTGGACTCTCTCAGGGGATTACTTTCCCGACTATTTAGTCGATGGAATTCCTATTTCTCCGGAAGACTGATCATAAGGATGACAAATTTTCAAATGTTGTTCTAAAATTTCTCGAGAAGTCCATAATCGGTTTAAGTACATCCCATGTACTCCTAAACCCTAAAACCGCACCTCGCTTTGATAGTCGATGGATTTCTTGTGCCGACGAAACATTCTAAGGGGTATCGAATACTTCTTTGGTCAAGCGTAGGAAAACTGCACACTTCAATTGACAACGTTGTTGCAGACATGGACGACGAGCAAACTTCTTCGCCTGACCAAGAAGCAACGACTCACTGCCGTCGATCCATTTGTGGAGGTTCAGGTCACAGAAGTTCAGACAGCAGCTGAACCAGAAAAGCAAAACGACACCAGTACTTCAGGTGATTCAGTCGTCAGTGCAGCTGACCTTCCTGTTACTGCAGATACACCCACAACAAGTCCACATAGTGCAAACATCGTGGTGTTAGCCGTATCATCATCTTCAACAGGATCAATGCCTACACAGAAAGTCACGGCCAGTCCATTGAGCATGCAATAATCGGCAATCCCACCGATTAAACAACCAATGGTACAACACTCGACCATGGCCATGGAACCAGCTACAGAACTATTGACAGCAGCTGAGAAACCGATTGCTGGATTCTTGACGATACCTTGAGCATGGGGGACCCCAGATGCGATTACCTCGTCTCAACAGACTCTAGTTCAGCGACACTGATTAACAAAGTTTCCATTAACATTCTAAAGGTTAATGGGAAGAGTTCTATCATCTTACAGGGGAAGGACATTCGGCAATCATCTCTAACCCAGCAGTTGAAACCAAGGCAAAAGATTTACTTGCCGAATTAAGCTCCGGCCAGATTTGCTTAACAAGGGTCCCTGGGTTTCAGCATAAAAGTGACGAGTTCGTGACTCTTTTTCCCAATGGCACTGAAGCTTTCAAACAGAACCATAACACTATATATCTGTCCCAGCTCTACTGTGAAAGAGCGTCAAAATTTTGTCGACGAAGAGACAGATCTGGCAATAGAAAAGAGAAAGCTTGAGGAACAGTTGGCTAAGGTTTCGTGTCAAATTGAAATCCGCATGGACTTAAAAAAACGAGGGGAAAGCCTTAGAAAACCATTTTGTCGAATTTTAGCACAACTCTAAAGGAGTGTGATCGGCAGAATGTAGTGACTGGTAGACAGGTTTTGATCTAAAATCAATGTATTGAAAACAACATCTTAGACCAACGCCTCCTAGATTCTAGCAGAAAAATGAAGAAAGTGATGAACAATTTGTAAATGCGTTCAATTTAAAAATGAAGCTTTCTTTTGATGTCAAAAAGGTAATTTATTGATTTCTTTTGAGTTACAATCTTTACTAGTGTTGATGCTCGAGTTTCATCCAATTCATCTAAATTTATATACATCGACGGTCTATGATCCTCTTTTACCATATCAGTTTGCAACTTAATTCTTAGAGATCGAACAATAATATATAAAGGGATGACAATTTCCCGACCGGATGTCAACAGGTACGAAGTTGTACTATATCTTTTTAAAGTCCCATAACCTTATTAGAGATCTTCTAGGTGTTTCTTAATAAGATTAACTATAACCTTATTAGAAGTCTCAACTTGAAATGATTGAGCGTAATAAAATGCTGAACGTATCATCTTAACACCTCTTGCCTTCTTAAAATCCAACATTTCTTTTCCAGTGAAAACAGTTTCCTTGATCGGTAGTTATTATTTCAAGAATACAAAACGATTATATTCTCTTTTAGCAAATCTTTTATTGTATAGAGTGATATTTTTATACGAAACTATTTCGACCTATTTTGTGACATAATCAGTAATGGCTAGGATGAAATCATGCTTCTTAGGCTCCATTTGTTTCACGGAAAATAACTTCCGGAAAAATATTTTTTGAATTTTTCGGCGTTCATCTCATGGAAAATGAATTAGTTAAGGAAAACATTTTATGCTATTGAAAAAAAAAAACATCTTCAAAAGTGGGGAAAAATATTTTCCAGTTTTGAAAAATGGAAAACATTTTCCATAACTTCTTCCACTTCACATTCTTTCACCAAACACATTTTCATTTTATTTTTATGTTTTCTTTTTCTTTTTTTAAAAATTGAGTTTTTAATTTTTTTTCCTTTTTCGTTTTCTTCCCTTTTTCCTTTTCTTCTTCCCCAGCTTGTCGTTGGGGACTAGCCACAAGCCAACTCCAGCCTCGCCCAAGGCCAAATCGTGCAAGGGCAAGGCTCGAGATTGTCGAATATGACGAGTCACAAGCTTGTTGGCCTCAGTAAAGCTCAGGCTTGCCTAGATTGGTCAGCAAGCTTGCGACTCGCCCAATCTAGGCAAGCTCGAGCTTTGCCAAGGCCAGCGAGCTCGTGGCTCGCAACTCCCCTAGATTGACCGATCCTCGAGCTCACCGGATCTGGCAATCTACATCTTGGTCGGTCATCAAGTAACCGACCATCGTTGAGGCACATAGTGATGGAGGAATGAGGAGGAAGAAGGAGGAAGGAAAAGAAAAAGGGAAAAAGAAAATGGAAGAAAAAAATTAAAAATTAAAAAGTGTTAATACTTTAAAAAATCTCAAACCGGTATACATGTGACAAATTTACTCTAAACTAATTTTTTGACCATCAAAAACCAAAAACTAGTACATCTTTGATAAATTTATCCCAAACTGATACATTTGTGACAAATTTACCCTCTGTAAGTTTCCGTTAAAATTTATTATCAAATTGCTAATTTGATGACACATGACAATTGACTAATATAACAGTTTGGGATTTTACTCTTTTTATGTCATAATTGTATAATTTTTGTAGTTTTTTGTAGTATTAATCCAATTTTACAGAGTATATTTGTCATAAATGTACTATTTTGGGATTTTTGGCGGTTGAACAAATTAATTTAAAATAAATTTTTACAAATGTACCAGTTTATATTTTTATGATCATTTGTGATACATTTGTCACATGTATACCAGTTTTGGATTTTATAGTTAAAAAATTAATTTGGGATAAACTTGCCATATGTCTACTAGTTTGGAGTTTTTTTTTTAATCGATTTTTAAAAATAAAAATAATTAAAATTTCAATATTAAAAAAATATATAATTTAAAATTAAATATTTTTGGTCAATTTTAAAAATTAAAATTTAATTTTTTTGGTAATTTCTTTTCCAAAAATCAAATTAAATAACGAACAGTTGAAAATATTTTTCACTCCATTTTTAAGTTTCAGCCGAACGTCGACAATATAGTCATTTTTCTTGAAAAATGTCTTCCGGAAAATATTTTTCAAAAACCTAATATTTTTCGCAAAACGAACGAACTCGTAATTTATGAAAGATGTATCTTATCAATTGTGTCCATCCCCCAACCTACATATGGCTACGGTTTAACAACTAGATTTAAGATCATTGCTAGGACATGTTGTATTGGTCCATTCATTTTTATATCCCTTTGCATAATAATTTTGGGTTTTTAGTCATAGTATCTCTCATATTAAAGATATTGAGTTTGTATTAAAGGTCTTCGCGACACGTTGACAGAGAAAATTTTAATTCTAATAAAGATTTTTTAATATGGTTTTGGAACAAACATGGCAAACCGAGATTTATAAGCTTATAGAAAATAAAAGCCAAAAAAAAAAAAAAATTACCCAGACAGCCTTTTACTTATTATGCGAATGTCATTTCATTCATAAATTTTATAATTTTACCTATTTAGTTTTAAAACTTTTCGCGAAATTTCAATTAGTCATTTCAATCAATTTTTACTAGAAAACATTAACATGGTAATCTAATCATTGTTGATCGTCCTATGTGGCACACCACCTTGTTGGCAATTGCCAACAAAAATAGATCGAAATGACTACATTAGAATTTCACACAAAACTCAAGACTAAAATAACAAAATTAAAGAATTTTGGATTAAATCGACATCCATTCGATAGATTTAGGATTGGTTAGAATATTTCTCCGAACAAAACATTACATGAAGAATAACTTGCTATTGTTTTGCCATTTCTCATATTCTATATTTTATATCCATTGATACCCGTTGTCAAGCACATATATGAAGGGGTGATTTTGTATCATATAAAGGAAGTACATCCACACTGAGTATAAGTTGGCTCTCCAACACAAGCAGTCGCCTCGGCCACCTACGTGGTGCGAAAAGATAAAGACACTTCAAGAATTAAATGCTTTTCTGGAGATAAATCATAGGCTAGCTTGTTCTGGGAAAGGACAACATGGAAACACATGAATAATCACACTCACGTACTGCAAGTTGAATCGGATAGACACCCACGAGAAATTTACTGTAGTATTATCCTGGACAAGAACAGGATGAATTCACCAAAGCCAAAAGGTCGGCAACTGGGTATTTTCAGCTTCATGAACAGAGAAACTACGTGTGATCTAAGACCATCCACATGCTCAAGACACTACATGTTCACCAAAATGTTAGCCGATGAGCAAAGGGAGATTCAGTTGGAAAACTAGGAGTCCGCTGGTTCGGACCAATTATGTATAGTTTAAGTAACAAAGAAACTTCTGATGTTGATGAAGCACAATGATCAATTTCTTTGGCTTCAAAAGACATTGAGGCATATCGGCTCACCTTCTTAGTGGCATGTAGATATCCAGGGCATACATCAGTTCACAAAGTAGCAGTTTAGCAGATAGATAATTGGGCATATCAGCTAAAGCCAGAGGTTCCTAGAACATTAGTCAAGACCTGAACCTGTCCAAGTAAAGCATAATCTCTTAGTTTGAGACTCACTAACTGTCGCTTTTCTTATCCAGAGGAAGAAAACCTGAGTAGCGAGTGTAAACCTAAATGTCATTTGGCAGCACTTGCATTGAGAAAATAAAACCGTTGGTACTATGACATCCCACAAACTGTCTAAATTAGGAAAAATGTGCCATAGCAAGAGAATCAGTAATGCAAGAGTTGAGGGCTAACGGTACAAAAAGAGGGAAAACTTCCAAAAGAAAAGGCGCAGAAGGAATTCTTCATATAATCTAACAACCAGAACCGGTACTATCCATCCAACTCTTAGTCAATTCCTAGTTTAAATACGACATCAAAACTGAAAACTAGACCTGAGATCAAACAAATATCCAAGAGATCTTTGTCACCTATTAAATTAACAATCCTTAAGAACCAGTGATGCAGCCCTCTTCAATGAATCAGCAGCTTTCATCAGATCGGACTCTGTATGGGCAGCCGAAACGAACAATTTTATCCCGACTGGTAGACGACACTTGTCAAGTGTAGATCTTTTTGACACCACCACAAGCAAAGAATCTTCGTTCAACACCTGCCAATACAAGACCATTTGCTAAAAAACATATTGGTACAGAAGTGACTCACTGGGCTTAATCTAAATAAAGCAATAGATTACTTACACGAGCAGCAATTTTTTCAAGGAGTCGTTGGTCATCCTTCATAGAACCTGTCGACCTTTCTAATCTAAGATAAACAACGGGTGATTCTGGACTGCTTAATATTAAGAGTCCCGGTATGCTGGATAGTTCTGCAATAGGAAATTAGACTCAGAACTGACTGCAGTGAAAAAATACTTTCTCCTGCATAATTGGCAATGTAGACATGTTGATGAGGAAAAAAAAATCTGAGAATGTCAGGGATCCCGGACTCCTTAAGGACATGCAGGCAGAAGTTACTGAGAAGCCATTGAAGCAATTGGCTTTCCACAGAAATAAACCTAGAGCATGACTCAAAGCCACAAAAAAATCATCACCGGTAACAGAAGTCCTATGCTGCTTCTGCAGATGGAATCTTTAGGGTTGATAAGGCTAATCCAAACTCACTGAATCATAAAAAAGATGCAGGAAAAGAGGAGTAACAAATAAATTGAGCTGAACTATCTTGATCAGATATAACTTATCTTATGAGAGGAACAAAATATTATAAATCAGAAAGACTACTCATTTCAAAAGTCCTGCTAACTAACTAGCTAAGTAGCATCAACACGCGATACACGATGTGATGCGACGTGATGCAACATGACACAAAATGCCAATAGGTCATTTCTCAAAAAATAGAGAATTTTGATACGTTAAGATACATATATTAAATGTATATTTTTATATATAAATGATAAATTATCATATTCATGATTATTTCAATCAAATTAATTTGATTCAAATTCATAAATAAATAAATAATAAAAAAAAGAGCCTAGTATGAATTTACAAAAAACATTAATTTACCATTCGTTAATATCATTCATTGCTGTAATTTGACATTTTATTAATTCTTTCTCCCTTTATTATTTTTTTACAAGTTTACACTTTGACTCCTCATTTATTGAAAGATTTTAAAATTGAACCCGTGCTTGTCGGAATCACATGTCAGGATTCCGGACTCGTGCGTTGGAAGAGTTGGCCACATGTCAGATTTTCCGACACCTATTGACCATGTGTTAGAGCGTGTCAAAGTGTGTCAGACACATGTCGAAGTGTCTGATGCGACACGAAGGCTCCCAAGAGTGTTAGTGCTCTTGGCTAACTAGCTTATTGGGCTCTCTCATGGCCAAATGGATGACAAAAGACACCAAGTATTTCCTGCATTCTCAACAAACAATGCATCTCATAAATAGCAAGAGCAAGGTCCAAACCAACCTTTGAACAGCAGAGCAACGTTAGCCTTCAGTTTTGTCAAAAGGCCAGGGTTTTCCTCCAGGACATCTATAGCAGTAATTGCAGCACTTGCGAGATATGGAGGCAAAGAAGCAGAGAATACATATCCTGAGCTGCTCAATCGCTGCCAAAGAAAATGTGCAAGAACCAAGGCATTAATATTGTGAGAGTCAAAACAAATTTAGCATTCCGACCATTCAAACAAGCTTGACCACTTGCAGATTCTCCTTTTGCCTTCTTTGTCAATTACTTAAAAGAAAAAATTATAAATCTATGATATGGTTTCAAAATCCATCAAGAAAAAGTCTTCACTCATGGTCAACACGTTCCATACTTGGTGATCAATGACTCTAGCACTTCCGGTGCAGAATCCACCCTCTGTTGCTAAAGCATGGCCCATAGCGGCAGTTATGATATCTATCTTCTCAACCTGCAGAAAGAAACTGTGAATACAAATACTATACCAATCCAATCAAGATCAAAATAATCCTTCAAACTTACTGGGACACCACAGTACTCTGTGAGACCTCTTCCAGAACGTCCAAGCACACCAAAAGAGTTGCTCTCATCCAATAACACGCGGAAAAGATATTTCTGCTTCAGTCTCACTATCTCATCTAATGGAGCTATTTGACCAGAATTCTAAAAACAAAAGAATGCACATAACTTCAAAAACGTACATAGACCAGAAAAAATTGGAATGGAAATCAGTATAGAGAATATTCCACACAACATTAACCAGGACAAAGAGGCAGCTTCTTAGCCAATCACACTGCAAACAAAACTCTGTTGTAACAAAAACTACATTAGCAAGAAGAAGCCAAACAAAATGTTGTAACATTTGCATGTTGCTCCAGCCTATTCATGACCTACGAAGGAAGGATATAGATATCCATTGCATTTCCACGGACAAATGTGAAGAGAGTTTTCATTCTTGCAAAGTCAATTTCAGAATCAAAGGGAGAATCCAATCTACCATACAGACTAATCCCTTTGCGAAATGTGTGATAGAAAGAATGAGGTTCTGATCCCAATACTCGATAAGTACAGGAGAAATGGTTTTAAGGCAAACTAGCATGTGCTATGCAACTGTCAAAATCGAGTCAAATAAGAACACAACTAAACAAAGAAGTGTTTTTGACCCTCCCCCCCAAAAAAAAAAAAAAAGAAAAAAAGCATTTTTAGCTACAAGAACTTTAAAGAAAATTATCTGCAAAAAAAAAAAAAAAAAAAAAAAAAATCTTTTACATGCTCGAAATTAGTATGAGAGGTGATAATTCTTTCCCTGCAGCTCACATTATATTTCCATTAAAACGTGAGAATTAACCTTGTCTCTTCAAGACTTGCAATTTTCTTCCATTGTTTTACCTTCCAGAAATGAAGAACAAAGCCAGGAGATTATGGTCAAACGCAAATGCATAGTGCAGTGCAGAGACGTGAAAAATGAATGTGCATGTTAAATCAAAAAAATTATTAAAATCATCTCAGGCAAAAGAATGCAGGACAAAGTGCCACTTAATTTTGTCTATGTCGCTCTCAACTCTCGTCCCCTCTTATGGCAGGGAGTCAATTCCTATCTCATGGCAGGGAGTTAATTTATGCTGAAATCAACCAATAAAGGTACAAATGCATACACCAAACATGTCAGGTTGCTAGGAATTGTAGTATGTGATATAATACATCTTCATTAATGGCAGGAAGCTCTCCAAATTTTCATTAAATTATTCAAGAAAGTCAAGAGGATTGCAAGCCAAACTCCAAAGTTGAGAAGAGAAGCTAGGAAAAGCACACCTGGTATATAGCTTCAACCACAATGTATCGACGCAACTTCTTAGCCCGTTTATTCTGAGCTGTAATTTTTTCCAGCGTATTTTGAAGAGAATTCATATCATTGTGCTTGAAATATACAATAGTGCCTTTAGAGAGCTGCAAGCCATTCTGTATACCCCAATGGACTCCCTCGTCCCTGGAAAGGTGAAACTAATCAATGTTGTGAGCAAGCTAATTTTAACAGAAGCAATACATCGGGAGTAAATAGACTACTTGCTCTTTAAAAAATCTAAATCGATACTAAAATCTTGATCTAACCATGCAGAAACTCAAAAAACCCTCAATAAGAGTGTGACGTATTGGTATAAGGTGATTCTCCACAAAAAACGAGTGAAAAATAAGATGGAAAGTGACCGTGAAGAGACCAATTGCAGTAAACTTCTTACAAATAAGGAAGGCCAAATAACCAAGATCCTCATTTATGTGATAAGTTCTATGTGGACAGATCCCTTTCAATGCCACAAACCATGCAAAAAAGAATCTATGGAGGCGATTAGAGAGATACTTACACAACTACAATGTCCCCCTTCTTACAAAATGCTGGAATTGCACTGAACATGGTAGAAAGGCCATAAGAATAAAGGATTGAATCAGGAGTCCCCAGAAACTTGGCTATTCTGGCCTCACAATCGAGGTGGACATCTGAGATGGAGGGAAGAGAATAAAAGCTCTACAAAAAGCTTATTAAATCAAGAAAGAAGTGCTAATTTAAATAAGAAGATTTAGATTTATGTTATTGCTTAAAGTCAGCTTCTCTGATTACTTTCAGTTGCTTACCAATAGTCCCGTAGAACCCACGAGGACCACAAGAACCAACCCCATATTTTTCCAAGGCTGATGTACATGACTCCTGCAAAAAGACAAAGCATTAAGTTCCGCATCCAGGAAAAGCCATTACCTTGGTTATATATCTACAGGAATTCTCTTTCTCACAAGTAACTTCTCATGTCCAATCAATCCAAGATAATTTGCAGAAGCAAAATTGACAACTTCCTTGCCATTGACGATAGCATGTGGTCCTGCAGCACTGCATGATGCCAATTGGTGAGCAGAGGAATCTCAACGAAAAAAATGAAAATTCACAATGGTACATTTTGATTCTGTTGGGTAGGTGAATAAAGGAGATTTAAATAGAGCACAATGATTCCACCAAAGTGAGAACCAAGAAGAAGAAACCTCTCTACTATTGAAAAAAAAAAAAAAAAAAAAAGACACCAAATGCAACTTAAACCTAAAAATTTTATAAAAAATTTAAGTGAAAAGTCCATCAGTCTCTCACTTTTTGAATTTGAATTCAAGATGATTGTTAAATATTCCATAAATCCCACCTCTTCCTTGTTTTAAGATAATTCGAATTCATATGCCCAAATGCATCAAGTCTTTGTATAGTATATTATTCTATACTACATAAAAATTGACATCAATATTTTTCTTTGCACGTAAATAGTGTGCTCTGTTTCTAGTTAACTAGAAAATATATACCCATTTGTTGCAGAGATCCCGAAAACACTTCCTGGTAATAAAATTTTAACCCAGAGAAATGATTTGAATAAAGAATGAAGAAAAGGTATGCAAGAATAAAAGCATAGCTTACAAAAATCGAATGGCACTGAGAGCTGTTTTTACCTCTCTAAAACAGGGGTTTCGTATGCTATCTCTTCCGGTGGAGGAATGAGGGGTTCTGGAACCCATTCATCACATAGCTCATCTATTTCCTGCAGACACCATGCGCACATCTCAGAATGCAAGGACCATTCAAGCACCATCTAAACTTAACAGAGGCAGTCACTGATGCACTTAGAAAAGGACCATCAATGCCAATCGCAACAAGGTTGACATCTAATTTGAAGCATAAGCCTCCCTCCTTATGGACTCTAACCAAATTTTCAATTATTAACAGAAGGCATATGGAAATGGTTCATCAGACTAAAGCAAAGTAAAGCAAACAATAACAAAATTCAGCAGATAAAGGATCTACAGTAAATGCCATCTGATAGGGGGGGCCTATTTTGGCAAAGAATTACACCAACGATTTGAATTATATGCTCCTTAAAAGGAATAAAGGAAGTTCTAATAGAAAACAGCACTACTTCTAGTATCACCCTAAGTAATAAAACCCAGCCTCTCAACAAAATCATCCCTGAAGCTACCATTAGCTTCTCTTTCATTCAGAGTCGCTTTTCTTCTTCTATGCTTTGTGATTGGTAAATGAAATTGCAGTCCGAACCTAAGCAGAGATTGGCTGCCCCTTATACAAGCAGAAGAGCATGAATCAAGCTCCACCGCCAGCTTTAATCATATCATGCATTTTATTTTCACATCAATAGGTCAGAGATGAGTACAGCATGATTTACATGAAAAGCAAACATCAATAACTGATACTCAAATCAAACCAAGAGGAAGCAATTGAGTACGCACTCAAATCAGCATAAAGTGCAAACACATACGAGCAAACCATTTAAATCATTAGGACTACTTGACAAAAAGTGTAAGACTAACGTTCTCTGTCAAAGGCCTCTTCGGGGGCTTATAACTCTTCTGAGAAAGCAGGTAGATAATCACCAGCACCAGCAGAACATCCACAAATATATGACCTTTCCAAACGAAGAGGATTATTTAGCTGGGATAAACTCAAATAAAGAAAAGGGTCATCAGATACAGAAATGACGAGCATATTCCATTAGTACCGCCTATAGACGTTCCGAAAATCACAGCCCGAATAGAGGGAGCATCCAAAACCTTCAAACCCCAATCCAAAGCAGGATTCACCAAATTGGAAAGTAAGAATTCCATCTGCACCGAATCAAATGTAATCGGAGAAGAGATCACAACTCCCGCGCGAACTCCTGCATTCCACAATGAAGTCAATCGCCCACATCCGTCTTAAACTTCCCATGAAAGCAATTCAGACCAAACCACTTAAAAAGGAGAACATTAACATAGAGTCAAGCAGCCATATTTGAAAGTTCAAAGACGAACAATTCAAACGACTCGTTTATGCAATATAACAGACAAGTTCGAAATTTCACGCGAAACCACGTCCAGAAACATTCAAAAGCGTAAGCAAATCCATTCACGCCCCCTCATCTCTCTCCTCATATCCCTGATCCAACCCATTTCTTTTTTTGCCACAATCTACTCAACGAAAAAAAAGAGTCAAAAAAAAAAAAAAAAAAAAACAGGGTCTCTCTCAGATTCAAATGAAACCAAGTTCAGAACATCAGAATTCACCGAAAACCCATCAACCTCGTCGAATTTCGATCTACATGCAGACGGACAGAGGGAGAATCATGGGCAACGAGAGAGATCGGGAGAGAACGGGATCCAACCGCACCGCACGAACATCAATTGCCGCGAGGCGGGGAGCTGCCAGATTGCATCTCACGAACCCGGGAAACAAACGGCGACGACGAGGAGCGACCTTGATTTCCTGCACCCGGATGACCAGCTCTGACCGGTTAGGGAGAATCAAGATTGAATTTTTGCTTCCGCTGAAGGCTGGCGAATGGGCGAATGGAAAGATTTGGCAGGTCGTGGTTTTTTTTCGGGGATTTTCACTCCCAAAAGCCACCAAGGAGACTTTTCTTCAATCTAAATATAAACATCTAATTATTAATTGGAGTGAATTTGACTATTTATAAAACTCACATACTGAAAAAAAAAAAAATTATCACACCAATCCTGTTTAGTTCAACTTTTCTAAGGGACTTTTGGAGAAAACATAATATGTTTGGTAAATATTTTTGAGACTTTATTAACCAAATGCCAACACTAGGAAGCTAAAAGTCAAAGCAGATCCTAAGATGCTTTGGGCTTGGAGAATTTTAGGAATGCAAGTTCCATAGACACTGCTAATCGATTTTATACAGTAATACCCATTATTATTACTTTCATCCAAGTTGCATTTATAAAAATATCTAAATCTTGTTAAGAAAGTGTAATTAAATCTTAAAATTTTTAAAAAGTGTAATCAAGTATTAGAGATTGTTAAATTGGTGTGATTAAATACTTCCAAACGAAAATCACTGACGTGGCTATTTTTTTTTTTTAGTTTTCTCTCTCCTACATGGCTAAAACATAAAGGACCAAACAAAAACGGAGTCATTTTGGTTCAAATTTGATTTTTAATTTAAATAAAATTTAGAAAATAATTAAATTTAGAGATAAGTATACTAGAAATACGACAACTTGTTATAAAAATGAACTCCTAGAACTTGCAAGAAGTATAATCAAGTGTTAAAATTTGTGAAATCGGTACAATGAAGCCCTTCCATTAACTCTGTCTAATTTTATCAATGGAAAATGTTGATGTGGCTTTTTTAGATATTTTCTCTATTCTACGCGGCATTAATCTAAAGTTTAGTTAAATTAGATTAAAATATAAGGAAGCTAAAAAAAAATTAAAAAAAAAAAAGAAAGTAAAGATTGGAAGGTTAGTTCACCGCTGCCCCATCACTAGTGGGCATCAACGTGTTGGCACTTCGAAATGGGCTTGACCGTAGCCAAGTTCAAGACAAGGGTCAACAGCCCTTACTATAATCTAGGAGACGATCGTGGCTCTCTCTTGAATATGGCAAGGGTTGTCGGCTCTCACCGAGGCACAAGTAGCCACGTGTGAAAGGTCCAGGTTATTATTATTATTATTATTTTACTTCTAGCCCCTTTTTTTTTTTTACTTTTGGATTTTTTTATCCTAATTTAATTAAACTTGGTGTAAAAATTAGGATTTCAATCAAAACAACATCATTTTAGTGCTTTATAAAACCTTAACGCCATATAGGAAAGAGAAAAATGCCATATTGGTATTTTTCATTAGCTAAGTTGGATGAAATTAATGGAAGATTTTGATTATATCATTTTGACAATGTTTTGGATTTGATTATATTTTTAAAAGTTTTAGAACTCAGTTGTACTTTCATGACAAGTTTCAAAACTTTCAATAATGGTAGAAGCAATGACAACAAGGGCTTACACCCTCACCCTCTTTTGCCTTCCTCTTTTGCCTTCCTCTTTTTTTAATTTAGTTTTTTTGTATAATTTAATTAATGTTTTAGATTAAAAATCAAATGTGAACCGAAACAACATCATTTTGGCATTATCCTTAATATTTTAGCCACGTCAATGTCATGTGGGAGAGAGAAAAAAATCACATCAGCATTTTTCATTAATCAAGTTGGATAGAATTAATAAAATAACTTGATTGTACTTTTTGAAAATCAGATTAAAATCAAAACAACGTCATTCGGTGTTATCCTTAATATTACACATCAATGTCACATGGGAGAGAGAGAAAAAAAATCACATCAGTATTTTTTGTTATTTAAGTTGAATAGAATTAATAAAATGACTTAACTGTACTTTTTGAAAATTTTAGAACTCAATATATTTTTGTAATAAACTTTAGGACTTCTAATATACTTATTTCAAAACTTACATAAGTAAACTTGTATGAAGCATAGGTGTGAATACCAAGTATATTGCTAAACTTACTTTTGCCATAATTTGTCTTTTTAGTGCATCTCATGCGAATGTTCCTTCGTAAAAAGACTTTTCGGCGAGCATATTGATGTTCCGAATATTGATTGATTTTTTTCTCCTGTTTGGTTCATCTAGTATCTCAACGATCACATGTTCCCCTGTTCGCCATAAATCCAAAGACCCTTTGGCTATGTTTGGTCGTCCGGATTTTTAATCGGAATAGGACTGGATAAGATAGGATATGAAATTTTGGGATTTTTTTTATATCATATCTATTGTTTGGTGAATCGCAGTATTAAAGTCGGATATATTCACATCATATCATGTACATTTTTTTTATTATATATAAACGGCATATCATTACAAATGAACTTAAATGTTCATAAACAGAGATGGTGAAAATCTTTCGTAATACTATTTCTTAATTATTTGAATTTGAATTTGAATTTTATTTTATTTTTTCCTCTTTTTTATATTATTTTTTATATTATTTTCTTTTTTTCCCCTTTCATCATTCTTTAATAAAATTTTATCAAATAGTAAACTATACTAACATAACTAAATATATAATAAATATAAATATTTAATTGATAGATTGAGTGTTTATTATAAGATATAATTAAGTTGAATATATAAATTAAAATAAGATTAATTAAAAATATTTTTCTTTTATTTTTAATTTCTTAAATTAGAATTCAAATATTATTTATATTGAAATATAATTTCAATTTTGTTAATTTAATAAGTTTGTTATTCGAGAAAAATAACTTTCCTATTATGGATATTAGAAATCTTATCCACATTTATCTCACATCTCACATAGGATAATTTTATCCTGTCTATATCCCCCTTATATCCGACTTTATCATGTCTGAGCGAGCACCAAACGTAGAATAGGATAAATCATATCCTATTCCAAATTTTATTCCGATTGCCAAACGCAGCCTTTTAATTTTAACACTTTCCACCGGTATCATGTTCTCCATTTGCATAGTAACAAACTCTCCACTAGCACAGATCTCCTGTTGTTAACATCATCTATGTATGAACTTTGTATACGTAAAGAATATTCCGTTCGTATATTCATTCACACAGAATATTTTGTCTTCTTTACAATATTTAAAGGATCTTCTCAACAACTTGTACATATAAACTTTAGTAAAGTTGAGACTGATATGTATTAGAGGTGAGCATGGTCCAGGTTCGGCCGGTCCACCCCCTAACCCTAGGACTAACTTGCACAATGCTGGTCCTCAATTTTTGGGACTGAGAACCATCCCTATTGAGCTTGGGACCGAGAAATCGGTTTGGTTCCAAGGTCAACCTAGGACCAACCGATAATTTTTTATTTCATTTTTTGTACTCCTTAAAAAAGTGATTGAGGACTAAACTAATCTAATAGGTTCAGTCCGGTTCCAAAGTCAACCTGGGACCAACCGATAATTTTTTCTTTCATTTTTTGTACTCCTTAAAAAAGTGATTGAGTACCGAATCGACCTAATGGGTTCGGTCCGGTTCCAAGGTCAACCCGGGACCAACCAATAATTTTTTATTTCATCTTTTATGCTATTTAAAAAAATGATTGAGAATCAAATTGACCCAATGGGTTCGGTCCGGTTTCAAGGTCAACTCAGGATTAACCAATAATTTTTTATTTCATTTTTGTACTCCTTGAAAGGGCAATCGAGAATCGTACCTACCCAATGGGTTCGATGATGAGCGAGGTCAGCAAAGAAAGGCAAGCGATGAGAGTCAAGTGAGGTGAGCGTCGAACAAAATGAGCATCAAATGTCGAGCGGGGAGCAACAAGCCAAGCGAGCATCGAGCAACGGCGGCACGAGAAAATCCAAAGTGAGCGAGGCGAGTGTCGAGCGGAGAAGTTGTTTCTTTCGATTTTGGCAAATTGAATACTAAAAGGATAAATAAGACAGAAAATAATGAATACTAGAGGAGGATACCATAAGGAGTTGTTTATTCCTTTTTGGACGCTGTGAGGACTCCTCACAAAAACATTTCCTCATTCGTAAATTATGACTATTAACGCCATAAAAGACATTAAAAATTTAAGTTGTTAAAGAACAATATAAAATTACTTGAACTCCTCACTAAAGAGTTGTTTAATGTTGTTGATGCCGTTTATTTTAAGGTTTTCTCTATATAAAAAATTATAAATGTTATATATATATATATATAATCCAGACCAACTCGGAACTCTCAGGATCGAGGACCAACCCGCATAATGCTAGTCTAAGAATTCTAGGACTAAAAACAGACCTAGTCTCCCTGGGAACCGAACCAGGATTGGCAGGGTTGGGCCGGTCCAGGGTCAAGACCCTGGACCGATGCTCACCCCTAATATGTATTATGTTATGTGGTACATAAAAGAATAGGGATAAGTTCTAAAATTTATTACGAAAGTACAATTAAGTTTTAAAACTTTCAAAAAGTGAAATTAAATTTTAAAACTTATCAAATTAGTGTAATCGAGTCTTATTAATTCCATTCTACTTGGCTAACAGAAAATAATGATGTGACTTTTTTCTTCTTCTTTTTTCTCTTTTCCACATAGCACCGACATGGCTAAATGACATGGTTTTGGTTTAGATATGATTTTTTTAATATAAATTTTATTTAAGTTATGTTACAAAAATAAGATAAATTAAAAAAAAAAAAAAAAAAAAGGGATTTGAAAGAGGCGGCGAGGGTGGTTTGGATTCCTTGCGCCACTAGGGCCTAGCACAGCCAATCATTCCCCCACCATTGTCGGCCCTTCCCGACGATAGTGGCAAGGATTGGAAACCCTTGTTTGTCTCTTCCTCCTTTTTTTTTTTTTTTTTTTTATGTTTTTATAATAGCTAATTTAATTTAAATAAAATTTGTATTAAAAATCAAATTTAGACCAAACAACGTTGATTTAGCAACGTCATTGTCGAGAGAGAGAGAATTTCATTAGCCAAATTGGACGGAATTAACGAAATGACTTGATATTGCACCAAATCAATAAGTTTAAAGACTTTATTACATTTTTTGTAAGTTTTAGGATTTAATTATATTTTCATAACAAATTTTAGAATTTTCAGTACACTTATTCTTAAATATATATGTTATATACACACACAAGTATAACTATCCAGCATTAGGGAAAATCTAACGTGGCTCTTGCTATGTCACATGTAGCAGAGCAAACTACGGAACAATATATATGAGCTGGAAAACATATCTAAAATTGTCAATATGAGTAACATTGACTATTGTATGTTCAACTAAAATTGGCGGTACTTCGGATGCTCGAAAGCCTTCGCACGAAAGCCTTAGCTTCTCAATTCTCTGCAAAGAGCATGCCCATGGAGACAGAGGTTCCCTTTGTTTCGTAAAAAATAAATAATTTTAAAAAAAAATTATGTTCAAATATTTTATTGAACGGTAAAAATATTTTTCATTAATTTATTTTGTAACTAACACAAGAGATTATTTTAAGGAAAATATTTTCTAAATTATTCATTTTCCACGAAACCAACATATCCAATGAGATATTAAAAATAATAAATTTACTTATTTATATAATTTTAATGAAAATTTAAAAAATTATGTCTTTCTTTTTTCTAATCCAACGCAAGATGGGTGTTTCATTGTAATTAAGGTATAAAATAATCTTAGAACCATATGATATACACATCTATGAAAAATTAGTATGACGAAATATAAAGCACCAATGTAAATAATGAAGGGGATTCGTCCATTGGGTAATCATAGACATCGTTGAAAAGATAACCAAATGTGCAAGATGGTCCTTGATACGAAAATTGACCGATATGATTTTCTTAAAACGTGATTAACTCGAGTAAAGTCTCAATTATCAATCCAATCACATATGACAACAAATTCAGACTCCCCTTATATCGTAACGTGCTAAAGTTCGGAATTTCCAACACTCTATAGAGATCAACATTTCCGACAAACATAGAAAGTAGGCGGCTCAGTCGTTTAATTTGAACTGTAAATCCCACATTTGAACAAAAAGAAGACAGTAGATCTGCTTTTGTATTTGTTGAGAATTAAGGGTGTAAACTCCTAAAAACCCCTGATTTGCTAGTATATACAGAGAACCAAAAGAGCAGAAAATTGGATGACCAGAGTTACAATGCTGACAAGGTGTAACTTCGCATATGGCTAAAGCCTTTGCTGTTGCTGCACTACCAGAACAGAAGAATGGATGTTGAGATCTGTGGAGGCTAGTAGGTCCCCTATAATCCCGAGCTCTGGGAGCTCAGTCCATGCTGAGAGCCCTGCAGTCTGGGTGGATTCGATCCCGTGTCGCCTCCCGACGATGATCAGATCGAACTGGTGCGCCATGGACCTGACCAGCCTGGCTGTCTTTGGGCCGTCCTCCATAATCTCCTTCCGGTACTCGACGTTCTTCCCGAAGAAGCCTTCCTGGAAGACCTTCAGCGCCTCCCTGTCGATCATCTTGTCCCAGCTGATGACGCCCCCCTCCTCCTCGTCGACACCCAGGTGCATCACCATCAGATAGAGCTGGGGGTCCCTGGCCATCCGCCTGCCGAGGGCTAGGGCCTCCCGGTCGTCATTCCCGCCTAGGAAGAGCACCGCCACTCGGAACGGCTCATTGGAGGCGGTGCCGGCAGCAGCATTTGGACGTAACCCGCGATCAATGAGTATACCCACCGAGCAAGGCGCCCACTGGAGGACGCTGCAGTTGAGGCTGCGGATGTGGCTGTCCTCGGACACGATGGAGCCATCGATGGACGACCACCTCTTGTGGAAGGGGAGGAGGATGAGGACCGTGTGGTTGTCTAGGGCGGTATGGCATATGTCCTCGTACATGAGCTTCGGAGGCGACACGGCGGTGAAGATGCTGGCCCGGACTGCCCCAGGGTTGCTACGTGCATAGTGGGCAAAGGCAAGGATCACGTGGTCTGAGTAGGACGTGTCATCGGCCAACTTATTTTGGAGCTGGTGGGAGACAAAGACAGGCATGGCCCGTCCCACCAGCTTGATCAGGTGGAGCACGTAGACCCCCACGGGGCCCTCCGGGGTCGGGTAGAAGGCGTCCACGAGGTCTATCGCAGGGTTGATCTGATCGGCCCTGTGGATGCAGGCCAGGACTGGGAGCTCCGAGTCGGGCTTCAGATGGACCACATTGCGCTTTTGGTAGCCCACATAATTTCTAGAGTTGTTGAATAGAAGCTTCACCAGGATCGGCATGAGGCTCGCGAAAGCGAGCACGGCCATCAGGGCGAGCCCCATCCGGTGCTCACTGAAGGCATTCATCTCATGGAAGTACCGATATAGGCCTAGCTCGACGACCCCTTTGCAACACAGGATCAGGGCGAGGGCCACCGAGTCTTTGACGGGCATCTGACAGAGCAGCGGGGGCACGAGGCATGCCACGAACTTGGACACGAACACGATGGAGATGAGGATCAGCTCGACCTTCAGCTCGTGGATGGAGTCCAACATTAACTCCAGGTCCACCTTCACGGCAGTGACCGTCACGAAGATCGGCAGGAGGAGGCCAACGAAGAAGCAGTCCAACTTATTCACTATAGCAGACCCCAGCGGTGGACCGTCGGGCACCACCAGCCCTAGACAAATGGCCCCGAACAGAACCGACTGGCCAAAGTAGTTGGACGCAAGCGAGGACAGCAGGAGGGCGGCTAGGATCACACGGAGGTAGCTCTCTTTCACGGGTCTGCCCTCGGGGGTCTTCCGGATCATCCAAAGCATTGCGGGCCGTGCAACGAAGATGATCACAAAGAAAAAAACCACGGTCATGGCGACATTCTTGAGAGCGTCCTCCTTTTTCATCTTCAGGATTGATGCAAGGAACACGAGCGGTATCCCAAGGACGTTGCTCACGAGGGACGAGGACAACGCAAGGCGGCCCAACTCGGAGTTCTGGATCTTGAGGTCGTTGAGGAGGCATGAGATCACGGGGAAGACGGTGATGGACTGCATCGCCGTCAGGACCACGATCTCTTCAACATCATGGCTGTGGAGGTCGGCAAGTGCTAAGAGGGCCACGCCGCCTACCACTAGCGGGGCTACGATGGCCGCAATACCAGTCGCCCATGACTTCTTCCCAATCTTGCTTAACATCCCCATGTCCGTCTTCACCCCGCTCAGGAACAAGAACAGCGTGAACCCAAACAGCTCCACCGCGTCCAGGATCTCCTGTGCCTGCGAATCGTCGAACCCAAAGTTCGGAAACAGGAATTTCCTCATCTTCTCGATCTTACCGATCAACGAACTCCCGAGTGCAATCCCTGCCTATTTTAATTCCGCCACGAAACCAAACAAAGTTCCGCACTCGTTAGTAGCATATAAACAGTGAATTTCGTTCTTTCATTAGGAAGGGGGAAACAAAAGAGGGGGCGGCCGTAGCAGAGAAGAGGAAGGAAACCGTACTAGGATCTGCGTGGCGAAGGGAGGGAGGCCAACGCGCTTCAGCACGAAATGGAAGACTTGCGTGACCGCGAAGATGAACACCACCTGCAGCTCCAGCTGAGGCATCCCGTACCGAAGCACGCCGAGTTCCTCGTAACCCTTCACTTGCATCCCCTGCGAGTTGATCTTCGGGGGAAGCGTGATACATTGATCTTCCATTGACGTCGAATCCACCACCGGCGAGTTCATCAATGTCGATTTCATCAATGGTGAGTTCGCCAACGGCGAGTTCACCAACGTCGAGTTCATGTCGCCTCTCTCTCTCTCGCGAGCTTCTTCGGGTCGCAAAATATACGTCGATCTTGTTCCTTAACCCTCAATCCCTCTTCGACGTGCATGCAAAGACGAAGGACTCGGTTTGGATTCATGGGCTTGTGTCCCTCGTTGCTCCAGTATTAAGAATCTTTTCGCTAGAACAAGAAGCCGTGAAATCCGGGTGTGCTCTGCTGACGCCGGTAAAGGCACTTTTGAATGCTGCCAAAGTTAGCGGGCCACATTCATTTTGCTCCCTCCATGCAGTTAGATCGTTACTGCTCTTACGTTAGGATCTTCAAAACGGGTCTACAAGCTCCCGAGACAGGAAGGCAGAAGATGACGATAACCCGAAAAAGCAGAACCGACAAACAAATTCGATTCGAGCTTATACCGGCACTGAAGAGGACATCGGCTAATTTTGGTACGGGATGACACGTAATTCGGCTAATCCCATTCCGGGGACGTCGGCAAATGGATATGATTATTTTATCTTATTGAATGCCTACGACAAATGTTTTGGTTGTTGTATAGATAGACCATTTTGCCATATGTTTTATCATATGACATTCCGTTGACATGGATGTCTGCGAGTGATGCCTTAATCATCGTCAGTGATCGAGAGACCGCGCGGGGCACAAGTTGAGCATACCGAACCGGGAGATAAAATAGAAAATGATATTGGATCACGACTTCCCGAGAATTACAGATAGGGAAATTGTATCAACCGCATTTAGGGCGATGCCCCTTGACAAGTGAACTGTCAACCCCATCTGGGTACATTAAATTCGATGGGCTAATATGTGGTAATTGTTGCATCGTTATGTGTTCGTTTGATCATTGTCTCATTCACTATCATGTGAATCGAAATGAAGTGGCTTTGATTAGTGATATAAGAGTTTATGAATTGAATCTAAGCGAGTTGTGCCTATTTAAATGACTAATTGTAATTGAATGAACTTAAATTTCATTAGAGGTGTCAAAATGGGTCATTGACCCATTTATGGACCCATTTATGTTTAAATGAGTTGTTAATGGGTCAAGCCTTATTTCCTAAAGCACCCATAATGGGTTTTAATGGGTCAAGGCTCAAGACTAAGATATATGGGACTTAAATGGATCAAAGAGCTGACCCATTTAAGACCCATTTATCAACCCATTAAAAATGAACCCATTTATTTTCACCCAAAACCTCACAATCTCTCTCTTCTCTTTTTAACTTTACAATTCTTTTTTTTTTTTTAAAACCGAAATTATAATTATTATTTATTTATTTATTTATTTTCTTTTTTTTTCTATATTTTTTTTCTTTCTTCTTCCTCCGGGCAGCACGGCAATGGCCGACTACCGGCCAAGCGAGCCTCGAGCTCGCCAGATTTGGTGAGGCGGAGGCCTCGCCGACGTCTAGTGAGACTCGAGCTCGCCCGACGCCGGCGAGCCTCGAGCTCGCCGGATATGGCGAGGTCGAGGCCTCATCGACGTCCGGCGAGGCTCGAGCCTCGCCGATTTGGCGAGCCTCAAGCTCGCCGGTGTCGGCGAGCGGGCGAGCTCGAGGCTCGCCCGTGGCGGCGGCCGGCCAAAGAAGAAGAACAAAAAGAAAAAAGAAAAATATATTTAAAAATAAAAATAATTTTAATTTTAATTTTAATTTTTTTAAAAATAAAAAATAATTAAAATTCGATTTTTAAAAAATTATAAAAATTGTCCATTAAATTTGTATTGTATAAAACTATTTTAGCAATACCATTATATATATAAGAAATAAACTTTCTCAAGTTTAGTTAAATGTGTTAGGTATGGTTCGGGTATGAGTCGGGTCGGGTATGGGTCCAAAAATTTACATTAGCCATAAATAAGTCATAAATGGGTTAATGGGTCAATTTGGGTCGACTCATTAATGACCTAACCCAAACCCGACCCGACCCACCCGTTTGACACCTCTAAATTTCATTGATGGAATAAGGTAGGAGAAGATCTTCCTATGTATTATCTTCAAAATTGATTTACTGAGGTAGTGCTTGCTCGCACTCTGGAGTTTGGTCATTTTGGTGGATGAAGGGATCGTTAAGCAAGATGTTTGGAGGACATAGTGTTGGAAATTGTGGATTGGGATGTTCTTATGGAGTAATTGTTCTATCGTTGCTTGTTGTCTATGTTATATATAAAACTATATACGTTTGCAAGTTTATATGTATGTAGATTTAGTTATGGGGACAATGTTTTATACAAGTTTCACGAGTTATTTGTCATATCACTTGAGGTCATAGGTTGCTAAGTGTTGGAAAATAATCCAGAAAATACACATTGTTTGTTGTAATCATAATATAAAATTGGAGGTGAGGTACGGATATCCGAATTTCCTTAAGGCGATTAGTTCCTGCCAAAGGTGCTCCGCAGATTCACGAATTATGCCTCCCAAGATACAACACCTCGAACCTGTTTGGATTAGTACTATGCAAACATGACTCAATCGAACCGTTCAATTGAACCAGCACACTCAGAAAAAACAGAAGAGTAGGAAAGTATATCAAAGCTTTTTGGAATCGAGTTGGAAAAAACCAAAACCCAAAAAACTGTAATGAAGCTCTATTCTCATATCTATTTATAGAGCTTTTTAGTTCATGTATTAAAGAGATACATGAATTAAATAGACGCGTGTATCCACGAGATTCATGAATAAAGAGATACGTGAATCCAAGAGATTCATGTATCCAAAGATACGTGAATTCAAGAGATTCATGAACTCAATAAATACATGAACTGAAAGTTACATGAACCTAGGAAATTCATGAAATCAATAGATACGTGAACAACAAAGATTATGAGATACATGAATCCAAAAGAGATACGTGAATAGAAAGAACGTATCATAATTATTGGCTTTCGTTGATCCATTAACCATAATTACAACAAACCCCCACATTAATGGATCAACAAAACATTTTTTTGGCTCGAAGGAATCTGAGCATGCCTATTGAAATACACCGCATCAAGATAGGTAGCTTTCGCTTTGAACCTTCTTTAGTGAAAGCCTATCGGACTTACTTAACTAGTCGATGGACTAAGCCTTGAATCGCCAGTTGTTGGTGTAAGCCTAGACAATAAACCTCACACGGAGTATCTCCAATTCAAGATTGGTTCTCGGTTGTGTTCGTTCTTTCGGCCCTAAACCTCTCGGGATTCATGCGTGCTTTAGAAAATCGAGCCTTTAAAAATTTTCATAGAGTCGGCCAGCTCCACGCATATAGGTGCATTCCTTTTAAAGATAGCCTACCATATCTCACTTGGATGTTACATACTAAGTTATAGGAATCATTAAACACATAGCGTACCCTTAATAACGCTGTAGGAAAGCACCGTTGCATCATAGGAATGGGAAACAGTGCTTACACTAGAGTTTCCAAAATTTGCGTTATCCTATTGAACCTAGTCCATGGGATCTCCAATCACATAGGTTAGGTTTCCACCCTGGAATCTCTTTATTAGGTTAAGGCTTTTAAACCCATTCCCCTTGATGCGCAGTTTATCTACTCTTTTGACAAACCTTTTGTCAGCGAATCCGCAATATTTTCCTTTGACTTTACAAAGTCTAAAGAAATTATTTCATTTGAGAGTAACTGCCTTACGGTATTGTGTCTACGACGAATGTGTCTAGACTTACCGTTATAAATCACATTATGTGCCCTTGCAATTGCCGCTTGATTATCACAATGTATGCAAATTGCAGTAATAGGTTTTGGCCACATTGGAACATCTTCTAAAAATTGTCGAAGCCGTTCTGCTTCTTCAGCAGCTTTATCCAAAGCAACAAACTCCAATTCCATTGTAGAGCGCGTTATTAGAGTTTGTTTAGAGGATTTCCATGACACTGCGGCACCTCCTAGCGTGAACACATATTCGCTAGTTGATTTCGATTCATCAGAATATGAAATCCAGTTGGCATCACAATAACCTTCCAAAACAGGTGGATATAGTCTTTTGTCCTTTTCAAATATCCTAAGACTCTCATCAAAGCATCCCAATGCTCGTGACCGGGGTTACTGGTATATCTACTCAGTTTGCTTACTGAGTACGCAATATTAGGTCTAGTGCAATTCATGATATACATGATGCTGCCAATTACTTGAGAGTATTCCAACTGTCTAACACTATTTCTAGTGTTCTTTCTTAAAGTTAGGTGTGAAAGAAAAGGATTGTTTGCATCTTTAATGCCGAATCCTTTAAATCTCTCAATTACCTTTTCAATGTAATGAGATTGTGTTAAACCTAAGCCATCATAATTCCTTAGAATTTTGATGCCGAGTATAACATCTGCTACACCTAAATCTTTCATCTCAAAGTTCTTCTTGAGAATGTTCTTGGTGATTTTGATGACCTCAATGTTATCTCCAAGAATTAGTAAGTCATCGACATATAGACAAATAAGCACATATCCAACTGCTGTGGATTTAGTGTACACACATTTGTCACACTCATTGATTCTATACCCATTTTGAATCATTACCCAGTCAAATTTCTCATGCCATTGCTTAGGAGCTTGTTTAAGTCCATACAATGATTTGATAAGTCTACACACTTTGTGTTCTTGTCCTTTGACCTTGAACCCTTTAGGTTGTTCCATATAAATCTCCTCGTCGAGATCACCATTTAAGAATGCAGTTTTCACATCCATTTGATGTATCTGCAAATTGTATAGCGAAGTTATAGCAATCAACATCCTTACTGATGTTATTCTTGTGACAAGTGAATAAGTATCAAAGTAGTTAAGACCCTCCTTTTGTCTAAACCCTTTGGCTACAAGCCGAGCTTTGTACTTATCAATGGAACCATCAACTTTTAGTTTTTTCTTGAATATCCATTTACATCCAATTGGTTTATTTCCAGGTGGAAGATCAACCAATTCCCAAGTATGGTTACTTAGGATAGAATGGATTTCATTGTCAACAGCTTCTTTCTAGAAAGGAGCATCTGGAGATGACATTGCCTCTTTATATGTTTGAGGCTCACCTTCTAACATGTATGTTATAAAATCAAGTTCGAAAGATTTTTCAATTCGAGACCTTTTACTCCTTCGAAGTTCGGCTTCTTGAGTCACAACTTCATCATTCTCAGATTCCGATTCTCTAAGCCTTTTTTTGAGAAAGTTCTCCTTGATTTCTTTTTGCATGATATATATCCTCAAAAAATTTAGCATCCCTTGATTCTAGGATTGTATTGACATGGATTTCCGCATTTTCAGATTTGTGAACCAAAAATCTATATGCGCTACTATTTTGAGCATAATTGATGAATATGCAATCCACCATTTTAGGTCACAACCGAGTTTGTTTAGGAGGAGGAATTGCCACCTTGGCCAAGCACCCCCACACTTTTAGAAAATTGTAGGATGGCAACTTTCCATTCCATAACTCATATGGAGTTTTACCTGTCTTTTTGTGGGGTATTTTATTAAGAATATAATTTGCAGTTAAAACTGCCTCCCCCCACAATTTCTGAGGTAAACTTGAACTCAAAAGCATGGCATTAGCCATCTCCTTTAGTGTCATGTTCAATCGTTCAGCAACTCCATTTTGTTGTGGAGTATAAGGTGCAATCATTTGGAGAATTATTTCAAAACTAGCACAAAACTCTTTGAACTTGATTGAACTGTATTCTCCTCCTCTATCAGACCTAAGTACTTTGATTCGTTTATCAAGTTGGTTTTCAACTTCATTTTTATACTTGACAAACATGCTCATAGTCTCATCTTTGCTAGTTAGTAAATAAACATAGCAAAATCTAGTATGATCATCCACAAATGTGATGAAGTACTTCTTTCCACCTCTACTTTCTACAAACTTTAAATCACACAGATCACTATGGATTAATTGTAGAGGTTCACTTGTTCTTTCAATGGATTTGAAAGGTTTCTTAGCAAACTTAGCCTCAACACAAGTCTCACACTTGTAACGGGCATCCAACTCAAATCTTGGAATTAACTCCAAATTTGCTATTCTTTTCATTGTACCATAGTTTACATGTCCTAATCTACCATGCCATAGATAATGAGACACAACAGTGTAAACTGAAGACTTTTCTTTATTAATAGTCTTTGGGTACACATACTTTGAGTTTACATCAATGATAGCCACATTGGCCTTAAACAAGTCATTACACAAGTACCATTTCCCCACATACATCCCTCCTTTAGAAAGTACAAATTTGTCAGATTCAAATACAACTTTGAAACCCTTCTTGACAAATATGGGGCCAGAAATTAGGTTTTTCCGAATCTTTGGTACATGCAGCACGTCCAGCAGGGCAACCTCCTTGCCAGATGTAAACTTCAGGATCACCTTTCCTCTTCCGGCAATCTTTGCAGATGTAGAGTTCGCCATATAAAGTTTCTCATCTTCTTGAGCCTTCTCATAAGATGAGAACATGTGTTTGTCGCACAAATGTGATTTGTGGCTTTGTGTCTAGCCACCAGCCATTAGTGTTGGACACCAGAGATGCTTCAGACATTACCACAGCAGACAGTCTTCCAATATTGTCACGTTCTGTCAAATTCAGTTGCTGGGCTGCACCATCGTTCTTGCCTTTTTTTGGGCGCTTCTTGCAATCCTTATCACGATGGCCAGGCTTGTTGCATATAAAACACATCCCTTGAAATTTTGGAACTGTTCTATCTGCTTGCCTTTTCCTTGAAAAGACATCTTCCTTTTTCTATCTTGTTGGGATTTGAAAGATTCCACAACGTTGGCATTTGGCTCAGACAAATGGTTCGCACTCCTTCTATTGTCCTCCTCGATTCTAAGGCGCAAAATGAGATCTTCAAGGCTCATCTCCTTCCGTTTGTGCTTCAAATAATTTTTGAAGTCTGACCAGCCCGGAGGCATTTTCTCAATCATAGCCGCCACTTGGAATGATTCACTAAGAATCATTCCCTCGGCGAGATGTCACTCGAATTAATTGCAATTCTTGAACCCGACTCATGACAGATTTATAATTCACCATCTTGTAGTCCAAGAATTTGGTAACCACAAATTTCTTGGTGCCGGCGTCCTCGATCTTGTATTTCTTCTCTAAGGACTCCCATAAGCTGTTTAGCTTGATTCAATATTTCAATAAACATTATAAAGAGAATTCACTAAACAGTTAAGGATATAATTTCGGCATAAGAAGTTCCCATGCTTCCAAGCCTCCAACGCACCGAGCGTCGTGACATCTTGCTCATCTGGAGTAATTATCGAGCACACCTCCGATAAATATTTCGTCAGATTGAGCATGGTCGATAGAAGAACATCTTCTGCTGCCCTTTGTTTAAAGCCCACTCCGGTGAATTTCTCCGGTTTCTCATTAGCAGAATCGAAGGTGTTGCCATCACAGTCGGCAAAGTTCGTTGAACTACCCCTCCGAAACGGAGCCAAAAGCCATTTGGCATGTCTTTGTTATGAAAAACAGTCCGGGTATACCGGTCGAATGACTTGTACCCGCACCACCAAAATTGGTGTTAGCCCAAGGGCCCGTAGCATAAGCTGCTACAAATTCAGACCACGAGGGTTGAACATCTTCCATAGCAACGGTCGAATTGACCAAAGGAACGTCTCCTGAAACATTCGGGACATTGAAAGGCACTTGATTGTTTTCAGCCATCTTAATAATCTGACAAGAACAACAAACACAGTGAGTAATTATAATCGCCTTAAGATTGTTGGAAAATAATCCAAAAAATACACACTGTTTGTTGTAATCAGAATAGAAAATTGGAGGTGAGGTACGGATATCCGAATCTCCTTAAGGCGATTAGTTCGCCAAAGGTGCTCGCAGATTCACGAACTATGCCTCCCAAGATACAACACCTTGAACCTGTTTGGATCAGCACTATGCAAACGGGACTCAATCGAACCGTTCAATTGAACCAGCACACTCGAAAAAAAAGAAGAGTATGAAAGTATATCAAAGCTTTTGGAATCGAGTTGGAAAAAACCAAAACCCAAAAAACTATAATGAAGCTCTATTATCATATCTATTTATAGAGCTTTTTAGTTCATGTACTAAAGAGATACATGAATTAAATAGACGCGTGTATCAACGAGATTCATGAATAAAGAGATATGTGAATCCAAGAGATTCATGTATCCAAAGATACGTGAATTCAAGAGATTCATGAACTCAATAAATACATGAACTGAAAGATACATGAACCTAGGAAATTCATGAAATCAATAGATACGTGAACAGAAAAGATTAGGAAATACATGAATCCAAAAGAGATACGTGAGTAGAAAGGACGAATCATAATTATTGGCTTTCGTTGATCCATTAACCATAATTACAACACTAAGGAGAAATAATTGTTCACATTTATATATCACAATATCTTTTTTGCCATGAACTTTAGCTGAAAGTATAAACATACTCTCGAGATTCATTATCAATGAATCTTTGGTTTGGGGTTACATACGATCACAGCGACTTGTGAATCAAAACCTTAAGTTCTCGAAACATTAAAAGTTACGTCTTTTAAATATAAGAAGTCTAGTGAAGCTTTTCCCACATCAGGGACCACGGTTAAAATCATGGTGAGTGAGAACTTTTTCATTAATGAGGTTTAAAATCAATTTGAGCTCGAGCCTGATTGAACCAATTTTCAAGTAGGGTCCTGGTTTGTTGAGAATCAAAAAGGTTTTTTGTCGAAACCGACCCGAACCTGAATTTTGTGCTCAGTATTTGGCAGATGAGTCCAGCATTGACAAGAGAGAAGGAACTTGAAGGGTCTAGATGGTTAGGCACCATCGTAAGTTTTAGAGTATGGGCTCTCAAGAGGACTAGATCAAAGCACATTTTTCTAATGTGAAAACGGGCCATATTGACGCATTTCCATCTCGTATAATTCTTATGATCAAAACCTGACCATATCCACATTATTTTCCTTCCTCCATTTCTATTTTATGATTCATCTTCTTTTCACCTATTATGTAGTCAAGCGAGCCTACATCAAGTGCCCTTTAGTCAAGCTTGCTCGTCTGGCAACTCACCAAGTCTGCGAAACGCGTTGCAATCAAGTCAATGCCGGCATCTTCTCCCGCTGCCTTAGTCGCGCTCAAAATCGCCGCCGTAACCTCAAACTCAAAGCCACGCAAGTCGCTTTGTTGTGTCCTGCTAGATCCCATCGCCTCGTGATGGTTTTTGAGCAATGTGAGAGGTAGGGAATTAGCTTATGACTAGAGAGAGAGAGAGAGAGAGATGGAGATTGCATCTTGTGCTCTTGACATGTGATGTGTGTGTGTGTGTGAAGAATATGGCGATGAGGATCGATTATGATTTTGTGTTATATACGATGAATTTAAGGCACGCTCGAGTCAACCAACCAAGCTCAGGCTCAACGATAGCTGAACGAGCTGCAGCCGGGTGAGTGGAGGCCAAAGGCAACAATGACGATCGAGAGAGCAAAGGTATTGGTGGTGGAGATTTGTAGCTAGGGCTTCGTGGAAAGTAGAAATCTCACTCTCTTTTTTTGAACTTTTTGGTCGGTCTATAAACTTGTGGGTCTAAAGACGCGTTTGGTAATGATTTTGTTCCCGGGAATAGATTCTGATTAGAAATGATTCTTTTTTATTTTGTTCTCGAAAACAATTTCTAAGCATTTTAAGCCGTTTGGTAACTATCCAAAATTTCTGATTCTGGAAGAAAATTGCGTTTGGTACCGTGCTCATTGATTTTGTTTCAAAATAATTTCTTTTAATTTTTAAATAATTTATTTTACTTTTTTCCTTTTTTTTTTCTTTCCTTTTTCTTCCTATTCTTCTTCTTCTTCTTCTTCTTCTTCTTGTGGCCAGCGACCTCACCGGAGCATCACCGGCCCTTAGCAAGGCTGGCCCTCGTCAGCCGAGCCTCGCCAGTGACCAAGCCGACCTCACCGAGGCTGGGTGAGGCTTGCCTAGCCACCAGTGGGGCAGGGCAAGGCTCGCTTGGCCACCGGTGAGGCTCGCCAAGCCTCGGTGGCCGGGTGAGCCTCGCCAGGGTTAGGCTCACCCAGCCCACCCGCCTAGCCACCAGCAAGCTCGTCGGACCGATTGCCAGCGGATGTCGACGGGCAGCGGCGGATGGCAATCGCAAGATGGGGTTTCATCACATGTCAAGAGAACACGAGTAAGCAGCTCAATCATGAAGGCGTGGGCTGACATCAAGCCCAATGAAAAAGGGTGAGTCGGGATACCGCCACTAATCTTAGGTTGAGCCTAAAGAGACTGCATGGGCCATGCATGGGCCCTCGATGCGTGAGACTTTCCAAAATACCTTTCAATAAATCTTTGGGCCTAAACCTTTATTAATGAACTGAGGAAGATGAAATAAATACAGTGCAAAAGTATAATATCCCGATAGAAACACGCATTTAAAAAAAAAAAAAATCGATACTGAAGCTTCATTGATTATGCGAAAAAATGTGACATTTTTGAAAAACATTTTCCAATAACCAAGACACGATAATATTTTCTTTTGTTTAACTAAAAAGTGAAAATATTTTTTGTCGTTTAATAAGAAAATTTTGCTTTTATTTTTTGACAGAGGCATGCATTATTTATGTGATATGAGGGACACACATGATAGCAAATTATTTTTGAGTACCGAGGACCCTAGCTCGAGCATTCTGGATTGGGCCTCAACATCAGGAGACTTAGGCTTAACTACCAAGATTTCCAAGCCCCTGGCCTGGGAACAATATTGAGATTGATTAGTTCGATTCTTCAGTGGACAGGGTAGGCTTCCTATTCTAGGAATTAAGAACCGACCCCATCAATTTGGTTCTCAGTTTCAAAGTAGGAACCAACCCATTTTAGAATTGATCACCCCTATAATTTTGGCTAGAAATCAATGATTTGGACACAAGTCGTTCTACATGGCACAGTCGATATTAAAGTAGACAATTTTTATAATTTTTGTAAAAAAAAGTTTTGAGTTTTAAAAAATCTGATTTTTTTTTTTTTTTTTTTTTTACAATGTTCTTCTTTCTGAAAGGGCAAGTGGAGTTGGTTGGGCCATGATGATGGCCAGTGACCCTTGACAACATAGGCTAGCACTTTATGACTCTCACTTGTGGCTAGGGATGAGCGGTTCCAGGTTCCTTACAGGTTTTATATGGAACTTGAAACCTACATTCCCTCGGGTATAAGTTCTTCATTTTTTGAAACCTGGAACCTACTCGTCGAAATTTGGAACCTAGAACCTATCCTATCACAGGTTCTAGGGTCGGTTTCAAGTCTTACGGGTTCTTTTTTTTTTTTTTTTTTAGATAAGCAAAACGAAAATGAATGCAATAATAAAAATGAAAACTTTTCATTAACTCAGTTTAAAAAAGAAGAACACCAATTCATTTTTATTAGGATCAACTTAATTGCATATTGACATCATCACAAATCTTTTGACATATCTGTCCTTTATTTTTTTTTCCTACCTGTAAATCCAATCCAAAGCTATAGTTCTCATCCTCAAAAAGCGAAGAAACTCAGCATATGAAAATACAACCCCACCAACCAAAGAGATAACAGTAAAAAACAAGGAACTTGCAAAGCGTTATTGGTCTATTGAGTACTTAACAAACTTGTCATTCACCAAAGAGAATACAAAAGACTAGTGCACAATACCACACCCAAATCCTGGTGCAGCACTTGACCCTATCAAAGACACATCAGCTCATTTGTGTGAGAAATGTTCATGAATACATGCTTTTCACTCACTCAGCACTCATGACCTCTAGGCTGCGCACTAAATAACAAACAGCTAAGAACAAGAGTCTTTGCTCACAAGAAGAAATAGGAAGACCCCATGAGCAAGGTTACATCAAAAAGGAAAAAGGAAAAAAGAAACAAGAAGACCCCAGAAGCAACATAAGTAGTGTTCGGATCAAGACGAGCAAACTCAAGGAAAGAGCATACCCCACTTCGAGGCCGCTCGTGGCGACGTATGGCTTCTGGGTTTCAAATCGAATAAAAAACATCGTTATTGCCAAACACAGCTCCTAATCAAGCACCAAATGTAGAACATGCGGGATCTTTGCTCAATTCAAGTGGTTCTGAGAGAGTATATGGCAAGCAAGGATAGACTTCCGGTCATATGCGCCTATAAAGGATTTTAATTTGGGGACTTTCAACAACTACCTGATGCACGGGTGCTCAAGAAAGCGATCTGGGTTGGTTTCCGAGACGCAATCAAGTGGGAAATGACTTGCATTTTCGGATTTGGAACGTGAAATCGGTGAGATAGAGCCACGATCTACTCTCGCCGGAGACAACCAGATTTAAAATTCAACCTCAAGAACGAAATCAAAGAACCACCCTGAACTAGAGATTGAGAAAGCGAGAACCTAGCGGGAAGTGGAGAGATCTTGGAGGATCCCCGAACCTCCCTCGCTCGCTTCCTTTTACGGCCATTGCAAGCTGATTTCAAGGGAAAATCTCGTCGGTGAGTCTTTCCGTCCTCAAAGTGTATTGTTCAAGGAAGCTCAAGTGTAAGGATGAGAGAACGCTACTTGAGTAACTAAGTTGGCCCCTTCTGCTTGTAACCCTAGAATAGAAAGAAATTTAATTTTTTAGGTTCTCGGTTCCGGTTCCCTTACCAATTGCCAATCTCGATTTCTGTTCCGATTTCGGTTCCGGTTCTCATGGGAACCAGGAACCGAACGGAGAACCGCCGGTTCCTAGAAATGTGGAACCGAGACTAGTCCCTTTAACCTTAAAACCTGGAACTGAACTAGACCCACCGGTCCGGTTCTCCGATTCCCGATTCTACTTGGGAACCGTGCTCACCCCTACCTATGGACAAACAACTGGTCAACCCCTAGCCATGTTTGTACCCCCATTTTTTTAAAGGAAAAACAATAACAAAGAAAAGAGAAAAAAAAATCATCCGCTCCAGCACCAATCACGCCATATAAGCGGCCAATGCTAACTAAACCGCAACATCGCTAATTTTCAGTCAAGTTTGTTAGAAGAAAGTTTATAACTGAATTGACTAATGTACAATAGACTATAGGATTTTTTTTTTGGATAATTTTCCTTACGCCATAAGAATCATATTTCCTTTCCAATTTTCCCAAGGGAAATGCTATTTCCACAAGCGAAAACAGTCATCCACAGCTTTTCAAAATCTTTATCGTAGTAAGATATGTCGTTTTAATGGTTTTCTATCTTTATTTTTACTATATTTTTCCTATAAATATGTATCGAGTACAATTTGTTCACTTAATTAAATATGCCATAAAAACAAATAGTTAGAGTTACAATTGTCACTGATTGTTTGAAGTATATGCCAATTTTCCATCCAATGAATTTTTTGTATTGTTTTCTTTACATCTGTATTTTAGGAAAGTAAAAAAAAGGAAGAATTTCTTCTATGATCAAATTAATGGAATTCCATAGAATCATGTATTAAGGTAATTTGATGTCTCTTTTTAATTAATTACTCTAAAGACTGATGTTGGCTTTTTAATTTTGATAGGTGCATTTTCATTGACACTAATATAGTCATATTGAGTTTTAAAAAAAAAGTGAATGCTTGCCCCGCCCCTTCAAGTTAATTAAGTAGCAATTGTCCCACATGACCAGACCAAATAGCTAATCCAATTGCTTAAGGGATAGAGACCCGCCATGAAGGAATAGGATTGAAATCGACAAGGAATCTCACTATCAGGACGTAGACCGATACCAAGAACGCGACTTATTCTATTGACTAGGCCACCTCTCTAGAAATATCATCGAATTAGTCTATTTACCTACTTTTCGCCCGACCAAAACCCTAAAGAAAGAACTAGCATAGCAGCCACCCAAAAAAGCTGTGCCAATCCGGGAATTCAGTGCCTTTGGATAAAGGCAAGCGACAGCACAAGCGTCGTGGGGAATGATTGTGTAGTGTGCTTTTGAAGATGTTGCCGGAGGGCGTGGGCTGGCTCGTTGTATTTTAATGGCGTTACTACATGGTGTAAAATGCAGGCAAAACAGTCACCAACAGATCGGATGTTTCGTGCTAGTTCGTGCCAAGCCACGACTGTCTTGGATTCATTTGCTCAACAGATGTTTCGTGCGCTTTAGCAAGAAGTGATCTCGGACCAACATTCCCTTTTTATTTCCAGGACCAATCGACTTTGAGATTCTTTGTATTTTAATAGCGTTACTACATGGTGTAAAATGCAGGCAAAACAGTCACCAACAGATCAGATGTTTCGTGCTAGTTTGTGCCAAGCCACGACCGTCTTGGATTCATTTGCTCAACGGATGTTTCGTGCGCTTTAGCAAGAAGTGATCTCAGACCAACATTCCCTTTTTATTTCCAGGACCAATCGACTTTCGGATTCTTTGATTAAATAATGGTTGCGTTCTGCGCGTGGTGCGGGTTGCTTTCGTGCTCTTTTTTATGTGCCCAATGAAAAAGAATGTCGATTGGTATTGATGACAGAAAGAACTTTTATGGGAATGTGAATAATCAAATTGAGCAATGCATGGATCACGAAGCTATTATATTGTAATGTAAAGTTTACATAAAGGCATCGTGAAGTAAGAGGTTGGCGGTAACGCGTCCTTACCTAGAATTGTGGGCGGCTATCCATCTTGTGGATAAGTGAATAAGTGACGCAAATCACAACCTTTTTGATGTTTTTTTTTTTGTGTCGTGACATGTATGGCGATCATGCCTAAAAGTAGAGTTCATTTATTTTTGGAAAATTTATATTTTTCAAAAAAAAATCCTCATTTCTAGAATTGAGATCACTTAGGAAAATGAGTCGACGAATAATCTTTTCATGATCAACACGAGTCAACAGAAAATATTTTCATAATCAGCAAAAGACTTATCCTTAAATTCAGGAAAATGGTCCGCAAGCCTGGGTGAAGCACCGCTGAAACGTCGAGCTCAAGATCGCCTCTATTGGGTTCCAACTCCGACGCTTGCGCCGGAATCCCAAAGCCGGGTTTAGTCTCTAGCATCCAGGCCTAGAACCCTAGCAACCATTCTTACGATCCATCCGCAAGTCTTCAATGCTTGAGACCCCCACCATCATGCTCAAGTACCTAGCAGCCAAGCTCAAATCTTCGGCGCTCGAGGCTAGGTCCCTCAATGATGGGATTGGGACCTCAATGGCTAGGCCGGGACCTTGGTGCCCTAGCCCAAGTCCCCAGCTCCGTGCTTGAGATCTCGGTGCTCGGCGAGTGTTCGGCTCCCGTGCCCCAATTGCTAGCACCCCTTTCCAAGTCCACCGGTCACGGAAGCTAGGGTTACACTCGAGACTGTTCTTCAAGAGTGTGTTCTTGTAACAAATGTTATAAATGACTTCCAATTGCTTGCGAAATACAATCACATATGAGGAAATTTGTTCGAGTAATTTTTCCAGAGAAACTTTTTCTTGAAAAGTTCATTTTTCATGTAGCCATAATCTCCTTTTTCTTTCTTCATAAAACTTGTTTGATTGGCCTGTTTCATTGGAAAAAGAACATGAAAGGATTTCTCCAAGTTGGAGCATCTTGAGAAAGGGACTAAACAAATCACCGCACACTAAAGTAGACAATAAAATTTCTATAGAGTGAGCCAAAATTTATTCTCGAATCTCTCATTTCTCCGGACATTAAATGACCGACCCAATGTGAAATGAATAAACTATATCAAATGTGATATATTCTGATCTATGCTTGATAGTGCAGGTCACATTTTGTCTTCTAAACCGAGCTGGGCCGTTTGTTTTGGACTATTTTTCTAGGCAAAAAGGATTGCTTGTCGACTTTTTCCGTCACAATATCAATATTACTTATTTAGTTATTCAATAGTAAGAAACTATATGGTATCTAGATGTCACAATCCGTAAAGTATATAAAATTTGTTATCTAATAAATTGAGGGATAATACCACCAAAAATTTCAAATTAGTACACCCGTGCCACATCTAACCCTAACTAATTTTCATGTAAAAAAATCTTAAACTAGTACACTCGTGCTACATCTACCACAAACTAACTTCCGTGTCACAGAAAAGAACAAATTAGTGTATCTATAACTCCCGACAAATACAAACATAGAACAAGCCAAGCCTATATAGAAATAGAATAGAAAAATAAGTAAGAATAGAAGATAAGAAAACTTCCTACTTCATGTAGGCTGTCGAGAACCATTTGAAATCTACCGTCCATTAGTCTCCTTCCTATATCCTCGCCAAATTGTTGAAGTAAAAACACACGTGACAAACAACTCAGACAATCGATGTGTGATGTGGATCGGACTTGTTAGATGAATATCCTAGGAGACATCATTTTGGAGAAGCCAATTTACAAAAAGTTAATTGAGATTTGAAAATTTGCTAATTTTTCCTCAAGAGCTCCCCCAAGTATCAAAAATTTGCTAACATCTCTCATCTGCCCCAATTTTGTTCTAAGATTTTAATAGATTTGTCATGAGTATATTAATTTGGGATTTTTTGTGATATAAACATTAGTTTAGGGTAAATGCAGGTACAAGTATACAATTTAAGATTTTTTTTGCAGCATGAAAACTAATCTGAGATAAAATGTGACAAGTATATATCAATTTGGAATTTTTTGCGGTAATAACTTTGAAATGATAGTCCGCTCAATATATTCCAAGGTCGTCGTAGGCAAGCATACGCCAAACATAGCAAGGTTGATACACATGTAATGCTCGGACCCCTCTCAATGATTCCCGCCTATTCCACCTCAAAAATCTCACAATTATCACAGGTTTTAATCTTCAATATGCTCTGTCATCGTATTATGTGTAATTGTTATTTTAAGAATTGAATTATTTGATAATAATTGTGCTTGACCAAACTTCTCGAGGTATTCTTCATCAAACAGCTTAAACTATTATAACGGTTAGCTGTAATCTTGTAAAATCTATTATGATATCAGAACTAAAGATTATAAATTCGAATTTAATTAAATTTTTCTAAATTAACCCCGTAAGGTTTATCACATCTTCATTTTCAATTAAATTTTGAACATTTATCTATAGTCCCATAAAATCTCTCATGAAAGTAAGAAGAGATAAGTGTATTGAAAATTCTAAAACATATTATGAAAGTGCAATTAAATCTTGAAACTCATCATGAAGTATAACTAAATTCTAAAACTTTCAAAAAATACAATTACTTGTCAAATTGATTAAATTAAGCCCTTCTATAGATTGCACTTTTTAAAAGTTTTAGAACCTAATCGCACTTTCATAATAAGTTTTAGGAGCTAATTGCACTTTTTGAAAATTTAGATATCGATTGTACTTTCATAACAAGTTTTAGAATTTGATTAAACTTTTTGAAAATTTTAAAACCCGATTGTATTTTCGTGATAAATTTTAAACTTTTAGTGCACGTATCTTTTAAGAATATAGGCTAGAAACGATGGCTACCAACTTTTCTTTACACGATTGACAACATCTGAGTCAGCTGGACAACCTAAACACAAGATTATCCATGATATGACCATTGATATCATGCATTATGACCTATAGATACACCCCAACCCCAAGCTACTTTAAATCAAATCCGTCGGATCCAGGCCGGTGGATTCAATCCAATGCCTTCTTCAAGAACCAGCCGAGCCGACCGAGTAATAGTTTCAATGACACATTCACACGCATTTCGCTATCAATTTATTCCCCTCTGAATTGATGGAGAGGAACGTGTTGAATTTTGATTTGAAACTTTGGCCTATTCTTCTTTTGCTTTCCTTTCGGTAAGATTCCACATAAATAGAGTTGGAGATTCTTATTCATTAATCGAAATATCTTCGAATTATTCCCGGTACCACCTTCGACACCCTCAATTTTCGAACTTCATCTCCTCACTCACAACTGTAAATGAAGTTTCCCACGTGCCCCTCCTTTTCTTTTTTGTGTCTTTATTTTGTTTCAATTTTCAAATCGGGATATTCTTGCTTTTTACATCTTTCAAAAAGCTGTGGAGTTGCTCAAGTTCTTAGATTTGGGGCAATGAGTTGTCCCGTATGTTGCTGGTGCTACGAATCGAAATGAAAAAGGCATTTAAAGGATCAAAGGGTTTACGCTCCTTTGCTTTTTTTTTTTTTTATTACTTTAATAAAATTTCTCCCAATTAAAGAACATATATACAAAATCTTCTATAGGAATATTTAAATAATAGACCAAGCTTTCATATAACAATTTAAGTTTTTTAAAACAGTTAGCAGTGGTCCCAAGAAAATCTTACATGGTATTAGAATTGGAGGATTCTGAATTTAAATTTTTTTAAAGCCCATTTGCCTCCCCAATTAAATTTCCGAACAATTGACATTAATCTCACCAATATCTCACATCTTCAATTTAATAATCACAATGAAGGCCATGTTTTCCTTTATTCTCGTTGGAGGAAACTTCCTTCAATTACATCTCTCATCTATATGGGTCACAGGCACATACATCACCCATTTTTATATTTTAATTAATTTTTTAATTTTCACAATGAAGACCATGCTTTCCTATATTCTCGTTGGAGGAAACTTCCTCCAATTATATCTTTTATCTATGGGTCATGAGCACGAACGTCGCCCATATTTATATTTTAGTTAATTGTTCACATAATTCCACCTATTAGAGAGATGGAAAAAAAAATCTCCAATTAAAGATGGAGGAATGTAATCCTTTCAATAATAACGTGTCTCCATCCAATTTGATTTTAGAATCAAAGCAAAACTAGGGTTTATAAGGAATTATTTATTTATGCAAATATTCTTGACACGAAAAATATGTGTTTACTTCCATATTAAGTAATTACTAATGATTGTTTGATCAGCTAAGTAACTATTTTTTTAATATCTTGATTTCAAGAGTGCTCGCATAAAAAAAAAAATTAGACTATCTGTGTGCTCGTATGTGTGTGTATTTATAGGCTCGAATAAAAAGAAAAACCCTAGAGCTACGATGGTGGATTTGGTCGACTATTTATAAAACATGCAACTTATGAGAGTTCATATAATTTATATTTTCCCTAATTTATATTTTTATTATACATCAATGATTTCGTCTGAAACAACGAAATTAATCAATGATTTCGGCTTGGGAGACCTTCAGGCGGAAAGAGGACTCAAGTCTTTTAGCATACATTCATCTAGAATAATGAAATTACACTACGGTATCAAGTAAACCTTTGGCTTATAGCTAAACGCAGACTACCCACCTAGACACTTTTATTGTCTCATGGTAGAATAGATAGTGATGCTTGTGCCTTCTGCAACGATATATCGGACTCTATTGACTATCTATTTTTTGGGTGTCGTGTCACAGCCGGGGTTACCTTCTTTTGGACAACCAAATGCAATATGCATTGTCGTAACAAGGCGTGGGAGGATAATATCTATTGGGCCATCACCATGCTTATGGGAAATGAGTTTTATAAGTGCATAGCCCGCTTTTCCTTCGGAACACTGTGTCATATTATTTGAAACAACATAAACAATATTCTCTTCCGAGAACAAGTTCTTGTTGTCCCGGCTATGAAGAATCATCTCTTTAAAGTGGTCAGAAATAAGGCGATCACTATTAGAAGTGTTGAAGAAAAAACATCAGGAATAGAAGGTTGCAACGGAGTTGGGGCATTGACCCGATCATCTTTTCTAGGGAGCGTTAATTCCCTCCCTTTTAGCTAGTGCGGCTTGATTAAGGCAGTTGGTGCAGCGATTCTCATTGAATCCTGAGGATGGTTCCTTTCTTACCTGATGACGTTTTGTATTTGTTTGCCGATTGTTTATACTGTGCATTTTCTTTTTTATTTGGTAGTGGAGTTACCACATATGTGGCTTTTTCCAGCATCCTTCCACTCATTATGATCCGTTATTTTGAGTGTGGGTTTTGATGCCGTGTTCTTTTTGTTCACTCGATCGTTTTCAATATATTAATTATCTTTCACAAAAAAAAGATTTCAAATGGATGAGGAAGTATGTGTTCAAACTGAAAATGGAGATTACGTCCTCCAAAATCTTGAGAAAGTAGATGAGAATGAGATGACCTTTTCTCCCCTTTATATATATATAAAGGGAAATTTTGGGGGAATGGGTAAAGGGCAAACCTTAATTTACTATTTACCAATAAAATAATTAGACAAACGAAAAAAAGAGGAAGATAAAGTCGCATTGGATTTGACCTAGACTTAGACTCGACCGTGGTGAAGACGTTAGAACTTATCAAAAAGCTTTCGAGCTGTGATCACCACCACACGTGCTTTCCCTGCAATTCGTGGAACGCGAGACGTGGAGCTAATATAGGCTTTTGTCTTTTTGTATAATTGGCAAATGAAACGACACCCTAACGAAACCCTAACGGAAAATACTATATTTTTATTAATTTATTTACCCTCACATAGGGTATATATATATATACACACACAAAAGTTAGTGATCTCAATAAGTTTTAGATGACAATCACAAAATCTAATAAATACTGAGAAAGTATTGTAATTTGTAACATGACTAACAACATGAAATTCACAAAGCTTGCACC
The DNA here is from genome assembly GCA_014182395.1 of Eucalyptus sp. ANBG9806169. Taxonomy (NCBI): domain Eukaryota; kingdom Viridiplantae; phylum Streptophyta; class Magnoliopsida; order Myrtales; family Myrtaceae; genus Eucalyptus; species Eucalyptus sp. ANBG9806169. Next base: position 3,068,386 of record CM024576.1, on the reverse strand, counting down.
ATTTTAGGAGTAAAATGTGATTGCACTAATCGATGTTATCAATGTTTTGTAATGATTCGCTAGGTCAGAAGGAAGGAATCAACACCTTGTTATTGTTTAATATACTGAAAAATCATGTGAATCAATATGTATAAATTGAATTTGAGCTAAATTGGATTGCAAAATGAGAATATGGCATAGGTTTCAAGAATAGATTAAGGATAACTACGGTTTCTTGGACTTCACGCGTACATACTCCTGAATTCTAAATCAAATTAAATCAAATCACAAGATAAGATTCGAGAATAGATTTATATTGCAAGCAAGGGTTTCTGGCATCATCATCCCGATTAATTCGAGACAATATTTTTCACATCTCCTCTTCATAGTTCCTTTATGATTATTATTTCTTGGTCAAGAAAAGCATCACGGCACTCGATTGATTATTATGTCTTTGCTATCAACTTCATTTGCCGCCGGTCCTCCCTATCTCTCTAGCCCCCTCCTCTTGTACGAAAAACGTGACATGATCAATTCTGACCATCTAAAACCCGCATATGAGATCTCGCTCGATGCATATGCAAATCCAAGACGGAAAAATTTCCCGTTTTTTCGTCCATTTCCTTTTTTTTTTTTTCCTTTCCTTTTCCAAATTCCAATGCGACACGGAGGTCCATATCATCACCTTCAAGCAAGTAAAACATGTTATCAATTAGCAAAACGAATATTTTGTAATTTTTTTAAAATTTTTTTAAAATTTTTTTTTTTTTTTTATTTTTTTTTTATAACTCAACATTTTTCTCTTTCCTCCGACCAAAAGAAGAATAATAATTTTCCATCTCTTTCTAGAGAGAGAGAGAGAGAGAGAGGGCGAAGACCAGGACGCTCCCGGGAGACAGCTCACGAGTCCACGTCCCCACGCAACACCACCTTCTTTCCCCACTCCTTTAGGCCCAATCACGACGCGGTTGTGGCTTGCGAGTTTCTCTCTCCGTGAGAACTTTCATCGCGGAATTACCCTAATGCCCCCGCTCGGTCCTCGGAATCTCCGTGCGGCCCCTCCGCCTTCACCCCCACGCGGATCCGTCCAAATCGAATCGATCCGTGCTCCGTAAGCAAAAGGATCGAAATAAAAAAAACGGAAAGGACTGATAATATTCTCCCTCCTCCTCCCATATAACCACCCTCTCTCTAACCGAGCCAGTAGAGAGAGAAAGCGAACCGCCAAGGAGATACAGAGAGAGAGAGAGAGAGAGGGAGTGAGGGGGCGAGAGAAGCGAGAAGAGAGAAACCCATTTCGTTGCTGGCGCCGGAGTGCCGTGATTCGGGAGCAATTCGAGGCGGAATGAGGGAAGAGGAGGTGGCGCCGGCGACGGCGGAGGCGGAGATCGAGACGTCGGCGGCGTCGGGGGCGACGGTGGCGACGGTGGCGAAGGCGGGGGCGAGGAGGAAGAGGAGGTGGGCGCTGTGGTGGCCGAGGGGGGCAGGGTGGCGCGGAGGGAGCGGGCGGCGTCGTGGTGGGCGAGGGTGAAGTTCCTGGGGAGCGCCTTCCGGTGGAAGCGGGTCAACATCCAGCTCTCCTTCTTCGACGACGTCGTGTTCAAGCTGGTGTCCATCCTGGAGGCCGTCGTCCTCGTCTCCAGCCTCTGCTTCTTCTACGTCTTCTGCGGCTGCCACTTTTAGATCCCGCCCCCGCGACAACCATTTTCCGTCGACGTCAGTTTCTCGACTCTCTCTCTTCTCCCGTTTCGAATCCTTTTTGGGAAGTGGGGGTGTTCTTGTTCTGTGTAAAGTTCATGTATTGCTCCTTTTTATCTCCATCAGAACTTCCTATTTGCACAGAGAGAGAAACAGAGGGATACAGAGATGGTCGGCTATGGAAGATTGGAATCTGGTGTCGTGTCGTTGAACGCGATCTGCGCGATCGTGGATCGGGGTTGTAATCGCCGGCGAAATTGTAAATAGGAATAGCTTCGAGAGCTTCAAATCGCTGTCTCTTTCTGTGACCAGTTTACCTTGCTGATCACCGAGTTTTCGAATGACCATCATCTTTCGATTTTCATGGCGAGTCGAGTTCGAATTCGTCAATTCATGCGATTTTAAATCGAGGGTCGCGTTCAAATTCCGGTGATCTTTCGTTAAACTCGGCTGAATCCATCGATTTCATGAGCTATTCAACCAACCCTTTTGGGGGTTTTGGCGACATGATCCGTAATTAATGACGGGATTAGGGAAAGCAAACCGCACTCTCTGTCCGGCCCCGACGGCGTCGTCTTTGTGGCAGAGAATGTGTTGTCCGAGCTTCTCGAGCTTGACCAAATTTTTTTCCTGACGAGGTCAAAGTACAAGTTTGAATTTGGGACTAAAGCGTTGCATCCGAGGAAGGGTGCATCTCGTCCATGGCCACGGTCTCGAAATATGTCTAATTATTTTCTCGTTTTATTTGTCCCCCATCTCGTAATGCTAGATGTGTACGGCAAGCCCAGAGAATCTCGTATATATAATTAGGGCTTTGCTTAAAAATGAAATGGTAATTTGAGTTACTCATCGCTATCTACCATTTGGTTTAAAAGGAGAATATCAAGAAATGTTGTTGAGCACCTGTTAGATCCGTTTAAAGCGTACTTTGAAAGTTTTAAAATTTCCTATTTAGAAAAGTGACTTTCTTAAAGTATGTAATTCTTTCATTTTGTTAATGTCTCGAAACATGTTGTTTTCATTTTTAGTAGAATTCACTAGAGCCATAGAGTATATGTTAACTAAACCCAATTTAAAATTCCAAAAAAGGTGACACTCAACTCTTATTATAGAACTTTAAGGAATCCACTTTTTGATTACCTTGTCTCGTTAGTTATCAAAGTCACATGATATATCCGTTATTAAAACACTTGAAATTACAATGCTTGATTTCGTATGTGCTTAGGTCTTGAAAATCACCGCATGACCGTGTCTCATGTATGCTTTAGGTTAATATTTCTAGTTGCCCATTAATTATAAATTCACAAGTCACCACATTAGAGGCATAACAAAGCTGTTTTTTTTTTTCACCAAGTATATCGGGGTTGATTGCATCTTCCTTTTGCGCAGTTCTATAGTCCATTGAAGGACGGATCATCGGATCAATAACTGATTGTAAGGTTTTACCCTTTATTGCAATTTCTATATAAAATATCATAAACATCAAAATAAATTAAGAAACTTTATGATCAACAGACAATATTTATCTATTTTTATCCTTCGTTGTTGAGGAATTGGAATTCAATTTCAAAAATTTATTGAAACACCCTCAAAATCATACATGTACATATATATGTAAATGGTGTAGGTCTATTGCAATTTGTAGCCAACGGACCAAAACAATGTGATTATTAATAGGGGACCTCGTGACTTCGTAGCCCTAAAAGATAAATAACTAAATAAATAAAATAGGGACAGCACAAACCGAACAAAGTAAACAAAGGAAGGGAAAAAGCCAGACAATAAAGACGACAAACGAAAGACAATGGCTCCTTCCTATGGGAAAAAAAAGAGAGAAAACAAAAGACATGCGTCATCATCATTGGTCAGAGAATCTAAAAGATTCTTCCTTTGCGTGTTTCACGAGTAAAAAATAAGGAATTTTTAAGGGATCAAATCTTTCACTTTTCACGTTGTAATATCGTAAAATACATTTAAAATATCATTAAATGGCTTAGTAAAAAAATAATATCACGAAAAATTTAAAATTAATCATATAATAAATTTGTCATAAATTATTTTTTTGACCATAAAACATCTATATCAAATATACCTTAGAAATCATAAAAAACCATAAAATTGTATATTTATGATAAATTTACTCTTCATTAATTTTAATTTGGGTCAATGCCACAAAAAATCACAATTGTCATGTGTCATCCAACTTATCAAATTGACAATAAAATTTAATGAAAACTAATAGATGATTAATTTATCACAAATAAATCAATTTTGGTAGTCAAAAAATTAATTTGAGGTAAATTTATTACAAATATAATTAAGATTTTTCATGATATCAACCTTAGTAAAATTAGAGGAACCGTGAAATTCAGAGCAGCCATTTCTAAAGGTCGATCAAAGTCATATTACAGTTTGGTAAAAGAAAAAAAGTCAACTTATCTTAAAATTATTCTAACGGTTTAGTTGGTGATCAGCATTATTCTATTGGCGGTTCAACTTCCCCATGTGATATGTTCAACCATTTAGCAAGAACCATACCTTTGCCTAAATCAATTGGTAGGCAATTGTCTACCGACCATCCCTTAATTGATGGGTAACCTCAACATTAATCGGAGTGACATATAATTTTGGTATATGTTATTTTGCCATACTTCACGTTTTATTTCTTATACTTTGTTTTTTGCAATTTTAAAGCGTACGGTCCTTATATGATCATTGAAGTTGTTCTGTGCAAGCGACCTCTGCAAGATAAAGATTCTATATAAGCATTACACACTTGGATCGCGTGTTGGGCTCTTTCAACTTCAATAATTATCTTTTGTTTTGCATTTAGTTAGTATCCGTTGTAAGAGTTGAGGTGAATCCTCATAGGAGACATCTCCCATCTGATGAGAAGTCCCTATTAATGTCATTGTGGATTTTGTGTCGTGTCAGATGGGAAGATTTTCTATATAACCTATTTGTAATTAAAATGGAAAAGTATTGTCTAATAGATCTTGAGTTAAAAATTGTGATTACAAGTAGTAAAAATCGAGGAGATGGCTCTTTGACTTTTTTTGAAGAGCAGTCTTACATAGTGACGTGAAGTGGGTCGGTCCAACTGAACACCACGCAACCTGTCACTACCCATTGGCCATAAGAAAAAAAAAACGGTACGCTCTAGCATAGCATGAATCGAAGCATAGGTGTAATTCGCAAGTACAACCTGCTCCACAAATAGGTTGGGCTAGCAGGGACTGCTATAGACTATAGTGCCAAAAATGACAAATTTCACACTGGCTTGTACCAGACCGACCCATTTAGGATTGGGGTTTCTTTTTTTTTTGGTGATCAAGGACTCCGCCACATGCCCCCCATGCCCGAAAAGCTCTTGAGGACCGGGCCCTTATACCTCGGGGAATACTAGCATAGCAACCCACCACCATAACCCTCCACTTAAATCACTAGCAATGCAAAGTTTCGAACTCTCGACCTCAGCAATGAGGGAGGGATTCTCAACTAACTGCGTTACCCACGGATGGGTCATTTAGGATTTGGGTTAATCCCATAGAAAAGCCTAAGTTTTGTTGCGTGAGACACTAATACCTCAAACTTTTCTTTGCTTCACCAATATCCAAGGCTTGTAGAGTGACCAAGAGTGTCTCCTCCCTAATGGGCATTTGATATCCCACGTGGTGTTGTCCACCCATGCTATAATGTCAATTTTTTAATTGTCATTACGATTAGAACTGTCATAAGAGTTATTTTTGAATCGGTAGTATTTGAGGGTATTGGTAAGATGGAAAAAAAAAAGTCTTGGATATTGATTTCTATTGAGGAAAAGTTCAGGGTATATGAGGGGATTTTCCTTCAAAATTTACTTGGACATATTCAAGCTAAGCATATGTTCTAGCGGGGTTGATGCATACCTTGAACCATAGGATCCGAAAACCTCAGAAAACAACACTAACAGAGTGATAATGAACTTGGGCTTCGTTTGTTTGGCAAAAAATAAAGGATATGGAAAACACTTTTCAAATAGTGATCGTTTGAAATAATTAGTTAATGAAAAATATTTAATTATCGATAACAATTTATGTCTAAGCATTTTTGGGGATAATGAATCATTTTTCGTTAATATATTCTTATAAGTATTACAAATAATTATTTTAAAAAAAATATTCTTCTAACTCTTTTATTTTTCACGAAACAAAAGTACTCCACCTCTTTTTTTTTTTTTTTTTTGTTGAAATAAAGACCACATTAAAAAGTGAGAAATTAAAGAGTTTTGGAGAAAAACTTCGTCCATATCCGACCAAGAATTGTATGAAGTTCAGGAAAATGCTTAGCAGGGGGAGACGTTTGCTTCTTCACTTGAGGAGCATATATGCCTAGGAGAGGGGAGGAATGTCTGTTCAATTCAAGTAAATTTTTTACTTTGTTGTAACCTTACCATTCCCGAAGAAAGGGAAACAAAGATCTGCGAAAAGTACAAACCGCAAATAAGGATGGAAGTGATGATGGACCGAAATATCTAGAGACGCTTTTCTAGGAAACTGATGATGCAAAGCTAGCTGTCACCTCCTATAACCCTCCTTATCCAAAACCCTCCACTCCATTTGAGTGCCCATTGCACGGTGAGAGGCAAAGAGACTGGAACGGGAAGGCAGATGTACTCGTCAGTCCGCATGCCGATGTCTTCTCCTTCTCAATCTCTCCTGAAGCCAAACCAGAACCCTCTTCTGGGTTCGACGTTCTCTTCAAAACCATGGTCGCAGTCCAGAAGGAGAGCTTCTCTGACAACCAAGGCAGTCCTGTCGACTTCCAGAGAGTTAGCCTTGAAGGGTTTCCATGAGAGAAGGGCCCTTAAGGTGATGATGGGAGAAACACTCACTTGCATCTTTAGCTACGAATATGACTTTTTCTTGGGTTTGTTTTATTATGCGTGGACAATTGGTTGATGGTTTTGTTGCAGATCATTTCAGGTTTGCAGAATTTTGACAGGGAGAACGTGTCTTCGGTAGTTACTGCTGCTGATAAGGTTGGTTGTGGTTTCTTCAATCTGTACTACGGCCTCTGGTTCGCTCACGTGCCACCACGCCAATCTTTTAGGGAGAAGACATGACTCCCCGGCATTGAGATTTTTCGTTGTTTGGGCTGTTTTCACCATGTTTGTCACTGGAGTGAGTAGGCAGAAAAATTGCTTCAGCTGCATTTCCCTTTGATTAATTCAAGTTCAAAATTTTCTCCGTTAGTATTGGTCATTGTGAATGCCTCCCAATTTTATGAGGAGGATGTTATTGGTTGCAGAAAGTGTTGTAGCCAAATTGACAAACCATTCCCATGTCAGGGAGCTTTTGTTCTAGATGTTACAGGCATCAAGGAAACCTATATTTCCTAAACAAAGCAAATTAATTTCTTTTATGACGAGAAATCCCACTTGAGGCTGGCATACCCAAAATTCATGAAATATTTCATGTGACAAATATGACATAAGCCAATCCCGAGAGAGCGGCCTAAAGATGGGATGGTTTTGCACTCGATAGAGTTGGTTGGATAGTAGACTTAATCCAAATGCAAATGTCAGGTTCAATTGGTTTTGTTACCTGTGTAACAGTCATTCACACAATTAGCCTATCCAATGTTTTTTCTGCTGCTTGGGGAAAAAGAAATGAAACCTTTTGTTCATAACTAGCAAATCTAGTTTTCACAGGCTTGTGCATTTTGCGTATTCATGTTGGCTAAGAGGCCATTCTACTGTCAAATGAATGTATTTCTTCCAACTGCTCACCATGTCCGACCTATAATGCAGGGAGGAGCGACTCATGTTGACATAGCTTGTGATCCAGAGCTAGTGAGGCTAGCCATTGCCTTGACTTCTCTTCCGGTGAGCATTCTTGTTCAAAGTTCTTTGGCGTCTTCTTCCAATTTTGCTTCTCGAGATAAGCCATGTTCATGTTCATATTTCTATATCTTGATATTCTAAAAGATGATAGTACAATCATCTAGTGATGAATAATGATAAGATTTGAGAGTAGCATTTGAAAGAAACAATACCTCAATGTTTAGTATCAACTACTGTAATGTTCATCACCAGACTAAATTTTGAACTTTGTCCATGGAGCCAAGTTCATCGCTGGACGTGTTCGGATGCAGGCAATTTTCCAAGAGATCATTTGAAATTGAGTGTTCAGGAAAAATTTTCTTATTTAACTGGATCTCCTCTTTCAGGTCTGTGTTTCTTCAGTGGATCCAGCAGCATTTGTGGCTGCAGTTGAAGCAGGAGCACTTATGGTTTGACTTATCCATTCTTGATCTTCCAGCTTCTACTACTCAATTAAGGACCAAAAGATCAATAAGTTTCATGCGGATGAGATATTCACTTAGAATGAGAAATTGTTTCTTTCTTATGCAGGTCGAAATTGGAAACTACGATTCCTTCTATGAGTCAGGCGTGGTTTTCTCTCCAGATCAGGTAGTTGAGCTAGTAATGCTGCATTCTTCTTCTCAGTTCTTAATTATGTGGTTATCTCTTGAGTAAATGATTTATGAAACATTTCTGACCAAAGATAGCTTAAAATCATTTAGCTGGGAGCTGACAATTTTGCAAATCTAGGGGGAAAAAAGGGCCTCAGCACAGCAATAATGATGTCCAGGATGTGCATTATGCGGCGATCCATCATCCTCTTTTCTTATAAAAGAGTGAAAATAGGAAATTAAAAACACTTGCACTGTGGTTTTTCTATTCCATCAAAGATTATCTTATTTTTAGCCCCAGGAATAAGTGACAGTTTTTACAGAGGCAGAGAAATTTTTGAAAAGTTCATTATGATTTTGTCTTATTTAGTTGAATGTTCTTTGCAGATTCTAAATTTAACTAAAGAGACTAGGAGGATCCTTCCTTCCGTGCCCTTGTCTGTGACCGTGCCTCACACACTAGGCCTACCCGATCAGGTTTTATAAGCATCCCTTTGTTTCTTCGGATTGGAAATTCATGTTGGTCCATGATGTCGAGTAGGTAACAATTTCGAACAAACCAAACAGGTGAAGCTTGCTGAGTTGCTGGAACAAGAAGGTGCTGACATAATCCAAACAGAAGGAGGGAAATGTTCTAATCCTTCTGTATCCGGAATTCTTGGCTTGATTGAGAAGGTAAATCTCAGAAGCATTAACCATTCTCATGTGTCAACGCCTTCAATAGCATGTTTGATAGTAGATCCCAATTTGTTGGAAGTTTTGGTGATGGTCTGTTTAATTTTGGTTTCACGGCTTCACGCCATGAGATATTAAATCTGCTTTCTGTTGTATCATAATTTTAGGCGGCGCCCACATTAGCTTCAGCATATTCTATCTCAAGAGCTGTCAAGATTCCCGTGATGTGTTCTTCGGGTCTCAGCGCAGTTACGGCTCCCATGGCCATCACTGCCGGTGCTGCAGGAGTGGTATGCCAATCTCTACTCTCATTCCACTTTTTAACTAATGACTCCCTGAGATGCTTCAACTTTATTTTCCCAGTAAATGTTTTCTGTAATTGCTAAAATAAACAGAGTATGCCTTTGTTTTCTCAAGTTCTAAGAGTCAGTATGCTCATATTTTTGAGTCATTTGAAAAATTGCAGGGTGTTGGATCAGCAATCAACAAGCTCAATGATGTGGTCGCGATGATAGCTGAAGTCAAGAACATCGCAGACTCGTTAAAATTGCCAAGCCAACTCGATGTACGGAAAGAGAGATCATTGAATTTGTAACGAGCTTTATACGATTATGTCATATGGCGAGGATCAAGACGGTAACCTCGTTCTGGTGCAGTTGTGCTCCTCTTATGGCTCTTGCACAAGAAGAACCAAAAATTGAGTTACATGAATTGATAGAGCCTCATTCACAGTAATAAGCATAAAAAAAGTTCTGTTTGATTCGGCGGCTTTCATCTTTCGTGGTTAGTATAGTCTCATATCGAATGCGGATCGATGACTCCCCGAACTTGCATGCTGGATTGTTTTGTAGTCTCCAAAACAATGAGAACTACTATGAGTATGGAGCAAAGCGGCTACTAATATCGAGAGAATTACCACCACCAAGTCATACAGAGAATCAAAAGAAAAAGCCAAGATCAGATCAAGATGATCGATTCAATGCCATATCTACCAATTCACAACCTTCCAAGGGGTCGCCAAAACGGCTGATATACAATAAGAGCAATTGATACAAGATGATCCAACGGGTGCCTACGACAGTAATCCAATAACCCGACACCCAACCTAAATGTGTTCTTTATTTTAACATATCCGTGCTCGCCAATCCCGCCCCTACAATTCCAGGCCGATTTTTTTCCTTCCATTCAGGTGGGAATATCGGAAGTCCCAGCCCTTAGGGGTTCTTCCCTCCATTCCTTCTCTCTTGAGCCTTTCAAGGACCTACTTATGTCTAAAATAGTAGCTCAAAGGACAACTAACAAAAGGGGAACATCTTTATAGCCCATTCCTACATTCACAATCCAATTCCTCATTTTCTAAATTCTGGGCTTCGATGGAAGATTCTTCTATTTTAGGGTGTAATGCGGCACTCTGGCTGTACTTTTGTAACTGTACTTAATCTGCATCGCGGCTACACAACTGAAAAGCTTGCCAACCCAACTAAAAACAAGCATGTTTGCAGCCTCCCACACATTTATTTTAGTTCATTCAGTTCTCAGCAAATTGTACAAAATTACATCAGAGAACACCCGAAAGTATGTCAGCTAAAGATTCATATAATGGGTAGGGTATTGCGTTCGTTAGTGATCGATGGAAGGAGAAGTTACACCAAATTGTGCAAGACTACATCGGCCTTGACAAAACAGGAGGCAGAAAATGACGCTCAAGCAATTATTGAGAAATTTACTTTTCCTACACATGAGCATGAGGATCTGAACCTGCAGTTAACTCCAACTTCCAAGCACTAATTTACACAAATTGTGAGATGGGGATATTCGAATCGAAGAGCCACTGAAATTACTAATCATATATTCATATACAATAGGCAGATTAATCACTTGATATCATGCAATCGTGTCCCCTATTCAAAGTTGGAGTCATCCTCTGTTTCCTCATCTTCACCGCTTTCCTGAAATTCAGAGTCTCTTCTGAGAAAAACTTCACAATACAACCGCAATATATGACTAGCGTACACAGATGAAACAAACTATACCTTTCTTTTGACGTACTCTGCCTTGGCCTTGTCAAATTCTCTCCTTTTCTCATTGGCTACGTCATAATACTGAATCTTTTCCTATCAAAGGTGATAACTATCCATAAGAAACTCTGGGTTCCAAAAAGATAGATTCATGCCCCAAGATGGGGTTCTGAATCATTGGCTTGGAAAAGGCAAACAAGTGAGATGTAAATGCATTGGCAAAAATTTAAAGCAGTTATACATCATAAGGTGATTGGCCAAAGTGCCAGCCCAGCATCACCAGTCAATGGACAAAAAAGTGCACATAACCAATCATAAAGCACACAACGAATAAAATCACAACAGGCTCATCTTGCCATCATAAGATGCTAAACTATAAGATAGGGGTCTGTCAACATGAACCAAGCATGATAACTTCAGATGTTCAGGCCATAATCAGCAAATTCCATGAACATAATTCACATCCAACTTCATTATTTCTACATAGAAATGTACAACATTGCATGCAGATGTTGTCTATTAAAACATTCAGACTTTACTTTTAGTTCCATTGCCAAACCAGGAAACCGTCTTTTTCAATGAAAACAGCACCATAATTGGCGTATCTTTATCCATAATGTGCCTGAGTGATCGACCAATATGTCACTTTATTCTTGTTCTTGCTTTTGTTTTCACCCCATTACATTTTGGCTTTATTTGTATTGACCGAGCGAAATATTATCACAACATTATGATCAATGAACAGAGCAAGACCAAAAGGAAATGATAAACCTTGAAGTACAATATTCTCAAACAAAGGTATGCTGTAATTTGGTAAATATTTCGCTCTTTTAAGGGATGTCCCTTTTGAATAGCATGGGGCACATCCTGACTATAGGGGTTAAGGGCAAAGGGAAGAAACAGAACAGAGTACTTGATCTGATGGTACTTTAAGTTTTGTTGAAGCAACCTGGAGAAGAGAACCAAATAAAGGAGAACCTAAAGATGACTAAACTACCGAAACAGAGAGAAGAAAACTAAGTTTGAGCAAATGATGGATGGAGAGAAACGGAAGACAAGACGCTCAGGCAAGTCCAGTAGAGACAGTCTATGAAAGACCACAACCGTCATCTAAATATGGCAGCGCAGCTCCAAAAGATACCTTTATCCTGAAGCAAACATTACTCAACTCTTATAGGGTCAAAATATCTGCTACATGAAAATCATCAGAGATCTCCCTCAAAAGGACGTTGAGTGTCACAGGAAGATGAAAGATATCTTGAACACCAGTTGGTACCCAAAATCTTCCTTCCCAACACCAAGCAGTGCCAACAAAAAGCTGTAGTCTAGATTATACTTGACTATTTCATCTTTACGTCCCCCTAAAGCACCCCATATACTACTCCACATTATGCAGTCAGGGTGAAAATCAAAACACCCATTTCAGAAAAGAAACATAAGAAACAAATCAATCACAATAAACATTGTCGACAATAGTCCTCATCGGTTTGCAACAAAAATGATCATCCAGGTGAATTTGCATTTTACTAACTCTAGTCAATAAAAAATCCTATAGCAAAAGTGATCAATAGTAATAAATAACTCAAATGTCTGATCATGATAAAAAATTCAAAGAGACCCTAATTCTAAAATTTTCAATCAACATAAGATGACCTCAAAGCATTTCCTGATGAAAGGCGTATTTTCTCAAAGCGCCATGTAGGACCTACAAGTACCCAATGACCCCTCATGAGCCTGGTAGTAGATTGGGCATAAAGAAATTCCAACCCGGCCCCTCAAACGGTTCAACTAAGAAAAGTAGTCTCACCGGCCATCACCAGTCTAATCACTGTACTTGCCACCACCTTTTTTGACATCAGCCCTCCCTCCCTCCCTCCCTCCCTCCCTCCCTCGTGAGTTAGAGATAGCCAATTCTAGATCTAGACCGAAGCCTCAAGAATCAGGTATTCAAATTTCCTCCTTTTTTAAATTGTCACTTCATATCAACATTGCTTCTCTTTAAATTTCATTTTTATTTCTGTATTTCTTCTGTGATGGTAATGCAGTAGACAAGATGCCAATATTAACTGCAACCTGCCACTGCTCTTTCTTCTCCAGGTAGCAAGAAACTGCTGTGAGATGCGGCCATAAAGACCAGTCAGCGACCAGTGTTTGTTCTGCCCAGTCTTGAGTTTTCTTTGATTTTTTTCCCTTTGAAATTGGCCTTGGCCTGGTCTCCAGGCTAGCCAGCGACCTGCTACTGCCTCTTTCCACAACTCACAGGCAGCAGTGGGAAGATGGACCTAGAACTGGACTAGACATTACATTAACCGACCTCATAGCAGTTTTATTTCTCTAAACATCACTATATGTCCAAATACACTCCTACATAAATCACATTATCAAGGCAACCGCAGCAATAAAGTAGAAATCCAGATTATGAACCATTTAAGACAAGCCTGGTGAACTTAAAAGGGAAAAATTTCACAAACCTCGTAAGTCATTGTCTTCCACTTCTCACCACAAGCCTTGCCAATCTACAGGAAAGGAATTAATCATAGCATAAATGTATAGGGAAATTTGGCAAAACATATTGGTAACAACATATGCAAAGGATTCAACTACCAAGCCACTGAAAAATACAAAGCACGTGTTGTGAACATACATCCCGCATTGATTTGACATCTGGGTTCTGCTCTTGATAATCCTTTCGAAAATCCTCCCTTGAAATGCAAATAACAGATCGTGTCAAAAGATTTCATTGTAAAAGGAGTATGTTGTAATGATCTCTTAAGAGAATGATGGTCATAAAAAACACAGAAAGCAGAAGTAAAACTCTGATTACAATGCTCAAGTCAGGGTATTTAGTGGTTGTTTCCAAGCTAATGCAGAGAAAATAACATCCAGACAATACTCAGAATTAAAACCCAAAAAATAAATAGGACTCATAAGATGATATCATGACAAAAATTAGCTAACCATATGGACAGATAAGATTTCGCATTAGTGGAACTTTGTCGAGGTAGCCTGGAAACTCAATGACTCCAAATATAAGAAGTATTCAATGATCTACCCGATCCCATTATCAAGACAGTTATGTCAGTATCAAACATGAAAACAGATAGTTTTACAAGGTCAAAGAGTTACTATTCAATTGAAGCTAGTTTTCAGTTTGGTGAAGAAAATAAGCTGGAGTCAGATCTTCATAATAGTACATCAAGTGGGTTTAAAAGCAGAACACCCCCTACCTATCTCTTTAGCCCGACCACCTTCCTCTTACTCTCCCTCCTTTTAAGGAACTTTGCAAAGTTAGGCTGTACAACATCATCTATATTTGCAGGAGAGAGCCTTCCAAACTGAGAATACTCATTAAATTAAAATCCATACCACAATCTACAGCTTACCCCACCACTGTCTAAGATTCTAGCTAAGAACAATGGAGATTGTCCTCTTAATTACATTTGCATCATTTCTATTCCCTTGAGTGCTCCTCAATTATGTATGGGACTCTTTTGCCCTGCCTTCAAACAAGGGTGTGACTGAGACATCTGGAATAACGTATTTAGTTCCATGGGGAGCTTCCAAATTACTTCTGCTATAAAATTATATCTGTGATTTCTTTTAATGAATTATTTGTGTTTTACCAAGAATAGTGCAATATGAAGATAACTGAAGGCCCAACAATCTTTTCCTTGAGATTAAACTGAAACATTGAGTCCCCAAACATCAAACACACTGTGGGGGCCAGTTTTAAACAACATGGATACATGACTCAAACATGACAAGACACGAGAAAAATTAAGTAAATGAAAGTTGAATCTGACACAAGGCAAACACAAAATCGACGCAATTCCCCATTTATTATAAAAAGCCCATGATACTGGAAACACCTTTAAGCTACTTTCATAATGACATGAAACATATAGAATTATTGACACGAAAAGTATTGCTGCCCTCCTGTAGAGGGCTTACCCCTTGTTATTCAGATCCTAGGAATGTTAAATAACAAGAATAGCAAAAAGGACACTCTACAATGCACCTCCAGGCTAAAGAGGCATTTGACTTAGTGGCATCTCCTTCTTTGGTGAAAGATGGGTCACCATTCGAACCTCAGATTAAAAAGGGGTGGGAAAAAGTGATTCCGATGAAAAAGACTGAGCCATTGTCTCATCGAACCAAAAAATGAAAAAGAAAAGTTACAATCAGATCGTCCATCTATTTGACTCTAGGATATCCAGATCGTTCGCTACAACCACCAACAGTGACAAAAATGGACTAGCTGAATTTACTAGACCAGTGATTTAATTCATTCACAAATCACAATTTGTTCCATTCCTTAATCATAGTACCTCCAATAAATGGACCAACTTATTTCGCTAGACTGATCCACATTTTAAAAGCCCCTAATGAGAGGGAGGAGTCAATTACACCACCCAAGGAGGGGACTTGACTCTCAAGTCTCAATCTCTAGAACAGTGTACATAACACCCCCATGGATAGCTTCAAAAACTGATATTCAGTCTGACGATGTATGCGATAAATATAAGTAAAGAAATGTCACCAGACCCACTTGAAGCACCATTTGCATCGATTCAGCAGTTCAGAACAACCAAGATATCCGCAGAATACATATTTTCAAATGTTCTTGAGATTGCGACAGTCACTGGTCCACCCTTGAGTACTATATGTCAAGCATTCTTGCTCTTGAATGCAAGAAAAAGATGATTGAGACAGCAAAGGATATAGGTCAATGATCATTCAAGAAAACTATTTTAGGTGATGGCAGATATGTTGTTCACTTGCTATGATATACCCGCAAGCAGTCAAAACTCGCAAGTGCATTTCTGCTGCAGCAAAGAGCACCATAAGAAAAAATGTAAAATTTCTTTCTAACAGAATTTATTACGGAGAGCTAGAGGCCTTCTACCTAAATGGCATCGATCAGCTGAATGGAGGCATAGTGCGTCCAGGAGCTAAAGCTATCTAGCAATTTGGACAATCCTCAACTTCAAAGTGACAAAAAGAAAAGCAAAAAAAATTATACATGATACGACCGCAAGTACTAGCGACCTATTTAAATTTATCAGGAAAAGGTTTTTGATATTTAAGACACATCTAGCTCCTCCCTGTCTAATGCTCTTCATCTTCTCTCTTCCACCACAACCACACACCGCAAGTAATTGCACGCCAAGAAAGGATCTACTGCTCTGCAACCGGAATTCTTAAACAAGCCAAGACGCTTGGCGCGACCAAATTGGTCTAGCAACACCACCCACTCATTAAACCGAGAGAAACGAGCCGCGAAACTCACAAGAAGTAGAAAAAAGCGGTGGGCGGCTTCTTGGGCATCTTCGCGTCGAGCTTGACATTCTTCTTCCCTCTCGCCGTCTTGACGCTCCTCCCCGACTTGGGCCTCCACTCCTCCTCGCTCTCCCTGCTCATCAGCGCCAGCCGCTTCATCTTCTCGCTCGACTTGACCCTCAACACCATCCCGCTTCTTCTGCGCATTTCACAAGACCCGCCATCAGAACACTCCGCAGAACTCACCCTCGGGGGTCAAATTTCGATTTTTCTCAAGTGGGTCGTTTCAAGAATCGATAAAAAAGCGAAATTTGAGAGCAGAAGGGAGAGGCGTGTCCATTACTCGGTCGGGGCTGCGCTGACGGGCGGAGAAGAAGGGACCGATTTCTCGGACTTGGAAGGTTTCTTCTTGGGCATTGCGGCGGGAGCGACGCGAACTGCTCTGCTTTTCGCTCGGGCCTTGAAACTCTGGTTCAGTGGAAATTGGAGAAGAAGAAGCGAGTCGATTTTCCAGCATCAATCGCTGTTCGGGTGGCTAATAAATAAAGACTGTTATTCTAAAAAGTAAATTCTGAAAATGAAATTGATCAAGATTCCTCAAAAAGTTATTTTTAACGTCGGACGAAAAAGTTATGCCGAAATTTTATTTGTTTAGTTAGAAGTTTGTCTCGTAAGTTATAGAATTATGGAATCGAAAAAATAGGATACGGAGGTCCCATAGATTTTGATATGGGTTGTACTAATTTCAATATTATTCCATGTAATTTTATCTCTTTTTAGGGAAAATTTTAAATATGAATTTAAAGTGTTTTCATTTTTTTTTTTCAAATAAAGGCTTCAATTGAATTTTATTTAGAGACATAAAATGTCATTATTTTCTCAAATAATGATCTAAAATGAATTTTATCTTAATAAGAACTTGAAGTGATTGTGTTTGTTTAAAAAAAAAAAAAAAAAAAGCCTTCATTTCTAACTGATCAAGGACATTTTAGTCATTTACTTTTTTGAATTTTGAATTTTTCTTTCATTTTTTTTTTTTTTGGTTTTGCTTTCTTCTTTGCTAGTGGCTTACTAGCGATGCCAAAAAGGGTTGGGCCAAGGTTGCCCTAACGCCCTTACTGTTTGCTAGCAAGGGTTGGTAGGGTCTACAAGCCCTCGCCCACGATCAACAAGGGCTTGGTGACCACAAATCATTAGCCGCTTGTGAGGGGCAGCCTGGCTTAGGTGAGGTGACTTTCGCCCTAAAGGAGGTCGTCCTCGTGTCCATCAATGAGATCGCCCCTCTCTAGATCTATGCGAGGATTGCCGAGCCCTTGTAGGCCTTAGGCAAGGGTTAAACTTGCTCGCGGCCAATGAGGGTTGGCAAGCCCTCGCTGACCCTTACCAGCGACCCTCACTAGTAGCCACTAGCCCTTGCTAAAAAAATTAAAAGCTAGAGAAGGAAAATGCCCTTAACCGATTGGAATATTTAGCCGATAAGTGAGATCAAACTCTAGTTTGAAATTACCATGGTCATTTTAGGCCCTTAGTTATAACAATCATAACCACTTTAGACTTTTATTTAATACAAAGTCCACTTCGGGACCTTTATTTAAGAAAATGAGGTACTTTGAGCTCTTATTTGCCCTTCTTATATTGTCCTAAAAATATATATACATGATGAAGACTATATCAGGCATTCATATCACATTTTTTTTTATATTTAAGATATAAAAATGTGTTTCTTTTTGTTTATTTTAATTAGTTGATTTATATATTAACTAGATAGTTTATGAGTGCAGCGTATTACCGAGCAAATAAAGAGATGTATGACTAATAGTTAGACATGACAAATTTGTTTGATGAAAATGATAATGTTACTATTAGGTGTAAAAATATAAGAAGTGTTTAAATATAGTTAAAACGGATTATATGATGATGTTATTTGTAAATGAAAACAAAAATAAATGTATCTAAACGGCACTACATGAACAAACATTTTCATTTTTCATTATATAGTTTTTTCTACCGGTGAAACAAAATATTTTATTTTTCTCATAGTTATAATTATGAATGAAAATAAAATAAACCCAGATCGTCAAAGCTCTACTTGGCGTTTCAGACATCGTTGCTCATCTACGGCCCTCTCAACCCTGTAAACCATCCCCATGGGGGTGGTGAAGGGAGAGCCCATAATGGCTAAGTTCATAAAGGCGGAAACCTGATTCAAAATCGAGGAATCCGATACCCCTTCCCCTTATACACGATGTGGGGAAAAAGATTGATTCAACAATACATCATGCCTACATTAAGATTGAACTGAACGTTCCAAGTGCATCCAGCAGGAATCGAACCTACGAATTTGCCTCTTTATTAGGTTGGTATAGGTTGGCCGACTCTTTCAACCGCTCAGACATCCATCCCCTTCGCGCTTCGCCCGCCCTATCTATCCGCGCGCTGGCAAACGGGTCACACGACAGGTGCACGATCGACTTTGCACGCTCCATCCTTCGTCCCGTCGCCTATCGGCTTGGCAGGCAAGCTACCTTGATCCGTCTTCGGCTTCGATTCGTTATGCTCAGCAGCTCCAACAAAGTACAAGTATAAATAATAATTATTAGATTTATTGCGTATCTAAATGAATATAAAAAGGGAAACTTTCCTTTTAACGAGCGAAGGGGAAGAGGGAAGACAAGACCTGATCCCCTTTTTTGTAGCCTAGAAATGGATGAGGGAGTGCTCTTGGGAAAGCAATTGTCCTTACTACACTATTTGCTCATCTCTCTTGCCAACCTGTATAAAGTTAGGGGGAAATTCCCCAGAAAGGCTCCATATCCCCTTTTCAATGAAGTACACTTTGGCGGGCACCTATTTCTCCATCGAAGCGGATGGCCAGACCCTCCTGATTATGTAGCTTGGCCCCTAGTTGTTATGCACATAGCTAAGCTCTTTTGGGCAGAGCATTCTCAATCCAACCTTACAAATTCATACATATTGATTTCACTCAAAAGCTGAATAGAGGATTGATCAAGCTGGGGAAGGTAGTGAAAAACGCAGACAGCCGCGAAGGATGAGGCAATCTCAGATTGTTCACGTTCAGACACTGCCTTTTGTTCATCATAGGCTTGAGTCTTGAAGATGAATGACCTCAATATCCGATCACATATGAGGATAGAAAGAAGATCAGTTACAGTCCTGGGTTGACGAACCCTTGGTATGTCCTTGTTTTTTCCTAGGATTGCTAGGCAGAGGCAAGGGTGGTGGTTTTTTTTATAACCCATAGTCTTCCTTCTATCATCCATGGGGCGGGCCTCACCTTTGTGTAAAGGCTACATTCGATTTGGAATCGAGAAAAGGCTAAAGCCCTAATTTCACTATATCAAGAATCAAATTGAAAAGATTTGGAACCCCAACTCCAAAGGAAGGGAAAGTGAAACATAGATGTAGTTTGTCACAGGACAAACTAGGTTATATAAATAATCATAAAAAATGGTATTTCACTGGGCTCGGGAAAGCAATTGTCCTTACTAAATTATGCGCTCATCTCTCTAGCCAACCTGAATAAAGTTAGGGGGAAAATCCCCCAAGCGCACTTCCCTTTCCCCCTTACTAGTCAAGGAGAGGTGTAATGAATAGAGATCTCTTGCCACAAGTCTTCTCTTCCTATCACTTCACTTCATTTGATAGATCTGATCTGATTGGACCTCACCGGGCCGGATGATGATGTAGAAAATCGTTTTTGAGGGAAATATAGAATTAGTCTATCTTATCCAATGGGAAACTTTCTGTAAAAAACCTGGCCTTAGAAAAGATATTTTGTATTTACTTACAACATTAAAATTTTATTTCTCTACTAAGCCTGCTAGCTACTTGGAAGGCGATGCCCATTCTTTCTAGACACAATCATCCAAGGACTTGTCTGCTGAGACTTTTCTCCTATCATTCTTTAAGGAAGGGTTCCACTTTCATTCCCTCGGTCCTTAAAAGGAAGGTCTACCAGAGATAAAAGAGTGGGATGCCTAAGGGCTGACACACATTCTTTCCCGTCCCGCTATTCCTAGGTCGAGGAGTGGAAGATTATCAAAACTATAAGGGGAATATGAGCAATTCCAACAAGGGTCATAATATCACGGCACATCTCGAATAAAAATTCTAACCACTAGATGATCGAAGAACCAAAAGAGATGCTAGTATAATATTGGGTCTCCCCCTCCCACAGGATCATAAAAGGTTGTATTAAAATATCAATCGGTTAATAACATGATAATTGCCCCTGCAAGTACTAGAAGTGATAATAAAAGTGGGAATGTTGTTGTCTTCCAATCCACTATGTCTAAGCCACATGAGTTTGTCAACAAATGCGTCTTGGGCTGGATTGACTAACCTAACCCTTACAAAAGGGGGCCTTGCCAGTTGTTCTAAACTTTTACAAAATATTCAATTAAGACTTTGATTTTTTTTTTTATGCCATCAGGTTATTGAATTTATACATTATATTTTTTGTTTAAATTGGTCTTTCTATTAAATACGTTAATACAATGCTAATGTGACATTCGAGGTCCACATCGCATCAATGATAACTAAACTAACCAATTACTTAGTGTTGACATTAATAAGAAAAATAAAAATAAAATATATTTATGCACAGGGAAGGAGGGCTAGCTGATTGGTTAAGCAACAATGGCCATATCACCGAGGCACGACAAGGGTGATCTAACGTTTGCCGGTCTCTAAAGATTGTTGTGTGCGTTCATAACTCTAATTTGAGCACATAGAGAGAGAGAAAAATGGAGGTGCTGCCAAGGTTAGTGGAACCACAGTCAAGTTGAGAATGGGTTTCCTTCACCTCCGCCCTGGTTCATAGTTGCCTTCATCTCCCTACCTCTCCCCCATTTCACTAGTGCCTAATTCCTTGGAAAAAAATATTCAATTTTAGATCTAATTATAATTTTTTTTTTTTTTTTTTTTTTTATCTATAAAAAAATCCCAAACTTTAAATTCAGTCCCAATATATCCAGAACTTTTTTTTTAAAAGAAAATTCATAAAATTTTATTCTAGTCTCAAATTTGCTTCCATTAGCTCTTTGTTCGAAAATCATTGTTACTCGTTTCTAATTTTCATATCCTAGAATGATTTACTTTTGTAGATAATTTTTCATGTCATGTTACTACTATGAATTTGTTATAAATTGTGGAAATGTCACGTTAAATTGCAACTAGATTACGAGGATAGATTTGATAATAGATTGAAAGTTTGTTTTTTTTTTAGACAAAATAAAATTTGGGATTAGACCTAAAATTTGAGAGTTTTTTCTAAGACAAAAAAGGTTTAGGATTGGACCTAAATTTTGGAGTTTTTTTGAAAAAAAAAGTTTGGGACATGATTGAGATTAGACCTACTATGGTTTTTTTTTTTGGTTGAGGAACTGGGTCATCTCACGAGTGATGATTCTGCTTTCCTTTTCTTCGAATTTTCTTATGTTGACTTTTTTGTTTTGCTTCTTTTTTTTTTTTTTCCTTATTTCCAAATTCTATATTATTTTGTTTTTAAAAATTTTAAAAGCCACCTAGGATGCAATTCTAGCATACAACGCACGGGTATCATAACTTTTATATGACTCTCACTTAAGTGTCATAATTATTTTTCACCGAAAACTCGAGTGCCAAAATTTTTTAAAAACCAAATAGGAGAAATAAGGGTTCGGAAGATTCAAACTCAGGATATTTTAACTTTGATATCATATGAGATTTTGTAAAATCACTGTCAATTGCTAGGAGATGTATCGTGATGCTGCTATGTTGGCACAAATAAAACAAGTGCTGAACTCATTCATTTATTTCTTCATTTATTTCTTTTTTTCTCCTGATCTCCCTGTTTCATCTATTCTTGTAACTTATGGCAATGGATCCACCAATCCATGTTAGAGTCGTCTACCAGAAATGTTCATCATATGGATTCTGATCTCTCTCTCTCTCTCTCTCTCGAGGTTCAATAAAAGTTGATTCCAGGTCAAATTAATTGTCATGATTAAAAATTGGAGGAAATAATTATGATTCTGCAGTCGAGATATCTAGACTTATAATTATAAATTAAAACAAATAAACACAGCGATGGTTCCTAAACTTTTGCAGAACGTTCAATTAACTTTTTGAACGTTTTTTATGTGCCATTCGGTCCTTGAATTCTACATTATTTATTTTTCGTTTAAATTGGTCCTTCTGTTAAATATGTTAATACAATGCTGACGTGGCATTGCCGATTAGCATCATGTCAATGATTATAAACTATGCAAGGGAATAGAGATACGGTTTTTTTTTTTTTTAACACTTAGTATTGACATGAATGAGAAAAAAATTAAAAACTAAAAAGAAAATATAAAAACCCTAACATATATTCATGCATAGGGAAGGAGAGCAAGCTGGTTGGTTGGGCAACGATGGCCATATCACCGAGGCACGACGAGGGTCGTCCAGTGCTTGCCGGCCTCTAGAGACTATCGCCGCGCCGCCCGCCTCCATGACTCTCAGAGAGAGAGAGAGAGAGAATTGCCAAGGTTAGTGGAATCTTAGTAAGGGATTCCTTGGTTTGGGCCGAAGAAGCAATGTCACTCGATCATTATCAAACTTGAGTCTAGAAGGGATCTAGGGTCGCGCAACCTCGACGATGCTTAACCTTTGCCTCTGGTTCATACTTGCCTCCAGCCCCCTCCTTCTCCCCCTCCCCCATTTTACTAATGACGATTTTGTTTTCCTTTTCTTCGAATTTCCTTGCCTTTTTTTTTTCCTTATTTTCAAATTCTTTTCAAAACTACGAACAAAGCCATTTTGGCATTCATCAGTGACTTAATTGTCATGTCGACCCTATGTTTCCTTAGAAGGACCAGCTTCAATAAAAAAGTATGTAGTTTAGGGAGAGGTCTAGCCTCTCCTAGGGTCTTGACACCGCCTTTCCCAGCAACCTGGGCGGGCTGCGTGTCTCCCTTGTTATTTATGGCTGTAGGGAGCAGCCTCCCCTCACCCCCTACACCGGTCCATTATTTTTCTCCCCGGACCGGGTGTTAGGGGTACTGCCTTTTTAAGGTCTTGCTTAGGACCAGGTACATTGATGGAAGATAAAAGGTCTTGGGACTTAGGGCGCGTATGACAAAATTTTTAGGATATAAATCAATTTATATTCTATGGATGAGTTTCTGAGTAAAGAAACGCGTTCGATAACAATTTAAAATTTCTATTTCTAAAATAAAAATTTGTTTGATAACAGAATAAAATTTCTATTTCTAAAAGCGGCAACGACCGGCGTCCGATGGCTGGAGTTCGACGTTCGGCGTCCGGTAACCAGTAGTGGATGGCCGAAGTTTGAAGTCCGATGTTTGGCGTCTAGCACCAAGTCCAGTGATTTGGCGGCGGGCGGCCAAAGTTCAGAGTCCGACACTAGAGTCTAGCGACCAGCAACCGACGTCTAACATCCGAAGTTCGACGTCTGACGTTCAACATCCAGAGTCCGACGACAGGAGGTCGGTGGCGGGTAGTGGGCAACCGACATCTGGCGGACAGTCGCCGACAAACATCCGGTGGTTGGTAATGAGCCGCTAGCATCCAATGATTGGTGATGAGCAGCCAACGACCGGTGGGCGTTAGGCATCTGGCAACAGACGACTAGTGGCCGGGGTCGGTGGTGGGCGGCCGGCAACCGGTGGCGGGCATCTGGCATCCCACGGGCAGCAAGTGAGCGACGGGCGGTGACGAGAGTAAACGATGAGAAAAATTTTGATTTCTCATTTCAGTTCCAAAAATAGAAAAACTAAAAATTTTAACTTTTGATTTCTGCTCAAAATCTATTTATAGAATAGAAATCTATTTCAGAAATAGAAAAATGAAATTGCATTACCAAACGGATTTATGTTCCAAACATGTTCCGGGAAATAAAAAAACAGAAAAATAGAGAAACATAAATTTTGTCATCCACGGCCTTCTCTTATTTTTCTAAAATTGCAGTACTTCAAACTGGGTGATGTGACTTTCCAACAGTTTTCATAAGTTATTAATAGCCTTAGAGGTGCTACAACCGTTAACAAGTTTGCGGGACCAATGGCTTTTAAAATTATAATCCTCATTCTCACGACTAGAACTGTTACGGGAAAGTCATGCTAAACAGTTCACATTTGCTGGTAGTAAATCATCGGTTCCAAATGGGAAAAGTTTGGTGAATGTTTGGAACGACTTGTTAGCTTGTGTGGTTTAGCTTTTGTTTTTAGCTAAACTACCCAATAAGCAGCATTTGTATTTTCTACCAAATTAAATATATACATTAAAACAATAAATATGAAAAGAACTTGGAGTTAATTTTAAATGCTAATATTCACTGTTTTAAAAAAACATGGAATTTTGTCATTCATTTAACATTAAACCCTAAAGACAAAATGAAACGCCAAGCCACATACGTGGAGTTGTCTACTCGTACTTTTAGTGATTAAAATTTAATTTTTGTCTCATAGCAAATATTTCACAATTTCAGAAAAAAATATAAAAATTTGGTGCTAGAAAAATATATTTTTTTTTTTTTTTAACTTCAAGGTTGGTACAATTGATTTGGGTCTAAAAGAGAGAGTTCTCTGAAGATTCTTCGTCGGTTCCCCTGGATTATTAAAAACTTATCTTTTATTTGGATAACTTAACATAAAACGAAACAAAAAGGAGGGATGTTCACAACTAAAAATTTATAATTGACTGATAGTATCAGCACCTCTCCTCATGATATGTGCAAATTTTTCTATGTAGAAAAATGGGAATTGAAGTGCGACTACTATAAATACATCATAAGTTACTTTGCATATATCACAAGATATAACTACTTGAGATTAACTCCGTCCAAAATTAGACTCCAACTATGATGTTTTTTAGATATATCATTTTGATATTTTTATTTGGTCAACTGATGGGAAGATGGATCATGTTAAAACTCTAGTCTCAATTATTTTATATTCGCCTAACCGATTTAATAGATAGTTTTACTACGTAAGCTAAAATTGCTTGTCGTTTTCATTTTTAATTTTTCTATGGAAAAAGGTAATTATTATATTTTGTTTTCTCGAGAGTAAATTTAGTAATTGTTGACATTCGAAGATACCCCCTACAAGCACATGCTGGTCATGAGGGATAGAAAATTTTAAAATCACCACCATGATCATATATGGGCCATAATCTATATCGACCCTGCCCATAAGTGGTCATGAAATAAGGGATAATTGAGGACTTTGAGAAAACTCATGCTGAATTTCAATAGACATACAAAGACATATAATACCATGATGAAGCAATTGGTTGCCACGTGTTGAAACCAAAGGATCACTAATGAAGATATGACATTCACGGTGGAAATAGACGGGAGTAGTTAAAAGGGTGGCAAACTCAAGGGAAATGGTTAATATTTGCTAAACAAGTCACGAGAATGTTATCGAACAAGTTAGAAACTAAATATAAATACAACGGTTCAACATAGAACGTGGAGCGACTCTTGAGGAGAAGGAAATTGACCATTGACGGTTACCAAATTAGCCTACAAATATCGCAAGCAATATGGCAAATAGCCTCCCTGAGCAATACAAAAAATTACTTTATCTTGCCTTTATCCTTACTTAGTTTAGCCTAGTTATGGCATAAGATTCCCGTTGTAGATTCAATTTCAACAAATGTCTATATCTTGGGCGGGGTTGTCGATTAGATTCTAGTGCTAACTCATTATCCAGAGTCATTAATTAAATTTTGACATTGTGTCCTCATCCTCATCTAGAAACAGTGTTCGTTAGGTGCTACATTTGTTCAGCATCGTTGATTAGATTCCAAAAACATATAATTCCATGATGAAGCAACTGGTTGCCATCTATCAAAGTCGAGGATCACTGATGAAGACACAACATTGACAGTGGAAATAGGCGGAAAAAGTTAAAAGGGTGCCAAACACAAGGGGAGTGGTTAATACTTGCTGAACAAGTCATGAAAATGTTGTCAAACAAGTCAGAACTAAATATGGATAAAGTGCTTTAACATGGAACTTGGAGCAACCGACTCTTGAGGAGGAGGTAACTGACCATTAACGGTTACCCAATTGGCCTATAAATACTGCGAGCTATTCAATAAGCCCCCTGAACAATACACAAAATTACTTTATCTTACCTTTATCCTTACTTAGTTTAGCCTAGCTGTAATTTAAGATTTCCATCGTAGAATCAATTCCAGTGAGTATTTATATCCTGGGCAGTGCTTTCAATTAGATTCTAGTGCTAACCCATTACTAGATTTTGTGTCCTCATTCTCATATACGAATAGTGTTCACTAGGTGTTGCCTCTATCCAGTGTTGTTGATTATATTCCGACGTTGTGTTCTCATACGCATATAAGAGTAGTGTATACTAGGTGCTGTTATAATTGTCCAGCATAGTCAATTAGATTCTAACATTATGTCCTCATATCCATTTAAGATCGTTGTTTACTAAGCATCGTCCTCATTGTTCAGCGTCATTGGTTAGATTCTGATATTGTGTCCTCGGACTTAGTAGAAAGTAGTGCTTTCTAAGCATCTTGTTAATATTCAATGTTGTTGAAGCACCCTCAATATTGTATAAACTATTTTAATTTTAATGGGCTTTTATTATTATGTTAAAGTGAGTTTAGATGATGTCACTCATTAGATTTCGGCATTAATTATCATTAATATTAAGCTTGTGTTAAGTCAACGACTTCTTTGTATTTAGGATTATAACGTGCATGGTCTTGTTTGCATTTGACCATCTCTGTCCAAAGTTAACATAAAACCCGAGTCTCTTTAAATAAAATCAAAATCAAAATATAACACTTAATGAAAGATATTTCGTTGTGGGATCCAAAATTAGCGAAACAATAACTAAAATGGATATTCTCCATGGAAATGAAAAAAAAAAATACTTTTTAACATAAAAATCATGAAAGACGCTTACCAAAGTTCCTTTTGTTTCAACCTTTCAGTTTGATAATTATTTGTTTATTTTCTTATTAGGGTAAGTGTATTGAAATTATTAAAATTTGTCACGAAAATGCAATTGAGTTCTAAATTTTTAAAAAGTGCAATTAATTCCTAAAATTTGTTATAAAAGTATAGTTGAGTCTTAAAATTTTTGAAAAATATAATTAAGTTCTAAAACTTATCAAGTTTGTACAATGAAATTAAAACAATAGCCCATGTTTAGATGATGTGGGATTAGAGTCATGTTTGAAATTGCAATCGGTCACCTCTAGAACAAAACTAAATCGGCCTCAACTGATTAGTTCTAGGTTGGCTCACCGGAATTAGCTTGGTTCTTCGGTTTTTTTTTTTTTTTTTTAATTGGGGTATTAGCTTGATTGATTCAAATTTTTTGTTTCATTTTGACTTTGAACTGGCTTTTGGCTTTTTCTTTGTGCTTTGTTTAAAAAAAATAAAAGATATATTAGAAATAAGTTTCAAATCAATTATGCCACGCATTATACACATAGTATATCTTATTAAAACTGCAGTTATATTACTTAAAATATTGATCTAGTTTGGAAGTCAACCCCAAATCAACCGCTTCGATTTGAGGCAGATTCCTAAGGAACCTGAAAACTAGAATTGGTTGTGACAAGGTAGATTCCAAATTCTTGTCCATCTATTCCGAAATCAATAAAAAAGAAAAAAAAAAACATCAAGTCATCAGGATATGCCACTCCAAAGTCTTTTCCATTAGTCAAGGTCATTAGATTAAGCTGGCAAGCATCACCATTGAAAATGAACATAATCGGTGGTCCAAAAAAAGAGGGAAAGGCAGAGGCACCATTTTAGGGGAAACATCCAGGAAGAGGATGATCGATCAAACTCCGCAAGCAAGCCATCTTAGTTTATTACATTCTCAACAGCCCTCCAATTTATTGAAATCCCGTTAGGATCAAGTCAAAATCTACCATATCTACCGCAATCATACAAATAGTCTATTGTCTTGGGAACGACATTATTGTTGGTTCAATCCCACCAAAAAAAATTAAAATTTATCTATGAGAAGAACACCGGTAGTCCAATTTTTTTCCCTTTGCACCAATACCCCAAATTTGTACCAATAACCCAACCCTACCTTCTGTGCATAGTCCGCCCATAATAACCTTTCCGGATCCTACATGATATTGTCCAACACGGTGCCATGTCGGTCATCATGGATGAAAGTTGCTTTTGGGTCATCGGTACAAGTTTAGGGAATCAATAAGGTGAAAAAAACCTTGAGGCATTGATGCCCACGAAAAATTTAGGATTTTTAGTGGGATTTTTTTGCACTCGGACTACCCTCTCTTCTGACAACTCCTCTCACCTTCAAGGAACCGGACCAAAATTGAAAGCGCCCTATAGAATAGGGGTATCTCGAAGTTAAAACAGCATAAAGTGGATATTTTACTTTCTCTTGAGGTCATACATGAGCAATCTTGATTAGAATAAATCATCGCATGAATCGAGCATACGTACTGAACATAACTTAAACCATTGAAAAATCGCGGATCCCGTCAAATATGACGGTTCGAATCCGCTTCAGTACATGTACCGAATTTAACGACCAATCAGGGATCGAACTACCCGTCTGGCCTAGCTATCTCCGTCAAGCTGAGCTCGGCTTGGCTCGGCATGCTCTCGGCCGGCCATGTCTACCGACCCACCCATCGATCAGATCAGGTCTAGTTTCGAGTTTCGAGTCGAGCCATGCCGTCTATTCAATGCACAAGAATAAACAAACATGTCCCACCAGCACAAGGTTGGTCCAACGCCATGAACAACATCACCTTCAAAACTCTCTCTCTCTCTCTCTCTCCCCAATGTCATTTCCACAACAACTATTAAGACATGACCTGGTACAGCACGCACACCATTTCATAAATCCTTGCTCTCCCTCGTCCTCCCTCCCTCTCCCTCCTCGTCATCCTCGTTATCATCGCCACCGCCATTCTCTCTTCTCTCTCTCGCTCTCTCCGCCATGCAGTCCCTCCACTCCCCGTCCCTCCGCGCCTCCCCCATCGACCCGCTCCGCGCCGCCGCCCCCGCCGCCGCCGCCCGCCCCCGGGCGCGTCGCCTTCGTCAGGGCCGGCGCCGTGTCGGCGCCGAAGCGGGAGACGGACCCCAGGAAGCGGGTCGTCGTCACCGGGACGGGGCTCGTCTCCGTCTTCGGGAACGACGTCGACGCCTACTACGAGAAGCTGCTCGCCGGGGAGAGCGGGATCGGCCCGATCGACCGCTTCGACGCGTCCAAGTTCCCCACCCGCTTCGCCGGGCAGATCCGCGGGTTCTCGTCGCAGGGGTACATCGACGGGAAGAACGACCGGCGGCTCGACGATTGCTTGCGCTACTGCATTGTCGCCGGCAAGAAGGCGCTCGAGCATGCTGATCTCGGCGGCGATAGGCTCTCCAAGGTTTTGTGGCTCTGGGCTTTTGATTTCCTTTTCTGCTGCTGTAATTGTATGGTGGGATCATCTTTTAATCTGCGTAGGGTCATTGATATTGGATCTGAATGGTATCAGATTGCTCAATGTTTTAATGAAGCAGTGTCCTTTCTTTTTAGCTTTGAGCTCAGTGCGTAATTAATGAATGTCAAGCCAACGGTAATCTATAGTTTCCCATTTCTTGGGTTGATATGGTGGAAGTAATTGGATGTTCTTCGTGTCCAGTTCTGATGTAAAGATCGTTTGTTTACTGTTTCATTTTCGTTGTCTTCCTAGTTGAGCTAACTCCTGGAAGATCGAGTGAGTTCTCTGATGAGAAAATGGATACTGGTAGTAAATGTGTAGACAAGGGTGTACCACGTTTGCTGGCATTGCAATCATAGTGCTTTAAAAGTTGATCAAGCATTATAAGTGACTTTTAGAATGGAAGTTTGAGACTTTGGGGTCTGCTCTTTCTCATGGCTAATTTGCACTTAGATACCGGGGACATCTTTTTCCCTTGTTCCTTTCTAGGAAGAACAGTTTGTCTCAGTTTATACCAACTGTTCAACCTTGTTTTTCCTTCGGAAAACCTCTTTATAACATGAATACTTTTGCCTTCCCTTAGGCTATGAATTTTTCCTGGTTCAGATTCAAAAGTCATTTCCTGTCATTTATTTTGTCTTCCTTTTTTACAATGTTTGTAACAGCATCAACTGTGTTTCGCTTAATGCTCAAGTACCTCGACTGTTTCATGTCTAACTTGTAGCCCAGCTCTTCTGGTTTATTCATTAACACACATTTGTCTGCCTTGTGTTTTGCAAAAACCAATGCATCAATTGCAATGTTAGAACAACAACGTCAAATCCTTTGCATCCTCCGATGTACACTTCCTCTGTTGAAAATGATGCCTCTGAAGTATAAATATGATCTCACATACTCGAGTACATTGATTTGATGCTTATTGAATGCAATTGTTAAGAATAGAAATTCATTTTATTGGTATCGCACTGGACCTGCAGTTTCTGCTATTTGGATTTCTCCTCTGCTGTGTTTGGGAAGCGAGGGAAAATGAGGGGAATGGAAATTGGTGTGAAAAATATAGAATAATATTAAATTTTTGGAGAGGGAGAGGAGGGGAAATTTGATCTTTTGGGTATTTCTCTTATTTTTCACTCATTAGCCTCCTAAACAAAGCCCTCTGTTTCAAGCAGTTATGAAGGCAAAGAGAGATGAG
The DNA here is from genome assembly GCA_014182395.1 of Eucalyptus sp. ANBG9806169. Classification (NCBI taxonomy): domain Eukaryota; kingdom Viridiplantae; phylum Streptophyta; class Magnoliopsida; order Myrtales; family Myrtaceae; genus Eucalyptus; species Eucalyptus sp. ANBG9806169. Next base: position 3,037,618 of record CM024576.1, on the reverse strand, counting down.
CATGGATGTCTGAGGGAATGGCCTAAACATTTTGTTGTACTTCTCTCATAGTCTTTTTGTTGTGGGAGATAAATTCGCCAAACCCACTATTCCTGTTGAATGACTTGGTTTTTGGCCCTAGAGAATGAGAGAATGGGACTATTTCAAGTTCGATGTGCAGATTACAGCGATTTTACTTGTTGCATTTCCTCCTAAGTAGCTTTTCTTGGTTTTGGAGGCAGTAATTCTGATGTTGCAATGTTAAGCCTCTGTCCAGGAATAGTGCCTTGTTCTTAATGGGCAGTATTCTTTTTAAATGACAAAATCACTAAACTGCTGACATTATTCTTTGCAGATCGAAAAGGAGCGAGCTGGTGTACTTGTTGGGACGGGTATGGGTGGTTTGACTGTGTTCTCCGATGGAGTAAAGAATCTAATCGAGAAAGGTCACAGGAAGATAACCCCCTTCTTTATTCCTTATGCCATAACAAATATGGGATCTGCCTTAATTGCCATTGAACTTGGTTTCATGGGTCCAAATTATTCCATCTCAACTGCATGTGCCACTTCCAACTATTGCTTTTATGCTGCTGCCAATCACATCCGTCGGGGTGAGGCTGATCTGATGATTGCTGGTGGAACTGAAGCTGCCATTATTCCCATTGGTTTGGGTGGTTTCGTTGCATGCAGAGCCTTGTCTCAGAGAAATGATGATCCACAAACTGCATCAAGGCCTTGGGATAAAGATCGCGATGGTTTTGTCATGGGTGAAGGAGCAGGAGTTTTGGTAAGCTTTAGTATATACTTTAATTTTCCATATCGTCTATACTGCTTTGAGTGTTTTTTCTTCCTTAATGAAAAGCGCTTCAGTTTGTATTGTAGCAATCTGCAAAAAGACATGAACTACTATTAAAAGTGCTTATTGTTAGAATTAGATGCTGTCTAAATATGGTGTGGGACAATTGATTATTGAATTGCTAGATCATTTACTTTTTAGTTTCAGAGAAGCATCACGACATGCATGTGTTTTTTCGTCTCCTTTTCTTCATATATGTCTTTTCCTTTTTGTTTTACAATAAAAACACTTGTGTGACGTCCATATGGGAAGAATATTTTATTGGTGATTCGCCCCTTGTAATTTTCTTAGGAATCTGTGTTCATTTGGTTTTCACTGTGCATTAGGATTCCTTGTATCATCTCTCTCTCTCTCTCTCTCTCTCTCTCATATGCACGCGCTTTTATGTTTGTGTGCATGTCAACCGTATCAGCTTTCACTATTGGTATCAGACTATGTCCAAAGCAAATACTTTTCCCGGACTTGTTTGTCAAGACTTTAATTCCCTGTCCAGGTATTGGAGAGCTTGGAGCATGCAATGAAAAGAGGTGCACCAATTATTGCTGAGTATTTGGGAGGTGCAGTTAACTGTGATGCTTATCACATGACTGATCCAAGGGCTGATGGACTTGGTGTTTCCTCTTGCATTGAGAGGAGCCTTGAAGATGCGGGTGTGTCACCAGAGGAGGTAGTCCGTGCTTCCTTTCATAAAATTTTTATCATAGTATTACTTTCCTTCAGCCTTTATGTTGTGCTTGCCATTGTGGACTTCTGCAGTCGATCTCTTTTCCATATATTGTTAGTTTTGTTATACATCCTTGATTTTGAGGGTATTACGTATTGGCTGAGGAATTTTACTGTTTCATCACACATTCTTCCACAATTGAAAAAATTGCTTGTTTTCCTTATAAGTTTTAGCATTATAATCTTCATATTTACTTGGTTCCTTACCTTTTGCATAAAATATGCCTTTGCACTTGCCAAATAAACAACAAATAATGACCAAGCCCTTTTCCAACTAAATGGGCTTGGCAACATGATATGTTGTACTATCTTCAACCTTGATACTGAAGTATTCAAGATCTTTATTCAAAAGCATTTGCCCACATCTTTTTGGCCTTTCCAGTTTTTTTAACCATCTAGTTTTTAGTTCAATCCTAGTTCAAAAAGCATCATATTTGATGGGCAAAGATGTAGGTCTTTGTAACAACCGTGTGGAGCACACACTGTCTCTCCTCACTTCTTTGAAAGCAATCTAAAAAACATATCTTGAAATGTGCTCCCCAAAAAGCGGCAGTGTGCGCTCCACATGCTTGAGAGGGTATTTGCTAATGTCAATCCATGAATTTGATATGGCTATCTTTCCTCACCTCTGAAAAGAAATAGGTCTTTGCAGCCTTTTTGGTTGATGAATCTGCCAATAGCTGGTTGTGGCAAGTCTAAATTGACAACATAACCAGTGGCCCTTCCAAAACGTTGTGAGAGTATTTCTTTTGTGCCTGAGTTGCCATTAATAGAAGCAAGAAATTTTCTTTGGTTATGTAATTTAGGCATCACTCGATTGGAATTTTAAGCCAAATTATATGACAAGCTTTTAAGTGCTACAGATAAAATATGCTTCCGGAGGACTTGTATCCTATCGGCCAAACAGGTATACTGGAAAAGCACAGCAATTCAAATGAACTGAAATTCAGAGCTAAAATTTGAAGGCATTAGGAGATCATTAGTACTATCATGCTGTTAAATCATGAAGACACTGAAAGTTTTGTTGTAAGCAGTTAATACTTAAAAACACTAAGTTTTGTGAGTATTCACCTGTAGAGTGTGTGTGTGTGTGTGTGTGTGTGTGTGTGTGTTGTGATGAGACTTTCTTGTCTACCTTGACAGTGTGGGTATGGAGAAAGATAAGCTTTAAACGTGTTGACTGAATTCATTTTAAGTGATGAATATGGCTTGTGCATTCTGTTGATTAGTTCCTGATAGCTGCTCAAGTGACATCACAATGTTTACTAGGAATAATGCTGCTCTATAATCGCTCATGAGGCAATTTAGATGTAAGGGCTGATGGCTCTAAACAAAAAGCTATCATATTGTGAGCTGATCTTCGAATGGTGGATGCCTTATGTTTTAGTTTAAGGAACCCCTGTAGTTTCTACAACATCTTTGTTATGGGCGTATCGCCCTAGATTTGCAGAATCTGATGGTGCCTGTCATTATCTGAGGGCATGCCTGCCTTTGGAAATTGAGCATTTTATAGCTACTTGGTGCACGAGATAACTTGATTGTACAACTTCTTTAACTGTTCAGGTTAACTACATAAATGCACATGCAACCTCAACTCTTGCTGGGGACCTGGCCGAGATTAATGCCATAAAAAAGGTGTTCAAAAATACCTCAGAGATCAAAATAAATGCAACCAAGGTAATCTCTCTCTCTCTCTCTCTCTCCCTCTTTCTCTCCCCCCCCTCTCTCTCTCCACCCTTTTTTATATTATTTTTTTATTTTTATCCCTGATTGACGTGTTTCGACAAAATTATACTGTTTCAGTCTATGATTGGACACTGTCTTGGTGCTGCTGGAGGTTTGGAAGCTATTGCCACAGTGAAAGCGATCAATACAGGGTGGCTTCATCCCTCTATTAACCAATTTGTATGTACTTCTACTTGATGCTCATTCCTAAATAGCTGTCGGCTCTGAAACGATGAATGTTGTTTTAACGAAAAGACCAATAGACTACCAACTTTTAACACAAGAAAGTTACAGAATCATCTTTGTGCATTACTTCAAAGGACGAGGTATTCCAAAAAGAAGCCTCAAGTGACTATTGTTGTTGCGAAGAAATATTATTGCAGACTAAAGACATTTAAGCAAAGTATATTCTTTTTATGGACTGGATATTACAAAGGAAGCAGATGACAAATGAGAACCATAACATTAATAGTCAATCAGTCAATTTCTTTGTTGATAGTCTTTCCCTTCCTATCTCATGCTTACAAGTTGCTACTTGTCCGTCTTGTAGAAGAACTTTGCTTTTGTAGAACAATTTGTCTGCTTTGATTTATGTGTCTGTGACATTCAATTTTGTCAATTTCAGAATCCTGAGCCCTCTGTGGATTTTGACACTGTCGCAAACAAGAAGCAGCAGCATGAAGTGAATGTTGGTTGAGTAATTCCCCCTGATAGGGTTGTTATCATAGGGACATTATTCTGAACGGTACATCTGAGGTTAATTGTGTGTTTGTCATTGCAGCCATATCAAACTCGTTTGGATTTGGAGGACACAACTCTGTGGTGGCCTTCTCAGCATTCAAGCCTTGATTATGTAGGATTATTGTTACGGGTAACCTGAAGATTCATCTCATTCATGGGAGATCTCGGAATTAATTTCTCATTGAGAGCTGCCTTATCTGCTAATAGTTTAGATTTGCCTGATGCCTTGTATGTCATTCGCAATTATTCAAAATTTAAGTGTCTGCCAACTAGGGGAAGAACTTTTTATGTCATTTCTATATTAAAAAAGAAGCTATTTAATAGTTGCAAGAGATTTTGTTCAATTTTGGGTCATCTTTTGGCAGAGGAGATGCTCTAGGTTATGTATTAAGTGATGAGTTATGATTTTGCAGTTGTTACGTATCGTATACTGTTGTGGTCATGGAAGGGTATCTTTGCAAAACTTCTCTATCTGTGGAAGAACTCTGTTTCGGTATAAGTGTGTTCTTGCTCGTGTGGGATGAGATGTGTCACTGGTAAGTAAAAGATCTTCAATTTTTTGGCTGAGAAAAGTATCTCCAATCTTAGCATCACTTCTAAGCAAGTTTGGACCAAGCTTAGAGAGTGGTTGCTCTTAGTGGCACACCTGTTTGCATTCAAGCCCGTTATCTTCCCGTTACGGAACATTGGTGCACTGGTTATGTGAAATTCTTTGAGCTGGTGTTGTTTCAATTTATTTAGAAAGGAACATTGCGCAATCTGATTACCGAACTTTAATACCAAGAAAGTATTGCAGCGAGACCAATCATTTCTTATCTGATTTTCATGGTGGTCTTTAAGTTGCTTGATGGTTGTGATATTAATTTTGCATGTTCAGATTGGATCATCAGATCTTGTTCTTTCTGTCGCCTACAGATTTGGTTGGGTTGTCTGAATATGCTATGGAGGAAATATGAATGTATTGTGCTATTCGATGTTCATAATAGCTACTTCTAGGAGTAGGTGCCTTTCCATTTAGCATCTTTCACTAAAAATAGAGATCAAGAAAAACCTAATATCTAGAGGATACAACATTAGGAAAAGAAATTCCTAAAGCATCGGTGAGCTATGAAGGAGATATATCACCGGAGCCGTTGCAAATTTGGGACAGAGTCCCCCGATTCCCGAGGAAGTCTGTGGTGCAGACAGACGTGTTGCCTACTCTTCGGACGTGAATTATTTGTCGATCGCAATTTGTGTCGAGTGTGTTCGACAATGTGAAACGAAAGAAGCATAAGGGTGATCAGGGTCTGTTGCGTTTGGCTTGTAACAATCGAATGACCACCTTCATCAAATGCACAAGTGATCTTCTTGGGTACCAAACCTCAGACGACTCAACTCAGCCACAGTATTAGAGCAAATTATTCCCAACAAGATACGTAAGGGATCAAAAACCCAAGAAGCCAATTGCTCAAAGAATCATGAATGAGATTAGGTAGACTATCTTCTTCTAGCACAACGTTCCGTGGCATTGTTTAATGTCACTTCTCTGAACTTTGTTGAAAGAGTTTGCTATTACCTCAAGGCCAAATTTCTAGTGTTATAATTGTGTTCCAGTACAGTTGTGGTCGTCTCGATGAGCAAGGTTAGAGATAGACTAGAATTGATTCTCGGAGCAAGCGAACCATATTAAACTTCACGACAAGAAATTGATAGATCCGCTTTGTTTTATATTGTCGTAAGGTTTCCACATTTTTCTCGTCCCTGATTAACAAGTTGAGAGAATTGCTCGCGTTGTCCACGGAGCTCTGAGCATTTACGCTTGATCTCCAGCAAAAGAGCGTCGGGCTTTTGGGAGGATCAACGCTTTTCTCGTTTTCTGTCTGTCAAGTCATCTTAGTCCAGTAAGTACTTTTTGATTCCACCGATGGACAAGCCACATTGTCTGATTTCACGTTGTTGCTAAATTTCATTTTTTAACCCCCACATAGCACTTAAAAAGTGAGCATAACACGTAAGGCCTCATGGTCTTAACTATTAGATCAAGTACTTTCCCCGTGTGGGCAGATATCAACAGGGAGTCGAGGACGAACTAAATATCATCTCATTGTGTGAAAATCTCTGACAAAAAAGCTTTCATTTGCATTCCATCATCTTCTTGTTTGTGGGGCTTCAATTGTTCTAAGAACTAAGTACCTAGTACCTACCATGGATAGTGAAGAAACACACACATGATATCCAGGTAAGCGTAAAGTGAGGTAACGACAATATGGAAAAAGCCAACATCAAGCAAGTCGTTGATCACCAAAAGTCGAAACAAAAATAGGAATTTCAAAGAGCTCGATGTCCTAAGATAAACGACAAACTTCTTGGACAAAAAGCGGAGAAAAATGAGGGGCTGCTTAGTCACCAAAACTATTGACGATCCTATAACTCAGATCAACAAATGCCAGGATTACATAAACAAATTGGGCCTTGATGCTTTGTAGGTGGTTTTCAGCTTCCTGGTTGGTGGTCTAACCTTCTTGAATACCAGCGGGAACTTGATCTTCGAGTTGTGGAATTGCTTGGTGCTCTCCCTCTTGCAAAGCTTCGCTGGAACAGTGGCTGTCTTGATGATCTGGATACACGGGAACCTGACTCTGTGGCGAGATGCCATCTCAGTATACATCTGCTCCACAGCCCCATTCAGTGTGGTATCTCTGTATTCCTTGTACATGTTGTGGTATCCAGTTCGGCTTTGGTAACGGAGCCATATCCCATAGTTATTGATCTTTGTTGGGTTCTTCTCAAAAATCTGCAAGTGACTCTAGTAAGCTAAAGTAAACAGAGAGGCTACCTCACATATGATTAGGCACCTCAGACCATATGGCATCACCCCTCAAGGTTAGACAAGTAATTGAAAGTGCAAAACATAGAGCAAAGGATAACCTCGTCTTGTTCATTGGTCAAAGAGTTATGCATATTTATGTCTATTTAAAAATCAACATAGGAGATGCAACTAATTGCCAGGGTCTTTTGCTGCCAATGGTGCAAGCATCCTCCTTTTGCATGTCCATCATGCATTTGTTTATAAAGAGACTATCATGCATCTAGGGAGAGATATAATGAACAAGTACAGTATCAGATATTGATAATGCATATCATATACCATAATCCAGCCTATCTGAAGATTTGCAGGATGCAAGTCCCAAAGACATTTTCTTACAAAGGTTTGGAAAGGAAAGCACCTAAAAATAGAATAAATCTCACTGATATAAATCAGATCCTGACTATTTGATGGTCAAACAATAGTTGTTACCCATTGCAAAGGAAGGGATTGATGAAAGATATAAGCTTTAATTAACTATGGTCCAATGAAATTTTTTTCTGTCCATGGTTACTAATTGGAAACTCCTAGTTCATATGCAACTTTTAAAAACTCAAAAGGAATTTTTAGAGTGAAAGTGGATTTGGCTGTACCATACAAACTGAAAATCCAGCTTTTGCAGATCAGAAACTAGTCCACAGGATTCATTCTGCCTTTGAAAGATGGAACTTCCCAGAACTACGAGATGGTTACATTCCATAGTTGAAAGGAAATCGATATAAAAACATCCAGCTTTCTCTTCATTCTTAACAATACATACCAAGGACAGTTCCCAATCTAAGAGCTACATAATTTTTACGGAAGTGTCCACCTTCTGTCTGAAAAGACTTCCAAGTGATGACTACCATAAATGATATTGAGAAAAATCATTTTAGCAATTAAGGAAAAATGGGGTGAAAACCAAGCTTCAACTTCTGGTCTACAGACTAATGCATCACTCAGAAATATGGAAGCAAACATTCCTAAGAAATCAGAACAGAACCTCACAAGCAAATACCATGCAGTTCCTATTATCATAAGAACATGGAAAATCAATTCATAGAGCAATTTCACATCAATCGACGAGCAACATACCTCGTTGATGGCGAGCATCTGACCATTGCTCTTCTTGACCTTCTTCAGCTTCCTCAGGAAATACCTAACCCACATCAATCAACCCACTACTTAAGCAAATTTCTCAACAAAGACATTCATATTTTGTGGTATCATGCACATTAGCACAGTGCCCAAAAACCAAAGATCTCATTACTCACGTACCAGAACTTGGACTTGGCGCGGACCTCATTGGTGGCCCACAGCTTCATGCGATAGATCTTCGGGTGATCATCCGCCTCGGTGGGCAGGGCTCTACCCACAACCTGGTACTGGTGAAACTGCAAAGCACAACATACAAATTCCCTCAGGACCCCCAAAAAAAAAAGCACGATCCCCAAAACCCAATTTCCTAAACCGACAGAAATTCATGAAATGCACCCGACTTCTCGCAGTTGACTCGATGTTCCCACTATAACCAGCCATCAAAACCTCAACTTTATGGTTTCGTTCTCCCCATCCCCAAAACCCAATTTCCTAAACCCTAGCAACGCATCAATAGAAATCCACGAAATGCACCCCAGTTTTCGCAGTCAATTAGATGTTCCCACGACAACCAGCCATCAAAACCTCAACTTTATGGTATCATTCTCCCTATCCGACGACGAGGGACACGGCAGACAGAGCGTGGATCAAACGGCACAAGAAGCTAGATAGACACGCGCGCGCGACGAAGCCGTCGGATGATCCGAGCATTTTCGCCAATTGGGCAATCGATGCAAGCTTCGAAGTAGAGAGAGAGAGAGAGAGAGTACAGACCCTGAAGGTGACCATTTCGGAGGCGAGAGGGAGGAAGACGGTGGAGATCTGCGGAGGCGCGACGGTCCCTCTCTCTATGCTTTTCCCTCCTCGTTGCTGGAAGTGGCGAGCTAGGGTTTTGTGTTGCTTTTATAGTCAGCGCGGTACAAACAGGAGATGCAAACGGCCCAAACCCTAGTGTTTGTTTTCTCTCTCCACCTCTCTCTTTTGTTTTTTATTTATTTATTATTATTACTACTTAGTTAGTACTTAATATAGCCTTGGTGGAAAATATCGTTTTAGCACTTTCAAGTATTGATGAATTTGTTGTTTAGTTTTCGTTGAGGTAATTTCTTGTTCTTGGCCATATGAACCTTAACTCTTAGGAGAAATTTAATAGATAGATTTGTATTTTAGTAGAACTTGACGAATACCCAATTGATATTTTTATGGACACCTGTGAATGATAGGACTCTTTGTTAATCCACATATCATAATTAAGGTGTAAAAAGCCTCTCTCGTCCTCAGGGAGGCTGATATGACGTGCCGGTCATTGTCAAAGCACACGTGTCCTTGCTCTTATTAATAGCCTATCATAATTGAGTGATTTTGATGACTTCAAGTCGAGTTTTTCAAGTGAGAAGATGAACATTTTTTCGCTTTACAAGCTCCTTTGAATTCCCCCTAAGCGCTCCAGTGGCCACTCTTCTATCTTGGAAGGGGAAGGTTGGGGGTCAAATTTCCACCTCTCGGGGATTAGGGTGGGAAGATTTCATTTCGGGAGTGGGTTTTTTCCACGCCCGCAAAGACAAGGAAAAGTCCGAGAGTCGAGTGAGTGTTAGAGTAGGATTAGCGTAAGACCGACCAAAAAAAAAAAAAGAATTCCCCCTAAGAGGTGGAGAGGGATTATGGAATAAATTCTTGTACTTATTAATCTGTACCCGGCGGCGAGGCCAGCAAGGGCTGCGATTGCCTCCCCGACCTCTCTCTCTCTCTCTCTCATGCAATTTCACACACGATCAACCGCAGCCGCCCTGCCCAGATTTAGGAAACCTCGTTCAATCGTGGGCAATGTTCAGACAGTCTCATCGCGGCTTTCAGGGAACAAAGACGAAGACAGAAGGCAAACACAGCAGCTAGACTAATCCAAACCTGTCGGAGTATCTGTGTCAAACCCTCTTATCGGTTCCATTATGTGCTCCTATGGATGATTAGAAGGGGGCGGCGGCAATGCCTGGTGCGAGCGGCCCTTGTCAATGGCTTGGCAATGCCCCCGACGCCGCCTCCATTTCTGGCCTTCTTCTTTCCAATCTTCTAGTCTGCATCCTCAACTATTTGATGATAGCACTGACGTGCCGCCAACATAGCCACCATGTTAATCGGAAGTACAGCACCTAAATCTTTATCTCAAGCCAACAATCCAAAATAATAATAGATACGTTCATCATTCACCATCCACATCAAGAACACTGATCTAATCGAAAATTGGTCACTGGATTAAGCTCTCGCCATGGTCACCATATCTCAAATTTGGTCGCCCAATGTTTGTCATACTGCTGCCGTTAAATCTCTATTAACATCACAACAGCAATAGAATCAGCTTGAGCCTGTTATGCCATTACTAAATCCACTCCTTGGCCACAGCTACAAACATTCATGTCCAGACCTATTTAAACATTCCGTTTAGCGTGTGAAGCTTGATATTGCTAGCATGTCATGCTATATTTGCGAATAAATTGAAATTTAGACTGAAATGAACCCAAGACACTAGATTGCTGCAGTTTTTGAAGATGAAACCAGAACAAGACTAATTAAAAAATTACTGATCTCCGTGGAATTACTGCAAAATTTCTTACCTGACTTTTGCAATTAACCCCAAACAAAAAGCACCAGAAAACGGAAACCTTTGTTATTACTCTTGCATCAAACTTAAAAATTACTTTACATCTAGAAGAATATGTTTAGATAAAATGACAGTACAATAGCAAACTTTTCAGCAGTGTTGAAGCATCACTGTACAAGTATTGTGGAGTTCTGTCCTATGATCTCACCACCACCTATGAGGCCCCCTTGTTGCACCCACAGTAACAGCAAGAACAGCAAGGAAAGACTGAAATGTGAAAAATAAGAACAGCTACGTTAGTGTTAACAAACTTCTCACTCGGCAAGTGAAATAGACTTGTGATCACAAAAATGGAAATTACACACTGATACAGGTAAATAATGAAATAAGCTCTATATGGGCCAGCTAATTTATGAACAGCAGTTGCAACTTGCAAATGCCATCACTTTTTTCTCGAGTGAATGCCAAGCACGAACTGCAATGAGGAATAGTCTACAAAAGGAAAAATATTTTCTCCAACTATTCAGCACGATTAGATTACTAAAAGTAAACTCTATTGGGTAGAGATATGGGTAGAGATATATATTTTTTGGACTTATAACTATCAACACTGATATTTCTTGGCAAGGCAATTACTGGGTGTCATTATCAGTCCATGCAGCTTGAAGAATCAAGTTCCTCAGTTTCTCACTGAGTTAAAGTGCCTAGAAATAGTCACACGAGGAGGAAAATAATCTGGTAGAAGCTCCATGGAAATAAGCAACAAGACAGGTTTATATGCTGGTCAAGTAACCTTATGTATGGAAGTGAAGGAAACAGATTTTTTGGTGTTCCTGCCACCAAGCATGGGATTACAGCACGATGCAATTCCAATCAGAGAATTCTTAAAGTTCTAAGCATTCTCTAAAGTTGCTATGCCCAAAATTGAGTTGAGTTCTCAAGATATTGTCCAAAATTGAGTTGAGTTCTCAAGATATTGTCAGCAAGTCAATGTGAATAGATCTGGTAGTAACTTATCCATTAACACAAGGATGTCATTCTTAAGCAAGATAAGGTATAATGATGGAGAATAGACACTTACGGCTATTGCACAAGCAACATATCCAGGCTTTTCTCGCCGATCTGGGCAAGTACAAATGAGGAGAAAAGTCCCAAGGTACCAGGGGATGCCACCGAGAAAGAAACCAATCAAGAACCTTGCAAATGAGACAACGTAATTAGCATCACTTACCAACCTTAAGTAACACCAAAATTTTACAATTAAGTCCAACATTTTGGAAGATAAATTGCTTGTTCATTTACTTCCATACAAGGCCCTTAAAAAAGATTGCTCCACCTCTACGTGACAAAATTCAGAAATTATTTGGTCTGAAGCTACCAACAGAATGAGAGATACAAAATATCTTCCAAATTTTTCATTTCTAAAAGTTAGGTTGCATTTCAATTTTCGATATCTCGCTCTGCAAATTCTGTTGTGGTTCCTAGAATGACCATCATTCCCAAGTTCCCTTTTATTATTCTTATTTCCCGTAACTATAATAACACTAAAAGTTGCCCCCCGCCCCCCCCTCTTCTCTCTCTCTCTCTCTCTCTCACACAACTATATGTATCTTTTACTAGTACAATTCATCCCAGATTGCGTAGGCAGAATGTAATGTTAAGCTAACAACGATACACTGATTGAGGAAAATTGACCACGTAAAGAAAATCCTCGTTGCTGTTAACCGTCTGCTACCTAATGTTGATTAATACGTATTAGAAGAAAAGATCCACAGATCAATCAAAACAATGTCTGAAACACAAAACAATAGGTGCAAGTCTTCAGTTTAACCAATATAAGGTTGTTCTCTAAGGAAGTTCTGCCCAGCCTGAGGAGATATTAGGATTTTTACCAGTAATATAGACAATTGCTTTCCATCCAGTTGGCTAATTCTCAAGCAATGTGTGCTTATGGAAAGGATACCAAGTTTGAACAAAAGCAAATTGATTTGTGCATGCAACAACGATGAATTTTTATGCACAACTTACAAATGAGAAGATAAATCAAGCGATAGATGAATTTCATCTTACGCACTGTGAGGATGTAAGATGTCAAGATAGTTTAGTTCCTGTCCTCGTACAGCGTTACAAAGGATGCGTGCCCTTAAAACTTCTACTAACCCTTGATTGTGCACTCAGATAATTCAGGTGGTGCATTGCACAACTAGAAAGAGGTGGCTCATCAAAATTAACTTACAAGAACCAGCCAATGCCAATACCACAGCAAGGTAAGCGCGGCTCTCTAATGGGTGTTCCCTCCACGACTGCATAACCTTTAACGAACAAGAACACGCAATGAGATATAGAGACGTTGTAAACAACCGAAGTGTTTTAAACGGTCATCAAAATCACAGGAAAACAACGTCTTTCCCATCATTGCAACAGAACCTATCAAGCCTGTCATATCTTCTGCATCATACAATCAAGAAGCAAAGCCGATTATATCAAGTGATCAACTAACTCTTACCGCAGACACACCACTAATTAACATGAAAAACATGAAATTTACGATTGAGAGACAGATTGAAGAACCAATACTTCAAAACAAAAACAAAAGAACAGATCATCATGTTCTAGCTGTAACAATCACTATGTATGCCAAGATGAAGCTGCAATCACCGCAGGACGTCGTAATTCCACCAAAATATACAGAACATCAGGAAAAAGAAACGGAATTCAACATTCCATCTCCATCCTGAATGCGATTTCCAAACACGCTCACGAAAAGAATTCGCGAAATCAAACTCAAAACCCCAAGAGAATCAATACGTGCACGACAAGACGAATACCTCCGACGGTCTGATAACCGTAATGATAGCACTGGGGATATCCGGGGGGGCCCGGAGGAGGAGCCGGCTGCGGGAATCCGATCACCGGCTGGGGGAGCTGCTGCGGCTGCGGCTGCGGAGGAGGAGGAGGAGGAGGAGGGTTATAGTAGTTCGCCACGCCTTGGAACGTTCCGTAGTAGTTCGGGCTCTGGTGCTGGGGGTCGCCACCGCCGCCGCCGATCAAGCCCCTGCTCTTGTCGTCCTGGCTCATCTTCGCGCGCCCGATTCCCGCTCCGCCGCACGCTCGCGTGGTTCCCCTCTCCCGATCGGGGCGAATCGAAGGCGATCGCCGGATCTTCGTCGACCGGCCGGCGATGAGATCACCGGTCGTCTTCTCCTCCTCCTTCCTTCCTTCCTTCCGTCCTCGTTGGCTCTGCAACAGAATCGGAGGAAGAAGACGAAGTTGCTAATTTATTTAAATCTCAATAATCAAATATTAAATTCTTTTTTTGGTCTAAAAATATTAAAATTAATTTTCAGATTTTTGCCTAATTTCGGGGAGATTTCTTGCAGTTTTTAGCGGCGAACCGTTGCCCCAGTGAAGAAGTTGCTTTAACCGAGAGACTGGTTTATTTCGTGAAGTATAAATAATTTAGAAAATATTTCTTCAAAACAATTGTTTATATAACTTACACAATTGAGCGTAAAAAATATAAAGTTTCACTATTCACGAAAATTTTTAAACATGTTTTGTTGTCAATAATAAAAAAATTATTGACTAACTATTTCAATCGATACAATTTCAAATAATTCATTTTTAGTGAAGTAATTTGAGCCTAAAATTGAGCTCAATACTTAAGGAAACATTCTAAATAAGGGTTTGAAATGCCTTCATTTTTTCAAATAAAGATATGAAATGTATATAATTTCAAATAAAAACTCGAAATGATCTTATTTTTTCAAATAACGATTTGAAGTATATATATATATATATATATCAATTTCAAAGAAATGCCTGAACTCACTAAATATGAAAGGTAATTTCATCTTTTCAATTTTTTAAAAATTTTATTTAAAAAAAAAAAACAAGCGAAAGCCAAGGTCGTTGACCCTCCCCAAGCGTTGATAACCCTACCGGCCTTCACCATCGCCCCATCAATAATGGGGCAAACGGCCACAGGTGGGAGGGGGCGCCCTCCCACTTCTGTTTTCTCTTTTTTTTCCCTTTCTTTTTTTTTTTTAAAATTTTAAAATTTAAAATTTAATTTAATTTGACTTAAATTATATTTTGATGAAAATACCCTTGATTGGTTGAAATTTTTTGCTAGCCAACAAGTCGGTGAGGTTAGGTCTTTATTTGAAACGATCATGATCACTTCAAGGTCTTCTTTGAGATTAATATGTACACTTCAGGCCCTTATTTGAAACAAGATTTGCTCTAGATCTTTATTTGAGAAAATAATGATGCTTTGAGCCCTTATTTAGAATTTTCTCCGATACTTAATTACCCTGCCTTTTATAGAGAGAAAAATGGATAGTAAATTAGTCGAATATCATGCAAGATAGAATAAAATGAGAGAAATTGCCTTTTTCATCCTATGAAAATAAATCATCGGTAATGCATGCATTTGAAAAAGTTAATTTTCATTTGCGGTAATAAAATTTAAAAAAAATCATTATTGTAACTTACCAATTATTGATCTAACATTTTTCCAAACTGAAGAAGTTTCCTAATGAGAATATACAGACCACTAAGAAATACTCTATTTATCTAGAAGTGAGTTGAAGTGGGAAAAGAAAAACCCAAAGAAATGGTAAAAATAAATTATTTTATTACTTTGTTTGGCTAATTAACTTAGTGGTGAACTGGTGAAGGAATATCTACGTACATATATAAAATCAGTGATTACATGAATTTGATCCTCCGTGCTAACCCTTAGGGAAGATCTTTTGTGGGACACCTTTACCAAATTTTGACTTACATCTTACCTAAGACCAGCTTCCTCCTAATAAAAAAAAAATTACAATAGAGCAGGATGGGATTTCTCCCTGTGAAGTCTACCAACGCCGGTCCGTTCGCATTGCAATGACGACATTGCTACAGGGACCGGGTCTTCACACCCCCAAGTTGTCGGATGAATATTTCTCTTCCCCTCCTAATTGGGAATGCCGACAATTTTACACTTAAAAGGTACTGAACGTTGGCAACATCTCACTACAAGTCATCTCCACGTCAAGTTCTCTCTGAAGGGTCATTGAATGTATATTTGAACTTTTTGCTTGCCCATGAAATTTTTAATGCCAATTAGCACAAGTATATTTCTTTTTCTCTCTCTATTTTTTTTTTTTTTTGGCACTTTGTGCGGCAAACAACACATAGAGGACATCCTTTTGTGAGGCATTTTTATGAATTTCAACACATGCCTTATCTAAAACGAGCTTCCTTGTAATGAAAAACACAATCCATCTTAACTTTTTTGCGTTGCCAATGAAATTTTCAATACCGGTTAGCACAAGTATCTGTTTTTTTTTTTTTTTTTGGCACTTGGCGTGGTGAACTAAAACATGAGACCTGCATAAAAAATGCAGAGCATTTGCAAAGTGCGTTGTGCGTATTACTCTCTTTCTAAAAGGGCTAAATCCTACCGATCAAAAAAAAAAAAAAAAAAAAAAAAGGGCTAAATCCTAGGTTGATGATGCATTCGGCTTGCACAGAATGAACGGGTCATTTGCAAATTAGTGAAGGCTTAGAATCAATCTAGCCCGCCAAATGAGAATGTAGATGGGCCTTTGGGGAGAGTTTCATATGGATAGTGGGCCAGTCACAGAGGGCATTGAAGTCTTAGGGCATTTTCCAACCACAAAGGAAACCAAGTGTTGTACTTGATTAACACGAAAAAAAAAAAAAAAATTTGCTGTTGCTACAAGATTTGGGCTTTCAACGAGGGACGGCGAAGAAGCAATTTCAGTATATCCAAATCAATCATTGCATGTAAAAATACTTTGATTCAAAAAACATGAGGAAAAATAGGACCCGTGACTTGACGGATGACACATTTCAGAAATGGTAAGATCTTTGATAGAGAATGTGAGACGCTCTACCTAGAGCGTGTGTATATTAAGTGCGCGGTCTCCATCCAAATTCCGACTTATTGAAGGCGAAGGAGCGAAATAACATCTTGCTTGGTCCTGTGTGCTATGCTACACTTGGGTGAAAGAAACATCCATGCCCATGCTGATAGAACAAGCAATCTCTTTATAATAGTCTCGAGCCAAACACAGAAAATAGAGTTAGAGTCAGAGAGTGAATGACCGGAAGCAAGTCGTCAAGCAATTTGTTGGCATGAGTCTTGCAAGCCAATCAGTCTACCATCATGTTGGAGCTATTTCGATTAGAGTAGAATCAGGAAAAGAAGAGAAACATTTAAAGGGTTTTTTCTTTTTTTCACGAAATTTAATGATAAAAAAAATATTTATCATAGAAATTATTTGCAAGGAAAATTTTTTAGCTTATGTTTGTTTGTTAGGGAAAGTGATTTCCTCCTTACTAAAAAAGTAAGTCGTTTTTTCCCCAAGTTAAACTTGTTTTTAGTTTATGGAAAACATTTTATGTAAATTGATTCATTTTCAGGCATAAAGGTACCAAAAGTTGGAACAAAAAATTCCCAAAAAAGGTTTTCATTCAAATAAACAGACCCCTAAAGTCCATCGTACTAGATACAATTACTGCCTATAATTTTATTTATTATATGGCTTACCCTTTTGTGTATATCTATTACAACGAACATTGTTATGATCCAGGCGCATGCTAAAACAGTCCTTTTGCTCCTAGATGTCCTATCAAACTTCCCAAAAAGCATCCAATGTGACATTTGATTCGCGAATTGTAAGAAAGCTATAGTTGATTAGTTATTCCACGGGAACAAGTTATATTCTAGTTTGGTTTAAAGGATTAGTTTATGAAAACGTCGTTATTTGGTTAATGGAATTTTGTTGGGAATAAGCAAGGAAAAATTATCATATCCATAAAAATCATAACTTAAAAACAATTAGTACAATCTACAAGTAATCGTGATCTCTGATTTCGAATGACTATTATTTCGGTTTACCACTACAGTCTAGTGCCATTTGTTATCATAATTCTATTATGCATAGATACGTTTAAACTACCAAATTACTTTTCAAAATGTAACGTGTAGAAATAATTAATAACTTGAAAATAGCGATTTTTAAAAAAATTACTGGTTTTCTAAACAATTATAAATACAAATTAAAATGTATCATTGTCATTATATAATATCACTGTATTTTGATAAATCATTTCATATATGATAAATTGTTAAAATATAACTAAGCTCTAATGATGAGTAACAATAAGCTTTAGAAAATTAGGTGGTGAATTAATTTTTAAAATAAGTAACTGAAATCTATCACTAACTGTATGTATATTCTCTATAATTATATGACTACAAATTATCATTTACGAATATTATAATTTAGCCAAAATTTAAGTTCTTAATTTATATTATTATTTTATAATAACTAATTACTTTAATGTAGTAACAATGAATCTCCGTTAATAATTTTGATTTGTTGTAAAGGAAGTTAAATTATCAATAATGCAAAGTCATTTGTGCAATATAAAATCGGGAGCTATTTATGGTTGCATGGAACAGTTATTACTTAGTTGGTCTGCCCGAGAACTAACCAATTAAAACTTTTAACAATACTCATGTTATGATTATAAAGGAGAGCGGAAAAAAAACTTTGGGATTGCTGAACCACACACGAGATAAGTGTATAAAAAGCAACAGAGTTATCACAGTAATTGTGATTAATCATTTGTTGATTTGAATCGGTTAAATCCTATATCTTTATCGTTTTTCTTTTTTTGGTTTCTTCATTGGAAATTAAAGGCCCATTATATAGCCGTATGCAATGCATAAAGGATGTCTGTATGATCGCGCAATTCTATTTTTTTATTATTATTTTTTATTCTTTATCACTTTTCCTTACCTTATTACGCGGGATAGAGGAACCGTTTATTCTATCATCTGAATAATGATACATTTTTTTACGGTAATGCCCGGAGGAGAAAATATGCTGGCTGCTTTCCCCGTTCTTTTACTTACCAAAAAAAAAAAAAAACCATTAATCATCTTTCCCATTAAGTTGGCTACAACATATTTTAATCCTACAACCATCAATTTGTAATTTGTGCGGCATCATCTAGCATATAATATATATATATATATATATATATATATATATATATATATATATATAATTTTAGTATTGTTTAGTGATTGGGTGATATTTAGATAAGTTTTTGCATACCTCAATTGGTCCCACCTCTCTGGGGAATCTTAAGAGTGCACTCACTCTTGCGTTGGGCCTAGTATATTCGGGGCTTTATTTTTTTAGTGCTCCAAACGAAACTTAAATCAAAACCACAAAATAATATAGATCTTCATATGTATAGTTGAATCCAAAATAGTAGCACCTGATCGCTTGTATATCGTCGTCGTAGTGTTAAGATTTAATTCTTTAACAAAATTGTTTTTCATAACCCATTTCCAGTTTTTAATATTTTAATTTATTAGCATGGAAAAATATGGTATAAACGTAATTATCGTTTAGCCATATTTGCACTAATTCTTTAATGTAAAGTTCCATCAAAAATTATTGACTCTAGTATTTTTTTAAAAATAAATTGTTGTAAAATATAAGTATGAGCTTAGGGCTTCATTTACTTCGCAAAAAAAAAAATGAATAATTATATAAAATATTATTCTAAAAATGGGAAGAATTATTAAAAAAAAAGTCTTAAATTTATTGCAATTGTGCTGATTCAATAGGGGTGAGTATTGTCCGGGTGGGTAGTTCTCATCTTGGAATTAGGAACCGTCCACTAAGGACTGATTCCAAAAAATTGGAACCGAGACCCGCCTGTTGGTTTCATGGATCTACCTAGGCACCAGACTGCCGATCTAGTTCGGTTCCCGGCTAGGTCTATGAAAACTGCCCTAAATTTCTACAAAACTCGTTTGGCTTCATATTCGAATTAAGTTGCGAGCCATTGATTTTGATTAAGGATTGAATACTATAGGGCGGAACAAATAGACAATACTCATTAGCTAAAAACTTAATTTCTTCAAAGGTCATGGTGTGGTCTTTTCAAGGTTTCTCGACATCGGAAACATGTGGAGAATTAAACTCCACGTTAAAAGTCCTAACCTCCATAGAAGTTAAAATATTAATCGCTTGATTTATCTTTTTTCAATGTCAACCTAATTTAATCATGGAAATAATTAAAGAAAGACCTAATTATAATCTTAAAATGAGCCATTGGCTCTTATGGACATTTCCAATCCGTTCTCTCAATCCTCTACATTTGTTTATTTGGTTTTGGTTGAGAAAGCAAGTAAATGGATTAAGAGAATGGTAAAAAAAAAAAAAAGCGAGAGGGTTAATCTTATTATACACCCAAGAGACAAAATTAGTCAATAAGGTCAAATAATTACAAATACACACACATGTACTTATATATTTGATCGAAAAATTACAAAATAATTAAGCAATTGATATGGAATTTCTTTTTATTTTATTTTTTAAATATATACACATGGGTTCGAGGTGGGTGGGTGTGGGTGGTTCCAAGCCTAGACTTAGGAATCAGACCGGTACTCACTGGTTCCACTAAATTGGAATTGGGAATCGGAACCGGTCCGGTCTAATATAATTTCGAGCGGTTCCTAGTTCTTTTGCACACTCCTATAATTCAATTCTCAACATTTTGCAATTGTGTCAATTTAGTTCATCCAACTAATTTTGGCAAGCCGGTGCTAACGTAGACACCGAACATGGCATGGGCAATTTTTTAATATATAATTTATTTGTTCAAATTATTTTATTAATTTCCTTTTCTTTTTCCTATTTCTTTTTTGGGTTAATACCCTAAAAAACCCCAAACTGGTACACTTGTGACAAATTTACCCCAAACTATTTTTTTGACCACCAAAAACCCCAAACCGGTACATACGTGCGAGGATCTACCCTACGTTAGCTTCCGTTTGATTTTCCGTTAATTTTTTGACGTGGTTGTTGACGTGGCAAGCCATGTGGAAATTCATAAGTTTAATACCATTAAAAACCCCAAACTGGTATATTTATGACAAATTTACCCCAAACTGGTATATTTACGACAAATTTACCCTAAATTAATTTTTCGATCATAAAAAACCTAAATTGGTACACGCACATTTACCCTCTTTCAATTTTCCCAAATTTGACCGAGTTGTGATGTCCAATCAATTTTATTTTATGGATTACTCTAACATTGCCTCCATATCATTAATACTTGATTTTTTTTTCTTTTTATTGGAATCATTATTAGAAAACTATTCAAAGGCTACCAAATGTGCACTTCATTCTTGTGCCGAGAAGATGCCCATTAACTAAAAGATGGACAGATCGCTTGCGCACATATACAAAGAATCACACTCAAAGCACACCTAAAATTAGCGACAAACATAAGTGATTTTGGTTCCGGCATTTCAACGAGCATGTGATGTACGAGTCACTCATACCATGCTCGTTGGCGTTACATAGTCTTTCCTACCTTGAATCGTAAGTGTGTCAAAATTTTAACATGGAACTTGCATGTGAATGGTATGAGTGACTCAGTACATCACATGCTCATTGAAATGCCGGAACCAAAATCACTTATGTTTGTCGCTAATTTTAGGTGTGCTTTGATTTTCCCATTTCTTTTTTTCTTCCTTCTTTGCTTTTCTTCCCCACAGTGGTCGGCAAGCTGGCTTGGGGGCCATGTGCAAGGCAGCTTTAGTCTTGTTTGCTTGGTGAGGGGTCTAGTATAGAAAAAGAAGGCAGAAGAGAAAAATGAAAAAGAAAAAGAAAAAATTAATAAAAAATTAATATTATTAAAATTATCCACGTCAATGTCCAACCATATTAGTAACGGCCGGTCAAAATTAGTTAGATGGACTAAATTAACATAATTGTAAAAGGTTTACGACTGAATTGGCCAAAAAAAAAAATTAAGATTGAATTGATACAATTACAAATAGGTTTATGACTTTTTAGGTAATTCTTCCTCTAAAAATGATCACTTGAAACATAGTCAATGAAAAAAGTTTCATTATTGGTAGCCATTCATGTTTAAACATTTTCGTGACCAACGTAATTTTTTTTTTCATTCGTTCTTTCTCTATGAACAATACGAACGGTCATTTTTAAAAAGGGCATTTAAATAATTAATTCATTTTTCACGAAAACAAATGCGCCCTTAATTTAATAAGAATTGCAGGGGAGCATCGTAAATGATAACGAGTTTCAAAGTGCTGGTGAAATGGTTTGGAAAATCATTGGAAAGTAGCGTCGACCTGCAAAATTTGCGCCGAAAATCACGACGGCAGCGAGGAGCTTCGAACGAGTTTGAAACATCCAAATTTTCGCGTCGTCAAACCACCAATCTCCTTCCTTGCACTGTAGTTTGCGTCACGTAACGGGATGACAACTCCACAGAACTCCATTCATTTCCCTGTTCTGCTCCATCTGTCCTCTATTCTGCACCACTCTGAAAAACCAAACTTGAATCCTTGGACGCATCAACTTGGTCGGGTGTTTCGTGGCCCACGCACCTCAGTTAATCGACGATGCGTCAGTGCAGATGTCACTGGCCGTCTCTCTCATTCCCCGGAAGGGGAAGAGTGAAGGGAAAGATCGTCGAAATCCCACGTTGGAAATTGACTTCTTTCTTCTAAAGAAACAAGCAATGGAGCGCACACGTAACCATAGCGTGTGAAAAAAAATAATATGGAGAATCATTTGGCTTATAGGGAATATCCTAGATGTATCTTTAATTTTCTTTTGAAAGTCAAGGTGACGTAAGTTAATATGATATAGAAGAAGTCAAATGAGTTTGGAGAAATCATCTGAAATTCCCATGTATCACGAGGTATGTAATATTATAAAAATGACAATTTACCTTAACGTGCATCATGTGTTGCTTGAATAGCACTTCGATTCGCATATTAAATGACTATCCCATCATTTATTTGAGAAAAAAAATTACATTTATTGTAATCAATTCTGACAATATGCTTTGCACTTGTCACCTCGTGAAATCTATGCATCAGATTTCTATTCCCATAAAAGTTGTTCTAAGGTACGAATCAAAACTTGAAAAGAGATCTCGTGGCTAACAAGCAAGCCCTCCTTGAGGCTAGGAAGAGCCATACGTGGAGGATGACATACCTGCCATAGATCTTGTCTTGGCTTTCCTTGATTTGCATTTTAGGCCCCGTTATGAATCATTGCAACCACAATACATCCGATATTGCATCGGCAAGAACACGGTCTTCTAATTCCCTACTAGATCGAGTGATGATAGTCTTTTTTCACACAACATCATGAGATAAGTGAGTTACCTAGAAAAGAGTAGTAGCTTGTAGTTTTTTTTTTTTTGGTCGGTCCTACTCTACGACAAAGTGAGTCATACATGGTGCGGTCACGAAATGACTAATATGTGTCAAGACGAGTAATAGTGAGGTATACAAGACTACTAACTAATTGTTGATGGTGTAAGTTTCAGATGAAGAGTCCTATCTTTGTCATCATAATCTTAATGAGAGTTTAGCGATCTTGTTATCAATAAGTTCTGCTCTAGAGAGAAAATCAGTGACATTTTTTGATTGAGAAACATAACAATCAGAGAAATTTGAAGAAACCTCCAAACCTAGCAAATAGCTAAGTTGCCTAATATCCTCCTTTTGTACCGTCGATTATGATACTGTTGAACAATGGTAATGCCATTATGATCATCGCCAGTTGACACATTTGAACTTACAACCTCCATTTAGAATCTTGGGAGGATTTTGAAAAGTAACGCCTTATGATAGGGATTTGAATCCTTTGCTCCAAGTTGGAAGTTGAATCGGCAAATTAAATTTTGACATTTATAAGTGTTATGGTGACTTATTCTTTGAGAAAAGTACAAACAAAGTCTCAAACTTATTACATTGCACAAATTTAGTCTTAAACCTTTCAATTTTGTCAATTTAATCTTAAATATTTTCACAATTTACCAATTGAATCATTTTGACCAATTTTAGCTGGAAATCATTGACATGGATGACAGCCATCCTACGTGGCATAGCTGGCGCTAACGTGGACAATTTTTATAATTTTAAAAATATATATTTTATATATTTTATATTATATTTTTTTCATGTAAGTAGGTTGTTGGGCCAAAAAAGGAAAAAAGAAGAAGAAAAAGATGATTAAACATTCATGTTAGTGTTAGTCATCCTACGTAGTATGGCTGACATCTATGTCAATGATTTCCGGCCAAAATTGGCCAGTCAAACTTAATTGGTAAAATATGAAAAAGTTTAAGACTAAATTGATACAATTGAAATGTCTATGATTAAATTAACATAATTGAAAGGTGCTAGGTGCGATTCATACTTCTCATTGATAGAATAATACGGGGATCTTACTCTTGTAATTGAGAGTTGTAATAGAAAGGTAGGAGGTGCTAATTATAGTGGAATGCTTTGTTGGATGTAGCCTTACTTTGAGGGCAAATTAGGACAAAACTAGTGTCTCACTTTCTCATTTTCGCCTTTGCTTTTTATTTCATTGTGTTTCTATGTATAATTCTAACAAAATGTTTAGGATTGAATTTGGACAATTGTAATTGATTTGAAACTCTTTTGTATTTTCTCCCTTATTTTTTAGTTAGTTCAAGAACGTAACATTCTTTTCATTGAGGCTCCTAATAGCCTTTACACCGATTTAAGTCCAGATTCATTTGGCACGACCAGATATTTCATGTCAGCACCTATCCCTTTGAAAAGCTGTTGCGTCATGCATTACGACGACGAGCCGACAGAAAACAGTTCAATTCCAATTTGGCTTGGCAACTAAAATGCCCATTACGTTTGATTGTTTAGCTTTTGGAATATCCAACTTGAATTTCTATTAGTAAATGGACAACCTGTCATCGATGAGATCACCGCCTCTCTCTCGTTCTGCGGATGAGCTAGACCACTTCCTGCCAGTACAAGGTCAAAGGGTTATCCAAATTTCATGTTGCACATCGACTTCTTTCTTTTTTCTCTCAGATTGTGTCTTAAGGGGGAGATTCGATTGTCGATAGCGTGAGACATTTCAAAAATCTTTTTTTTTTTAAAAAAAAAAAAAAAAAATTATAGTATCAACTTTCAAATTATTAATTTTTTTTTTTTTTATGTGAAAGCTAAGTTCGTTGCATCATCGGTTGGCACACAAAATCCGGAAATATCTTCTTCTTCTTATTTTCTGCACAATTTATATCCATTGACATTGATATCAATCCAAAAGGAACACTACTCCTGAAGCGTTAAATGATCAAGAGTCATCACATCAATCACGGAACCTATCGAGATGAATTTTAAGGATTTGTATATCGTACACAACTTGAGACGAGGTAGGAGAGAGGTAAATCCAATCATTTTAGGTGAAAATATTGCCGCGGAGCTTGTGCATTATTTTAAATCACAATCCACTTTCGTCATCATTGCTTTGGTAGTTGTAGTTTGAAGGATTGACCAACTATCTATATCTAAGAATAGCCTAGCCACTTTGGGGACTTTAATTCCAAAATATATCTTGTTTTTAATAAATATACCCAAATTATATCTTTTCATAAACTATTTACTAGAATGACTTCTTATTCCCATGTCATATTTGGAGATTGCCTAGTCATCATTTCTTTATCTAAATCACATTCATCTCTTTTAGAAGAGATGCAAGAAAAAATAATGCAAAAAATCGAGTGCCAACACTAAAACAAATTGGACATATTTTATTTTAACTTTTATTAGCTATACACTTCAAATAAGCTTGCTGTGTCAATATTCTTTTTAGGAATTTATTTTTTATTACGTGCCTCCATTTCTCAATCTGGAAATAAAACTATACATACCATAGGTTAATTGTCTTTAAATAAGACGTAATTTTATTTTCCACTTTTCAAAATGCAGTTTCATTGCAATCTTCCAACTAATCAAAATTTTCATTTTACGAGAACTAATCTAATGAGGAAAAATGTATAAGAAATCATAAAAGAAAGTTTGTTATTGATAGACAAAAAAAATCATGATATACACTTTTGGGTACTAGCTAAAGCCTTACCGAAGTTTGGTGGAGATTATATCCACTTTGGTATTATAGTAGGTAAAATTGAAGAAGAAATATATTTTACTTTGGGCTTTGTTAATTTATGACATGATGATTTTTTTTTTCCAAAAGATCGAAGTCACGGTATTTATTTCACTTGAGATTGGGTTTCTCTACTAGTTGCTTTGGGAGTATTCATGTTTGGCATATGCCTACTTTGACCGAGATTTTAAAGATGATTCGACACTAAAATTTGAACTGAGGGACTTTAGAAGACCCTTGGGAAAATGCATCGGCTACCATAACTAATCAAGTAACTTTGGAAGCATGCATAAAAGCTAGTGATGAGGGCTGTCATCTTGCTTGCGAGGGTAATGGCATTATCTGTGAGGCTAGCAAATGGAGTTCTAAACCATCTTCTACTGTGAAGTATGGGAGGAGATTAAATTTGAATTCGAAGTAGTGGAAATAAATTAATGTCTTAATAGAGGTATACAAAATATATTCTAAAATGCATCTCAAAATTTTTATCCATAATTTGAAATTTAAATTTGAAAGTTGGGTAGTTTTCAATGTGTTGCTTTGGTTTTATTATGATAGATTGAACTTTGAGAAAAAAAAATCCTTTAAAGTATTAAAGATGTATCAATTATTTGTGGAGAGAAATAAAATAACTAAGATCAAGAGGGTGATGACTAGACAATCTTCGAGAGTGGCGAGGTTTTAATGAGTCTATTTTGATATATAACTTTAATTGAGATCTATTTTAGGAATTACTTTTTGAAAGAAATCTATTTTAAGGAAGAAAATTTCGAGTCATGGGCATAAATGCGGGAAAGTAAAAAATGTCCTAAACATTTTGTATTTGTGTCAATTTAGTTCATCTGATCATTTTTAATCGAAAAAAAATTTGATTTGATTCCAAGTCAGTGTCAACTAGCGCTAACCTTGATATTGGAGAATAAAACAACGCCATTTCCCTCTCTCAAAATGATGCATTTTAGGCCGGGCCGAACTGCCATGGGCCGCACGATCTATAATCCAGGACTACATCGCTTTGTTGGGCCAGTTGAAGGGAGTTACTATCTGCTTTGAACTGAGACAATTTAATTAGGCGGCCGATTGGGTCGCTAAGGCATATTGAACCGGCTCTCTCCCAACAAATTGGGTGGTTAATCCCCCCCCCAATCCTCTTTGGTTAATTTTATGTATGGACTTAGAATCCTTTTGTAGCTTATCAGTTTCGGGCTAGTAATGAAATGTCGTTAATTTCTGACCAAAAAAAAAAAAAAAGTTCCAAAATGACACACAAATTGATCTTTGCCTAAATCTAAATGAACCTTAGTTTGACCTTGCTAATTTTCCCTAGATTCAATCCCGTCTTGACATTTCCCTCAAGCCAAGTTGTTCTTCTATCAACCGCCTTCATTAATCGAGCCTCCTTTCGCCTAGTGCCTTCGTCCATTGCAATCCTAGACCAACCTATCCTTACGGGTGAAAACCCAATTTTCCCACAACCTAGTTGAGACATGATTCGTCTACACAATCCATAGCAAACATGAGCAAGTTTTGTGGTCTCGATTTGATTGTGTTGTTAGTAGTATTAAGTGAAGATGACGACTCTTATCTTCAAGTCAATGAAGATCAATGTATCTATTCGGGTTCCTAAATTGAGTGTATTGTCTTGTCTTATTTTATATAATTCGTTTGCCTTGGTTTCTTCATGTGTTTTGTTGCTGCTTGGAAGAGAAATATTCTTGCATGCTTCTTGAATCTTGTTAGTCATTGTCATGTATCTTAGATTATGCAATGAATGAGCACGATTGAAATGAAACTACTTAGCCTTTGTTAGCCTTTATTAGCCTTTGTAGCGATAGAAGACTCGTAGTAGTTTTGGCACTAAAATGAGAATACTTAGCATTTGTCATTTGATTTCATTAAATAAGAGTATATATTAAAACATTGAACTACTGGACAATACTATGAGACGGAGAGGATTCAACACTTATGCTTAAGTCAAAATCTCCACATATTGATGGCACTTTAGGTTGCAAAAATGCATTCCTAGGTCGTGGTAATTAGATTGTGCAAGACTAGTAACATCTACTTATGCGTTATTACGTCGTTTCCCCATTATGTGGTTGCTTATAACATACATTGCACGTTTTGTGTAGGGTTGAGATGAGCAACAAGTTAGCATGGGTCTACCTTTTCCATCGTGGAAAATTTTCCCATCGCCCAATGCTTGACTATGTTGGGGGAAAGATTGATTTAGTTAAAGTTGATATCAGTTCGACGAACTATGAAAACTTCATGGAGAATTGAGTAAATAGTAAATTCAGAAAACTTTTTTTTAAACTTCTTAGAAAGTCTATAGAAGATGGGTTGACATACATTTCGAATGAGAGTAATATAGATGATCTAGTTTTCAATTATTTCATCATGAGGCAATTGAGGTATGTGGAGAAAATTTTGTAGCTAGCAACTTACTGGCATCCCTTGTTCCCAAGTCATTTTTGCTGTATCATAGACAAGAAGATGTATGTGACCATATTGATGAATGTTATAAGAGGTTCTTAGTTGTATATGAGAATATAATGATGCCAAATTCGAGGAGAAACATTTTGGAAATAGACTAATAGGGAGCCACATGAACTACTTCCAACTAGCGTGGAGTTTAGAAGACATAAATAGAAATGATCAAGGGAGAAAGGTCATGGCAAGTGGAACTAGGATATCAAGGATATGAATGGAGATGGCATGTCAAACTTGCTTGAAGATAAGACACAACGGTTCAACATGTTTAATTTAGAAGATTTGGTCTACATCATCGTAAACATGATTTTCAAAGCAAACAAATTTGTTTAGTACTTTAATTCCATTGTGTCATTCTTGCTCTATCAATAAGACTCTAAACTGATATATCCTTTGTAGATCTAGAGACATACAGGCAAAGGTGCAAGTGTCAAAAGTTGATTGAAAAGGCAAAAGTGACAAGATGTGGAGGTGGGTTTAGTGTTGATATGTTGCGATTGTTCTCTTCTTTCCTTTTTTTTTTTTTTTTAAACGATGATGGTTTCAATGAAGTGGCATTGATCCATTTGTTTTTTTAATAGATGATGGGATCAATGAAGTAGTGTTGTGGATATATTTGTTTGATCTATCTTAGATGGTTGTTTATATAGCAATTTGAATTAGTGAAGTACTGGGATATTGAACCATCTCTTATAGTAATGAAATGGGTTTGCGCATATGTTATTTGCTCGTTTACTATAGTGTGGATATTTGTTCATGAAGTAGTGAGATAGTATTTTTTTTTCCTTATATTGTACTTCATTGGTCATAATAGCAAGTCATAACAGTAGCAATGATATGTCTTTAGTGTCGAGATCGAGAAATAGATTACATATGAAACTGGAGATTGCAAACAACTTTCACTTCATTTATGTTCATACTCCAACATTTGGACAAATACAAACCATATTAAACACATGTTCTAAAACAACTTACATAACGCAATCAATATTAACACACCTTATGGCAAGTCAATTACATCACTCATTTTCAAATTTCCAAATAACATGTTTCCTAAAATTACTGCACACACACACACACACACGACATAATCAACCAACATTGTCTTCAATGTCGAATTTTGCTTCTTGAGCTTTATTGGATCTTGTTTGACATGTTTCAATTGTGTCTTGAGAGCTCTAGTTTTGGTGTTCATCATCCTTATTGTGGGTCAACACTAGTTTTTCCTCAACATTTCTTTAGTAAAATTTTTTTGACGCACTTCTTGCCAATTGACTAATTTTCGCATTAATACAAATACAAAAGAAAACCGGCCATGATAATAAAACATATATGCATCATTGCTTATTAGTGGGACTGATGTCATCGATTATGATGAATTCATCGATGTCTTCATTAATTGTGATGATTGTAGCGGAAATGTTATTTATGCTTTCAAAATTTAACACATGATTCCTAACCTTTAAAGAAATTCAACAGCAAAGAAGTTAAACAACAATAGCTCAACATATGTCTACAATTCCATGATGCGCCTCATAAAAAAATCTCTACATGCTCTACATCAACATCCGCATTGCCAAATTATTTAGTTTTCATGAACAAATCAAACATATGTCATAGCAAAATTACAAGCTACATCTTATATAAAAAATCAAACCACCAAAAAAACATCAAATAGCATCAACTATATCCAAAACCATGTTTACCAATTGTCAAATGGCATCAGATATATCCAGAACCATCTTCATTGATCAACCACATCATTAATGGAGTTAAACCTGTGTAAATGTCGATAGGAGGTTGAAAATAAGCCAATCCTAAATTTTTAATTAGAACATTGTCTACATCAGCATATATATTGCAAATCTGAGAGTGGGCATTAGGTGAAGGCGTTGGTCGAGCATTGACAAGCGTTGAATGAAGGTGTTGGATGAGCATTAGACAAAGGCATTGGGTAAGTGTCGGCTCAAACTTGGGGCAAAATTTTGAGATCAACTTGGGAAGATCTCAAATTAGGGTTCCTGAGATCAATTTAATATAGTGGAAAGAACCCAGCTATTTTGATTCTTGAGATCTCAAACTCTTTAATTCTTTTTATTAAAGGGAAACAACACCACTTGAGAGAGGGAAATAATGTTGTTTTGCTTTTGGCATCCAAACAAAAATGTATGGATGTACTAAATTGGCAGAAATGCAAAAAGGTTAATAACTAAATTGGCCTTGGTGAAAGATTTAAGGTTGAATTGGATCAATGCAATATGTTTTAATACTTTTCCTGGCAAAAACGACACCTGACATTTAGGAAAATAGCTACTTTTGTCATAAAAAAAAAAAACCTGAAAATAGAATAAAAATAGACAATCAAGAAATGGGAGGCGAAAGAGAGAATTTGAGGACATACACTCTTTAGCTTTCTTCTACTTATTTTATGGATTTCGGTCGAATCTTGATTACAAAAGAAGGAAAAGCTTCATCGAGTCAAAAGCACAATGGAGACAACATGATGACCTAATGGCATTATAAAAAATTCAAAATTATCTCTCAAACATTATTAAATTGGGAAAATGACTAGAAAGATCTCGAAACCACACGATAAAAAGGAAAACTAAGAAATTGAAAGGGCAAAAGAATGGAACAACAAGTAGAAAACGATGAAAAACGTGAGATATTACTTGATAAGAAAAAAAAAACGTGACAGATTATATATGGAATTTAAAACACGTGTATGTTTGAGAAATTATATGAATTCATCGAAATGCAAACATGCATTCGGTTGGATCAATAAAATTGATGAAGTTAGATACAAGAAAATTAATGTCGGACATTATCTTAGTAGACACCAAATAAGAACGTAGTATCTTTAGGGCACTTCACAAATCCACAAATAGATAAAATTTCTAATGTTCAACATATCAATTTTAGTTTTTGCACAATGTCTATCGATGTTTAGGAAATTACACTTTTCAACCACTATTAGGTTGCTTTTATGGATTCTACAAAAATAATCTTCTTTAATCCATCGTTATCACATGTATTTCATCATAATATTTGTGTGAAGTTTATGCGAAACCACGAACTTCTTCTTGAAAGCTTGAGGCCTCATTATTTTTTCTTCGGTGATTTTCTCATTAATTTACATGTTTGGTGGGAATTATTCACAATAGATTAGACATTTAAGGAGCAAAATGCAATTGACACAATAAACTCGATCTTGAAAGCAGCTCGACCAAACGTACTCACAATTTCCATTTCTATTGACAAACTTCTTTTTCATGAACCAAAAGATAAAAGAAAGTGGAAGTCAAAAGCAGTCTTTGTTCCCCTTTTTTGGGGAAAGTTTAAAAGAAAAAGTCTTAAACTTATGGTATTGATGTCAATTCAATTATAAACTTTTCAATTAAGCCAATTTAATCCTAAACATTTTTTTTTTTTTTTGCATCTTGCTAATTAAGTTCTCCCAGCCAATTTTGATTGGAAATAGTTGATGCAGATGTCGACCGTCGATCATGCTACGTGGCATGACTGGCACTGATATGAAAATTTTTAATAATATTTCTTTCTTTCTTTTTTTCCATGCATTTTTGGCTTGAACATGTCTCTAGATCTGGGCAAGGGCTGTCTCTTGCAATTGGCAGGGTTCCAATAGCCTCACCCAGGGCCTTCGTGGCCTTGAGGTAGCCCTCGCCCAAATTTGGAGAGGGCTTGCCGGCTAAATTGATAGGAAAAAAGAAGAAAGAAAACATATAATTGAAAAAAAATGTAAAATTTGTTTACATCAATGCCCGTCTTGCTATGTAGAATGACTAGTGTCCACATCAATGATTTTTTTCGACCAAAATTGATTGGAAGAACTCAATTGACCAATTGTGAAAAAAAAAATATTAGGATCAAATCGGTACAAATGAAATAATAAGAACCAAATTGGCACAAATACAATTGCAAGCTCGCACCGTTGCTCATTGCCCTTGCCCCCATGAAGCCGAGCTGCCCTCTTCACGCCGATGCAGTCGCCGGTCTCCGTCCGCGAGCCCCGACGCTCGCGCCGCCACAACGCTAAGCCCCGCCGCGCCGCCCGCAGCTTGCGAAGCCGTCTCGCGCCCCATAGCCACGACGTCGTACCACCGCGTCGACCCTCTTGCGACTCTAGCTGTGACGCCTCAACCCCGACGACTGCGCCCCTGAAATCCCGAAGCCGCGCTGATCCAGCCATCGAACGTCTCGCCGTGCCTGCACCATCGCCGATTCGCCTTAGCCGCGACCACCTTGCTCAAAGCTCCACCGGCGTCCATCCGTGCTCCCCTGTTCTTGCTGCGCGCTGCCCTGACATCGGAGCCCGCTGCTTCCGATCCGCACAACCCAACGCCGGCGGCCCTCCGTCCTGTTCGTGGCCGCACCCAGACCCACGACCCATCTCGTCGTCGCCGCCCAACAGCCCCCGACACTGTCCAGCCCTTGCCAGAGGTTCGAGCCGCTGCTGCCTCGCCAGATGCCGAGCCTCTGACTGCCTGCACCCCTACTCAGCCCGCGCTGACTCGCGACGACCAGGTGCCCTTATAGCTCCCACCGCCTCGCCTTAGCCGCTCGCCAGCCTCGCATCCGTTGCTGCCTTTCGCCAGAGCTCCGATCGTCGGCAACCCCCTGCCCGGTGTCGACGAATTTGCTGCCCCTCCATTTTCCTTAGGTTGTTCATTTTTCTTTTATTTTTATTTTTCTTATTTTATGTTATTTTACTTTACTTTTAGTTAGTTTTATTATTATTGTTTAAGTTTGAATATTGTGAGGTGACTTTTAGGTTATGGATATTGTAGGCATTACTGACAGGAGTTATCCCTAAAATTATTGTAATTATTAATTTGACCCGTAAGATGTCGGGTCATTTTTTAATTATATTAATTCTTGGGATTTGTTGATAGCATATTAGTTGTTGAATCAATATAATTATTAATTTGATCCGTAAGATTTCGGATCAAATTTTTAATTGTTTTGATTTCTTGTCGTGATGTTCGGGGTTAAAAAAGTAATTTGATCTCGTGAGATAACAAGTTATTTTTCGATTATTTTAATCATTTATTTGTTGAATATCTTGATTGTTTAGATTTAATGCTTGTTTTGGAAAATCACTAAGAAAAATAAAAATAAAAATATTTGAATTAGGATTCAATTTGTTTTAGAATATTTCTTGTTATCTTGCATAGAGATTTTATTTCGAATTTAAAAATAAAAAATAAAAAATGCATTCATTTAGGATGTTAGTTGCATGTTTAATTACGTGGCAATTTTAAATTTCGAATAATATCATGCATATGTCATGTAGAATTAGGGCATGCTCTGCACGTCATTGCATATTAGATAAGATTGCATGTTTAATTTTAGGTCTAGATAGATCTTTAGATAAATTGCATGATTGATCATTTTTTTTAAATGCATGTTTAGAAAGCATTTAGAATAGATAGTATTTCACTTTAGTTTGATTTTCATTTTTAGTGGTCTTAATTATGAATTTTCGTTAAATAAAAAAATAAAAAAATCATGTGCATGTCATATAAAATTAGATTCATGAAAAGCACATCATATAGAATTAGGTTCATCAAATGCACGTCATTTAGTTTTTATTAGGTTCATTTAATTAGAACTTTCCCGTCATTATACTAAGTCATTTAATAAATGTCGTGTGACATATAGCTCGCATATGAAATTGCATGATGCATGTCATTTTAGTTGAAATAATTTTGTGTGTCATTGCATCGCATTGCATGTCATTAGAATTAGGTCATTTAGATTGCATTTAATTATTGTATTTCTTCATGTCACATAGTTTAGGTTGTGTCACCATGTTATATTAAATTATTAGCATGCATTGCATGACTTTCATTAAATAAAGTTAAAACAAAAAATTAAAATTGCGTGTTAATTATAAATCATATCTAGGATTATCGATGTGAATTCTGATTTAACAATGCAGATGCTTTCGTTGCTTTGAGGTAAGTTCTGTATTATTTTATTTGCTTTCTTGAGTGTTAAATTGGTGGTTTGCGCACCCGCATGATCGCCTCACACGTTAGGAAAATGGATTAAAATCAAATCAAGCTGCCTGCAAAATATTTTTTGAAAATTAAAAAGAAATGGTACCGAAAAGGCACTAGGATAGTCTAGTGTAACCAAGTCCTCGTACATTTAGTCTCTCGGGTTCGTAGGAGTAAAATAATTCTCCCATTATTTTACTTAGATGTCTAATCGACCTATCCTAAACCGATTAGTGGCGACTCCTAAATAACAATATTTTGCATGTTAAAACCCTAAGTCGCGATTTTGTATGGATTTGGGAGAGCCCGAGCTAAGCTTAAAGACTTAGTAATCCATTAACCTAATTTCAGGTGGTGCACCCGAAAAATTGGGTTGCGACAATCACGTTTGACACTATCCTCAAAATTTTTAATCCAAACCATTTTCTTTTAATTTTTTAATAATTGTATTACTTTTTTCTTTCTTTTTTTCTTTCTCTTCTTCTTCAAGCTTTAGTTGGTCACTAACCTTCTCTAGGTCGGCGACTGGCCAAACGAGGATCGGCGACCTCATTGGAGCATTGCCAGCCCCTACGAGGCCGCACCTAGCTAATCCTCATCGACGGTTGGGCGAGCTCAGTTGAGGCTCAATCAAGCTCGCCTAGTTGCCGGTGGGGCTCGACCTCGCTAGATCTAGGTGAGATCGAGTCTCGCCTAGCCAAGGCTTAGCCGAACCTCACCTAGCCAAATGAGGCTTGCCGATGGCTAGGCAAGCCTTCAGCGAGCTCGTTAGATTTTGCTCTGGCCTAGCGAGCTCACCAGACCTTGCTCGACTGGTCGTTGACAATTGGCGAAGGTGGATAATGGTGGCGACGGTGGCTAGCAATGGTAGTGGAAGAAGAAGAGAGAATGAAGAAGAAGAAGAAAAAAAGAAATTTGAGTTAGTTTGATTCTAAAATTATTCTCGAAAAAAAAAGCAACATTTTTTTTTTTAGTTTATTCTGTTTCAAATTTGTTCCAGAAAATAAATTCGTTCCTTTTCAAGAATAAAATATTCATCAAACAGATTTTTGTTCAAAATATATTTTCGAGAATAAAAAAATAAAATCAGTTATTATTTGGTAGGTTATCAAATGCGATTCTCGTGTCTGATCTAATGGCCCCATTAGCAAGTGGCCGTCGGTAGGCTCCTTTCTCTTAAAAGCTGGGACGCCATGAAGTTCGAATTCACACGATCAACGGTCGAGCAGGGACATGTGTTTTATGGCGTACATAAAGCGGCCATTGGTCAGTAAGCTCTATCTGCCAACGAAACACTGACAACCGACAAGTCCTGGGGGGAACAAGGCAATCTGGTGTGGGATCTACCCTGAATGGCCTGCGACTTCTCCGCCCAACGAACGGATCGCTTCTTATCTTTTTCCGCCGTCAGGGTCAAACGTCCCCACCTCGGGAAGAGAGAGAGATGGAATGCGCAGAATCGTTCGTGGACACGTTTCAAACATGGCTTAGCAAACTGCAGATACAGTGATTTGAGAGAATCGAGGTGCGCAGAGCGGGTGTCCGAGCGACAGGCCCCCACCCAACTTGCCGAGCTTTGTTCGGAGATTAACGTAACGGGACGCTTCAAAAAAGAACAAAACAGAAAAGAAAAGAAAAAGAAAAGGACTCCGGTGGTTGAATTATCGCGAGCCGATAACAATTGGGATCACAAGAGATTGAAATGTGGGCGGTTCATTGAAAGTTTTTGAAGTGTTTGTAAGGATTGACATTTTGTGTGGATGATATGATGATAAATATGATGCTTTTGAGATGGTAGATTGGCCCTTTGAGGAATTATAGAAAATGCTTATTATAAAAGTAGCTAAGAAAAAATAAATAATAAAGGTGAGAAGTTGTCTAGAAACAAGCGATCTTAAAATCCGGTGACTTTCTTTGCACAAATAGAATATATCCCGTTATTCATAACAATATGATTTAAGATTTACTTATGTTTAGTCGAATTTTCTTGATGAATTGAACTTACTTGAGACATTTCTAGTTTCATGATTTTTCATTACATTGAGTATCCATATTTTTTCGAGTGAAATTAAAATTGAACAACTATAAATAACTCTTGGCAAATATAAGTTACTCAAATAAATTATATAATGAGTGAATAAAAAAAAACTTTTCAAGTTGTCAAGCTGGTGCATGATTAGCACAAGGGTTTTGTGCATTTGTAACAACTCCATTTTTTCCATTCAACGAGATTTCTCTCCTTCCACATAGGAAATTTGAAGTTTTATAAAGTCCTCTCCTTAAAATAGCGATGTCCCGTAAGTGCCGACACATGTATTGCCTCATGATACTAACTCTGTTTAATGTGTGGTCCGATCTATGAACCTAGACTATCCACAAACCACGCATTTGCTTAAAGGGTTCCTTTGCTTCGATGCCATCTATAACGGCTTAGTCGATTTTAGATGGACTTAAGCCCTTCAAGAAGAGCACTTGAAGTAAGCACTCGAGTTTGTGATTATTTGGGAATGGATCTTATTTATAAATAACTAGGGTTAATGCAAGTGCTACTTTCACGTGCATAAATTAGGTAATTGTAAGCATTAAGATGAGTGTTTATGTATACTAGGCGGGTACAAGATAGAGAAAGTAAAGGTAATTTGTAAATCAGAAAGAAAATGAATGGTTTTGTATGAAATGGGTAGGCATGAGACAGGTAGTTTAGGAAATCTAAAGGTGAGACAAAAATATGTGTTTTCCCTTATGTACATAAATGGACATCACAGGAGCTCGTCTGATATGGAACTCCGGGCTTCACGATGCACAATACGATACGTTTGGGTTGGGTCCACATAGCGATAGCATTTAAAAGTTACATTAAAGTAAAAATAGGGCATGATTAAAGTTGGCGACGCCTTACCATGCTGTTAATTGACTAAGTTAATAATAGAATTGATCCTTAAACAAGGAAGGTACAAAAAATTACTTCTTTTCCCAAACTTTCATATTCTATTCTGCAGCTTCTTGCGTTGGCCCAAAAATGAATTCTTTCTCTTAAAGTCATCACCTGGCTCTGACTATATTATAAGAAAGATTCCTGTTTCGCTCCCTTAACAAGCGATTATATTTAGATTCATCATGTCATTCGGTGAGGAATTCCCAATAAACTTTCCATATGCTCATGGTATTACTCTTTTGAAGAGGAATTGTCAATTTTGTAAATTCTACATGTATAAAATTGTGTACGTGTCATCGTTGCACACATACTTTTTCTTATAGTAATAGACAAAGCAGAAAAAAGAAATATGCAATCCTTAAAAATGAATAAATTTTTGTTATACTACATTTGTAGATTGTGGTCCTATTGCCAACTATCTAGGGCGTGCATGATAAAATTTCTATTTCTTAATTTCTCTGTTTCTCTGTTTCCCGGAACAGGTTTGGAACAGAAATCTGTTTGGTAACATAATTTGATTTCTCTATTTCTGAAACAGATTTCTATTCCAGAAATAGAGAAATCGAATAAATCAGAAGCTGAAATTTTTAACTTCTCAATTTTTGAAATAGAAATAGAAATTATTATTTTTTTTCTCCATTTGGGCATCCTTCTTCGTTCACAGGCTTTTCTATTTGGCCGTTGCTTCTCCTTCTCCTCTCAACGCTTCAATGAAACGTGCAAGACCAGGTCCCAGGATGTTGATGACTTCCTCGTTTTGTTTGGTTTTTTGGGTGTGTTTGGGTTTGGCATTGCGGGGGTTGATGGTTTGGGTTGAGCTGTGCGTTCACTAAATTTGTTGGGTTTCTTTTTGACTTCGTTGTTGTTGTTGTTGTTGTTTTGGGGTTTTCAGATGCTCAATTCTCAAGTTACGACGGTGCAACACATGGCGTGAGAGAAGGCTTATGATATTGTGAGTTGACTTCTGCTGTTTGTCCTTAGTTTTGACAGTGTAAATTGCCTATGAAATTTTTAAATTTTCTCAGTATTAATATGCGAGTTAGTGTATCTCAAATAGCATCATTGTTGAAGATTCCGTTCTTGGATGAGGAGGTCACAAACAACAGCTCTTTCCAGCGTAAGGTTTGCAAGCTTTTTTGAAAAAATTGTTGGACCCAGTTCTTCATCGCCCGAGTTAAGCTGCTTTCTTGCTTCCATCTTATATTTAAAATGATATGGCAGAATTAGAGGAGGCCTTTCTTTGTGAACTTCAATGGTTTCATCGTCCAATTATCTTATTTTCCTGTCATTTGAGTTGGCTACTCGAAGTTCCGGTATTTTAAGGCAATTCTCTCCTACTGTTTTTTTGTTCTTCATATGGTATTGAAGATAATGAATTGGTTTAATTTTTATGGGCATATTGTCCTCATATACAATATGCCGGAAATTCCATGAAACTGTATTTTCAACTTTTGTAATGTATTAGTATTATTTCGACTATTATTTTGTATTTGAGGATTTCCTATGTTGTTATCTAATCAATTTTTATTCCTAGAAATAGAAATTTTATTTTGTTATTAAACAGATTTCTGTTCTAGAAATAGAAATTTTGAGTCGTTATCAACGGGTTTCTTTGCTCAGAAACTTGTCCGGGGAATAGAAATTGAGAAATCAATTTCTAGCCAGAAATCAATTTCTAGAACAGAAATTTTGTCATGCGCGCCCCTAGTCTAAGTAGTTTGAAAGTTTGGATATGACATTGTTCTACTTGTGGTCCTTTCCTAAGCTAGCCATCTAAAAGGTAAGTCTCAAGAGTTGGGGAAATTCTTCAGGAGTCATTTCAAGATTTGAAGGTAGCTACTTTGTAAAGCTTTCTTTTCTTTCGTTCTTTCTGTTTGCTCGGCAAACCATGTACCGTATCTACAGTAATTTTGAAAGTTGTATTTTCCATTGACAATGATCAACTCAAAAGACTCATGCCATGTGAAAAATTATTTATGCTATAGAATAACCCTTTTATTTCATTCTTGATGCAGGAGCATCAGACTTAGCTACATCAACCCACTCAGCATCATTCAAACCAAGAAATTTGGGTGTAAAGTTATTTGATAAAGTCTTTGGGTATTTATCTTCTGGTCAAGGTGAGAGCATGGATTTTGCAAGGCTGAGGACTCAAGAATACAAGTCCCCAAGTCATTAAATGCTTCTTTATTTTCTTAGAAGTCTTTATTATTATGTAAGTTTCAAGAATCAAAGTTATGAGTTCTTAAGTCCTTCATGTTAGGCTAGTTCCCATGTCTATTTACTATTTTTCTATTTCCTAAATTGTATTCCTCTTATAAATAGAGGAACCCTCTCCATTGTAATGCATAATGGATTTAATGAATGAAAATAGTTAAGATTTCCTCAACATAAACAAATATCTTAGGAGAGTGAATCTCTATTTCAGTCTTTTTATCCTTGGAAAGTGGATTACTTCTCGGTGATAAGTCAAGAAGCCCTTTATCCTCCACTAGTAGATTTTCCTTTAGGCCCTGGTGGTGGGTTTTTCTTATTCTAAAGTCCTTTATCATTGGTAGGTGGTTCATTCTTTAAGTCTTGGTGGTGTACTTCATTTATCCTGATTATCATTCTTGGTCCTTGCATTTGCATTTCATCCTTCGACAACCATTCCCATACATGTAACCACAAAAATCCCTACAACCCAGAATCACTTGCCTTGGAGAGTGGATTACTCCTCCGTGGTGAGTCAAGAAGCTTTTTATTCTCCGTCGGTAGATTTTCCTTTGGGCCCTAGTGGTGAGTTTCTCCTATCCCGAAGTCCTTTATCCTTCACGGTGGTTCATCCTTTAAGCCTTGGTGGTGACTTCATTTATCCCGATTATCATCCTTGGTTGGTTGCGCATCACTTATACCTTGGTAACGATCGTTTTCTATCCTTGCATTTGTACTTCATCCTTCGACAACCATTCCCATACTCCATCCCTATACACGTAACCACAAAAATCCCTACAACCCAGAATCACTCGCCCATGCATGCATCAATTCTTGAGAAAAAAGAAATGTATCCCTAATATTGAAAAACATATTTTGACTTATGCCAATTAGTAATATGGATTTGATATAGTTGACTAAAAACATATGCTTGTTATTGCGAAACAGTGATTCTTCCTAGATTATCCAAACGATGTATTCTAAGTCATTCATTTGGGATTAATATAACTTTAGATGTTGATTATAATTTCCCATTGATGTCCCGAAACATAGCTCCGAATCGGTCATAGCACATGCCTAGAATAAATAAATGACCATAAAATTGGGTGTGGTGTACAAATCAATTGGTTTATACCTACCACTATGTAATTCCGTCACATATATGTTATAGCTATGTACCATTTTGATTGAAATGTGAATTACAAGTATGATAGCTATTACAGCAGGTAAAAAATGCATTGTATGCAATACCCAATTGGAGATTGCTTTTAAGTATCAACCTACTTCCTATATAATTCATGAGATTACGGTGCGCTTTCCTAAGCTACCTATCATTTGCTTTACGAAATCAAATGTTCACTCTCCAAGCTGGCAATAGAAAGCTGCACATGGAAGAGCAATTAATGAGAATGAAATAATTCTCTTTTTTTTTCTCTCTCTCTCTCTCTCTCTCTCCCTGTCTCTGTTTTTTTTTTTCAGTTTACCGGCGGAGAAAATTATTTTGAACTCTTCCTTAGTATTCCTCTAAATTTCCCGAGCATCAATTCTCTGGTAAATACAGCTCTTTTGGTCGTTTCTTCGCATGTACACATTCAAATAATGCCATTTGATTTAGCCTATTTCAACGGATGCTTAATTCTTGAGAAGATAACGGTTGAATCAAATGAGAGTATTCCTCAGTATTCCTCTAAATTCCTGAGCATCAATTCTCTAATCAATACAGCTTTTTTGGTCATTTCTTCGCATGTACACATTCAAGTAATGCCTTTGATTGAGCATGTTTCAACGGATGCTTAATCCTTAAGAAGATAACAATTGGATCAAATGAGAGTATTTTTTTTTTTTTTTTTTTTTTTGTCTATTGATCATACCAAAGTTTATATTACTAGGGCCGCATGACCTCATGTTGAGCAACTTATTTGTTTTCCCTGCCTTGAAAATGAATCACAAGTTAAATTCAATGAACCTGTCTCGTCAAAAATTGTGCGACTTAGCATGCGATAGGTCTAGTTGGGGTCCTACTCAATGCCTCACCTGGGTTTTGTGGTTTTAGGCTCATAATCGACCTAGGTCATGTAGCCTGAGGCGAGACAAATCTCATCGAGATCACGCCTTCTCCAAGATTGTTTATAAGAAAGCAAGGAATCACGTTGCATCCATAAAGGTTTCATCAATTAATATAGACAAGCAAGCAATGTACATCAAAGGATGGTCACAATATGGGAGTTTAAGTGGTTGAATCCCCTAAAAAGCTTTAATGGATTTATCTATCATGGTAGAATTAGATATTACAGGTGCTTGAGATGACACAACATATAAATTGTGTATTTTTTTTTTTAAAGAACATGAAAATATCGAAAATTCACCCACCCGCGGTGGACGAGTTGGTTCATGCTTTGACCTCTCATCCGAGAGGGTTGAGGTTTGAAACTTCTCGCCCCCATTACGCGACTTAAGTGGGGTGCCGTGGGAGGTGGACCCTCACGCTAGTGCCCCCTCTGGATTTACGTCGTTGACTACCGGCTGTACGACGATTCCCGGGTCATCAAAAAAAAAAAAAAGATCGAAAATTCTCATACTGCATGAGCTCTTGCTCAATCTAAGCAACCCTAAATGGTATGCCATGGACAAGCTTGAATCACAGTTTCCAAGAGTGTGCATTGGTCCTGATCCAATTTAAGAATTACATTCGGGTAGTTCTGGATGGTTCTAGATTCCAGATTTTTGGAATCGTGAATAACCAATCCAGTTCCATACGTGGAATCGGACTGGCTAATATTTCTTCAATTTTTTATATCTTTTTTATTCTTAAATAAACCCTCAATAGTAAATTAATTTTTTTTCTTTTAATATTAGGAAATTCTCACTCATAGAGAATAGAATAAACAGAAATGAAGAAGAAATAACCAATTCGGAGACCGACTATGATAACCGGTTCGGTCCAATCTGGTTTCATGACCAACGAGGTTGACTCCTCGTTTTACGAATGGAGAACCAATCCTGTCCGATCATCACTTTTCTTTCAGTCCCCTCACCTGACGGCAAGAAGAAGAACCAGAAACGCAGCAAAAAAAATAACTTCCAGATACCTGCCACGTCATCCTGCCCTCCTAGCTGGATCTATCAGCAACCCCCCCTCCGCCGTCCGCCGCCGTTTTATTTATATCTCTGCCCCGCCCCTTCTCTCTCTACCCCACTCTCTTCATTTTTTCTTCTACACACTTCCATTATTTTCAAACGATCTCTGAACGGTTATTCAACCTCCCTTGACCGCCGCCCTCCGTCGCAACCGATAAAACCGCCCGTCGCTTCTCGCAGCCCGGAAAGCAAGAGATAGAGAGAGAAAGAAAGAGAGAGAATGACCTCCTCCTTGCTCGCCTCTCTCTCCTCCCTCGCGCCCTACCTCTTCTCCCTCCTCGCCCTCCTCGCCCTCCTCGAGCAGGTCTCTTACATCATCAAGAAGCGCTTCCTCCCCGGCCCGCCCCTCGTCCTCCCCTTCCTCGGCAGCGCCGCCCGCCTCGTCGCCGCCCCGACCGCCTTCTGGGACCGCCAGTCCCGCCTCGCCGCCTCCTCCCCGCTCGGCATCTCCGCCAACTACGTCGTCGGCCGCTTCATCC
The DNA here is from genome assembly GCA_014182395.1 of Eucalyptus sp. ANBG9806169. Classification (NCBI taxonomy): domain Eukaryota; kingdom Viridiplantae; phylum Streptophyta; class Magnoliopsida; order Myrtales; family Myrtaceae; genus Eucalyptus; species Eucalyptus sp. ANBG9806169. The sequence goes on along the minus strand of CM024576.1, from coordinate 2,994,777 downwards.
TCTTCATCCGCGACACCGAGCTGTGCCACCGGGTCTTCGCCAACGTCCGCCCCGACGCGTTCCACCTCGTCGGCCACCCCTTCGGCAAGAAGCTCTTCGGGGAGCACAACCTGATCTACATGATGGGCCAGGACCACAAGGACCTCCGCCGCCGCATCGCCCCCAACTTCACCCCCAGGGCCCTCTCCACCTACACCTCCCTCCAGCAGATCATAATTCTCAGGCATCTCAAGAGATGGGTCGATCTCTCGTCGCCTCCGGCGGCGGCCGGAGAGCAGCCGAAGGCCATCGCGCTCCGGCTGCTCGCCCGTGACATGAACCTCGAGACCTCCCAGACAGTCTTTGCTGGTAAGACAGGGCTCCGTGGATGATGTTATGGACAATGACAGATTATGAAAAAGGCAGTGCTTAGTATATGATTTTCCAGGGACGATTGATGAAATCTATGCCAACTTTTATGTCCTTCCCTCTAGCTAAAAGTTTGCGGACTTTTTCCGTTCGCGAACTTTTTCCCCGAATCTTATCCCTACTAATTTAAGCTTTTTGCGTATGTCACGACTGCGGACGTGGATAACGACATTGCAGCAGCAAGTGCCCGTAACTTTCTTTTTTGTTCCGGTTCGATTTTCTCGACCTGTGATTGACTTGATGTCACCTTCGCCGGATGGCAGGGCCGTACCTGAGCCAAAAAGCTCGCGAGAGGTTCAATGTGGACTACAACCTCTTCAACGTGGGGCTGATGAAGCTGCCCTTCGACCTCCCCGGGTTCGCGTTCCGGAAGGCGAGGCTCGCCGTCGACCGGCTGGTGGAGACGCTGGCGGGGTGCGCAGGGAAGAGCAAGGAGAGGATGGAGAGAGGGGAGGAGCCGTGCTGCCTGATCGACTTCTGGATGCAGGAGACGGCGAGGGAGGCCGGCGCCGCGAGGGAGGCGGGCGAGGCACCGCCGCCGCACTCGGGGGACCAGGAGATCGGCGGCCACCTCTTTGACTTCTTGTTCGCGGCGCAGGACGCGTCCACCTCGTCGTTGCTGTGGGCCGTCACGCTCCTTGACTCGCACCCGCAGGTTCTTGCCAAGGTCAGCTTCTTTCCGCCCTCGGTGTTTTCTGTGACCGCAACGTCTAACGTTTGAAAGGAGAAAAAGACGGTCATGGTTAAAAAGAAGAGAAAGCATATGACTCCTTTTTGGGGTGTGAAAATAGTGATGGTTAATACTTGAAAAAAAAAAAAAAAAAAAAAAAAAACCTCAAATTGATGTTAGTTTTTATTAAATTTTACTATTAAATTACTGGATTAGATGATATGCGATAGTTAACAAGCATATTAATTTGAAATTTCATCATCTGTTTGCCATAGATATGCTGATTTGAGGTTTTTTGTGATATTAATTCAATTTAACGAAAACTAACTAATGGTAAATTTATTATAAATGTGTCGGTTTAGGGTTTTGGATGTTATAAGTGTATCGGTTTACAATTTTTTGTGATAAAAAAATTTGTGAAGTAAATTTGTCACAAGTGTACCGCTTTGGGGTTTTCATAATATTAACTCAAATAGTTTTTACTATGTGACAACATGGCAACTTCTATGGTTCATCGAGATCATATCATAATTTTCACCCGTTGTAATTTCGTGTATTTTTGGTGATTGTATTATAAAATTTCACAAATACATGGAATAATTCGAGAAGTGTGTGATCATTTATTTTATGACAGCCATCGATTTCTTAAAAGACAGTCACTAGGACAAAGATGAAGTCATTGTTAGTAACAAGGCACATGTACTTTATTAGCCGACTACACCGGTGTGATCCTGAAAATTAGCCGGTGTGTTTGGGATGAAAATCCATCTCACCTAATAAGAGATTAATTAGTCGGGTGCTCAAAGATCTCCTTAGGTTCCGTGGGCATTCCATCAATTTATGGTCAAAGATATGTTTTTATCTCTAGCCGATAAAGACATATAATGGAAAATAGATGCGCAATGATCATGGGTAGAGAATTAGTCAAAAGATGCTGCAAGGTTCACAAGTTATTTGATTTTAGACTTGTTAACATTAGCTCGGTTGATTATATATAATCTGAATGTGTTTTGTTAACATAACAGCTTTTGAACTATTATACGAATAACATAAATTCTAAAAAGAATGTATCTCATAGTATTTTTTAATTAATTTATTATTTTTAGTAAAAATAAATTGTCGTAGTCATAGTGAATTAAAAAAAAGATTATATAAACATTTCTCCCTCAAATCCAGACATCTTTGATTTAAGTATTGGGCCCCGTTGATGATTAATCTTGACAAGTGTTATGTTATGATTTGAATGTTTTTTATTATATAATATTTTACGATAATTGGTGCAGCTTCTTGGTCAAACCCTCTTTTTATCTCCAAGCTCATCAATGTAATCATTAATTTACGGAGACAACGCCATCATGTCGCTTTCTAACGTTTCCTCCCTCTCGACCAATCCCCACGCTCTCCTCTCTTCTTGCGACAGGTGCGCGAGGAGGTCGCCGGAATCTGGTCGCCGGATTCCGATGCGCTGATCACCGGCGACCAACTGAGGGAGATGAAGTACACGGAGGCGGTGGTGCGTGAGGTGCTGCGGTACCGGGCCCCGGCCACGATGGTCCCCCACATCGCCGGGGAGGAGTTCCGGCTGACCGACACCTACACAGTCCCCAAAGGCACCATCGTCTTTCCCTCGGTGTTCGAGTCCTCTTTTCAGGTAGGATTATTAGCGCCGGTCCCGTCAGCATCTTCATATTTGTTACGAAATACTTATTAAGCATATTTTTATTAAGATATTACATTTTTCAGGTAGTGATTACTTATGTCACACGAAAAAATTATAAAATTCCTTCAATTAGTTAATTAATATGTACTATTATAGCATTATATAACAAAATTCCTTTGTCATTTAGTGAGTTGGTCAATGCACCGATTCTTGTCTATTATATATTAATCGTGACCATACCAAATCATTTCAATTTTTTATAATATGGTAGACCAATAACTTCTTGTGGCAAATTAGGTAAGTTAGAATGTTCTTTTTTTTTTTTTTTGACGACCTTTTTTGTTCCAAATCTATTTTTTTGTTCTCGGTAACACTTTTGTAAACAATAAATAAACAAAAAAAAACTTGTTTTTGTTTACGGAACAAAAATTAGGAAACATTTTTGTGCAGGGGTTCACGGTGAGCCAAAGATCGGTTTGACCCTTGGCGAGGCTCGGCCTCGCCGTGGCCGGGTGAGGCCACGGCCCTCGTCGGCCGGTCGCCATGGGCAGCGCCGCGACCGGCCAAAAGAAGAAAAAAAGAAAATGAAAGAAAATAAAAATAAAAATATTAAAAAATTAAAAGAAATAAAAAAGATCGATTCTCAGAGGAGCGGCAGGAGCACCAGATCCACAAGAGGAACTTCTTGGCCTTTGGGGCGGGGGCCCACCAGTGCGTGGGCCAGAGGTACGCGCTGAACCACCTGATGCTCTTCATTGCGATGTTCGTGATGCTGATTGACTTCCGACGGGACCGGACGGACGGCTGCGACGACATCATGTACGTCCCCACCATCTGCCCCAAGGACGATTGTCGAGTCTTCCTATCGAAGCGATGCGCCCGGTTCCCTCAACTCTCCTTGCAATGACCCCAGGCCAAAAGGTCGAAAATGCCCCGCCGGCGTCAAGACCCGCCAAAGAAGTGTATAAAAAGCGGTTGGATTCGTGGGTGGTGCAGTGATTGTTGGACTTCTCAAGGGTGTTTCAGTCAAATGAAGCTCAATGCTTTATCAATTTTTTAATTGTTTATTTATGTAAGTATTTTAATTTCGTCTCTAATTCTGTGGGCATTTCCATACATTGCCTTGACAGGTAGGATTCTATTGGAGGGGAGTGGCGTGGTGGTATTGATTGGCTTGTGTTGATGTGTGGGGACATTGGAATTATCAATTGAATTGATAAAAAAAAAAAATTGTTTCTTTCCCCCTTTTCTTTTTCTTATTTTAAATTTGGATAAGATTGATTACATTTTTTGGGGAAAAAAATAAATAGGAAATTGTAAGGTAGGCTGTCGATGCAACGGTCGTAGCTGACAGCTCACAGGACGAGCTGTCATATGATTGGTCTGCTTTTTCTTTTACTGCTCTTTTTTTTTTTGCCATTTTTGTTCTGTCGGAAACCGTTGGGAGGAGCTGACGTGGCTTTTGTCTCGTATCCTGTCAGAGCCCACACGCCTGCACGAAACGTGGGAGAGCCCACGCCGTCGGATGTGTGGGGTGGATCGCAGAGGGCCCACTTCTGTTTCTTTTAACAGCGCTTTCCAACCAATACAATTATTTGCATCGGAAATTTCACTAAGAGGAGGGAGAAAAGAAATACTGACATTTTGGTCGTTAAGGCCATCTGCCGGCCAAATAGAATCAGACTTTATTCTTTTATTCTTTTGAAATAAAAAAAATAAAAATCCATTTGATATATATATATTTTTTATTTTCAAGAATAATTTTGAAATAGAATCAATAAGTAAAAAAAAAAAAATCGTTTTTTATTTTTATTTTCGGGAACAACTCCAAAATTAAGCCTTTTTTTTTTTTTTTCTCTCTTTTTCTCTTCTTGTTCTTCTTTCCCTAGCCGGTCTAGCCACCGTAAGAGTGGTGTCGCCCGGCCATGGTGAGGCCGACCTCGCAAGGCTCGACCTCATGGTGGCTGAGTGGACGATCCTTGCCGGTGGCTGGTGAGTATATGTCTTTATTTTTATTTTTTTTAACCTACTTTTCCATTTAAAAAGTAAAAATGAAATACGAACATAGCCGTGGATGTTGTCGTTATATCCCACGTGACTCTTGATAAAATATTTAAAATATGATAAAATATTAACTGTATTTAAGGATACTGAAGAATACATTTTTTTTTTTTAGAAAGGAAAAGAAAAAACAAAATATGACAACTCATTGCCGTTGCCACTTGAAGGAGTTGAGGCCCTTCGCCACTTGCAACATTTGGGGGTGTGTTGTTAGGGTCATGAAACGCTAGTGAGTAAGGATGAGCAATTCTAGGTTTTGTGCACGTTCCATCTGAAATCTAGAACCTACTTGTTAAAATATTTTCATCATTTTTTTAAATTTGAAATTTACTCTACATATCTTGAACCTTGACCTTGGAATCTATCATAGATTCTAGGATCATTTTAGGGTTTACCCAAGTTCCACATATATTATTAATTGAACGATTGTAGTGAATCATCATCTTTAATGATAATCACTTATTGTTAATCATTTGACCACAACTTATATTTAGATACACGAAACATATAACGCTAACAAAGGAAAAATCTCAATCATAAAATGGAAATTCAGATTAGTGGTTTCATATTATACACTCATCATTGAATGCTACGGAACACCACAAGATCGGGTGAAGACATAAACGAAGAAAAACATAAAAACTTATTCTAGGTTCAAGTTCTAGATTCTATTAATCTAGAATTTGAAATCTACCTTGCATACCTTGAAACTTAGAACTGAACAAGTTTCCACCGATCCAATTCTTTAGTTCCAGGTTCTTAACTTGGAATCATGCTCACCCCTGTTGCCGAGTGCTCGCCTAAGGTTGTGCATAGTGGTGGCCTCAATGGTCACCTATTCGTGATTAAGCAAAGCACCTCTTTCTGTTTGCACATACGAAGGACCCCACAAGTCTATTGTACCCTTGGTTCTGTAGACTGCCGTGCGAATTGTTTTTTGTGTTGCATGTCAAATAAGCAATGTTCGCAAAAGTCTAGCTTCCTGATATTTTTGCTCAATGGATTGGCGTTTCCTCAATTATCTAGTAAGCAAAGAACCGTTGGATTGGGCAAAGTTTCTTCATAAGTGATTTTGACATATACAACGCTACAATTTTGTCCAAACTGCCAAAACATGATCCCCTAATTTCAGCAATACGATACTTCTAACCTTTTCCAAAATATTAGTCTTTTCTTCCGTTTTCGTCATTTGGGGAAACTCATCATCTTCTTCCAATGCTAAATCCAAAACGTAACATTGCATTCATCTTAATGCACCACAAGTCATAATTGTTTCCGGTAAATTTCTCCAACTCAAATTTCATAGAAGCTATAGCGATTATAGCGAACGGACATAATTCCTGGAACAATCAATCTACAATAACCTTAGGCTCTAATTTTAGTTTGTAACAATTAGCATGGAGGCGTGAACAAACGAAACGATTTAAGTAGTAAATATACTGCACAAATAGGACCTGAACACAATGGATTAATGTGATTTTGTGGTGTCTTTATTTCATGGGGAGAAATTCAAAAGATGGTTCCATAATAAGAGGTAAAGAAGAGATTACATTTGATCAATTACACTTACTCATAAGTTCTTTCTCAACACAATCTCAACTCTCTTAGATGACGGCTTTCAATGCTCTCTGTTCTCATAATTTTTCGCACATCTTTAGTAAACTCACTGTACATCACAACCAAACTCAACAATGGAATATTTACATTCTAAAAACTAAAGAAGTCTTGTGGGAAACTAATTTCTCTTTTTTGCACCATCCCCGATCCTACTGGTAAGAATTCAATCCGGACTTTTTAAATATAAGCCGGTCTTTCTTGCACTTCAATTATGGTTCGTATCTCAAATCACTTGGAATTAACTTCGAGTCATAATCAACACTTTATTCGCTAGTTACATGACTTTGTAATTCACCAATCAGGGATATGATTGGAGAATTTTTTTTTTCAACTAGAGATCAAAGGAATATTTTTTTCATCTCACTAAGCACTTTATCAAGTTTATCTTCTTTTTCTTTCATGCTCTATTTTAAGTGCCCGCAGTATATTTGTAAGACAAGCGATTCGTCAAAGTCTAGGAACCACATTGTGCCCTATAAAATCACCTTAAAATTTTGAAAACTGGCCGTGCTATTCACCTTAAGAACAATTATTTTTACCATTCGTCTGAGCTTAAGCTAATGAAACGGAATACAGTCTTTGACAAGAGATTTATCACTATAGGCTTGGACTGTAAGATATATTATAGACATCCATAAGTTCATTGCATGTAAAACAACAATAGTCGGGGAGAGAGAGAGCATACATTTTATTACCAAAAGTCTCAAATCTATTGCATGAATGCTAATTCAGTTCTAAATTTTTTAATTTCACAAATTTAACCCTGGACCTTTGTTTGAACTCCCAATATAGTTTTTCAGGCAAAATTTTGCTAGAGATTCCTGATGTAATAGTGTACTAAGTAGGATAACAAGTAATGACTAGATCGCTGCGTCAGCCATTTCCAATGAAAATTAATCGGAATAACTACATTAGATCTACGTGCAAGGGTCAAGGATTAACTTAGCAAAATTAAAAAACTAAGGATTGAATTGACATTCATACGATAAGTTTGGGACTGATTGGGAATTTTCTCTTGCAGTGTAGATAGAGAGTGCTAATTCATTATTCTACGACTCCACGTGGGGGGTCAATATATACAAATTAGAGTCATGATACAACTTATAAGAACAAAGGGAAGAAAAGAAAAGAAATATTAAACTACAAAAGAGATCAAAGGAAAAAAAAAATTTAAAAAGGAAGTGAAAAAAGAAACATGTAGATTTTGGAATTATCATATTACGTCCTGAACATTCTAAACCTATAGAAAATATTTCCTATGCAGTCCTCATCTTTGTGCAATATTTCAATGTTGTACCTCCGATTAATTTTTATTGGAAATCTGATATGGCAATCTAGTCATTACTTACTATCCTACATGGTACACCAATGGTATGGCCAATTTACTACGTAGGACGGCCACCAATGATTGGGCAGCAATGTTAGTCATTTCCGCGAAAAATATCGAAAAGATCACATTGGAATTTTGTGCAAAAAATTATGACTATATTGGTTAAGTTGAAAAGTTTATGAATGAATTGATATATGGATAATAGATTTAGGGTTGTTTGGATAATTTTGTCGTGTTCAACCTATTCTAATTTGTCGTGTTTGCTAAGCTTACTCAGCATTTGAAGTCCATTCTTCAGAATGCACAGAGCTTTTAGCTCACAAAGTGTATGGTCCAGAGTTACCGATGCGGGCACCGAATCGGTCGCTCTACGACTGTCACACCCCAAAACTACAAAGAATAGGGATGACACGGCCGTCCTTCCACACAAAGGACGCAGCCTTAAACACAACCAACAACCTGATATCAACTTATATATATATCAAACCATATATATACATATCAGATAGACCAACAGATTGGTTGCAACATCGAGTTTCTATAATCCACCAAAAAGAAATATATAAATAGAACTCGAGACAAACCAAACACTAGCAAGGAAAGTGCACCACTTCCTTAGGCCATACCCAAAATAGAACTCCCAAAAGTTTCCCACCGACGGCGCACTCGCTCTATTCGCCACTAACCGAGGAACCTGAAAAGATTAAAGGAGGAGTGGAATGAGCAACAACAGCTCGATGAGTAGTACATATCTTCTAAGCGAGATCGAACAACCACTATGCATGTATACAAAGCAATACCAAACTTCATAACGCCAATTCAATATATAAAATACATATTGACATATCATCAAGGCTTTATACTAATATAGAAAAATCATTTAAATCATCATAAAAAATCAAGTATCAATGGTCAAGTCCATTGAATAATCTCCATCAAATATCACATATCAATGGTCCATCCATTGATTAATCTATTGCTCAATATTCCACCATGGTCACGACACAACGCCTTGTGACAAGGCGACCAAGTTTTCCCCTTGGCAAGGTCTCCACCTACAAAGCCGATGGCTGGGCCGGAAGGATATCCTAAACCTGGTATGCATACCCCAAAAACCCCTCATTGGGTTCACGAGTCATATTGAGCATAATAACCATCATCCAATACCAGAAATCCAAACCAGAAATCAATATCTTAAATCAAGCAAATAACCTTTTGAAGCATAACCCATCATCCATTTCTCAAATCATCATAAACATTTCTATCAATCGGTCGCAAAGCAATTTCATATATATTTCTCCACAAACTTTATATAATACGCTTTTCAAATACTCATAATCAACCAAAAGGTAGTAAATGCTCGATCCGACCTTTATGCAATAAAAATGCTCTTCTCGATTCAATATATATACATATATATATTTCAAGACATGATTTTATAAAACCAAAGAAGATATAGTACCACTCACCTCGTCGTCTAAGACCAAACGACGAACGATACTCGTATCGTCGAACTCAAGGCCCTATCAAATAACCGAGGAATAATGTTAAAATCTAATAAAACTCTTATCTTAACTACAAAACGACTAAATTACGCCTTAACTATAACAAAAGGATTTCTACGCGCTAACAAAACGCAACACGGAGTTAAACGCAAAACTTGATCACGCCCTAACTTCCTCCTCCGAACCCCGATCCAAACGAATTTATAGTCCATAGAGAGCCCTTGACACATATTACAAGAATCCCAACTTCACCGTCTCAAAATCAAGCCGAAAAGTGACAAAATACAAGCCTGAAGCTGCTGGACGCGTACTGTTCACTGCGCGCGGGAAACTTTGAAATTCTGTTTCGGACAAACCACAAGCTCAAATCACGATCCGTAAAATCCCATGGCTTCACAACACCCTAAACTGTCATTCCTACAAAATACACGGCTCAACGACTCCAAAATCGAACTTCGCCACTTGATTTTCCAACAATTTCGAATTTGAGCCCTAAACCCAAAAATAACTTCAATCGGACAAACGAGGGGCCTAATCTCTTACCGGTGCCGTGTTATGGAGTCGAGTCGGCTTGGCGAGGCATCCGTGGCGTGCACGTGCCAAAAACCCTTTCTTTTCTTCTCCTTTCTCTTCTTCTTCTTCTTCTTCTTCTTCTTCTTCTCCTTTTCTTTTCTCTCTGCCCGAACGTGGGCTTTCTTCCCTTTTATCTTTTCCCCTTTTTCTGTTTTCTTTTTCTTTCTTTATTTTCTTTCTCTCTCTCTCTCTCTCTCTCTCTCTCTCTCTCTTCTCTACGGCTGCTTCTACTTTTTTTTCTTTTTGACTGGGTCAAACCCATGTTTTACATTCTCCCCTCCTTAAAAAATTTCGTCCTCGAAATTTGCATGTACTTCAATCATGAAACAAGTGAGGGTATTTGTGTCTTGCCTCCTCCTCGAGTTCCCAAGTAGCCTCTCTTTCGGTGTGGTTTTGCCATTGTATTTTCACATAAGAAATAGTTCGTCGCCGCAACACCTGATCCTTCTTATCGACAATGCGAATAGGCTGTTCCTCATATGTCAAGTTCTCCCGTAATCTCAATGGAGTAAAGTCTAGCACATGTTCAGGATTTGGCACATATTTCCGCAACAAAGAAACATGGAACACATTATGGACACTTGATAGCGCCGGTGGCAAAGCCAATTTATAAGCGACTTCACCAATTTTCTCTAAGATCAAGAATGGTCCCACGTATCTTGGACTTAACTTCCCACGTGTGTCGAATCTCATTACACCCTTCGTAGGAGAAACTTTTAAGAATACGTGATCTCCCACATTAAATTCCAACTTGCGTCTTTTCAGATCCGCATAACTTTTCGACGACTTTGAGCCGTTCGAGACGTTCTCGAACCAGCCTAACTTTCTCTTCTTCGTTGAATGAACTCGGGGCCAGTTAGTCTTTTCTCACCAACGTCGTCCCAACAAATAGGACTTCTGCATTTTCGACCATATAAAGCTTCAAAGGGTGCCATCTTAATGCTGGAGTGATAACTGTTGTTGTACGAAAATTCTGCCAAATGTAGATGTTCATCCCAAGAACCGCCGAAGTCAATGATGCATGATCTCAACATATCCTCTAATGTTTGGATCGTTCTCTCTGACTGTCCATCTGTTTGTGGATGAAAGGCTGTACTCAAGTTGAGTTTAGTGCCCAATGCTCCTTGCAAACTCTTCCAAAAGTTAGATATGAACCTAGGATCCCTATCGAAACAATGCTTACTTTGGAACTCCATGAAGCTTCACTATTTCATTAACATATCGCTTTGCCATATCTTCCATTGAAAGGCCAAATCGATATGACAAAAAGTGAGCAGACTTAGTCAATCGATCAACAATCACCCATATAGCATTCTTACCACTTGGCGTCCTCGGTAGACCAACTACAAAGTCCATAGCAATATGCTCCCACTTCCATTTAGGTATCTCTAGAGGTTGCAACTGTCCACCTCGGTTTCGATGCTCAATTTTCACTTGCTGGCAAACTAAACATTGGTCGACAAATTTTGTAATATCCTTTTTCATGTTGATCCACCAAAAATTTTCTCTCAAGTCCTTATACATTTTAGTGCTTCCCGGATGAATTGAAAATCTAGTCTTTGTGAGCTTCTTGTAGGATCTCCTTTTTCAACCTTGAGTCCTCGGGAACACACGGTCGCCCACGAAACCTCAAGGATCCATCTACATGTAAACTAAAATCCACTTGTCTTCCATCTTCTACACCTTCTCTAAATTTTTGTAACTGTGGATCTTCATTCTGTTTAGCCTTAATTTGTCAATCAACATAGGTTGTACTTGAAGGTTAGCTAAGCGAGCACCAAGGCGATGTACCAATACCTCCAAGTCTAACTTCCTCATATCTTCAAGAATGGATTTTTGAGAAGTGAGCAAAGTTGCCATATTTCCAAATGATTTACGACTCAAAGCATCCGCTACCACATTCGCCTTACCCGGATGGTAATTAATGGACAAGTCATAATCCTTCAAAAGTTCTAGCCATCTTCTTTGCCTCATGTTCAGTTCTTTCTGAGTAAAGATATACTTTAAACTCTTGTGATCGGTAAAGACTTCACATTTTCACCATACAAATAGTGCCGCCATATCTTCAAGGCAAATACAACCGCCGCTAACTCCAAATCATGAGTGGGGTAGTTCTTCTCATGTAATTTCAATTGTCTAGAAGCGTAGGCAATAACTTTGCTATTTTGCATAAGAACACAACCCAAACCTTCTTTGGATGCATCACGGTAGATTACGAAGCCGCCACTTCCAGAAGGTAGAGTTAGAATAGGAGCCGAAACTAGCCGTCTCTTCAACTCTTGAAAACTGCGTTCACATTGGTCGACCATTCAAATTTAACTTTCTTCGAGTTAGTCGGGTAAGTGGACCAGCAATCTTTGAGAATCCCTCTACAAATCGCCTATAGTAGCCGGCTAGCCCAAGAAAACTTCTTACTTCGTAACATTAGTTGGGCGATTCCACTTAACAATTGCTTCAACCTTCTTTGGATCCACTAATATGCCATCCTTCGAGATCACATGACCCAAGAATTCTATATGATCAAGCCAAAAATCACACTTACTAAATTTGGCATACAACTTCTTTTCATGCAAAGTACGCAAGACAAACCTCAAGTGTTGTTCATGTTCTTCTACACTCTTCGAATACACTAGGATGTCATCAATGAACACCACAATAAATTTGTCTAGATATTCCCCGAACACTCTGTTCATCAAGTCCATGAAGGCAGCGGGCGCATTTGTTAATCCAAAAGGCATGACGAGAAATTCATAATGACCATACCTTGTTCTAAAAGCGGTTTTAGGCACATCATCTATCTTTATCTTCAAGCGATGATACCCGGAACGAAGGTCAATCTTGGAAAATACCGAGCTCCTTGAAGTTGATCAAATAAATCATCAATCCGGGGCAAAGGATATTTGTTTTTGACCGTTACCTTGTTAAGCTCTCGGTAATCTATGCAAAGCCGCATACTACCATCCTTCTTTTTCACAAATAGAACAGGAGCTCCCCAAGGTGAAACACTGGGTCTGATGAAACCCTTATCTAAAAGCTCTTGCAGCTGCGTTTTCAATTCTTTCAATTCAGTGGGTGCCATTCGATATGGTGCCTTAGAGATTGGTGCTGTACCGGGCATCAATTCAATACAAAACTCGATTTCTCTATCAAGAGGCAAGCCTGGTAGATCCTCAGGAAACACACTTGGATACTCTCTAACAACAGGAACATCTTCCAACTTCACTACAGCCTTACTTATGTCTTTTACACAAGCTAAATAACCACAACAACCATTTCTCAAAAGTTTCCTCGCTTGCAAGGCCGAGATCAACCTTGGAAAAGTGTTTTGACAACTTCCCGAAAAAGAGAATTCGGGTTGATTCGGAAGTCTAAATATCACTTTCTTTGAAAAACAATCAACAATAGCACGATAGGTAGATAACCAATCCATCCCTATAATAACATCGAAATCTCGAATATTTAACTCCACTAAATCCACAGGCATTTCAACATTATTAATCTGAATCACACATCTCTTGAACACATGATGAGCAACTAAGAAATCGCCGGTAGGAGTATCAACACGCAATTCACATTCAAGAGGGTCGGGCAACACATCAAGCTTCTTTGCAAATTCAGTTGAAATAAAGGAGTGCGTAGCACGGAGGATCAAATAACGCATAAGCACATTGTGAGGCAATAAAAATATTACCTGCAACAAGCGTGTTAGATGCTGCCGCATCCTCCTTCGACATCGCGAAAACTTTCCCATTTGTACCTTGCCTTTGTTGGTTCTCTTGGGGCCTACCAACCAAAGGGGTATTCCTCCGCATGGAACAATGGTGTGATAAGTGCCCTTGTCGCCCACATAGATAACATGATCTATTGTCAATAGGGGGATTCCTTTGCGTAGGACAATCTCGCCGCATGTGTCCCGCTTTCCCACATAAGAAGCATACTCCAGTTTTCCGATGACACTCACCGCGATGATAACTTCCACATGTATTGCGGGGGCCACGATTACTCGGTTTACGAAGCGTCCCGGCCGGCGAAACCTCTTCGCTTTCCACTACCACTAGTATGGCTACCTTGTACATTTGTGGGCTTAAACCTTTTGGGCTGAGGCGCTTCTTGTGGGCCGTGCTTCAGAATGCTTTGTTCCACCTTGATTGCTCGCTCTAGCACATCCTTATAAGTTGTTAACATCAAAGGTGCAAGTGCAGAATTAATTTCAGGTCGGAGCCCTTCTAGGAAATGGTCAGCCTTATCTTCCTCATTTGCTACCAAGTGCTCCGCAAATCTACTCAATCGGTTAAAGCAGAATGAATACTCTAAAACGTGGAGTCACCCCGAGATATATGTATAAAGTCACCCTTCATCTTTGCCTGAAATGACTTTGGGAAGAATTGAGCATTGAAAGCCTTTTTAAAGTCCTCCCAGGATATAATAACATCCCTACCTCCAAGACTTGGCTTCATCCCATCCCACCAAAACTCTGCTTCACCTTCCGGGTATTGGGTGGCAAATTTAACTTTCCGCTCCTCGGGAACCTCTTCAGCTTCAAAGATCCCATCAATCTTTTAATCCAACGCTCAGCCGCGAGAGGATCAGCTTTCCCATCAAAAGTGGGTGGTTTCGCCTTTCTAAATTGAGCAAAAGTGCTCGAGCCGGTCGCTCCATCTCCAGTTAATTCTTTTGCTTGGCGATACCAATGGATCATTGCTTGCTCAAATTCAGTTGAACGGGTTGGCTCTTGATCATCTTCTCTGACTTCGCGCAAGTCAGGACTCCTATCAAAGCGGTCCTCAAGTCTCCTTCTCAACGACGCACCTCGAGAAGCTTGAGGCATGTCTCTAGCATCAGGGGTAGCGACTCGCTTGCCTTTGCTGCTCTTACGAAGCGAGGCAAGAGTCTCGGAGTCGGAACGCATGATCACCTAAAACCAAGAATAAAACTACACCTTAGAATCTAAAATACTAACGCAAAAATAAAATCTATCACACAACCTCACAACGTCCCATAACAACATCCAAAAAGATCAAAACTTAGGCTCTGATACCAAAAGATGTCACACCCCAAAACTACAAAGAATAGGGATGACACGGCCGTCCTTCCACACAAAGGACGCAGCCTTAAACACAACCAACAACCTGATATCAACTTATATATATATATCAAACCATATATATACATATCAGATAGACCAACAGATTGGTTGCAACATCGAGTTTCTATAATCCACCAAAAAGAAATATATAAATAGAACTCAGACAAACCAAACACTAGCAAGGAAAGTGCACCACTTCCTTAGGCCATACCCAAAATAGAACTCCCCAAAAAGTTTCCCACCGACGGCGCACTCGCTCTATTCGCCACTAACCGAGGAACCTGAAAAGATTAAAGGAGGAGTGGAATGAGCAACAACAGCTCGGTGAGTAGTACATATCTTCTAAGCAGATCGAACAACCACTATGCATGTATACAAAGCAATACCAAACTTCATAACGCCAATTCAATATATAAAATACATATTGACATATCATCAAGGCTTTATACTAATATAGAAAAATCATTTAAATCATCATAAAAAAATCAAGTATCAATGGTCAAGTCCATTGAATAATCTCCATCAAATATCACATATCAATGGTCCATCCATTGATTAATCTATTGCTCAATATTCCACCATGGTCACGACACAACGCCTTGTGACAAGGCGACCAAGTTTTCCCCTTGGCAAGGTCTCCACCTACAAAGCCGATGGCTGGGCCCAGAAGGATATCCTAAACCTGGTATGCATACCCCAAAAACCCCTCATTGGGTTCACAGTCATATTGAGCATAATAACCATCATCCAATACCAGAAATCCAAACCAGAAATCAATATCTTAAATCAAGCAAATAACCTTTTGAAGCATAACCCATCATCCATTTCTCAAATCATCATAAACATTTCTATCAATCGGTCGCAAAGCAATTTCATATATATTTCTCCACAAACTTTATATAATACGCTTTTCAAATACTCATAATCAACCAAAAGGTAGTAAATGCTCGATCCGACCTTTATGCAATAAAAATGCTCTTCTCGATTCAATATATATACATATATATATATTTCAAGACATGATTTTATAAAACCAAAGAAGATATAGTACCACTCACCTCGTCGTCTAAGACCAAACGACGAACGATACTCGTATCGTCGAACTCAAGGCCCTATCAAATAACCGAGGAATAATGTTAAAATCTAATAAAACTCTTATCTTAACTACAAAACGACTAAATTACGCCTTAACTATAACAAAAGGATTTCTACGCGCTAACAAAACGCAACACGGAGTTAAACGCAAAACTTGATCACGCCCTAACTTCCTCCTCCGAACCCCGATCCAAACGAATTTATAGTCAATAGAGAGCCCTTGACACATATTACAAGAATCCCAACTTCACCATCTCAAAATCAAGCCGAAAAGTAACAAAATACAAGCCCGAAGCTGCTGGTCGCGTACTGTTCACTGCGCGCGGGAAACTTTGAAATTCTGTTTCGGACAAACCACAAGCTCAAATCACGATCCGTAAAATCCCATGGCTTCACAACACCCTAAACTGTCATTCCTACAAAATACACGGCTCAACGACTCCAAAATCGAACTTCGCCACTTGATTTTCCAACAATTTCGAATTTGAGCCCTAAACCCAAAAATAACTTCAATCGGACAAACGAGGGGCCTAATCTCTTACCGGTGCCGTGTTATGGAGTCGAGTCGGCTTGGCGAGGCATCCGTGGCGTGCACGTGCCAAAAACCCTTTCTTTTCTTCTCCTTTCTCTTCTTCTTCTTCTTCTTCTTCTTCTTCTTCTCCTTTTCTTTTCTCTCTGCCCGAACGTGGGCTTTCTTCCCTTTTATCTTTTCCCCTTTTTCTGTTTTCTTTTTCTTTCTTTATTTTCTTTTCTCTCTCTCTCTCTCTCTCTCTCTCTCTCTTCTCTACGGCTGCTTCTACTTTTTTTTCTTTTTGACTGGGTCAAACCCATGTTTTACAACGACCACGACATTAGCCTAGTAGACTCAAGGCTACTCTTAAGCATATGGAAGCTACGAACTTTACGAACCAAACCCTAGCTACTCTCTCAATCTATAACCCATACCAACCCCACCTCTTCCATCCAGAGAGAGAGGATACCTTTTCCTTTTCGTCCGATTCGAGAGCTGGATCTTCTCTTTCTTTTTCTTCACTCCTTAACATGATTGTTTTGTCATTGTTCTTGGCTTTCCTGGCTTATCTCTATGCCTTCCATCAGATTCTCTTCAAAGCTCCTCTCTCTCCTCTCTCTCGATATGGTGAATTTTTGTCCTTT
This sequence comes from Eucalyptus sp. ANBG9806169, assembly GCA_014182395.1. Taxonomy (NCBI): domain Eukaryota; kingdom Viridiplantae; phylum Streptophyta; class Magnoliopsida; order Myrtales; family Myrtaceae; genus Eucalyptus; species Eucalyptus sp. ANBG9806169. The sequence continues at coordinate 2,977,617 of CM024576.1, read as the reverse complement.
TGGTTTGCACTCAAATACCTTGTGCACTTTTCCTAGCACTTGTTGACTTAAGCTTTTCAAACTCGGATATACACTCTTATTACTACTATGATGACATCTATGCTACCTAATGAACCATACTCCTCACCCGGCTCACTTCTGTTCTTTGTCTAAGTCTCCTACTAGTTACTAGTGGGCGCCCTAAATGAATCAATCCTCGTGGTTGAGCCCCGCCCCCTTTAGGGTACCGTAGGCCCTCTAATTGACTTTGCCTTTTCTTGAGTTAGTTTCCCCGCTCACTCTAAGGAATTCTCTTTCTTTCTTTTTTTGGGAAGACCTAGACATCTTTCCCCAACCTTTGTTGTGATTGAACTGCTATCCGACTGGGTGGATTGGTTGCATTAAAACTCTTTAATGTAAGAACTCACCCTTAACTTAACTTAAGCTAAGCCGCACCCCCGAAACTAAGGAATAAGACTTCTACCCTTTAGGTAATCGTATCATCCTTCCAAGCCCCTAAGCAAGGAATTTCTTTTTTCCGGGCTTTAGAACTACAAAAATATGTTGTGTACTTTCTATACACCTAGATATCTAGATATCTTTTTTCCCAAAAGGTATGTCATTTGCGAGCGAACCTAACAAAAAGTGGTTGATCCGTATCAATTCAATCCAACAAGGGTGGTGAGTGATTGTGGATCAAAAGGAGGGCCTAAATAAGGAGCAGATTTATTCAATTCATTCCTGGTTTCTAAAAGCCTGACCTTGACACTTAAACAAGTTCTTATTAATGTACTTATGAAGGGATTGTTTTACAACTTTGAAGATTGATAATGTGTTGACTTACATCAGAAGGGTTTTGATGTTTGGTCCATTGTTTATCATAGCTGTCACGACCTCTTTTTTCCGTTCGGGGGAAAAGAAAGAATGGTTTAGGGGTATTTGCCTAAAGAGGCGGATCAATGGCCCTAAATTAGGCGCGGGCTCTCCCAAGCCCATACCTCGCGCGACGTTGGATTTTGTTTTTTAGTTCTTAACAACCTAAATATTTCTAGGAGTCGCCACTAGCCTATTGGGGTCGGCTAGAAACCAATCAAGACACGGGAGTGTTGTCTCGATTCCTACGCAACCAGAGATTTCTAAGAACGGGGACTTGTTTACGCTAATGTTTCTATTAGCGCCCTTGCGGTACCATTAACTTGAAAGGTTATTCATCTAAATGGCCACACAATCTTGATTACCAATTATAATCCTTACAAAACCTCTAAGCGTCCATGCAAATGTTTTTGTAGGTTTTTTTTAATGTCTAGACTAATCCTAACATAAATTAGAAGAGAAATTTACACTCAAATTAATGAAAAGCGGTGCATAAGTAAACATCCAAGAAATTGAAATAACTTGAAAATAAATGCGGAAAATGAAAACCCGATACAAGTCGGGCAAATAATATTACATGGCCTTGTTATCACACCCCGGGACAGGACCCCGTGAGCAAAATGAGAATTTAAATTTGCATGAAATTACCTTAGATGCATGAAATTACTCTAAATAATTTTAATCTAAGCAAAATAGATTATTTACAAAAAATGGTTATAAAATACCAAAATATCATTTAATTAGGAAAATGACTTTATAAAATTAGGAAAATCTCCTAGATGTCATTTTTGGCTTAATTTGATAACATCCAACATTTTTGATATTTTTGAAATTTTCATATTTTTCTTTTTTATTATTATTTTTTAAAAAGTATTAATAATAATTCCTTAAACCGATCTATGCTAACATGGAGTAACACAGCACATGAATGTCACAATAACCGAGCTCAAATCGACCGTTTCAAGATCGAAACTTGGTTTGCGCATTTCATCGAACACTTGGCGTGCATTAAATCACCCAAAAACAGCTTCGCGGGCATGTTTGCGGCCTTCAATCTTCACCCATGAGCAATATTATGTGGAACTAAAGCATCAAGATTACACTACCACATGCAAGGAGCAAGATTAGATAGAAATCATAGCTTAAAACACAAAATAACTAAGCTAAAATCATCCTCAAATATGCGGGTTTGATCTGATTTCACAAATCTGGGTTTGAACCCAAGTCAAACAAACAGGTTGCATGCCCATGTTCAAGCCCCGACACTTATCAGATGAAAGATCTACGGGAAACAATACTTAATCCGAGTGAAAGTAGGTAACATGAGCTTTCAAATGCAACAAAAATCATAGAGAATGGCCCGCCGAAAGACATCAAAACGACCTCTCCAAGAAGCACACTTGCAAAGTTCTTGAAGAATTTCAAACACTTAGAAAAATTTCAGCCTCAGAAATCAGTTTTCCGGGCTAGTTTTCCTCTTGATTTTCATGATCAAAACGTACTCAAACTCGAAAGAAAATACATCTAGGATGCTTACCTTGCTTCTGAGTTTCCCTTTCAAGTGGTTCTTCGCTCAAGAAACCAAGAAATTATCCTCGGGGGCCCGTGGAAGTTGGCTTCTTCAACTGGAAAACAAGATCTGCAAAGAAAGAACTGATAACGAAGGTTTTCATTAACCTCCAAAATTAGACTCCATGACCTTTTTGTTGGAAAAATAAACACCAAACAAAGCTATATGTATTCTACTTTGGTTTTGAACTCATGGTTTTCCTCATTTGTCTCTCAACTTTCTCAAAAACACTCGCTTTCTCTCACTCGTGACCAACCGGGCTCAACACTTAGAAAAATTCAGACTTTCTTTGGCCCGCCAGGAGGGTAGTTTTTCGGGGGGCTTTAGGAGGCCTTCCCGATCTCCATTTGGGACGTGCGACCTATGGTTGGAAAGATCTTTGAGTGAAGTTTAACTCTCTAGTTGAAGGTTTTGGCTAATTGTTGCCTCAGGTGTGTGAAAATCTCACTTTTCTCTCTCTAGGTCGGTCTGGAATTTCTGGGTTTGCTTTTCTGGAGTTGCTTCTGAAGGCTTGTTTGGGGGACGACCGTGTGCTCTCTCTTCTCCTTCTCGTCTTCTCTCTCTCATCCCTCAAAAGAGCTTGCTTCGTAGATGTTATCCACCACAATCATCATTCTCTTGGTCGGCCTTTTGTCCACCTACCGAGCCTGCCAACTGAGCTAGTTTACCCACTCTCTGACTTAGCCAATTTTTCCAACTTCTGCAGCTGTTGAGTGTCCGGATTTGGTGCGATTTTCCCGTGTCTTCAGCAGCTTATCCCTGGCCGATTTTCGTCCACTGGCACTACTCATTATGGTCTTCAATCACGTGCAAAGATCAGGCTTGATGGGTGGCTGAGTGGGATATGGTGGGGCCACCAAGTTGCTTACTCAGCAACTCCGAATTAAGGCTAAACCGTGGGCTGGGTTTTGGTAGCTCGTTTGAGTGCTTTAATCCATCAATTTGGCTGCATTTTTTGATCAATTAGCAAGCTCATGTATATTATTTTAAGATCTTGTCCATTTTTCACAATTGTACTCACTCAATTTTGCAAGAAAGTCCCTCAAAGTTGGCCATTTTCTTATCCAAAAATACCAATTTCAATACAAACTTGGTCTTTTTGGCCCGATTTAATTGATTCGAGTTGGCCCAAGTTCAATTTCAACTTAATTGGTGACCAAGATGATGATTTAAGGGTTCGGGCAAAATTTTGCAAAATTTGCGAATTGGTCCCTCAACTTTTGGAAATTGCATTTTGGCCCCAATTTGCCATTTTAATTCCAATCGACCTCCGGGCTTGGCTAGTCACATTTAGATCATTGGCCCCAACTTTTTTTTTATTTTTTTTTTAATCTTTTTTTTATCCTTTTTTTTATATATTTAATTTAATTTTTTTTTTTTGAAGGAAAACCATATTCCATTTAAAACACTATATTAAATGCCTAGATAATCTATATGCAAGAATTTAATTTGAAATATTTTTGTGGAAAAACATGTTCCCATTTTTTTGGAAATGATTTTGGGCAAAAATTTAAGTGTCAACAATAGCTATTTTGTAATTAGATTACCTTACTCATGATGCTCTCTGTTGAGATGGAAAGAGGCATTTATTATTGTGAATTGTGAAGAGGACAAGTTCTTAGGAACTAAGTGGTTTTTATGTTAGTTCTCTTGTGGATGTTTTGGCGAATTTAAGATTGCACTCCACTTGGGCGTTGTTATGGATGGCATAGGGGTCCAGGATAATTATAGTGGGATATAATCGAGAGGTGCGAGGAGCTAATTATAATGGAATCCTTAGCTAGACGTAATTGTAGTTTAATTGTGAATCGGTATAAAACCTTATGTTTCGAATTCTCTTTCTCACTGTCTAAATGTTCTCGTGATTGTATGCCAAATCCTAACAATTTGGAGACATCACAAAATACAAAGGCCACCATATAGAAAACTTCCAAGGTTGTAAATCAAAGTTAGTGAATTATAATGCAATTGTTGAGGCTGTTAATGGTCAAGGATACACACTTCAAAGGTTGTGGTATATGAAGTCACTGGAAACTCATACTTGAGGATAAAACATTTATTTTCTTGAGGATTTTACAATCCATTGCAATTAGTAAATAACATTCTTTTTTCTTCTTTCTCAATTTCGGATGCATGGTAGTAACATAATACAATATATTGGTCAAGGTGGTGCAAACCTTACAATGGATGTTTCAAGCCAAGTTTCCGGACCCTCTCAAACTCATGAATCTCAAAAGTGAAGCAAGACAATGAATATGCAGGGCGAGTTAGATAACCTGTGTAAAGCTTGTTCAAGTCTAGTATAAATTGAGCTTTTTCGAGCTTTATCTAACTGGTTGTGATAGAAAACATGTTACTAGACCTTTGTTGGCCAGTGTGAGTGAGCTTTCTTGGCTTGTTGGCTGGTTGTGATATAAGGTTTTCAGGCAGTGCTGAATTTTGGTTTCTTCGAGCAATGAGGAATTGTTCTGCTACAACTTACTGATGTTTTATACGATAGGTATCGAAATAGTTTCCAAAGTTGTGCTTTGTTCTTCGGTATGAAGCCGCCCTCTTTGGGGTAGTTGTATAATGTTTTGTGGTTTATCCTTGTGTCTATGGCCCTACATCGTGCCAACATCAAGGCTTTCAAATGACGTCGATAATGCCGAAACCAAAGAAGCACGTGCTTAGACTGGAAAAGATTGTCCCTGCAAACTAGCATAGTTTTTTAACGGCTTGCCTGCAACATTGCGTCCCTGCATCAACATTGTTGCAAAACTTAAGGCAAGCAATGTTGGGTTCTTCAATCCAACGCGAACAACATCAGCACACGCATCATTCCTGTCACTAGAGGTATGGCTCTGTTATAGATCTTCTCATTTACTTCCAATCTTGCAACTTCCATCTGTAAGCTGTTACTGTGTTGCTGCAGTTGTACCCAATCATGCTCACTCAGATCTTGCTGCATTTGTAAAGCATGGCCCTGCTACAGATGTATCTTCCTCGGTGCATACATCAACATGGTGTCACGATTGAACAAGGACCAAATCTGAATGATATTCTAGCAGTCAAGAAATATAAGCAGAAAACAGCAAAAGACCAACTGCCAATGCAAATGCCTGCATCAATGTCTCTTTACCACGTGCAGAGTTACCACCTGACAAGACAACTCCATGAAAGACATCTAACAGCTTGAGTTGTTTCTGGTTTCGAAACACATCTGATCGATTTTTCTCTTCATCTAAAGAGCCAAAAGCTATGAGACAAGCCACACGTTGAATCAGGGAAGAGTAATTGCACAAATTAAACAAAGAACCAAAACAATTAAAACACATGGTGAATCTTGACAAGAGCATCTTTAATCGATTGAAAATTTGGAATAGGAGAAATAAAGGTCTATCGCTGGAAAATCCACCGTAAATTTGGAATTTTTATGAACCACGCTAGAAATAAAAATGAACTCTCACAGACAACAAGCAAAGACAAGAAGATCGAGCTACATACAAACTGCTTGGGATTTTTCGAGTTTAACAAACTAGCCAAAAAAATAATCTTTCAGTCAATTGCTTAGGATTTTTTGGACAAAGCAGAACAAGTTTGACAAACAAATTCGGGAGAAAAAAATCACAGACAAGAAGATTGATAAAAGAGTGCCCGAACAAGTTCTAAACTTAATTAGGAACTGCGGACGAAGAAAAGTGTGCTCAGAGAGTCTCAACTGAGAATGAAGGGCCACTGAACAAGAGATGATTTTCACATGGCCGTATCAAATCATCTAAATTGTTGCCTTGCATTAATCCACGTCGAATTTTTAAAAGACGGTAAATATGGAATGACTTTTCAGAATGTTTAGTTCAAGTCTATCAGCTTATTTTTTCAGTGAAAGTAACCTTATTTTTGTGATGGGACAAAAATGTGACCTTGATCGTGACAAGATTTTGATTGCCATAATTTAATCTTCGTATTCCTCGCCCTGCAGTGGAGAGCAAACTTCTAACACCACACATATGAAGAGACCAAAAGATCCACAGGAAAACAAATATACGTTACTCTATTCTCCAGAACTTGTCAATCCATAATTGAGAATCTCAAATGCAATTATCACGAACCACAAATGCCATAATTCTCCAGAAACTTCCATCTGTAAGTATTCCAGCTAGCCATTTTTCGGAAGTACAAAAATAGTTTCTAAGAGCAAAACTGTTCCGGCCCCAGAATCGAGGCTAATATGAGATACTGAAACACTGAAGCCTGATAAAAGGTGAAAGACATTGCCTACAGCCTTCTTCCTCTTCTACCGCCCTTTCTTCTGGTGCTATCAGTCGGGATCGGTGTCACATCCTCTGGAAAAATATGAAGAACTTACATCAAGATCGAAGCAACAAAATCTTTATGCCAGCAAGAAGATACCAATGTGGTGGGTGAAGAGCCCTATGGAACTAACAAGTGTATGAAAAAATGCTTGCACAACATGATGCCTCATTAAAACTAAGATGTATATTAACAGAATCTTCCTTTCATTAAAGATACGTCATAAAATATTCTTCTACAAGTGTGATAGAAATTTAAGGAACCCCATGAGACAATGAAATAAATGTGAACATGGTGTGTCATTCCTAGACATGACTTTCCTCTACTCTCATGTAAGGCGAACATGGTGGAACATTTTCATAGCTAACACCAACAATGCTAATTACGCACAAAACTCAAAAAACCATTAGTGAAAATGAGAGCCTAATCATTCCTCTGCATGGCAACTAACTCAGAGTACAGGAATGAAAAGCACCATCATACAATTAAGAAGAGCTGGTTATCCAACTTTCCCAGGCCTGCATATTGATGCTGACTGCTTTTACTCAAAAAGATTTGTGAAAGTGCAAACTACAACAGTGATTATCATTAAGTGCAAACTACAACAGTGATTATCATATCGATCAGAGAGCTAAAATTGGCCATCATCCAATAAAATAGTTGCCCTCATTTTGAGCGACATTAACAAGATATTACTTACCTATGCGACCAATTTTCATTCCAGAACGAGCCAAGGCTCGAAGAGCAGACTGGGCACCAGGACCAGGGGTTTTTGTCTTGTTCCCACCAGTTGCACGGAGCTTAATATGAAGGGCAGTGACACCAAGCTCCTGCATGCAGGGAGATAAATAGTTATGCCAAACTTAGGAAAATTTACTCCCATGTATCAACTCAAATACAAGTACTACAAAAAAGCCAATTGAAAAGGTTTCTATGTCATTAGAAAAGAGAACTTACAAGAAGAACAACCCTAAAGTAAATACAAGGGTGCATGGGTATACTATGAAAGAGAGAGCAAGGAGAAAAATTAAATGCCTCTCTCTCTCCCCAGGTAACATTTCACATAAATGGGGGAATATTTTGGGATTATAAAGAGAAACAAGAAGAAACCTTGCATCTTTGGGCAACATCCTGGGCTGCAAGCATGGCAGCATATGGAGAAGACTCATCTCTATCAGCTTTCACCTTCATACCACCTGTTATATGAAAGTATAACTAACCCATTACACAGCAGTCAATTTTGGATGCAAACATGAAAACTTGCAAGGAGAAAAGGCAATAGATGATAAGCCAAAAGCTAATCCCTCAATATTGCTAAAGTAAGTCACTTTTGTCCTCCTAAAACTTGTAATGTGTATCTCTTCTTCAATGATCACTTTAGACTGGGAGAATGAACATGCATTTCAACTCAAAAGGGATGAGATAAATAATAGGAGATAAGTAGCAAAAAAGGTGCCAGTGTATATCATAGAGAACTTAGTCTCGGAATGGACACCGTTTTCCAGTTCCAAGTAAGTTTTTAACTCTCAGCTTTTAGCAGTAATTAGTTACCCTAGTTTGACTCTGTGTGATGAATTTCATTTATAAGACTTTTTAAATCCCCTATTTTTGGTCAAAATAACCACTTCCATTTTTTTATTTGTTTTCTCTTCCTTTTACCTTCGACAACAACATTAACCACAGCTTACTTTACCAACTCTAAGTTTGTACATAAAATAACAGTAGTGAAAATTTTGACTCAGCAAAATATAATGACTGAATGAGGCGAAATCAGGACTCACCATACACCTAACTGGTCTAAACGTTTTCTTTGCTTATCATAACGTGAAATGAATCATTGTGCCTACAAGGGATTTCGATTATTTGACATCCTACTCAGTGTGCGTACAATCACAACTGGGGAAAAAAAGAAAAAAAAAAAGCAACTTGCACAGGATCCAACAGTAAAATTTATAATCATTACTTGCTTACCAGTAATACGGACGAGGGTCTCTCTACCAGATAAATCTGTCACATGCTGCAGTTCAAGCAAGAATAAAAATTCCAATTAAGGGTTTATAAAGAACAAACCAACTTATTAACAAAATCAATTATTATACACTTACAATGAATGTGTCATTGAAGGAGGCAAAAATGTGAGCGACGCCAAAGACATACTCTCCCTCTCTAACAGCAGGACCAAGGGTAACGTTTTCTTCCTTTGGCTCTCTGACCTTCCTCTTCGACTGAAACAAAGTAAAAAGAATACATGTATCATAATCAAAGGAATTCTAATCAAACGATCAAAACATAAAGAACCCAAAAAGACAGCAGGCAGCAAGCAAGTTCGAGAACATCTTGCGGCTTCCCAAAATGTAAAGTGCCAACCAAAACACAATGACCCCATAATCACATGAGTACATCTTCTCCTGAACGAACCATTCAACACTCACTGCAATTATCATCGAATCATAGCAATGGACGGAGCCAGTACAGCTAGAGCACTAGTGAGCTAAGATCCGCACGGCTCAAGACTTCAAATTGGATGAACAGAACTCCCAGCCACCGATTTAATCTCAGACACGCAACAGGAATAGACGCAATCGAACAGCAAACAGGCCAAATCGTCGACGGTTCGCGACGCACAAAGAGGGCAGCATTGCTACAAAATCGCAAGCTCCAACCTTTTCCACCAAGTTGACACGGCAACATCAAGTGCAATCGAGGGTAATTCATGGAATGCGAGAAACTGAGCCCTGGATCTATCCATACGCGCGCTCTCATCCTCTCGATCGAAACCCACGAAACAGAATCCGAAACAAGGAAGTTCCGCAATCGATCAAGACCTCACTCAAAATTCATACTTCGTCGTGCAGATTTCACTCAGATAGAAGAGAGAGATACAGGATAGCCGCTCACCATAGTTGCAGATGCGCCGAACTGAGATCTCGAGTGCTTACGGCTTCGGGGACGACGGCAGCGAAAATGTCAGGCCAGAGGAATGGTACGCTGCTGAATCACCTCAGGTTTTATATGGCGGGTTAGGATTAGGGTTAGGGTTTTTCAAGGGGAAGCTGAGCTGCGAGTTTCCGAGACTACCCTTGCAGTTTCCCTTTATTTTTAACTTCCAATAAATATTCTTCCCCTTTTCTTTTCTATTTTCTACTTTCCATTGTAGTACTATCCAAAATTTGTTCTTAATTTCGAAATTGAATATCTAAGGGTTGGGATGGGACAAAGATGGTCATTAATTTTACCTATGCTTTTTTATCAAATGCTTTACCTCGATTATAATAATGAATTCGATAGTTCGTTAAAAGAGATTTAGAATTGTAGAGTAAATGGATAAGATAAAAAAATCAATTATTTAAGGACAAAGCGCAAGTCATCTTTTAGTATGCTCCAAAGATTCTTATGAATTGCTTTAGGATCCAATTTTATGTGATGGTTAAATTCAATAAATTAAAAGCAGGGCGCGATGCATAGAATAGATCTTTGATGGGAAAAAGTAGGCGTGAATCGTTAGTTATATATTAGACTTTAAACATAGTGAAATGTCTAAGAAAGATCATATCGAAAAGATTTTTTTAGGGACCTTGTTGGTTTTTTTTCTTTCATTTGAAAACTCATGGCATTACTTTGTGATACTATACTTTGGACGAGAAAGTTCACTTTTAAGCTTCTCTTCCGGCACTATACTCTAGATGGTATGGAATAAATTAAACGAATTACATGTGTAACAAATAACTTTTGGATTTTTGTTCCATTGCCAATAAGTACTTTCCAATTTCGCCTTTATATAATTGACATATGAATAAGTTTAGTTCTGCATCAAAATCTACACGTCCATCAAAAATTGAATGCATAAACAATTTTTTGCACTGAAAATGGACCTAATAATATTCCATTTTAGCTTATAATTTGGTTCATTAAGATTGACCAATAAGTAATACAGTCATATTGTTTCGCTCATTTCCTTCATGATCTTATTGTATTTCGATCCACATTATGATGTTTAGCCATCTGGCGAAAGTTTTTCAAACCATTCATGAAGGACATAATTAAGTTGAATGGATTGAAAGAGAGATTAGATGCTTGGATTAGATCCCAAAGTAGGAGAGAGTAGGCATAGATTGCTAGCTCTAGGCAAAAGAACACCCAAAAATGCCAAAACTTGGCATAATGAGACGTTTAAGTATCAAAAGTTACAATAGTGACACTTAAGTGCCACATTTATTGAAAAACGGGACACTTGAGTGCCACCTCCAGCGAATCCCATCTGAAATCCTACTTTGCAATTAAATATTAATATTGCCTACCTACATGACTTGTCAGAGAGTTGACTCAGCTTTGATTCACCCAAAGCGATGTTGTTTCCATAGTTTGCCAAAATAAAGCCCTTACATTGACCAAAATGACGTCGTCTCCCCAATGACCCTAAATCGGGCAAAATCCCCATTGAAACGCTCAAACCCTAATCTCGAACCCTAATTTGATTTGCCTTAAATTCTACAACCGAATATTGGAAATTGAGAATAGGACTTTCAGCAGCGGCTCAAATTCCTCTCACTGAAACAAAGGAGAAGGCGAGTGTTTCTATTTTTATGGGTTACCGAGTCCAAGAAAAACATCATGGACTCGAATGAATCCTAGAAGAAGATTTTATGGATGCACCCGCTATAGAGAAAGGTCGAAATGCAAATACTTCAAATGTGTTAATGCGAAATTCTCTCACCAAGTCACAAATGTGATATTGGACTTATTTGATAGACCTCATCAACATCTATCTACGCTTGTGGACGACTTGGAATGCAAGCTTAAACATCTTCAGTTAACAATTTGAAGAATGAAGTTCTAAGAATGAAAATTGAATGGAAGTGTTACCAAACATTTATTGTTGTGCTATTTTTTTCTCTGATTGCCATAGTTATAAATGAGTGAATAAATATAATTTTTATGGATCAAATGTAGATTATTATTTTTTTTGGAAGATGAGAAGAAGCTTTTTTGGTCCACGAGATCGTTGTGGCTTTGTTTTTGTTTGTGTTGTTATATGTATTGTGGTTTACTTCTTGTGCTTGTGGGGAGGTCAAGGAAATGGAATGAGTGAATGAGATACTATTTGTACTACGTTTGTGCTTGTTCTTGAATATAAACCGGCAATGATGGATGTATATTGGGTCAATATGTTGTGGTGATTTCTTTACTTGAACTGAATGTAAACCAGTAGCAAATATTGAATTGAATGGAGTTTCTATAAGTTGAACTGAATATAAATCAGTAGTTTCTTTGGTTTGTTCCACACCAACATATACATAGGATAGACATGAGTGATTACTCGAGTGCCACAAGTTATATTTAGTGATTATTTAAGTGCTAGTTGTGATAAAAAAAAAAGAATCACGTAAGTGTCAAGTTATTATTAAAAGTAATCACTTAAGTGTCACTTATAACTAAAAGTGAACACTTAAATGTTAAGTTATTTAGAATGTGATAAATTAAGTGTCAATTTTTTTATACTTTTTTTTTTCTAAATATTACACCAACCACCACCCACCACTGGCCACCATCGGCCTCCAGCCATCATCACGAGCCACACCAGGCACCCCACCACCTCGAGCCACCACTAGCTACTATTGTGATGGTGGTGTGTTGCTGCAGAAGTTGCTGGTGCAAGGTGCCTTGCACTAGCACCACCTGGTACTATGCTTAGAACTAGGGAAGATGGAGTCAGTTCTTTGCAAGTATGCGTTTCCACAATAGGCGAACTTCTTGTTCAAACCCTTCAAAGACAACCTTTTAGCAACAAACTACTCAGAAATTTAGTTCAAAACATAGAGACACTTAGGGGTGCTAGAATGATAACATTTCTAACTATCTAAGCTGCATTTCTCAGAGGATCCTACCAGACTGAAGAAGAAGAGGTGTTTAGGGAGACATTGAGAATTTTCACACTCACTTTACTTTAAGGAACTCTGCCAAACACACATCTTGCACTAGGTGCAACACGAGTCCCCAATCCCCACAATAAACCTACCACCACTAGGCATCAGCAGCCACCACTAGCCACCACTACCAGCCACACCAACACCCCAGCCACCACACTAGTACGCAGCCACCACCATAGACCCACGATTAGCAACCATTGTTGGTGGTGGGTGATGGGTCTGTTGCAAAAGGTGATGGTGCAAGCTATGCACACTACACACTTGCACCAATATTAGGTGTAACATGAGCCCCCAACCCAACCCTTACAATAGACCCACCACCACTAGGCTTTACTAGCTGCAACCACGAGTCACACGAGCACCCTAGCTACCACCACAAACCCACCACCAGAAGCAGTAAGTAAAAGTAGAATCCAAAAATGGAAAAAAAAAAATGCAAAAATGACAAGCAACAAGATCATTCTATTGATATTGAAATTAAGTCTCACAAACGCAATAACAAACTATTAAAAAAAAACCATCCATAGCAAATTATAAACAAAACAACTGACTTATCAGCCTCATAAACCCTATCTCATCCCATTTCATCAATCAATATGCACAACGTCTCCTATTCATGCTCCTTTTTTTATGGACCTTTCACTTGATTCATAATTTTTGCACTTTTTTCTAACTGGATGTGTGACTTCTTCTTCAACTATCTTAAGATGCACTGATTTTGTTGGAGCTACAATTGTCCTAGGCTGAATTGATTTAGAAAGAATTGCAACTATCGTAAGCTGAATTAATTCATATAGACTTGGATTTTTACTCTTCTTTCTTGTTAGTGTAGCCAATGTCTTTTTCTCAATTGGCACAATCATTGATTCTTAAGTTAGGCCTTGAGATATAAGAACCTCCGAACTTCTCCCAAGCTACAAAAAGAAAATTCAATTATCAACAAAAGTTTGTATCATAAATTAAATTAAATGCAGCCAATAAAACTTACATTAAGAATGACTATTTTGGTACATATATAAAAGTTATGACCATATTGTCTTAACCTCTTCTCAAGAGGCCTTCTTGTTCGAAGAGGAGTGTTAGTTTCAAGTATTTGTGATTTGTTGGCATTTCTTCTCGCCTATGATTTCTTGGGCCATTGTTTTGACCATTCAGCTACAAAATGGGCTTCTTCAACCAATTCTTCAACTAGGCGTCTTCTAGATGGCTTTTTTGTAGCTGGCCTTTAACTTGGCATTCTTTCGGTTGTTCTTCTATCCAGCCCTTCAGTTGTAGTGACACATTCTATTGGCCTTTGTGGTGGCCCTTGTAATGACCCTTCTTGTGGTCTTTGTGGTGACCCTTGTGATGGATCTTGTGGTGGCTCTTGAGTTGGGCCCTCTGTTGAAAATTGAGTTTCAGCTTACCTTCTTCAAATATGAGAAAGAGGCAAAATACATCATAAATATAACATTGGCCATATAATAACATAAAGGAAAACTAAACACAAATTGTTGAACTTACTGGGTATTTTTTTCTCCACTATTGAAGAACAGTCGACTTAACTAGCTCTTCAATTGTTTCGGCCAATCCTTTAGCTGGCTATCTTCAACCTTGCATTCTTCGAACGGGCTCTTTAGTTTCAGGTACAACAGGGGTTTCGATCAATCCTTCATGGGTCATTCTCGTGACCTGACAAAGACAAAGACATTGTATACAAGACCAATTGTATATATGTACATATTTGTAATAAACCATAAAGCAACATAAGCACAAATGTCATGAATTACTAGGTTTCTGTCGTTGATTGAAAAATAGTCGACTCATTTCACCCTTCTGTTTGCCCTTGTCCAACTATCCCTTCACTAGGCTTTTCAGCTAACCTGAACTGTTCCTGCTGCTTCCTTAATTGACAACATTTAATATTGTGTCCTATACATGGCAATAAGAGTATGTCATCTTTACATCTGTTCTACTTATCCTAAGCTGACTTGAGACCTCCTCCTCCATCATTCTTCGTTTTTGCTTTGGCCTTCCCATTTTCTTCTTTAGTGGTAAAGGTTGAGATGCTTCACGATCTGTTGGCTCCCAAAACTTGTTACTTTTGATTGGCTACATCATGAATTTGTACGAAGTAAAGTATTTCAATTTCTTGTACCAATCATCAATGTAATCATCTGCGTTGTGGCTCTTCAATTGGATGACACATATGGCATGTGCACAAAGAATTACATTTCGTTGCCATGTTCTACATGAACACTTCCCCATACCTAAATGAACAACATACTTATCGAAACCCTTTATTATCTCATATCTTTCATCCCTATTCCAATGAGATGACAATACCTACTTGCAGCCAAGTTCTCATCCAATTTCTTAGCAATCTTAGGATCACATTGCCTAGTCCACTTTACAGTCTTGTCTTTTTGTTTGTGTAGCCGAGTCATGACCATATCCCATATATCTTCAAGTATCGAGACGATTGGTTTGCATCTGGCATCTATTATCCTCTTATTGAATGATTCGCATATGTTGTTGTCGATGTTATTGCACTTGAATTTCTCATTGAAAAACGTCCTACACCAATACTTTAGTTTTGTTTGGAATAATGCATAAAAAATTTCATTTTTCAATTGAAATAGTTCTTCTTTGGTAATCCTAAAGTCAGTCATATTCGTGCTCTTTGCTAATTGCCAAAATTGTGATTGCAATTTATCCCTTTTATAAGTCTTTGCCCAATTTGCGTATATGTGACGTGCACACATTTGATGTTCAGCATAGGGCAACAACCTAGCTATTGTCGGAACCAATCCCTACAATAATTTAAAATAAGAAATGTAAGCAAATAGCATGTTGATATCAAAAAGCAAACATTATCTTTTGTTGGTCGCTAATGAACACTTACCCTTCCCCATTTGTTACATCCAAGTCAATCATCAGATTTTTTAGGAACTAGGACCAATTGTCCTTGTTCTCTACCCTTACAACAGCCTAAATCAGTGGAAACATTTGATTATTCGTATCTCTTCCAATTGTGGCTAGCAATTCTCCCTTACACAAGCCTTTTAAAAAACAACCGTTAAATCCTCTAATACGTCTACAATCAGATAAAAATCCTTGTCTACATACATTGAAGTACACATAAAACTTATTGAATTTGGTCCCACTATCAGGAAGTGGCTTCTCCATGACCTTTACATACACTATACTTGAAGGGTTTTGCTGCTTACACTCCCAAGCATAATCCCACAACTGTCCATATTCGTTGCCGTACTGACCAATGAGTATCTTCATCACATTTTGTTTTGATTTTTTGCATTGATTATTGTATACATTGATACCTACATACTCCTTCACCAGCATTTTAAACTTAGTACTATTCATTTGGGGCATCAGCTTGATTCGATCAAAGAAGTGCTTGGACAACCATGCACTTGTTACCATTTTATTTTCAAAATTAATGAGCCAACTATGTTTCTCTTGGTAGGCTCTAATTTGGAAGGATCCACTTCTCCTAACAAATACGCTGTAAATCTTCCATGGATAATGTTGCTACGAAGCTTTTACAAATATCTTAATGTTTATAATAAAGTTAATATTCCTTTGTGCAGTAATGGAGTTCTTCAGTATAACTTCCCTAAATTGTTTCGCATTTTAAAATTTCATACCTATAGACTAGGAAGAAACTTACTTTCCTTCTATGCACAATTCCTTAATCTTCTTCAAGCTAATCCTAGGAAGTAGCATTCTTGACACTTTCTTCATAATTAGTTTCCTCACCAACAACATCAGTAACATGCAAAGCTGCAAACTTATCTGACAAAAACTCCATTTACTTTTTCGTTAACTGTGCAAGCTCTTGGTCGTCGTTATCACTTAATAAATTTTCAACAGTCAAATTTTCATCGTCATCATCACTGGATTTAGCTACTTCCCAATCTAATCCAGTGATTGTAATATCACCTATGTCATAATCACTTTGGTAAACTGCATCTACATCACTCTCCTCTCCATCTTGTCTATCTTGCTTTCCTTCATCCCTAACCTTAGTACTACCTTGAATACAATCTCTCTCTTCTCCCGTTTGGGCACTCTCTCCATCATCATCTTCATCTTCATTATCACTATCGTACTTAACGTATAATTTTACTTCTTCGCCATGAAGATAATAATATAGGACATCCTTAAAACCATTATCATCTTCTAAGCTTCTCAAATTATCTCTCAAGCCTTACCTAGGAACACAATATAACAACTTTTGTACTTTACAAGGCAAATAAATCACTATATTCCTAACGAATCTTATATAAGATGTCTTCTTTATATCGACAAAGATGGTGCCATCATTTCCACCCTCATGCTCCCATTCATCCGCCCCGATCACAAAATCCCCACTGTACCAAACTATAATAGCAACATAATCCTTATCATAAGTCATTTCTGCACTAAGAAAAATAATAATTACATTTTGGGATCACATCCACAAAGAACAACAGACAATTGTACATGGAAGTCTCCCTACTCTCATGGACTTTATTAAAGAAAAAAGAATAGGGAAGAGATGCACATGTCATGCCATTTATTAGAAAGATACCCTCCACGACAAATAAAGGTCCCTACATTGACAATATGCCCTATATGATAGCCACTTTGATTATTTGCCTTCCCTTAAAATATTTACCAAAAAACAAAGGTTCCCACGACAAACACAGGTCTTCATGACACCCATTTTAACACTTCGATTTAGAAAAAATAACCAAACGTCCATATGGCAACCACTCCGAGCCTTCAAAATCGCCGTCGCACATCATATTTCACATTTGATCCCTAAGAATCGTCATCACACATCACAATACCACATCCAAGCTCTAAACACACATCACAGTAATACCGCTCTACGTCACACATTACAATAACACCACATCTTCGAGGTCCAACCCTAATTTTCCTTTCGTTGAACCTTACATTTCGAGGCCGAGCCATAAATTGCCAATTCGAACCCCATTAGGATTTTAGCATCACTTCTGAGCCCTAAATTGCACATCAAAGTATCATCCGAGCCCTACATTTCCTAGCTAACCTCCACATTTCCCCGCCGAGCCTCAAATTTCCCATCGGAGCCCTAAAACGAGTTCGAGCCCTAATTTCATCATAGTGGAGGGGGAGAAGAGGCCAAACTTGGACGAGTGACGATAGTGAGCAACGACGACGACCAATGATGGCGATCAACAACGGCGAGCGATGACCACCTCTAAGTGTGAATGTCGACAAAGAGAAGGGCTTAAGATCTAGTGTGAACAAGAGTGAATGGGAGGAACGACGACGACCGGGTCTAGTTAAGCCAACAAATAACCTAAACGACATCATTTAGCACCAAGGAAAAATGATGTCGTTTAGGTCAGCCAAGCTAGCGTGGATGGATGACGTCGTTTTTGTCGTCCATGTGTGCATTTTTTTTGTTTTTAATATTTGCCACCTTAGTAAAAGATGTTGCCGAAAAGTGCCACGTATGTAATTTGGCCAGATTTTCTTGTTATCGGCACTTAACTAATCCATTTTGCTCTGATTTTGGCACTTAAAAGTCACTTTCGTAACTTTTGGAACTTAAGTATCTCCTCGTGCTAATTTTTGACACTCTAGGTAGGTGTCCTGGCATCACTAGCTCTACATTGAACCTTAAGGACAATAAAATGTATGAAATTTATCAAATTGAAAAACACTATTTAATACAATTTTTTTTTTAATAGGTTACACCTCACAAGGTCGGCTTATTTAGACCTAGTGACATCTAGAAAATATTAAGGAAGAGAGAAAAATTATGGAAGATTGAGTCTATTTCCAAAGGATCAAGTCAAAGCAATAAGCCCTCTTTAGGAGTTGGTAAAGGACTGCTTAAGTCACAAATCCAATCAATCTCCCTCAAAGTCTTAGTGGGATAGCGCACAAGAAGGAAAAACTGGCAATTGCTGCTCGACAAAAGAGTGCAATTACAGAAGAAAACCAAAGCAGCTGAAGATGAGGAAACGCTATGCTTTTATCACGATTCGTATGCAAAATAGAACATGACCGCCGAGCTCAGGAAAGTCATTCTACCATCTGTTAACTTGGTATGAAGTTTCGGCCGGAGAAAACAGAAAAAAACAACAAAAGAATTTGTATCAAAGTAAATGTTCCTATAAATGAAACGAGAATTTGCTTTCAAAAATTATACGGATATGAGGCCCACATACCCAGCGAACAAGGATAACACAGAAGATAAAAGGTATGCCCCAGCTACAATTATCGGTTTTTTGAAACCACGTAATTCAAGATGATGGTGAAGGGGTGCCATCTGAAAAATGCGATCCCCATATCCACGCAAGTACTTGGTGGCTTCGAATTGTGATACCTGAATTATAGATGCAATGGATTCCAATAATTAGACAAGGCTATATGATATGAAAAATCATCACCATTGCTTTAGCAGTACATGTGCAATGCAGGACAGTTGATGCAGTAAATGCAAAACAAAAGTAACCAAACTTCTGCTGTCATTATTAATGAATACTGGTTAACTTCTTGAATGTGCATGAAGTTTGTTTTACAACACAATGAACCTAAAAGCCAACATCTTTCAACTATTATATCAAATAAAGTAGGGGAGGGGGAATTTGACTCAAGGCCTCTCTTATTCATAAAACATATAATTAAAGTAACTTGAAGAACCTATGTGTTCCATTGAAACAGAAAAAAAAGTTTAATATAGTTATGTCAACTAACGTCCAAAGGTAAATGTTGAAACAATCTTTATTGAGAGTTAAATTTCTTCTGATGCTTAAAAAATATCCCCATAGTTTTGCACTGACCAACTCCCTGTTGAATATCAATTTGCCCAAATCAACAACAGGTGATCACATTCAGCATTGCAATGACAGTATTCATGGAGCTGTTATCCCTCGAGTCTAACCAGCGTTTCCTTCCTGGTTATGTTTTGGCTCAAACCTGGACCTGATCTGTATAAGACAAAGCCTTTAGCAGAGCCCCTGTACTTGGGTACATTTGCAACTTCTTCCAGGATTGAGGAATAGAACTTCAGTGCTAAGAACTATCCTTTCTTAACTCTGTGCTCTAGATTAAACTTACCTAAGACAAAACAAGAAATCAATTCTTCTGATGGTGACTGACCAAGCACAACAGATTCTGTCTGTGTGGTGCAGTGCTCTCTTGAGATATACGGGTACATATATATCCTAGCACTGGCTCACCCCCATCAGTTATCAATTGGTAAAAGAATAAACCAGTATTTATGGTCCTCTTTTAGGGGTAAGTAGCCCTCCTTTAAATGAGTATATCCCTGTGTCGGCCTCACATTGAGGTCTCTTCAGAGGAGGCCACTGAATGAAATGAGTTCCTCTCAAAGTCGTAGGATAATGAGTTATCCTTCAGTCAAACACAAGGACTGTTTATCCGTAACAGGAGTGAGTGCATTGCAAGATCATATTTCCAACCATCTAAATTTTCTTCACCTCAGTAGATTTAATCTAATTGATGAAATGACAAAGATATAAAAACAGCCAGGCTAAGGTTAGTTACTCTGTAGGGACAAAGGACACTGCATATTCTTAGGCAAAAAGGTATATACAGTAACCAAACTGTAATAAAGTATTCCGTGACTAACCTGCAAAATTACAGAGAATGCTTCAACAAGGAAAACCCCAGACGAAATGAACAACGGAAGGAACATTCCTGTACAGGCTGCCATTGCAGCTAGTGCTCCACCAAGTGCTAGAGATCCAGTATCACCCATGAAGACAGATGCTTTGTACCGATTATGCAAAAGAAAACCAACACAGGCTCCAGCCATTGATGCACCAAAGATAGAAAGGTCTACCTTCCAATGTAAACAGTTGTTAGTATACTGAAACATACATAAAAAAATTGACTCAACGACACTGTTAAACCTCAGAACCTGACGCAATGAAACTCTCCAAGGATTAGTTTTTCTCATTTTAAAGATCTGTTCACACTGTTAAAACTCCTCAGATGCATGAGAAGACACTTTACATCTATCTCAACTCTTCACTGTACTCACCAGGACATATCGGAAGCACCACAACTGACATTGCTATAAAAGCCAGTGCAGAAACCCCTCCCGCCAATCCATCAAGACCTTCAGTTAGATCAATCCCATTTCCCATAGACACGAAGCAAAATGAAGTCAACAAAGAATAGAACTTTCCCAGGCATACAATGCCCAATGGTGCTGGTAGAGGAACCAACTTTTTCCTGCATTAAGAAGGCAAATGAGTGATTTGAACTAATAGATGGATGCTTAATAGAGAGGCAATGCCACAGTAGGAAATCAACATTTTATCAGCTAAACAAAATAATATCAAACATATCAAACTTAAAAATACAACCAACGGACGTATAAGCTATTGATGAAAAGGAGCTAAGCATGGCATCTTAATAAAGAGAAATAATCTATATCAACAGATTTGCAACAATTTCATCACAGAATTTGGCTGTCTAATACTGAACACTCAGGACATTCTCATAATAACTTTATTACTTGGCCTAGTTCATTAATAGTAGAGGGGGGAAAGGAAAGAGGTGACTGTCATTCACATGATTCTGACCCCTAAAGGATAATATAAGGTCCACTAAATTAGGGATCTGCAAATTGTCAACTTTTCATGTTCTTAACTCCATCCAATTGGAGAAGCCCTATGCAAAACAGAAAGAAGCATTTCTTTTTCTTAAAAAAGAAAGAAACTTACAACATGATATAAGCAACTATAAAAGTTGAGACAAAGACATGCCAAAGTCGCTGCTTTACTAATACAGAAAATAACATTGAACAAAGAGAAACTCATGAATGCAGAATGAGATGCAAGTGCTGATCTACAAGAAGCGAATCACATAAATTTAACTCCTTGAGAAGAAAATAGTACAAGAGGTTGTTGATTGATCATTTGTTAGTGGAAGGATGCAGTTCTAATAGATCAGTATAAATCTCAATTTTCTACTGAAGTCTATTGTAAATTTCACAGAACTTGAAAAGCTGGATCAGTCAGGCAGAAGTGGGTCTCAGTACTTCTCGACCAAACATATGCTGTTGTCTGAGTCATTTATGTATAAGACATCTGCAAACAGACGGACTCTCCTTCAGTTAAGTTGGATCTTAAAACTGTTCATCTTCCGCTTAAGGTAAATTGCACGGTTCAAGCAATGTCTATTACCTTTCAAGCGATGACTTGGAAGAAGAATACACGTCTGATCTATTTTTCATGCCAAAAAATAGTAAGTACCTTAAAAGCAGTGGTTTACGTAATGTTCTCGCAGCATTTTAGTGTCTTCCATCAATCAACGGATGAAAGCACCAGAAAAATTTCGGTAGTGAAATTTTCTTAAACATTGGCACGAGATCAGATATGTGAGTTACCATCAGATAAAGTTGATCAAATTAGTTACAAGAAGGTATACATGCCATAAGGTGATGATATCCTCGTGCAATCCAGCCACAAAGCAAAACTTGTCGCAACAACAACCTGTAAACCATTCAGAATCAGTTTTGAGATTTTTGTCAAGAGTTCTTTGACTAAAGGCACCTTAAGGAGACATCTGAATCGGTGTAAGGAATTGATGTAAGAAAGCTTGCCTCTAACAACAATTTCGCCCAGGCAGATAAACCATGATTTCGATTCTCGACAAGGGTTAAGTTATCATCTATAAACCCAATTGCAGCAAATGCCAGAGTCACCACATTAGCTGCAGTAACTTCAGTTGAAGAAAAACCAGCTATGGCCTGTGCAACGGCTATACCAACGGGCACGAAAAACAATCCACCCATTGTGGGGGCTCTCTTTTTCAAATAGTGTTTCACAGGCCCTTCCTTACGGAGGATTTGGTAAATATTAAAACTGTCAAGTAAGGGAACAAATATGTAGCCTATACAGGACGCTATAACAGCTGACATGAAAAAAGGGCGGGTCAAGTGAAATTGTGGCAGCGGTAATCTGACGATCCGCCAAGCACACCAATCCAAGAGTACAATGAAGGTCGTCATGAAAGTAATCAAACCCATGTTGTTCAAAATCCCATATTTGATCCTGCAAGTATACATAATTGAAAAGAATCCCAGATAAGTATGAAAACGATCTTCCTTCATAAATCATTGCATCAATAAGCATCTTTGATCACATCCGACTGCATTTGAAACAGTTCTAAATACCTGCGTTTCCTCCGGCGCCTGCCAATCAGCGCAAATCTATGAGCAGTAATTGTTAATGCATCATTCGTTGATACTTTATACTTCGGCACATCCATGTCATTGCTCGGATTTAATATCATTTCACTGTCACTGTCTTCACCATCACTGGATGAAATAATATAACCACCGGTACCCTCACTGCCACCCCAATCATCAAGGGATGGAATATCAATCGAGTCCTAGAGAACATTAAAGAAAATGATGAATCCTCTTAGATACTTCAACAGAATCATAAACAAGGGCATGCCCACAAGAGAACTAGCTGACTTTACTCAGAAATAAAGAGAAATAGGATACCTTATACAAAGTAAATTTTATTCAATTCACATATAGCATAGAAGATTCAAATGCAAGTGGATTAAAGCCTAAAACAGCAGAAACTTGCGTAGAGCAAAACATATTTGCTATCAGTGTGCAAAAAGGTTACCTCATCGAATGCCCTGCACGAAATGAGACTCTGCCGCAGACGACAACCAAGCCTCTGGAAAGTTTTATCATGTATCTGTTTGAAGAAAAAAAAGCAGATAAAGAGTGAATTGGGGGCACATAAACAGCGTATAGCCACGCAAGTTCAGACTTCGAAAGCTGCAAATAAGCACATTCGAATGGCCGCACGGGGAAAAAGGAATTCCACTGAACTCAGATGCGCCTCCTTCGCGTCCGGATCGATTTACACACTTCACCGAACGAAACAGTAATCGACAGAAGCAAATCATCTTCCTCCCCTTCCTAAGCAAGTCATCCGCTATTTCGCTTCCATTTTCCTCCACACGACTGACCGGAGAGTTTCGAATCACCTCAATCGACCGATCGCAAGAGACGAACGTTCGATGTCGTTGAGGCGCTCCATTCCCGATCCGCGAGCTCGCCATCTCCCCCTTCCCGCAACCAAAAACCAAAGCAGGAAAGAAAGGAAACCGACGACGGGAAGCACCAGAGCCGTTACCTTAAGACCGGAGCGACGCGCAGGCGGACGGCGCGATCGAGCGGCGCGAGCAGGGAGCGGGTGCTCGGCGGCTGCGGCGGCGACGGCTCGCGCGGCGCGGTCGAGCTCGACGGAGTGGGGCAGACGAGCGCGCATGGCGTGGTCCGGCGGCCGGCGGCGGTGCCGACGATCAGCGGTGGCAAGGGCAGCGGCGGAGGAGTAGAGGAAGGACAGAGAACGAGTCGAGAGAGAGAGAGAAAGGAAGAATATTCGACGGGGAAATGCGGAGAGCGAACATTTTTATACGCAACGGGCGAGAGAGGGAAAACCCGACGTCGCTGCTGCTTCGAAACCTTCGCTCACCTGAGATCGGCGAACACGGCAGTTGGGCCCCCCGCCACGCGCCTTCCTGAAGCGCGTGCATCGCTGCTTTTCTTTTTCTTTTTTTTTTGTTTTTTTTTGTTTTTACCAATCTTATTTTATTTCTATTCTAATTCTCACTATTTTTGCTCTAACTCCTTATAGAGTCTATGTGAGGATCGAAACTGACACTTAAGCTAAATCATCCCCACTTCCCCCTTCATATATGAGAAGGATGGCCATTCAGAAAAACTCAATTATTTGTTTCCTTCCATATGAAGGAAAACGGCAATTGTAAGGTTAATACCACGAAAAATTATAAATTTAATACATGTACGATAAATTTACATTAAGATAATTCTTTAATCGCAAAAAAATCTCAAACCACTATACATATGACATATTACAATTAACAAAGATATCAATTTAGGATTTTACTTTCTTTTTTTTTTTAATCACAAATATATTAGTTTGTGGGTTTTCATGTTATTAATTCAATTTAATGGAAATTAACGGGAGAATAAATTTGTCGCATGGGATTTTTGTAGTAAAAAAATTAGTTTAAATTAAATTTGTCATAAATATGTTAATTTATGATTTTTCTGGATATTAATTCATGAACTAATAATAATGCTTGAAGTTCAAAATTGTCTTTCATACCTTTTCTCTTTCTTTTTCTCTAAGCTAATTATTTGGTGCATCACAATGTGGGGTGCGCAGGAGAATTTTCGAAAGCCACATGACTAGATAGGTCCCAAGATGGAAATTGAAGGCAGTACAGTGACTGCAACTTGCAAGTACCAAAATTTCAAGATCAGAAAATACGAGTTAGGCTTTAGGGTTTAAGTCCATGTCTTGTATCCTATACGATGTACCCTGCGTTGGTTACCTAATAAAAGATACACGGTAACATGTATAATACTTAAATAGTACTGTAATGTTTTAGATGTGTGAAATGGTATGAGAAAGCATCCTTATTTTTCGATATATCGCTTTACGGTTGTTACATTATAGGATTATATTACTACTAGACATGAGCATGTACTTTATTGCCGGTGCTCTTGTATTTTTCATATTGAACGTGTCAATAGTTCAAATGATGATATTTAAAAAAAAAAAAAAAAAAAAAAATCCAAAATAGTAGGGGCACAATTGAACAGATGAAACCGATAGGTTTTGAAATGAATTCAATATCCTTGTAGGACAAATTTCAGGTTCCAATAACTAGAAATCAATGTCTATAAGACGGGTTCTAGAGTAAGGCAAACACCCTACGCACCTTAAAACTCGCATCGCCTATTTCCAGCTGTCACTTCCTCTAGCTGGTTGCAACCCCATGTGACCAATGAACATGACCTTTATGTTGTGTCTATAGTACATGATTGTCATTGTCACCTCTCTCTCTCTCTCTAAACATGATCGTCTATAAATATGAATGTCTTAGAAAGTCGCCTTTGGAACTCTTCTCCCTCCTAACAAGAGTCTTATTCTTTTTATTGTAGGAAAATTATTTAAAAATTTCTAAACCTATTATACGACGATTAATTTAGTCATAAATTTTCTAATTTAATCAATTTAATCAGGAGTTTTTGACGATTTTTCAATATACTTCTTCCGGCTAATTTTCATTAAAAATAGTTGACGTGGCCATCCAAGCCAAGACACCCTCATTGACCCTCGTTGAGGCCCCAATAACCAATGAAGGGAAATGAGAAAAAAGATAATAGAAAAATGAAAGAAAAGAAAAGAGAAAAAATTCAGAAACTACTCCATCCTCACAACTAATTTTCCCCATTGATCTACTTCCATCCACTTCATACCCAACCCAACTCCCAGTCTCCTTTCCTATTCCCTCTCCACGTTGATCCACCACCGTGCCTTTTTCTCCTTCATTCCAACATTCACCAACCGATTCCTCCTGCTCAAAACGCAGTCGATCTTGTTTTATGAAAGTTTGGCACTCAAGTAATCAGGTAAAAAGTTATGCCACCAAAACAAAGACTATACGAAAGAGCATAAATTTTAACCTACTTACATCATAGCTCACGAGACGGAGCAAACAAACTCCACCTGCTGGTCTTGTAGCAGGAGCAAATTGTTCATATATTTCGATGAATCATTTCTCTGGACAAAAAGAAGTAACCTTAATAGTGAGACTAAATTGCATGTGCGAAAATTCGAGCCTTGGGTTTACATCAAAATGCATAATTTGGGACAGTTTTTCCTTAACTAGTGCACAAAGCGGGGCACCGATCGTCGGGGCTCGAGCAACGTCCCTGACAATTCCAAGCCAGAACCTTCATGGCACCCCGAGGGCATCACTTTTGTTCCATGCCCTGTTTGTGATTGAACGCGTTCGCCAAGCCGAGCCAAGTATCCCCGTCCTTCACTCCGTAGACCGACTCGCATTTCGGTCTGACGGACACGGGCACATCTATTTTCGATCCACGTCCAAAGATAAAATGTGGGTTTAGAAGCTTAGTAATAAACGGGACATGGAACGGGAACAAGATGTGCAACTTTGAATGTTGAATAAAATCAAAGTCCTTGTATCTGTTTCCTCACCCTTTTCATTGTCCTTTCGGCTATAGAAACAGGGACACAAAGAGAGAGAGAGAGAGAGAGCATGGTCATTTCCCTGCTGATTCTAGCATGGTCATCATCCCCTTTCTCTCACACTCTCAACTTTCTTGGATAATTGCTTTCAATGCTTTCCCTTTCTTTCATAGGTTTTCACATACATCAAGTGATATTACAAACGGCTGGGAAAAATAATAAAGTTGGACTTTGATGTATGATATCACTTTTTTTTAAGGAATTATTTGCCCTAAAAAGTTACTAATGGTCACAGGCAAATATTCTCCATGATATAACAAAGTCTTGATTGAGAATATTACATAGTAATTTTAGTATTTCTTTAGGGTCTCTCAGGAAAATAATTGAAAACAATGACTGTATATCTTTTTGAAAGAAAATTAAAATGGAAGAAGAAGATTACTATTGAACAAACATGTTTAGTAATTAATAGCAAAAAAACAAGAAATTATATCCGAATAGACACAACCTTCCAAGGATTAATAAGTTATGTTTGAATAGGTACGCACTCTGAGATAACCATGGGAAAAAAATAATAAATTACGGAATTAAATAAATAAAAAATAAAAATTTAACCTTAACTCCTTTGTGAACAGCTACACTGTTTCAATAGGATGTTATGATTAATTTTTTTAAGAAAATAATTTAAACTTTAATAAATAAAAATAATGATGGTTAATTAGTGTTAAACCTCATTCACATGCGCACTCACATCTTTTCGATGTGGGACAAGACATCTCTTGGTTTGTTTTACAAACAAACTACCAACACTCACCATGCATACAAGACCAAACTTCATAATAAAATATTAGCATGCAACAGACTATGAGTCCTTCCTGACGTCAACAAAAACTTCTAATTCGATAAGTACATGGAAAATTAATATCCTTTTTTGCATCACCACGGTTTTATTGGAAAGAGTCCAATTTGGGACTTCCCTAATGTGACTCTGATTTTCTTGCAATTCAATTTTGGATCGAATTTCAAATAAATTGGGATTACCTCAAAGCTATAATAAACAAATGTCCTCTATGGCGGGAAGTCCAACTTCATCGACCGTTGTCTCTCCTGAGCCCCTTGAACTACTCCCCCGCTACAAACGCCGATCAAGTCCGAAGAGTACTTGAACTTGGTCATTGAGATAAGCTTCATTAATAAAATTGCCGAATTATCTACTATGGGCACTTTCTCAAGAGATATGATTTTCCGTGACACAATATCACAATTACGGTGGTACTAGACATCATCAATGTGCTTTGTCCACTGTGATACATTTGTTTCAAAGGTACCACATTCTGAATGATATAGTTGTTAGGAAAACATCTTTATAAGTTTTGATGATTATCAAATTGTCTTTGGAACTAATATTTATCAAGATGTATGCAGATGGTAACTTTGTGTTGTAGATATCATTGGTTCTTTCGCATCAGCAAAGACAAGAATCAAGGCTATAACTATTGAGGTGAACAAGCACCAATGAGAATGGTATCTCATGGTTGCTTGGAGATTCTTCTGTTGAGACCACTATTCTTGAAAGCTTTTGGGCACTAATAGAAACGAAAGGATTAGTAGTCTTGTCAAAATTCGTCACCTTGATCGATGTCGTCATTAAGATCGTCAACCAAGTCACTCACAATCTGCACCTGTTGATGGTGAAGTATCAGGTTGTTACGTTTGATGCGTCGGCTTTGATGATGATAAGATAAACATAGAAGATGACCATCGATACTATAGAAAATAGCCATTGTGGTTCTAGACTTCATAGTTGAAAAACCGAGAAAGGCATCAGAAAAGCAATTGACACAATGTCTACTTCAAAGACCAGACTCTTGCAACATAAGCCATTTTGGGAAACCTATGATAGTCAGAGGAAGCGATTGGAAGATCAATCTCGATTTTGGTCAAGTACTCTAGCGACTCTCAAATGGCTAATTGGGCTTGTCCTTAAAGGGTCTCCAACAGTAGTTTGAAGACTTCCATACATAAGGAAGAATGAAGATGTGAAGAGGGTTAGATATGAGAAATACTGTGGTTGTACTCTATGCACAATATTATCTCTGATCTTCTCCCGAGTGTCTCTCTGAAGTGATTTTAGCACTCTAATAGTAGGTAGACAAGTATACAAGTGTGAGTGCAAGTGTGTACGTCTCAATAATATGTTTTATCGTGTAAAGAGAATAATACTAGCTAATTGTAACTTGATTTACTAATAACTAGTGGAATCCAACTGCTGTTAAGGCTATTAGTTGAAAAGTGGATGTAAAGTTGGATATAAAGCCAAGCCACTATAAGTTGTGTGATTTGTTTTCTTCACTCCGATTTACTTACTAGCATCACATACACTAATATGTTCTTGTTACTATCTTGAGTGCTTATTGTTTGATATTCCACAAAAATTATTAAAATGTTCACTCAACCTATTCAACCCATCTTTCTAAGTTGCCTTGGTAGCCTCAACAATAGTAAACAACAATCTTCTCGTGCTATAATCCTAGATCAATGGGCAAACCTCTAAGCCAAAGCGCTTCCTTGATTGCCTTGATTAAAACCACGTACTTTGTTACAGTTGTCGACAAAGGAAAGTATTGAATATACTTGCGCCTTCCAACCGATGCACAACCCACAAAAAATCATTGTTTATCTTATAACCAATTACAATTACGTTTATTGGAAGACACGAGAAGTATATGCAGTGTCAAGCACCCCATTTGCGAAAGGTCAAAGAACTTCGAGGGTACTTCTATTTTCCCCTTTTTCTTGGATTAAACCTTGCAAACACAAATAGGAGAACAAAGTATTCTATAATTAGACCCGTCAAATAGGTGGATTGTATCAAGTTTTGATTGAGTTGAAGATGATCTGACCTAAATAGACCAATTTAACCCATTTTGATCAATTTTTATGCAGTGCAAATTTAGCAACCTGTACCCAATATATATTGACGTAACTCATAATGCTAAAATGCTTACATATTTAATGAAAATTAGAAAAACTTATACGCGAACTGAAGTGAGAGTGTGATCGAGTGAATGCAAGAGAGAATAAAGAGAGAACCATAGAAATGAATTGAGTCTAAACTCATTTATATAATCAGGACATCATATATGAGTTAAAATAAGAATTTTTGATCCATTTCTGGTCTAACCGTAATATAAATGACGTCTCTAACGTACTCTGTGCATTCTAATTTTAAAATGCAAATGTCGTCCCTGTTCGTCTTTGCGTCTCTAAGCTTCTTTCCTTTTTTGACATTGATAAAGTTAACGTGACCAAACTGTCAACATGGTTCTTGACGCCACTGATCGAAACAAAGATGCAAATTGCCAAACAGATGACCAACCACCTCTCTTAAGCTCTCAATATTGTTTTGTAAAAGAAACAAGTTGGGCTATAAGCTAGATGCAACTGACGGTCTTCGCTAATCGAGGCACAAACGACAGAAAAGCACGCTTGGCTTGATAGCAAGAGCAAAGAGTAATAGTCTATAATTCATCAAACAGAAACGCCAAATCAGACGGAAATGGAAATTCCCTAAAAAGATGTTCCTTTTTCTAAGTACACGAAAGCCGAAAAAACAGACGAGCATACTACCTGGTTTGGGAACTGCTTTCCAAGGGGCTTTGGGGGGCTAAAGGCCTTTGGGCCAAAATGAAGGTATTTGGGAACTACTTTCCAAGGGCATTAAGGCAAAGCTGGCATTTGCAAGGCTGAAAGCCCAAGACGGCTTTGGGCTTTCAGCATTCTCGGAATGCGTCATGCCACTGTTCATGCTATTATTATTATTATTATTATTTGGTAAAGGTAATGATATATTGAGCTAAGAACCAATAATTACAGAAGATTAGGCACCACAAAACTTTCACTCAAACAGACACAGCGTCAAAAGGAGTGAAAGGGCGCCTAATGCAAAAGAACACCGCATAGCGGTCAAAGCAAGCAGGCCAACATAGACAGCCGAAAACAAAGACAAGACAGCCACGCAGGGCCAGGGAAACAAAGAGAACAACACCAACCAAGGAACAACAACAAGGAGGACCCGAAGATCCGAGGCAAGGCCGCCAAGGAAGGCGCAAAAAACGGGGAGGCAGCCGCAAGACACATTGAAGGAGATACTAGGCGGTCGGCGTAGGAGAAGAGAAAATAGAAGGGTCGAGCCCCCAATTCCGTTGAAGCCTTCTAATTCTCGGGCAATCTTCGACACTTCTAAAGGTTAAGGCTTTGTCCTTGACCACTTTAATGAGATGCTTCTTGACAGCCACAGGCACCACTGGATGACCTCTGAAGAGAATGTCGTTCCTATACCTCCAAATAAGGTGACAAAGCGCAGCAAAAGAGAAGCGCCCTATAGCATGATAGAAGTCCTTACCTAATAGGAATTTCATCGCCCACTGAAGATTTTCCACCCACGACCCGTTTCTCCACGGAGATTGCACTTGGCCTCCCAAAAATAAGCCATACTCGAAGTAATACCGCAGCCGAAGAAGAGATGGTCAATAGAATCCGACGTGAGCTTGCAAAAGGCACAAACTTCCCTCCCGATCCTCCCATAGGACATAAGAAAAGCTTGTGTAGGAAGATGGTTCTTAATGATCAGCCATAGATTGAATTGGTACCTCGGAGTAATAGCTTTGTTCCAAATAAAGGATGACCAGTCCACTCTCGCTTTCCTCTTTCTGAAAAAATGCCATGCAGAAGCCACCGAGAAGAGACCAGACGGATCGACACTCCACACGAATCTATCCGGAACCTTAGGGAGAAGAATAGGGAGCTGGCCCCACGAGTCCATCACCATCCTAAAGGCTTGACCTGGCTCAGAGAAAAGGTCCGCAACGACTATTGTTCATCTTCGTTCTCCAGCAACGTGAGAAGAGCTTGAGAGGCCGGCGAGGTTGCGGCGACCGTCACTGGCCAGTCGTGGCGACCGCTCGCGAGTCCCGGCGATCGCCCGCGTGTCGCATCGCCACAACCCAGATCTGCGCCGCGAGGTCGCGTGATCTCGCGACGACCGACACGACCCAGATCTAGGTCGCTGCGAGGTCACGCGACCTCAAGTGCAACCTAGATCTAGGTCGCCAGAGGTCGCGCGACCCAGATCTAGTCACCGCGAGACCTCGCGACCTCCGACAACTAGATCTGGTCGCGGCAAGGTTGCGCAACCTCCGGCAAACCCATATCTGAGTTGGGCGACCTCTGTGAAGGGCCGCTGAGGGTTGCCCGACCCCAGGCGATCCTTGCCGGAGGTCGCCCAACCCTAGGCAGCCCTCGTCGGTCGTCTCCAAGGGCCTGAGGCCGACGACAGCCATCTGCCTCGCCGACAAACTCTTATATTTTTTTATGATAATTTTTTTTTTTTTTTTTTTATTAATCGCCAAAATCCTTTGTGAATGTTAATCTTTCCGAATGCTATTTTACTCAAAGGTACTTCACAATGAGCTTTCAAACTACAATTTACCAAATACAGTTTGCATTTTGAAAAACACATTTAACTCAAAGGTTTTTACATTTTCCTAAAAACTTTCCCCAAAAGCCTTCCCAAATGCACCCACACACACATTTTCTTAGCATTTAGCATAGCGGCTTCATATTAAATGGGAGACTGAACACGCATAAGTCCCACCATAAGCAACACGCTTTACATGTCAATCGTTCACAGAAAAGAGGATAGCTTACAGATTTTCTTCTCCCAGCGGCTTTGAGAGCTCATACTTGAAACTCATGTCAGAAGGATGCGAAGGCTTCAAAAGTCGGTACAGAAAGAGAAGAATACAAATATGCATTTGAAAATGTGATGTTTAACCAGGCTTGAATTAATGAAACAGCAGGGACCAATTAGAAACAACACCAAAACCCATAATGGCATTATTTATCAACAAATGCAGAGGTCAACATAACCAGGCTACAAAAATCGGGGTGTTCCTTGTTTATAATCCCCAGGTCTCTTTGAAGACCTCCAATATCATTCTCCGCACTTTTTTCTATGCCACTTTACATAAACTACATAAGTTACAGTTTTCGATCACCAACCAAGAAAACACTTGCGACTCTAGTCTTTGTCACAAGCTAACAATGAAGTCCCAATATCAGAAGCTACAGCAAAAGCTGCTCAGGAGACCGAATTTTCTTACTACTAAATTAGAATCCCTTTGCTCACAAAACATGAAAGCACAGCATCATCTCTTTTGCACAATGAATCCACCGTACATCCACAACCACACCGGAAACATTCAATCAAATCTTTGAGCAATGAATTAACTGAGCATGAGCCTTATAACTCACTCCATATGACAGTAGATCTGCTTAACTTAGATCAGGGACCAGAGGTCTCCCACGTCCCATGGTGAATCCTCTTGTTCCATCAGGCATTCTTGGGCCCGGAGCAGGTTTTGAGGCCTCAACAATGTGTGTAGAAGTTGTAGTTCCATGCCCTGTCAAAAGATTTTAAACCATTGGCTATCAATACCAATTAAGAGAGAAAAAAAAAAGAAAAAAGAAATAAAGTAAATCACTATGGGATACCATGTCCGTTCATCCCGCGATGATTGTATCTCTTTGGTCGCCCATGGTTTCGGCTTCTATCCCCATTTTTGTCCTTGGGAATACGGTCTCCATCCTTGCATATGAAAGGAGAGACATAACGATAAAGTGACAAAAAGAACTCGAAAATTCCTCATGTTGCCCTTTCACTAATACACCCCAAATTCATCCATTATTTTAAGGCAGAAAAAAAAAATAATATCTCTAGTTGCAGTATCATGAATGGACAAGGTTAATTAGCTTTGAACCATCACCCCTCCCCTTTATTCAGGTGGGAGTATGGAAGGGAAGCACAATGCTATTGCTTATCTAATATATAGCTGGAAAACTCCATTTTGTCTGGAACTTCTATAATTATCCTTGTACAAATGAAATAGAGGTCAATAGTTAATGTTCAGATTGTCTCACTATTCTTTTCCTTTTACACTCTATCAAGTACACACCCACAACTGTTGAGTAATTACTCACTATTCAACTTCTAGACTTTTCTTTTCCTTTTACACTTTGTCAAGTGAACACCCCCAAATGTGGAGAAGCCACTCACTCCCTATTTAACTTCTATGCCACTAAAAGCCAGTATGAATTGTGACGACTCAACTTCGCACATGCATGACATGTGCCCACAAGCTAGTCAACATAATTATGCAAAAATTACCATTCCAGATAAAGCCAAATGTTATACTATAAAAGAGCTAATTCAAGTCATAGTCAGTCATAGTCACAACATCAAAGATGCAGAATCACTCACCTCTTCATCAGGCACACTATCATGATGCTCCCTTAACTTGTGATCTTCCTCAACACCAACTTGATCAAATAAATGAGCAGAACCATTCCTCTCAGATTCAGTAACCCTCCAGTTTATTTTTCTCTGCCCTTGCTTGCCCTGAAGCAAAAGAAACAATTTCTTCCCATTAGAAAAGGAGGAAGGAAATCAAATGTCCAATATTTGATCCTGCAGAGAAAGAGAGAAATTTGAAACTGATTACCATGCGCTTAAGAATCTTGACATGCATGCCATTCCTCCAGTCCTCTTCATTATTCAAAGCAGCAACCTAATCAAGTCATCAGAGAAAAGTCAATTCCTGCAGAGACAGCTCGTTTAATTTCTGCAGTAATAAATGTTTTAGTGTTAAAGGTTAAAAAGACTTGACACTCACCGCTTTCTCAGCAGCTTCAACAGTCTCATATTCTATGAGAGCATGTAACTACAACCAAAGCATAAAAAAGAATTAGGATAAAATAACTGGAGAATAATTGACCAAACTTACTCAAATTCACTCACACACAATAGACATATCTACAAATAATAGACAGAGTGAAACTGTGCCAACTCTAGAAGAGGGAATAACATTGAGCATGACGTCAAAAACTGCCAATTCAAAACCCACATCCACTGAACCACCGCAATGCACAAATAAGACCTCTATTTAACATTGGTTGAGCAAAATTAGGAGTAAAAAACTTGAGCATGTGTTGAAATAACCTGAAGTAACAGTGGGAAACATTTATACGAAGCATTGTCTTACATTTATCCTTTGTAAGAATTCATCACTAAGGATTCGATATCAAATCATGATCAAAACCATGAAAGCCAATACTGAAAGAAAAGAGAATTCTTGCAAGGTTTCCTAGGAAGCAAAACAAATATCATTACAATCATATACATGCATCTTATGGTTGCACTCATGTGATAAGAGGAAACAAAACCTGCAATCACATAACGAAGAACATTCTTCAACAAAAGAGAAAATGAAATCTATTTAGTTTATTCACCACAGGTTTCTGGCCAAAAGCTACTGTTGATTCTTTCTAACTAAGAATACTTCCAGACTACACAGAAAACTGGCAGTTGGCTTTCACAACGTGGGAAAGTGCCTTATGAAGAAACTTAACCTTGACTGTAAAAGTTGTACAAGAGATTGTCCATTGGCACAGCAGTGTTTTCTACGTTAAGAGGCCAAACAATAATTATTTTTAACCTCATAGGGTCAGATGTAGTTGAAGAAAGGACTTGGAATTACCAGCATATCAAAGTTGACCAGGAAATGAAATAAACATATAATGGGGCCATCCATCTGGACCTCATCACATGTTAAACGGGTTCATGATGTTTACAAAGGGTTTCATGTTTATCAAAGATATCCATCTAAGCCTTGGCTCATGTTTATCCATCTACGGTTGAGACCTAATCATTAAACAAACTTATTCTAGTCATAACAAGCTCCATGATATTTTAAAGAGTGTCCTATCAGCATGAGCGCACTGTGAAGAAATGTTATTGTTACACCGGTGTAAACTTCTAGAGGCATTAATGGACATGATGGAGACATATCAGCCTTAATGGCTGTCATGGTGGATCAATACGCCTAACTTATTGACATTTGGATGTGCAAAATCAACACAGAATCTCATTTGGCCCTTTTCTATGCTATCCCCCACAAAACCAAAAAATAAAAAAGCACCCAAAAACCCAACCCAAAAAGAGCCCCAAGATATAGTCTTATACCATCAGTAAGTTTTTGCTAAAAGTTTTACTTAAGTTCATCTTAGAGTTCTCCACTTGAAATCGCATCACAGTATGTTGAAATCATTTCACACATCCAAAACAATTCAAGTAAGCTTCTACATGATCATCCATCAGGACTCGACAAAAATATTAAAGGAATCATAGACCTTCAGTATCAATCCCATGTATCATTAAAAACAGCCATCTCAAAAGACTGATTAAATTTCAAATGAAGAAAATCAACCATGACAACATTCTTCAAGACGAACCTAAATAAAGGAAACTGCACAAAAATTGCAAGAAACTAATATAAGCTCTCAAAGGAAATAAAAACAATAAAATGCATACTCTAGATTTGGATGAGCATGGAAGCAAAACTATTATTATCAAACAACACAGGCTTCAAACGAAAAGCACAAGCATCTAAATGAATACCTTGGTGCTATGAAGTTTTTCTGGCTTGCCATGCTTTTTTGGCTCTTCTACAGCACTTGGATCATGGACAGAGACACTCTTCACCCTACGTACCGAAGATTAATTAGAATGCGCGTGTACAAACGTGTGTTATGGAAAGACGAAGAAAGTGAAGTAGGTGGACACAATTTTCTTTTAAGAAAGGGAAGTCTCGTAAGAAAGGTAAAAATAGAAAACATACTTTCCAACTTCTGAAAAAATTCTCTCAAGGTTCTCCACTGAGTGATCTTCTGGTAGGTTCTCCACCAGAACAGTACATAACTAGAATGCAGATATTCAGTGTTAAGAAATCCACAATACACAGTAGGATAGGAAGGAAAAAGTTGGTCTGTTCTCAACATACCTTTGGATCCAGAGCCTCTGTGCTTGGAAGAGGATGAAGCCGCTTCACCTTCTTTTCATCTGGACTCACAACCTGCAGTGACAAAAGGAAGTATTTGTGGACCAATCCAATGCCAACCTACAAGCTCTACATATCTATAGAGTAAAAAAGGAGCTCACCAAAAATGTAGACTCCTTCAGTGCAGTTGCGACAACTGAATGATCTTGGGTTAGCTTCTTCATTTTCCTAAAAGAAGCAATTACCCCAATAGGAACTGCAAAAACAAAAACCTGCATAAATCCTAAGCCTAAAATAATACGTATAATACGCCATTCACCATAGGTATGCAACATACCCATGTTTAGCGTAACTTAAAACTTTCAAAATGTCATGAGACCAAGCAAGGCAAAGCATGACCGGCGTACACAAGAGAATAATAAAACGAAAAGAAGAGAAGAAAAAACAACGTTTCTCATTTAAGTGGCACCAAAATCAGCAATTCAGGCTACTAGGGCTTAAATAAAATGGAAGATGTTTAAGCCAGTGTAGTTGCATATAAATTCAGAACAATTTAATCCCTATGATCCACTAATTTTCAACAACTAGTACCGTTAACACGTAGAATAAAGGAGCAATGGACCAACACTCCAATGCTGATGCATCCCACCTCAAAAAGAGAATCTCTCGCGTTTTATTCTTGATTTCCTTTCCTTATAGTCTTCATGGACAGATTCCATCTAAACAAAACTTATATGAGAGATCCTTCACGATTCTAGAGTACGTTTGTTTCACAGAAAATGAGTGATTTGGAAAACATTTTCCAAAAAATGATTACTTATATCATTTAGAAAAATTAGTCAACGAAAAATGTTTTCACCATCAATAACATTCTATACCTAACTATTTACGTAGACGATGAAAAAAGTTTCTATTCATTTATCTTTCTTAACGATATAAGTAGTCATTTTTTGGAAAAATCTTTTCCAAATCATTGATTTTTCGCCAAACAAACGTAGCCTTAAGGGTTAGAACAATTTATAGAGCATTCACATACGAAGATTTTTCGTTATGAAAACAATAAATTAGTCATTTAATGAGAATGAATTTTATCATCTAATTTATATTAATGAGGGAAACTAGATATATCCTAATCGGGCTCGATTTCCCGTCAATAAATAGAGTAAGTAACATTCCCCGTCTCAGTCAGCTACTCATCAAAGCTTTGTAATCTAATTGACTCTGCCATTGCCCTGTTGAGTGCCAAATGGGAAACTCGCCGCACCATTAGCATCCTTGAGCCTAAGCCTAAGCAACCTCATAATTTGTCGATAAATCTTAACCGATACGAAACAGCTTAGAAGAGCATATGGAAAAACAAAAGGAAATTACCTAATTCCATGTGAAGAATTATAAAGCTCGAGAATCGGCAATAGCCAATGCAAGCCACCAACGCTAATAACAACCATGAAAGGAAATTACTCACCGAATCCTTGTTTGTTCTTCTTAATCCAACCCATCATGTAGTTATCAGTGGGCAAGTTTTCATCGCTGAAATAATACTCCACCTGCAAAAATAGAAGAGCATTTCATCAGGACAAGAACTCCAAGCTAAGTCCTTCATCTACAAAAGAAAAGAAGAAGAAGAAGAAGAAAAAACACAACTTGATTGAGAAGGCACATCAGGTCACATCAACTCGCACAATCTTAACCCGTACGCAAGGAAGTATGCCTTAACGGCACTGAACATACCACAACATCGCTAACCTACAAGAGATGAGAGAGAGAGAGAGCTTACCTGCCTGATGATCTTCCGCTTGAGATCATCGAAGAGGACGCCGGCGGCGGCGGCCTGAGCAAGGCCCTCATCGTTGCCATGATCGGGATTGGCGTCGTCGTCAGAGGACGGCGATAGGACCCCCGAGGCCTTCTCCTCCGGGGATCCGACGGAGGCAGGATCGGGCGGCGGCGGAGGCAGCACAAGGTCCGCCGCCTCGCCGTCACCCACGGCGGCGGCGGCGGCGGCGGCGGCCTCCGCTTCGCCTTCCGGGGGCATCGAGAAGGGCGAACGAGAGAGAGAGAGATGAGGAGTCGGAGGGACTCGGTCGGTGGCGAGCGAGCGATCCCGCCCTTTTCCTTCTCTCTCTCTCTCTCTCTCTCTCGATAGATTTCCAAGTTGCCGCTTCGCGTGGGATCGTATAAATAGTCAAAGCAGGGAGAGGTCAAAATGGTCATTTCGTTTGGGAGATTTTTGACTTTTCCATTTGGGTAATCACAATCCAAAGTCACTTCATTTTGGGGCATTTTGGGATCTTCTAGGGTTTGGGCTTTTACCCAAAGGTAAATTATTTTGGGGATTCTTCCACTTCTTTCTTCTACCTCTTTTTTTTTTCTTTTCTTGCTAGGACAAGAGGATATATAAAGATATGAATGAAATATCTCGTAACTCGAGCTGAGGTCACGCTAGAAACACTCGATCAAAATTGCCAATCCATCGTTAATGGATTTGAAAGATATACTTAAGAAATGGAAATATCCTGATTAATTTGGATGATTCGTTGATATTCTTGAGAATGTGTGTTTTGTAATAGATTTAGGTCTTGTACATGATCCTACTAGATATATATGCTAAGCACTGCTAAGATGTGATGAAACAATCAAGACAATTAGTATTTATTAAGTAGTATGAATTTAATGTAGCCATTGCTAGAGTTTTGTATATTGAAACATACAATTTGTTTCCACATAATGAAAATACACCGTCGCCATGTATCTATAGGTGATCGACCATTGAGTTGGTGCTCATGCTCAGTTGCCAATTGGATTGGGAAACCCTAACCCTGCCATCCCTCTTTACCCTTCCCCCCTCTCCCCAAACACTCTCTAAAATGCCCTTAAACCTCCATGGTCATCGTGTCCAGCCACCACTATCGATGAAGCTGTGGTTGCTTCTCGTTGCCTCCATCCCTTGTCATTGAAATTCAATATGTTGATTTGTCTTCCTCCCTTTTAAGATGGTTTATTTACCCTCTTTTCAAATATGAAGGATTCCAATCCTTGTATGATATAGTAAAATTTGGAAAGCATTCTATGTTGCCATTATGAAATGAATCATCACAAGCAAGTTTTTGAAATTTCATACTTACTATGATGGGTAAAATAAACCCACACCATCCTTACTCGTGTTTAGATCCATCAAACTGGTGAATTGGGTCAGGTTTAGGTTGGGTTGATAATAGTCTAACTCAAATTGACCCATTTTCATTCAATACAAAGTGATCATATCCAACCCGACTTATATTGTTAAAATACTTCCAGATTTAATCCGATTTAGAAAATTCATATCTAAATTGAGGTGAGAGTCAAATGAGCGCTAGGAATCGGTAGAATTTTTTTAATAATTATTGTTGCATAATGGGCTTTTCTTGAACATGGAATCAGTAGAAAAAAAAATTAATAGTAAAAGATAAGGGGTATAACAAAGATGTTGTATCTGTTCAAGATGTCAAACCAAATTGCTTACTAAAGTGGAAGAGGGGAAATTTTAAATGAGAGTCTATAGTAGGATTGTTTTTATAAAAAAAAAGGCTCAAAGTGGACATTATCTCAAATACAGCTCTAAAGTGGCTAATGTAGTCTTGAATAAGACTCTAGGCTCATCGGTCAACCAAATCTTTGCCAAGTAGCAAGCTCGTGCATCTCATGTGCACCTTTCGTGCATCTTATGTGAGATGCATGTTTTTGTCTATGAGGTTCAATGGTTCTCAAGCCTCCATCTCTCTCCATTTCTTTATGTTTTTTTTTTTTTTTAATCTTCTACATTAACTCTATATCCTCAACATTTTATTGAAAATTTGATTGTATTCCGAATCAAGGTGTATCGTATATAAGTAATCAAGGTTTAAGGTAATATGCACTAATGTTCATCCAACTCCAATATCTTATAATAAATCTCCTTATAAATATATGATCAAGATGGTGCTTGCAAGATGAAGAATTTGGGGAAACTTATACCCTACCAATAAAATAGACTGACACCAAGAAAAAATTGAAAAATTACCTGAAAAAGCTTGTCATATTTGGTAACTTACTAAATTTCAAAGGATGTCCATTGGGCAAATCAATTATTTCATTGCCAATAATTTCATATTCTCCCACGTTATTTGTGATAATAGCTCGCATTGAGTCACCTTCCCATATTTTCATATACTCCAACTGTACATGTCTCTACATCTCTAAAAGAAACCACAAGGTTTTCAATCTATCACACTTTTTGACCCTTACAATTTTTAATTTGCTAAAGCACTCTGGTGCACAGGGCCATGGCATATCTTCTCTAGATTAATAAGGTTTTTGAAGAACAAAGACTCTAAAAAATCATAAAAGCAAGTGATAGGTAGGCCATTGGAGGAATTTTTTTTTTTTTGGTCGAAAGAAGAATTCATTACTAAACAATTGCCAAAATGCAACTAAGTTCGGAATCAACACATAATAAAAATCATTAGAGGGATTATGTAGCCAACTAAAGGGAGAAGGTTTTCTCGATGGGCTTTTAAAAAATTGAATTTTTATTTTTGTGTCCTCCACTATTTCGCCTTGTCTTAGAGCAGCTTTTTGGAAAACCATGGAGTTGTGGTGTTTCTAGCTCTGCCAAATAGTTTCAGCGAGAAGTTCCTTCAATGGGGGTTTGTTCTCTAAGGTGAGGATTTCAAAAAACCACATGTCAATTATGGTTATTTTTTGAGGGGAAGGATTGATTCTCAAATCCGAATCTAACCAAATCTTCTCCATCCATTTCCAAAGTAAGAATAGGCACTCCAATGTTTCTGGCACGTGTTGGCACATCTGACAAAGCGGATTAGATATTAAGTTCCTCTTATAAAGATTCTCCTTCATCGGGAGTGAGTTAGTGTGCATGCTCCACATGAAAAACTTAATTTTTGGGTGGGTATGAAGCTTTCAGATCATGTTCCATAGTTGCTTAGGTGGCTGATATGATGTGGATGCTGTGGTTAGGACTTGTTGCTGTGGTTATCTGCTGAACATATTGTGTTGTATCCGCTTTTGACTGAATAGGATCCAGCCCTATTCTCTATCCATATGAGCTTGTCAGGTCCTATGTTGGGGTTTAGGGGAGTCGCTAAGATTTCATTCACAATGTCCTCATCAAATAAGCCAGATAATTTTTGCACATTCCACTGTTTGGTGTTTTGGTTAATTATTTCAACCACAAATACAGGATCTCCTTAGTATGTTGGTCCTTCAATACATCCTCTCTGTAGTCATCCATCTTCTCTCACTCTGATTTGCATGCCATCTCCCACAGACCACTTGACTTGCTGCTCTATTATCTATCTTCCTATTTTGAGACTTCGTCATCCCCAAGACAGTCTAAATCCTTTATTTGCCTTCAAGAAATCCCCTAAGACTGCATTTGGTTGACCGGATAAAAGCCAAGATAGAATATGTTTTATCATATCCCGTGTTTGGTAGCTGTTTAGGATATGATAAGATCATATATATAAAGGGGATATAACCCGGATAAAAAAATCCAAGAGGGAGGGTGGGACAAAGTCGGATATGATTTCTTTTATCCGAAACATAAAACCCTACGCTTTTTTTTCTTTCTCCTTCGTTCACCCACATACGACTCCGACTCCTCTGTTTCCAAAGTATCGACGTCAAAGCCTTCTCCTCGATAGCTCTCTAGTTCACATCGAAATTTTACGGAAACGACGAATTTGCGAAGGTAAATAATCATGCTCTCTCTCTCACTAATGTTGACTTCTAAAGTAGCCCTTGGTTGTGGATTGCTTTTCCGCTTCATCTATGTTTCGAGCTTATGTAGATTAGAATTGTAGTTCTATTGGCTTTTTTGTTGGTTGATTGAAGAACGTGTTCTTGGAAGTGAAATTTTAGTAGTCCATCTATTTTAGCATTTGGCGCAGCACAAGGTGGGCACGTCGGCAGGGTAGGGCAGGGACAATCTTTAGTTGGAGCTCTGATCAGCAATACGACTTGCCCCTGCATAATTTTTTTACATTATTTCCATGCAAAGGGCTTCTTTTTCAATATTGTTATTATGCGTTTGTGGCACCTATATAACCGTTGATGGGTGACTGGTATTTTAGAATTATGAAGATTTGGGATTCTTGGATAAGGAAGCTATCACGCTAAAAGAGTTAGAAGAGCTGGATCATGTTCTAAGCATTGGGTCCCAAATCTGTAAAACCTAACTAAATTTATGGATTTGAGCTATGGTGGTCATGATGAGAACCATCGTCCTTTGTTATTCTAAGATGGTCCATGCTGACAATTCCTTGTGTTCATTCCTCCGTCTTTGTCAACATTGTCACTACAATGTCATGAACCAAAAATCAATTTGTCATATGCTATTACCTGAGAAACTCGACATGTTCGCCCATTTATCAATGTTGTTGGAAAGAAGTTCAACTCAATGAGCTTGAACAGTTAATTGTGGAAGGCTTGGAACTCCTTGAGAGATTTGCCAATCTTCTAAGGTTGAAGCTATCAAGGCTGCTTGATTACCCAAATCTAAGTGCAATTGAAGAATTTGGTTCGGCACTCATTGGAACAATTGGAAATAAAATAATGTGCTAAAATTGAAACTCTATACGGTCTATTGAATTTGAAAAAGTTAAGAGACCTGGGTAATTCGAGGATGCAAAGAGCTTTCGATTGTTAAGGGCTTGGTGTGAACTTGAGACACTCAAAGATTGGATTTTAATCGTTGTAGATCATTGGAAAGTTTCACTGATGTA
Source organism: Eucalyptus sp. ANBG9806169 (assembly GCA_014182395.1). Classification (NCBI taxonomy): domain Eukaryota; kingdom Viridiplantae; phylum Streptophyta; class Magnoliopsida; order Myrtales; family Myrtaceae; genus Eucalyptus; species Eucalyptus sp. ANBG9806169. The sequence continues at coordinate 2,934,246 of CM024576.1, read as the reverse complement.
TTCAGTACGAAAATACCATATGAGTGCTGCTGCATAAGCATTTTTAATTGCTTTGAGTCAGAAGGAGAACCTCCTTGAAATTTGTTGATTTGAAAAAAGATATTATTTTAGATATTTTTCTACTTTCTAACCTGTCAGTTTGTACTTGTCTAATGTTATTGTTTTTTTTTTCCTCATTAAAAATGGATCACAATGATAGAGAGGAAATTTTCACCATTCTTATATTAGAGGAGATGAGCCTCCAAACGTAGCTTTTGTGTATGATGTATATGCTAGTAGCGTCCACTGCTACTGAAAGGCACTACCGCAAGCATATATTGAAGGATTGGACATTTATTAGAATCCAAGCTCGTTTAGATCACCTTGACCGCCTCATTAAGAGCAATGACTTATATTGTGTGGAACAAGTTAGGATAATAAGACGTACATTTACTCTACTATGCGAGTTAACACGTACAATTGGTGGGTTAAAAGAAAATGGACTTGTTACTATAAAAGAACAAATGGCCATGTTTCTACATATACTTGCCCATCACGTGAAAAATCGAGTCATCAAGTTTAGATTTACGAGGTCTGGAGAGACAATGAGTAGGTATTTTAACTTAGTTTTAAATGCAGTGATAAGAATGCATAGTGTGCTTCTTGTCTCACCTGAACCAGTTCCAGAGAAATGTGCCGACGAGAGGTGGAAATGGTTTAAGATATGTTTGTTATGCTATTTCATGAACTAATTTAATACTTAAAAAATGTTATTATATTAATTTCATGTTTCAAGAGTTGCTTAGGAGCATTAGGTGGCACATATATAAGGGTATGTGTTCCAGAGGTTGATAAACTAAGGTACCAAATAGAAAGGGTGAGGTAGCGTCCAATGTACTAGGAGTTTGCTCACATGACATGAGATTTATTTATGTTTTACTTGGATAGGAAGGCTCAGTAGTGGATTCTAGAGTACTTCGAGATGCTTTAGTTAAACCCAATGGTTTAAAGATCCCCGTTGCATTCTATGTATTGTAGGTTTTAACGGTTCTAAGACAATTAATAATATTATCATTTGTTATTAGGTAATTATTATCTTGTAGATATTGAATAGACAAATGGGGAGGGCTTTCTTGCTCCTTATAAAGGTACTCGATACCATTTATCTGAGTGGACAGAAGGTTGTACACCAAATTCCCTTGAGGAGTACTTCAACATGAAGCATTCTCCAGCTAGAAATGTCATAGAAAGATGCTTCAGTCTACTTAAGTTACGGTGGACTATTCTTAGGAGTCCATATTTTTATCCAATTAGAACACAAGGTCGAATAATCATAGCTTGTTGCCTTCTACACAACTTGATAATAAGAGAAATGACTATTGATCCAATTGAGGCACAATAGATGAAGTTGCTACCACTATTGAAGATGTGGAAACAACTGATGTTGTCGAGCCGTTGGATCATTGGACAACATGGAGGCAAAATTTGGCAATACAAATGTTTAATGAGTGGAATGCAAGTCGAGGACATGGAGGAGTTGTATGATTTTATATTATTTTAAAAAATCATTTGTTTCCCATTGTTGCAAGACTTGTGTTATATGATTTTTTTTTTCCATTTCTATTAGACATGTGTAATATGGGGCTGGTTTTTCATTATTGAGACATATATTTCCTATATAATGTTTGAATTATGGCTTTATCATTTCAAATTTGAAGTACTATGTTGTCTCTATCATTAAATTTTCTCTACCATGCTATCTTCCATCATTAAATTTTCTGAAATTGCAATGAGATGTTTAGGAATGGAAGGTAGTGATTTTAGTCAAACTCAAGGAAGGGGAACAAAGAGAGACCAACGTGTATGGACAATAAATGAAGAAAATGCACCTCTAAATGGTCTTGAAGAATTAGTTGCATGAAGAATGAAAGCCGATAACGACTTTAAGAGTGGTTACATGATTATGTTAGATAAGTGGTTTGAAGAAAAACTCCCTAGTTCTGGCATCAAGGGTAATCCTCACATAGAGTCGAAAATGAAAAACTTGAAAAAGTTGTATAATCAGATATATGACTTGAGGGATCAAAGTGGATTTGGGTGGGACCATGAAAAGCATTGTGTTGATATTTGTTGTTACCTAACCTCGGGTGCATCACCTAGGGTTTGGATAATGGATTACTAAGCCTAAACTTAGCTTAAGCTCTTCCAAGCTCATACCAATTCACGACTTAGGTTCAAATTCTTAATATGCAAATGATTTTTCAACTAGGAGTCATTACTTAATCTATTATTTTGTGAGTCGATTAGAAACACAAGTAAAGTACGAGAGATTTACTTTACTCCTATGAACTAGAGATTGTGAATTCGGGGACTTGATTATGTTAAATTTCTCTAACACAATTTCGGTACATTTTCTCTTTTGTTTCGAAAAAATGTTTTATAAGCAGTTTGAATTGATTTTAATTTACTTCCTAACATGTAAGGTGACCATGCGGATGCGCAAATCATCAATTTAACACTCAATAAAGCAATAAATAAATTACAAGACTTACCCGTGGCAACGAAATTATCTGCAATGTTAGGTCAGAATTCACATCAACAACCCTACATATAATTTCTAATTAACATGCAATCACTCAATTTTTTTTTAATGATTTTCTCTTATTTAATGAAATGTAAGCTATATGTCATGCAATTTAACTAAATTGCATAATTCTAATGACGGACAATTTTTAATTAAATGGACCTAGCAACAATTACTAAATAACATGCATTTTATGAACCTAATTCTACATGACACGCGCATGATATCTTTGTATTTTTTTATAAAAAAATCGTAATTAAAAATTAACAATAAAAATCTAACTAAAGTGAGATATTATCTATTTTAAGTTAGGAAATAGACTAATCCGAATCCTATCTTAACTTAGAAATTTATCTTGACATACAATTTAATTCCAAGATATTATCTAACCTAGATATCATCTAAACATGCATTCTAATATAATTAGAAATGTATCTAACTATTATATTATGCAATTCTATCTAGGAAATCAATTATAATCTACATGATATGCAATTTTTTTTATAGGGTTAATATTCTGAAAAACCCCAAATTAATACACCTGTGACAAATTTACCACAAACTATTTTTTTTACCATGAAAAACCCTAAACTGGTACACCTGTGATAAATTTACCTCGACTGACCATAAAAAACCCTAAACTAGTATATTTATGACAAATTTGCCCCAAACTAATTTATTCGACCGCAAAAAACCCTAAATTGATAAATTTATGACAAATATACCCTCTGCTAAATTGGATTAACACCACATAAAAAAAAAAAAAAAACACACAAAAATTGTAAATTGTGATAAACGGAGCATAAAATCCCAAATTGGTATACCAGTCAACTGTCACGTGTCATTTAACTTAATAATTTGACAGTAAAATTTAACGAAAACTAATAAATGGTAAATTTGTTACAAGTGTACCAATTTAGGGTAAATTTGTCAAAAGTATACATGTTTGAGGTTTTTGGTGGTAAAAAATTATAGTTTTGGATAAATTTGTCACAGATGTACTAGTTTAGGGTTTTTCGGGATATTAACCATTTTTATTTTTATTTTTTCAGCATAAATAAAGCAATTAAAGTAAGATAAGCACCAAATCGCTCAAGATCAAATATCATCCAATGGATGCAAATAAAGAAATAATATCCAATCAACTTGTAATTTGGCGAATAAAATCAATGAGTTGATCTTAAGCCTTAAAGATCGAAAAATCATTTTTAAAGATTCCCGCGTAATCAATAATTCCATCTAAAGCCTTATAGATAGAATTAAAGATTATATGCGATTGCAAATTAGGAAATAAATCTTAAATGAGGATGTCTATCACTCGAAAATATTTAATTAGATATCAACATGCATCAAATAGACAATGATATACTTAAATCAACTTAACATGAGAATTTCACCTAATCCGAAGGATATGGTTTCCAAATTCAAACGGGGCGGCGGATCACGATCGATGGTTCAGATAGCAATGACCAACGATTCAGGGTGATATGCGACTGAGGAGGGACTACTTCGCGGTGGTGTCTCGCTAGAAAGACCTGCAATAATAGAAATCGAAACAAAAGCAATAATGCTTGGACTCTTTGTGCACCCAAGGAAATTAAAGAGAATTTCTGCCGAGTTGCATGTTCCATCCTTTTCTCCAGGTGTCCATCTTTTCCTTGACCGTGCGCTGAGATGTGGGCGTGCTCAAGTACTTGCCCGGTTGTCCAGGTGCTTCGCTTCAGTTTCACTTTGACCAAAGGAACAAATCTACTCCCTTCGGTCTCCTCACTAATTCCCGAGCTTTGACTTATTGAACCCCATGATCACATTCTTTACTTGGCTTCGTGTTTGTAGGGAATAACGGATCCCCGAAAACCGGATTCGACACTAAATCGAACCCCTAAAACGAATGCGGAAGACAAGCCCGGGAAAAATCACGTATCACTGATCGTAAAGCACACCACGGATTCGAGCGTACCTTGTTAGCCACAGATTAGACATTGACGCCGAAAAGAGGAAGAGAATTTAGCCATGTTCGATCCGATGATGACAATTCGCTTGGTAGGAAGACGGCGTCGCTTCTTTTTGCTTACTGTTCTTTTTGGAGAGAGAGAACGTTGGAAAGAGAGGGAGAGGTACGTACTGATTTCCAAAAAGGTGCGTTCTCCCTCTCTCTCATCCCTTTTATACGTCCCTCCATCCACGGGCCTTATTCCAGTGGGCCGGGCTTTTAGGCCCAACATGGGCGGATGGGCCTTAAGCCCATCACTAATAAAACCATCATCTCCCACTTGCACATGGTGGGCCGAACAGGATTCTCTTTACCTCTCTTCAACATTCATACCGGTGAATAATCCGTGCGACCATCATACTTTGAGAGCTCGTTGCTATACATCTGTTAGGAATATATAGCAGCTCATATTGGGCGTCACACTCTGAGTAGATTTAGTATGCAGTACCCTAGATCGATCGATCACATTTATATCTCTCTCTCTTTTAAACAATGATCTCTTTTAAACAATATATATATATATTGTATTCACAATTATGATTATCCCAAAAACAGTCATAATTGGTCGACCAGTGAATACAAAACCACAATGTGATTCTCCAAATCCGATCTTCCTCTTTCCTTCAAACTCTCAATTTCAATTCAACTTGCTTTTCTAGAAATGTTCCATTAGATCGAATCATCCCATGACCATTGGCAACATTTTAAGATAGCAAACACTAAATAGAAATCTTGAGAATAAGTAAAAGTCATGAGGGCACTAAATTGATGAACTCTTTTCCTCAAGAGTCTCATACGGCATAAAAGTTGAGATCGAACTTTTGCCACTCTTATTGGTCGTCTCATGCATACGTAGTATGAAATACGTATTACGGTATTAACTCATTTCCCATGGAGTGTACGTCTACACCATCAATACCGTACAGATGATAGTTCAGACATACCCAATGTCTAACTTGAGTTCACTTACCTACTCATTCACAAAAAACATCAGAACTCACATCTGGCATCTTAGACAGATAAAGTAAAATATGTGGGGTATTTTACTTTCGGACATAATAAATATCATGTTCTCATCTTAACACTTAGTTAAGGCGACATATATATTTTAAGCTTGAGCTCTCGATTATCACCTAGATAATAAGCTTAAAAACGGTCTCATCTCTATTTATCACATATTAAATAGAGGCGATTACCCGTGTGAGTGGGCTAATCTTATATCTGTCCGACATACTTTCTCAACTTAATGTAATGCACTGAGCATTAAGATGCATAATGATCAAACACATATTCATAGACATTAATAATGAAACAACACTAGTTCATAAATGTGAACAACTCAGGGAAATTACAATCCAGTACATCAGACTCTACGCAATCCTAGAGATTTTACATGACCATAAAACACATCTCTAGGTATTGGCTTTATCATAGGATCTGCTACCATTCTATGCGTAGATATGTACTGTAAGTTCACATCCTTTCGTGCAGCCATATCCTTGACAAAGTTATACTTGGTATCTATATGTTTGGTCTTGCTATGATATTTTGGATCTTTGGTGTACGCTATAGTTGCTTGGCTATCACAATTAACCAATAATGGATTTGCAGCTTTCTCATTAACACCTAAATGATCCAAAAATCTCTTAAGCCAAACTCCTTCTTGTATCTTTGCTGCTGATAATGCCACGAACTCAGCTTCCATCGTGGACAAGGCTATACAAGTTTGCTTCTTACTGCTCCATGATATGGCGCCATTGTTCAGTAAGAAAGCAAATCCTGAGGTAGATTTTCTTTCATCTAAATCTCCTCCCCAATCAGCAACTGAATAGTCTTCATGTCATAGATTCTTTCCTTGGTAATTCAACTTGAAATCAGTAGTTCCCTTCAGATACCTAGTATTCTCTTAACGGCTTTCCAATGTGCTGGACCTAGATTGGATTGGTATCTACTCACAATTCCAACTGCAAAACATATGTCGGGTCTTGTACACATCATAGCGTATATCAAGCTCCCAACTGCACTAGCATAAGGAACATGTTTCATTCGTTCCTTCTCTTGTGGAGTCCTCGGACACAGTCTATGGCTCAATCATTCACCTTTCGCAATAGGAGTGTCTATGGGTTTACAATCTTGCATACGAAATCGTTCAAGAACTTTATTTATATATGTTTCTTGCGAAAGAGACAACGATCTCTTCGAACGATCTCTTGAAATCTTAACTCCAAGAATGTATGCAGCCTCACCCATATTCTTCATCTCAAAGTTGGAAGACAACCAACTCTTGACAAGTATTAACAAACTCCATATTGCTTAGGCAATCGGTATATCATCAACATATAATGATATGATCACAAATTGATCCTTGGATCTTTTGATATATACACAATGATCCTCATCAATCATTGTAAAATCATATGCCATTATGGCATTATGAAAACGTATATACCATTGTCTCGATGACTGCTTAAGGCGGTATATCGATCTCAAAAGTCGACATATATTTTCTTCTTGGCCTTTCACTATGAAACCAGCAAGTTGTTCCATGTATATTTCTTCCTCTAATTCTCCATTGAGGAAAGCAGTCTTTACATCCATCTGATGTAACTCAAGATCCATACTAGCTACTATTGTCAAAATAATGCGAATCGAGGTAAATCTCACTACAGGAGAAAACGTATCTTCATAATCAATTCATTCCTGTTGATTATACCCCTTCGCCACAAGGCGAGCCTTATGCCTTTCTATTGAGCCATCATCCTTTTGCTTTATTTTGAGAACCCACTTGTTCCCAATAGCTGTGCGCCCTTTTGGAAGATCAACCAGTTCCCAGACTTGATTTGATTTCATTGACTCCATTTCCTCTTCCATTGCATGAATCCATTTTTCCTTACTAGGGCAATTCAGAGCCTCATTAATATTTCTTGGCTCATCCTCATCTTGTGGAGCAACCATAAAAGTTTCCTCTTCAATGTCAAAACGTCGACGGGGAATACTTTAGCGACTTGTTCGCCGTATGGGAGATTGTACACTTTGCACATCATTCCCCATTATGCTCCCACTTGGATTAGATAATGATGATGTCGTCTCATTATGTGGTTGCAATTGAGAATGAGTTGAATTCAATTCATCACTTCTCATATTACTCCCACTTGAACGAACTCCACTAAGATCATTATCTTGATCCAAGGTTTCAAATAGGGAGTAATCTTCCCTTATTTCGCCCTTCTTAGGAAATTCATCCTCTAAGAATGTGACATCCCGTAATTCAAATTCAGTTATACTCTTACTTTCCTGCTCACCTATGAACACATACCCTTTTGAGTGTTCCGAGTATCTTATGAAAATACTATTCTTTCCTCTGGGACCCAATTTCCCAAATTTGTGAGAGGACTCATGTGTATAGGCAGCACAACCCCATGGCTTAAGAAAACTTAAGTCCGGTTTTCTACCTGTCCATAACTCATATGGAGTGGAAGTAACGATTTGGAAGGCACACGGTTAAGTATATAGGCAGCGAGTTAACAACGCATCACTCCAAAAGGTAATAGGTAAGTTAGCATGCGCCATCATGGACCTAACCATTTCCAGTAGGGTTCTATTTCTTCTCTCCGCAACACCATTTTGTTGAGGAGTATATGGAATAGACAACTGTCTTTCTATTCCTTTTTCATCACATAATTTTATGAACTCATCAGATAAATATTCTCGACTTCGATCGGATCTCAATGCTTTTATTTTCTTGTCTAATTGATTCTCTACCAAGTTCATAAACCTTTTGAAACAACTTATTGCTTCAGATTTATGAGAAATCAAATAGACATATCCGAATCGAGTATAATCATCTATAAAAGTGATGAAATAAACAGCCCCATGCCTTCCTCTCACATTCATTGGACCACGAGACATCAGAATGGATTAAATGCAGAGGAAATTCAGCTTTTTACCTTTTCCAAATGGTTTCCTTGTCGTTTTCCCTTCTAGGCAATGCTTACATATGGGCAAATCGACTTTTTCAATGTTGCCCAACAAGCCCTCTTTAGCTAGTCTATTCATACGCTGTTGGCCAATGTGACCAAGTCTAGCATGCCATACATTCACATCATTATCATATGTATTAGGAGACGTGAGAAGGGAATAACAAACATTTGCATTAACATAATCAATATCTAATACAATGAAACCATCCAGAAAATAACCACAACCATAGTAATTTGTATTCAAAAACAAATCCACACCTCTATTATAGAAGTTCATATTAAAACCTAATTTAACAAACACTAAAACAGACACTAAATTTCGATGAATCTCCGAAGCATACAACACATCATGTAGGAATAAAGTGCGCCCACCACGCATGTTTAGTTGGCAGGTGCCAATTCTTTTTACTTCAGCTCTGGAGTTGTTTCCCACATAGATCTACTTAGTTCTAGTCGGAACTCGTTGAAATTCCACGAAGGATTCTCTATCATTCGCTACATGGTCTGTCGCTCCTGAATCTACAGTCCACAGAGGATTAGATTCAGTCAAGAATACAGAACTTGACACATATGCAAAGTTCCCAATAGTACGAAGGGTGTGTACCTTCTTTGGCTCACGATAATTGCGGGCATAGTGACCTTTCTGGTCACGTTGTAACATTTCACTCTTGAGATATTCTTCACATGAGGACGTTTTCCTCTCTTTTCACGAGGACGTTTTCCTCTCTTTTGTTGGTTAATTCTTGGTTTCTTGCAAGAAAGACTTGATCCCTTGCTTTCCCACATATTGAACGAATCAATGCGCTTGCGCTTAGAGCTTAAAGCCCCTTCTGAGCTTAAAGTAACACAACAAATATCTGTATCCTGCTCAAATGCCTTGAGGCGATCATCAGCTAGCTCAAGGTGGCGCATAGCATCCACAAGATCTTCCATAACATGGTCAAGAGCTTTTAGTACTTCTTGCTTTTCCAGCACATATTGAATTTTCATTTGCCAAATTTCATAGTTGTCACCATTGAGCTTTTCACTTTTGTTCAGCTCGGCAACTATGCTCTTTGTGGCTGAAGCCATTGATCTAAACACATCAGACATATATGCACGAGTTATTAATGCCTATCATTTATGCATCCCTTTTGCACAGACCCATCATATTAATGAATAATTTCAAGTAAGGTTTAGAATCAAAGGGTCACTACGTTTCCAATCATCCTCCAAAAATCCTAACTTAAAACTATCATTAATATGATTGTCATATGCAAAATCAATTCTATGAAGCTACAAAAACTTCTATAACTACCCACTGACTAACTACCCACAACAACCAAAGCAATAACATAAAGTAATAGATAATTGACATACAATATAATAATAATGCTTTCACATAATACAACTAACATATATGTTGCTACATCAACAACAATCAGGTAGTAAACATTACATAAGATGTCCACAAAGCACACTTAACAAAAAACAGCCAATACATCTAACACCAAGCCAGCACATGAACTAGGAAAGATCCTCTTTTGTTCAATTTCTTGATCTTTTCCCTTATAACAATGCAGTAATATTCTTTTACAAAAACCATCACAATTTTCTTATATGAAGCAGCTCCATTGACATCCCATATGCGATTCAACACATCTTGCCATTCAGGTGGAAGAGTGTTAATGAAAAATCGCACCATCTCTGACTGTGGCATGGGACGACCATTCCATATGACATTTTGTATCTTCTCGTTGACTTCAAGAACATGATCAATTAAGTCACCACTCTCCCATCGATAATCAGTCAGCTCAGCTATCAACTTAGAAAGCTTTTTCTTTTGTTTATCGGTAATTACGCGAATAGGCGTACGTAACTGAAGGGGAGGCATTGTTCCTGCAACAAATGCAGAACAAATAAGGGATTACATATAATCCACATGGACTCAATTGGGAAAAAAGAAACAAATTCCTTTTTTTTTTTTTGGGTCAACGGTCAACGGTCGTCGGTCAACGGTCAACGGTCAGGTCGTCGGTCGTCGGACCGGTCGGACCGGACGGGCCGGTCGGACTGGTCGGGCCGGTCGAACGAACCGACCGCACGTGCCGCTCGAGTGCGCGGGTTGACGTCACGCAGACGTCAGCCGGCATGTGCCAGGCGTCCACGGGTCGAGTCGGGTCCCCGGCCGGTGACCGCCCGGCCAACCGATGTCGGCGCTGACGTCATCGATGACGTCAGCATGCATCGGTTCGTCGACCAGCGCATGCTAGTTCACCGACCGGCGGCGCGCACATGCCAGTTCGCCAACCGGTGCGTGTGCCACACGCGCTGGGCAAGCCAGCGCTTCCGGGTGCGTCGCGCCCACGCGCAGCGGCTTCTGGCCAGGCGTGTGGGCGCGTGCGGCGTCTCCCGGTGACATTCGACATATCGCCAGACTCGTCTCGACGACCCATTTCTCCCTATGCCATCAGAATTCGATTTCGACTTACAAAAACTCGGAAAAATGGGCGAACAGCGCTCGGGGGTCGGGATTTCTCGCCCCGATCCGTACGGCCGAATTACTTTCGCGAAAAATCAATCAGGTCGGGAAAAACGTGAACTAGGGCTCTGATACCAATGTAGGGAATAACGGATCCCCGAAAACCGGATTCGACACTAAATCGAACCCTTAAAACGAATGCGGAAGACAAGCCCGGGAAAAATTACGTATCACCGATCGTAAAGCACACCATGGATTCGAGCGTACCTTGTTAGCTACAGATTAGACACCGACGCCGAAAAGAGGAAGAGAATTTAGCCCTGTTCGATCCGATGACGACAATTCGCTTGGTAGGAAGACGGCGTCGCTTCTTTTTTCTTACTGTTCTTTCTGGAGAGAGAGAACGTTGGAAAGAGAGGGAGACATACGTACTGATTTTCAAAAAGGTGCGTTCTCCCTCTCTCTCATCCCTTTTATACGTCCCTCCATCCACGGGCCTTATTCCTGTGGGCCGGGCTTTTAGGCCCAACATGGGCGGACGGGCCTTAAGCCCATCACTAATAAAACCATCAGTGTTGCATATCGATGCCCGAAAACTTGCTTTCTCAATTGAAGGAGCAATGGCACACCAAGAATGGTGGTGGTGGCGTTTTGGGATGCAATGGTGGGGCGTTGTCTGAAAGCTGGGACGTCAATTTTGGTTGCTCGAAGTGGACTCGTGGACAGCAAGTCGTAGCGAGTTTGGAACAAGCACGCATGGTGATGCCACGGATCGAACAAGGAAACCACACGTCATTGCCTCAACACGTGATGCAAGGACGTCGCTAGAAAATTTGGCACTCGCTGAATAAAGCCCAAGAGCCTACAAAAAGTATCGAGAGATGTAGAAATTTGTTTAAGGAGTTGGCCTGTGTTGCAGGTGTCACCACGCAACGGCAGAGCTGCTATGGGTGTCTAATTTGCTGAACACCAATGAACAATCGAGACTATGGCAGTGGCTCTTGGGATTCTAAGCCAACAACAGTGAGCATTAGTGAGGTGTTGGGCCAAGGGTCCCCGTACTCCGTTGACGGGGACCGTTTTGGCGACAAGCCGGGCCGTTCTTCTCTTTGCGCGTGGCCTTCCGTTGAACCTCTTCTCTGACTCCTTTTATATTGTTCACTCGTGCTGCTACGAATCTTCATGAATGATCTCCTTTTGACCAATAATATCTCCCTTAATATATATCAAGTCTACTTTTACATGTGAGAAAGCTTATTCTTCTTTGGACACATATATCTCTTCCTTCCATTTTGCTTATCTTTTCCTTTTCGAAGTTAGTGCAATATTCTCTTGATGATGCAATATCCTCTTCATATCATATGGGCACTGGCCATCACGTGAAAGGCATAATGTGATTCTCATCCATGGACTTGGTGGAATTCATGGGCTCAATAAAATTCAAGGCCAATCAGTTTAGTCCATCTACCGTTAGTCCAATGTAAATGTGATTAAAATGCTCCTTAAACTATATGTTATGCAATTTAATTATAATATTTTTGTTTAGAGATTAAAAATTAATCCCTAATTTTTAATGCGGTAAACAACTAATTGGGTTGTCAAAATTTAGGTGTCAACAATATTCATTCTGAGGATAGTTGGCAAAAATATTGCAAGGTTTGTGTCACTTCTAATTTTTCTTATTTATTAATAGTTTCATTTTTAATAAAATAATATATTTTCTTCGTAGACCTATCCAGGAGCTACTTCTTTGAGAGGGAAGTCCTTCCCTCAATATGATCGACTAGCAGTCGTATTTGGAAAAGACCATGCCAATGGAAATTTTAGTGAAGACCCTTCAGAAGATCATGCAGTTCTAGATCATGAGGAAGGTGAAAATCATGATAATGTGGCAACCAACAGTGTAAGTCAAAATTTACCGCAACTATCATCTTCTCAAACACAAAATGTTTTTGATTCTTCAAGAAGAAAAAGGGTTAAAGCAAGTGACAAATGGGCTGCTGGCTTAGTTGAGATAGCAAGAACTTTTGGCTCATTCTTGAAAAAAGCTAACAAGAGAATGGAGATGATCGATAGTCGCATCAGACATGCTAAGGATTTGGATAATGACAAACAAAAAATCAATGAAGAGCGTCTTCGAATGTCTCTAGGTACTATGGATAGAATAAAATTATGTAGAAAAATTGTAAAGGATTTTGAGAATATTCATTTTTTTTAAGGATTTCAAGGAGACAACAAGAAGGCATTTATGGAATTATTTCTCCAAGAGATGAGAGAAGAGAATGAGTGATGATTGGGCGTGATGGATCGCAGTAAATGAAGTCATATCGAATTAGCACTTTAAACTTTGTTCCAAATTGGACATCTGTCTTAGAGTCTTATATTTGGTGTTCATGATTTTAGTTATATTGAGTTGTTTTTTAGTCTGTAGGAGATATGTTTTCTCTCCCTACTTTTTTTTTCTCCTTTTTTTTTTATAGGTTTTTTGGGGCTAGCTATAAGCTTTATCGTTATCTTTTTGGACCTTTCGGTTGCAGCCATGACCTGAAAAGAGGTGTATATGGCTTGAACTTTATCTTTGTGTTGATTGCCAAGAAAACCATTATCTATAATATTCTTTGCCTTTGTCTTTTATTTTCCTAGACAGTTTCTCTATTTCTTTGGTAGAAAACCTAGCCACGAACTTAAAATGAGCCTTAAGTCAAGATAGTTCGCATCTACTGCCTTTATATATGGACATGAACATGAGTTTACTTTGGTCAAAATGCAGCTGGCCGATGCTCAACAAATGTAATGTACTTTATAAATACGAATTGTTCAGAGATCATTTGTAAACGTGATTAACTATCATTGCAACCTCATGACAACCCAAAAAAAAAAAAAATGAACTTTAGACTTTAAGCTTTGTTCTAATTGGACATTTGTTTGATTTGGTATTGGACTTGTAACAAAATGGAAACAAATGAAAAACTTGTAAGAGAGAAAAAGAATTCATATTTCAAGTGAACATATTGAAATTGAGGTTATTCTAAAAACGTTTGATGTTGAAGGGGGTAACCAAAATTTCAAAGGAACGGAAAAGATTATTATAATGCGTAATCATGAAATTCGATGATAATCTGTTAATTTGGAAAATGTATATTGTTTTTGATGATTTTGTGAATATTAAACCTGCAAACTTGTACTTGCCTAATGTTGTTGTTTTTTAAAATATCTTACTTTAAATTCATAGTTCACCAAATAGTAGATAGGATAGGATATGAGGATATCTGATTTTAAATTCGTAATTCACCAAATAGTAGATGGGATATGAAGAAACTCATGGAATTTTTTATTATATCCTATCCAGTCCTATCATGTTTAGAAATCCAGACGACCAAACGCAACTTAAGGGGAAGTATAAACCTTTCAAGAGCTGACTCCATAAGGTGAAGGGGCTTGTATGAGTCTCCAAACTTGTTTTCCAAACATGGCCTTATTGAAAGTAATGAGGTTCTTAAATCCTAGTCCCCCACAATCTTTTCCTTATTTTTGGCACCTCCCTATTTCTTCCAATGATTTCCGGATTTGACACTATTTTTCTTCCTCCAAAAAGATACTATCTTCTTTTCAATCGATCGACAAATTGAAGTAGGAATTTTAAATATGGACATTGCATATTGAGGTAGCATTTGCATTACCATTTTAATGAGGATCTCCTTCCCTACTTTTGTCATAAGGTCTTCTTTCCACTCTTCAAGTTTCATATTTACCCCTGTTAGAACCCACGCAAACATTACTTTCTTAGATTGTCCCCAGTTCGACAGAATGCCGAGATATTTTCCAGTTTTTCCAATGATGGGAACTCTTAATTGATTGGTCATATATCTCCTGAATTGCTATGGACAACAGCTACTAAAGAATATACCGAATTTGTTTAAGTTGATGGCTTGACTGGAAGCATAGCAATATTGGTTTAAAAGGTTAGCCAATTTTTTGGCATTTCACAATTGTCCCATCCAAAAAAAATATCGCATCATCAGCGAAAAGTAAATCTGAGAGTGTTAGGTTGCTTCTATTTAATTTGATACATTTGATGCAACTATCCCCGAGTACTTTGTGTATAAGCAAAGATAGCATGTTAGTCATAATGATAAATAGGTAAGGAGAGAGCCCTTACTTGATTCCTCTTGTCAACCTAAAGGATTGGAGAGATTCCCCATTAACTTTGATGTTGAAGTTAATTGTTGATATATATTCTTTTATCAAAGAAACCCATCAATCGCTAAAGCTCATTCTTGTCATTCATGTGCATAGGAAGTCCCATTCCACCTGGTCATATGAAGTTTGAGTACAGCCTTAAATTTCCTTTTCCTTTTCCTAATTCTGAGCTGGTGTAGCACTTTTTAGATGATAAAAATATTATATTGTATTTGTCGTCCACTAATAAAAGCACTTTGCTCCTTTTTCAATTAATTCATGCAGCCAAGTTTTTAATCGATTAGCCATGACTTTGGATATGATTTTATAGCCGGAATTGCATAAATTGATGGGCCTGTATTGCATTATAGATTCTGGATTTACTACTTTTGGAATGAGGATTATATGAGTACTGTTGAGATGAGGGTCTAGTGTACCCAAAATGAAGAAGTTTTTAACCATCTAGTGCACTTCTTTTTGAATTATCTCCAAGTAATGTTGATAACTGTCCATTCAAACCATCTGGGCCTGATGCCTTTGTAGCCCCCAATTGGAAAACCGTTGTTTTCACTTCTTCTAATATCACTGGCCCTACTAAAGCTTCATTCATCTCATCTCTGACTATGCAAGGGCATTGGTCTAACATCGACTGAAAATTCCTTAGGCCAACCGTGTCATAAAGGCTTTGATAGAATGTTGCAATATGTTCTTTAATCAAGTCAGAATCCCTATACCTTTTATGGTCATCTGATTTCAGCATGGATATTTTGTTTCTTTACCTTCTCTACATTGTTGTAGGGAGAAAAAACTTCGTATTTCTATCCCCTACCCCAGCTTCAGCCACTTTATCACGGATCTCATTCCCCAATACATCTCTTCCTATCTTCATAGGTTTTCAATTTACATTTACCTCCTTCCTCGATCCCCCTTCCCTCCTATTTGTTAGCTTGGTAAGCTCTTTTTTGAGATCTTTAATCTTTCGATATGCAGTAGAGAATTTTTTGCTTGCTCCACTTGTCCAAGGCTACTAAGACTTCATTCAATTTTTTGGCTAGATTCAACTAAGAATGACGCTGGTCATTCCTCACTTTTTGAACTATTTCTTTACATTCAACATCTTCTAACCTGTAAGCTTTAAAACGGAATTGTCTATTTCTTTTTATTGCGAAAACGAGCGATCGAACAATAATATAGACAGAAGAATAAAATAAATCGAACACTAGATTTACGTGGTTCGGTCGTAAAGACCTACGTCCACGGGAGAACAATGACAAATTCACTATAGATCAAGTGATACAAGGAGATTACACACTTGAGTCACTCAAACACTCTCTCGGTGTTTCCCAAGCCCCAATTATACCCAATAACGCACACAGTATTTAGTCCCGAAATTCCTCAAGAAATAATCTCTTAATCTCACGAAGGAATTACATGCAAATCTTACTACAAGATTTGATCGGCTTTAACACTAAACTTCTTGGATGTAATTCACAAGTAAGCTTCGCAGCACGAACAACACAAAGACCCAATACCAAGCACCCAGCACCTATGGACGTCTCTCACAAACAAAACAGCCACAATACTCAGAGTAAAATGGCGCTTCAATATGTGTGCTTCGCTAAAGAGAGTCCCACAAGCAGACAATTATTTATATTGCACCAAGAGAAGACAGATCGACTTCTACTCAAAGAAATCTGCATGATTCGGTCAAACCCTAAAAGTTTGACTTTCCTATGTTTTATCTAGCTGACTTTAGTTCAAAATATATTTTCGTATATTTTAAGTAAATCCAAGTCCAAGTCAATGTTTGGACTTTCCTATTTCGGGCCAAACTCCCCAATACAGATTCGGAATTTTGGAGAGTTGATCTTCGGATCTTCTTTACTCAATTTCGAACATCCACAAAATATCTAATTCGGAATATTCGGAATTTCGCATTTGGCTCAAACTCGAGACATATTTTAACACTTTTTACCCTTTGTGGGACAAAGACAGTGGAAGAGGACTATGGTTGGATCTAATGGCCGGCAAAGCATAAGCTTCCACATGTAGGAACATCACTCTCCATTCAATATTGCAATAACCCAATCTAGCCTCTTTTTCACCAATGCTTCCCCGTCTCGGTTGTTGGCCCAAATGAAAGTACAATCTTTGCTCTCTACATCCATGAGTTTAGTAAATCCCAGAAAGTAGCCATTTGATAGTAATCTATCTCTCTTTTTTCATACTTCAGCCAGTGGTACAAAGTCCCTTTCAAGTCTCCAATATAAATCCAAGGTAAGGCATTGCTAAAATGAATCATACAAAGCTGCTGCCATAGCTGAAATCTCTTCTAGTAATTTGTAGATGCGTGTAAAAATGAAATTCTCATTTTAGTGCCACTATTCAAGTCTTCATAAACGACATCGATCAGCTCACCGAAGAAGATTCTAGTTAAAATGACACTTCATTATTCCACATTGAAGCCAATCCCCCCGTGATTCCAATCGATTTAACCACCGAAAGATTCTGGAATTAAAGGCCCTTCCTCACCCTTTCCACTACGATTTCTTTGCTTTTTTTGTTTTCATTAAAAATACTAAACTAGGCCTTTCTTGAGCCACTAAGGCTCTAAGATGCTAAAATGTTAGGGGTATGCCCAAACCCCAACAATTCCAGCTCACAATCTTCATTTAAAACCCGATGGCTTATTAGGGCTTGCCACCAAAACACATTCCTTCATTCCTTTGACTTCTTGGATCGGGTGTCTAGTAAGGTCCCTTCCTTGAGGGATTGGGAAGAGAGGGTTGAAGCATTTTAGCTTCTTACTTGCAAGTGTTTTTCCCCTTTCTCTTTTTTAGGTACCCCAAAGACCCTAATGCAAGAGAGTATCTTTTAACGTGAACTGAGTCCCTTGTCAAGTAAAATCAGCCCCAAGAAAATCATATTCCATGCTGTCATGCTTCTATTTAAGGGCTCCTCCCTTAAGTACAGTCACTATGGCAAGTGTGTTCACCTCCTCTTGTTCTTGTTGCTAATTAGTGGCCTGTTGATTATTCTAGATAGGAGTTTCAAATATCATTTCATCTATTTCGGGTTTAGGATTGATCTCTCCATTAAAAACCGGCTCAGGTAGCTCCGCTGGGTAGGCTCCAGTCTTTCCGGAAGAGGTCGGGAGTTCGAAGCCCCTGCAACGCAAGTTGCAGGGAGGCTGGCGGATCACTAGGCGATTTAAGCGTGGCGTCGGGGTGGTGGTTCCCTGCTAGCGTCACCAAGAGGTTTATGACGCACTGTCGGTGCAAGTTGGTTCCTCCTATCACCAAAAAAAAAAAAAAAAAAAAAAAACTTTCTAGAACAGTTTGTATTCTCTCACTTTTACCCTTATCCAACTACCAAACTTGCCTACTTTTCTTCTTTTTTTCCAGTAACTCGGATTGTTTATAAGGAATAATCTTGCAATAAGTAGCATAATGCCCAATTTCGACCAGAGGAATAGCAAAAGTGTGGAAGTCTTTCATGCTTGAAATCTACCCAGAGTTTTTTAAAATTTAAAAGGACAATAGTTCCAAACAGAAGGGATTTAGATAGATCTACGCTTATCTTTGCTTTGCCCACATTAGTTTGTCCATAACCTTTGTTCTCCACCTTCAGCTCCTGCACTTTTCCTAGTTTTATGGCTATCTCCAAGACTGTATGTTTAGTAATTCCACCCTATTGAGCCCCAAGATGTGTACCCAAAAGTCGCAATGGGTAAATACATATGAATGATCTGAGGTATGATCACATTACTGTAAAATGAGTAAATTGCTGGAGAAAAATTGTGGGCCTAATATTAACTCCCTGTCCTTGTTAGCCATAGAGTTAAAGGTGAAAGAAAACAACCCTGGTCTTATTGAATCGCACATCACTGAGTCCAATTTCTGTGCCCTTTTCATTGTAGTAAAGAATGCCTATAAATTCACGTTTGGTTTGGAATAAGGCTTGCCGATAAGTGTTAATTCATACTTGTGTTTCTTTTCTGCAGGTACTTCACCCTTAATCATTACCATATCCTCCTCCGACCACAAATCTTCTACCCTTCAAAAAAGGGCAGTCAACCTTCTGTCATTCTCTTCCCCATCAGCCATGGTTTTGGTGAGTACAAGTGTGGAGATTACCTAGATGGTGGGTAGCTTTCCAATGACCTTTGAGGTTCGAAGTTCAAACAGCTACATAGACCTTCTAGGATTCGTAAGAAAGTTAAAACAGCCACTCTGGGCCATGATATTGAAGGGAGCTCTACTGGACACCATGGATGGGTCGTCGCCCATCCTTTCCCACAATTTCGTTGGACGAATGAAGAAGCGAGAGCAAGATGTTGATCGACTCAACTAGAGCTTTCAAGAACGCTAGACAACAAGCGGCATCGTGTTCATCATTTGAATCTAGGGTTTCGTAGCTAAGAA
Source organism: Eucalyptus sp. ANBG9806169 (assembly GCA_014182395.1). Classification (NCBI taxonomy): domain Eukaryota; kingdom Viridiplantae; phylum Streptophyta; class Magnoliopsida; order Myrtales; family Myrtaceae; genus Eucalyptus; species Eucalyptus sp. ANBG9806169. The sequence goes on along the minus strand of CM024576.1, from coordinate 2,914,646 downwards.
AAGGAACATTAGATATCTTCCTCCATTTTAAGGATAATGAGTCTAGTTATGAGTTGTGGGTAAAGAGTATGGATAGAAATCGATGGGTTTTGATCTAGGGTTTTAGCATAAGGGTTCTAGAGAGAATATTATCACCATTGCATAGGGAAAAACTCACGTGGGTGAGAGCCGGTCAATGGATCACAAAATAGATCCATTGGAGGAATTGACAATGTACTTGATTGAGGTGCTATTGTGAACATCAAGATACTTTAGTTCTCGAAATTCTTGGGTGCATAACTTGTGAGTGTTCTTCTGGAAATCTCTTAATATGTTTAATTGCAAGTGTTGAGTCTTCTGCAGAGTTTCCAAACCCATTCTCTTGAAAGAATATTATTGCACACTTTCAATTTGAGCTCCATGGTTCCCGAACTTATAAATTCCCTTCCGTAAATATTTACAATGATGATCCTGGAATTTGATCATGTTCCAAATGACAGGTCATCTTGGTTTAGCGCTTGCTCTAGGTCTCTCAGGCTTGGATCGGGCTGTGGTGTTAACTTTTAGCCATAACTTTGATCAAAGATACATCATGCAAAAAGTTATCTATAATGCCCGTGTCTTCAATAATTTGCTGTTATATTCATTTACATCGAGATAGCAATTTCTCTTCCTTATGGTTCTTGCTGAGTTGCTGACTATGTGAACATATGGTCTATTTGACACTTGTGTCTCTGTGGTTCTCTTCTAGTTGCGAGACATCGTATGAATGGGTGGTGAATGAGTACTACCAGTTTCGTGACAAACTCAGAACCCTATATCAGGTACTGCCTCTATCAAATGAAATCTGCTTATGCTTCTCCTGAAAGACCTGAAGTATTCGCAATTCTTCATGGTTTCGCCAAGAACTCTTTTATGCTTCATGAATTAGGATATTGAAGGCTTTGAAATTATCGAAGGAATGAATGTTAAGCCAAACAAGGCCATCGATTAATCTGGAGAAGTACTTAGAAAATGTTAGTCGTGACTCAAAACATCCTGATAAACAAGAGAGCACTAAGCAATTCCCAAAGACGAACAAGAAAGAGAATATTGCTATCGGATATGAGATGAGCTTCACATCTTAGGGAATTTGCAAATAGCGTTACTTGCGAATAAAGTGTGGAACTCACAATTGAGACGCTTGTCCATGGTTAGGCTCTAATCAGGGTCTCATGCTGCCACGCGTTATCATGTTGCAGCAGTATTCCATTAATAGTGCCCTTATTTTGGTCGAACTAATTGAGGATGCATCTTCTCTCCGTGGAAATGGACGTACAAACTGATCGGGCTCATCAAAGTATTATATGCCATTTAGAATGAACAAATTCTAAGTTTCAGCTATTTGTCCTTATCCTATGCGCACATCATCCACATATTTCATTTTGATGCTCAATATGATTCATTTGCTGCTCTGGTTACATTATCCGATCCGTCAATTCGTTTCCCGAGACGTGTTTATGATGAATGAGGTGAGGTAATTTCTCCTTTGAATGCACTTGCAATGCTTAAGTCTACTTTTCATTTGAGATGTGATGTTGTTTTCATTTGTCAATCAATCAGGTTGCCCGTGTTTATGATGAGTCTCTTGAGGGGATCTCCAGAGAAGTAATGTCCCTCTATATCAGCTGGAAGCTATTGATTTTGGGAGAAGGATGGCTTTTGAGAAAGAAATAGAGAAAACAGAAAACGTGCCGCAACCAAATGCAGTTTTTGATGAAAGTTCAAACTTTCTTTTGTATGCAACACTACTTGGTATAAAAGTGAGAAGCTACTAACTTGTCTTCTTCATTTTTCTTTATCGGAAAGTAACTCTATCTGTGGCCATGGTTGTTTTGACCGGTCTATTTATTTTTCCTTCCTTTGTTCTTAATTGTAGGTGGTTAATTTACACACCAATAAAGTTGCCAGAATACTTGGAAAAGTTGAGAACAATGGCAGATTCTTGAGAATTGCCCTGTATCAAGGGGACAGAAGCAGCAAAAAAGTGAGAAAAATCCCTGCTGCTGCCGCAAATGCAAATGAGAACGAGGAGCCACTAATGGATCCTACACTTTTATGCTGTGCATTCAAGAAACATTGAATCTCTTTATTCAGGTATCATTCTATTGCAGTAGTTAGTCATTTTTGGGCAAATGCATTTGGAGCTTGATTCCCAACCTTTAGCATGTCTTTATTATCTAATGTCCTTGGTATGTCTTAGATGATCAAGTTCTGCAGCATTGCCTAACAGTGTTTTCGAACTCATTTTAGCATCATCAGATATACTGCTATAACCCTATGGCAGAACATGTTTTACTTTATTTGTGAGAAGTTTGCTTCTAGACTAGTTTTTGTTTGGATAAGTTGTTAGTTCCCTTTTCATTTGATTATAGTCGGAGAGAACCTGAGGAACCTGAAGATGCAACAAAGGGGAGGGATGTGTTCAATGATAAGCCTCCTCCCGAGGAGCTTCTGGCTGTATCTGATATAGGAAAATCGGTTACTACTTCACTTCCCGACAATGTGGTGAGTTTCTTCCTCCTTACATTGTGCTTGACATTGTAGAGTAGATTGTTCCTGTAAAGATCAACTAGATAAAGGACATTATCGCGGGTCATTCTAAATAGCAGATTTTCTCTCTTTTTCCTCCAGTTCTCTTCCTACTTTTTATTTGTCAACTCGAGAGGAAGCATGTGGAGAAGCAAAAGAGTGATACAGCTTTTGTATCTCCAGATTGTACGTATAGGAATTTGCTCCCCAATTGAGGGTGCTGCTTTTGGGAATGGATCGTTGTGAACCACAGTTGCTTTAGGGAATTCTTCTCATGTGGCTACGTGGAAATGAATGTGATGTTGGAAATGGGAGAATGTCATGAAGGGAAAGAAATGAAAAGTAGAAAAAGCGGGGGGGGGGGGGGGGTGGAGTGTTCGACCTTTTTTCTTACTAGAATTTTTGGGGAAAGTGGTGAAGTACAAAGAACAGTTGATTGCATGGAAGAGAAGAAGCCTGCAATGTCGATAAAACAGAGATAAATTACTCGTCCTTCTGTGAGAGTGAGTCTGTAGAAATGTTAATCTAGAGAACATTGAACTGGGGGTCTAAAGTGGTGAAATGATCTTGAAATTTGATTTGTGGTCCCGTCGAAGTGAGACAACAGTGAGGCTGTAAAATCTATTCTGAATTTTGTAATAGTTCATCACACCATGTATAAATTAAATAATTTTTTTCAAAGTTTTGTCGCAACAGTGAGCTGTAAAATCTATTCTGAAATTTGAAATAGTTCATCACACCATGAATAAATTAAATAATGGTTTTCAATGTTTTGTCGCAAACACATAAGCGGCACCATAAAAAGTTATTCTAACTCTTCATTTTCCATTGTGGTCCATTTCCTCTCCCAAAGAGCAAGATACAAGTATCTTCGTTCCACATAACTTCCTGTTTTATGTTCTTTTGAATTTTGTCATTTTTCCTGGATCATGATGCAAAATACTTTTGCTATTGTTCATAAGCCTCTTCAGCAACCTCCAGTTGTATCCATTCTATAAGTGCTTTGCATGGTTAGTTTTTGACATTCACTCGTGTGCTTGTTTGCTAGATTCTTCATACAACAATGGGCGACATTCATATGCGGCTGTACCCAGAGGAGTGTCCAAAAACTGTGGAGAACTTTACCACTCACTGCAGAAACGGCTACTATGATAATCTTATCTTTCATCGGGTTATTAAAGGCTTCATGATATAGACAGGTGACCCTTTGGGAGATGGCACCGGAGGACAATCAATTTGGGGAAGGGAGTTCGAGGACGAATTCCACAAAAGGTGGTTTTACTTATCATCAATATAATATGAGATGTATCTTTGAAGCAAAAGAAGGATGTACTCTTGCTTTTGTGCCTCCCCTAAAATTATGTTTTCTTTGTCTGAGATTGCTAATGCAAATATAAAGCAGGTTGTGGAAGTAATAGTCTCGGTTTGGGGATGAAGTGTCTAGCCAGTTCATCATAAAAATATGGTAAACAGCTAAGGAATTGTAAACTCTTTTGACTTTATTCATAGCATCAGAAGGATGAGAAAGTCTACTCAAAGATTATAAAGATTGAGGATAGGAATGTTCATCTGTCCTTGGAAATTACGTTCTCCTCAACTGCTCGCTGAAGTTCTGTTTTGACTTACTAGCACGTGTTTGAGTCTCTGAATTTGCAATTTTGGATTCAATATATTTAGGTACTCTAGTTTGCTGCCAATACTCCCATTTCATTTGTTTTAGCAAAATTAGCTCATGAGGTACTTTAATTTGGCTATCGACGCTCTCCCATAATAGTAGTATTTTTCTTTTATTGGGTATAAATTTGTCGTCTCTTAATTGCTTTTTATTATGTACTTGCATCTGTTTTTTCCTCTTGGGTACTGTTCTAATTGCTTTGTTTGTGTAAGATGGTTTTGCCGAAGAAATCTGACCTTGAATTGCACATTCTGTTGCTGCAGTTTGAGGCATGACAGGCCTTTCACAGTGTCAATGGCAAATGCAGGCCCCAACACGAATGGTTCTCGTTTTTTATCACCACGGTGGCCACACCATGGTTAGATAACAAGCACACTGTTTTTGGTAGAGTTGCCAAGGCAATGGATGTTGTACAGGTAATAGGATCTTAGTTTCTGTTGCCAAGGCATGCATGATAGTGGTTGACGTCGCAATGCATCTATTATTGGATCACTGAATTTGGTGCAACACGGTAGTTTCCTTGATGGGATGTGATAATGCGGTCGTTGCTTGAGCTTTGGGCTATTAGTTTTGGAGGAGGCGGTAGGGTCCTACTATGGTCAAGAACTTCTCAATGACGAGAACATCAGCCTAGCTCGTGGATTTGTTGATTTCTTTATCTGTTTGAATAGGATCTTTGGATAAGTTTCGACAGATTGAGAAAAACTTGAAACCCTTACCATGTTGTTGCAAGGGGATAGAGAAGGTGAAAGTGGACAGGGCGACAAACCGTATCAAGATGTTAAAATCCTAAATGTGACTGTCCCAAAGTCTTGAATATGGTTGATTTATCGGTGGATTTTTGGAGAGTGGACAGTTCTGTCCTCCGACATGATTTCAGTGGAACACTCCAATTCCCTCGGCCCTTGTTGTGAAGTTGATTCGAGAGGAAATGGTGGACAAATGAAATCCTCGGAGATGAAGGAAGATAAGGAATCAGGGACTAACTAGTGCTTCAGATTTATCATTGTGATTTTGAATTCATTTTTATGGGTTCATACCACCCTCATGCATCGTTCTCTTGCTAGGCTTGAACTTGATTTGCCAAGGAAAGGGAAAAGATTAGCTCCAGGCCCGGCATTTGTGGATCAACCTAACAACAGAAGTGCAATTGTCTATTCATTCCTTTTTATTTTTGATGTTGTGTGGTCATAATATCTCCAAAAAATCTGAAAAATATGAAAGAGAAGGCCCGCATTTTCTCTTTGCAAATAATGCAGCGACCAATTTAGTGTCGAAGAATGGAAAAGAATTTCATTGATCTCGAATTTAAGTATGAAATAGCCAACTCCTGGGATGCGGGGAGGTGAGCCTTCCATTGATCCGCTAGATCCTTTGCTAAAATCATATTTGGAAATTTCAGCACCATTACGGAGTCATTAATTGCTGCTTAAAGCCTTGAACTGATGTTTGCTTTTGTTATATCTCACCGCCATGATACATCTTTCCGACGTTTGAAAGTGTTGGGCTATGTTTACTCGTACTAGTAAATCTGGTTTAGCAGGGCATTGAGGTCATTTATCTTCGTCCTCTTGCGGTTTTTACTTGCAAACCTGATTTGGGTCGGAAGAAGTTCCGAACAAAACTGGCTAAACGATGTTTCTAACCAAGGCCCTGTATTCTTACCTCTCAGAATCGTAAGAACTTCATTTTTCTTGACATGGGCAGCTTGAGCTTGATGTGGGGAAAAAACATGGAAAAGACAGGCTCAATGCTCATTGATTAGGATAGTAAAATTAAAATAATACAAGCTAGGAAAAGCACTTAAAAACTTTCACCATTTCTATAAAGTGTCCAAGATCACGTTTAATCACTCAAAAATATTACACAAACATTTTGGAGCTGATTTGATTAAGATTGAATGTGGACAAAATTTCTTGAATATTTTGACGTGGGAAGGAGTCACTTAATTTGATCACTTGGAGCATTCTTAATGGATTCTAGAATTTGTCTACGATTTCATGTCCGTTAGAAACTGGATATATATAAATTCACCTTGCAATTTTCCTTTATTGCCAAATAAATTTCTGATTAGTGAGAAGTTCTCAATTTATTAAGCGAGGCCCAAGTTTGTTTGGTCAGAGCCTAAAAACCCTAAGCCCATTTTGACTAACACATTGACTGTTTCAACAGTGATGAATAGCAAGAAGTTCTTTGATCGTTTCTGCTTAAAGTCAAATATGAGAAGGCAACAATCTCAAGCCGGTTCTGGAGACGGCAACAAGCCGTCCCTAAATTATCTTTTAAGGGATGGCTCCGGCAATAGCCCCGGGGACGAGCTTCACAAACCTGTTTGGGGACGTCTTTTTTAGCTTTAGGGACGGTTTTGTTGCTTAACCATTTAGTCTTTTTCAGCTTTAGGGATGATTTTGTCACTCAACCATTAGTTTCCATTTGTAGTGTCCCGTATTTATTTGCTATGATAAGAGAGCAACTCCTTCATTTGTGTTATATTGTCCCATTACAATAATTTTCTAATGACAGTTCACTTAGAAAAATGATGTACCTACCAATATGGGATGCCCATAAATTTGGTGATGACTTAATTCCGCATCCACTTTAAGATTATTCTTTGGCTTTTTTCTTTACTTTTCTCGGAAAAATTCCCAGCTAGCTTATCTCCTCCAAACATGTTAAGTCTATCAACTAGGGCTCCTTGTCAAAAGAGATGGTTTAAGGTAATAAAGATAAGAGGAGAGATATAACGGGCTATTAAATCATTTGACCTCCTCTGGCTGTTTTCTTTATTTTTCTCAGAAAAATTCCTAACTAGCTTATCCCCTCCAAACATGTTAAGTCTATCCACGAAGCTCCCTATCAAAAGAGATGGTTTAAGGTAATAAAAATAAGAGGAGAGAGAAAAAAAGATGATGAATGAAAGCTTTTATAGCAAGTTATTAAATCAGTTGACCACCTCTGGGCATTCATTGGTCATGTCATTAATAGAAAATTCTACTATTAAAAAATGTGGATTTTCGCTTTTTAGTATGCGGAAACCTAATTAAAGCTGGGTATTTTTGTCAGGCAAATTGCACCTTCTCACCCCACAATTAATTTCTTGCCTTATTAAGGGATTTTTCAGACGGTAATTACAGCTTTGATCAAAACGAGGTGGCTCCCCCACTCGAGTTCGAGCTGTGCATGAGTTACTAGTAAGTTCCAACCGGTGAAAACGACAAGAAAACAGAAGGAGACATTGGCAGGGCAAGTGCGCTCCCAAGTCTCGGTCCGGCGGCGCGTGGGGCGCATGGGCGTGTCGTCCAACCAAGGCGGTTACGTATAGCTTCGCTCGAGACGCAGCCATGTCCAGCCAAATTCGGTCGACATCTGGGTTCTTGTGCAGATGGGGGTCGCGAGGATGTCCTAAAATTTGCATCTTTTGCCTGTTGAAAGATAGCGGGATCTCGTGCTGGGTTTCCATGTGGCTCAAGGGCGGAAATGCGTTCGAGTGCTCCTCGCATCACCCTCATTAAAGTACTTACACAGTTTTCGGAGCACATTTGACTCACCTTGTCCCTTCGCCCGGAGCCAAAACTGGAAGCCTAGTAATGTCTGGCTTCCCTATATAAACCCTGCCCCAACTCTTTTTAACTTCCTTATTTTCTTTGCCTGCTTCATCTCCTTCTACATCGCTCTGTGTTGCGTGAGGAAAGAAAGGAGGAGGGAAATGGCTCAACAGAGGTTTCAGAACTACGTTGACAACTTGAAGAACGAGGTGACCGCTTTCATCTCCGTAGCGTCTCTCTTTTCGCTGGATCATCAGTCGTCCGCACGTTTTAGATTTAGACGTCGTTTGCCTGGCGAAAGAAGTGGTCGTCCTTTTCGCTTCCTGAATGATGAGCGAGCAAGCCCACTTTTAAGCTGATGAATATGAGCTTCTTGATCGTTTTGTCTCGGTCTATGTATATATGCATGATTATGCAGTCCACCTTGATTGCTTCTTTTGTAGGAAAATACAGATTATTTCTCGTATACTTGTACCATGAGACGAGTAGCACTAGGTTTTGTCCGCCAGACGACTCGTAAAATTATTTCGTATGATATCTTATTGTGTGTTTTGCAATCACGACATGATTTTTTTTTTTTTTTTTTTTTTTTGGGATTGAGGGTTATTGTATAGTTTATAAAGGGAAGATGAACACGGTTTTTTTTTTTTTTTTTTTTTAGTTTAATTCCTTTTCATGGTTGGAGAGTTCACTTGGGGTTAATCATATTACAGAAGATCTTACAAACTGCCTGTGACTTTAGTTGTTATTTCTTCTCTTTGAGAGTTGACATTTCGCGTCTCCATTTTTACATCTGTCTAGGGTATCATGGATGGAGAGTATCAGGAGAGCAGGAGATCACAAAACTCAATTTTTCCAAATCTCATGATGAATCTCATCGATAATTTCCTGAATGACGGTGACAACTGCATGAGGGAGCTAGCCGACCTTCTGTAAACTTCAATTTTTTTGACTTCGACGGTTGCGTGCTCTAAGTTTTTATTCTTTTCTGGCTTCTCGGTCGCTGATAATCGGTGGGTGATTTTGATGATTGTTTTCAGGAGTGCAAGGAGCGTGGATTATACTAAAGTAACTACTGCTGCTCATCTGATCAAAGGAGGTGGCGGCAGGTAGATAAACAATTTACTTTAATTTCCAAAAAGGGTAACTATTCGATTTTATTGGTATGTTATACGTAAAATTTTCTTAAAATTAATTTCTTGACAAAAAAATACTCAACATCTTCAAGAGTGGAACATTTCCAGCAATTGTGTTCGAAAGTTTCCCATTTTAGTCATATTCTTAGCATGCTGCATTAGGAAAGATCAATCCTGTTTGAATTATGTGCTTGCAAGAAGGCTGATCAGTGGCTTGTGTTCGTGTTTATTGGAAAAACCAGATGACGGTAGATTTCCTTATCCGTTATTTAGAATTTGTTTGGCTGTGGCGCGTGTGGCAACTGTCTCGTACATTCCAATGGGACTAGCGCGTGAAGAATTTTGAGCATGAGCGTTTTCAACCTCGTGATTTGATCCGCATTGTTGTTCAGAAACATTAGTCAATGAGATAACTTCCAACTAAGTGGTGAATGCGGCCCATTATATACATCAAGCCTATCATGAAGGATCGTGATGTTGCCGGACTTTCAAGTCCAACAGCCGAACAAAGCAAAAACTTTGAAATTGTCGTTTTAAACTTTATCAGTTTGATCACATGCAAATTCGACCAAATTTAAAGAGATGTAGTTTGAACAATGACATAATGATGATTAGTTCTTGTCGGATGCTTCAGACTGAAATAAGTCGTATTGATTTTGATATCTAATTTTTCCGAGTTGTTAACTGAATGACATCTCTTTACTACTAATATGACTTGTATACCTGTACTCGTTGCTTGTGTTGTAGCCTTGGTGGTTGCCGGGTTGTTGCAGCAGCTCGTGCTCTTATAAATGCCAGCCTTAATCGGGACAAGCAAAGGTAGAAATTGGCATTTTCTTTGCATTCATGATTTCAGAACCCTTATAACAGTATGTGCACAATTATATCTAAGGATTTGTTTCGTTCAACAAATTATAGGCATCTTGTCAAATGTATAGACAAGCGTTTATATATCTGTTATTAATTTTCTTGTATTTGCATAACCATACAATGTAAATTAACCTCCTAAAAGCTATAAGTTTATTGCGTACGTTCCGCATTTTATGGTCGTGCATTTTAGTGCCTAGCGATTAACATCATTAGTCATTCAAAGAATTGTCTTTTAATAGCATGTAACTGTCATTGCTGTCTCCCTGATTGATGAAAGGGTATCTAGGTTAGAATCATACACAGACTTCTCCAAGAACATGGAACAATAGTTTAGTCAATGCCTCACATGAAGTGTAGTCGAACCGAGTGCATGAAAAGTTTAAGAGCTTTTGCTAAAATTCTAAAGATTTGCACTGGTTTTTACCTAGAACTATTATGCACTAATAGTTGTGCTATTAGCGCATGGTTTTCTCGGAAGTTCCAAATGGTGTCGGGTGACTTTACTAGATTGCTCACTTGATCTTGGTTTAGCGCATGTCTGTTGAGTGATTGGCTATAGGTCTCTCAGGCTTGGATCTTGCTATGGTGCTAAATTTTAACTTCTGGCTTTAGCCATGACTTTGATCAAAGATACATTATGCGAGAAGTTATCTAAGATGCCCGTGTCTAGAGACTTTTTGGTGTCTTCAATAGTTTGCTGTTGTATTCATTTACATCAAGACAGCAATTTCTCTTCCTTAAAAATATAGCATCGGTGATATGCATCCAGTGAAGATTTTGAAAAGCAATATACCCATACGAATATCTGACTTTGAACACGAGAAGCTCATTTACCTTTGCATGTGATTTAACCTAACAATGTGAACATATGCCAACCACTGACCGCATGCGATATGAGCTTCTCCATTAGTTTTTGCAATTTTTAGAAAAATGATTGCCTATGTATTTATTGATGGTCAATTTGACACTTATGTCTCTGCGGTTGTCTTCTAGCTGCGAGACATCGTATGAACAGGTGGTGAATGAGTACTACCACTTTCGTGACAAACTCAGAACCCTACATCAGGTACTGCCTCTGTGAAATGAACTCTGCTTATGCTTTCCTGAAAGACCCAAAGTATTCTCAATTCTTCATGATTTTGCCAAGAACTCTTTGTACTTTACGAATTTGGTATATCAAAGGCTTTGGAATTATTGAAGGAATGATTGTTAATCCGATAAGGCCATCAATTAATCTGGAGAAACACTTAGAAAATGTTAGTTGGGACTCAAAACATCATGATAAACAAGAGACCGGCGAGCAAGTCCTGAAGACGAAGAAGAAAGAGAATATTGTTATGGAATATGAGATGAGCCTCACATCTTAGGGAAGTAAATATGAGGTTGTCAGACAGTCTTTTTACCTTTTGCAAATAGCGTTATTCGCAAACAAAGTGGGGAACTCGCAATGGAGATGCTTGTCTACGGTTAAGCTCTAGTCAGAGTCTCATGCCTCCATGTCTTATCATGTTGCGGCAGTATTCCATTAGTAGTGCCCTTATTTTGGTTGAACTAATTGAGGATGCATCTTCTCTCCGTGTTAAGGGATGTAGAAACTGATTGAGCTCATCAAAATATTATGCCATTTACAATGAAAAAATTCTAAGTTTAAGCAATTTGTCTTTACCCTATACACATCATCCCGAGACTTCATTTTGATGCTAAATACGATTCATTTGCTGCTCTAATTACGTTACTGATCCAACTGTCGATTTGTTTTCTGCAGTTGGAGAGGGCAATCTTCAACCAAGAGTCGAGACGGAGGGGATAAAAGTTGTTGGTGTTTCGCTTAGTTGTGTATTGTTGAAAAATATGACTGCGTGAAAGCATGGTTTTCGGTATCGATAATAGTTTTTGCTTAATGACGTGCAAACGTATACGTGCGTGGCATGTATTTGGTGATGGATGGACCAGGGACAAAGTTCATGGGACGAAATTTATCTAGTTGATGGAAATGTTTAGTACAAGAAGTGTTGGTGATAGAGGAGTATTTCATGGTACATCAGCTATCTTATTTCTACTCTCGCACGACTTCTTACATGAGTAACTCCTTGCCTATTTATAGGCAAGTTGCTCCAAAGTCATGTCCGCAGCTCTTAGCCTTAGCTAGCTCTATATAGAGCTTTGTGAACCGACTTTCAAGACAATTATCTCTGCCATTTGCAGGGATAATTTTGTGGACTTCTCTATATAAAATTAGTGGACTCCAGACATTTCTTTAGCCGCTGCTTGCTTGCTTTCATTCGGCTACTTCTTGATGAAGAAATATGTTTCTAGATTTTGTTGAAAATGGATCATCAATTTCCAACAAGTATACAGATGAGAAGATTTCATCTGTCTATGGGAAAGTTGTTGATGAAGTTTCTGCTATATATTAATTAGTAGGGACCATGTTCTTTCTTTCAGCTTTTGGACCATTCACCTAAGTACTTGTATGTTTGTTTATCATTCTCTAGTAATGAAGATCTAGATCTTCTAAAGCAGTAAAGCCGATTTGCGGTATCTGAGAAATCGTTCATTCTCAGATGAACATGGAAGAATCATGCAGAAATCCAATGCCCACACGCTTAAAAGCCTAAGATCAGTAGAGGATTATGTTCTTAATGAAAAACAGGATACTTGGAAGAACATCAACTTTTAGGATTACTTAGGCGGTGTCTGTGTAGGATTTAATCTTACATGCTTTCGATCGAATGTAGGGAAATTAGACGCATTAGTCCTTCTGGTTCACTCTAGTTTTGGTCGGCAAATTGCGAGTTCGGCGATCGCATGAAGTCTTCGTTCGGTTTTCTCCAGCTTATTCCCGCACGTCCTCTAATAATTTGTCGTCCTCTTATCACTCCGTTTCTGCTTCACTTCATTTGGATGTTCCAATGGAGTTTTGTCCTTGCTCAAGGCTCTATGAGTAGCTACAGTCCCAACTTCCCAAATACATAAATCTGCCCAAATTGCAAAAACTGGCCGTCTTGCGTTTTGGTGTGTTATTCTTTATGGGGATGTATTCATTGTTCTGCTCCCAACTGATCCTTCTTTATGCAGACACTTGGGGGTCTAAGACTTATCTCAAACAAGTATGGAACGTTGATGCCTGTGGACTTGTTCCTGGGCATAATTGCATTCCTGCAGTCGAGCGCCTTAACGGGGAACAGCATTTCCTAATCCAAGATTTCCTAATAATCGCTTATCCTAAATACTTGAACCTCTGGTCCATGCTCTTCCAGTCCGCTGAAATCGATCTGTGGAGGTACGAGACAGAAAAGGTATGGGGTAGGGTTAGTCTAACTGAATCTAGAATTCTTCTGTCACACCAAGCACTAGCCTCGACAGCAAAGAATGCCCGAACGTCTAACCGAGGGGAGGCATTTCTCAATAAGAAAAGTTGTAAACATGATAAAAGTGTTGATGTGAAAATCCAATGTGGTGTTTCAACAAATGAACCATCTTCGTCCGTGAATCAACTTGCTTAGAAACCTCAAGCAGGTTAAGTGCACCTATCACATCACTCTGAAGGGCTTGAGACTTTTTGAGTTGAAAAAGAGACAAAAAGGTAATGATTTTCACCATCGTAAAACACATCCGGGACAACTTACATATATCTCTTGTAAGAAAAATAGTAGTTTGTAAGCCCTACATATAAGTACTTAAAAGTCAATTTGAGTCCCTCTTATCAGTCATTGATATGATTGGCGCTACCTTTCGACCATGGCCGACCGTCATATCATATCTAAACATGACTCTTCGACACATTCTCAACCACGCATTTCTTTACTTGGCGTTCGGGGAGCAGCAGGTAAGCTGATGCTTATACATCATGTTACTCTGAAATCACTCAGTCCCACCACACCCATCAATTAGTTGGAGTGACGGCATCTACACTCAACTTCTGAAAAGGGCAAGCAGGTTTGAGAAGTACTTCTATAGATCACTAACATATCATCGTTATCATAAGCCAGATTTCAGTCTCCGGTAAAATCCAAAACCACACCGAAGACACATTGGAAACACTACCCCTATCTTAATCAAATAGACTGAAGCCCGTATCCCTGCAACAAATTAAAAAAAAAAAAAAAAAAAAAAGGTAGAAGTATAGCAGAAGTGCTAAAATTTGGCACGGGGGACATTTAGGTGTCAAAAGTTATGAAATGCATACATGAGAGCTATTTTTTTTTTTTAGATTGAGACATTTTAGTGCCCTTATTTCCCCCTATACTCCCACTCCTCCTCTTCAATAGCAAACAATGATAGTAACATAATCCTTATCATAAGCCATTTCTACAACTAAGAAAAAAATAATTAATTTTCGGGATCACATTGACAAAGGACAACTCACACTCCTATAGACTTTATTAAAGAAAAGGGAAGAGATGCACATGTTATTTAGTGGAAAGAAATCACAAGATTCCCCCTCATTAGCCACTTCAATTACCTTGCATTCATTTAAAATATTGATCAACAAACAGAGATCCTCACGGCAAGCAGAGGTTCCCACGACATCCATTTCAACACTTCAATTAAAAAAAGACCAGAGATTCCCACGACAACCATTCCGAACCCTAAAAATCGCCTGCATACATTACAATATCACATCTAAGTCCTAAAAATTGCCCTCGCAATTCACAATACTACATCCGAGCCTAAATCACACATCATAGTAGCATAAGAGCCTTAATTTTCCCCCCACCAAGCCCTACATTTTCAGATTGAGCCCTAAATTGTCAATTTGAACCCTTCAATCACCCTAGCACCATATTTGAGCCATAAATCACACATCACAGTATCATCGAGGCCCTACATTTTCCGACCGGCCCCTACATTTCCCAGTCAAGTCCCAAATTTTCCATCGGAGGCCTAATAGATGAGTCCAAGCACTAACTTCACACCACGAGAAAGGCGTCGAAGAGGACAAACTTGGGCGAGTGATGATGGCGAGCAACAACGGTGAGTGATGACCGACCCTCAGTAAGCATGAACGGTGACTGTAAACAACGATTGAGAGAAGAGCGTGAGTCCGAGCATGAGCTTGACTGTAAATGGAGACGGCAAGATGTTGTTTAGCCTAAAAATAAGCTAAACGACGTCATTTACCACCAAGGAAAAATGATGTCGTTTAACTTGGCCAAGCCAGCGTGGATGGGACGACGTCGTTTTTGTTGTCCATGTGCATTTTTTTTTTTAAAAAAATAATTGCCACCTTAGTAATTAAAAAATATAAGTTAGACACAATGAACAGTTGACCCCATATTACTTTCTCATGATTTGCATGCAAGGGCTGGTAGATAACTGAAAAAATTGTGCCGGATGACCATTTTTACGTTGTCAAAAATCCATTTCGATGCTTTGAATCCTCCCAATGGAGAAAATCGTTGTTTGCCACCGCATGTTGTGCATGCAAACATAAAGGTGCTCCGTGTTGATGCATGTGTCACTTTTTGTACAAACACTGTGTTCGAATGTAGAAAATCAAGAGACAACCAGAAAGAATGCAAGACCCCACTCGAACTAAAATCCCGGACGAAACTCTCGTCATTGGACTCTTCCTTCTCCTTGACTTTCTCCTCCTCCTTTGCTTCAGCTGCTGGCACGTCGCCGCCACCTCCCCTACTAACAAGAGCCGTTGCTACAGCAACACTAACAATACTGGAAGGCACTGACGCCAACTTCTCTCTTCCGGATGCAATCAATTCAGTGATGTCTTTTCCCTTGACTTCGGAGAAGAGCAATTCAATCTTATCATAGTTGGCCTCCGCACCGTGGACCCAAGAAGCCAATCTTTCTGTATGAACCTGAAATGACAGTGATAGAAAAGAAAATTCACTTATGGAAAGTTTTGATAGAATTGCTCCAACAAATAAAATAGATTCATGGTAAACCCGGAAATTAATTCAGTTTGCTCTAATAGGTTAGATTTCTTTTCTTCCTCCTTCTTTATTCCCCATCTGTTCCGTGATCCATGTCTCTCGTTACTTCAGCAATTGTTTTAAATGAGAAACATGACATGAAAAAGATGACATCATGATCGAGCCCCATTATATGATTTGACCAACCGTATCCCAAATTTTTGTTGGAATTATATCCAGAGAAAGCAAATGTTTGTTGTAATTAGAATATCAATGTAATGGAGGTGAGGTATGGATATTCAAATCTCCTCAAGGCGATTAGTTCCTGCCAATGGTGCTCCGCAGATTCACAAACTATATCTCCCAAGATACAACACCTCGAACCTGTTTAGATTAGCACTATGCAAACATGACTCAGTCGAACCGTTTAATTGAACCATTCAATTGAACCAGCACATCCAGAAAAATAAGAAGAGTGGAGTATTATTTCAAATCTTTGTTGGAATCGAGTCGAAAAACCACTATTTTGAAGCTTTATGCTCCTATCTATTTATAGAGCTTTTTGGTTAATGTATAGAAGAGATACATGAATTAAATAGACGCATGTATCCACAAAATTCATGAATAAAGCGATACGTGAATCCAAGAGATTCATGAATCTAGAGATACGTGAATTCAAGAGATTCGTGAACTCAATAAATACATGAACTAAAAGATACATGAATCTAGGAAATTCATGAATTTAATGGATACGTCAACAAAAAAGTTTAGGGAATTCATGAATTCAATAGATACGTGAACATAAAAGGTTTATCTTAATGTGTTAGCTTTCGTTGATCCATTAACCATAATTATAACAATTTTGTCATTAGAACTTTGACACGAATGCCTTTCCACTTCATGAGACCATGCGAATTTCATTCAACACATGAACATAGAAAGGAAACCCCACCTAGGACATAAAAATTCCACTTTCAGCAAGTAATGGGAAAATCTAACAGAACAAGCATCACGCACTCTAACCAAAAATTGGGTTCCTACCGCAAGGACAAACGATGCCAAATTACAAATGAGAAAACTTCAGAAATAAGAAACCAAAAAAGAAAAATCACTAAGCCATCCCAAAAATGATTCACATACGCTTCCAACATGAAACCACCGAAAGAAAATTCAAATGTTATCAAAGGCAAAGGAAGGAAATGAAGGAGCATGCACCAAAATTAATTTCTTGACATGAAATACTCAACATCTTCAAGAGTAGAACATTTCCAGCACTCGTGTTCGAAAGTTTCCCCTTTTAGTCTCATTCTTAGCATGCTGCATTAGGAAAGATCAATCCTGTTTGAATTATGCGCTTGCAAGAAGGCTGATCAGTGGCCCAAGTCTGTGTTTGTTGGAAAAACCAGATAACCGTAGATTTCCGTATCCAATATTTAGGTTTTGTTTGGCTGTGGTGCGTGTG
The DNA here is from genome assembly GCA_014182395.1 of Eucalyptus sp. ANBG9806169. NCBI lineage: Eukaryota > Viridiplantae > Streptophyta > Magnoliopsida > Myrtales > Myrtaceae > Eucalyptus > Eucalyptus sp. ANBG9806169. The sequence goes on along the minus strand of CM024576.1, from coordinate 2,897,532 downwards.
GCAACTGTCTAGTACATTCCAATGGGACTAGCGTGTGAAGAAATTTGAGCATGAACGTTTTGAACCTTGTGATTTGATCTGCCTTATTATTTGGACACATTAGCCAACGAGATAACTCCCAACTAAGTGGTGTATGCCGTGCATTACTGTCAAATCTGTTGTAATGCATAAAATGTGCATACGATAACACATAAATAGGCTGCCAATTTTGTCCACTTTTGAATTATATCATTTGCCTAGTTCCATATTAATTGAAAGCCACATTCCGATGCTTCTGGAGAGCTAAATCTGTGCCATGGCCAAATTATGTAAATACAGACGTATAACGTATATGAGATATACCCATGGGCAAACAAATGGAAAACTTTGAAATTGCCGCTTTAAACTGAGTTTGATTGCATGCAAATTCAGCCAAATTTACCGAGATATGGTTTGAAGAATGATATAAAGATATGATTAGTTCTTTGTTGGAGGCTTCGGACTGAAATCGGTCATACTCATTTTGATATCTATTTTTTCTGAGTTGTTAATGACAAGTTATTTCTTGAATGACACCTCATTTACTACAAAAATGACTTGTATTCCTGTGCTCGTTGCTTGTGTTGTAGCCTTGGTGGTTGCCGGGTTGTTGCAGCAGCCCGTGCTCTTATAAATGGCAGCCTTAATTAGGACAAGCAAAGGTAGAAATTGGCATTTTCTTTGTATCCATGATTTCCGAACCCTCATAACAGTATGTGCACAATTATATATGAGGATATGTTTTGTTCAACAATTTATAGGCATCTGGTCAAATGTATAGACAAGCTTTTAAATATATGTTATTAGTTTTCTCCTATCTGCATAACCATATATGTAGACTAACCTACTAAAGCTATAAGTTTATTGCTTGCATTCCTTATTTTACGGTTGTTCATTTTAATGCCTAGTGATCAACATCATTAGTCATTCAAAGCATTCTCTTTTGATAGCATGAACTGTCATTGCTGTCTCCTTGATTGATGAAAGGGTATTTAGGTTAGAATCATACAGACTTCTCCAAGAACATGGAGCAATAGTTTAGTCAATGCCTAGCGTGAAGTGCAGTTGAACCAACGTGCTCAAAAAGTTTAAAAGCTTTTGCTAAGATTCTAAAAAAGTGCACCAGTTTTTACCTAGCACTACTATGCACTAACAGTCGTGTTATTAGCCCATGGTTTTCTTGGAAGTTCCAGAAGGTGTTAGGTGATTTTACTAGATTGCTCGCTTGATCTTGATTTAGCGCTTGTCTGTTGAGTGACTGGCTCTAGGTCTCTCAGGCTTGGATCGGGCTGTGGTGTTAACTTTTAACTTCTGGCTTTAGCCATAACTTTGATCAAAGATACATCATGCAAAAAGTTATCTATGATGCCCGCGTCTTCAATAATTTGCTGTTATATTCATTTATATCGAGATAGCAATTTCTCTTCCTTAGAAATGCAATATTGGTGATCTGCATCCAATGAAGATTTTGAAAAGCAATTTATTGACATGAAATCTTGCTTTGAACATGAGAAGCTTATTTACCTGTGCATCTAATTTAACGTAACAATGTTTATGGCTCTTGCTGAGTTGCTCACTATGTGAACATATGGTCTATTTGACACTTGTGTCTCTGTGGTTCTCTTCTAGTTGCGAGACATCGTATGAATGGGTGGTGAATGAGTACTACCAGTTTCGTGACAAACTCAGAACCCTATATCAGGTACTGCCTTTATCAAATGAAATATGCTTATGCTTCTCTTGAAACACTCGAAGTATTCGCAATTCTTCATGGTTTCGCCAAGAACTCTTTATGCTTCATGAATTACGTTATTGAAGGCTTTGAAATTATCAAAGGAATGAATGTTAAGCCGAACAAGGCCATCGATTAATCTGGAGAAGTACTTAGAAAATGTTAGTCGGGACTCAAAACATCCTGATAAACAAGAGAGCACTGAGCAATTCCCAAAGACGAACAAGAAAGAGAATATTGTTATCGGATATGAGATGAGCTTCACATCTTAGGGAAGCAAATATGAGGTTGTCATATGGTCTTTTTACTTTTTGCAAATAGTGTTACTTGCGAATAAAGTGTGGAACTCACAATGGAGATGCTTGTCTATGGTTAGGCTCTAATCAGAGTCTCATGCTGCCACGCGTTATCATGTTGCAGCAGTATTCCATTAATAGTGCCCTTATTTTGGTCGAACTAATTGAGGATGCATCTTCTCTCCATGGAAATGGACGTACAAACTGATCGGGCTCATCAAAGTATTATGCCATTTAGAATGAACAAATTCTAAGTTTCGGCTATTCGTCTTTATCCTATGCGCACATCATCCACAAATTTCATTTTGATGCTAAATATGATTCATTTGCTGCTCTGGTTACATTACTGATTCGATTTGTCAATTCGTTTCCGAGATGGAGAGGGCAATCGCCCACGGTGAGTCCGAAGGAGAGGATAAAAGTTGTTGGTGTTTCGCTCAGTTGAGTATACAAATGAGAAGATTTCATCCGTCCATGGGAAAGTTGTTTATGAAGTTCCTGTTGGAAATTTCCTATAATATGGGCTTACATTAATTAATTGATTTTCTATTTTAAATAATCGGGTTAATGGATATTCCAATATTTGATAAACCCTATAGTGATCTTATTGAATTGGGTATCGGCATCTATTGATAACGGGCTTAGTTGAGCAGCAAAGTGTAGGCAATTGTGTTTAAGCGAAGCCCGTAATGGGAAGGGCCGGATTAACACGCCGTTGATTAGGGTTTGCTAGGTCCCCTCTCTAGCCTATAAAAGGGTAGGTTATACCTATCAGTTGCTTTAATCCCATTGAAAGCTGCTATACTGAAATAGGTCATAGAGAGGAAGATCTGGTATTCCGATAGATCCCTGATTATTAGAGTGATCTATTTTTCTTCAAGTGAAACAATGGCTCAAATAGGTACGCTTTAATTCCGCTGTGTTTATCGATTCTTGGTGTTTTACAGTCATATATGAATCCGTGTTTCTTGATTGATTATTTGTTTATATGAACAAATATATATTACATTTGGTATCAGAGCCAATCATATATGATTGTAGAACCCAAATATATATTTTTATGGACAAATTCGAAATCCTCCTCTTTGAGCCAAATATGGACATTATTTTTTTTTTGTGTGTGGATATTTTGCTTGATTGATCCTGAAACCATAGGGCTTTTGTTCTACATGTCGAGATTTTTTCAACCATATATAATTTGCATAATTTCGTTGAGAATTGAGAGAGAATTTCAGATTTGAAATTCTAGGGTTTATACGTGAAAAAGTTATAGAATTTGCAAATTACTTGCAATCGATTGATGTATGATGTAAACCGTTGCATGGGTATTGTTATATATTTGTTTTGGTATCTTTTGTTGTATTAAATTGAGTTTTTAGGGTTTAAATTTAAGAAATTCGAAATTCGGCCATGGGAGCTTTAATCCGAAACTTCGAAGCTTGCATGTGGTAGGTTTAGCTGGTTTTTTCTCGTTTAATTCATTATAGTCAATCATATTGATGTTATATGCAATATCCATGGATAAATTTCATAAAAAATCAGTGTTTCTATGGTATTTTGGAGCTTCGGGTCAAAACCGGGTCGTGCGACTCGGTTTTCTGCAACTTCGGGACCCGGCTGGAGGTTGAAGAAGACTTTCCAGCCGGGTTGGGCCATCGAATTGGGCTCACGCCCACTAAAACAAAATAAAAAGGGTTATGCGCGTAAGCCCAAAACCATAAACAAATTAAAAGGTTCTGGGTGTGGCACCCCCAAACCCCGATAGGGTCGCCATAGATACTAAGCGAAAGAAACTAAGGCAAAACAATTTGAGACGAAAGAATTGAAATTCAGACCGAGGCTTAGGCGTAAAAAAAAAAAAATTTCTTTTTCTTTTGAAAAGGGTTTAAGGATTTGCGCAGCTCATAGCGGAAATAAGAGGCGAGTCTCACCAACACTTCACTTCCCTCACGACGGCACAATGCACACCAACTATTTGATTGAAAGAAACACGAGGCCGAACCACTTTTATTTACATATATATTTTTACGAAGGGTAACACGGGTCGGTACAAAAAGGTAGGCCAAGACTCAACTATAAGCTCGGCCTTCAACCTCAAAAAGAGACACACGACCCTCAAAATAAAAACGTGTAACGATCTCCCCTCGGGCTACTCGTGTCGGCCATCCAAAAAGTTGCCAACCCCTACAACTCGTACGCGGGCCATCACACCCATCCCGGTGCGTCAGGCGGTGGGGGTGGCAGCATCCCCATCATGACCCCGTCACGGCGGATGTGAACGGACACGTACTCTTGGATAACTGGGCCTCCGGATAGACCCACGTCATAGGACACGATCACGCGTACACGGATGAAAGTCAGTCCCGGCAGGGTGGGACAGTCGATCTCAGTCAGCTCGACCTCCACATCAGACGGAATGCCGTAAAACGGAGCGTGACAGCAGGGAGAGGCATCGTGCTAATCTGAAATGTTGGTCCTCGAATTGGTGAGTACAACCACTCAACAAGTAAAGGAATCCAATCACCAATCAATGCATTTAAACAGTACAAACATTTACATCATACAGGTCATTCATGCATTCCAACGTACTTACCTTGAAGCCATGTACATGCCATCATACGTCATCATCACAATCATAATATAGACTTCGAATGATCATCATCATCATACCATATGATCCATACATGTCATCATGTTACCATGTCATCATATCCCTATATTACATCACATCACATACACATGTCGTCATCATACCTTATGTACATGCCATCAAGTCATCATCATGTTATATCATAGGTAAGTATCATCATACCATGTCATATCACGTATACATGTCATCATGCCATAGATGGTCATCATCATGTCATATTGCACATGCATGTTATCATCATGCCATAGGTGGTCATCATCATGTCATATCACATATGCATGTAATCATCATGGCATATCACATATGCATGTCAGTTTCCACTTTGAATTCTCAATTGATCATCACATCTCCCTTCCTCGGGATCATCCATCCCATACTTTACACTCGCACCCTATTCGGGCCTTGCGAGAAGAACCTCCGGAATTATGCCAATCATGGCCACCGGGCATCCGGCACCCCCACCGCTCCGGGCATCTCGCACCCCAACTGGCATCACGAGGTATCCCCTCGGGCAAAGACCTTCGAGGCTTCCGGCACCCTACCATCCCGGGCATCCTAACACTCCCAGGGTCATCCGGCCATGTATCTCTATACATTCCGGCCATTATCATCCTCCCCCAACAATTTCCTCAATTACCATGGATCATGTTTGCCAATTATGTCTCAATTTATCATGCACATGATGTCATGGCAAAACAAGATCATCTTTGTACTTGTACATGCATCAACAAGCATTTACACATACATGCAATATATGCAATCACTCATATAGATTAAATTCTTATGGGGTTATATGCCACTAATAACAATATACTTACCACATGCATTTTAAATTATATAAATTCCAAATTATTCTATTTTGCAATTAATTAAATAATCACACAAATCCCCAAAATTCATGAAATTAAAGCATATAATATCCTAATATAATAAAATGGAAATTTCTGCAGAAAACACATGGCCAAACAATTTCCACACGATAAACAATATTTCCACAATTTCCGTACACAATTTCGGACAAGGGCAGAACGCACAGTTTTCTAGATAAGTCAATTAAAATACCCATATGACCTCAGAAAATTATGAAATTTTACCAGGTTATAGTTAAGACATTAAACTAGACTTTTAATGAAGGAATCTAGGCCAAATTCATTTTAGATAAATTTTTATAGGTCCACGAAGCTTCTGGTCAAGTTACCGAAACGCCCAGGGTACTATGTCCGAAATATGGAGATTTGACCTACCTACACTTCTTCGTTTTCTCTGAAATTTGGATATGTTTTAATCCTAAGGATCCCCTACAACTTTTATGAAGGAACTTAGGCCAAAATACCAAAGGAAGACCTCCAAATGGTTCCACGAATTCTCGGGTATCCCACATCACAACTCCAGTTTCATCGTCTTCAAGATCAGGTTGGTTTCCTAGTCTAAACTTGTTATTTTTGCTTCAAATTTGAGTATGTTCATCCTTAAGATGTGCTCTACAAGTTTCATGAAGAAGTCGAAGAGATATTCTTAGTAAAAATCAACATGCAACCACGAATCCACCACAAGGTTAGAAAAACAGTTCCAGATCTAGGGTCTCCGAAAAATAAGGCTTTGACCCCTCAAATCTCCATCATTTTTCACTAAATTTCAGTATGTTATAGTTCAAGGTGTTAGCTAAAACTTTCATGAAGAGATCCAAGCCAAAATAGAACTCCAAACATGCATGCAAGCCCCCACAAGTTTCTGACTTCAGTGATCCGTGCGAAAACAGCATGCACCTCCAAGAACAAGCCATCCTCACTCCATTTCGTGCATTCAAAACAACAAAAACCCAACCAACATGCAAAGCACACATGCAAAGAGAGATGATGAACCCTAAACTTGCCTCAAACGCAAGGAGGGACGGCGGCAAACGGCGGACGGACGGGTAGCGTGCGGCAAACGGACGGGCTCTCCTCTTCCTCGCACGAGCCTTCTCTCCTTCCCTTTCTCTCTCTCTCTCTCTCTCCCTCTCTCCTCTCTCTCGCGCGACACCCCCTCCCCCCTATCCGGCCACCCCTTTTCAATTCCCCCAAAGGCAATGATTGCCTTGCCTTTCCCTTGCCCAATGCATGGCAAGCAAGCTTTGCCACTTGGCAAAGCCCCATGCATGGGCTTGGGCCTCCTTGGGCCTCCTTGGAAGAAGTGGGCCGACCACTTCTTCCCCTCCCCTTGGGCCGGCAACAGCTCACTTGTGGGCCTTAATGGGCCGACCACTTGGCCCATTAGGGTCCACTCTTGGGCCTAAGGCCCAATCCAACTTCCTTTTTCCCAATTTAATTAAAACTAACAATTAATTACACCTAATTAAAATTTTTAACCTTTAACCTATGAGAAATTAATCTATAACAAGCATGGCAACACATAAATTTATCCTTATTAATTATCTTATAAATTAATTTAAATTAAAAACACAAGACACAAAGCACAAAGCCTTAAGAAAGAACTAAGGTTAAAACACAAACAAATAGGTAAAATTCATTACCTATTTAAAAGCTTTAGGGCACCTTAGGGCTTGCCCTTGATTCCTAAGATGCCACACTGGGGCCCATTTTTTTGTTTTAAATTAGTGGGCCATTTTTATTCGTGGCCCACCCGAGTGGCTTGCGTGCGGGCCGAGCGCAGGCAAGGGTCCGCGGGTTGAGTCCGTATTATTAAAATAATATTAAAATAATAATATTAAAAAAAAATTGTGGCAAAAATTGTTGTTTGAAAGAATGCAATATGATCTTTGGAAACACATGTTGTGAAGTGTTTCATATTGTTTGATGAATTATGGGCATAAATTTTGGAGTTCCCTATTGATAAAAGATTAATATATACAATTACTCGCCCAAATGGAGTTATTGTGTATATTAATTTGGAAAATAGCATGAAGTTTAATTCCCATATTTAAGAGATGGGGATGTATAATTGAAAAATATTTATCTGCCCAAAGGGGATAAATGTTTTGAAAATTATATGTAATTCTCCTCTATGTTGATATTATGGAGATGTATGATTTAAAGGATTTGTCTGCCCAAAGGGGATGGATCCTTGACAATTATATGTAATTCTCCTTGTTGCTTTATAAATTTCATGCTGGGAAAAATAATGGTGCATTATACACTCTACCCAAAGGGGAGTTTATGATGTACTTATTATTTTTGTTGAATTCCTTATTGCCCATAATTGATCTTATTGCATTATGTGTGTTAAACAGTTACATTTGCTGTAAATAACAACAATGCCACGGTTGAAATGTTAACTAGATCAAACTTTAAGAGATGGAAGCAAGATATAGAGTTTGCTTTGGGCATCGTTGATATGGATTTAGCTCTACGTGAGGATGAACCTGTTAGGCCCAATGATCAAAGTACTGCAAATCAAAAGGCCCATTATGCTAGATGGGAAAAATCTAACCAACTGAGCCTCATTGCTATGAAGAGGTCCATTGCTGAGCATCTTATTAGTGGTTTGCCGGAAGATACAAATGCCAGACAGTTTCTTGAAGTAGTGGGAGAAAGATATAGAGTCTCAGATAAGGCTGAAGCTGGGAATTTGCTGAGTGAGTTAACGAACATGAGGTATGATGCTACTATGGGTGTTAGAGAATTTATTCTGAAAATGGTCCACATTCAGTCCAAACTTAAGGCTCATGAAATTGTCCTTTCTGAGAATTATATTGTGCATCACGCCTTAAATGTTCTGTCAGCTGAATTTAGCCAGATTAAGACTGCCTATAGTGCTCAGAATGAGACATGGAGCGTTAATGCCTTGATTACTAAGTGTGTGACTGAGGAAGAGAAGTTAAAGAAGGAAAAGTATGAGTCCGCCCACTTAACTACCAATGCCAAGTTGAGTTCCTCTAGAGGCAAATGGAAGCCTGAAGGGTCAAATGCTCATGGTCCAAAGAAATGGCAAGACTTCAAGAAAAATGGGAATTATGGGAGAAATGGAGATAGGGATTTTAAATGTTTTCACTGTAAGAAGCAGGGTCACAAGAGAGCCAATTGCTACAAATTCCAAGCTTGGCTAAAAACAAGAAAAGAAAGTCACCAAGGTGAGTTGTTGGTTTGCTTTGAATCAAATTTGGTTGATGTTCCTTTGGATTCTTGGTGGCTTGATTCTGGTGCTACTGTTCATGTGACTACTGCCTTACAAGGTCTCACAAATCTAAGGAATCCAAGTCTAAGGGAGTCAAAGCTTAAAGTTGGAAACAATACTGGAGTTGATGTGGAGCGCATAGGGACAATTGTTTTGAATTTGAATTCTAGTTTTCAACTTGTCTTGAATAATGTCTTTTATGTTCCTAATTTTAGGAGAAACTTAGTATCTCTTTCTTCGCTTGACAAAGCTGGATATTGTCTTCATTTTGCGAATAAAAGAGTGGATTTGAGTTATGATTCCAAAATAATTGGGAATTGTGTTTTGTCTGATGGATTATATCGATTATCCTTATCTCCCGATAGACCGTATTGCTCTTTCAATGTCGAGAATGTTGTTGCTAAGAGATCTTTAATCAAAGATAGATCTTCATTGCTATGGCATAAACGATTAGGGCATATCTCAAAAGAAAGGGTAAAGCGACCTATCAAGGCTGATATTCTTCCTCCTCTTGACTCAGATGATACTGAGACTTGTATTGATTGTGTGAGGGGAAAATTAACTAAAACCAAGAAGAAAGGGGCTACTCGCAGTCAAAATCTATTGGAGATAATTCATACTGATATTAGTGGGCCATACTCAACCACCTTGTGTGGCAATAAGTACTTCATCACGTTCATTGATGATTTCTCCCGTTATTGTTATGTTTATCTAATTAAGGAGAAGACTGATGCTCCTGAGATGTTTAAAGTGTTTCGTACTGAAGTTGAGAAACAATTGGGAAAAATTATCAAGATTGTCAGGTCTGATCGCGGTGGTGAGTATTATGGGCGATATACTGAGGCTGGACAGCAAAAGGGACCATTTGCAAAATATTTGCAGGACTGTGGTATTGTCGCTCAATATACAATGCCTGGGAGTCCTGAACAGAATGGTGTAGCTGAACGGCGAAATCATACACTCATGGAGATGCAACGAAGTATGATGGGCAGTTCTAATTTGCCTGAATACTTATGGGGTGATGCGATTAAAACATCAACTTATATTTTGAATCGTATACCTAGTAAATCGGTGCCGAAAACACCTTTTGAATTATGGACAGGGAGGAAACCAAGCTTGAATCATTTACGAGTTTGGGGTTGTCCTGCGGAGGTGAAAATTTATGATCCTTCTCAGAAGAAGACTGAATCCAGGACTACTGGATGTTACTTTATTGGATATCCTAATCATTCTAAAGGGTATAGGTTCTATTGTCCTATTCGAGGCACTAGAATCGTTGAATCTCAAACTGCCAAATTCCTGGAATTAGATGTTGCTGAAAAGAATTCTTCTCAATCTTTAGAAAGGGAAGAACCAAACAAAACGGTCTTTATTTCATTGGCCATTTTGCATGATGATTCTATGCGAGATCCCAGTAGAGTGGAAATTCAGCAAGAAGCAAATACCGAAAATATGACGGTAGATCCTCCCATTACAAATGAAATTCCCGAGATGAATGATGCAGCTCCAGAAATGCCTATGCGAAGATCACAGCGACAAAGAAGACCTACGCCTTTAGATGATTATCATGTCTATCTTGGAGAAGCTGATTTTGACATTGGAAGTATAGTTGATCTGACGACTTTCAAAGAAGCTCTTAATAGTGATCGAGCGAGATAAATGGTTAGGAGCGATGAATGATGAGATGATTTCCATGTCAACTAATCAAGTATGGAAACTTGTTGATTTACCTTATGGGCATAAACCGATCGGCTGCAAATGGGTATTCAAAACCAAGAAAGACAATAAAGGCAACATAGAGAGATTCAAGGCAAGGTTAGTCGCAAAAGGGTACACACAGAGAGAAGGCATTGATTATACTGAAGTCTTTTCCCCAGTGTCCACTAAAGACTCTTTTCGGATAATCATGGCATTGGTGGCTCATTTTGACTTAGAGCTTCACCAAATGGATGTCAAGACAGTTTTTCTAAACGGAGATCTGGATGAAGAAGTATATATGCAGCAACCTGAAGGGTTTAAAGAAGCTGGAAAAGAGCATATGGTGTGCAAACTTCAAAGGTCCATCTACGGTCTCAAACAAGCATCACGTCGTGGTACTTAAAATTTCACAAAGTTGTGAGATCGTTTGGCTTTGAAGAAAACAAGTATGATCAATGCATCTACATGAAAGTAAGTGGGAGTAAATATATTTTCTTAGTACTTTATGTAGATGACATTTTACTTGCTAGCAAAGTGATGTTGATCTATTGAATGACACAAAAAAATTTCTATCTACAAAGTTTGATATGAAAGATCTTGGGGAAGCCTCTTTTGTTCTAGGCATTGAGATTTATCGTGACAGATCTAAAAAGGTTCTGGGGTTATCTTAGAAAAGTTATATAGATCGTGTTTTGAAAAGATTCAATATGCAGACCTGCAAGTCAGGTGATGCTCCTGTTGTGAAAGGAGATAAATTGATTATAGAACAATGCCCCAAGAATGATGTTGAAAAAGAAGTCATGAAGAATGTTCCATATGCTAGTGCAGTTGGCAGTCTTATGTATGCACAAGTATGTACCAGACCTGATATTGTTTTTGCTGTGAATACTCTTGGAAGATATCTGTCGAATCCAGGTCAAGAACATTGGGTTGCAGCTAAGAAGGTGATGAGATATCTACAACGAACAAAGGACTTCATGCTCGTGTATAGCAGAGTTGAGGACCTAAAGGTGATTGGATATTCAGATGCTGATTTTGCTAGTTGTTCAGATGATAGAAAATCAACTTCTAGATATATTTTTATGATGGCTGGAGGTGCTATTTCTTGGAAAAGCACAAAGCAAACCTTGATTACGAACTCTACGATGTATGCTGAGTTTGTAGCGTGCTATGGCGCGTCAATTCAAGCGGTTTGGCTCGAAATTTGATCTCAGAATTGAGAATTGTGGACTCTATTGCTAGACCTATGGTGATCTACTATGATAACACTGCAACTGTGTTTTATTCCAAGCATGACAAGATCAGCAATGCGTCCAAACACATGGAGATCAAATATTATACTGTTAAGGACTTAGTCAAAAAAGGAGATATTGTGATTGAAAATATCATAACTGAGTCCATGTTGGCTGATCCTCTAACAAAAGGCTTACGACCCATTTTGTTTAAAGAACATGTAAAGAATATGGGTGTCTTAGATTCTTTTGATTTCTTTTGTTAGTGGGAGTTATACAAATTGTATTTCTAGATATTATAGTTATATGCGATCGATAATGCTTTTATGATGTTTATTAAAGCATTTATTTTAATAACTGTTGTTATTGATTACGTTGTTATCATTTCTCCTGTTGACTGAGAAATGGAAGTATAAAACAGTATCTTTAAACAAATTTTAGTTTAAAGATGACTGGATGTCACTGATTATGAGATCTCATGTTGGATTGTGACATAGTTGTGCAATTTCATGTTGTTTAGAAATTGCGTTAATGTAGTTTCATGTCGTTGAGAAATTGCATTAAGGACCGATAAGAAATAGTGTATATTTTGATCACATGTTGGCACTATTTCTTACTACACTACTAGGACCATGATCCATGAAAATATAATACTTATTATATGTGATTATGGAAGGTCTTGTGTTGTAGCATTTTCCTAACACATTGATCTCCATAGTCCTATACTGAGGTTATATAGGATTGGATTGGTATTGAGATGCCGTTATTGGAATATTATTTTTTAAAGTTGTGGCCACATAAAACAAAATTTTCAGTTATTAACCCGATAGTGTCGTTTTCAAATCTTTTGCAAAATAAAATAAGTTAATTAATGTAGCCAAAGTGGGAGAATGTTGGAAATTTCCTATAATATGGGCTTACATTAATTAATTGATTTTCTATTTTAAATAATCGGGTTAATGGATATTCCAATATTTGATAAACCCTACAATGATCTTATTGAATTGGGTATCGGCATCTATTGATAACGGGCCTAGTTGAGCAGCAAAGTGTAGGCAATTGTGTTTAACTGAAGCCCGTAATGGGAAGGGCCCAGTTAACACGCTGTTGATTAGGGTTTGCTAGGTCCCCTATCTAGCCTATAAAAAGGTAGGTTATACCTATTAGTTGCTTTAATCCCATTGAAAGCTGCTATACTGAAATAGGTCATAGAGAGGAAGATCTAGTATTCCGATTGATCCCTGATTATCAGAGTGATCTATTTTTCTTCAAGTGAAACAATGGCTCAAACAGGTACGCTTTAATTCCGCTGTGTTTATCGATTCTTGGTGTTTTACAGTCATATATGAATCCGTGTTTCTTGATTGATTATTTGTTTATATGAACAAAATATATATTACAGTTCCTGCTATGTATAAATTAATAGAGACCAAGTGCTTTCTTTTGGCTTTTGGACCATTCACCTAAGTATTTTGTATCTTTTTTAAGTGCATGAATAGTAGTTGAACCTAGGATGATAACTTTTCAAATTTCCTTGCTAAAAGCATATCTGTGCCAGTTTCATCAATTTCTATGCTTGTGGAGGTTCTTGATTTTGGAATCACTTGATGAATTGATTCCTAGTACTGGATGATCAACCATTTATTGAATCTAATGAGAAAATCCTGCTTGAGTGGCCACCATTGCTCATGTTCACAAAGAAAACGAGTGTTTTGTGTCCGTACACATATGCCTCCTTAACCTTTGTAGGGCCATATAGGGTATAGCTACCCCTAAGGTGGTGCTTACCAATGAATGCTAGCTGCAAAATTACTATGCTAGCATTAGTGTGGCTTATGTATGAATGCTCTTATTTTATTGGCAAACCTTTGTTGGGCTTTTTGTTGCAAAAGAAGAAGATTCTCCTGATTGGAAAGTGCTAAATGGCATTGGAGTTCCTGCATGAACATGACAACTGGGTGGTTGAAGTATAGCATTCAAGTTCCTGCATGAACATGAGGATAAAGTGATTTCATAAGTTGACTACCATTTGATTATCCTATGACGTTGTCCTTTTCCTTTGCATTTTTGGGTGTCGAAGATTATTTTACCTCATAAGGGTCAAGCTCATCTTTTGCATGAATAAGCTGCATAACATCTTCTCGCTCTTTCGTTGCATTTGCTTGCGGGGGGTGAATTTTACGTTAAAGAGCGATACTAATCTATTCGAAATTGTGAAATGTAAAACAAGCGTTTCAGCTATTGAGGTATTGAATTTGTTCTTTGTGAAGCATTCTATGTCCTTTCAAGTGCTTAGCCTTATATTTACAATATAAAGTTGTTCCCTAGCAATGCCTGTTCAGGTGAGCCCATATGGGAAGCAATTTTCTGTTACATCACCAGATCGTAGGATCGGAGTTTTTTGGTTTAAGTCTGGCAAACTGAGACGTGTTTATGATGAGTCTCTTGAGGTAATTTCTCCTTTCTGAATGCACTTGCAATGCAGTCTACTTTTCATTTGAGATGTGATATTGTTTTCATTTGTCAATCGGGTTGCCCAGATCTCCGGAGAAGTAATGTCGCTCTATATCACCGGAAGCTATTGATTTTGGGAGAAGGATGGCTTTTGAGAAAGAAATAGAGAAAACAGAAAACGTACCACAACCAAATGCAGTCTTTGATGAAAGTTCAAACTTTCTTTTGTATGCAACACTACTCGGTATAAAAGTGAGAAGCTACTAACTTGTCTTCTTCATTTTTCTTTATCGGAAAGTAACTCTATCTCGTGGCCATGGTTGTTTTGACCGGTCTATTTATTTTTCCTTCCTTTGTTCTTAATTGTAGGTGGTTAATTTACACACCAATAAAGTTGCCGAATACTTGGAAAAGTTGAGAACAATGACAGATTCTTGAGAATTGCCCCGTATCAAGGGGACGAAGCAGCAAAAAGTGGGAAAAATCCCTGTTTGCTGCCGCAAATGCAAATGAGAACGAGGAGCCACTAATGGATCCTACACTTTTATGCCATGCATTCAAGAAACATAGAATCTATTTATTCAAGTATCATTCTATTGCAGTAGTTAGTCATTTTTTGGGCAAATGCATTTGGAGCTTGATTCCCAACCTTTAGCATGTCTTTATTATCTAATGTCCTGGTATGTCTTAGATGATCAAGTTCTGCGGCATTGCCAAACAGTGTTTTCGAACTCATTTTAGCATCATCAGATATACTACTATAACCCTATGGCAGAACATGTTTTACTTTATTTGTGAGAAGTTTGCTTCTAGACTAGTTTTTGTTTGGATAAGTTGTTAGTTCCCTTTTCATTTGATTATAGTCGGAGAGAACCTGAGGAACCCGAAGATGCAACAAAGGGGAGGGATGTGTTCAATGAGAAGCCTCGTCGCGATGAGCTTTTTGGCTGCATCTCGATATAGGAAAATCGGTTACTACCTCACTTCCCGACAATGTGGTGAGTTTCTTCCTCCTTACATTGTGCTTGACATTGTAGAGTAGATTGTTCCTGTAAAGATCAACTAGATAAAGGACATTATCGCAGGTCATTCTAAATAGCAGATTTTTTCTCTCCTTTTTCCTCCAGTTCTCTTCCTACTTTTTATTTGTCAACTCAGAGGGAAGCATGTGGAGAAGCAAAAGAGTGATAAAGCTTTTGTATCTCCAGATTGTACGTATAGGAATTTGCTCCCCAATTGAGGGTGCTGCTTTTGGGAATGGATCGTTGTGAACCACATAATGCTTTAGGGAATTCTTCTCATGTGGCTACGTGGAAATGAATGTGATGTTGGAAATGGGAGAATGTCATGAAGGGAAAGAAATGAAAAGTAGAAAAAAGCAGGGGTGGGGGGGTGTAGGGGTGGAGTGTTCGACCTTTTTTCTTACTAGAATTTTTGGGGAAAGTGGTGAAGTACAAAGAACAGTTGATTGCATGGAAGAGAAGCCTGCAATGTTGATAAAACAGAGAAAAATTACTCGTCCTTCTGTGAGAGTGAGTCTGTAGAAATGTTAGTCTGGAGCACATTAAACTGGGGGCTAAAGTGGTGAAATGATCTTGAAATTTGATTTGTGGCCCTGTCGAAGTGAGACAACAGTGAGCTGTAAAATCTATTCTGAATTTTGAAATAGTTCATCACACCATGTATAAAT
Organism: Eucalyptus sp. ANBG9806169; assembly: GCA_014182395.1. Taxonomy (NCBI): domain Eukaryota; kingdom Viridiplantae; phylum Streptophyta; class Magnoliopsida; order Myrtales; family Myrtaceae; genus Eucalyptus; species Eucalyptus sp. ANBG9806169. The sequence continues at coordinate 2,881,649 of CM024576.1, read as the reverse complement.
TAAATAAAGTTTTTCAAAGTTTTGTTGCAACAGTGAGCTGTAAAATCTATTCTGAAATTTGAAATAGTTCATCACACCGTGAATAAATTAAATAATGGTTTTCAATGTTTTGTCGCAAACACATAAGCGGCACCATAAAAAGTTGTTCTAACTCTTCATTTTCCATTGTGGTCCATTTCCTCTCCCAGAGCAAGATACAAGTATCTTCGTTCCACATAACTTCCTGTTTTATGTTCGTTTGAATTTTGTCATTTTCCTGGATCATGATGCAAAATACTTTTGCTATTGTTCATAAGGCTCTCCAGCAACCTCCACTTGTGTCCATTCTATAAGTGCTTTGCATGGTTAGTTTTTGACATTCACTTGTGTGCTTGTTTGCTAGATTCTTCATACAACAATGGCCAACATTCATATGCTGCTGTACCCAGAGGAGTGTCCAAAAACTGTGGAGAACTTTACCACTCACTGCAGAAACACTACTATGATAATCTCATCTTTCATTGGGTTATTAAAGGCTTCATGATACAGACAGGTGACCCTTTGGGAGATGGCACGGGAGGACAATCAATTTGGGGTATGGTGTTTGAGGACAAATTCCACAAAAGGTGATTTTACTTATCATCAATATAATATGAGATGTATCTTTGAAGCAAAAGAAGGATGTTCTCTTGCTTTTGTGCCTCCCCTAAAATTTTGTTTCCTCGGTCTGAGATTGCTAATGCAAATATAAAGCAGGTTGTGGAAGTAATAGTCTCGGTTTGGGGATGAAGTGTCTAGCCAGTTCATGATAAAAATATCGTAAACAGCTAAGGAATTGTAAACTTTTTTGACTTTATTCATAGCATCAGAAGGCTGAGAAAGTCTTCTCAAAGATTATAAAGATTGAGGATAGGAATGTTCATCTTTCCTTGGAAATTACGTTCTCCTCGACTGCTCGCTAAAGTTCTGTTTGACTTACTAGCACGTGTCTGAGTCTCTAAATTTGCAATTTTTGATTCAATATATTTAGGTACTCTAGTTTGCTGCCAATACTCCCATTTCATTTGTTTTAGCAAAATTAGCTCATGGGGTACTTTAATTTGTCTATCAATGCTCTCCTATAATAGTAGTATTTTTCTTTTATTGGGTATAAATTTGTCAGTCTCTTAATTGCTTTTTATTATTTACTTGCATCTGTTTTTTCCTCTCGGGTACTGTTCTAATTTCTTTTTTTGTGTAAGATGGTTTTGCCAGAAGAAATCTGACCTTGAATTGCACATTATGTTGCTGCAGTTTGAGGCATGACAGGCCTTTCACGGTGTCAATGGAAAATGCAGGCCCCAACACCAATGGTCCTCAGTTTTTTATCACCACGTGGCCACACCGTGGTTAGATAACAAGCACACTGTTTTTGGTAGAGTTGCCAAGGGAATGGATGTTGTACAGGTAATAAGATCTTAGTTTCCTGTTGCGAAGGCATGCATGATAGTGGTTGACGTCGCAATGGATGACTGAATTTGGTGCAACACAGTAGTTTCCTTGATGGGATGTGATAATGCTGTCATTGCTTGAGCTTTGGGCTATTAGTTTCTGGAGGAACCGGTAGCGTCCTACTGGGTCAAGAACTTCTCGATCACTGATTTCTTTATCTGTTTGAATAGGATGTTTGGATAAGTTTCTGACAGATTGAGAAAAACTTGAAACCCTTACCATGTTGGTACAGGGGATAGAGAAGGTGAAAGTGGGACAGGGCTGACAAACCGTGTCAAGATGTTAAAATCCTAAATGTGACTGTCCCAAAGTCTTGAATATGGTTGATTTATCGGTGGATTTTTGGAGAGTGGACGGTTCTGCCCTCCGACATGATATCCAGTGGAACACTCCGATTCCCTCTAGCCCTTGTTGTCTAAAGTTGATTCTGAGAGGAAATGGTGGACAAATGAAATCCTCGGAGATTAAGAAAGATAATGAAGCAGGGACTAACTAGTGCTTCGGATTTATCATTGTGATTTTGAATTCATTTTTATGGGTTCATACCAACCTCATGCATCGTTCTCTTGCTAGGCTTGAACTTGATTTGCCAAGGAAAGGGAAAAGATTAGCTCCAGCCCGGCATTTGTGGATCAACCTAACAAATGAAGTGTAATTGTCTGTTCATTCCTTTTTTATTTTTGATGTTGTGTTGTCATAATATCTCTAAAAAATCTGAAAAATAAGAAAGAGAAGGCCCACATTTTCTCTTTGCAAATAATGCAACGACCAATTTAGTGTCGAAAAATGGAAAAGAATTCATTGATCTCGAATTTAAGTATGAAATAGCCAACTCCTCGGATGTGGGGAGGTGAGCGTTCCCTTGATCCACTAGATCGTTTGCTAAAATCATATTTGGAAATTTCAGCACCATTACGGAGTCATTAATTGTTGCTTAAAGCCTTGAACTGATGTTTGCTTATGTTATATCTCACCACCATGATGCATCTTTCTGGTGTTTGAAAGTGTTGGGCTATGTTTACTCGTACTTGCTAATCTGGTTTAGCAAGGAATTGAGGTCATTTATCTTCTTGCTCTTGCGGTTTTTACTTGCAAACCTGATTTGGGCCGGAAGATGTTTTGATCAAAACTGCAAAACAAAGCTTCTAACCAAGGCCTTGTCTTCTTGACATGGGCAGATTGAGCTTGATCTGGCGAAAAAATGGAAAAGACAGGCTCAATGCTCATTGATTAGGATAGTAAAATTAAAATACAAAGTTTCCAAGATCACGTTTGATCACTCAATCGGTACTACACGTTAAGACATTTTGCAGCTGATTTGATTAAGATTCAATGTGGACAAATTTCTTGAATATTTTGAGGAGGGAAGAAGTCACTTAATTTTGTTAATTGGAGCATTCTGAATGGATTCTAGAATTTGTGTACGATTTCACGTCGTTAGAAACTCGACATATATAAATTCACCTTGCAATTTTCCTTTATTGCCAAATAAATTTCTGATTAGTGAGAAGTTCTCAATTTATTAAGCGAGGCCCAAGTTTGTTTGGTCAGAGCCTAAAAACCCTAAGCCCATTTTGACTAACACATTGATTGTTTCAACAGTGATGAATAGCAAGAAGTTCTTTGATCGTTTCTGCTTAAATTCAAATACGAGAAGGCAACAATCTCAAGCAGGTTATGGAGACGGCAACAAGCCGTCCCTAAATTTTCTTTTAGGGATGGCTCCGACAATAGCCCCGGTGATGGGCTTCACAAACCTGTTTGGGGATGTCTTTTTCAGATTTAGGGACGGTTTTGTTGCACAACCATTTAGTCTTTTTCAGCTTTAGGGATGGTTTTGTCACTCAACCACTACTTTCAATTTGTAGTGTCCCCTATTTATTTGCTACGATAAGAGAGCAACTCCTTCATTTGTGTTATAATGTCTCATTACAATACTTCTCTAATGAGGGTTCACTTAGAAAAATGATGTACTTACCAATATGGGATGCCTTAGGTGATGACTTAATTCCGCACCTACTTTAAGATTATTCTTTGGCTTTTTCCTTTATTTTTCTCGGAAAAATTCCTAACTGGCTTATTCCCTCCAAATATATTAAGTCTATTCACTAGAGCTCCCTATCAAAAGAGATGGTTTAAGGTAATAAAGATAAGAGGAGAGAGAAAAAAAAGAAGAGGAATGAAAGCTTTCAGTTGACCTCCTCTGGCCTTCCATTGGTCATGTCATGAATAAAAAATTCACTTGCTACAATTAAAAAAGTTGGGTTTCCACTTTCAGTACGTGGAAACCTAATTAAAGTTGGGTATTTTTGTCAAGTAAATTGCATATTCTCAACCCCCACGATGAATTTTTTCTTGCCTTGTTTTATTTTTATCAGAGGAAAATTCGGGCTAACCAGCTTATCCCCTCATTCGTCATGTCAAACTTGTTAAGTCTATCCACCAGAGCTCCCTATCAAAAGAGATGGTTTAAGGTAATAAAGATAAGAGGAGAGAGAAAAAACGAAGAGGAATGAAAGCTTTTATAGCGGGCTATTAAACCAGTTGACCTCCTCTGGCCTTTCATTCGTCATGTCATGAATAGAAAATTTACTTGCTACAATTAAAAAAGGTGGGTTTTCACTTTCCAATACATGCAAACCTAATTAAAGCTGGGTATTTTTGTCAAGCAAATTGCACATTCTCAACCTCACGACGGAGTGCAGCACTGACAAAAAAAAAAAAAAACCTCACAATGAATTTCTTGCTTTTATTTTTCTTGGGAAAATTCCTAATCAGCTTATCCCCTCCAAACATGTTAAGTCTATCCGCTAGAGCTCCCTGTCAAAAGAGATGGTTTAAGGTAATAAAGATAAGAGGAGAGAGAAAAAAAAGAAGAGGAAAGAAAGCTTTTATAGAGAGTTATTAAACCAGTTGACCTTCTCTGGCCTTCTATTTGTCATGTCATGAACATAGAATTCACTGACTACTATTAAAAAAGGTGGGTTTTCACTTTCCAATACGCGGAAACCTAATTAAAGCTAGGTATTTTTGTCAAGCAAATTGCACATTCTCAACCTCACGATGAATTTTTTGCCTTTATTTTTTTTGGGAAAATTCCTAGATAGCTTATCCCCTCCAAACATGTTAAGTCTATCCACTAGAGCTCCCTATCAAAAGAGATGGTTTAAGGTAATAAAGATAAGAGGAGAGAGAAAAAAAGAAGAGGAAAGAAAGCTTTTATAGAGGGCAATTAAACCAGTTGACCTTCTCTGGCCTTTTATTGGTCATGTCATGAACATAAAATTCATCGACTACTATTAAAAAAGGTGGGTTTTCACTTTCCAGTACGTGGAAACTTAATTAAAGCTAGGTATTTTTGTCAGGCAAATTGCACCTTTTCAACCCCACGATGAATTGCTTGCCTTATCAAGGGATTTTTTCATACGGTAATTGTAGCTTCGATCAAAATGAGGTTGGTCCCCCACTCCAATTCGAGCTGTGCATGAGTTACTAGTAAGTTCCAACCGGCGAAAACGACGAGAAAACAGAAGGAGCCATTGACAGGGCAAGTGCGCTCCCAAGTCTCTCTTGCGCAACCAAGGCCGTTACGCACAGCTTCACTCAAGACGCAACCACGTCCTACCAAATTCGGTCGACATCTTGGTTCTTGTGCAGATGGGGGTTGCGTGGATGTCCTAAAATGTGCATCTTTTGCTTGCTGAAAGACAACATGATCTCGTGTTGGGTCTCCATGTGGCCCAAGGCGGAAATGCGTTCGAGCGCTCCGATATAATCATGTTTATTTAACTTGATATAGGGACTTTCCCTCCCAACCTTCACCCAACCTAATCCACTCTTTGATTCCGATATAATCCAACAGCAAGTTTACTTAATTCGCTTGACAAGGACAAGTACAAACCTAAACCCAATCATATTTTACCTAACAAGCATGCTTGTTCCATGTTTTAAGAGCCCGTAACTTGTAATTGTCGTATAGACTCTTGAAACCACCATGAAACTTAGAACTTAACACAAACGGTGGGCTAATCTTAAATTCTTCTCACTGTCAAAAGTTTAATTTGTTTTGCAGTATTCAGAGGTTTGTTCTAATTCGATTACCAATGTAAATTATGGCTTTTTCTTTGGACAATTGACCACATTTAACTCAGCTGCAAAATCGGATTACATGTCTACTAGCCAACCGTCAATACCCTTTTTGTTTTATAAAAAAAAAATATGGATTAATCAACTGCTCAAAGAGCCTTGATTTAACATATTAAGATAATGCTTGCCAAACCCCCAAGTGAACACTCGCTAACGATAACCAATCTAACAAAACAGTTGAATCATCAAAGCTCAAAAACTGAAGCGAACTTTGGGAATGCTTGAACCATCCAGGATAATTGAACTTGATTTCTTGATCCATTTGTAAAAGGGGAATGGTTTCTTATTTCTTTACTGGAAAATCGTCTTTGCTTTTTATCAATTGCGTTTTCAATGTTGTTTTCATCAACAAGGAGAATGAATCTCATGATAAAAACTTGCTTGAAAAGTTTTTTTTAAACAAATGATTTGACGTGTTTGGATAGATTGTTATTTTATGTTTTATATTTTGTACTTTTGTTCAATTTAAATTTTTTTATAGATGCACTTCGATTTTATTCAATATTTAGCAACCAAAATTCTCACGATATTAATTTCAATACATAGATTTACACATATTTTCTTCATGTTGAATGATAATTTAAATCTTAAAGAGAAAGTCAAGAAAAATATTTTATATCTTAGACTAAATTCTCGAATAAGTGAAGGCAGCACTACTGCTTTCCAGCCAACGGTAACTTGGCGCGGCGCAAACCGGCCCCACACGCTCTAGAAACGTGATGGGGCCCACTCAGCTTGGCTTTGTGCTCTTTTCCTTTTCTTAAGACAAAAAGCGAAGAAAGACTGGATTGAATTTCTCGTGCATTCCGTAGAATCCTGTCGAATGTTAAAATTATAATTAATCAGCACATAAACAATTGATCAGCCTAAGCGTACTCAATTCAAATTAATATAATTTTCATAGTTTGAGTATTAAAAAAAGTTATAAATTTTTTAATTAATTACTTAACTCAGTGTTCTCGAGACACTCGTTAACAAAATCCTTTGAATATTAAAGTAGTCTATGAATTTAATGTTGAATCGGTTCCTCGATATGAAAACGATTTACAACACGGTTTTCGGAGCACATTTGACTTGCATTGCTCTTTCGCTTCGGGGCCAAAACCGGAAGCCTAGTAATGTCCAGCTTCCTTATATAAACCCCGCCCCAACTCTTTTTAACTTCCTAACTTTATTTGCCTGCTCCACTCCTTCTGCATCGCTCTGTGTTGCGTGAAGAAAGAAAGGAGGAGGAAAATGGCTCAACAGAGTCTCCAGAACTACATTGACGACTTGAAGAATGAGGTGACCGCTTTCATCTTTGTAGTGTCTCTCTTTTCACTGGATCATCAGTCGTCTGCACGTTTTAGATTTTGACGTCGTTTGCCCTGCGAAAGAAGTGGTCGTCCTTTTCGCTTCCTGAATGATGAGCAAGCAAGCCAACATTTAAGCTGATGAACATGAGCTTCTTGATCGTCTTGTCTCGGTCTATGTATATATGCATGATTATGTAGTCCACCTTGATTGCTTCTTTTGTAGGAAAATGCATATTATTTCTCGTATACCTGTACCATGAGATGAGTAGCACTAGGTTTTGTCCGCCAGATGACCTGTAGAATTATTTCGTATGATATTTTACTGTGTGTTTGGCCATCGTGAAATGATTATTATTATTTTATTTTTTTATTTTTTTTTTGGGATGGAGGGTTATTGTATAGGTTATAAAGGGAAGATGAACATGGTTTTTTTTTTTTTTTAGTTTAATTCCTTTTCATGGTTGGAGAGTTAACTTGGGGTTAATCATATTACAGAAGATCTTACAAATTGCCTGTGACTTTAATAGTTATTTCTTCTCTTTGAGAGTTGACATTTCGCGTCTCCATTTTTACATATGTCTAGGGTATCATGGATGGAGAGTATCAGGAGACCAGATCACGAAACTCAAATTGTCCAAATCTCATGATGACTATGATCAATAATTTCTTAAGTGACGGTGACAAGAGCATGACAGAGCTAGCCGACCTTCTGTAAACTTCAATTTTCTTGACTTCAACGGTTGCGTGCTCTAAGTTTTTATTCTTTTCTGGCTTCTCGATCGTTGATAATCGGTGGGTGATTTTGATGATTGTTTTCAGGAGTGCAAGGATCGTGAATTATAATAAAATAACTATTGATGTTCATCTGATCAAAGAAGGTGGCAGAAGGTAGATAAACAATTTACTTTAATTTCCAAAAAGGGTAACTATTTGATTTTATTGGTATGTTATACGTAAAATTTTCTTACAAATTAATTTCTTGACAAAAAAAACTCAACATCTTGAAGAGTATAACATTTCCAGCAATTGTGTTCAAAAGTTTCCCCTTTTAGTCATATTCTTAGCATGCTGCATTAGGAAAGATCAATCCTGTTTGAATTATGGGCTTGTAAGAAGGCTGATCAGTGGCCTGTGTCCGTGTTTATTGGACAAACCATATGACGGTAGATTTCCTTATCCGTTATTTAGAATTTGTTTGGATGTGGCGTGTGTGGCAACTGTCTCGTACATTCCAATGGGACTAGCGTGTGAAGAATTTTGAGCATGAGCGTTTTCAACCTCGTGATTTGATCCGCATTGTTGTTTAGAAACATTAGTCAGTGAGATAACTTCCAACTAAGTGGTGAATGCGGCGCATTATATACATCAAGCCTATCATGAAGGATCTGTGATGTTGCCAGACTTTCAAGTCCAACAGCCGAACAAAGCAAAAACTTTGAAATTGTCGTTTTAAACTTTATGAGTTCGATCACATGCAAATTTGGCCAAATTTACAGAGATGTAGTTTGAACAATGACATAATGATGATTAGTTCTTTGTCGGATGCTTTAGACTGAAATCAGTCGTATTGATTTTGGTATCTAATTTTTCCGAGTTGTTAACTGAATGACATCTCTTTACTACTAATATGACTTGTATACTTATACTTGTTGCTTGTGTTGTAGCCTTGGTGGTTGCCGGGTTGTTGCAGCAGCTCGTGCTCTTATAGATGCCAGCCTTAATCGGGACAAGCAAAGGTAGAAATTGGCATTGTCTTTGCATTCATGATTTCAGAACCCTTATAACAGTATGTGCACAATTATATCTAAGGATTTGTTTCGTTCAACAAATTATAGGCATCTTATCAAATGTATAGACAAGCGTTTATATATATGTTATTAATTTTCTTGTATTTGCATAACCATACAATGTAAATTAACCTCCTAAAAGCTATAAGTTTATTGCGTACGTTCCATATTTTATGGTTGTGCATTTTAGTGCCTAGCGATTAACATCATTAGTCATTCAAAGAATTGTCTTTTAATAGCATGTAACTGTCATTGCTGTCTCCTTGATTGATGAAAGGGTATCTAGGTTAGAATCATACACGAGACTTCTCCAAGAACATAGAACAATAGTTTAGTCAATGCCTCACATGAAGTGCAGTCGAACCGAGTGCATGAAAAGTTTAAGAGCTTTTGCTAAAATTCTAAAGATTTGCACTGGTTTTTAGTTTTTACCTAGAACTATTATGCACTAATAGTTGTGCTATTAGCGCATGGTTTTCTCGGAAGTTGCAAATGGTGTCAGGTGACTTTACTAGATTGCTCACTTGATCTTGGTTTAGCGCATGTCTATTGCGCGACTGTCTCTAGGTCTCTCGGGCTTGGATCTTGCTGTGGTGTTAACTTTTAACTTCTTGCTTTAGCCATAACTTTGATCAAAGATACATTATGCGAAAAGTTATCTAAGATGCCTAGAGACTTTTGGTGTCTTCAATAGTTTGCTGTTGTATTCATTTACATCAAGACAGCAATTTCTCTTCCTTAAAAATATAGCATCGGTGATCTGCATCCAGTGAAGATTTTGAAAAGCAATATACCAATACGAATGTCTGACTTTGAACATGAGAAGCTCATTTACCTTTGCATGTGATTTAACCTAACAATGCTTATGGTTCTTGCTGAGTTGCTAACTATGTGAACATATGCCAACCACTGACCGCATGCGATATGAGCTTCTCCATTAGTTTTTGCAATTTTAAAAAAAAATGATTGCCTATGTATTTATTGATGGTCAATTTGACACTTATGTCTCTGCGGTTGTCTTCTAGCTGCAAGACATCGTTTGAACAGGTGGTGAATGAGTACTACCACTTTCGCGACAAACTCAGAACCCTACATCAGGTACTGCCTCTGTTAAATAAACTATGCTTATGCTTTCCTGAAAGACCCAAAGTATTCTCAATTCTTCATGATTTTGCCAAGAACTCTTTGTACTTTATGAATTTGGGATATCAAAGCCTTTGGAATTATTAAAGGAATGATTGTTAAGCCGATAAGGCCATCAATTAATCTGGAGAAACACTTAGAAAATGTTAGTTGGGACTCAAAACATCCTGATAAACAAGAGACCGGCGAGCAAGTCCTGAAGACGAAGAAGAAAGAGAATATTGTTATGGACTATGAGATGAGCCTCACATCTTAGGGAAGTAAATATGAGGTTGTCATACAGTCTTTTTACCTTTTGCAAATAGTGTTATTCGCAACCAAAGTGGGGAACTCGCAATGGAGATGCTTGTCTATGGTTAAGCTCTAGTCAGAGTCTCATGCCTCCATGTGTTGTCATGTTGCGGTAGTATTCCATTAGTAGTGCCCTTATTTTGGTTGAACTAATTGAGGATGCATCTTCTCTCCGTGTTAACGGATGTAGAAACTGATTGAGCTCATCAAAATATTATGCCATTTACAATGAAAAAATTCTAAGTTTCAGCGAAGGCAGCGCTACTGCTTTCCAGCCAACGGTAACTTAGCGCGGCGCAAACCGGCCCCACTCGCTCTAGAAACGTGATGGGGCCCACTCAGCTTGGCTTTGTGCTCTTTTCCTTTTCTTAAGACAAAAAGCGAAGAAAGACTGGATTGAATTTCTCGTGCATTCCGTAGAATCCTGTCTGAATGTTAAAATTATAATTAATCAACACATAAACAATTGATCAACCTAAGCATACTCAATTCAAATTAATATAATTTTCATAGTTTGAGTACTAAAAAAAGTTATAGTTTTTTTAATTAATTACTTAACTCAGTGTTCTCGAGACACTCGTTAACAAAATCCTTTGAATATTAAAGTAGTCTATGAATTTAATGTTGAATCGGTTCCTCGATATGAAAACGATTTACAACACGGTTTTCGGAGCACATTTGACTTGCATTGCTCTTTCGCTTCGGGGCCAAAACCGGAAGCCTAGTAATGTCCAGCTTCCTTATATAAACCCCGCCCCAACTATTTTTAACTTCCTAACTTTATTTGCCTGCTCCATCTCCTTCTGCATCGCTCTGTGTTGCGTGAAGAAAGAAAAGAGGTGGAAAATAGCTCAACAGAGGCTCCAGAACTACATTGACGACTTGAAGAATGAGGTGACCGCTTTCATCTTTGTAGTGTCTCTCTTTTCACTGGATCATCAGTCGTCTGCACGTTTTAGATTTTGACGTCGTTTGCCCTGCGAAAGAAGTGGTCGTCCTTTTCGCTTCCTGAACGATGAGCAAGCAAGCCCACATTTAAGCTGATGAACATGAGCTTCTTGATCGTCTTGTCTCGGTCTATGTATATATGCATGATTATGTAGTCCACCTTGATTGCTTCTTTTGTAGGAAAATGCATATCATTTCTCGTATACCTGTACCATGAGATGAGTAGCACTAGGTTTTGTCCGCCAGATGACTTGTAGAATTATTTCGTATGATATTTTACTGTGTGTTTGGCCGTCGTGAAATGATTATTATTATTATTATTATTATTATTTTTTGGGATGGAGGGTTATTGTATAGGTTACAAAGGGAAGATGAACATGGTTTTTTTTTTTTTTTTTTTTAGTTTAATTCCTTTTCATGGTTGGAGAGTTAACTTGGGGTTAATCATATTACGTAAGATCTTACAAACCGCCCGTGACTTTAATAGTTATTTCTTCTCTTTGAGAGTTGACATTTCGCGTCTCCATTTTTACATATGTCTAGGGTATCATGGATGGAGAGTATCAGGAGACCAGATCACAAAACTCAAATTGTCCAAATCTCATGATGACTATGATCGATAATTTCTTGAATGACGGTGACAAGAACATGACAGAGCTAGCCGACCTTCTGTAAACTTCAATTTTCTTGACTTCGACGGTTGCGTGCTCTAAGTTTTTATTCTTTTCTGGCTTCTCGATCGTTGATAATCGGTGGGTGATTTTGATGATTGTTTTCAGGAGTGCAAGGATCGTGGATTATACTAAAATAAATATTGATGCTCATCTGATCAAAGAAGGTGGCAGAAGGTAGATAAACAATTTACTTTAATTTCCAAAAAGGGTAACTATTTGATTTTATTGGTATGTTATACGTAAAATTTTCTTAAAATTAATTTCTTGACAAAAAAATACTCAACATCTTGAAGAGTATAACATTTCCAGCAATTGTGTTCGAAAGTTTCCCCTTTTAGTCATATTCTTAGCATGCTGCATTAGGAAAGATCAATCCTGTTTGAATTATGGGCTTGTAAGAAGGCTGATCAGTGGCCTGTGTCCGTGTTTATTGGAAAAACCATACGACGGTAGATTTCCTTATTCGTTATTTAGAATTTGTTTGGCTGTGGCGTGTGTGGCAACTGTCTCGTACATTCCAATGGGACTAGCGTGTGAAGAATTTTGAGCATGAGCGTTTTCAACCTCGTGATTTGATCCGCATTGTTGTTCAGAAACATTAGTCAATGAGATAACTTCCAACTAAGTGGTGAATGCGGCGCATTATATACATCAAGCCTATCATGAAGGATCCGTGATGTTGCCGGACTTTCAAGTCCAACAGCCGAACAAAGCAAAAACTTTGAAATTGTCGTTTTAAACTTTATGAGTTCGATCACATGCAAATTTGGCCAAATTTACAGAGATGTAGTTTGAACAATGACATAATGATGATTAGTTCTTTGTCGGATGCTTGATCGAAATCGCCGTATTGATTTTGGTATCTAATTTTTCCGAGTTGTTAACTGAATGACATCTCTTTACTACTAATATGACTTGTATACCTGTACTTGTTGCTTGTGTTGTAGCCTTGGTGGTTGCCGGGTTGTTGCAGCAGCTCGTGCTCTTATAGATGCCTGCCTTAATCGGGACAAGCAAAGGTAGAAATTGGCATTTTCTTTGCATTCATGATTTCAGAACCCTTATAACAGTATGTGCACAATTATATCTAAGGATTTGTTTCGTTCAACAAATTATAGGCATCTTATCAAATGTATAGACAAGCGTTTATATATATGTTATTAATTTTCTTGTATTTGCATAACCATACAATGTAAATTAACCTCCTAAAAGCTATAAGTTTATTGCGTACGTTCCATATTTTATGGTTGTGCATTTTAGTGCCTAGCGATTAACATCATTAGTCATTCAAAGAATTGTCTTTTAATAGCATGTAACTGTCATTGATGTCTCCTTGATTGATGAAAGGGTATCTAGGTTAGAATCATACACAGACTTCTCCAAGAACATAGAACAATAGTTTAGTCAATGCCTCACATGAAGTGCAGTCGAACCGAGTGCATGAAAAGTTTAAGAGCTTTTGCTAAAATTCTAAAGATTTGCACTGGTTTTTAGTTTTTACCTAGAACTATTATGCACTAATAGTTGTGCTATTAGCGCATGGTTTTCTCGGAAGTTGCAAATGGTGTCAGGTGACTTTACTAGATTGCTCACTTGATCTTGGTTTAGCGCATGTCTGTTGCGCGACTGTCTCTAGGTCTCTCGGGCTTGGATCTTGCTGTGGTGTTAACTTTTAACTTCTTGCTTTAGCCATAACTTTGATCAAAGATACATTATGCGAAAAGTTATCTAAGATGCCTAGAGACTTTTTGGTGTCTTCAATAGTTTGCTGTTGTATTCATTTACATCAAGACAGCAATTTCTCTTCCTTAAAAATATAGCATCGGTGATCTGCATCCAGTGAAGATTTTGAAAAGCAATATACCAATACGAATGTCTGACTTTGAACATGAGAAGCTCATTTACCTTTGCATGTGATTTAACCTAACAATGCTTATGGTTCTTGCTGAGTTGCTAACTATGTGAACATATGCCAACCACTGACCGCATGCGATATGAGCTTCTCCATTAGTTTTTGCAATTTTAAAAAAAAAAAAATGATTGCCTATGTATTTATTGATGGTCAATTTGACACTTATGTCTCTGCGGTTGTCTTCTAGCTGCGAGACATCGTTTGAACAGGTGGTGAATGAGTACTACCACTTTCGCGACAAACTCAGAACCCTACATCAGCACGCCTCGTTAAATAAACTATGCTTATGCTTTCCTGAAAGACCCAAAGTATTCTCAATTCTTCATGATTTTGCCAAGAACTCTTTGTACTTTATGAATTTGGGATATCAAAGGCTTTGGAATTATTAAAGGAATGATTGTTAAGCCGATAAGGCCATCAATTAATCTGGAGAAACACTTAGAAAATGTTAGTTGGGACTCAAAACATCCTGATAAACAAGAGACCGGCGAGCAAGTCACGAAGACGAAGAAGAAAGAGAATATTGTTATGGACTATGAGATGAGCCTCACATCTTAGGGAAGTAAATATGAGGTTGTCATACAGTCTTTTTACCTTTTGCAAATAGTGTTATTCGCAACCAAAGTGGGGAACTCGCAATGGAGATGCTTGTCTATGGTTAAGCTCTAGTCAGAGTCTCATGCCTCCATGTGTTGTCATGTTGCGGTAGTATTCCATTAGTAGTGCCCTTATTTTGGTTGAACTAACTGAGGATGCATCTTCTCTCTGTGTTAACGGATGTAGAAACTGATTGAGCTCATCAAAATATTATGCCATTTACAATAAAAAAAATTCTAAGTTTCAGCGACTTGTCTTTATCCTATACACATCATCCCGAGACTTCATTTTGATGCTAAATATGATTCATTTGCTGCTCCAGTTACGTTACTGATCCAACTGTTGATTTGTTTCCCGCAGATGGAGAGGGAGGTCAACTAAGAGTCGAGACGGAGGGGATAAAAGCTGTTGGTGTTTCGCTTAGTTGAGTATTGTTGAAAAATATGACTGCGTGAAAGCATGGTTTTCGGTATCAATAATAGTTTTTGGTTAATGACGTGCAAACGTATATGTGCGTGGCATGTATTTGGTGATGGATGGACCAGGGACAAAGTTCATGGACGTAATTTATCTAGTTGATGGAAATGTTTAGTACAAGAAGTGTTTGTGATAGAGGAGTATTTCATGGTACATCAGCTATCTTATTTCTACTCTCTTACGACTTCTTACATGAGTAACTCCTTGCCTATTTATAGGCAAGTTGCTCCAAAGTCATGTCCGCAGCTCTTAGCCTTAGCTAGCTCTATCATAGAGCTTTGTGAACCGACTTTCAAGACAATTATCTCTGCCATTTGCAGGGATAATTTTGTGGACTTCTCTATAAAAAATTAGTGGACTCCAGACATCTCTTTAGCCGCTGCTTACTTGCTTTCATTCCGCTACTTCTTGATGAAGAAATATGTTTCTAGATTTTGTTGAAAATGGATCATCAATTTCCAACAAGTATACAGATGAGAAGATTTCATCTGTCTATGGGAAAGTTGTTGATGAAGTTCCTGCTATATATTAATTAGTAGGGACCATGTTCTTTCTTTAAGCTTCTGGACCATTCACCTAAGTACTTGTATGTTTGTTTATCATTCTCTAGTAATGAAGATCTAGATCTTCTAAAGCGGTAAAGTCGATTTGCGGTATCTGAAAAATCGTTCATTCTCGAATCAACATGGAAGAATCATGCAGAAATCCAATGCCCACACGCTTAAAAGCCTAAGATCAATACAGGATTATGTTCTTAATGAAAAACAGGATTCTTGGAAGAACGTCAACTTTTAGATTACTTAGGCGGTGTCTGTGTAGGATTTAATCTTACGTGCTTTCGATCGAATGTAGGGAAATTAGACACATTAGTCCCGGTTCACTCTAGTTTTGGTCGGCCGATTGCGAGTTCGGCGATTGCATGAAGACTTCGTTCGGGTTTCTCCAACTTATTCCCGCACGTCCTCTAATAATTTGTCGTCCTCTTATCACTCCATTTTTGCTTCACTTCATTTGGATGTTCCAATGGAGTTTTGTCCTTGCTCAAGGCTCTATGAGTAACTACAGTCCCAACTTCCCAAATACATAAATCTGCCCAAATTGCAAAAAGTGTATGTCTTGCGTTTTGGTGTGTTATTCTTTATGGGGATGTATTGCTCCCAACTAATCCCTCTTTATGCAGACACTTGGGAGTCTAAGACTTATCTCAAACTAGTATGGAACGTTGATGCCTGTGGACTTGTTCCTGGGCATAATTGCCTTCCTACAGTCGAGCGCCTTAACGGGGGAACAGCATTCCTAATCCAAGATTTTCTAAGAATCGCTTATCCTAAATACTTGAACCGATCCGTGGAGGTACGGGATAGAAAAGGTATGGGGTAGGGTTAGTCTAACTGAATCTAAAAGTCTTCCTGTCACACCAGCACTAGCCTCGACAGCAAAGAATGCTCGAACGTCTATAACCGAGGGGAAGCATTTCTCAATATGAAAAGCTGAAAACATGATAAAAGTGTTGATGTGAAAATCCAATGTGGTGTTTCAACAAATGAACCATCTTCGTCCATGAATCAACTTGCTTAGAAACCTCAAGCGGGTTAAGTGCACCTATCACTTCACGCTGAAGAGCTTGAGACTTTTTGAGTTGAAAAAGAGATAAAAAGGTAACGATTTTTACCATCGTAAAACACATTTGACCTTCCATTGGCCATGACATGAACAAAAAATCCACTAGCTATCATAAAAAAAAGGTAGGTTTTTAGTACATGGGAAACCTAATAAAAGCTGGATTTTTTGCTAGGTACCATTGGGGATGGCTTTTTCAAGCTTAGGGACGGTTTGTCACTCGACTGTGTGGTCTTCTTTGTAGTGTCTGCAATTGATTTGCTCCAATAAGATAACAAATTCTCCATTTGGTTACATTAGGTTCTATTCATTTGGTTATATTGCCCATTACTCTGATCTCTCAAAGACGATTCGTTTAGAAGATTGATGGACTTATCAATATGGGATGCTTGTAAATTAGATAGCGACTCGATTCCGTACCTATTTTAAGACTATTCATTGGTTCTTTTCTTCTTCGATTTTTCTGGAAAAAAGATTCATAACTAGTTTATGCTCTCAAAATATGTCAATTCTATTTACTAGAACTCCTCATCAAAAGGGGTGGCTTAAGGTAATCTCAACAAAGTTTGGTTAGACGGAGACATCGCTAGTAAATGATGAAAAATACTTATTAACTCTCCAGCCACACAATGCTCATCTGTATGCTTTTTCTCATTAAGGATTACTCATGATTAGAAAGATTTAGTGGAAAAGAGAGGGAGAAAAGAAGCAGGCTATTAAATTATTTCATCTCATTCTGACCTTCCATGATGGTCATGTTATGAACAAAAAATTCACTGACTACCATAAAAATAAGGTGGGTTTTCAATACATGGGAAACCTAATCAAAGCTGGGTTTCTGGCCAGCCAAATCGCACCTCCTCAACCCATGATGAATTTCTTGCGTTATCGAAGGATTGTTTAGACAGGAACTGGAACTTCGATAAAAAGGTGGTTGCTCCCTCACTCCAGTTCAAATTGCGCATGAGGGGAGTTACTAAATTTCAACTAGCGAAAATGAGAAGAACACGGAAGGAGCCGTTGGGAGGGGTGTCTAGGTCCGACGGCGCGTGGGGCGCATGCGCATCTTTGCCATAGCGTCCCCCTCCTTTTAGGGGTGTCAATGGGTCGGGTTTTGATGTTACCCGACTCGACTCAAATCATAAAGGGTAACTTACTATGACCTGACTCAATCCGACCTGAAACACATTAGACTCGCATCAAAAAATTGAGTCGGGTCGGGTTTTGGGTATTTTTTTTTTCCCAATTCCCTAGTTTAATTTTTTTGAAGCAAAAGACCATTTAATTTTTTTTTTCGACCTCCCTTTTCGCACTCTTTCCCTGCATCCACCATACAGATGAATTAAATCCATCGCCAAAACCAGCTTCTCCAGCACAGCGAAGAAAGAAAACCATTTAATTTTTTTTTTCAAAATTCGCGAAAATTGTTCGTCCTTTCAAAACTGGAGTACGACGTGTAGTTCGTCGTCCTCATGCTATTCCCCGGAAAACCAAATGCCGTCGCCTCGCTAAAATCGTAGATATTAGGCGGGTTCGAGCACAGAAAATCCGCCGCATTATTCGGCAAAAACGGCAGATGATTACTCAGATACGCGCTGCCGCCATTCGCGGCGTCGAAGCTGGGCGGCGTTGTGGCGGCGGCGGTGGCAGCGAAGCAGGAGTCCACCTAGTTCTCCTCCGTGATCACCGACGAGCACTCGTTGTCCTCGCCGGGGCCCCCGGCGGCCGTGGTCAAGGAGGAGGAGGAGGACGGCGACGGCTTCTTGATGGAGCAGGGACAGGTAGACATCCGACGCCAAGAGGGAGACGTGAGGGTTGCCGCCCGAGTCCATGGCCGAACCGATGCACTGCGCAGGGTAAGACGAAGGGAGGTTCCTCAAGGTGAGGTCCTCAAAGAACAGGTCGAGGAGGTCCGGATCGCCGACACAGGTCCGAGAGCGTCAATTCGGGCACCGTTGGCAGCGACTGGAGGAGGGAGGAGGAGGCAGCGGGAGGAGGGCGGAGCTCGTCCAGGTCGGCGACGAATCATGGTAGAGTTTCCTTTCAAACACTTAAAACCCCTACCTCCTCTGCCCAACCGATGTCATAATGAACCGATGCCATAACGCGTCGCCACGTCCCGCCAAATTCGGTTGAGAAGCGTCGGTTCAGGTCCAGGAAAAGATGAAACGTCGTGGAGAGGAATCAGCGCAACCTATATAAACCCCGCCTTCCTGCCTTCGAATCTCTGTACTTCCTAATTTTCTTTTCCGGTTCTATCTCCCTCTATTTCTCTCTGCGTTGCGTTGCGTGAGGAAAGAAAAGAGGAGGGAAATGGCTCAACGGAGGCTCTGGACTTCATTGACACCTTGAAGCACGAGGTGATCGCTTCCCTATAGCTTCCATCTCCATGGCATCTCTCTTTTCGCTAGATCATCAGTCATCTGCACGTTTTAGATTTTGACATCATTCGCTTGGCAAAAGAAGTGATCGTCCTTTTCGTTTCCTGAATGACGAGCGAGCAAGCCCTCTTTTAAGCTGATGAACATGAGCTTTTGATCGTCTTATCTCGGTCTATGTATATATGCATGATTATGCAGTCCATCTTGACTGCTTCTTTTGTAGGAAAATGCAGATTATTTCTCGTATACGTATACGATGAGATGAGTAGCACTAGGTTTTGTCCACCTGACCACTCGTAAAATTATTTCATATGATATCTTATTGTGCATTTTGCGATTGCGAAATGATTTTTTTTTCTTTTTTTGGAGGGTTATTGTATAGGCTATAAAGGGAAGATGAACATGGTTTTTTTTTTTTTTTTAATTTCTTTTCATGGTTGGAGAATTAGCTCAGTGTTAACCATATTACAGAAGATCTTACCAAGTGTCTGTGACTTTGATAGTTATTTCTCCTCTTTGAGAGTTGACATTTCGCATCTACATTTTTACCATCTGTCTAGAGTATCACGGATGGAGAGTATGAGGAGAGCAGGAGATCACAAAGCTCAAATTTTCCAAATCTCATGATGAATCTCATCGACAATTTCCTGAGTGACGGCGACAACATCATGATAAAGCTAGCCGACCTTCTGTAAACTTCAATTTTCTTGACTTCGACAGTTGCGTTCTCTAAGTTTTTATTCTTTTCTAGCTTCTCGGTCGCTGATAATCGGTGGGTGATTTTGATGATTGTTTTCAGGAGTGCAAGGAGCGTGGATTATACTAAAGTCACTATTGCTGCTCATCTGATCAAAGGAGGTGGCAACAGGTAGATAAACAATTTACTTTAATTTCCGAAAAGGGTAACTGTTCGATTTTATTGGTATGTTATATGGGAAATTTTCTTAAAATTAATTTCTTGACATGAAATACTCAACATCTTCAAGAGTAGAACAATTTCCAGCACTCGTGTTCGAAAGTTTCCCCTTTTAGTCTCATTCTTAGCATGTTGCATTAGGAAAGATCAATCCTGTTTGAATTATGCGCTTGCAAGATAGCTGATCAGTGGCCCGAGTCCGTGATTGTTGGAAAAACCAAATAATGGTAGATTTCTGTATCCAGTATTTAGGTTTTGTTTGGCCAAGGCGCGTGTGGCAACTGTCTAGTACATTCCAATGGAACTAACGCGTGAAGAAATTTGAGCATGAGCGTTTCGAACCTTGTGATTTGATATGTCTTATTGTTCGGAAACATTAGCCAATGAGATAACTCCCAACTAAGTGGTGTATGCGGTGCATTACTGTCAAGTCTGTTGTAACGCATAAAATGTGCATACCATAACACGTAAATAGGCTGCGAATTTTGTCCACTTTTGAATTATATCATTGGCCTAGTTCCATATTAATTGAAAGCCACATTCCGATGCTTTTGGAGAGCTACTTCTGTGCCATGGCCAAATTATCTAAATACGGACATATAACGTATATGAGATATACCCATGGCCAAACAAAGGGAAAACTTTGAAATTGCCGCTTTAAACTGAGTTTGATTGCATGCAAATTCGGCCAAATTTACCGAGATATGGTTTGAAGAATGATATAAAGATATGATTAGTTCTTTGTTGGAGGCTTCGGACTGAAATCAATCATACTCATTTTGATATCTATTTTTTCTGAGTTGTTAATGACAAGTTATTTCCTGAATGACACCTCATTTACTACAAAAATGACTTGTATTCCTGTGCTTGTTGCTTGTGTTGTAGCCTTGGTGGTTGCCGGGTAGTTGCAGCAGCTCGTGCTCTTATAAATGGCAGCCTTAATCGGGACAAACAAAGGTAGAAATTGGCATTTTCTTTGCATCCATGATTTCAGAACCCTCACAATATTATGTGCACAATTATATATGAGGATATGTTTTGTTCAACAATTTATAGGCATCTGGTCAAATGTATAGACAAGCTTTTAAATATCTGTTATTGCTGGAAATTGTGATCAATTTTCTCTAAAACTTTCTAGAAACTTCAAGAATGATATTAGCTAGAAAAGTCAAAAAAAATCCTTAAGAAAATCTAGCTTAGGTGGCCAAGAAAATGTAGAAGTCTAGAAGAACTACAATCTAGAATTACCTAGATAAAGCCTACGTGGACAACATTCTATAGAAATCTAGAATGTTGTACTAAGGTGTGACTCATGCCTATAAATAGGCTTGTAATTCATTCATTTGTGTGTGAGAGAGGTAAACCTCCACCTTGTGTGTGAGGTGAACCCTCCACCATGAGAGGTCATAGATCTCTATTGTACCTCCATCAAACTATTTTCCCCCATATCTCATGTCCTTTATTCTTCAATTATCATATCTTGTCCCTTGTCCATCCTCTACAAACTATATCATACACTTGCACACGTCACTAACCAAAAACTATAACTAATACCAAAACCATGCTTCCGTGCATATTTAAATTCTAACAGTTAAAGCCTAGTCTTACATGATTTTTACAATGTTTCATCCTCCTACCCATTGATCAATCAAAGCTTCCCTTCATATGTAACTTTTCCAAGTTGATTAAGGCTATTAGGACACTAAGTTTGATTATTTGAAGCCTATGGCAATTGCTTAGATTTAACGATTTTAGATTCATCGGTTCCCTATTTTTACGTCAGAGGCATGGGTTTGCCGATTAGCGAAGATTTGGCCAACTATTTAAGACTAGGTTGGCCACTTGAAGGGCTTATTTAAGATAAAATCTACTTTATTCCTCTTTTGAGAAAATTGGACCCTTATATGAAATTTGGAAGATATTGATAGACATCTCTGCTTGAATTATTTTCCTTTTATACTAAATATGAAGGACAGTAACTTTCGAAACTATATATAAGCAATTCTCAGTACTAGAGAGAAGACCGCTGGAAGGAGCTCGCGACTAGGATGAGCTCACCGTTGAAGACTACGCCCTCCATTTTACCAGAGAACAACTTTCAGATCTAAAGGGGACTCACACTAAGATTCGAGAATCTAGACTTGTTGGCTATGGTTGAGGAGCTCAGCTCAGGTGAAGTATTGATTTTGTTTGAGAAACTCGACCCTGGTCAAGGGGCTTGCAGTGGTGGACATGAGCTAGCCGGAGACAACAAGACCGGCGATCGTAGGCTATTTTGCAGAGGCTGTTCATTGTACTGTCTTAGGTTTGCAAGGTGTAGGCGGCCACATTTGGAAGATAGGGCCTGCCACATTTGGAAGATAGGGGATTTGCTCATATGGGCTCTGATTCATGTGATAAGGAGGTAAAGGATTGAGAGAAAAACCATGTGTCATGTAGAGACCACATATTTATTTATAACATATTCATAGTGTTACAAGATACATAGGAAACACAAGATTACAGGTACAACATACACATCTACGATGATACTATTTCCTATTCCCATCACAGAGAAAGTTCAAATTACAGTTCTGAAAGATCAAACCTGTTCAGTCGGTGTGTAGTCTAACTCAAATTCTCATTCACGCAAGAAAATGTCAGTAGAAAACTTCATTCTCTATTTGTTGCTATGGAAAGAGCAGCGAGCAGCTTGAAGAAACAGGCATCTTCATTCATTCGACATTCATATAAGTACTTGAAGAGAAAAAGGGAATCGGCATTCGGATGTTTGAACAGAGTTCTAATTTCACAATCATCAACTGTTGTGTCATAAGGTACAACTGAAAAAGTTTACATAACAGCTGCCGTAAAAAGGCTCAATAAAACCACTCTATGCTTCATCTATTTGACATTATAATAGACTAGCGCCAAAATCTCGAGGTAACATCCTGACATGAGTATACATTCAGAAAATAATGTATCATGTATCGGCTCGCATTAGCATCATTCCAGAGAATCTAGCATCCAGCTCTCTGTGGAAACTTAAGAGTGTCCCAGTCACTCACTCTGTTTCGTATTTGTCCGAACAGGTCAGATGGGTTCCAAAAGCAAGAAATGACGTGATGAACTAGAAAGCAAAAGATATAGTCCAACCACCCTATACTTGAGATGCTAAAATCCTCTATCTATTGGTACAGAGAAGAAAAGAATCGACTGAGGAAGTAAAAGACAGATGAACAGCCCCAGTTGAAAGAGCATGATACCAGTGTTGCCCTAATCAAAGAGGCAGAAATATTGGGGGGATCCAAAATAATTTCTGATTTGAGACTGCTCACTAAAAATGGATGATGCTTTATGGCAGAATTCGCTGTGGATAACCCTCGTCAAACAGGCCATGCTTCCTTTGGGTCCTAGAGGTACTGACTAAGCAAAAAAAGCAGTTTGGGCCGTGATCTTTCTGATGATAATCTCCACGGTGATCACGATGTACTGTATATATTAGCTACTCCTGACTGCGCCTTTAATAGGCAAAGGGTGAGCTTCCGTGTTGAAAACAAACTTATCCAATGGAATAACATCACTGTCCGAGAACAACAAATACAAATATTTCAGTGTCTCTCCCAAGAAGAAGGTCTCCATTTTGTCTCTCCTTCGAGGAGGAATGTGAGTGACGTCATCAAGAGAACTGTAGCCACCAGTGTCGACCTTGGTGTAATTCTCAAATGCCTCAAAGATTTGCCAGCCCCATTCACGGTATCTGCATTATAAAAATTTGATCACAACTACACTCAGAAAGGCAGGTGAGCAGGTGGATATCGACAAAAATCTAGGGTGCTGAATGGTGCTGGGAATAACAAATAAAGCATATTCTGAAAGAAATTAAAGGAACATACTTTGGGTCTTCTGTAATACGGTACAGGACAAACAATGATTCCACTGTTTCAGGACGCAAAAGATTATGACGATCAGCATGTTTGATAATAATGTCGCTCAAATACTTAGAGGTCTTATTTCCACCATCAAGACCCTCTTCAGAGTACTCCTGTTCAAATTAAAATGCTCATTAGATGCATTAGCAATGCCAATCAAAAGAATTATTCCAAAGTGAGCAAATGGTCGTATTATCAAGTACTTCTGAAAACAAAATATAAATCGACTTCACTTGTTAAAATTTCCTTTAACCATGCTCAAAAAGGTGAAGTTCTAATCCAACTGCAAAATGTACAAGAAAAACCTACCTCTGTATGGAAGTAAGCAATTTCCGGAGCAAGACCAGTAGAGGTGACTGAATACATCTGAAAGCATGTATGCATCAAATCCTCAGCAAGCTTCAAATTTTCCAAGTCTTCAAATGTGAGTAAATTGTCTTTCATTGCTCTCTCTTTTGTCTTGCCTTTTGTTGCACCAAGTGCAAGTGTACCAGGCAGGAAACATACCTAACAGTCATAAAAAGTCGCATGGTAAAATGAATGTGCTTATTCATATGTAATATGCAGAGAGAGAGAGAGAGAGAGAGAGAGAGAGAGAGAGCAAAGCATCAACATGAGCTTGATAAAGACAAACGAATTTCTTGGTGAATTGCAGATTGATCTGACAGAAAATGGTTTAAAGAATCAGAGGAACAAAAAGAATTACCATATCCAGAACAGGCTTCATGAATTTCAAATCTTTAAACACATAGATCACATAGATTTATTTCCCCCGGGTGAATTTTGACTGTCCGTGCAAAAATTTGAAACTATGACATGTCAGGATTCTAGGTAAATTTTTGAGTAAGATAGCTAACCTAAAAATTTCCTGGATCCAAGGAGGAGAGAAAATTGAAGAAAGGCTTCTACATTTAAGCTGAAAGATACGATCCTCCCATGCACAATCTTAAGCACCTAAACAAAATTATCTAACAGATGGAGACCTGGGAGAGATTGCACCAACAAAGTTAGTTCAGCGTGGTTGTTAGTTTTCTTAAATCAGAAATCCACTAACTGATGTCCTTTCAGCTAATTCTGCTACTGTTTGCAAAATTAGTGGTAAACTGACCAGATGTCCAACTTTGAAAGAAGGGAAAGTTATGTTTCAGCTTTTCACTTATGCCAATCAGTTCTTACATTCAATGCTGCTAATTGTCATATTTTCCCAGCATTATTTGTTTCACAGCTCTTCAATTGTGTTAGTTTAAACAACAAGAATTTTATTGGGTTCTTAGTTGGCTGGACTCAGGTATCAAGATATACATATTTGTAGTTTGAACTCTTAACTAGCCACATTGATTTAGGCTTTCTTCAATAAATGCTCAGAGATTGTAACAGGTGACGCAGACAAATGCATAGCCAAAGCAATATATACTCAATAGCCAACAGAGGTTAAATACTGCAGAAAGATGCCGCTTATAGTCAGAATTATGGTTATTTGGAATGAACCAATTGCCCATTTTGAACCATATATAGCTAGTGCAAAAAGCAGCATCCACCGTTCAGAAAGTGGTTGATTGGTTAGCACACAAGTGATTGAAAAATTTATATGATATTGCCATGAGTTATACTAGAAGGAAAGAGAGAATAAAGGATTCACAATAACAATATGGCTGAAAACAGGATACAGTCTCAAAACTCTTTCTAGCTGTGGTGATGGACAAGCCAATCATAATGACCAATAGTTATTAGATGGGCTTTTAGTGAATTTAATATAAAGTCAGACTTCAATTTGACTTTTGAAAAGAAAAGAGTTAAGCAGCTCAAGTATATAAATTGCATTCTGGCAGAGGAAAACGGACAGATAAAGCAGCATCAAGAGTATGGAAGGATAATAAATCAAATGAACAACCACATGGCCAGAGGACGGTGCTCAAGGTCAAGAGAAGATTCTAAAGTATTACTAGGTCAAACAGACCCTATGAAGTTCAATGTTAACCAAATAGGTGTCATTAGACACAAACAGTGGTGAAGCAAATTGTAGTTCAAGCCTACAAGAAATGAAGGTATAAATGCAAGAATGCAAGTGCTCGGGATAATATGGTTATTTCATGAAGGTTTAGAAATGTTAAAGGGAACTTCTTATTTTCCGCCAAGAAAAATGAATTTGTAAGGAATGGCATTGACTGCTCAAAGCAAGCAGTTAAATGAAATATATATCAGCAATCATGTAGCTAGTGGCAAAACTGGCATGGCTTGAATGAATAGTTGTATCACTGTTTCAAGCATCCGGTTGTCAAGAATAATCTTTTGTAAGGATTTTCTTACTTAATTTTTATAACCTTTTTTCTTCCATCAGTTACTTCAACAAATTAGATTCGGTAGTAGAAAATGCGTGACGCTTGTCTCTAAACAGTTAGCTCCCTGGACATGTCAACAATGTGCGACTTCAAACACCCTCGTTCATGTGTAAGTCAGATGAAAGACAATATAAAGGAACCATTGAGGCATGTGGTATAGAAGGTCAGGGGAGTAAGGCTAACGAGGATCCACCGGAGGAACTATTAACTAAAAGGGAAGTAAAAAATTGGATCAAGGCTCAGATACCATAGTGAAGTTGTAAGGCCACTGACAAGTTGTAAAACTTAAATTATTAGATGAAAATATGACTCTATCTTAGAGTATATGAAAATATGACTCTATCTTAGAGTACTTCAATAATTAGAAACCACATACCAGGTGATCCATTTTTGGACTGAAAGCACCATTAGATCCGTAAGGCAGTTCTCCCACAAAAACCAAGCCATTCGGGACTGATTTACGCACAAGTCGGTTGTGTACACCCTTCATAGCTTCACTGTACATATCATATAGGTAGGTCATATTATTATCTTGACTACCTCCTTGATGAAGCCACACTTTCAGCAAATACTCATAATAGCTGTCCCCCCGAGAGCCTAGCCTGATATTTTCTCCACCAAATTGACCAGATTGAGGGCTGCACTCAGCAGGCAAACATCATCAGAAGAGAATGGAAGATGAATAACTAGAAACCATATGCTTGAAGAATGGAAAGTTCATTATTTAAGTTATTCCGCAGCACCCTATAAAATAACTGAATCTGCTTAAGTAATTGCTCCATGTCTATAGAAACGAAAGTTAGGATTATCAAACCTTATGTAGATAGGAACCAAGCCCTCCACCTTGGGTAGAGTCTTCAGATGCTCCAAGACTTTCATTGCCTCCAAACTGTATTTTGGATCACCAGAAACCATACTGAGATAATTAAACTCAAGTTGCAAAGTAGAAACTTCTGAAGTACTACTCAGTCCACCAGGAGCTGGATGTGCTGAAGAATCACGTAAAATTACATCACTATAAGGAACCGAAGTTGGACTAGCAGTGAAAGCAGATAACAGACGATCAGCCAAATCCCTAGCAGTATCCAGGTATACTGCTGGTTTGGGACCATTTCTTGTCAATTTCATCCCCCCATCTCCTCCACTTAAATGATAGGCACTCAAAAGACCACCCAACACACGTATTGTCGTCTCGAACAAATTGACTTGACCTTTGTGCTTAATCCTGTCTAATAATTGAGTTTCAATCCACGAACCTGCTTCGGAGACAATTTCATCAGCACCCATTATAATAGCAGTATCAAGAGTATCCACGACTGTTGCACCTAAACCTCCTAATCCATCAACACCGTGATGGCTGAGAGGCATGAGTTCATCATAGCCCATTGCATATTTCTTGTAACCAGACCATGCATGGATAAAAGCATCCTTAACCTTTTGCTGTCTACTTACCCACTTTATTCTGGAACTTGAATTCTCAGCTTCATGACCGAAAGAATTTTTTCTGCCCTTCTCATCAGGTGATAAACGAGGAGGAAGCCTTGGGGGTTTCCTCCAAAATCTTCTAAGTCCGTTGACACCATCACTATTGATCTTTTCCTTTTCATTTCTCATGGCATTTTTCACTAATCCACCGGAAACTTCGGGGCCTGAACTTGTATGTGTCAAGAAAAGGTATGCTAAACCAAAGAGCATCACCAAAGCAAGGAACTTCCCCGTACTACAACTTAACCAATTACGCTTATGAGTAAGCAAGGTCTGATTTATCACCTGGGAAAGCCAGATATGAAAGAATGCAACCAACAGCTTTCTATCAGAATCACATACTTTTTCTTGAACAAACTAATTGTCGAAAGAAAGCACAACCTGAAAGGATATTTTCATAAAGAGGACAGGCTACTATTTCATTGAAGAACCTTAATGGTACTTCAGGTCACTCTTTCGTTCTTTCTTTTTGGGCTAACCACATTATAGGCCACTTGTTTGCGCTAACTTTACTCACTATGACTAAAGTGCATAAGTTTGATAACACCAGTACAAGAAGTAGAATCAGTTTGTCTGTCCCTATAAGGTATAAATGCTCATACTCATAATGATCAACAATATCGGATTGCTTCAGTTATCTAGTATACTCCAAATATGACAGTAATCTGGACAAAGCTAGTGGCTCCTGCCAGGTCCATGAGCATCATAAGCATCCCATTTAGTTCACACATCATAGCAAGAATGTAACTCTAAGTAATATTTATGCCCATAATAAATTGAATAAATTTCAGGCAAATGCCAGCGAGTGAACACAAAAGATACAGGGGAAAACTGAAACTCGGTATAAGACTTTTCATAACCAGAAAGGACAACAGAATCACGTAACTTTCCTATTTAAGCTTTTGAGAAGTTCGATCGTGACAAGATCCCCTAAAGGACAAAATAAGAGAAACTGTACTTGACTTTTTTTTTTTAAATTGATGTATTTATCCTTTCCTAGATATTACTGGGAAGCATCCAGTCAGCTATTTTTCTTGACTCAAGACACTCATTTGTGCTTCATTTCTCAGAAAGCTAGAGATTCAAAGAGGTTTGGTACTTAGTGATCTTCAGTTAAAATTTCATGGAAATATCACCTCAGTGAGATTTGGGATGTTCATCCATTGGTCTTGTTACTCCCTTTAGAAAAATTCATGCCTCGAGATCAGCCCCGTCACTTAAGCACATCATCAGAACATAAAATAATTTCTCTCTAGTGTTAGCATTCAAGCGATACCCACAACACCAAACAATACTTTTTGGGCTGTAATAGACCATACAAAACCAAAGAGCATGATCATTTGTACACAATGGAACAACTAGGGTAGTGGCATCAGCATATTACACTTGTGAGATTTTGGTGAGACCACTACCAACTGTTCTGAAAGCTTAAGTTATTAGATGAACGTGTTATTTAATATTTAATTATTCTATCACTCCCTTTCATGCTTAGTTTAATTTTTTTGCTTAATACTAAGCGTGGACATATATTTTTTTTTTTGGAGGCAAATAGGATCTGAAAAAATTTGAACGGAGGACCTTTAGCTCTAATATTATATGAAATTTTCTTGGACCACTACCAACTATTCTAATAGCTTAAGCGGTTGGACAAAGCGTGGTTTAATATTTAATTATTCCATCAACACTATGACGTCGTAGTAAACACTTGAAATCACAGCGTGTAATGGAAATCAATGAAGCCTATAACTTGCATAGCATGCCAAATCACCAAGCAACCTCAAATCCATCCCTTTATCACGACTTAGAAGAATTACTATGCTACTCATAAGTTCACTGAGGAAAGACCAATGTCTGCAATTCATGAAGTTACCTAAATGACCTCATTCAAAATCTTGGTAAGCTTAAGATGGAAACCCCTTTAGAAGGAGAAACTAATTCATCATTTTCACGTGAGATCACACCATTCAACAGTGACATGTGCTGCATCAAGCCAATGAAAAAATGAGCGACTCCAAAATTTAGGCACCATGCAAGATGACTAGGATATCGTGTTGATAACGTGATTGATCGGCCCCCCCAAACCACGTAAGCCATATGGGCCAACGCATAAATACTTCTCCCTCTAGAAGATGATTGGCTAGCTAACAATGGAACACCCGGAAGAATATATAGGAGTTAAGAATCCCGGAACCCTCCTAATACACCTCACTATTCGCACACAAGTTAGGGTATGACTCTTCATGAGTAATTCCTGAAGGAGAAGTTAAGCCAAAGAGACAGGAAGGCAAGTTCCTAGCAGAGAGCCAGCAAGATAATGCAGACTGACAAATTTACAATTAACTTTTTCTTTTCCCAGCTGAACTAAGCTAACCCTCTATTCCCAAATTCGAGTAAGACTCGACCAGATAGAATCAACCCCCGCCATAGCCGGATTAAGTCAGACCCTTGTTCCAGTAAAAACCGATCGATCAGATTAAATCCTAGCAAAAAAGCATCCACCATCCGTCCTAAATGAACACTCCAAGAGCGACCCAATCATCAAAAACCGATCAAGATCTCAAATCCCGAGTCTTGCACAGCTCCAATTCCGCATCGCAAGAAATCGAACGCGAGGAAACCCCAGGCGGGAAGAGGCGAAGGCAGAAGCAGCAGAGGACAGACCTTATACAAGGATCGGTGGCGGAACTTGGCATTGTCGTACTTCACGTCCTTCATTGAATAAGGCAAGGAGTCGGTCATGGTGGACGGATCGCGCTCGCCGTCGCCGCCCCTCCTCCCTCCGATCTGCTTCCTCCGCGCGGCGACGAGGCCCGAAATGCAAATCGCCGAGAGAGATCGCGAGGCGGATCGATCGGCCTACCTGCGAGAAGACATGGACATAGAGAGAAAGAGAGAGAGAGGGATGATTTGGTTTTGCAGGTCAATGGCCGGGAGGGTGATATTAGTGGAGTTAATCGAGAGAGCTTTGGGGAGACGACCGTCCCCCCTCGACTTCGTCGCATGTTTCGTGATTTCCCTCCCTTGTCTTTAATTATTTTTTATTTTCGCCAACGCGTTTTTTTTTTTTTTTTTTTTTTTGTCGATCATACGCTGATCCTACTCTAACACTCACTCTCCGACTTTTGCCCTCCCTCCTTGCAGAGCGTGGAAGTCGAAACCCACTCCTGAAATGAAATCGTCCACACCCCAATCCTTTCTGAGAAGATGCTAAAGTCCGCCTCATACCAGGGGTGAACGATTTCAGTTCATTTAATTAACCTATCAAAATAAGTTTTTTTGATTTTTAGAACCCGAAACTTATCGTATATACATCCACCGGTAGACAGCTGTGATGGTTCAGGACTTGCTCCTTATCGCCGAGGTCGCAAGTTCAAATCTCCAAATGCTAACGTCTTAAGTGGGAGTCGTGGTGATGGGTCATGTGCTAGTCTCTCCCGAGATATAGGGGCCTAGCCCTTCGATGCTGTCTGGACACGAGGGGCCCGTGGTGGAGTCCTCGGTTACAAAAAAAAAAAAAAAAAACTTATTGTATATACTTCAAAACTTAGAACCTACTTGTCACATTTTACAAGTTTCACTTATACTCTTAATTAGAAGCTTAGACTAGTGATTTCAGATTACATATTTAATATTGGATGTTATAGAATGTTATAGAATCGCATCAAGACATAGAACAAGGAAAATAAAAGACTTGTTTTTGATTCCAAGTTTCTGATTCCACCTTGAACTTGCCATCCTGAACACATTCTCAAATTTTGGGAACATGGAACATACCATCTTAGAACCCATAATCTAATTAATTTTTATTGGTCTAATTCTTAGGTTTCCAGTATTATCTTGAAACCATACTCATCCCTATTTGATACGACAATTTAATAGAGCAATTTTAATATATTTGGCATTATTTTTGCACCATTGCAAAAGTTCGGGAGTTCTAATTTACAAAGCACTGCTTTATTGGTCAAAGAAAGAAAGGTTCATCATAGCAATCATCGGTTTTAGTGTGCGTTTGGAAAGACTTTTTGGGAAAGTCTTTGAGGTAAAGAGGTTTTTCAAAATGCAAAGTGTGTTTGGTAAATCGTATTTGTGAAAGTCATTTATAAAGTATCTTTGAGCAAAATACCGTTTGGATAAATTAAATTTGTAAAAGACTTTTATTATTTAAAAAAAAAAAAGGAAAAAAAATGAGAGTTAGCCGGCCAAGAGTTTCGCTAGTTACCATCGGCAACTTTGCCAGTGAAGGGTAGGCAGCCCGACGAGGGGGAGGCGGCGCAACGAAGGGCAGCGTCCGGCTAGGGTCATCATGCGGAGGTCACGATGCAGTGAGGGTCGCGACGACCCTCGCCGCGCCATCACACAACTTGCCACGCCGCGGAGGTCGTCGACGTCCACGATTTGGTTTCCGCGACCCAGATCCGCGTGACCAGATCTGCGCGCGATCTGGGTTGCCAGCATCCTTCGCACTGCGACCCTCGTCGAAGGGTCATGGGACCCTAGTCGGACCACCTATCCTTCGCTGCACCACCTGCCTTTCGCCGGACCACCTACACTTCGTCGGCGACTGTGCGTAGATGCTGGTCGCGTAATCTGCAAAGAGAAGCAGAAGATGAAGATGATGAATAGTTGTCGGGGTAAAGCCGAAAAAACGAAAAATTAATGAGGACAATTTTGGAAGAAAATTTTTATTAACTCTTCAAGTCAGCATGCCAAAAAAGCCCAAGGCAGCCCCAGCCTGCTGCTGCCTTGGGCTTTCAACTTTGAGAAGGCTGGCCTTCCACAAAGGCAAGTAAAAATACCCTTGACAAACATTAAATATTTGGCCCAAAAGCCTTTAGCCCCCCAAAGATACTTGGAAAGTGGTTCCCAAACGCAGCCTTAGAGTAGCTTATCCTAACATGCAATCAGAAAAATATCAAACCGCAATGTAGTTAGTAAATTCGAGAGCCGTCAAGACCTAAACCGTCTCATTCTACGTTTTTGAGTTAAAAATTAAATTTTTATAATGAAATACAAAAGTAGCGCCATTTGACTATGAAAACATTTGCTATTCATGTGGTTATGCTGCTTATTTGTTTATGTTGAAGATTAGGGTCCGATTCTTAATGGGTGCAAAAGTGCTCTTGTTTTTTTTTTTTCACTAAAAAAAGGGCTTTAGAACTAGTTTTCAGGTAGAGCCCCTCGGTTTGTTCTATAGTTCTTTAGTAATCGGTTCTCCCCCTTCCAATGACTGGTTGTCGAAAAATCAAGAACTATACTTTTGACAAGGTGAAAACCTGAATTCCTCTCGACGATACCCTCATCAAATCTACAATGTCGGCCATCCCAAACTACTACAAGCAAGTCGGGCATCTTCCGAATGAAAGTTCGTAATGCTTTAAGTCCATATCATCCAAACCATGTTATGAGATTCTTTAAAAGAGAAAAAAATCATTCTTGTCACCGAGAAATGTACTCTCTGCTTGCCAATAGATAGGTGGGACCAAAAAATCCTAGAGGAATTGTTGCAAAGTCCTCTTCTTCTACCCAATTTAGAGGTTGAGTAAGTTGATTTGCGACAAAACTATTGGCATCTAAATTTTGTTTAAATGTCTTTTTTATAAAAGAAAGAAAGAAAAAGAAAAAGAAGAGATAAGCCCATCAAAAGTTTTAAAATTTGTTATGAAAGTCTAATTGACTTTGTTATGAAAATACAATCGAATTTTAAAATTTTCAAAAAAGTGCAATCAATGAAATGACTTGATTATATCATTTTAATAAATCTTAGGATTCAATTGTACTTTTGTATTAAGTTGTAGAATTTGATTGAATTTTTTGAAAATTTTAAAATTTAGTTATATTTTCGTGATAAGTTTTAAGATTTGTAATGTATCTGTCTTAAAAAAATAGAGGAGAAAGTCCTAAGATGGAAAATTTAACAATTCACGCTAGCTCATTTAATTGGGTAGAAGAGAACCTCTCCACAGCCCTTGGTTTTTCCATTCGATGGTCGAAGCTGAATAATCGAAGCGCAGTCAGCTTCACATGCCGGCGGGAAAGATCGAGAGCGATGTCGAAGAGGCATTTCATCAAACACCTGTCCCGCACCGTCTCTCCCGCCGTCCCTCGGCCGCCGCCGTCCCGGTCTCTCGCCTCGCTCCCAACGCTTTCCCGCCGGAGCAGCGAGGAGCCTCCCCAGAACAACCCGGTCGTCCAAGATCCGTACTCCCTCCTCAAGGAGGACCCCGTCGACCTGGTCTCCTCGTTGTGGGTGAAGTCCTTCTCCTCGCCGGCCGCCGCCGTGTTCCCGAACCTCACTGGCTTCCTGGCGAAGTTCGACCTCTGGGTCCTCGCCTACCAGCGCACCTGCGCCCACGTGACCGGCACGTTCCCGCCCCGCAACGCCATTCATCTCGGCACGCTCCATTCCCTCCTGTCCCTCAGGAACGCCGTCGCTCGCGGCCAATTCAAGTGGAACGACAGGACCCATCAGCTGGTTCGCAGCCCTTATGATAGAACAGGCACGAGGTTCATCTCTAGGACCAAGCTGAGGGCCATCTTGGAGTCGAGCGAGCCCTGTTTCCAGGATAGGGTGGTCCAGGAGGTTCTGCTGATGATTCTCGAGCCGGTTTTCGAGGCTCGGTTTTCGGTGAAGTCGCATGCTTTTCGGCCGGGAAGAAATGCCCATACTGTTATTAGGACGATTCGGAGTAATTTTGCCGGGTATCTGTGGTTCTTGAGGGGTGATGTATCTGAAATCTTCGGTAGATTGGATATAAATGTGGTGATGGGTCTTTTGGAGAAGGCTGTCAAAGATAGAAGAGTGTTGGGACTGATCAAGTCGGCATTCAGAACCACGGTTAGAAATCCAAGGGATGACAACGAGAAGTTGAGAGCAAAGAAAAAAAAGGGGACCAAGAAGAAGATTCTGCATGAGAACGAGCCAAAACCAGATCCTTTCTGGTTGAGGACCTTTTATGACTTTGCACCTGAGGAGGCAGCCAAGGTACCCAATTATGGTTGTTGTGGCATTATAAGTCCTTTACTTGCAAATGTCTGTCTAAATGAACTGGATCATTTCATGGAACACAAGATTGTGGAGTTCTTCAAACCATCTCAGTTCGATTCCATATGGAAAAGTTCAATTGATGATGGATGTCATAACCCTTCTTGGCCTGAGTTTGTTCCTTCTAGTGGGAAAGAGAAGACGAAAAAAATGGATTATATTAGGTATGGGGGTCATTTCTTGATAGGAATTCGAGGGCCTAGAGATGACGCGGTGCAAATTCGGAAGGAAATTATTGAATTTTGCGATGCACAATTTGGTTTGAGGCTGGATAATTCGAAGTTGGAGATAGAGCATATCAGTAGAGGTATCCAGTTCTTGGACCATATCATCTGTCGTCGAGTAATACACCCGACACTCAGGTACACCAGTACTGGAGGCAAAATCATTAGTGAAAAAGGCGTGGGCACTCTGCTTTCCGTTACTGCTAGCTTACAGCAATGTATTCGCCAATTTAGGCGTCTTAAGTTTGTTAAGGGTGATAAGGATCCTGAGCCATTACCTTGCACTCCAATGCTTTACTCCAGTCAAGCTCATTCAAATGCTCAAATGAATAAGTTTCTGGAGACCATGGCAGATTGGTACAGATATGCTGATAATCGCAAGAAAGTTGTGGGATTTTGTGCTTATGTGATTCGAAGCTCTCTAGCTAAACTCTATGCCGCAAGGTACAGACTAAAATCTCGTGCGAAGGTATACAAAATAGCTTCTCGTAACCTTAGCCGTCCATTAAGAGAGAGTACAAACAATTCTGCACCTGAATATTCTGATCTTTTGAGGATGGGGCTTGTTGATGCAATTGAAGGTGTTCAGTTCTCACACATGTCTTCGATTCCCTCCTGTGATTACACTCCCTTTCCTAGGAACTGGGTTCCTCATCACGAAAGGGTACTGCATGAGTACATCAAATTGGAAAACCCCAAATTTTTCTGTGAGTTACATAGATCGATAAAGAGACAGGGTTTAAGTTTGCCTCAAGATGAGGTATCTGATATAGTATGGGACTGCAAAGTTTTTGGCTTAAGGCGTCATCAAATTGATGTGTGAAGGTTGGTTCACTCAAGCTCTTCTTTAGCAATGCCATAGAAATATAATGTTAATAAAACTTCCATTAAAACTGCCTCGTGGTCAGTGCTTTTCCTAATCATTCACCTTGAATTAATTTGAATGCTGCGCACTTGATAGGCTACTGCATTTTTGACTGGATGTAGATCAATATTTTCAGATTGGATAGCTGTAATAACATCTGTTATAAATTATGGTGCAGAAATTTATCAAAGTAACTTTAGCAGATTTTTAGTCATTCAAGCTCGATATTTTCTTTTTCTGCAGATAAAAGGATCAAACTCTTTTTAGTCTTAGCTAAAGGTTATGTAGCATACTAATCAACCTATTGAAATTACCAAATTTCACCTTTCTATATTTAATGCCTAGGTAAGCCTTCTGTTCCATTTTGTATTCTTACTTTAAGAATTCTGCATATCTCCACATGTTATATTTTATATTGCTATCACTTATGTAAGTATTACCTCTCAATAGCAGTCCGTGATATTTTTATAGGAGGACCTCTCTTTAAAGGAATGAGTTAAAATCCTGGGGTGCTAAAGGGAGGACTCCTAGAAGTGAGGTGTTGGAATTTTTCACCTTATTAATCTCAGAGGCAGTGGTGAAAAGGTGAGCAGTGCATCAAATTGGGTAAGTTCATGATATCTTTGGTCTTCTCTAATTTGCCTCATCTATCTCTACTCAGAAACCTTGAAAAATCCCATCTGAATTTCTCATTAATGAATAAAAATGTCTTAGCCAAAATTAAACAATTTCGATAAAATACAGTCCATAAACAAAGTACCACTGGTTTGCGTTTACAAAAGGAAAAGAGTAAATTTATTCTGGGGTTGTATTAGAATGATCTGGCATATTTGCAAAAGGGATTATTGTAGGCTTGATCTTCAGGCCTTATGATTTCCTATTATGCCCATAAGAAGACTATATGATTAATTTCTACAGAAGCATCTGATCCCAAGTTAATATATCATGCTAGCCTAATGAAGCAATTCACTTGACAACTTGCTTTTTGCCCATCTAAGCTCATCGGCCTGTGTTCAGAATCTCTTTAGTTACTAAGAGAATGGCCAAAACACTAACCCACAACCGGGGCAGAGTTGTGATTTATTGAGTGGCCATATTGTATCTGCTCTGCTGCAAATAGATCTATTCCTTTTTGGCATGAAGGTTTCCATAAAACAGCCAGTTGACTCCTGAGACCTATGAGATCCCACATTATCTCTATTCTTGCCTTCAGTCTCTGGTTTTGGTTACCATTCAGGTTACCAGAAATTGCCCGATACCAGACATGTTACCCTGATAGTTTCTCCCCTATGCCAACTTTTGCCATTTATTTATTATACGGGATATCTGCATTACAAATCTTAAAACTTATCTCAAAAGTGCAATTGAGTTTTAGAACTTTTAAAAAGTGCAATCAAGTCTTAAAATTTATTAATTTGGTCTAATTAGGTCCCTCCATTAACTCTGTCCAACTTGGCTGACAGAAGATGCCGACATGGCTTTTTTGTTACATTCTTAAGACACGTGGCGCCAATATGGCACCCACCAAACGCCATATAAGGAAAAAAATTAAAATTTAAAAAACAATAAAGAAAAAGAATAAGAAAATAAAGATAACAAAAATAATTAGTGAATAAAAACCTACACTGTTCATCTTCTTCTTTCTTTCACTGATGCACTAGTTTTCTTTCTTTCTTTCCCTATTTTCTACAAACCTAAGATCTCTGTCTAAGAGGGAATAGAACTTGCGCTCTTGCCTTCATTGCTTCTCCGTGAGCATCAGCTATGGAGCACTCGTCGCCATCACAGTGCAAAGCCACAAACAACATGCTACGCTGAAATTGATCAATCATGTCTATTTTCTGTGCCATGAGTTTGAACAGTTCCTCAGAGAGTTTGTCCAATCGTTCGCCACATTCAAAGCATTGTATTACTATTTCAAACCCAGTTTGAATTAAAATCAGGATAGATAAAGAAAAAGAAAGTGAAAATTACTGACCAATATAAAAATTTCTGCAAGATCTTCAAAAACCCTAAACAAAAGCAACCGGAGATTACCAACAGGCAAATCCCCTTTTAAACTTAGTGCATCACATTTACTCATATTGAAAATCCTGGACTTTGTCTATCTCATGATGATTTTTCTCTCTTTAACATAAAGCCCAAATTTAATGGGAGGAATTGTTCCTTGTTCGACCACTTGAAGAGAAGATATAGAGAATATGACAGAAGAAGAAGATCAACAGTCTATAGCTTGCACGTCAATGAAAGATAGAAGATTAACAGTCTAAGTTTTGAAAGATCTTTATACACTTTTTTTTTTTCCTTTTTTTTAGTTAATTTTTATTATTTATAATTTTCAAGTTTTTTGTTCCCTAATGTGGCTTTTGATGGGCACCACATGGACGTCGAGTGTCTTAAGAAAGTGATTAAAAAACCATGTTAGCATTTTCAATTAGCCAAATTGGATGGAATTTACAAATGGACTTGATTAAACCAATTTGACAAGCTTTGAGAACTCAATGCACTCTTTGAAAGTTTTAAGACTCAATTGTACTTTTGCAACAAGTTTTAGGACTTCTAATGCGCTTATCTCTCATTATATCATCATTTTCGGAATTATATTGAACTTTCAAGGATTTGGGTCTAAACTGGAAAGCTCATAGCAAATGTGGGAAACACTAGGTGCTTCGGGAATATTTTACTACTCCCACATGTAGATCTCATTGAGTTGCCTGCAATACATAGATGGAGTAAACCAGCCTTTCTGACCCAGTTTGTTGAATATTAAGGCCCTCTTTCAGCTGCCTTAGTCTGTTTCTGACCTTCTATCCGCTAAAATTCATTGGAAATCCCAAATCTTCTAGAGTTATTTATAGGGACATCAAGGGAACGGACTTAAAGCTGTGCATATCATTGTACAGCATCCAATTGGATTCGCTCTGTAGCAATAACTTCTGAACATCCTTTAGAGTCCCGCATGCGATCTTTAGAACTCTCCTTTCCAGTTAAAATCTTTTTCTCGTTGACAACAGTGATGCTATTGTATCGACTCAACACTGTTGACATATAATTTAGATGCTTTTGGGGACAGGTGCTCGAAACAAGCCTGACGATATACATGTTGGTGATGTATTAAATACTCTAATGCTTTTATTTCTTTTTTCCATTTATGCCCCCATAAAATTTCTAAAAGAAGTGCTAACAGAAGCTATTGTTGCCCAGTTTTATTGATATTTTGCCCCAAGATTTAAGAATCCCAGTAGACGATTGGATACTTGTTAACATATAATTGCTGCACCTAACGAAGTTTTACTCGACAATATACTTCAAATTGTAATTTGCAAGTAAAAGAGCACTATGCTAATTACTTGAATCGATAGAGTACATGAAGTTAATTGTATACATTGAAATTGCCCCCATCTAAGAAAAGTTCTAGATATGTCCCTACTGACACAACATTTTTTCTGAAGGAATCTAGAATATTCTGTATCATTCGTTTCCTCCTTGCAACTGTACAGGCACTGTGATGCTGTTATGCGATCCATAGCTAGCACTCTGTTCCTGGGAAATGCAGTATTCTTTTTCTTGAATCTTCTCACTGGGCATAGCCTTAGTTAATAAATATGATCTTTGAAAACTTGAGAGAGGAAAATCTGACCTGCATATCACTTGCCTAGCTGGCTTATAGATATGCCGAGTTCTATTTAAAATGCTATAATGTCGTCGAATTTTCTTCCTTTCTGAACAGTGTAGAAATTTCATACACTTTCCAAATCTTGTACCTTTCACAACTTTGTTGAGAAGGCAGAGTTTTTAAGTCAAGTCTTAATATTAGTTCTTCAAGCCACATAACTTTCATAAGTTTCCACAAACTTGAAAATTTTGAGCTATTTCATTCAAAGCCACCTATTTTAAGCAAGTCTTCTTCTTAATGATTGACACTGATATTGCGATTATGCAAGCTAAACTGTCAATTCTCTCAAACTCCTCTGTTGTGGGAAAAATTGTCTTGCAAAATCTATATAGCCGTTCTTTTTAAGCTGCCATATAGCATGCTTCCATTCATTCGCTTATAACCATTTCCATCCTTGTCCAGGCGTCCAAAAAGTGCAAGATATCTAGCTATCAGAGAATGTGAAAGGTGTACAAGCAGATTTCACTCTACCTAAGTTGCCCCATGCAAGGAGTGATGATCTTATGAGGTATTTCCATTTGATGCAGTGCTATCGAATGGAGGAAGTCTGCAGTTTGACATTCAGGTGAGGATATAGTTTCATATTTTCGAGTGTGCATCCTAAGGAGGATATACTTAACTCATGTACATCCTTAGATAACAAGAACCCATGGATTTCACATGGTCCAAAGATCTGACCAATTGTTACACGGATGAGCTGGGCTCACATCAGTATTGGCCCATTCAAGGGGGCTAGTCATCGTGCATCATCTTAATATCCATGTGTGTTCTCAATAAATTATGGGTAAATTGTTTTATGACAAGTATTCAATCACATTTAAAAAAAAAAAAAATCACCTTCCCCATTCGTTGTGATTTTCTTGAAGCACATATATGGTATGTTGTCACATTGCTGATTCGCTGCGCTCTTTTCTGAATGGACTATGTTCAAAACAGTTGACGCAAGTTGTATGACAGAGCGCATTATGAATATTTCCCAACTGGTTCAAGTGTGTCAAGAGTGCATTATGACTATTTCCCCAACCTTCAGGTGGAAGCCAGAGTTGCCCTCTGCATTTCCTTATGAAAGGATGTGGGTGGATCAAAGTCTTGAAGGCTACTGTGGCGTGTGATTTTGAGCTCCTCTACTGTATGGTCCACTTATGTCTTCCTCACTCCACGGATGTATGGTTCATATTTATCCTTTTTGATCAAGCTTAAAGAACATATAGTAAGATTCATGGCGGGTCTTATCTCTTTTGGATAATGATCGATTTAGTGTATGGGGTTGCGCACACACATTCCTACAGTTTGCAACTTGAAATTAGGCTGTCAGGATCACATGTCAAATCTCCGATCAGAATGCATTTAGAAATCCTGCCATTGCATACCATTGTAACATTTGCAAAATGTGCTAAGAATTTCCATTTGTTTGATCTGTGTAACTTTCAAGTTTATCTATGTTAGTTCCATAAAATGTTTGGAGTTTGTGTCAAGTTTCTCTCGATCAATCATGGCTGCAACCATTGCTGGCCACCACTTCGCCTTCGCCCACTATCGCTAGCGTTCCGAGTGTCTCACTTTGTTCAGAGAGGTTTTAGGGCAAGAATATGAAAGGGTTTTATGATTACAAATTCTATGGTTGGAATATATTCACGATGCTGTCATGATTGCTGATTTAGGTGGATAGTGACTCAGAAATTTCACCTGCCTTTTCTGTGCCGATGCTATGTTGTGGTGCGAGGGGTAGTTAGCGTCTCTTTCTCCAGAAAGTTACAATGAGTCTTTGACCACACATTCTAGGTGACGCAATTGCAATCTTTGTTAAGAGTGGAGACAAGTCTTGTTTGGACCGGACCAGATATGTGATTCGCAGTCATTGATTATGCGGTAGGTTCTACATGATCAAAGGTCGCGATGGACTTGGGTACAAACAAGTATTTTCCCAAGAGATGGACCGAACACGTGGCCAGTGCACGTTCGTGCAATTAGAAAGAGGTGACGCGATCTGTGGTGAGGTACTCATTTGCCAAAGAGTGCTTCTATCTCGCTTGCATCGATAAGCAACATGATATTTAAAACATTTTCGGACGAACATTTTGAATAGATGCGTGCAGAAACTAAGCACGATGTGGTCGATAGTAGCGTTCTCGCGTATCTTGATGCCCGAGATAGAAGTGCGTGGAGAGAATTTTAGGTGCTTTTGCTATAGCTCTTTAGCTCTGCCCAAATCCAATTTTAGTTTATTCTAGGAGTGAATGGTAGGCAGGGACATCTCTACGAAGGCACTCCATATCTTGGCTATCCAGGGGTTTGAAACTCTTGCATCTTTCATTAGCGGACTAAAGTGGAGTGTCGTGGGATAAAATGGGCGCACCTTTATTTTTTTTTTTTCCGGGCTGTACGGTGGTTTGGGACAAAAAAAAAAAAAAAGGTAAGGCAGGATTTTTTTACGACTTAAGCACGATTAAGTTTGACGCATCTTTGAAGGCACTCCATTTTTTACTTTTTTCCTGGCTATGCATGCTTGCAACATTTTTCAAACTAGTCCTTTAGTTTTCTATCGATTTTTCATTTTGAGGATTTGCATAAAAATGATACAATCAATGTTAGGATCTAGGACATAAAATGATATTTGCATAGAAATGATACAATAAATATTAGGATCTAGGACATAAAATGATATTGCACCTTCAGTCAAAGAATATATACCACTAAACTTGAACTAGCTTCTCTATTAAGTATTAAAGGCTATCATCAAGATCAAGAGGACTACTAATTAAGTCCAGGCTTAATTTGAGCTGATAATCAAACTAGGGCATTCTATTTTATTTTATTTTTTCCCTTTGAGTCGGATAGAAATTGCCGGACTCTCTTAGATGTTAAGAACATGGTCACCGTTGGGCATTCTATCCCGGTGATAGGGGCATGTCTGAATTGACTTTTACCATTTATATTTTGCTTAATGTTGTGACAAACACAATTTGACTATATGTTTAAAACCTTAAACACCTGAGACGGTTGAATAAATAGTCTTTGCCAAAAGCTTAAGTTGTTAGGAAATATTCCCCATCATGTGTGTAAGTCGGTTGTTACCTGCGCAAGTCAAGTTGTGGATGAAGAGTGTTGAGATTCATTTTAGACAAACCGTTTTTCTTAAAAGTTTAAACTATTAGGAAACACATCAACATTATATTTATAGCAAGTTACATGATAGACTTTCACAACCGTTGATATTTACTTTAAAATTAGCATAAAATCTTTTCACAATCTTTTGAGATTTTATTTATACTTAAAATTTGGCGGGAACATAAAAAAGTACCTTGCTAAAGCTGAACACAAAAAATTAACTAGTAAATCTTCTATCCTTATTTTCTCACCTAACAAAACATGAGGTGACTCTAGATGAGGTAATGTAAAGAAACTAGTACCCAATTGCTTATCGATGTTAAGATTAGCAAAGCGATTTCCTTCCCGAAAGTTAAGTTATACTTTAAACTCAAT
This sequence comes from Eucalyptus sp. ANBG9806169, assembly GCA_014182395.1. NCBI lineage: Eukaryota > Viridiplantae > Streptophyta > Magnoliopsida > Myrtales > Myrtaceae > Eucalyptus > Eucalyptus sp. ANBG9806169. The sequence goes on along the minus strand of CM024576.1, from coordinate 2,838,967 downwards.
ATGAGAGTAGCAGAATTTTGCTATCTTTTAGGCTTTTAGCAAAGTTGGCCAGCATTATTAATCATAAGCTTTGGACTAATAAGATCCGTGCTAGCTTTAGAGTCAATTTCAACGATGATCTTATAAAAATCAATTTATTTTGCGAAGTTGAGTCCCAACCACAAAGCCCAAAATTATGCTCGTGTCAATGAACATATTCCTACAAATGCAATAAAACCACCAAGACAATCACTCCATTCGTTTCTAAATAAATCCCATGCACCAGCAAGTCCTCGGTTCCCTTTAAAGGCCCCATAAGTATCAAGTTTAATCCACTCAGAAAAGGGAGGATCTCATCTAACTAAAATAGGAAAAGTGCATGATCTTCTTAATTTCGAGTTATTCACATATGAAGTTTTAATGATTTACTTTGTGTATGACTGAACTTCTTGCACTAGATTCAAGGGAAAACAAAGTTTTCCTAAAGAAGCCACACACCCACTTTAAATTATGCTCCGATCACGATGAAATGGCCCTTTACTAGCGAGATTTGAATTCAATCATCACGACAAATACATTAAGAAGAATTCTCCCAAATATTATTGTGGAACAAACCCAAACCAAATCCTATGGACAATTAGACAATCCCAAAGAGAAAGTACCTTTTGCTTTTACTTTTTGTAGAGATATTAGGGATCCTCAAAATTGAGCATCCAATGGTTTGTCCTAGAAACTTAAACAATTAAATGTCTCTAGTTCCTCTTTTATTCTATGAGACTAGTTCCTGTTCTTTATTATATCTTACCAAGTATAAGTTTTGAACACCTAAAATCTTTAAGAGAAAATTAATGCGCGTGATTTGAGAGGGGATCATCATTCTTTAGGGTTTTCATCTTTAAAAGAGTTGGCAACATAAAATTTCAAATTAGAATCAGACACGTCGTCATAAAGTTTGTAGCGAAAGTTCCATGGTATGTGAGGTCCCTTTAGTTGTTGGTGTTATATATTCTGCATTGGTTTCCTAAAGTGTCTACAGACATTACATCTTCATTCAATGGCATGTGATCTTGTCAACCATGTCACCGTCATTGAAAGGAAAAAGAATCAATAGATAAATTATAAAAAGAAGGGGGTGACTGTGCAATACACTCAGAGTCTCGGTCTGACAAAATAAATAGTAATATTATCACTAATTTAATCTATTCTTTTTACAAAATTGGCGGCTTTAACTGCCAAATCTTCAAAAAAGGAAAAAGGGACGTTTGACGAATTGCAAGGATCCGCTGACCTGTCGTATGAACAGATTCTAGACATTGATTTCGATTCCGCTTCCATCAAAGAATAATAATTGGGAGCAGGAAGGCAGTTGAGATCCTAGGCTATGATTAAAGGAAAGCTTAGGCTCCTGTAACGAAATAGTATGGGTTAAGGTTTTTTTACTTAACGTTTGATTTCGGAAATTGCTAGTTGACGCGTGTGTCGGAGTCAACAAGAATCTAGTTCAAGCGTGTTGAAAAATCCCATTACTCAAAGTCTAATTGATGAACTTTTGTTGACTTTGATGTTGGGGTTTCATAAATCATGTATAGGTAAAATTAACGAAAAGAACGCAGTAAAACAAAAATGATATATTTTATACATGATTCTCCGAAGGCGTTGTTCGTGCGTTTTAATCAAAAATCTGAATATAAAAGGGAGTTAAACGAATTACCTCTCGAAGCGCGCTTTATACGAATTGGTTCGGATATTCTACGGTTCGAGCCCCACAAACATCGGACCTCTAGTTCAGATACACCAACAATGGACGTCGAACGGAAGAGAGAACTTTCGGATAATCACTACTATGATCGTGCTAGCAATCTCGTGGAGACGATCCGTCGTATCCTTGATGTTTTTAGTCATAGCCCGAATGAGAGAGAATCCCTCTTCTTTCTCGCGTTTCGAAAAACACAAGAACACACACCCGCACACTATTTTCTCAACAACACTTCATTTTTGTCCCAAAAAGCATTTAAAAATATATAAAGTTAAATAAGCAATGGTTGTGGATCGAGGGACGATCGGCAACCGTTGCTGATCGTCCCCGCTCATGAGCGGTTGCTCATGCACGACTGCTGACCATCCAAGTTTCATGCATCTGCTTCGTGCACATGCATGAAGCTTTAAATATTTTTTTTTATTAGTTATTATTAAAAGGAAACGCACAAATCATTGATTAATTAAATGAATAAATAAATAATTAATCAATCCCCTTAAAAATAAAAAGAATATAATCTTTATATGTGCAATTAGGGTACATTAACATGTATCCACTTTGGGCATGCGTGTGCATCTTATGCAAGTAGGCTCATGACTATAATATAAATTAAATTAAATCTCATTTAATTTAATTTCAAATCGACTTAATTTGATTGCAGTAATTGCAAATACATTTGTAACATTATTTCTCTTTATTCCATATTATCCTAATTGTTTATGGTGTGTGACATTTCTAGGTTCATCACTAAGCTGGTAGTAAGATTTGTACTAACACATTAGTACTCCCAAAAAAAAATTAATTGTCCCGATTAATCTTTGGGTCCTACAAGTCATGATTGATATCTAGCAATATGTCATGGCTACCTAGATAGTGTGAATGCTTTAAGAATATAATGAACCCGTCAGCTTTGGCTATAGTGTAATTTAATCCCTCTATCTTACTATGTCCCGATCAAACAAAGACTATGAAATATTTATCAAGTCACCAAATCGATCATATGCACAAATCTAATTGACATGCATTTTATTCGAGACATAAACAATTTATTCTCGATTACAACCCCGGCTGTGGATTTCAATGCATTGTCATAATTAGATCGCATAGGACATCATTATTATACTTTGCATGTAATAAGGAGACAGATTCCATATTGTGCACACGTGCAACTTCGTATATGACAAAATATGACCATCAAGTACAAAGGCGGATTAACGACCCGACATTACGTGCACCTGTGAACCATAGTTGTTCGACACACAAGCTAACGCTGTGCCTCAGGTCCAAGGATTATTTACACAAGACCAAAGCATGAACAATTAGATATTGACCATGCTAAAAGCTTCCATGTCGCTAATCGTTCCATATGCGTCACGTTCAGTGAACTTGTCTAATACAAACACTTGTGTTCTTAACCAGGCATCACAATATCTAATTACTTGTGACTCATCATTCCCTTAAGTATCCAATACTTGATGGTGAAGTTATGAACACACCGGTCTCAACATGATTATTATATTCACTCAATAATCCATCGACTAGGAACGATTTAAAGATTCAGTCTAACTATGAACCCGTCACATATATTCTTAACATCTCAGATAGGTCTAGTTGCAACTGATCTTATGAAATCATTCATAAATATAAAATAATTGGACAAATGAATGAATACGTTATTGCCATTAATTAAATAATAATAATGATAATACAATTGAAATCCCTAACATGTAACTATTACATAGTGGCTTTAGGGCATACATCCAACATTGGACGGATGTGTCAACCTAGCAAATTGGATTTGAAGTTGGAGGGAGATGAATATAAAAGTAATGTAAGTACAATGATCAGATTAGTCTCAAGACTTGATTGGAGAAAACACATAATTTCAAAGACTCGAAAGCAGATTTGTACCATGGAATCATACATGTCCGAATATTAGAATGACTTGCAAACTGAAATGATTTTTCATCGATAATGCACAAACAAGCTCAAATTGAAAAATGGTTATCTTAACGAGTGCTCTTTGTACGATCAATTATGTTTAGAGTTTTTATTATACTACTTTTCTCATCTATAATATTACTAATGTCAAGTACTATCACTTTCAACGAAAATTCATGAGCCAGCACAGTCAATGGGTGCCACCTAATCTGGCCGGTAGATGATTGGACAAAGTGAGACCTTTGTCAATAAGAAATTTTTAGGATTCATCACTTTCGCTTTTGACCCATTCCATCTTTAGAAACGTGACAATTTAATCCAACCCATTTTTCCAATGTTCCCACTCTAGGAAAGGTCAGCCTTTCTATGCAATTCCTAATAAAATATTAGCCTTGCATTTCCAGCAATTATTTAAAAAAAAAAAAAAAAAAAAAAAAAACCGAGACACTTTGAAAATCTCTCCTTGATCACTTCCTATGCTCCAACTAATGTATCTTTGGTCTTTAGCATTTGTTGGGTATGAACATTTGACTCCCACCTTGTCTAAAAGTTAAATTTTAAGAAGTTGTCCCCTTCAATCACACTCCCCTCTATTACTAATTAGATTTCTGGGTATCATAATCACTGAATTCAGTAACGTTAAGGCAACGTTCTCAATCTAAAGTCAACAATCTAATCAAGCTTTCTTACACAAAGTCAAACAATGAATTGCCCGTGGGTCTACTCTCGCGTAGAAGCTCCAAATTACTACAATTACAAGGAAAACCTTCACGCAAGAAAGATGGGTTATAAAGTTATCTATATTATTAAAATACATTCTTCGTATTTAATAGTTCTTTGAGATTTGGTGTGATTGACATTAGTTTGATTCAATGAAGTACCTACCATTTATAATAATTTGGTGAGAGAAGCAGTCCAGCTTCAATTGAACGTCAATTGTCCTGCTAAAAGGAAATAACTTCTTCTTTTTTTATTCAATCGCGTGTAAGAGGTTCGGCAATCCCGCGAACTTTCAAAAATGCTCCTCCAAGAATAGGATTCTCAATAATGGTCCAATCGCATGTAAGGGGTTTGGTCCAGTTTTGGTCCGATTAAAGCTAGAGATCCGGTTTAAATCTCACAAATTGCATGCAAAGTGCTTTGAATTAGGATCATGAGATTTATAAAGTTTTTTAATGGGCCAACAAGTACCCGGGCGTCTATGCGGGTGCTCCTTGAACATTAAGGTATGTTCATCGATAAACCACAAGTGACACCTGTCCTATATTTATGGGCTAATCCTAATTACACTCTCACTATAAAAAATAAAAAAAAAACTCTGAAGCTAGTAAATGGAGCAAGGACAAACATCCTTAAATTCTAAAGAAATCGAATAACTAATTTCTGATTCGAAACTAACCCGGCAGATATCGATGAGCTTTTGTCTTGTATCAATCGTCCGTGCAATAAAAATCAATTGCATTTGTAATTAAATGAACTTTGAATTGCTTTGGCTTGGTCTATACAAGGTTCAAAGCAATTATTTAGTTTGATTCAATCTAGAAGAAAGTGATCAAATGATTTTGTTCGTGTTTTGAATTTCCATAATTTTCAAAGTTCACACACTGAGCAATTTAGTTTTTTTTTTTTTTAATATATTATATATTGGGGTTTCGGGACTCTTTGAGCTTTAGACTAATACTCAATACTCCCGCCCCACACATATCAAGTAATTTCCAAAGACACGTGCTCTTGGGTGGCTCAAGTAATTCAACCAGGGATGTTCTTAGATAAAGAGCTAGCTAATGTGGATCAACCTCCACGTGACTTTAATGTGTTTTGTCTAATACACGAGTCAGTGTCACAAAATGTCACTTATCTTGAAAAAAATTATATGTGATGATCGTGATATGAGCGAAACGCCAGAAATAGTTTGATGTGCACCGAATTACAACCATGCATCGCCCAAGGATTTGAGCTAGCTTTCCGATGAGGTACATTCACGTGAACGGCTTGGTCAGACACGACTGCGACCCATGCTCGTGGTCCATCGAAAAGACCTAAACCTTCTTCGACACATAGGTTGTGTCCATTTGATTCTAGTATGATAGATATCGTTTTGCGCATGTCGCCCTCGTTCGCAAAAAAGTGCCTTTAAAATGAGAGATGCGAGAGTGATGGAATTCATTTGGTTTCCTCTAAAGTCATAGTCAGGTAGTATCACTTTCTTGTCCAAATTTTCCCTTGCATTTACATGGACATGAACACATAACACCTTCCCAGCTGAAACCTAATCAAACCAGTCAACTCAATGACTCTTTCGAAGTCACAGTGAACTGATTAAGATATTTTGCCTAAATTGGTTGGACTTCCGTTTCCAAGTACACCGACAGTAATTGCAAAAAAAAAAAAAAATTGCTATATTATAAGGAAAGATTATGGTAGGTTATATGTCTTTGTATAAACATTGAAAAAATTATCTAAAAAATCTTTAAAATATTGCATTTTTATCAATTCGGTCATAAACGTTTTGATTGTGCCAATTGAATCATTAACATTTTCACATTTTGTCGATTGAATTCATTCGACTAATTTTGATCGGAAATCGCTGATGTGGACGTCGGTTGTACTATGTGGCATGGTTGGTAAGAAGACCAGCATTGATGTGGATTATTTTTAATAATTTTTTTCCTTCTTCTTGTAGAAGTTCACCCTCGCCAAGCGAGCGAGGTTGACCTCACTAGTGGCCAGCGAGGTCAAGCCTCGTCCAATGACGGTGAGGGCGAGCCTCCCCTAGCCACAGCAACGTCAAGATCTCTCCGGCCCTTGCCTTTGGCTAATTGTTGACCATCGCTGAGGCCTAGTGACTGGTTAGAGGAAGAAGGAAAGGAAAAACAGAAAGAAAAAAAGGAAAAGAAGAATAAATAAAATAAATAAAAATTCAAAAAAATATTTCAATATTATTATAAATTGTCCATGTCAGCGGGACTACACCACGTAGGACGGTCAATATCCACGTCGACGATTTCAAGGCAATTTGGCCGAACGGACTCAATTAGAAAAATGTGAGAATGTCTATGACTTAAGGTTTAGCTCTGAATTGGTAAAAATGTAATAGATTTAAGATTTCTTGAAGAATTTTCTCTTTAAACCTTTCATGCAAGTGTTTTTGTTTTCTATATTTCGATTTCCATTTTTGAAAGGATCGAATATTTGGAAATTGAAATCCATTCTTTCCATATTTAATATATCAATATAAACCTTCCGTGCAAGTAAATGTGTTTTCTTTATATATATTTCAATTTCCATTTTTGAAAGCACCGAATATTTGGAAATTAAAATCCATTCTTTACATATTTACTACATTGATATAAACCTTCCATGCAAGTGTATGAGTTTTCTTTATATATTTCAATTTCCATTTTTGAAAGGATCCTATATTTGGAAATTAAAATCCATTCTTTCCATATTACCTTTTCCAGTTTCCTTTCTTAATTCGATTCCATCTTCTCATCAGTTAGCACAGGATTGACCAAGTAAGATTTGAAAACAAAGGGAACCAAGAAGATACAAAGAAAACAAGAATCTCACAGAAATATGTGAACAAAGCCTTCGTCTCATAAAAAGTGTAAGACGAGATGTCTTTAGCTTTATAGCAAAGCATACACACAAGATTATAGACTTCCCTTGGAGTTAGAGTTGAGGCGCTAAAATGATCTTTAACCTCTAGTTGACTAAGGATTCTAAAGTAACCCTAGAAAGAATTACTGTGGACATATTTACAAAGTTCATCATTTGACATTGAACTTAGTGGGTTACAATCAATAGGATCATGCGTGGAAGCAGCTGGCATGACAAACGTGTGGTTTTCTATTTACATATATCTTTCTTATGACCTGATGATACAGGCATATATGGTAAAAGTTTTTGGAATTTTCACCTGTGCCAAGCTTGTTTTTACTTGAATCGATCGAGGAAGACTTGGTAAGGTACGCAGTTCTCATGTCAAGCAAAGATATAACTTATTTTATGATGACAGAAGGCTCTTGCAAGCAAGCAAGCATATCTTCCTAAGTCCCTACTTATAGAATGCAACGCCTCTCTCTCTCTCTCTCTCTCTCTCTCTCTCTCTCTCTCATGCATTAACAAATTCACCAACACACCTCCCTTTCAAGAACCTCTCTCTCTCCTTCTCTTTTCAAGGAAATCTCTTGACCCGTTTATAAATACCAACTCATCATCGTCTCAGCTCCACATCATACCATCATCATTGTCTTTCCTTCTTCTTCTTCTTCTTCTTCTTCTTCAGTCATGGTGGTTCTATCTCCAGGAGCGATCGACCACTTTGCCCTCATCAAGACGTGCAGGCCGAGCGGCGCCGTCTTCGATGGGGTCCCTGTCGTTGACCTGTTGAGGCCCGACGCCGCCGCCGTTGTGGTCCGGGCGTGCGAGGAGTTCGGGTTCTTCAAGGTGGTCAACCATGGGGTCTCGCTGGAGGTCATAAATAGGTTGGAGGACGAGGCGGTGAAATTCTTCGGCTTGCCGCAGTCCGAGAAGGACAAGGCCAGTCCTCCTGACCCTTTCGGCTACGGGAACAAGCGGATTGGCTGGAACGGCGACGTCGGCTGGATCGAATACCTCCTCCTACACAGCAACTCTAGTGAGGATGACAAGAAACTGTCTCCCTCCTTTTCTCAGGGAAACCAGGAATTTTTCCGGTAATTATATAAATTTTCTCTTCTAACATAAGCGTACATCAATTTTCATCATATTTTCAATTTCCACATGCACTAGTTTCTCAACAATTCATTGTTAAATAGCTTATTTTTTTGGCAAAATCCTTTTTTCTCTCCGTTATCAAAGAAATTTTCTGTAGTTCATGTACTCAAAAGTATTCATGTTTCGTCATATTTTTGGATTTATTTCCTTATTCTCATTTCAATTCAAATACGAAAGATAGATATTCATATTATTCGGTTCTAAAGTTTTCTCTCATTTCTATTTTTCATTTATCTTTCGTTTTTCGCTGTCATTAATGCAAGCGCATGAGTTAGCACAATCTGATACACCTACCTTTTAAGGTACGCAAATCCACACTTCGTTCACTGACCAAAAAAAAAAAAAAAAAAAAAAAATCCACATTTCGTTCCATTAATTTCAATATTCGAAAAGTTAATGGGTGTCAACTTCAACGATACCAAATTAAACACCCGCCTGTTTATTTAATCAACGAGCTCTAATCAATCAATTAATGTCTCTTTTCTTGGTGACAATTTTTTTTTTTAAACGTCTAGATGTGCAGTGGAGGATTACGTGAGAGCAGTGAAGGAGGTGGCGTTCCGAGTGGCGGAATTGATGGCCGATGGGCTCGAGATCAAGCCGAGGGACGTGTTGAGCAGCATGTTGAGGAGCGAGGCGAGCGACTCGTGCTTCAGGCTGAACCATTACCCGCCATGCCCGGATCTGCAGGCGCTGAGCCCGAGCCAGAGTAGCCACAACCTGATCGGGTTCGGGGAGCACACGGATCCGCAGATAATTTCTATCCTGAGATCCAACAATACGTCGGGCTTCCAGATATGCCTCCGGGACGGGGCTTGGGTCTCTGTCCCACCCGATCACTCCTCCTTTTTCATCAATGTTGGTGATTCTTTGCAGGTACTCTTTTGATTTTCCTAGTCGAGTTTTCTCCTGTTACCCCTTTGTAAACTTCTTGAGGTTTTTATGGTAGAATTACGCCATGATCCTTTCGTAAATACATACACTTTGGCACCCATTCTCATTGGTAAGTCGATCGGGCTGTATGTACACGTGAATCGTATGATATGCGAGGTTTATAAGAGAAATGAAGCACATGAGTAGGTACCACAATCTAGACATTGGGCATGAGTTCTGATATCATGTCGGAATATCACTGTCTTGCAAGTTGGAAAGAAAGTATATAATCATGACCTATGTCCTAGTTAGGGCCACTTACTGGCATACAAATCATGTGATTCATGCTCTTTACGCTTTGGCATTGATTTCTTTTACTCGAGATGTGGAACATTAGATCCCTCGTCTTGCGAAGTTATGCAATGAATCGAGTTCATATACAATGTTGAGTCTGGACACGTGGGGCCCTATATAGGATCGGTCGATTTCAAGGGTCAAAGATTCAAACTATGTACATGTAACACTCGATTGATAATTTCTTTGTCTCTCTCACTCTCTTTCACTCGGGTCAATCTTCCAAGTAGGCAACGTTTGTTACTGCCCTTACATTTTAATATTTGACAAGATCTTGTTTGGTGCGTGTCTGTGTCCGTGGGTTCCCATTGATTTCAGGTATTGACCAATGGAAGGTTCAGGAGTGTGAAGCACAGGGTGCTGGCTGGCCATGGCAAATCAAGGATCTCAATGATATACTTTGGGGGGCCAGCTTTAGATGAAAAGATAGCACCTTTGCCCTCCCTGGTGGCTGAGGGGGAGAGCAGCTTGTACAGGGAGTTCACATGGTCTGAATACAAGGGATCTTCTTACAAAACTAGGCTGACTGCTTACAGGCTTGGGCTCTTTGAAAAACCAAGGGTCCAGTGATTACTTTTCTTCTTGTTCAAGATTCAAGAAAACAAAACAAAAGATTAACCCCATTGGAGCAAAATCATATACTAGGGTTTTTTCTTCTTCTTGAAGCTTTTCAACTAGCCGCAGATTGGAAGCCAAACAGGGGGTTTGACTGGTCCTTTCTTGATTAGTTTCTTTTTTTTGCCAACCTTTTTCCTCATTAACTAGTGTTTTGCTCATTTCCCCTTTGCCCAAATAATGATATGAGGACATGATGTAATTTCATCACCTGAACTGAATTGTTCCTTTTACACCCTCTCACCGTGGGCCTAGCATATGCAGGAACTCAGATTCATTAAATGATAGGGAAGTCCTTAACTCAAGAATGTAAGCTGTTGACTGGTGGAGGGCACATGTGTCTGATTGTATATTGGTCGAGGGGGCAGTAGTATCTGGACCGAATTGATAGGAAACTAGAAATTTGACAAGTTCGAAAATGACATGAATTGACGTGAGCTTAATGTACGTTATTTTTTCTAGAGTTATACCTAATTATATTACAGAAATCTTAAAGGTGAACATGTCTGCGGGTATAGAAACAGAAACAGTTAATTCGATCATGACGATTGATGCTTGCGATAATCTTAAATGGGATACTTTTAAATTCAAATGTGCTTCATTTTGTAACATGTAGCTACCGAAAGAGTTCATTAACATATTTCATTAGACAATAGTGTTATCTCAATGTACAAGATACTTTCACCGAAGGCAGAGCTGGCAATTGCTTTTAGCTGTCATTTTCGAATTGTACCAATACTTTTGATACGTCAACGTTTTCCTTCCCACAAAATCTTGGGTTTCTCTTGCTTCCCCCACATCCTCTCTCTAGATTTCTAAATCTTGAAAGTGAAATGGGCTGCTTTCTTTCCTTTTCCTTTTGAAATATGTGGCAGCTGAAAGTGTGGTCACAATTATTGGCCGAGCCATCCAAGATCCATCTGCACCATTACTCCATAAATCGAGTCTATATTCAGGCTGCGAATCTCTGAATTTTATGTTAAGAAGATTTTGTGCGAGAGTCACCTGATTCGAACGAAAGCTCTGACCGATAGCCTTTCGACATACCACGACACCCGTTAAGATTTTACAGTGGCTTGATAACTACCCGCTTTGATCTTGAATTAGGGTAAAGAAAAACACCGTTCGAGAAGAAGCTGCTATTTCATGTGGTCTGTAGAAATTGGAAGCACATTTTCCTGCCCATCGATCTCGACGAAACCTCAACATCTCAAGCCGCGTCCACATTTCAACATTGCCATCAAGCTGTCCTCTTGCTTCACTTCATTGTTAAAGAAAGATCAATATAATATTTCTCAAGCGGTGCATTAATTAATTGGATAAAAAATGAATAATTTTATCAATCAATGGAAAACGGATTCATTATCGACATATCTAAATATTTTCATGAAAGACAATAGTACTTTTTGTTCATTCATATTGTAGGTGATCCAAGTGATCATTTTTGCATAAAATATTTTTCAAATCATTCATTTTCATAAAATAAACATAGTCTAGGTTGCAAAGGACTTATCTATAGTTAATTAATCATATGTGATTTCACTTGCTAAAGGGAAAAAAGAGCTCGAGCTTCACCTCCAATTTTTTTTTTGCTGGAAAATAGAAAAGGCGTAGCGGCCCAAATTAATATTTTTCTTATTTTAAATTCCATATGCAATAGTGTCAATAATTTCAATTTTTGGTGCGATAATTGCGTACTATGAACAATATTTACAGAAAAGAGGCAGCTCACCCGCTTTTATTGGGGACCTAAGTGAATTGACCAAGTCTAATCGCGAATTCAATTGCCAAGAAACAGGACGTGTAGCAGCAATAGTCACGTGATCACTAGTCAAGTCTGTCTATAACGTACGACCATCCTCAGCTTTTAGAGCATATCTTTTTAAGATCTCCCGTTTCTTTTTGTACCGGAAATGAAACATGCATCGAGAGCCCCAATCGACCGAACAGAATTGCACCAGAGGATGAAGGGATCATTGCGACCTATCGAGGAAGATCGAGTGTACCCTAAATCGATATTCGATGACCCCATGGGGGGAAAGTTTTCATTTCAATTACTCTAGACGGTGGTGCGTTTTTATAGTCGTTTGCAAAGAAATGTCTTGAATGAAGATATGTAGATGTGTTGGTATTAGAGTATCTCCCTTATCATTGAAATCAAGAATTCAAATCCTCGCAATTGCTAATACGTTGTAAGTGGAGGGCCATAGTATTAGAGTCATAACTAATCTTTCCCGAGATATAATCATCGCTATTAGGTGTTCCATGCGTTGTAGGGCCTTATGACCCCGTAAGGGGCTCAGGCGGATTCCTCAATTACAAAAAAAAAAAGTCTTGAATGAAGATCATTGAAAACAGAAGTAACTTGTTCTTGTTTTATTTGATTTTCCACATGGCAAGAATAAGTACTAAGGAAAATACCCTTAAGACAATCTTGCAAATTTCTTTTACCGGTTTACCATATGCAAGCTGTCGGTTGATAATTACAATCGGCTTTAGTGAATATCTTTAAATCTTGAGAAAAAAACCGATTAATGTAACTTTGGCAAAAAAATAACTTATTAAATTTTCATGTTCACTTCTTTTTTCTTGGCCAAAGTATAATCTTCACTTCAACGATGCATTAGTAAAAGCAATAAGTTCATATCGGACATCATCACCCTTCTTTTGTCCTTGAAATGTTATCCGTCGATATGTTGAGATCTTGCACTATGGAACTGGTGAGCGACCAAATTGTCTCATCCCATTGTTGACACCCAGAATAAAGTTTGTATGGCACAAACACGATAGCAGCATATGAGACGGACCTGGATAGTAATGTATATAGTGCATGAGTATTAATACAAATGTGCCAACTTATTGGCGAGTATGGGAATCAATATATGTCGATTGACAATGATATCTATTGACGCCACGTCTCTAGTTGTCGAAATATGACAAGGAACCATAGGTAATTGCTAATATAAATATAACCAATATTTATTAAAATAATATTAATGAGTTGCTTTGGAATTTGAGATCCATGAGACCAAAGACATAAATTTTGGATGGAATAGTTACCGCCCGAAGACCAAGTTGTCTGATAAATTAGTTGAGATAAGACACACATTTTTGGGGGGAACGGTTATCGCTTAAAAACAAAGTTGTGTGGTGAATCAGTTGAGACCAGAGACATATATTTGATGAGAGTAGTTATTGCCTAGAAGCAAGATCATGGAATATATATCAATTACAAGAAATCACGTCATGGAGCAGTTTGTGAAATATGGAGGTAACTGGTAGAAATTAATTGGGGAAATTACGACTACCAAGAGCTATCAAAAAGCTATTACCATAAGCCGTTAATCTATGTGGAGAGATCGACCAAATGTTTTTGTTATAGTAAGGTAGAAAATGCACTCATTATATCATTGAAAATTCAAACATTTTGAGGGTGCATTAGACAAAACTTTGCAAAATAGCGTTAGGCCTATAAAGCCCTTGAATAAAAGATCTAATGTGTACGAAAATAATTTCAAAGGGATAATTGTCCAAAAAATTCTAAACTTATTGTACGGTGACTAATCATATTATTAACATTTTAATTTGGAAAATTTAATTTTAAACCTTTAGATGATTTATCAATATAATTATTCCAACCAACTTTGATTGGAAATCAATGATGTGAATGCCAGCCATTCCATGGACGCGAACAATGTTGGCATGAACAATTGTTGCCATTTTATTTTTTATATATATGATCTGAACTTTTTTAACAAATTTATTAATTCTTTCATTTCTTTTTTTCTCATCGTTCTTCTTCTCAAAAGGATCGATAGGGGTTGTTGGGGCCTTGACAATGGCCGGTCGAGGGTCGCGACTCCCTTACCTTGCTAGATTTGTGCAAAGCCAGGACTATCTCAGCTCTAACCGGCTGTTTCATTCAAATCTCGGTAATATTCAAACGAAATTTCATTTCTCATCACATGAACTCGCGATCGATCAATTGTACTCAGCCCATCACATATGACAAGCACATCAATCAATGAAAGTTAACCTCACTTGGTCAACACCTAGGATTGACCTCTCAGTTTGCCCGCAGCAACCTTCATCATTCCCCGTACTAATGCCCTTCTTTATCTTCAGAAGGCCGAAGTCCGTAGAGAAAGAGAGAGAGAGAGAGAGAGGCGGTGGCAGAGGCGCAGGGGGCGATGGCAGGAGGCGGTGGCAGGCGGTCCCTGCCACCACCATGATCCCATTTGGGGTTGTGCAACCCTGGCATTGGCATGGTTGGGGGTCAGGGGACCTTAGTTGAGAACTAATCTCGCCTACGTCACTAACAACCTTAGGTGAGCCAAAGGCATTTCTGGGTGTCCTGTGACCTCACCATTTCGTTACCTCGAGTCCTGGAACTTGAGCTTTGACATGGCTGGAGTTGCGTGACCTCGGCATCGACGTGTCTGGGGTTGTCTACCGTCCTCGATGAGGCAAGCCCATTCTAGTTTTCACTTTGAAAGTTGCTTTACAAAGTGTTTCAGATGTAGATCCCTTAACATTATTTGCCTTTGGGTAATAATACTTTGAATGAATGTTCCTTTTGTCAATCTATATCTCTAAAATTAACACAGTTCCCCTTCTAGGAGGAGAGTAGAAGCTCGAGGAAGAGTATGTCCCGAATAAACTCACCTTGAAAACCCTTACTCCATAGTATCTTTTTTCTCACAATAATTATTGAAAAAGCTTTTCCCATTGGCAAACTCTCTTTACAACTATCTAAAGTTATCATTGAGTTTCACATTATGTAAAAGTCGAAATTAAGTTTAAAATGGCGTTGTTGAAAAAGTTACCCATATTTTTATATGCTAACTTAAAGTCAACCGAATTTCTAGATTGAATCCATATTTCTAAGGATGCGACCCAAGCCTTGGCATTATTTTTATTGGACACTTGGAGTTACGGTTGAACTTCTAGTCATGTGTGGCTGGAGCCACCATGTGAAGCGCAAGGGTTCCTACACGACGATGCAATGACGCTGAGTTTGAAGGGTTGCTAGAAGACTATCCGAAAATATCCGATTTGATTCGAATCGCCAACTTAATTTGGGTAATCCTAGCATAGGTCGTTCCTTTTCTTCATCACACAAGACACCTAAGTGAATGTGAACTCATCTGAGGACGACGAGCCACCTGCCATTCCTTCGGAAAAAGAAAAAAGAAGTGAGGCCAGTAGGTCTTATGAGTTAGTTTCGCGTTGGGCGTAGCGTTGTGGTACAACCTAGTTTTTCGCCTACGAGAAAAGTCACTTCGACGACGGGACGAAAGCCAAGGTCCCACCCAGCGCCGCAGTCATTTCGGCTTTACTTTTAGGGAACACGAAGCAGAGCAGGAGCACCTTCGATGGGATTCTGTACGGGTGCGTTCTCTGTCAAGATGGGAAACACGTTGCAGTACGCTTTACCATATTTGGAAAACAATCTGTGGTTGCTCTGCTTTTTCTGTTCCCCCCACAAATAATATCGAACTTCCAAAAATCTCACTCCCATCGCCAAGATCCAGGACTAATCAAGCTCCATGGAAAGAGGGATCTTCTCCTCATATCTAACCTACCTTGAGCTAAATTATTACCACGGTAAGCCCAATTGCCTCGTTTTCAGAGCGGGTTTCCTTTATTTTTCTCTTTTGAGTGGTTTCTTTATTTATGAAAAGAAATTTTCATTTTCATTCATTATCAAAGCTATATATGAAAGGATTTATAGGAAATCTTAAAAAGTCATCATAACAAGACAAAATTCGAGAGCTCCAAAACAAATCAAAAACAAAAAATCAAGACATATCATCAGTGTGATTGGTAGAGAGAGCCAGACATTTGCCATTCAAGAATAGATTCGTGATCGTATTCAAATGAAAGAATTGACAGTCGATTATCAAATCATACATAATGAATAGTGATGAGCACGTGTTGGAATCTCCATATGTAATTACGGCTTTACTTTTCGACAATGTGAGCCTAGGTTGACATTCCCAACACCATCACTATACGGAGACAATATAAACATATTAAACAAGTTTAGATCTCACACCTATGAGAGCAAGTCTTTTAGCAAATGCAAGACACCAAAGCTTTTAACAAAAACACGCTGAACAAGTACAAATTTAACACCGGAGTTTCTATGAATACCATAGAAATTTGAGGTAGCTTTGATTTTGCTATTGCCCCCATAAATGATATCAAACTTTCAAAAATTTTGCTCCCATCGCCAAGGTCCAAGATCAAGCTCAGCGGGAAGAGGAATCTTCTCCTCATGTCTAACCTAGCTCACGCGAAATCATGACCACAGGAAGCCCAATTCCCTCTTTTGAGAGCCAGTTCCTCTATTTTTCTCTTTTGTGTAGTTATTTTTTAATTTTATCAATTCATTCATTATGAATATGATATGTAAGGATGTATATGAAATCTTGAAAGTCATCATAACAAGACAAACTCGTAGAGCTCCAAAACAAACCAAAAATCATAAGTCAAGATATGTCATCAAAGTATGATTGGTAGAGAGAATCACACACTCATTCTTCAAGAACAAATCCACGACTACATTCAAGCAAAGGGATTAGAGGCAGATCACCATATCATACATCATGATTAGCGATGAGCATGCGTCGAAATTTCCATATATAGTTATGATTTTGCCTTTTGGCAGTGTGCGCCTAGGTTCGGCATTCTCAATATCATCATTATATGGAGACAATATAAACATGTTGAACAAGTTCAAAGCTTTGAAAAAAAAAATGCTGAAAGGAGCACATATTCGAACATTATTAAAATTGGATGCGATATACTTATTCATCATAACTTCGAAATTAGATCAGAGAGAAAAGCTCCCTAATCTAATATTGGGAGAGCAAAACTCCTAGATCTAAAATTAGATTGGAAGAATAAAGGAAGAAATAGATGGAAATAAAAGGAAAAGGAACTAGGGAGGGGCCCTCCCTATCATAAGTTAAAGAGACGATGAAAGGTTGAAACTCAGAGAGGGAGAGGGTGGGAAGTAGGGGAAGAGAAAACGAGAGCGGAGAGATACTCTTTTGTTCATTTAAGAAGCTACAATCTTCACTTTTAGCTTAATTTCTTTAGAAAATATGGGCCCTAAAACACGTAAAATCCCTCTAGATTCTCCTCAAAAGGGATCTTCTCTCGAGAAATTGTTTCTTACAAAGCAATAACTAGAAGTCCATCTTGTATATTTTATAAAGTTTTTACGTAGTACAAGCTTATAACTCTTTGTATTGGAAGTACGACATATGTTAAATGTTGATTTCAGTTGTCATACTGTCGTATGCACAAGACTTAACTTTTGCAATATATGTACCATGACCAGAATCTGTCATATTTCCAGTGAAATGTTATTTGATGACCACATGACAATAACTCAATATTTAGAGAATTGGTCACACGTTAGTCATTTTGGAATCGTGATGCAAAATTGTTTGGGATTAGTTCAAAGTGCGTGAATTGCAAGGAAATGGATGATTTCATTGTGTGATTAAAAGAAAAGTTTCAACGATCAGACAACAAAATCCAAAAAAAATTAATTAACTCCCATGAAATTTGTGGTAATGATCCATTACGATGAAGACTACGCCCAGTTGCCGAGTAAGATTGCTTAAATAAGGTGTTGTCCCCGGCAAACTTTTAAGATATTGAAGTAGGCAAAAATGAAACAAATTGCGTAACGAAAGGAGAGGTGCTTTGCGTTATGAATGTGAATTTGAAATTAACTTAAAGAAGACGCTTTAATTGTAACTACATGGTTTAAGTGTTGAATTTGAATGCTTATGCAAGAGCATTGCGTTAATGGGCGACATCCAAGAAAAATGCTTTTAAATAAATCAAAGGACAAAATCACTATGAAATGGGCGAAACCAGACAATATATCAACAGAATTGAACTCGGATATCATGATATGATACTTGAGAAAGATCCTCTTTACTGGGTGTGCGGCTTGACAAACGAACCACGCCAAAGTTGGTGATATTTGGCCCTGTTTGGTTCGGCTTTTCAAATGGGCTTTCGAGTCCGAAAGCCCCTTGGCCAAATGCAAACGCGTTTGGTTCGGTTTTTTGGGTGACTTTGGCAAGATGCAATTGCATCTCCAAGTGGCTCTAAGGGCCCTTAGCCCAAAGCAGGTTCGGAAGTACTTTGGCAAGTTGCATTTCGGGAACGCAAGTTCGGAGTTACTGTTCATCTTCTCCGAGAGGCCGATGATCGCCGGCCAAGGGGTCGCATGCCGGCGATCGCCGCCTGAGGGTCGCCCAAGTCGGGCGACCGTCGTCGGGGCGACCTCGGGCCATCGGTCGAATCACGCGAGGGCGGTCGCCCGAGGTCGCACGACCTTAGGCGCGGTCACCGAGGTCGGGCGACCCCATGCGACGGCCTCTTGAGGTCGCGCGGGTTCGCCCGTGTCACGCGAACCCGGGCGACCGTCGCCCGACCCTAGGCGACCAAGCGACGGCCGCCGAGGCCGCGCGACCCCGGGCGCCGCCGCCCGAGGTCGTGTCGCCTAGGGTCGCGCGGCCTCGGGCGGCCGTTGCACGGGGTTGCCCGACCCGGGCGACAATTCGGGGCCGAGATCAGGCCATCCGGCCGTCGGATCTGGCCCTCCCTCCAACCGCCATCGGATCCGGTGGTCCGGCCATCGGATCCGGGCCGGACTTCAAAAAAAAAAATTACAAATTTTTTTTTTAATTTAATAAAAGTCATTTACACATGCAAATTTCACCAAACGGTATTTTGGCCAAAGTTGTATCTCAATGCAAATTTTACCAAACGATATTTGCATTTCGGAAAACCCCCTTCACCCAAAGGTATTTGCATTTTTGCAAATGCATTCCCCAAAAGCCGAACCAAACTGGCTCATTGTGGCAATCTAATCTGAGAAGGGTAGAAAGTAATAGTCCAGGCTAGAGTTCTCAAACAAGGTACGGCTCCTGGCTGGACTTTCGCAGGCAAGGGGCCAAGACTGAATGAAATTGGGCATCGAAATGCGGGAGAGTAACGGGAACTCCAATTTTTAATAGGCTTAGGTACCATGAGGCTTAGTATTGGATCGGTCTAAATGGACAATTAACCCAACGTGCTGCATGAGCTATGCCTCCAGGAGTGCTCAAGTGTTAACTATTTGGGAGTGGGTCTTATTTGGGAATCGCTTTGCTAAGTCTTTATCACACGAGATGAGACTTGAAGGGTCACAAACTCCTTACTTAAAGCATAAACATCTTTGTCATGTTGACCTATTTCTCCCATCAATATTGTCTCTATTAGGTGTGTGATTTGATCCATTTTCGCCACCTTTGCCATCTTAGAAGCTTGTCAGGAGCTGGGCCTTTTCTCTAAGCCCTTTCATCTTGGGATCATTACATTCCCTCATGAGACCGGCTTGGGGCTTTCAATTCACCTCAAACCACATATGTACTAACAAATACAACGACGCTTTAATTGACGATGCTTCTAACACGCAAGTCTTATATTGCATTGGAGAGACCTTGTAAGGTGATACTCAAGCTCAAATAGTCACCATGTCACCATTTGAATATTCGCCATTGAAGAGAGCTTGGCCTATGTGATTGTGCCACATTTAGCCATTTATCTTTGTTTTTGGATATAATAAGTCACTTATCGATGGGGATAGGTATATGGTGGATTGCAATTTTCAGGGAAGATTATAGTATTAGCCCTAACATTTGTGTCAATTCGGTACTTGAGTCCTAAGATATTTCATTCATGCATCTAATTAAGTCTTGAGAACTTATTGTGGCCCTCCATATTACTCTTTTCATTAGCACCGTCAATTTTTTATGCATGGAAAAGTTTGTGATGTTTATTTTAAACTTTTTTATAAAACTATTGCCCAAGTGACACTTGATATTAGTCGAAGCAAGAAGGGGGGCCAGTGCCATTGCCCCCTTTGTTGCCGACGTGGGTGGGGCGACCCTTGCCGGGGTCGCTTTCTTTCTTGTTATTGAATTCGAAAAAGGGCTGTGGTCATCCTGAAGACACCAAGGTGGTCCATGACATTGTGGTGTGGGGCTAAATGGGTTGGCCCATGTATGACCAAGAAACCACATAATAATTGCGACAATGACTTGGGCCGACGTCTAGACCAGAGCAATCAGTTTTTGCACGGCAAATTGGCATTGGCAATGACATGATATGATTGCGACCAACCACGATCATGACGTGGATACATTGCGACGGTCCTTTTAAGGGGTCCAATCTGTCGTTCTTTCTGCTACCATGGTAAGGGAGAATTTAAATGCTTTGCCGGATCTTCATGTAAAGGTGATTGGTTCTAGGATTCTCAACCCTTGAAATCGAATTGAGAACCAACCCCGTTCACTTGAGAATTGAACCGGACTGATTTCCCGCTTGGATTGGAACCGTGTTCATACATACTTTGCACATCTTCCTTATTATGAAAAACTACTCATGATTACAATTTGGACATTCAAATGGAAATTGAAAAGTTGACAATATGTTAACGGTCTAAAATTTGGACCGTATTGTTATTGGATTTGATCTAATCATAAAAACAACGGCATTTCAAAATTACTTTTTACTCCACATATAAAGTCAAATACAATCCAAAGCCTGCAATGGTGGGGCGATGGCGCTGCCCCTTCTGATCCCCGTCACCTCCCCCTCTCTCTACATTCAATTGTTTATTTGTTTTTTATTCCTCTTCACCTTTTGACTTTTAAAGTTGTGGGCTTTGCTCTGATGCGGCCCAAACTTGGCACCATATATTCTAAAAAATATATAAATAAATATCACGACGACATTTTCTATCACTCAAATTGGAGTAAAGTCCTTAGCTGTAATCATTGGACAAATTTAAGAACTTAATTATACGACTTTAAAATTTTAAGACCAAATTGCACTTTCATATTAAATTTTAAGATCTTTTTTACACTTTTCCATAAAAGAGAGAGAGAGAGCAATGAAGAGCGTGAGGATAGCCAGCTATCATAATAACATTCAATTATATTATAGCAAAGCACTTTTTCAAGGGTTGTTAGACAAAATTTGAGTGACATTTTGAAAAGTAATCTA
Organism: Eucalyptus sp. ANBG9806169; assembly: GCA_014182395.1. NCBI lineage: Eukaryota > Viridiplantae > Streptophyta > Magnoliopsida > Myrtales > Myrtaceae > Eucalyptus > Eucalyptus sp. ANBG9806169. The sequence continues at coordinate 2,817,609 of CM024576.1, read as the reverse complement.
TTTTCTTTTTGATTGATAGTAAAGACAAACTAAAATTACGGGAAATATCGTTGCAAAAGTCTTACATGATTTGTCCAACATGTAATCAAGTCTTAAAAGTTTGAAAACGTATAATCAAGTCTTAAATGTTCTGAAATTTAGCGCAACCAAGCCCTTCGAGTAACCATTCATCCAATTTTCCTAATGCGGGGACAGAAAAGCTAGTGTGGCATTTATTAAATACTTTTTGAGCACATGTGGTACTAATGTAATGGTAAGTGGGCGTCGGTGTTGCTTCAGAAAATAAGCTCTAAAGTCAAAAAAAAAAAAATGGGGAAATTGAGCGGGGTCATTGGATCGCCCTCGAAACCAAAAGGCACAGTCCGCTAATGACGTGGAGAAGCCAATTAATAAGAAGATAATCTCAAAATTCATAAGCAAAAGTTGTTTAAGATACATATCAAGTGCACAATCACACCAGGGATAAGTAATATTTGCACCGGGCATAGATGGGCTTCATTTGTTGAGCCCATGCTGGTTCTAAAGCCCAAGTCCAATTACAAAAAAAAAAAAAAAAAAAAAAAAAAAAAAGGACAAGGAAAGGAAGATGTTCCAAGCCCTAAATTATATCTTTCTGAGAGAACTAGATTGATCGGATGTTGGAAACAATACTAATCTCGCCTGCCCTTTTGGAATCGCCTGTGTTGAAAACTCATTACAGCACGGTCCTCAAGAAGGCTGTTCCCCCACGTGAATCGTCCTGCGAAATCAAGGGTTTGATTCCCCTTGGTCTGGCTATTTTGAGGGACACCAAATTGTCTTTCATGGTTCTAACACATCACTCACCTGCGATTTGTCCAATTTCTTGTTTTCGCCACTTTCTGTCGTGATCCTGTGTTCCCTTGATTAGATTAATGTCCTTTTTGACAGATCCCGAAGAGGGAATCTTGGAAAGAATCGGAGTAACGTGCACAAATGAGTTTGTGTGTGTATGTTTTTGATTGACACAATGCATTGGGTTGCTTGATCCAAAGGGTGGGAGAAGTAAATTTGAATTAAAAATCTATAATTCAAGATCACACAACTATGAAAAACTTTTTGATAAATCATTTAAAACCTGAAATCTTCTAAAATTGGGCGAATGAGAAACGATGGCGCGTTTGGTAACGATTCGTTTCCAAAAATAATTTATGATCGAAATAATTATTTTTTATTCGTTAGGAACAATTTCTAAGTATTTTAAGCCGTTTAGAATCGTCCAAAATTTCGATTACGAAATAGAATTGTGTTTGGTACCGTGCTCAAAATTTCTACTCCAAATTATTTTCTTTTATTTTTAAATAATTTTTTTACTTTTTACTTTTTCTCTTCTTTTCTTTTTTTCCTTCCTCTCTTCTTCAAGTGGCCAGTCGCTAGTCCGAGGGTTGATGACCTCATCGGAGCATCGCGGCCCTCGGCAAGACCGGCCCTCGTCGGCCGAGCCTTATCGGTGGCCAAGTGGGCCTCGCCGGGCCGGGCAAGGCTCGCCCGGCCACCGGCGGGCTGGGCGAGGCTTGCCTGGCCACTGGCAGGGCTGGGCGGGGCTAGGCGAGCCTCGTTGGTGGTTGGGCGAGACCTCCGATGAGCTCGCCGGACCTTGCCTTGGCTCGGCAAGCCTCGGTGAGTTCATCGGGCGGTTGTCGGTGACCGGCGACGGTGGGCGATGGACGGCGGCGAACGGCGACGGACGACAATCGTGGCGGTGGCGGTAGATGAAGAAGAAGAAGATAAAATGGAAGAAGAAGAGGAAAATGGCTTGATTATTAGATTTGTTCCCGGAAACAAGAATCAACTTTTATTTTATTTTATTTTTGATTCTGTTCTAAATCTACTTTCGAGAACAAAAAATTAGAAATTTGATCCCGGGATAAAAATTTTTACCAAATACAATTATGTTTCAAAATTACTCCCGGAAACAAAAAATCATAATCATGCACTATTTGGATGGTTACTAAACAAGCCCTGAATGGCTTCACTCGCCTCATGGAATTTTCTAGATTAAGCTTGCTGAGATAGCTTTCCAAAGAGAAAAAAAAATTAAAAAATTCAGATATAGGTTTTGATCATCTTTTGAGTGATGCAAAATCCCACGTAAATTCTATCCATTAAGAAATTTCCTATTCCTCTTGTGAATAGGATAAAAAGATTCATCCTTTCACTTTCATTTATCAGAAGATACTAGCGAAGGATTACTACACCAGCTCGGCCTAACTTCCTCTGATTCTAGAACAAGACTTTCTACATTGGAAAAACATTTTTTAAGTGTCAACCCCATTCTAATAACCGGAAGTTTGACCTCTTCTCAACAAGTTACATCACAGTAGTCAATGTGAAGTGTCTTGAGTAAAAGGTAAAATTTGATGGAATGGAGTTAAAAGTTTATACTCTATTATACAAACCGTCTTTTACAAAGAATAATATATATTAAATGTCAATTCACAACAATTTAAGTAAATCAACCTCAGAATTCAACTAAAGTTGTATATAGAATTAAAGTGATTTGATTACTTAAACTAATTATTTGTACGACTCTCATCTTCCTCACTCATTATTATATGAAGTAACATATGGATTTGGAGCACAAGAATTTACTAATTTTGTTCTCATGTCATGCTTCTTTGAGGAAGCCTATATGCCACCGGTCTTTCATTAGGTCTAACTAAAACAAGAAACAGGAAATGATGGATCGAATCCTACCAGTCAAAATGCCTACTTGAAAGCTCGACGTCAGAGGGAGGAATTCGATCTTCTGCTTCTCTTTTTAGTATTATTTGGAAGTGCATCTCCACATTAGGGCTGCTGTATTTGAAGTATAGTGCAATTGCGTACCTTAATTGTTAAATGTCTTTGTTATGTTGGATAATAGAATATGTACTGCGTACCTTATATATACTCTCAATTTCTTCACGGTAATCCAAAATTTCTGTGAACTACTGTGCGAGTTGCGAATTTTGGTTGAGGTCAATCATAATTTGGGATTGCATATAATTGAAAATAAATGCATTTTACACATGGAAAATAATCATAATGAACTAAACTACATAATTCTCACCAAGCCCGAGGGGAAAGTTAATTACTTATTTATTTGTTTGCCACAGTTGCAGACGAATATGTCGAATACGCAAGGTGCAAGTGTCGTGCATTTTGCCGCAGAGAAATATTTATATATAAACTATCAAACTGAGATGTGACCACATGATTTAAAATTAGGGTTATTATTATAAGTCCCGTTCCTTACTTTGTGTTTAAAAATTCATTTGTTTTCAAATATGATTCTTTTCCATAAATTACACCATCCTGATGTGCACTGAGTGCGTGATTTCTTACATTAGTAATATTACTTATGAAATCAAAATAATGTAAGGAAGTGTTTGTTTTGAGAAAAAAATCATTATAAAGGAAAATATTTTAGGGAAATTATTTTTCATGAAGATGTTTTCTCTTTTTCAGCCTAGGAATTCGGTTTCCTAATTTTGAGAATGTACATTTTCTTTGACCTTCAAATGATTTTTTATTGATTAATCATTTTCAACAAATCAAACACGTAAATATTCATAAAAATAATTTTGGCAAATTTTTTTCATTCAAACAAGCAAAACCTAAGATTGAATTAATGCAATCTAGTTAAAAGATATCCACAAGATTTCAACAATTGGAACGTGGTGAGAGCACATCGACCATCATATCGTGTGCCCCTTCTTCAACTTCGTTCTCTTTCATTTTCCTAATTTTTAATTATGGCCAATCTCTTTCATATGTGTATTTCAATATCCTCAAGAAGTCGTCTCCATCAATGACGAAAGAGATTAGGTGGCTGTGGGTTTTTAATTACTAATCATAATGCAGATAATTTTTTAAATATATTTTCATTATTTTATTGACGATGTGTAACAATTAGATTCTAAAAAAAGGAAAGAACTCACGGGTCACAACCTTTGAGTCTATGTTTATTTAATTGAAAATGATTGTTTTGAAAAATATTTTTCTAAAATTGATTACTTGTATTATTTATAAAAATGAATCAATGAAAAATATTTTCATCGTTTATGAAAATACTTAAACATAAATTATTCTTGATAATGAAAATATCCTTCATTGAGTAATTATATCAAGCGATGCACATAATCGTTTTAAAAAAAATATTTTTCAAATCATTCATTTTCCGTGAAATAAATGAAACCGATCAAGAGTCTTTGATCCTTTCTTGAAAGTTGAAGAGTTCATATAACAACCCTTCACCACCTATGCTTCTGCTTTATTCTGTTATAATGAAGTTTCCTCAACAAAAGTTTGGTTATGGTACCATCATTTTCTATTGGCAGCAACGCCGATATTAATTTAGGAGTGTAAAAAAGAACCACCCTAAACCCAAACACAAATCAAAATGAACGAACTCAAATCAAAAAATTATATACACACTACATCGAAAATATGTTTTTTTTTTCTCTTAAAAACAATTTATCTAGGTTACATCTGATTTTTGAATAATTTCTATAATCTTAGAAATAATCCAATTATAAAATTTAATGGGTTGTACGCTTGACCTCGTTAATTTTGGTTGTATTTACTAACGAATTATGGACGATTAATTTTGTTTCCCATTTGTCCGGTCTTATCTTAAAATCTCTGCAAAGGACTCCTAACATTTAGATTGCGTTTATCTATGAATGTATTTTAGTATGGAAGGTCGTGTGCTCGATACATATAGTAAGAAATCTTATCTAGTATTAAACCTTTGCTTAATTTACATAGTTGAGATTTGGCTCAAATTTTGGCCATTGAAGAGGTTGTTTAAAAATATATTTGTCCAGAAAATAATGCTAATCAAATTTGAACTCCTGTAGGTGAATCGATATATTAGTAAGGGAAAATAACACAACTAGTCCCTAAATTTTGGCTCAATGTGTAATGTGGTCTCTTAACTTTTAATTTTATTCAATATGGCCCTTGAATTTTAGCTCAATGTGTAATGATGCTTTTGAATTTTTAATTTGTTTAATATGGACCTAGACTTTTAGTACATTGACAATGTAGTCCCTGATCTATATGAAAATGTTCAATAGTGTGCTTCCATTAATTCAAGTTCAGGGACAATATTGAATATTTTTTTTTTATATAATCCAATAGTTCAAAGTCTGGGAACCACATTGAACAAATTAAAAATTCAAGAACCACATTACACATTCCAAAGTTCAGAGACCACTATTAATAAATAGTAAGTGAACTATATTTGTTTAGGGTTAATATTCCTGAAAAACCCCAAACTAGTACACTTGTAATAAATTTATCCCAAACTATTTTTTTGATCATGAAATTTCCCAAACTAGTACACCTGTGACAAATTTACCTCAATTGACCATAAAAAACCCTAAACCGGTATATTTATGACAAATTTACCCCCAAACTAATTTATTTGACCGCAAAAAATCCCAAACTAGTAAATTTGTGACAAATATACCCTCTGCTAAATTGGATTAATACCACAAAAAAATCACAAAAATTGTAAACTATGACAAACGGAACGTAAAATCTCAAATTTTTATACCAATTAATTGTCACGTGTCATTTAACTTAATAATTTGACAGTAAAATTTAACAAAAACTAACATATGGTAAATTTGTCACAAGCGTACCAATTTAAGGTAAATTTGTCAAAGATATATTAGTTTGGGGTTAGTTTGGGGAAATTTGTTACATGTGTACCGGTTTGGGATTTTTCAAGGTATTAACCCATTTGTTTAACCTTGCAATTAAGGATGCACATTTTCATAGGCAAGTTGAGACGATCATAACGACCCTATGAATCCAAGTGCAAGACAATACATACAACGTGTGACATTTTCAAAACACGTATAAGAATTCATAGTTCATTTCTCCCTTTTTATCATTAAATTTCATAATTAAGCGCTAAATTGATTGACCACTGTTCACCGAATCACTAATCACTAGGAGCCTAAACCAACTGTGCAATTTGGAACATATCGAGGGGTAGTATTTGATATACTTTTGGGAATGGCAATGCGGTAAGTAAGGTATGGGGCCGGCCATGGTTATGTACTCCATCCCCAACCTTGGTGGCTATGCGGATTTCCTTGCCCCACTTGCCTCAATCCACAATGATTTCGTGCTTAAAATCTTTAATTGGGTACCTCATCAAACATGATTTAATTTATGTAGTATTCTTTGGATAATATTTGCAAGTAGAATGAATCATTTATGGGCCAAGTAATTTTGAATTTGAGATTCTTAGGTCTATCAGCATAAAAAAGTATATAGGACAATTTCAATGATGAATTTATGAAAAAAATGAATAATTATTGGACGTACTCCTTTCCATATGGAATTTATACTGAAAATAAGAAGTGTTGTATTATTAAAGTAGCACAACTTAAATAAGGAACTATTTAATACTAGATATTTCCACATTTTAAACATAGGATCGTAGATAGGGACAGGAAAAGTTCGTGGGTTCGAGGTTGACCATGTTCATCCCCGCCCAACCTTGATTGCGTATCACAGAAACTCATCCTTAACATGCAAGTTTCCAGAAAATCCCATTCCACTTCATAGTAAGCTTTTTGCATGTCTAGTTTTAGAATTGCTTGTAACTTCTTTCTTTTTCTGACTCATACTTGATATTGAATTTCCTCGACTATCAGAATGTCATCTTAAATTTGTTTTCCACTAACAAATGCACTTTGCTTAGTGATAATAAGTTTGGGAAGCAAAAATTTGAGCCAATTCACCATTACCACGTAATTTTATATTCGAAATTGCATAAATTGATAGGTATAAAATGATCCAGACTCTTTTGATTTGGCACTTTTGGGATGAGTAAAATGTAGGTCTTACTTAAATTGGAATCAAGAGGACCTATTTCAAAGAAGCTTTTGACTATTTGAAGCACCATGCTTGGACATCCGTCCAGTGATGTTGATCAAATTGATTATTAAGTCCATATGAATTGCGGTTTTCGATGATCCCGGTTGGAATATACAGCTTCCTTCACTTTCTCAGTGGATATTGTTGGAAGTTTGTTTGTAAAACAAACTAAGTGTATGTTTCCTTGTCCCACATAGGAAAAGTGGGAGGAAGTGGGTCAATTAATAAGTGTGGGGTTTCCTTTATGTATCTAAAGGAATGATTGGGTGTGGGCTAGACCTCACTATACCCATGAGCAAGTGCGCGAATAATTGCACGATTATTTGGCGTATTTAGCACTTAGCACGCCTACGCACCCGCAGTTTAATTAGTACTAAACCCTTTGTTATTATTATTTTTTATGGTTATTTTATTAATTTTAATCAATTCAAATGTTGTTTTTGTTTATTGAGAATTTTCGGAAATTTAAAAAAAAATCGAAATTTTATTTATTAAAAAAATAATTATTATAATTTTTTTTTTTTTATTCTGAATTTTTGTTTGTGTCTTTTCAAGACAACCTTTGAAAAATATACTCATTCAGTTTGCAACATTTCCAGAAGGGTTGCATTTGTTCATTTTTTCAAATTCTTTCGAATGAACGCCTTTGTTTATTTGGACAATTTTTCGAAAGGATACATTTGTTCGCTTTGCAACCTTTCATGAAGAGTTGCCTATGTTTTTGAGATTGTTTTATATATACATGTCAGTTTTCAGAAAAATAGAGTGTGATCATTTTATCTTTTTGAGCATTCTTTCTGAAAAAAAAAAAAAAAAAAAAACTACAGCCATCTTTTTAATTGTTTTCTAGAGAGATCCTGGAGAAATACTAGAATTGCTATATAGTATTCTCAATTTTGAGACTTTGTTGTATCTTGGAGGATATTTGCTGGTGACCATTAGCAACTTTGTGAGTCAAATAAATCCTTAAAGAAAGTGATATTACGCCTCAAAGTCCGACTTGATTACTCTAAAGATCCGTCTTCATTGTTCTACCCAATTCGAAGCCATATTTTCTCAATAATTTTAAGGATTTATTTTGTCCAACAATGGAGTTGGAGACAATCAAAGTCATGAATCAAGACATGGTCAAATTGGACCAGTTCGATGGGAACAACTTTGCTTGTTGGAGGGACAAGATGATGTTTTTTTTTTTTTTTTTTTTGGAGACAAGAGGAACCAGCTTGCAGCCGACAGCCGCACCGTAAACCCCTTGGTGACGCTAGCGCAGGACCCACCACCACAGCGTCACGCTTAATACCACTAGCAACCACGCTGAAATGATGTTCTTACTCACCTCTCTAAAGATTTCCTACATACTGGATCCTAACTTGGTGCCTACAGAAGATTCGAAGCCTACTACTGAAGGAGGACAACCAAGTGTGAAAGCCATTGAGAGGGTTAATAAAGAAAAGAAGAAACGTGTGGAGGACAAATTACTTTGTCGAGGACACATTTTGGATACACTGTCCGATCATTTGTACAACTTATTCACTGAAATGAAGTCAGCTAGAGAAATTTGGAATGTACTGGAATTCAAGTACAAAGCGGAGGAGCAATGTATCAACAAATATATAATCACAAAGTATTTTGATTTCAAGTTTATTGATACTAAACCATTGCTGGAACAAGTCCATGAATTGCAAGTGCTTGTGAATAAAATCCGTGCTCTCAAGATTGATATTCCATAAGCTTTTCAAGTTGGAGCAATTATTGCAAAATTGCCTCCAAGTTGGAAAGACTATGGAAAAAGACTGATGCACAAGTCAGGGGACTTTACTTTGGAGCAAATACAGAAACATCTTCGCATTGAGGAAGAGTCACGTTTACGTGATAATTCTGTTTTGTACAATTCCAATGTGAATGCTGTGGAAAGAAAACGGAAAATCGGCCAAAACTTCAAAATAAAAAGCGGACATAAATTTAAGAGAACGCAAAAAAAGAAAAATGGTTGCTGTTTTGTTTGTGGCAAACAGGGACACTACGCCAATGATTGTATTCACCGTAAGAGCATTTCAAAGGACAATAACATTTCGACGGTGAAGGCCGATGCAAATTTGGTTGAAGAAAATTATGTGGCCATGATTTCAACCATGTTTTCGAACATGAAAATTTTTGAAATTAATGATGCGATGGCTATGGAATCTGAAATCAATTCTACTATTGTCCAATCCAGTTAGTGGTTAGATTTTGGAGCAATAGTCCACGTGTGCAAGGACAAGTACATGTTCAAGTAATTTGAAGAGATTGTTGACTCAAATGTTCAAGAGGTCTTGATGGCGAATAATGCTCTTGCAAAGGTTGCTGGAAAAGGCACGGTGGAGATAGACTTCACTTCTGGAAAGACGATAACTCTTCTTAATGTGTTATTTATACCCGAAATTGTTGGAAATTAATCCAGAGAAAACACACTGTTTGTTGTAATCAGAACATCAATGTAAAGAAGATGATAACAGCTTTATAATTTCATTCCTTTTACAAATCTTGGAGCAAAAGAAAATAATATATCACTAAAAAATAACATAAAATTGGAGGTGAGGTACGGATAACCGAATCTCCTTAAGGCAATTAGTTCCTGCCAATGGTGCTCCGCAGATTCACGAACTATGCCTCCCAAGATACAACACCTCGAACTTGTTTGGATTAGCACTATGCAAACAAGACTCAATCGAACCGTTCAATTGAACCAGCACACTCAGAAAAAACAGAAGAGTAGGAAAGTATATCAAAGCCTTTTGGAATTGAATTGGAAAAACCAAAACCAAAACCTCTTGTGAAGCTCTATGCTTCTATCTATTTATAGAGCTTTTTAGTTCATGTACTAAAGAGATACATGAATTAAATAGACGCGTGTATCCATGAAGTTTATGAATAAAGAGATACGTGAAACCAAGAGATTCATGAATCCAGAGATACGTGAATTCAAGAGATTCATGAACTCAATAAATACATGAACTAAAAGATACATGAATCTAGGAAATTCATGAAATCAATAGATACGTGAACATAAAAGTTGAGGAAATACATGAATCCAAAAGAGATACGTGAATAGAAAAAACGTATCTTAATTTATTGGCTTTCGTTGATCCATTAACCATAATTATAACCATAATTACAACAATCCCCCACATTAATGGATCAACAAAACATTTTTGACTCGAAGAAATCTGAGCATGCCTGTTGAAATACACCGCATCAAGATAGGTAGCTTTCGCTTTGAACCTTCTTTAGTGAAAGCCTATCGGACTTACTTAACTAGCCGATGGACTAAGCCTTGAATCGCCAGTTGTTGGTGTAAGCCTAGACAATAAACCTCACACGGAGTATCTCCAATTCAAGATTGGTTCTCGGTTGTGTTCGTTCTTTCGGCCCTGAACCTCTCGGGATTCATGCGTGCTTTAGAAAATCAAGCCTTTAAAAATTTTCATAGAGTTGGCCAGCTCCACGCATATAGGTGCATTCCTATTAAAGATATCCTACCATATCTCACTTGGATGTTACATCCCAAGTTATAGGAATCATTAAACGCATAGCGTACCCTTAATAACGCTGTAGGAAAGCACTGTTGCATCATAGGAATGGGAGACAATGCTTACACTAGAGTTTCCAAAATTTGCGTTGTCCTATTGAACCTAGTCCATGGGATCTCCAATCGCATAGGTTAGGTTTCCACCCTGAAATCTCTTTATTGGGTTAAGGCTTTTAAACCCATTCCCCTCGATGCGCAGTTTATCTGCTCTTTTGACAAACCTTTTGTCAGCGGATCCGCAATATTTTCCTTTGACTTTACAAAGTCTAAAGAAATTATTCCATTTGAGAGCAACTACCTTACGGTATTGTGTCTACGACGAATGTGTCTAGACTTACCGTTATAAATCACATTATGTGCCCTTGCAATTGCCGCTTGATTATCACAATGTATGCAAATTGCAGTAATAGGTTTTGGCCACTTTGGAACATCTTCTAAAAATTGTCGAAGCCATTATGCTTCTTCAGCAGCTTTATCTAAAGCAACAAACTCTGATTCCATTGTAGAGCGCGTTATTAGAGTTTGTTTAGAGGATTTCCATGACACTGCGGCACCTCCTAGTGTGAACACATATCCGCTAGTTGATTTCGATTCATCAGAATCTGAAATCTAGTTGGCATCACAATAACCTTCCAAAACAGCTGGATATTTGCCATATTGTAGAACATAGTCTTTTGTCCTTTTCAAATATCCTAAGACTCTCATCAAAGCATCCCAATGCTCGTGACCGGGGTTACTGGTATATCTACTCAGTTTGCTTACTAAGTACGCAATATCAAGTCTAGTGCAATTCATGATATACATGATGCTGCCGATTACTTGAGAGTATTCCAGCTGTCTGACACTATTTCCAGTGTTCTTTCTTAAAGTTAGGTGTGAAAGAAAAGGATTGTTTGCATATTTAATGTCGAATCCTTTAAATCTCTCAATTACATTTTCAATGTAATGAGATTGTGTTAAACCTAAGCCATTAGAATTCCTTAGAATTTTGATGTCGAGTATAACATCTGCTACACCTAAATCTTTCATCTCAAAGTTCTTCTTGAGAATGTTCTTGGTGATTTTGATGACCTCAATGTTATCACCAAGAATTAGTAAGTCATCGACATATAGACAAATAAGTACATATCCAACTGTTGTAGATTTAGTGTACACACATTTGTCACACTCATTGATTCTATACCCATTTTGAATCATTACCCAGTCAAATTTCTCATGCCATTGCTTAGGAGCTTGTTTAAGTCCATACAATGATTTGATAAGTCTACACACTTTGTGTTCTTGTCCTTTGACCTTGAACCCTTCAGGTTGTTCCATATAAATCTCCTCGTCGAGATCACCATTTAAGAATGCAGTTTTCACATCCATTTGATGTATTTGCAAATTGTATAGCGAAGCTATAGCAATCAACATCCTTACTGATGTTATTCTTGTGACGGGTGAATAAGTATCAAAGTAGTCAAGACCCTCTTTTTGTCTAAACCCTTTGGCTACAAGCCGAGCTTTGTACTTATCAATGGAACCATCAGCCTTTAGTTTTTTCTTGAATATCCATTTACATCAAATTGGCTTATTTCCAGGTGGAAGATCAACCAATTCCCAAGTATGGTTACTTAGGATAGAATGGATTTCATTGTCAACTTGACTTCTTTCTAGAAAGGAGCATCTGGAGATGACATTGCCTCTTTATATGTTTGAGGCTCACCTTCTAACATGTATGTTATAAAATCAGGTCCGAAAGATGTTTCAATTTGAGACCTTTTACTCCTTCGAAGTTCGGCTTCTTAGGTCACAACTTCATCATTCTCAGATTCCGACTCTCTAAGCCTTTTCTAAGAAAGTTCTCCTTGATTTCTTTTTGCAGGATATATATCCTCAAAAAATTCAGCATCCCTGGATTCTAGGATTGTATTGATATGGATTTCCGCATTTTCAGATTTGTGAACCAAAAATCTATATGCGCTACTATTTTGAGCATAACCAATGAATATGCAATCCACCGTTTTAGGTCCCAACCGAGTTTGTTTAGGAGGAGGAATTGCCACCTTGGCCAAGCACCCCCACACTTTTAGAAAATTGTAGGATGGCAACTTTCCATTCCATAACTCATATGGAGTTTTACCTGTCCTTTTATGGGGTATTTTATTAAGAATATAATTTGCAGTTAAAACTGCCTCCCCCCACAAGTTCTGAGGTAAACCTAAACTCAAAAGCATGGCATTAGCCATCTCCTTTAGTGTCCAGTTCAATCATTCAGCAACTCCATTTTGTTGTGGAGTATAAGGTGCAGTCGTTTGGAGAATTATTCCAAAACTAGCACAAAACTCTTTGAAATTGATTGAACTGTATTCTCCTCCTCTATCAGACCTAAACACTTTGATTCGTTTATCAAGTTGGTTTTCAACTTCATTTTTATACTTGACAAACATGCTCATAGTCTCATCTTTGCTAGTTAGTAAATAAACATAGCAAAATCTAGTACGATCATCCACAAATGTGATGAAGTACTTCTTTCCACCTCTACTTTCTACAAATTTTAAATCACATAGATCACTATGGATTAGTTGTAGAGGTTCACTTGTTCTTTCAACGGATTTGAAAGGTTTCTTAGCAAACTTGGCCTCAACACAAGTCTCACACTTGTAACGGGCATCCAACTCAAATCTTGGAATTAACCCCAAATTTGCTATTCTTTTCATTGTACCATAATTTACATGTCCTAATCTACCATGCCATAGATAAGGAGACACAACAGTGTAAACCGAAGACTTTTCTTTATTAATAGTCTTTGGGTACACATACTTTGAGTTTACATCAATGACAGCCACATTGGCCTTAAACAGGTCATTACACAAGTACCCTTTCCCCACATACATCCCTCCTTTAGAAAGTACAAATTTGTCAGATTCAAATACAACTTTGAAATCCTTCTTGACAAGTATGGGGCCAAAAATTAGGTTTTTTCGAATCTCTGGTACATGCAGCACATCCAGCAGGGCGACCTCCATGCTAGATGTAAACTTCAGGATCACCTTTCCTCTTCCGACAATCTTTGTAGATGCAAAGTTATCTATATAAAGTTTCTCATTCTTCAGCCTTCTCATAAGATGAGAACATGTGTTTGTCTGCACAAATGTGATTTGTGGCACCTGTGTCTAGCCACCAGCCATTAGTGTTGGACACCAGAGATGCTTCAGACATTACCACATCAGACACTCTTCCAATATTGTCATGTTCTATCAAATTTAGTTGCTGGGCTGCACCATCGTTCTTGCCTTTTTTCGGGCGCTTCTTGCAATCCTTAGCACGATGGCCAGGCTTATTGCATATAAAACACGTCCCTTGAAATTTCTGGAACTGTTCCTTCTGGTTGCCTTTTCCTTGAAAAGACATCTTCCTTTTTCTATCTTGCTGGGATTTGGAAGATTCCACAACGTTGGCCTTTGGCTCAGACAAATGATTCGCACTCCTTCTATTGTCCTTCTTGATTCCGAGGCGCAAAATGAGATCTTCAAGGCTCATCTCCTTCCGTTTGTGCTTCAAATAATTTTGAAGTCTGACCAGCCCGGAGGCATTTTCTCAATCATAGTCGCCACTTGGAATGATTCACTAAGAATCATTCCCTCGGCAGAGATGTCACTCGAATTAATTGCAATTCTTGAACCCGACTCATGACAGATTTAGAATTCACCATCTTGTAGTCCAAGAATTTGGCAACCACAAATTTCTTGGTGCCGTCCTCGATCTTGTATTTATTCTCTAAGGACTCCCATAATTGTTTAGTAGATTCAATATTACAATAAACATTATAAAGAGAATTCACTAAACAGTTAAGGATATAATTTCGGCATAAGAAGTTCCCATGCTTCCAAGCCTCCAACGCACCGAGCGTCGTGACATCTTGCTCATCTGGACTAATTATTGGGCACACCTTGATAAATATTTCGTCGATTGAGCATGGTCGATAGAAGAACATCTTTTTGCTGCCTTTGTTTAAAGCCCACTCCGGTGAATTTCTCCGGTTTCTCATTAGCAGAATCGAAGGTGTCACCATCACGGTCGGCAAAGTTCGTTGAACTACCCCTCCGTAAACGGAGCCAAAAGCCATTTGGCCTGCACTGTTTTTAAAAATAGTCCCGGGTATACCACTCGAATGACTTGTACCCGCACCACCAAAATTGGTGTTAGCCCAAGGGCCCGTAGCATAAGTTGCTACAAATTCAGACCCTGAGGGTTGAACATCTTCCATAGCAACGGTCGAATTCACCAAAGGAACGTCTCCTGAAACATTCGGGACATTGAAGGGCATTTGATTGTTTTTAGCCATCTCAATAATTGACAAGAACAACAAACAGTGAGTGATCTAATCGCCTTAAGATTGTTGGAAATTAATCCAGAGAAAGCACACTATTTGGTATAATCAGAACATCAATGTAAAGAAGATGATAACAGCTTTATAATTTCATTCCTTTTACAAATCTTGGAGCAAAAGAAAATAATATATCACTAAAAAATAACATAAAATTGGAGGTGAGGTACGGATAACCAAATCTCCTTAAGGCGATTAGTTCCTGCCAATGGTGCTCCGCAGATTCACGAACTATGCCTCCCAAGATACAACACCTCGAACTTGTTTGGATTAGCACTATGCAAACAAGACTCAGTCGAACCATTCAATTGAACCAGCACACTCAGAAAAAACAGAAGAGTAGGAAAGTATATCAAAGCCTTTTGGAATTGAATTGGAAAAACCAAAACCAAAACCTCTTGTGAAGCTCTATGCTTCTATCTATTTATAGAGCTTTTTAGTTCATGTACTAAAAAGATACATGAATTAAATAGACGCGTGTATCCACGAAGTTTATGAATAAAGAGATACGTGAAACCAAGATATTCATGAATCCAGAGATACGTGAATTCAAGAGATTCATGAACTCAATAAATACATGAGCTAAAAGATACACGAATCTAAGAAATTCATGAAATCAATAGACACGTGAACATAAAAGTTGAGGAAATACATGAATCCAAAAGAGATACGTGAATAGAAAAAAACGTATCTTAATTTATTGGCTTTTGTTGATCCATTAACCATAATTATAACCATAATTACAACAGAAATTAGGAAGAATCTAGTTTCTATTGATTTACTTCGGGTTTTGTTTGAATCCGACAAGGTTATCCTATTGAAAAATGGGTTGTTTGTAGGAAATGGTTATACCAATAATGGCATGTATCAACTAAGTATCACTAATAATATTGCTAGTTCTGCTTATATTATTGAATCTTCTTTTTTTATGGCATAGTAGGTTGGTAAATATAAATATTCGTTATTTGAAGAATATGAAGAAGTTAGATTTGATAAATTTCAATGGTGAATTTGATAAATGTGAAATATGTGCTAAGTCCAAACTTACTAAGAAACCATTTCCTAGTGTTAAAAGAAATTTAAATTTATTAGATTTGGTTCATAGTGATATATGTGAATTCAATGGTATGCGAACATGTGGAGGTAAAATGTATTTTATTACTTTTGTGGATGATTGCAGTAGGTTTTATATGTTTATCTCATGAGATCGAAGGATGAAGCATTTACCATGTTTAAGAAATATAAGGCTGAAGTAGAAAATCAATTAGAAAAGAAAATCAAAGTTCTATGATCAGATAGAGGTGGAGAATATTTCTTAAATGAATTCTCTTCATTTTGTGAAGAACATGGTATTATTAATCAAGTTTCGACTTCATATACTCTACAACAAAATGGTTTGGCTGAAAGGAAACATCGATCTCTTGGAGAAATGGTTAATTGTATGCTTTCAAATTCAAAGCTACCAATTAATCTTTGGGGAGAAGTATTACTTATACTGCATGTTATATTCATAACAGAATACCTTCCGTGAAAAATGACATAACCCCTTATGAAGTATGGAAACATAGAAAGCCAAATTTGTCATACCTTAAAGTGTGGGGGTGTTCGACATACTACCGAATACCAGATCCTAAGAGAACAAAACTCAGTCCTAGAGCTATCAAAAGTGTTTTCGTTGGGTATGCCGAAAATAGTAAAACTTATAGACTTCTTGATTTAGAGTCCCATGTCATTGTAGAATCGAGAGACGTTGAATTTTTTGAGAATAAATATTTCACGGGTTCTGAAATTATTGAAAATAATCCAAAATCTATGGAAGCTCAAATAGATTCTCAAGAGAAAGAAACGAATGATTCTAAATATATGATTGAACCAAGGAGAAGTACTAGAGCTAGAAAACTAAAAGACTTAGGTCCTGATTTTATTACTCATGTTTTTCTTGTTGAAGGAGATGGAGATAATAACGTAATAAATAAATACCATTTAGCATTAAATTTAGAAGACGATCCTAGAAGCTTTGATGATGCTATGTCTTCTAGAGATGTTTCATTTTCGAAAGAAGCTATGAATGATGAAATTGATTCAATTATGTCCAATAATACTTGTGTATTAGTAGATTTACCAAAATTATCAAAACCTATTGGGTGCAAATGGGTTTTTAGGGTCCGTTCGTTTCGTGGAAAATGGGCCAATTCCGGAAAATATTTTCCCGGAAGTCATTTTCCAAGAAAATGACAATATTTTCCAGTGTTTGGGTAAAACCTGAAAATGTTTCGGAAAATGTTTTCCGGTGTTCGGTAAGAAAAGTATTTTCTAACCCTTTTGCTTGGGAATAGTTTGCCTCAGGCCATTGGTGTTCAACTCAAAATGAACCCACTTGGCAAAATTATTCTGAAAACCAAACAACTAAACTTGGATTCATGTTTCGCATCTATTGCCATTTAAAATAGAGTTTTTTTGGCAAATAAACACTTGCGAATTGACTCTTGCTTCTGCATCATTCAATCAACCAATATCTAGAGCCGCTCAATTCTTGCACAGTGCAAAGACCGGTATTTTAAGGCCGCAGAAGCTCGAAGTCCTTCCTGGATACAATCTCACAAGTCCAAGATAACATCTTGCTACTGAAAAATTCTACATCCATATCCCAATACAACATGTCAACAACGCAGCATAACCCGCCCTCCACTACAGTTTCCTTCAATCAAGAAATAGTTCTACCCATCATCTAAAATCCGAGTAACTACAAACAACTCTTGCGGCTTAAAGGCATAATTTTGACTACCCTCCTATCCTAACATTTGAAGCTCCAATCTCAAATTATCAAATTTCAAACTTGCTGCCCAAATAGGTTATAACATCTGAATCTGACCTAACACTTCAAAGCAAGAACCGAACAAATCGTCAACGCCTCTCCAGACACATCACAAAGCAAACACTCGACAAATTCCGTTCGGACACAAGCAGCTCATGAAGCATTGACAATAACAACAAAGAAAGAAAGAACATGAGTCTTTTGGCAGTAAAGCTCAATACAATATATCACTAATGATGATCTCCTTTACTTAGAAATTTATCGACCCATACTTTGCGAAGAGTCGCACTCTTCACCATGAATGCTTTTCCAATTTTTTCATTTTCAATTAGATGGTCAAAAACTTATCCAAGGGTAATTTCATCGTATCCATCCACTTTCATCACTTTTGTAGAGTTGAGAGTAATAGACTTGAGAGTGATCGACATCCCTTTGAGCCAATGACTTGATTGCCGAGGCCATCTCTCCAAGTCGTGTTGAAAGTGAAACATACTTGTCATCATTGTTGGAACATTTTTGCCTTTTGTAAGACCTCTTTCTGAATGCATAGTAGAGGAAGATGTTTTTGAGCCCTTCATCAACTCATCGAAGTCATCGCCTAAATCAACAGGTGAGGAGTCAACTTCCGTTGCATTGATGTCCCCAAACTGCTTTGCAAAGCTTCCGGTGGCTATATCTCTCCCAACCACCACAGCCATCTCATCATACATGTCAATCATTTTATTCAAATACTTTTCATGAGTAGGATGGACCTGTAAATGTACAATATTCATTCAATTATTAGTTCCACAGTTAGATATGAAAAGAAGCTATTAAGCAGACAATGTCAGAATTAGCAACTCATTTGCGACAATGTTCTGAAGTGAAGTCATCAATGTGCTTTCTATACCAGCATAGATTGAGATCAAAACAGACCAGAAAGCATAAGAGTCTTGGGTAACACACTATTCCTTTTCTCTCTAGTGAAAGAGGGGCAAAAAGACTAAAGAAATTACATCACATCTGGTTATATATACACCAGCAAGCTATTTATTTGGCAAATGTAAAGATGCAGGGTTAGGTCATTGATATAGAGCAACAAGCTGACTCCCATGAGAGGTTGTGTAGAAAAGTGCTCAGTCAATTTGACCATTGCCTTCCATTATCGGAAGATAAAGAGAGTGTTGTTGTTGATTTTGTTATTAAAATTTTTTTTTTATTAGCTTATTCTTTTTTTCTATCATAGGCTGAAATATTGTTCCCCTCCACTATTGCAGCATGGAGGTCATAATTAAAAGATGACAATGACCCGGCACTGGCCAAAATTCGTTAAGTTGTGGAATGTAATTAGAGATGACTTTGCATTCTGGACATCATGTTTTTTAAGTGCTCTTGTAGCATGTTATTCTGATGCTGATAATGGAGCTCCTGTTAATCATCTAATACACAAGAAGTAGAGATAGAAGAAAATCAAGGGATATAGAAAAGTACATGCAATTAACAGTGGAAACTTCGGATTTGAGACTGTATTTCTTCTCAGATACTCATAATCCTCTAAAAATATGAAATTAAGAGCAAACCAATGCACTTCCAAAGCTAAGGCCAAATTCTAGATTTTTAGGGAACAGGGTCTAATCATATAAAATCAAGTAAAACATGTGGGAATATCATGACAAAATCGGATATCACATTGATGCGGGTCATATATTGGTGATAAATGATTAACGAGTACAGACTTGGGTGAAGTCATCGTTCCCTTGTAAAGTTGTAAAGTGCCCAGTGGAAATTGCCAGAACATCAAAAGGTATAATTACACAATTTATCCTCATGATAACATTTCTAAATAGTACTCTCTTTTTAACTTCCACAATTTATTTGACGTATTATTTTGTTTATTGTTTAACTTTTTCAATATTAATTACATATACATCAAGACAGAAAGATCTTAACTTTTTACCAACATTCCCCTTATGGATTTGCTAAAATAATGTAATGAGTCGCTAATATTGCGCGTGCAGCGCGCATTGGAATACTTGTTTGAGTTTATTGGGTTGAGTTAGGTTAGCCCAACTAAAGTTCGAAGTCTTAACACCAACACGATAACCTATGGCCATCTTCAACTTGTTATCCCAACTGAATGTATTGAGCAAGTGATGAGAAACCTTGACTAAAAGAATGTATTGAGCAAGTGATGAGAAAAATTACCGACACATATTGATGAAATTCATTTTTCCTAGCTATGACCATCTTCAACTTGTCATCCCAACTGAATCCACTCTTGCCACGCACAGTTTGAATTGTCTTCCAATTGCTCTTGACTGTCTTCAAATGGTTCTCAACATGGTCGGGCTCACAACAAACACCAAACTTCTCATTTATTGTATTGACAACTCGAGTAAATGAAGAGGGTTTGAATGTACTTGAAGGCTTGTTTCCTTTACTAGCTTCATCAGCAAGAGTATCAAGTAAAACACTTTCCATAGGCTTTGACCATCTAAATTGCTTGACCATTACATCGTTTGCCTTACTTTTACCCATCATGATAACTACATAACAACTTTAAACAGTAGAATAAGAAAAAATATGATGAAGACGGACACATGGTAAATATTTAGAGATGATTATCATTAAAGAAATGAAAAACACATGTTCAAAATAAAGCACTCAAAAGAAATAAAAGTAAAACTATTGGCTTATTCTAATATTCTGATAACTAATCCACATTGCATGTGCAATCCTATCCCTCTTTGATGCCCATATCCTATTTTCCTCCTTTTCCTCCCTTTGAGAAAGTTGGATTCTTGGATTTTCTCTTTGAGATTCCATTTGTCTATTCATCTCTTTTATGATAGAGTCATTGGGATAAGCTTTCATAATAAAATTGTGAATGATACAACAAGCTAAGACAACATCGACTTGTGTTCTAAATGACCAAAAAAGGTTCTGAACCCAATACTCGAAAACGCTTCTTTAGAACTCCAAATGCTCTTTCAATAGTAGTTCTTAGAGATGAATGTCGCAAATTGAATAGTTCCTTCTCGTTTTCAGGAGGGCGATCACTAAACTTCTTCAAATGGTATCTAACACCACGATAGGGAGAGATGATGCCATTTTGGATTCCATAACTAGCATCAGCAAGATAATATTTTCCTACAAGTTATAAATAAGTTTATTATCAAGTTACTAATCTCAATTCAAATAATGTGTAAATTCCATTTTCTTACCTCTAGGAATGCTCAATCCATTCGGCCTTGAAAGTGCATCAGACAAAATACGTGAATCATGAGATGTGCCTTCCCAACCAGCTAATACATAAGAAAATCTCAAGTTAAATGTAATGGCAGCTATTATATTTTGTGTTGTTCCATCCTTCCGACCACGAAATCTTCCTTGAATTTCAAGAGGAACCGATGCATGTACATGAGTTCCATCTATTGCTCCAACACAATCCTAAAATAACCAATATAGTTACTAACCAAATACTAATGAAACTTCTCAAGCAATTTATAGACTTGTTTTTTCAAATTCCATACCTTAAAATATGGATAAAACCTTCGACTATTACTTATCTCAGGAGGAGTGGAATTGCTTGGTTCTTTCACCACATGCTTGTATAATTTCAAAATCGCTTGCAGGACGATTTTGAAATATCTATGGACATTGTCTGTTGATCTATGAAATCTTCCCCCAATGACTCTAAACCTCACATTATGTCCAATGATATGACAAAATACCATAACTTGCTCCATAACAGAAACATTTACAGTAGAACGCAACAAGTTACTTGCATTCGGCGTCATCCGTATTTGATCTACACAATGAGTATCACCACTATATAACACACGATTCATATATAACTCTCTCTCATGATCTCGATTCACATGAGGCTCTCTCGGTATGCGATTCTCCGAATGATCATAATTATCCATAACTAATGTGATAACTATCATAACCGCTGCAGCTGCACTCGTTACCACCGCTTGAATTTTGTTATCCATCTATATTGGAACACATTAATCATTAAACACAAAATGCATGTGAAATACAAGAAGGGCAATACTAGAAGAGTAAAAAAAATAGGGGATAGCAGATGATAATATGCTAAACTATTTTCAACTTGATATGAACAAAATCTATTGACATGTGAGCCTCTATATACGAACAAGCAAAATAGTCTTCATTTTACACATCTTACACCCATATCTTGAGAGGAAGGCGACAGCTACAAACTACCCATTATCCCACAAAAACAAACAAACACAGCTGAAAATGTTCTTACATATTGAGAAGAAATCTTGAGCCAGCTCAGAGGAGTCCTCTTGTAGGGCAGAGCGGAAGCTGAAATACCCTTACTGCCAAGTATCAAGAAAACCCACAAAGGAGGGACAATCAGAAGCAAAAATAGAGTTAGCAAAACTTGCTTATGGAATGCAAACACAAGAGCACGTACTGAAAATAAAGGCAAAAAGTAAGCATTCAAAAATCCTACAAACCAAATGGGATTGAAAACAAAAAGTTGAAAAGTAAGTCAAGAAAGTGACTCGATGGATGTCTTTTCTTTTGTCAACAAGGAATGTGATCAATATCACCAGATTTTAGTCTCTTTAGACAATAAAAACAGCAACCAGGCCACTCATATGGCTAATAGTCGAAAAGTTGATATTTCGAATGCTATAATCACCTTTCGTTGGTTAAAAAAGAGCTACGCTCAAACTTTCAGTGAGTAGCCATAGTGAAAAGAATGATCAAACAATACTAAACAAAGGTGTAGAAGAAGTGTTTATGAGTATAGAATCATGGAGCTGTAATCTCATTAAACAACATGTGATTCCTATAACTGGCACACGCTCCGTAACTCTTATCACTCCCTAGACACACACAGTACACCGTTGGACCATCAGCACATCACCTATTTTTAAAGTCGAAATTTTTCGGGCCAATTGCCAAATTGCCTGAAACAAGGGCATGTAATGAAAATTGCAGCACATAGAGAAGTTATTTCTTCTCAGAGAGCATCGAATCGATTTCTAGGGGAAAGGTGATTGCCCCAAAAGTAAACCTCCGGGACGTGTGTCGCCACGCTTAGGTAACCGACCACGAGTCCCATCATCAAGCAGCCCAAATGGCACAAAGAGAACAAGGGAGAACTAGAACTTCAAAGCTACAAAAATCAACATGATACGACAACTAGGTCCACAATGAAGAAAGGACCATCACCAAAAAAAACCAACGCATATTCATTGAAGCTCCAAGCGAATGATGAAAAGGCTGATGATCCTAGACAAAATTAGCGGACATCCACGAACGAGAGGCATATGCATCCCGAAGACATAATCTCCTCCTATCCAAACACCATCATCTCTACACCTCCCGACAACACAATCTTGAAAATCCAGAAAAAAAGAAAACGCATCCACTGTCCAGAGACGTTTCGTGCATTTAGGAAACACCTGGGCGGGCGCGGCTCAAACCACAATCGAAACCGAGATAAAAAAACAGCACAACAGCAAAATCACATCCGCCTGCGATTCACGCGGCCGGCCGGGGAAAACCATCCGGCAGCCGAAGCGAGAGGCGCGTACCTGGATCGCGGATATTCTTTGCTTCCGGCGAGGGGAAACCATCCGAGGCGAGAGCGACTTAGCAGAGTCTGTTGATTGCGTGATGAGGGGATGCTCCGAAGGAGGAGATGAGATCAGAGAAACCCTAGGGAAAGAAGGGGTGTGAGAGCCATCGTAAGGGAAAGAAGGGGTGCGAGAGGAAAATGATTTCCTCCGCGTGAGAGGTCGTGCGTTAGGGAAAATGATTTCCCCTTTTGAAAAGGGGAAATCATTTTCCACAATGTTACGAAGGGATTTTCCGTTGACTGGAAAATATTTTCTTTGACTGTCTATTTTCCGCCCACCCAAACACCGGAAATTCCGGAAAATATTTTCCCGGAAGTTGTTTTCCGTGAAACGAACGGACCCTTAGAAGAAAATATCATTCTGACGGTTCTATCCAAGCTTTTAAGGCTAGACTTGTGGCCAAATGATATAGACAAAAAGAATGAATATATTATTTTGATACGTATGCTCCTATTGCACGTATAACTTTTATTCGAGTTCTTTTGCTCTAGCTTCCATTTATGATCTTTGTGTTCATCAAATGGATGTCAAGACTGCTTTCTTAAATGGAGACTTAAATGAGGAGATTTACATGGAACAACCGGAGGGTTTTGTTCTTCCTGGAAATGAAAGAAGAGTATGTAAATTGATTAAATCTCTTTATGGGCTTAAGTAAGCTCCTAAGTAGTGGCATGAAAAGTTTAATTCGGTCATATTGTCAAATGATTTCATCAACAGTAGTGTCGATAAGTGTATATACTCTAAATTTACTAAAGACTATGGTGTCTTAGTGTGCTTGTATGTTGATGATATGCTTATCTTTGGAATGAATATAACTTGAATTATTGAGACTAAGAAGTATTTAACTTCTATGTTTAAAATGAAGGATTTGGGTGAAGTATATATTTTCTTAGGTATTAAAGTTAAGAAACATAGTGGGGGTTATTCTTTAAGCCAATATTGTTATGTTGAAAAATTATTAAATAAATTTCAACATTTTAGTTTCAAGGAAATAAGTACTCCATTTGATTTAGGTATTAAATTAAATTATAATATTGGTAGAGCAGTGGCACAACTAGAATATGTGAGTGCTATAGGGTCTTTAATGTATGCGATGCATTGTACTAGACCTGATATTGCTTATTTTGTATGCAAGTTGAGTGAGTATACTAGTAATCCAAGTACAGAACATTGGAGAGCTATTACTAGAATTTTTTGTTATCTTAAGAGAACTAAAAATTTAGGATTGTTCTATAATAATTATCCGGCAGTATTAGAAGGATACACCTATACTAGTTGGATTACAAGTGTGGGAGATGAGCATTCCACTTCTGGATGGATTTTCACACTAGCTGGAGGTGTTGTATCTTGGGCAAGTAAGAAACAGATATGTATAACTCACTCAACAATGGAATATGAATTTATTGCTTTAGCGGCAACTGGGAAAGAGGCTGAATGGATTATGAATTTGTTGTTGGATATCAAATTATGGCCTAATCATATGCCTCCTATTTCTATCCACTGTGATAGTCAGGCTACTTTGGCAAGAGCCTATAATAGCATATATAATGGTAAGTCTAGACATATTAGTCTAAGACATGAATATGTGAGACAATTGATTAAAGATGATACCATAACAATTGTCTACGTGAGGTCAAGTAATAATCTTGCCGATCCTTTGACGAAGGCTTTACCAAGACACATGGTAATAATGACCTCACAAGAAATGGGGTTGAAACCCTTTAATTGAAATCACCAATAATGGTAACCCGACATTTTTTGAGAACATTACTAGTTACAAGGTTTAATTGGTAAGAACAAGTTATTGAATGTGATTGTTTGATACTGACGTAGCCCTGATATGAGAAGTTAGTATCGTTTGTTATGTTTTGTAGGTTGGATTGAATTCTTAATGAAGTATAGTACAAATTTGTAATGTGTTGATAGTAATAGAAACACGTGATAGATACTTCACCTATATGAGCTTAGAAGTGGTGCGCTTCTTATGAAAGTTAGGGTTGTTTTCTAGAGAGCTCATGAAATAGGATCAAGTACAAGGCCATAATAGTGCGTAGTAATATAGAACTTCTCGCTGAAACAAGAGGTTAGTGTATGTGCGTTATGTCCAATTCTATTATATAAAAGTACAAGTTTAAAGCCAAGCTACTTGTCACTTTAATAGAGCTTTGATATACTTGCATTAAGTAAATGTTTAACTCGAAAGAGACCTTTATGTATGTATATTAATCTTACTGAAATTTTGGATGTACGGGTTTTTTATTTTTTATTTTTAATTTTGAAATCTTTGTTTTACAAGCAAAGTGGGGAATTGTTGGAAGTTTATTTGTAAAACAAACCAAGTGTATGTTTCCTTGTCCCACATAGGTAAAGTGGGAGGAAGTGGTCAAATTAATAAGTGTGGGGTTTCCTTTGTGTACCTAAAGGAATGATTGTGTGTGAGTTAGATCTCACCATACCCGCGTGCGGGTGAGCGATTATTTGACGCACTTAGCACTTAGCACGCCTGCGCACCCGCTGTTTAATTAGTACTAACCCCTTTATTATTATTATTATTATTATTATTATTATTATTATTTTTTATGGTTATTTTATTAATTTTAATCAATTCAAAGGTTGTTTTTGTTTATTGAGAATTTTTAGAAATTAAAAAAATCGAAAATTTATTTATTAAAAAAATTAATTATTATAATATATATATATTTTTATTCTGAATTTTTGTTTTTGTCTTTTCAAGATAACATTTGAAAAAGATACTCGTTCAGTTTGCAATCTTTCCCGAAGGGTTGCATTTGTTCATTTTTTCAACTTCTTTCGAATGGATACCTTTGTTCATCTGAGCAATTTTTAGAAATGATACATTTGTTCGCTTTGCAACTTTTCACGAAGAGTTGCCTACATTTTTAAGATTGTTTTATATATACATGTTAATTTTCAGAAGAGCAGAGAGTGTGATCATTTTATCTTTTCGAGCATTCTTTCTGAAAAAAGAACTACAGTCATCTTTTCAATTGTTTCTTAGAGAGATCCTGGAGAAATACTAGAATTGTTATCTAGTATTCTCAATTTTGAGACTTTGTTGTATTTTGGAAGATATCTACTGGTTACCATTAGCAACTTTGTGGAGCAAATAAATCCTTAAAAAATGTGATATCACACCTCAAAGTCCAACTTGATTACTTTAAAGATCCGTCTTCATTGTTCTACCCAATTCGAAGCCATATTTTCCCAACAGATATTAGAGTCATCAGAGCTCCGTTCGTATAATTCAAGTCCAGACAAGGGCATTGATCTAGAATTGGTTGGAAATTTATTATCTCCCATAATGCTATGAAGCATCCCAAAGAAGTCAGCAACGTGTCCTTTAAGCAAATTAAGCTCACGGCACCATCCATGCTCTTCTATTTTTAGCATAGAAATCTTGTTTCTCTATCTTCTTTGCTCTTCTATTTTGTGTTATTATTGCTTCAATTTAACTGGTTGATTTGTGACCTCATACCCAATGCATCTCTTCTTGGCTCCATAATTTGTCAATGATGTCAATTATTGCCTAATTGTGCTCTTAGTTACAGTCCCTAGATCTCCTATTTGTAAGGTCCGTGAGTAATTTTTTCAGAGTTTCAATTTGGTGATAAGCATTAGAAAATTTCAGTTTGCTCCCCTCTTTTAGTTCAATAGAGACCTTTTAATTTACCGGAAATATTCTCTTAACCCAAATGTGGAGTATGCCACATTGCCTATCTCACTGCATTTAGCATCTTCAAGCTGATCGGCTTCAAATTTGAACTCTTTTTCCCTTCACATTGGTTCTATACTAGCAAAAGGAGGAGAGGGCTACGATCCGATCCAATCCAATGGAGGTAATGCAAATGCATCTGCATTAAGATACATCACTCTCCATTCAACATTGCAGAGAATTCTATCAGATCTCTTTTTAACCAAGGCATCCATATCTCTATTAATTTCCCAAATGAAGGCACAACACTTTTGACATCTTGAGCAACCACTCAGAAATTCACGAAATGCAACTAATCTGCTATTCTCTTTCTCACCTTTTAGTCACCAACGCATATCCATGGGAGATGATTATTGAAGCGTACTCTTTTCAGCTCTTCCCACGACAAAAGTCTTTCTCGAAAGCCTGTCGACGCATGTAGAAGAGTTATTCTCATAACTCTCCCTCTCCCTCTCCCATTCTCCTTACATATTATGTCAATATATTGCTTCGAGCTAGATTTCACTGCTAAAGAAACCTCTTCATTCCACGTCACCGCTTGATGCCATGAAAATTACATCCAGTTTGGACAAGTTTTAAATACTATGGAACTTTATTAGCAACTAGAAATTAATTTTAAGATAAACGAATTATTAATTACTTGCCAAAATTAATAATTGCTAAAAAGAAAGAAGCTCGCATTTCCAATTCAGAAATTACAAATAAACATGGTAAAAATAAATTGGTAGGATATGTCTCATATCACTTAAGATGTTCGCATGTTAACTATTTTCATATAGATTTAAAATTATTTTTCAGTTTTCAAATTGCTTGAGACCGTATAAATTACTAACCGGTCATAAGAGCAAACTCGCTTTCTCAATCGGAGAAGTCACTAACAAATGCGGCAAACTTACCTCTTATCACATAAATGGAAACTTAATTTCTAAACGAAAAGTTACTAAAAATGCATCATAGTTACTACTTACTAGTTTTTCATGAATGCTTATTTTGGTGCTTGGACTTCAGAGATATACTATAGAAAATAATAAGGAAAAATTGTCCAAAAAATCATAAATCTATTGTATTTTTACCAATTCAGTCTTAAACTTTTCAACTTTGTTAATTAAATCCCAAACTTTTTCACTTTTTGCCAATCGAGTCCATTTAGCGAATTTTGGCTGGAATTTTCTGACGTGGATGCCGACCGTCCTATGTGGCATCGACCATTCTATGTGGCATGGCCGGTGCTGACATGGACAAATTTTATTAATTTTTTATAATATTTATAATATTTATGTTTTAATTTTTTATTAATTTTTTTTTTCTCTTTTTTGCAACCAACCACAGGCCACGACTAGCGAGGGTTAGCTTTGCTAGCCTTAAGCGAGGTCACCCTTGTTGAGATTTGGTGAGGGGCAACCTTATTGGCCTTGGGTGAGGCCAGCAAGGGTTGCCTCGCCGGTCATGAGCAAGGCTCGCCCTTGCTTGAGGCCGGTGAGAGTCGACCCTCATTGGCCTTTGGCAAGGCTAGTAAGGTCTCTCCTCGCTAAATCCTGGCGAGGCCAACCCTTGCCAGTCGTGGCTTCTACCCGGTCATTGGAGGTTAGGCGATTGGCTAGAGGATGAAAGGGAAAAAAAAGAGAGAAAGAAGAAAAAAAAGAAATTAAAAAATAAAAAAATAAAAATAATTAAAAAAAATAATAAAAAAATAATAAATTTTGTTCACGTCAAGACTTCTTTGTGCATGTAGGACATTCAACATTCATATTAATGAATATTCCAACCAAAATTGGTAAGATCAACTCAATTAACAAAATGTTAAAATATTTAAGACTCAATTGGTAAAGTTGAAATTTTAGGATTAGATTGGTAAAAATGCAATAGGTTTAAAATTTTTTGGACAATTTTTCCAAATTAATAATAACATATACATCTTGCCGTGACACCTTGCTCGCATCCTCTCATGGTTACTTCTCGATGGTGTTGCACCACAACCAAGATGAGATTGCCATGGTGTTGGCTAGGGCAAGGTGGCCAAAATTACCAACAGCTAAGATTCAATTTATCTCATGGAAAATAAATGATTTGAAAAATAATTTCCTAAAAATGATTATTTGTATCACTTGATATAACTAGTCGATAAAAAAATATTTTTATTATTGATAATAATTTATCTTTAAACAATTTTGTAGATGATGAAAATATTTTTTTGTTTCATTCAATTTTTATAAGCAAGCAATTATATTTTAAAAATTATTCTCCAAATTATTTATATTTGGCAAAATGAACAGAGCCTAAGTAATACTTAATTGCAAATGCTTTTGAGATTTTCCAGCATTTGTTTCATGGAAAATGAATTAATCAAGCATTTGTTTCATGGAAAATGAACTAATTGAGAAAAACATTTCTCATTATTGGAAAAAATACCTTCAAAAGTGGGGAAAATATTTTTCACTTTTCTAAAAGTGGAAAATTTTTCCATAATTTCTTCCACCTCACTTTCTTTCACCAAATACATTTTCCTTTTATATTTATGTTTTTTTCTTTTTTAATTGAGTTTTTAATTTTCTTTTTTTCTTTCTTTTTTCCTTCTTATTCTTCCTTGGTTGATCACTAGCCATGTTGGGTGGGGCTCGAGCCTCGTCCGAGGTTGCCAAAAACCTCTGGCGACCTAAGGAGGAAGAAGAAAAAAAGAAACAAGAAAAGAAAGGAAAAAAATTAAAAATTCAATTGATTTTAAAAAATAAATAAAAATTATTGAAGATGATTGCATTCAAGAAAAGATTTTCCTTATGGAATGGTGGAATTTTTTTCTAGTTCATTTCTAAATTTCAGCCAAACACTAGCAAATATGGTTATTTTCTTGAAAAAAGACTTTCTAAACGCCACATTTTTTTACGAAATGAACGAAGCTTTAGAATGTTATCATTTTGATAACTAATTTTGGACTGACTTAAAACAATTTTTAAGTTTTGGGATTACCATAAGTCATGATAAATTACTGGCCCTTTATGAGAGTGAAAGGGCCCCTTTGATTCGGCTTTAGGGGAAATGGATTTAGAAAATATAAATATCTTTGAGGTAAATTAGTTTTTCCAAAATGCTTTAGTGTTTGACAAATTATAATTTGGTGCATTGGAAACTGACTTTGGTGTAAATATCGTTTGGTAAACCCTATATTTGCAAAGGGCTTTTATTCATTTAAAAAAAATTAAAATCAAATTCGATGGAGCTTCGCCACTGAGGTTGACCAATTGTTGGCCAACTATCGATGGCCAAATCTAGTCGTTGGACAGCTTTGCCTAAGGTTACGTGACCTCAGGCACACAACAACTTGAGTCTTGTGAACCCATGCATTGTCACTTGAGGTCGCGCGACCCAGGCGTCGCCACTTGGGTCACGCGAACCTAGGCGGCGATCACCGGGGACATGCCACCCCTCAGGCAGTCGTGGCCTACCTCCAGCAGTTATTATGGAAGAGGAAGATGAACAATCGACCCCAAAAAAATAAAAGTCAATGGGTGAACAATGGAAGTGGACTTGTATTTCCAAAATACTGAAAGCTCGAGCAGGTCTCTATCTATTTTGGGCTTTAAGCCTTCTGAATGCTGACATTTGGCCAATAGGCTTCCAAAAATACTTACTAAATGGCAAATATTTTTCCCAAGAGGCTTTTTTTTTTTTTTTTCGGTTCCCAAGAGGCTTTAGAAGCTCAAAACCCATTGAGAAATCTAAACCAAATAGGTTGGGAAAATCACTAACAAATATGGAAAACTTACTTTTTATTACATATAAGGCAACTTACTTTTCTAAATGAGACTTTACTAAAGATGCATCGAATATACCAATTCATTTCTTTCGTGATTACTTTTTTGAAGTATGGTCTTTCGAAATTTACCATACATAAGTAAATAGCATACTCATCTTGCCGCACCCCCTCACTCGCACCCTTGTAACGTCGGGCAACTACTAAGCCGCCACGGTGAAGGTGGCGAAGGGGTCGGTGTGTTGGTTATTTATTACCATGAAAAATCCTAAATTATTACATTTGTGATAAAATTACCCTCTATTAATTTTTATTAAATTTTAAGTCAAATTACCAAATTGGATTATACGCGACAATTGATGGGTATATTAATTTGAGATTTTATTGTCTATTTATCACAAGTAAATTGATTTATGATTTTTCGTGGTATCAATCCTGTTTAATAGAAATTATTAGAGGATACATTTGTCATAAAAAGTATCAGTTTGAGATTTGGGTAGTCAAAAAATTAGTTTGAAATAAATTTGTGATATGTGTATAGTTTGAGGTAAATTGATGGCAAAAAAAAAAAATCAGGTTGGGTTAAGTTTACAGGCATATCGGTTTATGATTTTTCATGGTATTAATCCTTATTTACATTAGCTTAACAAAAAAACCGATGGGCTGACACGAGTCACTCCACGGCCGCGCGTGCCCAGTCAGCGAGTGGCCCATGGACTACTTCCCCCTAAAAGGAAGCGGACAAGCGACAGCTAAATTGGCTCTATTTTTTTATTTTTTTGATTATTATTTGTCGGCCAAAAAAGAAATAAAGAATATTTAAACGCGCACATGCGGCGAGCGCTTTCCCCTCCCCCGTCCCGTCCCCTCCTTCCACCTTGAACCTTCCCCGGCTAAATAATATCGCACGCAGCTCCTGTGGAGTGTGCCAGCAGCCATCGCCCCAGCTTCACACGCAGAGAGAGAGAGAGAGAGAGAGAGAGAGAGAGAGCTTGCAGATTCTCTCCTCCCTTCCTTCCTCCTCCTCTCTTCTCCGCTCGCGCAACCGTCGGCCATGGCGGAGGAAGCCTCCCGCGGCCCCTGGTCCTTCCTGGTACTCTCTCTCTCTCTCTCTAGGTGCAGACTTCCCGAGCCTCCCGAGCCTCGCCTTCTCCCGATTCGGACTCGCTTTTCCGCGAGGCGCTCGGCGAGCTGAGCGGCGGGGGCGGCATTGCGCCGTCCGGAGGCTCCGACTATGTCGGAAGGTCCGTTTCGGCGAGCGTCATGGCTCCGATCGGCGTCGATTCTTGCTGGCCCGATCAGTAGTGAAGACGTCGTTCGAGCGCCGGAGGAGATTTGAACGTCGGTCCCGTGTGGAATCGCCGTCCGTCGGACCGCCGGCTTTGGATAGAGTGGACTTTGTGTTTTCTGTTTGCGGCGGCGGTGGTGAATCTTACGATGTCTTTTTTTTTTTTTTATGCGAAGTTTGCGAAGAAGAAGGAGTCGCACGACGGTCAAACCGACGACAAGAAGGCCGCGTCCGACGGGAATCATCCCAACGGCGCGTCGAATGGGAATGGATATGTCAAGAGATCGTCCGATTTGGCGATTTACGAGCAGTACCAGAGCCAGGTGAGGTGTTCTCAAACTCCACCTGCTGACTTGCGATGTCTCTGCTTTTCGGAATCATTGAGCGGTTCTACGTGACGTTGCAGGGCGGAAGCTCTGGGAACTCGAACGGGGCCCCCGGGAGCAGGATCCCCGAGAGGCCGTATGATTTCTTGGTTGATTATTTACTGTCTTCTTGATTAGTAGTGTGTTCCTGTAAGTTTTGAACGGAAGGTTCTGTCTGCCTTCAGACCATCTTATGATCACCGAGCCAACATGTTTACCATGATCTTCAATTATGCGACGGGTGTGTTAGAATAAGACATTTGAACTCTCCGGGGTTCACTAGTGTCAGTTTGACTCGAACCAGGATATTTAACTGTGCATTTACTGATAAGGGCAACAATGTGCTTACAATGTCTGTCTCAAGACCACTAAATTGGTTATTGGAGCCATGCGACTGGATCGATTTCTCACACTTCAATCATTTTGGTTTTCTTTTTTCCTTCTCATTTTCAGGCAAAAGCCTCTATTTCCTCCCTTTGAATCGCCTGAAATGCTCACTTTAGCTGAGAGTTTGAGCAGGTAATGTGCAGAACAGTGGATTGGCACTTCATCTGATAATGACTTGCAATATCCATATCACGTAATTATCTTGTCATGATACCAAGTGTTTGGTTCATTTCCATATTATACCAGGGACATCATTCGTGGGAACCCAGATGTTACATGGGAGAGCATCAAAGGCCTAGAAAATGCAAAACGCTTACTTAAAGAAGCAGTTGTCATGCCAATCAAATATCCCAAGTGATCTTCTGCAATTCCTTGTCAATCATCTTATCCTTTGTATTGGTTATCTACGTTCTTATGGTTTCTGCTTTCCAACACTGTTTATTTTCAACTGTTTGAACCTTGGAGAGAATGTGGATAGAATAATAATTTTTTTAGCAAATATGTTGGTCATTTTGCTTGGATGAGATTTAGTTTTGGTTTCCTGTAGTTCTCACGGAACTGATTCGCCTTCTTGAGGATAACGGAGTGTACTGCTTGGGTTGACTTATGCTTTTAGCTCTTCGCTATTAGTGTTTGGAAGTCTTATTTGATATTGAATGAGTCAAATATCTGAAAGATATATAAATATTGACCTTTGGAATCATTGAGAGTTTCTTCATAGTTTTGGAAGAATTAATATAATGTTTTACTTGGGGAAACTTAAAAGAGGTACTTATTTCAAGCTGCACTGAAAATGCATTGAGTTTTTCAAAATTTTCAAGCTCAATTTATTTTTATGGGGAACCACAGGAGCCCCGATGTTCTTGACTAATATGATTTTCTCTAAATTTAAGATTCAAATAATTTTTCTGTATTTATAATTCATTGTCTTGATCTCAATATCTAATCACTGAAGCATGTTTTCCCCTCTGACTCTAGGTACTTCACTGGTCTTCTATCACCATGGAAGGGCATTCTCCTATTTGGTCCTCCAGGGACGGGGAAGGTCTGATTTTTTAACATATGAACTTTATGCTTCTTTTATTTGCATATATTGATGCTTGTTGAGCTGCATATGCTTTAGTCTCTATTGTATGGAATCTAACATGTGATTAATAATAGGTTTGCTAGAAATTTGGCAGAGCATGTTCATGACTCTTTACCAAAAGTGTTAGGAAATTCTGATGTGCAGTGAAGGGAGAGATAATTATTATAGTCTGTCAGTCGTCCAATGTTAAATAGGTGGAAAAAGTCCAATTTACTAACCACGTGATTCATTTCATCAGAATTGAGGAAAATTGAATTGGGGAGCTACTTAGTGAGATAAGGCTTGTGTATTCTATTTCTGTTAACATTTGTTCTATAGTTGTAGTATTTGATTTGGGGAAAACCCTTATGGGCTTTATTAAAGTTCCTTCGGTGACATCAGGCTGTTTTCTGGTAGTCATCACATTGGTGAAGCTATTTCGTGTGAGCTCATAATTAAAAATTCCATGAAAGATGTAGATAAGGACTTCCACATGTTCCAAATTGTCTGGGATGATTACAATTTTAATAGGAGTCTCATCATGAACACTGTGCTTTGCATTTGTGTTGACTTCGGGTCAGTTGTGACTTTAAATGTGACCGTTTTGCCAATTTTATGTCTTGACCATTTAAGACATCTTTGGCACCTTGACGACAGTGTAGATTTAGGCCAGGTATTCATACTTTCCATTAAGCTTCCTCTTTATTTGTTTGAAATGTCAGAACTGCAAATTTCTTCCATGGAAAAGCAATTATTTTTCTAACGAATGTATTAATTTCACAATGCTTTCTCAAAACTGCTGTCAAAACGTTAAGGACAAACAGAAAGCTATGTACTGTCTGAGATATTTATAGATAAAAGTTTGCTCGTCTCCTGGATAAGACATGCGCATGCATGCTGGGTAAGTTTAGCCGAACATTCAATTTGGACCGAGGGTATACCATCCTTGAAATTGTGGAAGTTATGAATTTATTTATGAACTATGCTTTTGGCAGAAGCATTTGGACTACTAGATCTCCTACATGAATTCATACCCAAGCATTGTGCAGCTCTGGATGTCAGTGCAATGCTTGTACAACACTATTACTGTATGCTGAACATGTAGCACCTAACAGTCATGGGAAGTGGTTGGAGCAGAGAAAGAAATGCTACTTCTCCTGCTACTCTAGGCACACATAATCAGTTAAACTTGTAGGTCAAGACAAAATTATAGTCAAACACATGTTACAGATCCAAACATTTATAGAAATCCAAGTCATCTCCTGACAACAAGTTCTGAACAGTTGAAGAAAATGATGGACCTCTTGCCAAATCCTTTCAATTATTAGATGGCTTAGCAGGAAGATGCAGTATCTAAGGCTGGTAACAGTATGATTGTTGTCATAATTGTTGTCATCTGGGTCATAGTTATTGTCATCCACCACAATGATGTAAATGAACTTTCCGTCTCATCTATGGTTAACTGAAATTTTCTAAATCACCATATCTGCAAAATGTCGTTGAGACAAATTGCTGAATAATAACATGTTGAGATCTGTAATATAGTCTTTTGGATCTTTAAGAGATGGGTCTTCTATTTTGCTTCCTTTAGAACAATTCTGCTCGTTTCTGAGATTGTTTCTCCTGTAATATCCATGTGTTCTTTAAGAGGGCATCCACTATTGATAGGTTAAATGATGGGGCCATCATATGACTGTTGTTTACCTGGATTTAGTGAATTAATGCTTGATTTTCAGTATCATACTTTTTTTGCCTGCTAGAGGCCATTCTTTCTCAGGCCGGGTTTAAAAAGGCCTGCCGATTAATCTCTAAATAATGGCATGGTTCTTCTGTTGTTTGTTTACTTTTTGATCTGATTGATGAATTAACTTTCCTCTGTTGCAGACTATGCTTGCAAAGGCTATTGCCACTGAATGCAATACTACCTTTTTTAACATATCTGCATCATCAATTGTCAGCAAATGGCGCGGTGAGAGTTAATTAGGATTAACAGGTCACACTTAATTCATGTTTCTTGTTGGGTCCATTATTATGGATGAGGCATTTTGAAGAAGGCTCGCCATTTCAGTTTGTGAAGGATGATGAGCTCCTCTCTTGGGCTTTTTTTTTTTCTCCTCTCTACTTTAGAGAACACACTCCACTTCTTTGAATTGCTGCTCTGAAGCACAATTTTTGGCGAAATGAAGATTTGTTTTATAATGCAACTTTCTGTGGAATCCATGCATGATCTGGTAATGCGAATTGCATACAAATAAAGTTGATGTCCTTTTTCTTTGTTATATGGCAGGCGATTCGGAGAAGTTGGTGAGAGTCCTATTTGACCTTGCTAGGCACCACGCACCTTCAACAATATTTCTTGATGAAATTGATGCTATCATTAGTCACCGTGGTGAGGCACGTAGTGAGCATGAAGCTAGTAGGCGTTTGAAGACTGAGCTACTTATTCAGGTGATGTTCATTCTGTACTGTTCTATAGTCCTCATTCTGGAATGATGTAGATGGATTGACATGTCTCTCTGTGCCCATTGTATGTTACATAGCAATATCCTTAACTATTTTTGGTTGACCTGTTTCCCTGCAAGTTCCACATCAAAAGTGGCTTGTTTGCAAGTTTCTCTTGAGGATTTTGGAAGATGATTTATTTATGACTAGCGGTATATGTGCTCTGCATAAAATTGATTTTTCCTTTATTTAATGGTATCATTGTCTTCTGACCAAAAAAAAGAATGGTATCATTGTCTATCAATTGGGCATCAATGTCAAACTTACTTTCTTAAAGTACTTATTTTTTAGGGAGATTTCCCAATTTTAATTTAACTATTTGTTGAACATCTTCTAGAATCCTTTTTTTTCCATGGTTCTACTGCTTTTTCGGAATGATTAGTGCTACGTTAATTCAATGGTGATATTGGTCTGCTTTCAGATTTCTTGAAGTATGGTGAAACCTAGATAGTGTTATGAAGACATCATTATACTCCGTATTTGAGGGAGTGAGAGGCAGCAAGTATGTGATTTAGTTTATTGGGCTAAAACCAAATCCTTATAAACCCAAGTGGTTGGCTTAGTGGTTAAGGAGTGAACATGTATGTGTGAATACAAACCCATGTGTACAACAAGGGTTGTGTTCTCCACTCCATAGAATGCAAACAACCCCACATTTGGGACACCTACTCTTGTTTTGGCCTGTCTCTTATTTTGTCGATGGGATTAATGAGGTATTTAACCGGTTCAGGGCATTTTGACATTTTTCTTAAAAGTAAAAGTTTTCTGAAAGTACAATCATATTTAGCAGTTTCCTGAAGATATTGAACGCAAGATATTAACTGCTTTACTTTTCAGTAGAGTGGGCCCTTGGTGTCCCCCAAACTTCC
This sequence comes from Eucalyptus sp. ANBG9806169, assembly GCA_014182395.1. Classification (NCBI taxonomy): domain Eukaryota; kingdom Viridiplantae; phylum Streptophyta; class Magnoliopsida; order Myrtales; family Myrtaceae; genus Eucalyptus; species Eucalyptus sp. ANBG9806169. Next base: position 2,780,393 of record CM024576.1, on the reverse strand, counting down.
TCCAATTATTTATGAGCCCCTGACATGAAAGTTCTCTCTAATTTTCTCTATGTGATTGCAATGTTCCACCTGAAATTAATGTGTGCTTAATGTACTGCAGATGGATGGTTTGACACGGACAAATGAACTTGTGTTCGTATTGGCGGCAACTAACCTCCCCTGGGAGTTGGATGCAGCCATGCTCCGTCGTCTTGAAAAGCGAGTATCCTTATTATGTGCCCGTAACTTACATCTTTTAGTTTATATGCTAAAGTCGAAGGGAGAGAAATGATTTGATTTCCATCATAAACATAGTTAAAAGAAAAAGAGCAGTAACTCTGCTTGACTCATGCTCACATTTATAAACATCTGTATTGTGCAAGATTCATGTAAGGAACAGGTTGTCATCCTGATCAAATGCTTTTGGTTACATGAAAAATAGTCAATGTGCCTGATGGATGTATGTTAAACTAGATTTAGTTTATTAAAGTGGTTAAGAATCCTCAACGATGCATTTTTTGTGCATTCAGCCTGAGAGCTGCCTTCTGTCTAATAAAAACATCTTGAAAGATTATATGGAGATCCGTACAGCCATTTGTTCTCCTTTGACCACTATAGATCCTCGTACCACTTCCAGAACCTGAAGCAAGAAGAGCCATGTTTGAGGAGTTACTACCCCAAGTGCCTGGTGAAGATGCACTTCCATATGATTTATTGGTCGAAAGAAGTGGAGGATATTCTGGTTCAGACATTAGATTAGTATCCAAGGAGGCTGCTATGCAACCTCTAAGAAGGTTAATGGCACTTCTTGAGGACCGACAGGAAGTGGTGCCGGAGGAAGGTACACACATTTTTTTGACTACAGAAAGATAATTCCTCTGAGTTAAAATTTTACGACATATTATTGCGCGACATCATAATAGTTTTAGACATGCATATCCATCGAGGTGGATAGGTGCCTTCGCAAAATAGTGATACTTTTTATGAGGGGATGTAAGCCTTTAATCGAATTAGATTGGCATGCTACTTGACATTTTGGGAAGATGATTATCAACCTGGCTTCTAGATTACTTGTTGCTGTCATAAGATAATTATCATGAAAGTCATGGCACATGCAAAACGATTCGTTTCAAGAAGACATTGCATGGAAACTGGATGACCATTAGTTTCGAGTACTCGGTGGACTTCTTCTCTGATCAGAATTTGAACAGCAGAACAAAGAACTAGTCGCGTTAGCTTTTACTCAATGACCTGTGTTCCAGCTCCTGAAGTGAAAACCTTGGGACATGTTTGGTATCTGAAGTTTTCCAAGACTCAACTGAAAATGATGTTTTGTTCTTTTCACTGTTTCCGCTGTCACTATTTCTACTTGCATTTAGCAGCAAATCTCATCTCTCTTTTGTCGAAGCTTCTGCAAAGCTTTTAAACCATTTCAATAAAAACTTGGAGATGGAAAGAGCATGAAGAGTACTTGAAAGCATTCTAATGCTTTGAAGAAAGTATTGTGTAGCCTACATAAAACTACCAAAGCAACTTAAAGGCTTGAGTAAAACAAGAAAAAGAAATGGAAAACTAAATTGTGTCACATTTTATGGCATATAGAATATGATCCCTATGTAAGTTGATGAATGCTTAATCTTTAATTGTTAACACTTTTTTTTAGTTTATGAGCCTCTTCAATATTATTATTTTACAAGAATTGCTAACCTATTAAGTGTCAAATATTTGGTCAGTTAATAAATAAATTTTGATACAGTTAATTTTGATGAAACAGACACACTGTAAAATCATACCAAAATGTTTTTAGAATTTTCAGTTGAGAACTCTCACTGTTATGCCCAGATCTGTGAGATGATAGGAAAATGAAAATTAATGCATCTTTTTCCAAAGGAAAGTTGAGAAAGATATCTGAATGAAACAGGCACTCAAATGTTGAAGGTTCCCTTTTTTGTGAGCATTTTTCCATTTTGGCTGACTTTTAAATTTGGTGAACAAATAGGTCTCTCAAACCCTCCTCTCCATATTGTCACCTGGGACTAGTTGAGGCTTCAGTGGTCTCCCCCCACCCCCAACTCCCTCCTTCTTCCTCTCTGGATAAATGCAAATGATAAGACAAAAGTAATTCATAAATTGAGGGGAAAATTGTTTCCTTTATTTGTTCAACTTCAAAGTTTAAGTGTTGAAAGCTACTTGCATCTTTAGTTCCTCATGGTTTGCAATTTAAATGCATAATTAGTTGATTACGCGTAAATTGAGGGGAACATTGTTTCCTTTATTTTGTTCAACTTCAAAGTTCAAGTGTTTAAAGCTATATGCATCTTTAGTTCCTCATGTTTTGCAATTTAAATGCATAATTAGTTGATTACTCATAAGTACACCTCTTTATTTACGCCTGCTCAAATAGGACATGCAGAAATTTCTCTTTATGTACATCTTTTAAAGTGTTTGAATTCTTTTCAAAGGAGAAAAATTGAGAATTTCATTGTGTTAATCTGTGTCTTTACATTATAGAGCTACCGAATGTGGGACCAATTAGACCTGAAGATGTTGAGGTGGCTTTGAAGAACACGAGGCCATCAGCTCATCTCCATGCCCATCTCTACGATAAGTTCAATGATGATTATGGTAGTCAAATACTCCAATGAAGGCACCAAGAATCTTCCTGATTTCAACATTTATAAGTTATCAATCCGGTGGATTTGCAGCTTCAGTTGATTTGATTCTTCTTCTTTCCAGCTGAAAATTTATGATTTCTTTTGCTGCCATAGACTCGTACTATGGTTTTGTAATTTCTGTGTTAGTTGTAGGAATAGTATCTCTATTGAGCACGTTCTTATTGATGGTCGCGAAACTATTTGTATAACATTTCTAAACCCGTGCGACAATTGTGTAGCTGATGAATCATCGACATTGACAACATTGTGAGTGTCTCTAGCCCAATTTCATAAGGGAGACAAAACTTTCTGAGTTCTCGAGTCTTGTCCTTGGGATGTGTGATGACCGCTTGCGGTCTCTCTTCTAGTTCATATGGGACTTGGGGGCTTTCTTTTGTTTTTTCACCTGGAAAACAAGAGCTTGTTGATCACGTGCAAACAGTACATTCTTTTCTCACAGCTTCTGGAATACAGGTGGGTAATTCATTGAAGGAAAGACATCCCCTAGGAAAATTCGAGAGGCAGCTAAGCACTAGATTGTGAGATGCTGATTTGCAAATTCATCTCTATTTTAGTCTCCCATGGAACCAGATCACCTTCAGGTAGTCCCATGTCTGTTGCCAATCGTAATGCCCGTAGGGGTGCTCCCATCTTTGCTATCAACAACTGAAGAGACTCATCCGTGCCTTGATCGTCCTTCTAGCAATTCACCTTTGCAATTCCTTAAAACGACTTAGATGGAGATTTCAGTTTAGGAGACTGCACTGTCGCTGCTTAAATAAAGTGGGTTGAGCTATCCAAGTAATGTGTCATCTGGCTTCCTGTTGAGAATTAAGAGGACGCTCACTTGTATTTGTGGGTTCATGCGGCTTCGACTCTCAGGAGCTACGGCTTAAGCCATGTGCTGTTTTGTTGGTTGATCTACTTACGGCTTAAGCCATGTGCTGTTTTGTTGGTTGATCTACTTATCCAAGAGAGTGTCCATCTTGAATGTTGTGTAAGCGCATATGGCTCTAGGATCATCTCTCACCAATTTGAATGTTGTCTAAGCATGTGGCTCTGGCATCTCTTACCAATGCTCCATCATCCCCTGCATCCCTCTTTCCTCCCACTAGAACATTATCAAAACGGTTGAGTGGCAGTCGCCAGGTACTTCCATCGATTATCCTTAGAGGTGTCAAACGGATGGATCAGGTTGGGTTTGGGTCGGGTCATTAATGTGTCGACCCAAATTGACTCATTAACCCATTTATGACCCATTTAAGTTTAATGTAAATTTTCCGACCCATACCCGACCCGACTCAACTCATATTAATAAAACATTTTCATATTTAACCAAATTTAGAAAAAATTATTTCTATGTTTTTTTTTTTTAAGATTATATTACTAAAATACTTCCAAGCTTATTTCTTTTTATATATATATATATATATTTAAAATATATATATATTTAAAATGATATTGCTAAAATAGTTCTATACAACACAAATTTAATGGTTAATTTTTATAATTTTTAAAATAATTATTTAAAAAAATATAATTTTTTAATTTAATTTAATTTTTTACCTTTTTTTTTTTAAGAAAAAAAGAAAATTGCAAAGTTAAAGAGAGAAGAGAAAGGTTGTGAGGTTTTGAGTGAAAATAAATGGATTCATTTTTAATGAGTCTATAAATGCGTTAATGACCCATTTTGATACCACTAAAATTATCGTTGATGATTATTGTTGCATGCTTCCGAGAGGATTCTTGAGATGCAATCCAAGCCATCTTGTAGTGTCCTTGTATGCACCTTGATTTGACGTTCGGGTGGTAGACATGTATTTGTTGGGTGCACCGCCCCAAGAATCCTAATTGTCTTAGGTTGTAGATGTGATACCAGATAGCGCATTAGGATCGATGATGATGGAGACACTTTTCTATCCCAAGGAGTTTTCGATCGAGAAGACCAGGGCCATACTGAATCCGATCCAAGTCGAGCCAATACAGTATCGACATCTTGTCTGACTATGACTCATTTTAAAACTCTTGAGTTGATCTCAACAGAGCATGAAATGCCTTGCTCATGCTTGACTCAAATGGAAAATCAACGTTTGAGTTTTAAATGAGCTCAAGCTCATAAAAGTGTAATAAATTCGAATATTCTTTCTCAGAAAGAAGCGAGATGTAAGACTTCAGTCGCCACATCCATATATTCATGTAAGTATTTTTAAGGTTCCTTATATCTATTTTATGAAGAAAATAGATCATTCCCGAATAAATTCCTACTTTTCTCTTTCAGCTCATTCCAAATCTTGCAATGAGCGCATCCCGACCTCTTGATCTGTGGTACCCGAAACTTTAGTAGAATACAAATTTTGTCATAAACAAGCCCTAAACATTTTAGAACAAGATAGAGAAGCTCGATTAGGCTTGCAATGAGTATCCACGAGCTCGAGCTCGAACTCGACTGGGCAAAGATACTCACAGAGCTTGAGCTCGACCAAAAAGGTGGCATCGAACTTGAGTATCATTAAGCTGAGTCTAAACTACTAATGAGTAGCTTGGCTGAGGTTCACTCAGTAAAAAATTTGGCAGGGTGATGATCTAACTTGACAACATGAAAAGAACCATAATTTTTGGACTGGGAACTTGATGACTATGCAATCTAAACCTGAGAAAGTAGAATCCATAATCTAGCATTGGTGGTGCCGGAACTGCCTTCATGGTAGTTACTCTTAATCCGCACTGAGCTGATGTTATGAAAATAAATCACTCTATCATGAGGATGGCTCTGATCACCACCCATCTAAAGGGAAGATATACATGATGATGGCAGAAGATGCACAATAACATAGAAGACCAAAAGTTCATGAGGACTCTTGCAAAAGTGCTCAGAGGCCTCAGCAAAATGTCACAAAACTAAGCAAAATTCGACAGAAACCTGATCTCAGCCCAACAATGGCGTGCTTAATTTCAACGATATCCCTTCAGAGGATCGGCTGTTTTGCCAGATCGGGCATCCGTCCATGCTTTTGCAATTGTCTTCTTCATTTCGTCATCTCCTTCCTCATACATGTTCTGCAATCACCATATTATTGGGTTAAATCATGAGTGTTTATCAGCAAATATAAATGCGAACAAAAAATATATTGCTGACGGTGTTTCTGAAAGGATAATTCATATTTCATTTCACAGAAGAAGGCAGAGACATGCCCTGTCATGCCTTTCTTTTTCTGGTCAACAAAAAAAATGCGTTCTGAGAAAAGCAACAGAAATAAGTAACTTGTCTGAATTCATGAACATCCCTTTAATGCATCTCAGGCAACTTGGTTTCAGTACTTACAATCCTCAGAGCATGATGACAAGTTGACCCAAACAAGGACATCCCACAAGAGAAACAATGCATTGCCCTTCTTTTAGAGACTAGTTACTAGTCAATCATATCTCTTACTCTTCTAACAAGGGTAAGAACCAGGCCCGACCACTAATTTATCTTCCATGAAGGAGACCTCTGGAGCTAATGCAAGACGTTTAAGAGTGACAGATTCCACATTTGATATTGAAGTACAGACCTAAGTCCTATCTCAATCAAAATCTTGGATATCAAGGATTCTTCAGCAATCAAATAATTTCCAGGAAGCAAAGATGTAAGTAGAATAGCTAATGGATTTCTAATTAAGGCTAACTCACTCTGGCAGCATCTTGTTTATACCAGGATCACCCCCATAGAATGCTTTACAAACAAAATGATCTTAAGATTGGCAATGACCCAACAAACAGAACAACTAAGCAAAAGGAAAGAAAATAATATACCTTCATCAAATCCATAATTCCAGCCATGGGATCTTTCTCTTTGTCAATACTAGGCTTTAGCTAAAAAAATTGGGAGGACAAAAAGCACCATGAGGAGTTGCATTATACAAGGAAAACTAGCCACTGACCTTAACAACAGATCACTTACCTTGTCCTCCTTGAATTGCAAATCTAACCAGTTCCCCTTTGAGGCCTTAAACAATGTCACAATTATTCTTGTCGGTTTGACCATAACCTTAGATTTCTCTGGCACAATCTCGCTATTCAGTTTGGGTATGGTAAAGCGATAGTTCTTCCCTTGAACATCATGGATCTTCAAGTCAAATGACATTGCCTTAAACTCACTTTCAATCTTTTCCAGATCAGCTCCCTCCAGAGAAAGATAAATCTGCATCGCAAGGGGAAAAAATCACAGCCACATCAAATGACCAATATATCAGTTCAAGCACATTGGATTCAGCAGCTATTTTTTATTTTTATTTTTATTCTTCACTATCTCAGCTTTCAGAATGCCATATTGGAAAAGATAGTCTCCACTAGATGAACTTGACAGTGAGACAGATTATTATTACCTTGACTTTGTCACTATCCTGATCCCAGCTGAAAGATGTAAGCGTGACATAATTCAAAACTGGGTTAGAAGGAACCCTTGCTTGAGTTGATATTGGCACAGGAGTCTGTGAGTCACGTGCAATAACAGCATCTTTTGACAACTGTAGAGGAAAAGGACCATGAGATAAAAATCCTCTAATCTAATTTGAAAAGAGCTTAAATGGGCTAAATGGTTTTTCACATGCTCGTAACTGTCTACCAACGCAAATACACAAACAAAATTTGAATAGTATCATTTGGAACGTAAGGAACTCCTCTTTGACCTAAATGTTGTGGTCCTGTGGGCCATAGATAGAAACTTAGCAAAAAGATCAAAATGCAGGACTGCATTTCAAGTAAATGCCACTGATATATGGGTTTCATCTCACATATATCTCAACATAAGCCAAATTGTGAGTGCCAGCGACAATTCATAGCAATAGCATCAAGTTTCACAGCTCAATTGATACGAATAGCTGGTGCCGAGGTTCCTATTTTGACAATATACTCAAGAACAAATGTACTTCATGGACCAGTCAGATAGCCAAAAGGATATGGCAACATCATAGCAAGACTCACTGCAATTACAGGTAGCAATAAGTGGTTCACATAAGGTAGATTCTACTCATTATGCTATCCTCATGAAATTTGTGTAAAATTGAGAAGGCTACAGAAAATAAACTAAGACTCTCAAGAAATTAGAAAAAGAACAGCAATTACCCTCGCATTTTGACTATTAATGATAATTTAGCACCTGGGTCACCTAACAAATTATGAAGTCTCAAAGCCTTGCAGAGAGACTCTACAATTCCCATCAGAGCTTAGCTCTACTAAAAATGTTTCTCAATCTTACAGTCTGCTCTAACTTTCCTGAGAATGCAGTTCAGACGCTCCCAAACGCTCCCAAACGCTCCCAATATCAACAGCTTAGTCGGAGGATTAACCACAACACCCCACAGGCTCACATCGATTCACAGTTCCGAAGCCCAGTACCATTCGCGAAACATTATGATCATCGGCAACGCACAGCACTCTTCAAATCCACACCGCGAACAGCCGAACCCGGCGGAAAGACGGACGGCCAAGAAAACACTTGGCTAAACACACGGACCATCGACCCCCAGAATCTCATTTTTCCTTCTACCCACAACTTCGAATCTGCAAAGGGGGAGAACCCACAAGGCAATTGCAAGGGAAAAAGAGAAACGCGCGGTCCAAACGAAACGCCGACGGAAGCGAAATGATGGAAGAAGAAGAAAAGGGGTGACCTTTTCCAAGTTGCGTATCTCCGAGGAGATGAGAGACACGACGCGAGGACGCTTGGCGATGCCCTGGAGCTGCCGCAGCTCCTCCAAGTCGAGGGCGTACTCGTCCGCCATTTCCGTTCTTCTCCGCGCAGAGAAAGAGAGAGAGAAGGGGGAAGCGAGGTGATATTCTGTCCGAGGAAGATGCTGGAACCGACTCAGCGAACGTGGCACGCTGCGGGGATTTTGAGATTCAGATGGTTCCAGAATTCCTGCGTAGGGCTTTCGATTTTCTTTTTCTTCTTTTTCTTTCCTTTTTTTTTTTCGTATTTTATTACATTTGATATGGTTTTTAGGAAGCTTCCGGGATATTCTTGACGATTCATTAACACCATTTTGGGAGCAAAGATAGGAGGTGGAGAAATGAATTCCCCCTCGTTTGTTTGGAAGGGTGGAAAGAAAAGGTGAAAAAGAAACATCATTTTTAATAAAAATAATTAATTTTCTTTCGTTTTGGTAGGATACATGCTGAAAGATATGATGAATCGTGTTTCTGATGTTTGAATCACGTTTATGAAAACACATCTCCTCAATGTAATGAAAAATAAATTCCTCATGCGATGAACTGATAACACAAAGAAGTATATAATTTTTTTTTCTTTTATACTATGCAGAGGCAATTACAAATATAAAAAAAAATTGAAAAAGAAAAAGAAAATAAAAATTGCATGTAATTTAAAGGAGAGGAAATTGACATTAGAACTATTATAACTTTCATACGGTGCTTATTTAAATATTATAACTTTTTGAATGATCACTTGAGTGTCACTTTGATGGATGAAGGAATAAGAAATTATTCACAAAGTCTTAAATCTATTACATTTTTATAAATTTAGTTATAAAATTTTAAATTTTATCTTCTTTTTTTTTTTTTTTTCCGTAAAATTTTTGTATTCACTTACAACTCAAAACCAAAAGAGCCCATAAGGGAGGCGTCATTACAAAGCAAAGCCCATAGGGCTTGAGGCGGGTAAGAAAGGCAATTTTGTGGGAGTTTCTTTCCTTTAGGCTCAAGTTAGCTAATTGGCCACATTAATAGCTTCTTTCAAGCAAAAGTCCATCTTCAATTATGTCAATTTAGTAATTTTTTTTTTTTTTTTTTTACATTTTACCTGTTGAGTCCATCCGACTAACAATTTTTAATTATACTTTAATATTTTTTGAATTTTGATTTTTTTTATTTCTTTTTGTTTTTGTTTTTGTTTTTGCATTTTTTCTTCCTTTTGCCAGTGGTTGGCCATTGTCGGGTGGTTTGGCCTTGATTGCCACAAGCGAGGCCTAGTTGGGTGAGGGGAGCCCTTGCTCAGGAAAGGCTTGGTGAGGGTTGGCCTTGTCAGATTTGACTTAGGCGAGGGTGAGCCTTTGCTTGGCTAATGGAAGAAAAAGGAAAAAAATACAAAAAATATGAAAATATTATTGAAAATTGTCAATGTTAGCACTAGTTGTCTTTTGTGGCAATTCTAGCATCTATATTAGGGATTTTGTTTTTATCAAAATTGGTGAGATGGATTCCAATAGCAAAAAAGTGAAAAAGTTAGAATTCAATTGACAAAAACGCAATAGATTTACGACTTTTAAGACAATTTTCCCTCGAAAAACGATCATTTAAGTCCTTTCGAAGACAAATTCATCTTACCGACTTTTTAAAGAAGATTTTAATGCCTCCGTGGTTTTCTTAAAAAAGTTAAATTGAAATCGAACGTGGACGAAGGACAAGCAACATTCCGAGAAAGGAACAACACGCACAGGACCGTAGGACAAATCCGGCAACTTAAGTGCTTCATCTTCTTCGTCTTTGTCTTCATCATCTTCTTTATTAGAGACCTTGGGACGAAGAAAGGAATAAGCAACGCGTGTCTCTCTCTCTCTCTCTCTCTTTCCCCCAAACTTCTGCTTTCATGACGAGGAGAACTTGCCATTCGTTGAGTACCGGCGAAGAACGGGGGTTTTGAGTTGACGGTGAGTCAAGGGCTATGTGCCGATGTGGGGTCTGGGGATGGAGATGAAGTGGTGATGACTCTTGGGGTGTCGCGGTGGATCGGAGAGAGTCGGACATTGGAAGAGGTGATTCTTCATAAGCTCAAACGCATTTGAATTTGCGGCATATGAGGGGATACAAGCAAGCATTTTGCCTCAATTCTTGACGTCAAACAAAGAAAGGTTGCTGACCAGACTGAATTTTATCAAAAGAATCTGGGTACCAGTAAGCATTTTGCCTCAACTCCTCGATCTTGAGGTTTGGGTTCGGAGTTGAAGAACATAATTAATTTTGCCGCAATCTGTTAATTTGGGGCAAACAATGTGGTATATGATGTTGTTTTGGTTCGATCATGCTGAATTCACTTTGTTGGCAAGTCATGTCAGATGGTTTATATTGAATTATTATTACGTCGAACTTTTCAACCACATAAATCACCGATATCACTAAAATAATCATTTTTTTTTTATTAAAGTAATACTCAAGTGATTGTTCGAAAATTTTTTATATTGAAATGAGCGTCAAACGAAAATTATAACACTTTTGATATTATTTTTCCTTAAAAAGATAAAATCTCGATTTCTTGAAAACTATCAAAGTCAATGCAAGAACATCTCTTATTATACGGTCATCCCACATTATACGTGGAGTTCCATCTTGTTTTATTTCCTACTGTCTGTTTTCCTTCCTCTCCTCTTTTTGTGGTCGTTGACGGCTTCATTCTTGACTTTGAGCTTCGACCTTGGTATTACTTATCGCTCAAAAGGATCATTAGGGTCGATTCCCATGAGGAAGTCATACAGAATACAACATCCTAAGACCTCGTTAACTTGAGCATCAAAAGACCCAAAAAGGCTCGGCATCGAATTCACTTAAATGCCTTTTTAGAACATCGAATGTCCTTTACACCATAGACCCCAAAGATAATTGCAATGATTGAACAACCTGTTATCATTCCAAAATAAGTGGTTACTAAACTCCCTCCCGTGATATCGAACTCAACAATATGAAGAAATGATTCTCAGTTGTATGTCATCTACCAGCATCAACAAGATAGTATTTATCTTCCAATTTTATGTAAAGTGTGAGCATGTTCTAGAAAAGTAGAGTAAAAAATCGGCAAAAGGACACTTCAAGTGCCATAATCTCAAGATGCACAAAGTACACTTAAGTGCCATAACTTACGAAAGGTACACTTAAGTGCCAAAATCGGAGCAAAATGGATCACTTGAGTGCCAATCTGGCCAAAATCCGGCCAAAATGCCGACGTGTCAATTTTCCGCGAAGTGAGACAAAACGACGTTGTTTTGATCGACGTGGTAAAAAATTTAATATAAAAATTAATTTAATTTAATTTAAAACTAAATTTATTTAAAACATTTTAAAAATAAAAAAATATTTAAAATATCTAAAAATTTTAAATTTTAAAAAATTTTAAATTAAAAAAATTAAAAAATTTAAAAAATTTAAAAATAAATAAAAAATTAAAAATAAATAAAAATTTCAAAAAAATTAAAAAAAATTAAAAAATTTCAAAAAATTTCAAAAAATTTCAAAAATTTTCGAAAAATTTCAAAAATTTCAAAAAAATTTCAAAACATTTCAAAAAAATTTAGAAAATTTAAAAAATTTTAGAAAAAGGGAGGCGACCCGGCCGCCCTCCCCAACCTTCCGGCGACGGCGGCGAGGGCTCGCCCTTAGCCGTTGGCTACCTTCCTCCTCCTCCTCCTCCTTTTTCAAAAATAAATATAAATTATATTATTATTATTTTGTTTTAAATTTAATTTAATTAATTTTTATATTATATTAAAATTCAACTTATGCCAAAACAACGTCGTTTTGGCTGATTTAAGGGCTCTATTCTGGCCAACACCCGAAACGACGTCGTTTTGGTGCTGATGTGGTAAAAAATTTAATATAAAAATTAATTAAATTAAATTTAAAAATAATTTTATTTAAAAATTTTAAAATAAAATTTTAAAGATTAAAAAACTTACGAAATTTTTTTTTAAAAAAATTTAAAAAGGAGGCAGCTAAGGGCTAAAACTTTTTGTAAATTTTGTAAATTTTTGTAACTTTTTAAAATTTTTTGTAATTTTTATAAATTTTTGTAAATTTTGTAAATTTTTGTAAATTTTTAAAATTTTTTGTAATTTTTTAAAGTTTTTAGATTTTTTAAATTTATTTTTTTAAATGTTTTAAATAAATTTATTTTAGATTTAATTTAAATAATTTTTATATTATATTAAAATTCAAATTATTCCAAAACGACGTCGTTTTGGCCGATTTAAGAGTTCTATTTTGGCCAACACTCGAAACGACGTCGTTTTGGGTGAATTCGAGCCGACTCGGCTCTCCAAATGAGACACATCGGCGAGAAATATTAATATTTTAATACCACGTATGATTTCCGGCCAACTTCACGGAGATAGCACTCAGGTGTCCCACTTTTCTTAAAATGTGGCAGACTTAAGTGTACCTTTCGTAAGTTATGGCACTTAAGTGTCCCTTTGTGCCAAGTTGTGGCACTTGAAGTGTTCTTTGCCGTAAAAAATCTATAGTGAATATGCGCTCATAAGGGTGATGATGGTTTGGGTTGGGCCGATCCAGCACTTGACTCATGGATCGATCTGCGTCGTGTTAGTCTCTCAATTTTGAAATTGAGGATCAACTGTTGAACCTTGAACCAAGGGCTGAATTGACCTTATGGGTTTGGTGTGGTTCCAAGGTTAACCAACCGATTTTTTTTTTTTTTTCATTTGTTTTTTGTATTCCTTAAAAGGATAAATGTGCGCTTTGAAATTACATATCTATCGGCAATACAATATGGGGCAATTAACCGGTAAATGTTATTACAAATCAAAAAAAAATTTAAGATAATGCAACAACATAAATCTCAAATTGCCGAAGCAACAAACTATAGAAGATAAACTTGCAAAATAAAATAAATAATAAAATGTTCAAAATATGTAACAAAAAGCAAGAATTATAGAGTCATATCTTGTTTATTCAACAAAGATTGCTTCAACGAGTAGGGAGAATCATCAATTGCTAAGTTCAAATGAATAGAAAGAAGACGAAGAGATTGCTCTCAAAAAAATGGAAATGGAAGATTTCATCGATAGTTTGAGATTGAGGGAGAGTGAGTGCAAGACTCTTAGAGAGGAAACTGGTGGAAGAAGAAAAAAGGGCACTTGTAGCTATACACCTAAGGTTTGGACCAAAAAGTAATTATATGATTGATCTGGGTTGGATCAATCCTAAAAACTTAGATTTAAGGGTCAACTCGCACAGTGCAAATTCCATAGCCTTAGGATCAGGGATTGGCCTAGTCCCATTGGGAACTAGACCAATAGTAGCTAGGTTGGGCTGGTCTAGGGTTGGTCTAGGTCAACCCTTGACCAATGCTCACCCCTAACTGCATTGTTTGGAATGCGCTTAAATTTTGTGGAGGCCTTTTACACACGTGTTTCTTCAATTGGACAAAGGAGATGGACATTGGAGACCTAGACCAAGTTTGTGATTGGTACGATAGCTGGAAAGTCGAGTTTATGTTTTTGGTTGAGTCTCTTGAATTTTCTAACATTTTTTCTAGCCATTTTGTCGAGTTCCTACCTTGAAAGGTTGACATACTTAGAAATTGGGGAGAAAATTGTTTAAAAAGTCTTCAATTTATTGTACGGTGATCAATTCAGTTTTAAACATTTTAATTATATCAATTTAATACTAAACCTTTTAACAATTTTCCAATTAAAACCTAAACTTTCAATTATTTTAATTTAGTCGTAAATTTTTTTAATAATTATTAATTTAGTGCTAAACCTTATAAAGATTTGTTTATTTAGTCATTCTGACTAATTTTGGTCAGAAATTGCTAATATGACGATCTAGTTAATGTTGGTGTCTTATGTGAAATGGCTGGCATTAACATGGGTAATTGTTTCAATTTTTTCTTCTCTTTTATTTTATTTTATTTTTTATTTTTACTATTTTTTTCCCTTTTCCTCTTGGCTAGCCATCACCTAGGCTAGGGCTGCTTGTGAGCACGACCTTAGCTAGCCTGGGCGTGGGTGTCCCTTCCACGAGGCCAACCCTCACCTAAGGTTGGCGACTCATTGGCCATTGACAAGGCCTTGTGATGGCCGCTAAAAGGAAAAGGGAAAAGAAAAAAGAAAAGGAAAAAAGTTGTAAAAATTGTCAACGTCAATGTCGATTGCCACGTAGGGTCGACGCTGGCTAGATTGTCATGTTAGCGATCTTTAGTTAAAATTAGTTAGACTGACTAAATTGACAAATCGTTAAAAGGCCTAAGTCTAAATTGACATATCATAAAAAAGTTAAAGATTAAATTGACACAATTGAATGGTGTATGGCTGAATTGGTATGTTGTCAAAAAGTTTATGATTGAATTGGTATAGTTGAAAAGTTTAAAGGTAAAGTGGCCATCTACAATAGATTTAGGGTGCGTTTGGGAAGGCCTTTGGAAAAAGCCTTTAAGAAAATGCAAACACCTTTGAGTTAAATGGGTTTTCCAAAATGCAAACGGTGTTTGGTAAATTGTACTTTGAAAGTCCATTTTGAAGTAACTTTGGCAAAAATAGTGTTTGGAAAGACTACATTTACAAAAGACTTGGTGATTAATAAAAAAAATAAAAAACTATCAAAAAATAATAAAAGAGTTCGTCGGCAAGGGCGGGAGGCCGCCGGCGAGAGGCGGCGGCCGCCGGCGAGACCCGGAGACGACCGGTGAGGGCCGCCTAGGGTCGGGCGACCTTCGGCGAGGGTCGCCTAGGGTCGGACGACCCTCGGCCACCCTTCGCGGAGGTCGCGCGACCTCGTGACGATCGACGCGACCCAAATCTGGTCGCCGGAGGTCGCGCGACCTCCGGCGACCCAGATCCGGGTCGCGCCGGAGGTCGTCGTGCAAGTCGCGCGACCTTCGGCGACCCGGATCGGGTCGTGCTCGAGGTCGCGCGACCTCTGCGTCGCGCCCGAGGTCGCGGCGATGCGACTCGCGGGCGGTTGCCGGGACTTGCGAGCGGTCGCCGCGACTCGCCGGTGATGGTCGCCGCGACCTCGCCGATCTCGGCCGAGTCCATCGCCGGCCTCTCGAGCTCGTCCGCACGGGCCGGAGAAGAAGATGAATAGTGCACATGTGAACAGTGACGAGGCATTGCAAGAATGCTGAAAGCTCAAGGCAGCCCCTAGGCTGCCTTGGGCTTTCAGCCTTGCAAATGCCAACATTCCTCCAAAGCCCCTTCCAAAGTAGTTGCCAAACACTCTCATTTTGGCCCAAAGGCCTTTAGCCCCTCAAAGCCCCTTCCAAAGCAGTTTCCAAACGCACCCTTAATACTTTTTGAACATCTTTTTGCCAAATTTGGGTGTCATTGGTATGTAAATGAGTTCAATGCAAGTGTCACAGCCAAGAGGTTTCGGTAGCTAAAGAACCGTGCCTTGCCGCGGAGGACCTCCTGCGATTTCTAGGATTCCCGACAAGACTTCTTCCGAAACTTTCCAAGGGCAGGCAATACGGTAATTGAGCCGAAGTCTAGAACTTTTCTATCATTAATGTTGGTTGTTGGTAGATATGGCGGTGTGATCTTGTCCACCGGATAAAAAATCGATCAACGGATGTAATCAGAGGGCCTTTAGTATAAGAAGGGGTGCCCTCCCTCTCATTTGTATCCATCCAACCATTTCAGTTTATAAAAGGCTCATTTCTTTCCAAAGCTCCTCTCTGTAGAAATTTCTCTTTCTACGATTGGGTGAATGAGTGAGTGCGCGATCGATCGAGCAAGGCTTGGCTTAGGCGATCCAAAAGAGCCTGAGTCGCCGCACGGTCATGATCCCAATCGATCGGCCCGTGACAAGTGGTATTAAAGCAAAGGAGAGATCCGTTTCCAGAGATTGAGGAGCACCAACCGTTCGAGAGAATGTTGAGCCAAGAAGCTGCCATGGATGGAGAGGCTGTTCAAGTCAAGGAGACTCGCGGTCGAACGAAGAAAAGAGAAGCCTCGATGGACGCCGTAGTTGTGCTTGATGAGAAGCTCACGAAGGTCCGGAGTGCCATGGTCGAGTTCATGGAAGGACTTGACGACGTGAGAGACCGCATCATGAACGTTGAAGTCTCACTCCGTGAAGACTTCACGACCGGCATCAACCAAGCTACAGCTCCGCTACACGACAAGGACGAAGCCCTTGAAGCGTCGATCGATATGTTGAGGGAACGTGTCGAAGTGATTGAGGAAGAAAGCCCTCGTAGGGATGAGGTCGAAGTCATGAAGGCAGAGATCCAAGAGCTCAAGACTGAGCTCGCCCTATGCAAGCTGAGCATCGCCAATGGGTCGATGCCTACACAAGTGGTGCCCAAACTTGAGGTGCCGAAACCCAAAGAATTTAAAGGCAACCGATCCGTCAAGGAGGTGGGTAACTTTGTTTGGAGCATGGAGCAATACTTCGGCACCGTCAACATCTAAGACGAGTCGGTAAGAACCGCTTCGATGTTCCTTTCTAATACCACAATGCTTTGGTGGCGCAATAGGTGCGACGAGATGAAGCGTGGTGCCGATCCCGTGGACACATGGGATGACTTTGTGAGGGAGTTATGAGATTACTTCTTCCTTGAGTTTGCTTAACAAGAAGCCCGTAGCAAGCTCCATCACCTCGAACAAAGAGGCACAATCCGAGAGTACGTGAAGGAATTCACGGAGCTCAAACTCCAAATTTGCAACCTAGGAGAGGAGGAGGCTCTTGGAGCGTTCATGGACGGATTGAAGCTGTGGGCACAACTTGAGCTAAAGTGACGGGATGTGAGTAGTCTTGCAAGAGCGCTAAGCGTGGCCGAATCCCTTGTCGAACTCACCAAAGCTAAGCCAAAGAATCGAGCAAGGGATTGGAGGTTGGATCGATCCTTCGAGGATGAAGGTGGAAGCACTCCCCGTGCGCCGAAAGATCAAAGCGGTCGAGTCAAGACATGGGGTGAAGGAACTTCCAAGCCATCCTTCCAAAAGGGTCAACCACCGACGGACTACACGACGAGTAAGTTCGATCAACCCCCGCCATCTTCTTGCTTCATTTGCAAAGGTCCGCATTGGACCCAAAAGTGCCCAAAGAAGGGCAGGATCAACACTCTCCTTGCCATCGAAGAAGAGGAGGATGAGGAGCCCAAAGAAGAGAAGCGGCAAATTCTGCTCGGAGGCATGAAGGTTGTCAACACCGTCTAAGCTCGATTGCCGTCCAAAGAAAAAGAAGCTGCCTCGAACTCAAGCATGTTCTTCGTGGAGGTTAAAGTGTGTGGCCGAAAACTATGTGCCTTGGTTGACACTGGAGCCTCAAACATGTTCATGTCGACTGAGGTGGTGAAAGCCTTAGGACTTCGCGTAGAGCCAACTGGGAATTCATTCAAAGCCATCAACTCGGATGGGCTCAATGGCGTAGGATCAACTCCTGATGTGGATGTCCAAATTGGTGGATGGAAGGGCAAGGTGGCATTCGAGGTAATTCCTCTCGACGATTATGATCTCATCCTGGGAATGTAGTTTTTCCATAGTGTGAGGTCGATGATTGACATGAGGACCAAGTGTCTCATGATCCTCGATCCAAAATGCCCGACGATGATCCCCATGACGAAAGGGGTGATCGACACCAAGACCATTGCAACGATCCGACGCCTTGACAAGAGCTTGAAGGCCGAAAAGCACATGAACAAGCCAACCAAGGAGAAGCCGAAGGAAGAGTTGGATCCTACTCCAACACACGCCATGCTGATCCAAGTGCTCTTCCCTGAGGTTGAGTGCTCGCTACGTGCCATGCCCGAGCTGAAGTTGGAGCTAAAGATGGAAGGGTGTGGTCCATCGTTCGTGAGCGTCCGAACCAAGCAAAATCAAAGGAGGAAAGCTCGCGCCCGTGCCAAGAAGGCCGGACTTCGAGCCGAGAGCGACGAGGGCGTCGCTTGAATGAGTGGGGGAGAATGTCACGGTCAAGAGGTTTCGGTAGCTAAAGGGCCGTGCCTTGCTGCGGAGGTTCTGCGATCGCTAGGATTCCTGACAAGACTTCTTCTAGAACTTTCCAAGGGCGGGCGATATGGTAATTGAGTCGAAGTCTAGAACTTTCCTATCATTAATGTCGGTAGTTGGTAGATGTTGACACCTAAATTTTTGGGGTTGATTTTTGCTAAATTAAAAAAACAATAAAAAAAAAACACATGGCATATAGTTTAGAAACATTTTATTTTTATTTTCATTTTGTTTTATTTTAGACCGTCGATGAAGGGAAGATTTTTTACATATTCCATTAAGATTTTTCACATATACTATTTTGCGCAAAAAGGAAATGTTTTGGATAGAATATGTGAAAAATAAAAAAAGGGTAATTGCGCGAGGTGGGTATATTTCAATGATATATTTGGGGTATCATGCGCGAACAAAAAGGAAAAAATATATACCGCAAAGATACATTTTTTAGACCTATATAATACCTCGAGTGCAATAGAATTTTGAGGGTTCTTTTTCCGTCGGTAAAAAAAGCACAAAAAATGTAAGAAGTGAAAAAGTGAGGTAAGAGAGAGAAAAAGAAAAAAAAAAAAGAAAAAAAGAAAAGCCCCCCTCACGTGACTGTTCATCCTCCTTGCAGGGGGGGAGTCTCTGTTGGCGTCGTCGCCGTCAGCTCGTGTCGTCCCCATTCGCTCGTGCTGGCAGCCGAGCCACTGGCGATCCAGAGTCGCACCGCCGCCGAGCCACCCTTACCCGTGTTGCCGCGTCACCATCCCGATCGCCGCCGCAGCCGAGATCCTGCTACACCGATCGCCACGCCGCCCCGACGCCCACAGCTCGACGCCGCTCGCCACCTGCAGATTTGAACAGCAGCCGGCCTAGATCCGATGCCGTCCCTGTCTTTACGTCTCCGTGCTCGCACCAGCAGCGCCAAATGCCAGAAGCCTTGACGTCGGTGCCCGCTACCTCTGCCTTGTCGCTCTGCCCGCGTTGCTCGCCATCGCCAGTAACTTGTAGCACCCTGTCCGGCGCCGCTCATCGTCCCGCGATTTGCTGCTCGCATCTCAGCTGCGACCTAGCCGCGCCAGACGCTGCGCCTTCGCTCAGCCTCACCTTCGCCGCCCGTCTCCACTCATCGGACATCGCACTTGTGCCCTCGACGCCGCGCATTCAAAGCTCGAGGCCTACTCGCCTCCACCTGCCCCTTCTGCAGCAGCCCGTCGCCTCCGCTTCACTATCGCCGGAGCTTGACGTCGTCGCGCTTCGCGTGCCGCGTCCCCGCCTGCCCACAGCCGTGCTTCACCCCTCGTTGATCGGCACCGTTGCTCCCTCTTTCCAATCCCTCTTTAGGTGGCTTTTGTTATTTGTATTTTATGCTATTTTAGTTTATTTATTTTTTTAGTTCCATTATTATTGTATATTTTGTAGGCATTATCTGCAAGGATTTTGTTCGAAATTATTGTAATTATTAATTTGATCTGAGAGACATCGGATCATTTTTTTTAATTATATTAATTTTTGGGCTTCTTTGGTAGAATTTTAATTGTTAAATCATTATAATTATTAATTTGATCCGCAAGACTTTGGATCATATTTTTAATTATTTTGAACTCTTTGTCGTGATAATTAGGATTAGAATAATCGTTAATTTGACATGTGAGACAACAGGTTATTTTTCTGTTATTTTAATCATTTATTTGTTGACTATATTGATTGTTTAGATTTAATATTTATTTAATAATTACTCATCATAAAAAGAACTAAAAAAATCAAAAAAATCAAAATCTTGCATGACCATATAGATTTAGTAAATCAGACATGTTGGTTTAGTAAATCAATTTTTTTTTAGGATTATATTTTTAGGATTGCATTTTTAGATAATTCTTTTTAAATAAGTTAGGGTTGGAACTAAATAATATTTTTTTAATAGGGTTTTAGATAATGTTCGCACATTTTAATTTATCTCATTTTTCCAAAAAAAATAGTTTTCTAAGATAGGATAGGGTTTAAGTCAAATTAATCCCTAAAATAAATTAGAAAATTATTCTTTTTTTTTTTTAGATAGTTTAATTAGGGTGTTTATTAATTCTGAATTTCAATAAAAAAAATACAAAAAATACTAGGTGCATGTTAACTAGTTTGCACAATAGGATCATTTAATTAGAGTTTGTTAGTAAAATTAGGTCATGTAGTTAAAATGCATGTTTTATGAAAAAATTCTAATTTCAAGAAAACCCAAAAAATAATTCCTCGCTTTGTGTGTTTAATCCTTTTGAGGCAATTTGTTTTGATTCATTGAGTGTTTAATAATGATTGAGTACCCGTGTGATCACCCTTCTGCATGATAGAGATTTAGGTTAAAATAAATCAAAGTTGCTTGCAAAAACATTTTTGAAAATAAAAGAATGGTACCGAAATGGCATTAGAGAAATCTAGTGTAACTAAGTCTCCATACCCATAGTCTCTGGTTCATAGGAGTAAAATAATTCTCCAATTATTTTACTTAGGTGTCTAATCGACCTACCCTAAACTGATTAGTGACGACTTCTAGATAAAATCCATTTGCATGTTTTTAAAAAAAAAAAAAAAACAGAAACCTAAGTCGTGAATTGGTATGGGCTTGGGAGAGCCCGAGCTAAGTCTACGCTTAGCATCCATTAGCCTAAACTCTAGGTGGTGCACCCGAAAATTAGGTCGCGACAATAGATATGGCGGTGCAATCTCATCCGCCGGGTAAAAAGTCGATCAACGAATGTAATCAGAGGGCCTTTAGTATAAGAAGGGATGCCCTCCCTCTCATTTGTATCCATCCAACCATTTTAGTAATATAAAAGCTCATTTCTTTCCAGAGCTCCTCACTCTAGAAATTTCTCTCTCTACGATCTGGGTGAGTGAGTGAGTGCGTGATCGATTGAGCAAGGCTTGGCTTAGGCGATAAAAAAGAGCCCGAGTCGCCACATGGTCACGATGCCAAGTGATCGGCTCGTGACACAAGCATGCATTACGATTAATTTTTCCGACTTCATACTCCTGATTGCTCGTTATTTATCTACTGACCACCAACCTCTTCGTGCGTTTGACCTATATTTTCATTATTTACTTTTGCTCCAACTAATTGGTGCTGGTTGACGGGGACTTGGGGAAGTTCCGCCCCTAGGCTAGGCGGTTGAAACTCGGCCTAAACAAAGGGTCGGGCGCCATATGACCAGATCGATTTTCAGGTCTGGCAACTGAGCATTAAGCTCGTGATTGTTCCGAATCAAGGTCCCCGAGCCCGGCTTTTGTGGTGCCTTTCTAAGGTAGTGGACTAGAGGATCGACTGAGGTGTCCATGCATGTCTTAGGATCTGTATACATCAGTAACAGCCAGAAAGATGCGAGTTTTGATTTGAAGATTCAGTACTTTGCAATCTCAGTCGGGCAATCCGAGTTGTTTCGAAACGAATCCCATCAAGTAAATATCATGATTTCTTGATTAACATCGTTTACACGTTTCACAATATAATGCATGGATACTAGCGGTTTTGCTTCATAGGATTTACCGGCATTGCTTGAAATAAGTGACGCTTTAAAAACGTCACTTATTTGGGATTGGATTTTCAGTTATTTTCATGCATCTCGTTAATCTGAAAACCACAAATATCATAAAATTTAAAAACCCAAAAAATAGCATCCAAGTACGTCCATAATTTCATCACGTTGCTTATAGTTTTGTCATCATGCATAGCTCAATTTCCTATGCATTTTTAGGATTCATTTTTTCTTCATATTTAGGGGATTCATATTTGGGATTATTATTTATGCATCATATACAATAGGAAACATTTAAATTTTGGAAATTGCATCCTAGGCATTTTAGCATATTTTCCTTCATTTAGAAAAAGAAAAAGAAAAACGTATATCTGTAGTTCCATAATTTCAAATGTCATTGTAGGTTAGTGGTTAATCAAGAAATCATGATATTTACTGATTAGTGGTTTATCTCGATCCTTCAGGAAAAGGCAATATAGATAATAAAAAGACAAACTTGGAGGGATCACCAACGCATCACATGCGAATATACCAACAAACATCATAAATAGATTATGAAAAGACAACACACTTTAGGTAATTCCATGCCTTTTTCCTCTTGTTTTGCAAAAAAATTGAAGATGGTGGATTTCAATATAAATCTAACACAACCACTCTTTATAATTTTTGCTATAGAATGTTGAGGTCATCTCCATCCTCCCTCCATTTGATCTTGCCAAGATTGAAAATTGGGGTTTCTCAGCGAAAATTAAGTTCAAGCTCAATTTGGATATCTATGGCTGATTTTGGCATATTATGCATGATAAAGAGAAAACATTTTTATCTAAGTAAAAATGGCGTCATTTCATTGAAAATAGTCCATATCATGCCATCGTCATAATACATAAAATGGCTACCAATGACTAGACTACTATATTTGATAAATGAAGCCAGACTTGGCAGAGAGGGTTTGATTGTACTTTCTCTCAAAAGTTTATGACTACATTGGTTCAATTTAAGGGTTTAAGACTTGAATGGTTTTCTGTGTAATAGGTCTATAACTAACCGTATAATTTTCCCCTCCAATGGGTCTTTGCCGACCTTAACCCATAATCAAATCTGCCCTATTTGTCTTTGCAACCCCGTATTCAAGAATCTTCACAGCTCTTGTGAATAGGCCTAGACTTATCTGATTGGGCTGCATCTTTCCTTTTCAAGACAGCTTCATTCCTGATAGCCGTTCCCGTGATGATGTTGTGACCGTGAGAGAGGTTTGTGATACCATTTCCAAAGTGCTTGATTCGTTTTGGGAAAAGTCTGATTAGGAAGTCTAAGTCTCGAGTTTTATTTTGGAAGATTTTGCCGATCAGATTGAACAAGATTTGGAGAATAGACTTTGTACGAGTAGTAGTAATGATATTGGTAATTAAGTACTTTGGTTTTCCATTGAACTGTAATGGATAAAGATCTTTACAATTTTCTTTTGGTCGAACATGTTATCGGTAGTGGGTAGAACAGTCTCCGCCAGATCTGTTAATGAGTCCGCTCCGAACGATGACAGGAAGAAAGAGATACTCTTTTCACGTTGAGTCACGCTCCAACAAAGCTAACAATGATTTAGGTTCAATAGAAGAAAATCGCAAAGTGAGCTTGGTTGCCAAGGGTAAAGTCACGAAAAGAACAAAGAAGAAAGTTAGCCTTATTGACAATATTTTGATGGATGTGCATGTGCGCAAGAAGCAAAAAGCTTAAAAGGGCAGATTTGGTAAGAAATTCAAGATGTGGATGCATGCTGTTGTACAATAAAAACGCAAGTTGGTTCCTTCAGTGTTAGGAAAGCATTACATGCTGAAGATGACATCTTCCAAAACGGTATCTATCACACCATCTTCCATGGTAAGTGTGAAACTTTGGACTCACAAATTGACTGGCCTTTGTGTTAGTTGGGTTCACTTCAATGTGGAGGAAGCCTAATGAATAGTAAGCCCAAAAGAGCTTGAGATCATATGATGAGTCATAATATAGAGAAATATAGTTTCTCACTATCTTTTAAGTGATAGCTGCAAAGAAGTTAGTAAAGACGCAGTAACAAGAAAAAAGAAAATAAAAAATCTAGGGTTTGGGGATTAGTTTGATTTACATTGGCATCGGAGGTCAATTTGTGGTTCGATTGAGCTTAAATTTTGTCAGTATATTCATGACGCACTCTTCTCGAATCTGAATGGTTTGATTTTCGTTTGAAACTCCCTACACCAAGTTTTTTGTGGGTTGATCCAAAATTGCATTTTTGGTCAGATTTATCCATGATCTCTTGTAAAATTTATGTGTATTGTCAAGAATGATATTCTTGAAATCTTTGCTGTTATGTACCTCAAGTATTGACTAGAGAAGAACCTTATTCACCCGATTTTATTGATAGTGAAGATTTTTGGGTAGGCTCTGGTTCGTGATGTTTTTTTTTATTTCCTTACACCGAGAAGATTTTCCATGTAAAGGAATCGCCTTGTGTTCGTGCACTTCATATTTATTTGCTCTACTTTATTGGTTTCTATAAGGTTCACATAAGATGGGAGATTGTTCTTTTCCGCTGTATTAATATGATATTATTCGGGTTGTTACTTTTCTCCCATCAAAGTGGTATTAGAGCTTTGGTTTTTGCTTGATTTTTCTGCCTTGTGTTAAACAATGGAAATGAATATGAGTAGGATAGTTACATTAAATGGTTCAAATGATCATATTTGGAAAGGAATATATGTGAATAATTATTATTTGTCAGTGTTTGCTGAAAAAAAAAAAACTGAAGACTAAAACTAATGCTAAATGGTCCATATCTCATCGTCAAGTGTGTCGTTATATTAGGTAGTCGGTGGATGATAATGATTCGGTAGTCGATGGATGATAATGTTTTAAACCATATCATTGAGGAAACATATGCACGCAATTTATGGGATAGGCTCAAATAGTTATGCTCAAAAACTATGAATAATAAGTTATTTATGATAAAACAGATGATGTCTTGGAGATATTAAGATGGTACTCGTTTGACTGATCATTTAATTATTTTCAAGGAATTATAAATCAGTTAGCTATGATGGGAATTGAATTTGATGATGCTTGGTACTTTGATGAACTCGTGGGAGACGTTTCAAATGTCCTTGTCTAATTCTGCCCTGGATGGTACGATTACCATGGATTTAGCCAAGAGTAGTGTTTTGAATGAAGAGATCAGAAGAAAGATATAGGGATCATTCTCTTCACATTCTGATGCCTTGATTGTTGGGAAAATGGGAAGAAGTGAGTCTCAAGATCCAAGAAATGGAGACAAAAGTAGAGGCAACTATAATGGATTTGCTAATGTTGAGTGCCATTATTGCCATTAGAAGGGACATATTCAGAGGTTTTGCTATCAGTTCATAAAAGAGAAATAGAAAGAGAAAGGTAAAGAGAAGAAAAGTGATAATGACAGCGATGACAATGGTATTGCTGCACTTAAAGAAGAATTTCTCATTGTCTTTGATGGTGATGCAATAATTCTTGTACGCCATGCAACCAGTTGGGTAATTGATAGTGGTGTATCTATTCATACTACATCTCGTAGGAATTTTATATCACATAGGTCAGGTGACTTTGAATATGTGAAGATGAGAAACAATGGGCTAGTTGAAGTTTAGGCATTGGTGATGTGTGCCTAGAAACCGGTAATGGCACGAGGTTAATATGGAATAATGTTAAGCATATACCTAATGTTCATTTAAATTTAATTTCCACAAGCAAGTTAGATGATGAGGGGTATTGCAGCACTTTCAGTGATGGTTGATGGAAGCTCACCAAAGGTTCTTTAGTTATGGTTAGAGGTGAAAAATATCCTTTGTTGTACATTATGCAGGCAAATTTGTCTACAGACAAAATTAATGCAGTAGATAGTGTAGAGAAAATCGAGTTATGGCACAAGAGGCTTAGTCCCATCAGTGAGAAGGGTTTGTCAATATTGGCCCAGAAGAAGCTTTTTTCAGGTATGAAAAGTTCAGCACTAAAAAAGTGTGCTAATTGTTTAGTAGGAAAACAAAATAGAGTTGCATTCAAAAACTTCTCTCCTTCAAGAAAGTTAAGTATACTTGGTCTAGTGTATTATGATGTTTGTGGACCTATGAAGATAAAATCACTTGGTGGCTCTCTTTATTTTGTTACTTTCATAGATGATTATTTAAAGAAAATATGGGTTTATACCTTGAAAACTAAAGACCAAGTATTAGATGTTTTTAAGCAGTTTCAGGCTTTAGTAGAGAGACAAACTGGAAAGAAGTTAAAATTCATTAGAACTGATAATAGAGGAGAGTATATTGAACCTTTTGATGACTGTTGCAAATAACAGGGTATTCGATATTAAAAGACCTCCCAAGATGTCTCAGTTAAATGGCTTAGTTGAGAGAATGGATATGACACTAGTTGAAAGGGTAAGATGTTTATTTTTATAGTCAAAGCTGCCAAGATCCTTTTGGGGTGAGGCTTTAAATACAGTTGCACATGTATTAAATTTTACTCCATGTGTTTCTCTAGAGTTTGATGTTCCTAATAGAGTTTGGACATGCAAAGATGTTTCTTTCTTATGATTATTTGCATGTCATTGGGTGTAAGGCATTCGATGCATATCCTAAAAAATGAGAGGTCTAAACTTGATGTGAAAAAATGACAAGGCATATTTTTTGGCTATAGACGTGATATGTTTGGTTACAAATTTTATGATCTAGTTGAAAAGAAAATTGTAAGAAGCAGAGATGTTGTGTTTATGAAAGATCAGACAATACAAGATATTGAGAAATTAGAGATGATTTAAGCGCCACAGGTTAACGATGATTTGGTTGACTTAGATCCGGTTCCTCTCACACATATTCCTACACAGGTTGATGAGGAGCAACATGAAGTGAATGTTTTGGATAATGAACTTGCCCTTGAACATGTTGAAACAGATGATATTGTTCTTGGACTAGGATCTCCATCAGATGCTCCACCGGATATTCCAGTGTGGAGATCCGTTAGAGACTGACGACCTTCCACCAAATATTCTGAAGATGAGTATGTTTCATTGACTGATGCAATTGAACCAGAGTGCTATGCATAAGCAATAGAAGATGAGTGCAAAAGCAAAGAGCTTGATGCTATGCAGGATGCAATGTAGTCATTTTATGATAATAATACTTTTGAACTGGTGAAGTTGCTTAAAGGCAAAAGAGTTTTAAAAACAAGTGGGTATACAGGTTGAAGCAAGATGAACATACTTCACAACCATGATACAAAGCTATATTAGTTGTTAAAGGATTCATTCAAAGAAAAAGTATTAATTTTGATGATATATATATTTTTTTCCGATGGTGAACATGTCTTCTATCCGTGTAGTACTAGGCTTGGCAACTAGCTTAGATTTGGAGATTCAGTAGCTGAATGTCAAAACAGCCTTCCTACATGGTGACTTGGAGGAAGAGATATATATGGAATAACCGAAGGGTTTCAAAGTGAAAGAGAAAGAGGACTATGCATGCAAATTGAAGAAGAGTCTCTATGGCTTAAAGTAAGCACCGAGACAATGGTACAAAAAATTTATATCACTTATGACGAAATAGGCTATAAGAAGACTTTGTCAGATAATTGTATATTTGTCCAAAAATTTTCTGATGATAACTTTATCATTCTCTTACTTTATAATGATGATATACTGATTGATGGCAGAAATGCTTCACGAATTGAATTGTTGAAGAAACAATTGAGCAAGTCTTTTGCCATGAAAGACTTGGGCGTAGTGAAGCAAATTCTTCACATTAGAATTACCGAGATAGAGATGCTAAGAAGTTGTTCTTGTCATAGGAGAAGTACATCAAGAAGATTCTTAAAAAAATTTTACATGAACAAGGCTAAAGTGGTTAATACTCCTCTTGCTGCCTACTTTAAGTTAAATGCAAAGCAAAGTCCTATGACTGATAAAGAAAAGAAAGACATGGAAAGTGTTCCATATGCTTCAGCCTTTAGGAAACTTGATGTATGCGATGGTATATACATGTCCAGACTTAGCACATGCAATTGGCATTGTTAGTCATTATTTGTCAAATTTAGGTAGAGAGCATTGGAATATAGTAAGGTGGATCATGAGACATCCTTGGGGAACTTCTAATTTGAGACTCAGTTTTGGGATCGGGAAACTTGAGTTAGTTGGATACATAGATTCCGACTTGGCAGGAGATATTCATACTCATAAATCTACTTCTAGTTATTTGATTTTTTTTGCTAGTGGGGCCGTGTCATGGAAGTCAAGATTGTAGAAGTGTGTTGCATTTTCTACAATAGAAGCTAAATTTATTATGGTGACCAAAGCTAGTAAAGAGATGCTATGGTTGAGGAAATTTTTGGAAGAACTTGGGTTCAAGCAAAAGAGCTATACGTTATTTTGTGACAAAAATCAAAGCACAATTCATCTTGGTAAGAATTCATCTTTTCATTCTAGATCAAAATACATGGATGTTTTGCATAAGAGATGTTCTATATGAGAAGTTGTTGGAACTTTAAAAAAATTCATACAGACTATAATGGCTCCGATATAATGACGAAGACTTTACCAAGGGAGAACATTAAACATTGCCGATGGATAATAGGGATGATGAATCCCTCCATATCGTTATGAGGGGGAGATTGGTTAGTTGGGTTCACTCCCATGTGAAGGAAGCCTAATGAATAGCAAGCTTGAAATGGGTTGAGCTCATATGATAAGTCATATAGAGAAATAGAGTTTCTCACTATTTTTTAAGTGGTAGCCGCAAAGAAGTTAGTAGAGACGTAGTAACAAGAGAAAAAGAGAAAGCAAAAAATCTGGGATTTGAGGATCAGTTTGATTTATATCAACTTGGTATCGGAGGTCGATTTGTGGTCCGATTGAGCTGAAATTTTGCTAGTGTGTTCATGGTGTACTCTTCTCAAATCTAGATGGTTTGATTTTCATCTAAAGCTGCCTACATCAGGTTTTTCATGGGTTGATCAAAACTTATGTTTTTGGTAAGATTTATTCTTAATCTCTTGTAAAATTTATGCGTATTGCCAAAAATGATGTTTTTGAGATCTTTGCTGCTATGTACCTCTAACATTTACTAGAGAAGGACCTTATTTACCTGATTTTATTGATAGTGAAGATTTTTGGTGGACTCTTGTTTCGTGGTTTTTTATCTCCTCACATTGAGGAGGTTTTCCATGAAAAAAATTGTGTTGTGTTCGTGTACTTCATATTTATTTTGCTCTACTGTATTGTTTCCTATTAGGTTTATATAAGAAGGGAGATTGTTCTATTCCACTGCGTTAATTCAATTTTATTTGGATTATTACTATTCTCCCATCACTTTGGTCTATCTGTAACTACACTCCCCTATTCAGGATGTTTGTGGTTTCTTGGTTTCCATTTCCGTTGTGAAAATAGAGGTGGCAATGTCCAACAGCAATGAAAATCTTGTCGATTGGGTGTCAGATTAGGAAGTTATCGCCGGTCAAACTTTGGTCAAACTGTCTAATACTCAAATAGATCCCTCGTGCCCAAAACCATAACTAAAGATTTCGGAAACGACAAAACTTTGCACACGTCTTATTTATGGTCAATAATAAGTTTTAGAAGCGTAGCCAACGTCCGGTTCATAGACCGAATCCTATGGCCAGGGTATAGGCCAAAATGTCAAGTCCTTGACTTTGGGATTTACCCTATCAATTTGAGGATCTTTGGAAAGCTCGCATCACGAGCTTTCCAGTGACATGAAGATCATGTGTATTGAACATTGGACGCACAATGAGAAGATCAAGACAGATCGAGGAGGTGTCACGGTCCGAACGCTGTCATAGTACAGGGTGCAGCGCTCAGAAACAAGAGCACCTCTCCCGTGGCGCGTGCGGAAATTGAATATGTGCTGTGTGCTTCCACGTTCATATCTACATTTCTTAACTAATTGCCAATCCATAAGGCGTTAAACGTAGGGTTATCTTAGTCCTTAAGATATTAGCCAGCCTCAGCGACAGATCTCTATCAAAACTTAAAGCTTCCCTTGAGAGATCATCATAATTATTTGGATTATAGTCAACCGGGTTCCAGAATATCCAAAGTTGGGAAGCACACCGTCTTTGGACACCGAGTCACAGGAAAAGGACAGAAATCTAACTGTAGATAACCGTGTGACGGGTCAATAGAATATTCGATACTCTCCATACATCTGTCTTCGTGAGGCAAAGGCACATGCTAAAATGTAAAGCTTTATGGTGATGGTGATGATGCACTCCACTTTGGACGCGTCATTCCTGCGCAGAAAGGCTCACAAAACGCCGAGCTACAACCGCCCTCGGTTCTCCCTAGAATACGTTGGTTCTGACCACAATTTTCAAAGAAGCGACCGAAAAAGTGATCAAGAGGCCGACGCCCTTCCTCTCTTTCTTTCTTTCTTTATTTGAGATAGATCTAGAGGCATTTCCGCACCACAAACCCTTTGTCTGTTTAAATGCAGGGTCAATGTTTATCCATATCAATTGCCCAAATTTTAGGCGCCGTCGCCTCGATAAGAAAAACGGAGAAACCCATAGCACTTTGATACATGATTATTAGATGGGACACCCTGGCATTTCTTTCTTTATTCTAAACTAGCACAAACAAGTGCTCGGCGGCAAAAAACATTTTTCATGAATATATCATGTATAAATTTTTTTTTGGAACCACCCCGCTGTGAGCGCGTTGGTTTGGGCGTTTCCCCCTCTAATTGCGGAAAGGGGAGGTTCAAGTCACTACATGCGCATTAAGCGCGACTTAAGCGGAGCACCGTGGGAAGTGGGTCCCTGCACCAATGTTCCCTGGGGGTTTATGCCGAACGCTTGTTGTGAGGCGGTTCCTCCGGTCTCAAAAAAAAAATTTCTTTTGGAAACCTAGGGCAGGCACCGCTAGACCCCTTAAGTCTGCCATCGAACGCGCCTGTTCATGCAACTTGAACAGCTACTATGCACAGAAAGATATTCTGTTTTAGTTTTCTTAACATGTGTTGAAGATCATGGATTATGAAGGGAAAAATGGTTGAAGGAATAATAAACTTCCACACAGCAAAAAAGGAGTATGAGAACGTGGAGTGTCGTCGGAGAGAGGAACACATCACACATGAGCCATTTGCGAAATAACTCCTTTAATGATAATTGCGGAGTATCTCACATTGAAACTTTATGTTTGTTTGTGTCCTTCATTTCATCTATGCTAATCATGCATAGTAAAGGCAGGGTGTGTGAGATTTGGTGTGACCGTTGCCAACTGTTTTAAAAACTTAAGCTATTAGATAAAAGTATGGTTTATCATTTAAATATTCTAACAGTCCCTTGCACGCTTAATTTGGTCTTTTTCCTTAGTACTAAGCATGGACATATTTAATTGGGGAGACACATGAGGCCTGGAAAGATTTGAACTTAGGACCTCCAGTTTTGATACCATGTAAGATTTGATGTGACCACTGCCAACATTTTTAAAAGCTTAAGTAGCTAGATGAAGGCATTGTTTATTATTTAAATATTATAATAGGATCAGCAATGCAGGATAGCATTAGTTTGCACGTCGCGAAATAAAACATGAATTACACAGAAAAAATCAGAATATGACATGAAACAACATACCTAATTGTACATGTTGACAAAGGTTGACCTTATAAATTGCATAGTGTAAAGATAAGATAGCACGTTTATGGGATTGGTTGTATTAATTAGGTCCCGCTTTTTACACGCCAAAACACAATTTATGTGTATTAATTAGGTCAGCTAAGCGTATTCAATAAAAAAGAGCAAATGGCTTCATTAAGAAGAGGATGAGTGTGGCTTGTAGAGCACATGTAATGCTGAATTGACATGAATCAACACATTTTTGTTACAATCCATTCATTTGGCATGTAGATAAAAGATCAAGATGTTTTAGGCCAACACTAATTGACATAAATTTACAAACACGGTTATGACACACCAATACGAGTTGTCAATCCTAATTGAAGATCGTATTAACACTTTTTAAAGGGAGAAGATCATCACAGATCTCTCTCTTTATTTGGTGCAACAGGTAAGTGAACCTAGATTAAAAGGACGTATTTAATTGCATCATCTAACTCACACATAACAAATGGGAGTTCTGACATTTCAATTCTCAAAAGGGCAAATACTCATTCAAGAAAAATTTGAGAGGCAAACTTCTTTTTATCGTGTAACATCACATTGGTACTTGTGGAATCTGGTGCAAAATGTTGGGCGCATGTTCGCCACGTCGGACTTTACGAAAATGGAAGCCCATCCTCGTCATGTATTACGTGGTCCGACCTTATTTTGTCTCCCTCTCCACTCTCCCCAAAAAGAAAAGAAAAGAGAAGGAAAAAGCAAGAAACATGGAGAAAAAAATTAAAAGAAAAGGACAGAAAAAGCTCCTTTAACTAGAAAGCGCTGTCATGGGAGGGCAATGCTGACGGTTATCTGACGAGAGAGAATAAAGGCAAGGGGGCCTCCATTTGCCGGCTGAGGATAGAAAAGAAACGCCCTCAGCCAAAGCCTTGCCCTTTTCACTCTCTTTAATCTCCTTCTCCATCATCATCGTCTCGCCACTCTCCCTTTGCCTAACCTTTTCCATTTAGATGATGTAAGATAGACATTTCTCCAAAACAAAACGAGATAGAGATAAGATAGAGGAATGGGATTCAATGCATTTTGTTGGATCAAGGCAATAAATTTGATTATCATCGTTCTTATTTTGATTATTATTATTTTTTTCGATGTAGACATTCGTACAAATTATATCTACGTTCGTATAGGGGGATCGTCGTACTCAGTGAAAAGCAATCCTGGATATATTCAATTCTAAGGCCGAAAACAATGATGTGTTCAATCAAGGCATTGCGATATTTAGTGGATTTGCGAGTAATGTGTCTTCTTTTACTAGGTTTTTTTGAGGTTAATGGATGTTTTACTTTATAAAATCTTGTTTGACTGATTTTATTAGGGCAATTTTGTATGAGATTTTATCAAGGAGGTTTGTTTATCATAACGTTTTGGGAAGGGACGAACGGTTATGGATTCCACGTCCAAAAGCGAAGAGCTTTCTTGAAAGCCAATGACATTAGGGGACATATGGTCTCATAGCCCTGCATTCTTAAAATTAATATAAAGCAAAAGCAAGAAGAGAATACTTTTGACTTTTGCGTATTGCTTAGCCAAAATATACAAATACACACTAATAAAAATAATAAAAAGAACAACTCTCTCGTTCGGCGACTAATGTGGAACGAAAATAAAGTTCGATTTGATCGAAGACGGACAACATCCAGAAATTAAATCCTTCATACGATTAATGAAGATCATATAGCACAATGAATTGCTCAGGATTTGAATCCTCTTCGATTATGAATTGCTCAGGATTTGAAATCTCTTCGATCATGAGCTCCTATAATTGGAGTAATTTATTTTTTCCCCCAAATATTGTGATGCATGGACCGACGAAATTGGACCGCATGTAACACCTTTTGGGGCACGAAGAGACCCTATCGTAATCTTACCAAAAGCAATATATATACAACGACACATCTCCCCATCGGCTTTAAAACTGTCTTCGCAATAAAACTTGACAAGTCAGCAAATACACAAACATCCAGTAGACCAAGCTTTGATATTCCTTACGTGCACCCTGTTTTAGAGTAAATCCCATTTCATAAGAAAAGACAACAAAAAGAAGGAATTAGACTCATATCATCACATAAACCTTTCTTTTGGATTATCACGTAAAGAGTGCCTATACAGGTGTAAATCCACACGATGCTCCTGAGAAATACAATACAAATTCTGCTCAATGCCTAGCTGCTAAGAATTCGGTTCCGAACATAAACCCTAATTCTTTACAAGTTTATTGCTTAGAACATGTGTTCGTACGTGAAAGTCAGAAGAACAATTGAAAGAGAGAAAGGGGAAGAAAGGGTTCGTATGTTGTCCATCGCCGGAGAAAAGAAAGTTTCCACAAGCGGCCTAGGGATTTGGACACATGCGCAACAAGTTTGGGCCCCAAACCGCACGCATGTCTAGATCGTGACACCGCCTGCAGAAACTATATTTTCCATCTGGGTCGGATGGAATAAACAATCTTTAAAATTATGGATTTTTATGGTTTTACCTTCGTCGCAGAAGAAGTGAGAGAAATGGTGGCTGAGGAGGGGGAAGATGGGGTCGACAGAGCGGAGAGGCCGACATTGTAAGCCATTGTCCCATCTGGCCGAAAAAGTCCGTAGTTCCTCTCAGAAGTTGGCCCTGGCTTCATGTCCTCATTGAACAAGGCAAACACATAGACCTCGAGCCTCGTGTTAGGCCTCAATGGCGTCCCTTCATTCTTCAGCTGTCTCCTCAACAAATTCATGTTGTAGAGCGCGGCATTCGCAAGGGTTGCGCCAACCTCCTCCGGATCACCCTTCGAAGGCCACCCGGTCTCGGAAACCCTTATTTCGATCCCTGGGAAACCCATTCTCATCATGGCGAAAGCGACCGCATCCACTTGCGCATACAGCATGTTGTCGTAGCGCAATTTAGTGTATGGATCCACCATGTCCGGGTTTGGGTTGAAAAGCACATAGTCGAGGGATATCCGAGATGGGTCGTCCTTGTAAGCGAAATATGGATAGGCATTGATCCAGTATGGTGAATTGGTAGCCGACAAGAATTGCAAGAATTGATAGACCACGCTGTAGACTTTGCTGTCGAAGCTACCGGCTGAAGGAGGGAACGACTGGGCGAGGACCGCCAAGGAATTGGGGGAGGAGACTTGGACGTAGGAATCTAACCCTAGCTGGACCAGAGCTCCGTGGATGCTAACCATTGCCGGCACAAGATTGTCCGTGAGCGTGGAGTCCTGGACGTTTAAGACCTCATTGCCGACATGGATTCCGGTGATCCGCGTGGCGGGGAGGTAAGGCTTGATGTGGGCGCTCACCCATTGCAAGGCTTGCTGGGGATCCTTCAGCTGGCCTAGCATATCGTTCTCAATGGTCACGATGAGCTCGACGTTGGAATTCGCGAATGCTGTTAGGACTAGCGGATTGGTGTCATAGATTCTTGCTTTCGTGACCTTTAAGGATCTCAAGAGCTCAAGAACTCTTTCCGGTGGGGGTAAATTGTTGGCAACTTGCCCATAATTGATCCCAAGTGAAGCAACTCCTACAACACGAAACAGACCATGAATGTAACGATCAAATCTGAATCTGCAGCTAAATTTGAAGAAGAAGATGTACAGTAACATGCTAAATTGTAGCCCAATCCAGAAAAGCTGGTGGAAAAAAGAATCAAGTACATTAGTAAAGAACTAAAAGTTGGCACCTGTTGATAAATAGATAGAGAACAAAATAACAGAATAAGTCATGGCCATTCTACTAGAAAGTGTTGCCATCTTGAGAGAGAGAGAGAGAGAGTTGTAAGAATTGGAGGAGGAAGCAGAGAAGGGAGTTATATAGAGATAAGCTCGATGCTAAGAGAGGAGAGAAGCTACAAATTCTTTTCTTTACTTGTTTGAATATTTTTGGCTTCGGCGTGTATAGCTTGCCTTGACAACGTTGCCTTTGTTTGGCTCGTCCCTCATATTTCGTATTTATAATGACCTTTAGGTTTTCTTATAATATATTTCTTCATCTGAAGGTCTTCTTTGGAGCGGCTTGTCTCTTTCCAACATACGCCAACTCCCCCCAATCGAAACGACCAAAATGCCCCGGTCACTTTCTTCAACTAAAAGCAAAGGGAAGTCCCCTCTGATTGGTTAATTATATTATACGGAAGCGATTGGGGGATCCCGAAATTTGGGGTGAGGGTAAATAGTTGTTAACCTTCATGATGAGAGATTCTGCTTTAATTTAAGATTATCTACGCCATAGATTCCTTCACTTTTTCGGCCATGCATTTAATTAACGTTAATCATTTATAGAAAAAGTGTGTTGGTCGCAATGTAGGATAGTTTTGCTTTAACGAAGATGCCTCTTAATTAATATCTTATGTTTAGTGACAATGGGGTACATTTAGTCGCAAGCATCTGAAGGGCATCAATTTCAAGTTTCATAAAAAAGATGATGGTTGGGTATATTCTATTTTAGCTCATTCCATAATGAGCCTTATAGTTTTGCGCTTTGCTATATGGGTAAGTACTTTTTGAAGGAATCAAACGTCCAATTATAACTCTCTTAAACATGCTTGACATGGCAGTTTGGATGCTCAACTAAACCATAAAACTAAAAGATGGCTCTCATGAATTAGTTTTATTTATCTCCAAAGACGATATAAATGAAAGAAAAGGTTGTTGAGGCCCAGTCCTATAAGCCCACACTTGTGTGCAGTAGATTGATCAACTTCTACGGCACAAATCCATTTTTGACCTATTTGTTCTAGTGTCTTAGGCGACCCAATGGTTGTTCCTTTATTTCTAGACCGACTTGTTGTAATAGCTTTGTAAACACCTAGAGTTCGAAGTAGAGCCATCCTTAGGATGATTTCTATAGATGGGATATGATCAGTTAAAGCCATTGGACCCGAGATAGTTGTTGATTGGAGTTCAGATGTAGGACAAAGATACTTGTTGCTCAACGCAAACATTTCCTCTATTCTCATTTGGCTTGGGTCGAGAGGCGATGCCTATACCTCAACAGTGCTTACGTCTTTATTGATATGGGTAAGTTAGGGTGCGTTTGTTTGTGTTTCTGTTTAAAAATTGTTTCCAGGGAACAGAAATAAAAAAAAAGTGTTTCTGTTCCGGGGAACAATTTTGAACAAAAGAACGGGTTTGGTAAATTTGTTCCGAGAATAAAAAATGAACAGAAACACATTTGGTAAATTTGTGTTCTTTTTTTTGTTTCTTTTAATTTTTTAATATTTTTATTTTATTTTTCCTTTTTTTCTTTTTTTTTTTTCTTCTTTTGGCCGGTGGCCTCACCCAGCCACGGCGAGGCTCGAGGCTCGTCGGCCCCGGTGAGGCCGAGCCTGCCGTGGTTGGGCGAGGCTCGGCCTCGCCTTGGCTGGGCGAGCTCGGGCTCGCTAGATTTGGGAGAGCCCGAGCTCGCCCGGCCAAGGCGAGGCCAAGCCTCGCCGGGGGCCCGGCGACGCTCGGCCTCGTCGAGGGCCGGCAACGCTCCGGCGAGGTCGCCGGCCCTCGACGGCCGGTCACCGGCCATGGCCAAGGCCGGCGACCGGCCAAAGAAAAAAGAAGAAGAAAAGAAGAAGAAAAAAGAGAGAAGAAAAGTGTTTCTTGTTTTTGTTCTTTCAATTCTTCAAAAGTGTTTCTGGAACAAAAAAATAACTTTTTTTTGTTTCTTGTTTCTGTTCTTTTTTTGTTCCGGGAACAAAAAAACAGAAAATATGTTTATGAACAAAAAAAAAGAAACATAAACAAACACTCCCTTAGTGTTTTTATATTTTTGTTTCTTCCATTTTCTTGTCTTTTCGCTTTAGCATCGGCAAATGAAAATGATTGTAGCCTTTAGCTATGTACTTAGCTATAACTTTTGACATTTGAGATTTGAGTTTCTTTGCCTTTACATTTTTTATATCATTTTTATTATTTCAAATTTTAAATCTATAAAAATAACATTCGTATTTATTAAATTTCCTTTATTTTTGGATAAATTAGGAGGTGCGTAGCGCTTTGAACATTAGTCTTTTTCGATGCTTTTCATACGACCCACGGAGCGGTAACTAGGAAAGTAGAAATGACTAGAAATTTCTTATATAAGAAAGAGATCCACCAATTCATTGAGCGACTCTTTCTTACCAATGTTGACCAAACCCTCAACATTTGGCAATCGGGATAAAATTCGGGATAGGATATGATTTATCCTATCTTACGTTTGGTACTTGCTCAGGACAAGATAAAGTCAGATATAAGGGGATATACGCTGGATAAAATTATCCCATGAGGGAGGTGGGATAAAGATGGATAGGATTCCTAATGTCCATAATAGAAAAGTTATTTTTCTCGAATAATAAACTTATTAAATTGACAAAATTGAAATTACATTTCAATATAAATAAATTTTGAATTCTAATTTAAGAAATTAAAAAAAAAAAATTATTTTTAATTAATCTTATTTTAATTTATATATTCAACTTTAATTCTATCTTATAATAAACATTCAATCGATAAAATTATACATTTATACTTATTATACATTTTAGGTATTTTTGTATTTTAGGTATGTTAGTACAGTTTACTATTTGATAAAATTTTATTAAAAAATGATGAAAGGGGATTAAAGAAATAATAAAGAAAATAATATAAAAAAGAGGAAAAATAAAATAAAAATAAATTAAGGAATAGTGTTATGAGAGATTTTCACCATCTCTATTTACAATGATATGCCATTACATGATATGATGTGAATATATCTGACTTTAATACTGTGATACACCAAACACTAGACATGATATAAAAAAATCTCAGGATTTCATATCATATCCTATCCAGTCCTATCCTAATTAGAAATCCGGATGACCAAACGTAACCTCATTGTTGTGGCTTGTAGACTTGCTGTCGAAAGGCTTGGTTTGCCCCTTGTTGTGTTACATCTTGTGATCCTATGCTCTAATAGATAAATCTTGTAGTGAAAGTGCTATAAAATAAAATAAAATAAGATTATCAAATAGTGCAATCAAATCTTAAAACAAATATAAAGAGAGCAATCAAATAATTTCCATTACCTCCATATGTGGTGGGGACCCTAGTTGGGGCAAACCTTCATTAGAGAAGGCCGGGTGGCGGCAATGACACACCACTTCTCTCTCTCTCTCTCTCTCTCTCTCTCTCTCTCTCTCTCTCTCTCTCTATATATATATATATATATATATATATATATATATATATATATATATATATATATGAGTTTGTTAATTTTCTCTTTTCGGATAAAGCGCGCCAAAAGTTGTAAAACTTATTTTGAAAGTATAATTGAATTCCAAAACTTTCAAAGATTTCAATTAATTTCTAAATTAGTCATATTGGTATAGTCGATACTTTCGTTAATTCCATTTAATTTAGTTGATAGATAACACTAATGTGACTTTTTTTAATGTTTTGAACATACACGCAATGCCAATTAGCCGACATAAAAAAAAAAAGCTTGAAAAAAAAAAAAAAAGATGAGAGAAAAAAGATAAAAGATAAAAGATTAATAGGGAAAATAAAAGAGAAAAGGAGTCAATGAAAAAAGCCAAATTTTTTTGAAGGTGGGGGCTCGTAGCTCCTCACCTATAGTGTAGCCCCCACTTATTGCGTGGTGGTGTCGACTAGATCGGTTGAATCTCGAGTGGCTGACCTGGTATGGCGGACACCATCGCTGCTTGTCGCTTTCACCTATTAGCCGTGAGGGCTAGCAACCTTGGCTTGTGACTAGGCAAGGTTGTCAGCCTAGGCAATTAAATTCTAAATTTGTCACATTGATACATTTGGTCCTTTTGTTAGTTCCATTTAGATTGGCTGATAAATAATACTAACGTGACTTTTTTTTTAATGTTTTAAATATACACGCAATGCCAATTAGCATACATAAAAAAAATTGAAAAATAAGAAAGTTAAGAGAAAAAGCATAAAAGATTAATAGGAAAAGGAAAAGAGAAAAGGAGTCAATGAAAAAAGCCAATTTTAAAAAAAGAAGTGCAAATTGGGGTTGGGTTGGGGGTTTTCACCGGGGGTTGACACGGGCCGTTAGTCATCCCAGCAAGCATGTGGGGGCTCGTAGCTCCTCACCTATCGTGAAGGTCCCACCTATTGCGTGGTGGTGGTGACTAGGTCGGTCGATTGAATCTTGAGTGGCTAACCCTAGTGTGGTGGGTAGACCCGTCAAATGGGTGGGTTGGGTCGGGTTTGGGTCGGGTCGAAAATGGGTCGACCCATATTTGACCCATATTCGACCCATATTCATGTAGTGTAAATCAAGTGACCCATACCGACCTGACCCATATCCGACCCAACCCGTATTGCTAAAACCTATTAATATTCTAGGAAAACCCACTTCTACTATATGCTAATTGGATTAAAATTTCAAATTAAGTTAAAAATAGTAAATAAAATAAAATAAAAGTTAAAAAAACTATAAATTGAAATATTTATAAAGAATTAGACTATGCACATGCTTCTCTTATTTGAAGTGAACATACCATTAAATAACTAAAAAGCTTAACATGAAATTTTTTTAACTAAACCTAAAAAAACTCATTTTTATGATTTTTTTATAAAAAAAAAAAGTATTGTTAAAACATTTTTATGCAATACAAATTTTTTAACAATTTTTATTCAATGCAAATTTAATGGAAATTTTTTATAATTCTTTTTAAAATATTTTTTAAAAAATAGAATTTTTAATTTTTTTTTTTTAATTTTTAATTTTTTAATTATTTTTCTTTTTTCTTTTTTTTTTTTTTTTTTTTCTTCAGCTGGCCACCGGCCACGATGACGGCTGGCGATCGACCATAGGCGAGATCGAGCTCGCCAACCTCGGGCGGGGCTCGATCTCGCCAATCTTACGAGGCCAAGGCGCCACCCGACGTTGGGGAGCTCGAGTCTCGCTAGTTGTCGGCGAGCTCGAGCCTCGCCCGACACCGGCAAACTAGAGCCTCGCCAGATCTGGCGAGATCGAGCTCGCCGGCGTCTAGCGAGATCGAGCCTCGCCCGACGCCCATGAGCTCGATCTCGCTAGATCCGGCGAGCTGGAGCCTTGCTTGGATCTGGTGAGACTCGAGCTCGCCGGCGTCGAGTGGGGCCTTGGCCTCGCCGGATCGGCGAGATTGAGCCTCACTCGATGTCGGCAAGCTCGATCTCGCCAGATCCGGCGAGGCTCGGCCTCGTCGACAACTAGCGAGATCGAGCTCGTCGGCGTTGGGCGAGGCTCGATCTTGCCGATCTGGCGAGGCCGAGGCCCCGCCCGATGCCGGCGAGCTTGAGTCTCGCCAGATCCGACGAGGCTCGGTGCCGACGAGCTCGAGCCTCACACTGGCTTGTCGTCGGCCGACGGCCGCCGTCACCCCGTCGGCCATCGGCTAAGAAATGAAGAAAAAGAAAGAAAAAAGAAAAAAAAATTGAAATATAAAAAATAATTATAATTTTGATTTTTATAAAAAAAAAAAACATTTTATAAAATTAAAGAAGGCCATGGCCCATGGGTTCAAAGTGGGTTATTAGTAATAACCCATTTAGACCCATTTCTTTTTATGCTTTATTTTCTCAAACCCATTTTTGACTCATATTTAACTTTCACTTGATCCATATATGATCCATTTAACTAAAAATGGGTCATAATATGAGTTTATGACCCATTTTGCCAACTCTAGTGGTAGGCAAGCTCATCGCTCATAGCCTTCACCTATTAGCAATGAGGGCTAGCGGCCGTTGCTTGTGGCTGGGCAAGGATGTTAGCCCTTGTTCGGGAACTCTCATTAACCCCCTTAACACTCAAGCCTCTTTGGGTGGAGTGTATTTTCCTCTTCACCTATTAATCTAATTCCAATTAAAGTTTGGAGGGAAACAACGTTGTTTTGGTCATTAATGCATCCTTCATTGACACGATATTCATGTAGGAAAGAGAAGCTAATAAAAAAAATTACTTAAAATTTGTCAAATTGGATGAAGCTAACAAGGGAGCTTAATTATACTAATTTGATAAATTTTAACATTTGACTTTATAACCTGATTGTACTTTGATGACAAATATGAGACCTTGCGGTTATGTTGTTGCCATGGCATTTGCTTGGCACTTCATTAAGACCTACTTGATGCCACATGAATACCAAGCATCATGACTGAACATTAAAAGTAGCCATATAGAAGTCTTCAATCAGTCAAAATAGTTAAAAATATACCTCAACTATGCT
The DNA here is from genome assembly GCA_014182395.1 of Eucalyptus sp. ANBG9806169. Lineage (NCBI taxonomy): Eukaryota > Viridiplantae > Streptophyta > Magnoliopsida > Myrtales > Myrtaceae > Eucalyptus > Eucalyptus sp. ANBG9806169. The sequence goes on along the minus strand of CM024576.1, from coordinate 2,738,699 downwards.
TATGTCTTTAGTGATATTGGTAAAAATTCAAATTAGTGTTTTTATGTTGTTTCTTCCATCTTCTTGTCCTTTCATTTGGCGTCGGCCATATTATTTGTTTTTTCCTTTAGCTATGGATTTACATGTAACTTTTGGTATTTGAGATACTTTTTTGGCCTTTTACATTTTTTTTTATCGTTTCTTTGATTTTATATTTCAATTCTATAAAAATAATATTCGTATTTATTAAATGCTTTATTTATTTTTGGATAAATCCACAAGGAGCCCCAAACCTTATAGTCAAAATACAATAAAATAAAAAAGCGGTCGCGATCAAATCTTTAAATAAGTATGAAAGATCAATTGAGTAATTTCCATTACCACCATCTGCTTTCAGTAACGTCGGCAGCCCCTCATCCACTAGCTAAGGTCGGTCGACGGTAGGACCCTGGCTTGGGGCAGACCCCAATCAGAGAAGGCGAGGTGGCGTTGACGGCAAGCCACTTCTCTATATGCGTACGGGTGTGTTCATTTTCTCTTTCAGAATAAGTGCAGCAAAAGTTATAAGACATATTTTGAAAGTGTAATTAAGTTAAAACAAAAATTTCAAAAAGTGCAATTAAGTTTTAAAATTTATCAAATTGACACAATCGTTCCTCCATTAGTTTCGTCTAATTTGGCTAATAGACACTAAGGTGATATTTTTTAGTATTTTCAGTAGACAAGTATCACCAATATAGCTGCCAAGATAAAAGAAAAAAAAAAAAATAGGAAAAGTAAAAGAGAAAAAGAGTCAATGAAAAAGGCCAACAGATTTGGAAGAAAAGAAGTGTAGATTTGGGGGTTCGGTTGCTGCTCGACCCTCACTTCGCTGGGGGCCGATAAGGGCCATTGGTCATCCTGCCGAGCAGGTGAGGGCTCGTAGCCCCTTAAGGTGGCGACAAATCGACTGACCATTGGGTGGCTAACCCTGATGCGGTGGGGCACCACCACCGCTTGCAGCCTTCACCTGCTAGCCGTGAGGACCAGCGGCCTTGCTTGTGGCTGGGCGAGGTTACCGGCCCTTGCTTACACCTCAAAGGCTCTCATCAATCCCCTTTACCCTTAAGCCTCTTTGGATAGTGTATTTTCTTTCTCTTTCTACCTATTAATCTATTTCCAATTAATGTTGGGAGGTAAACAGCCTCATTAAGGTTACTGTTGCACACTTCAATGACATAACGGCCACGTGGAAAAGAGAAAACAATAAGAAAAAGCCTACTTCAATATTTTTTGTTTGCTAAATTGGACGAAACTAATGGGGGAGCTAATTCAATAACATTTACCATTTGATTGCATATTTTAAAAATTTTAAGACTCAATTGCGATTTGATGAGAAATTTGAGACCTGAATGGATTCATTCTTTTTTGGTTATTTTGCTGATGTGGCAACTGCTAGGCACTCCATCAAGACCTACATGGTGCCACATCAACGGCACGAATCACAAATGAACCTTAAAAATAGCCATATAGAAGTCTTCAATAACTTAAAATGGTTGAAACAATCGGAAGCAATCCATTGAATTTTTTGGATAAAATTCTTTAGGCATAATCACACTTTTTTTTTTTGGAAATTTTAAAACTCAATTATATTTTCATTATGGATTCAAGGAAATTCTTTGTAATTGCTGTGATTTTTGTCATGAAGATTTTCACAACAAACCCCATCCTCGTAAACATATATTCTGCATGATTGTTGAATCAAGTAACGTGTCTCTGAGGTTTACTATATGTGAGATATGGAACTACCCCAATCTTGTGATTGATAGTACAGCCTTGTTGAAGAAGACTACGAAAGAAGCCAAAAGGTAAAAGTGAACAGCCTTGGTGAAGAAGTAATGCCCTGAAATCTACTTGACTCTCGCTGCACAATATGATTTTAGGACCTCATTCTCATATCTCCCCAATCTAGATTGGCTTTCACTCATTCTTGGTGAATCAGTCTTACGGTTGAGGAAGTAATCCATCACCTCTTTAGGGATACATGGATGAACATGGCAACACATGGCATTTCAATACCCTATGCCCCATGGGAAAGTTGTAAAATCTATCATAAATCTATTATACGGATACCAATTCAATTCTAAACTATTCAATGTCGTCAATTGAATTTTAAAATTTTGTATGAAATTCTAATATAATTCTTTCAGCCAACTCTCTTTCTCTCAATACCATGTTTTTTCTCTCTTGGATTGGTGCAAGAATGCCTATAATAATTATCTTTCTCTTAGGCAGTGGAAGACATCAAACAAAGAAGCATATGGTGCCACATGGAGACGTCAATGTTCATGGGTCTTACCGGCCAAATGACTAAGCGACGCATAAACACCTTAATTATCAGACGTTCTAGAAATGAAAGTATCATGATATGTCTAATTCTCAAAGGTCAACTTATAAAAATCGATTTTCATCACTCCTTTAAAGATTCTGGATATTTCTCAAGACCCCAGTTTTCGGGCGGAAGACGGTTCCTTAATGGTGAGGGTTTCTGTTAGATCTTAATCATTATTTACTCGCAGCCCATGCTTTCGTCCATCTCAAGATGGGGAAACTTCCTCCCACCAATCTTTTGAGTGGTGCGTAAATATAAACATTGACATTACACACATTTATATTTACTCAAGTTAGTATGTGGGGGGATGTCCCTATCATCGTAATAGACCAATCATATATATAGTTGGAGGGAATTTCCTCCAATTAGAAATTGATGAAAATAGAAAAATGATTGCGTGACGGTCTTTAATCTACTACTAGAATTACAGTCTATTTTGGATCCCAAAAAATCAAATAACAAATGATTTTGAATTGTTGTCAGGTCCATTTTTTCAAGAATTTATGATTCGCAACAAACTGTTAATCTCACAGTATGCAAGCAAAGCCCAAGAAAATATAGCCATTAACTCGCCATGCGGAGTTAGAAGTACCCTTTTCCTCCTCAATATACATAAATACATAGGTGGTATTAGATTAAGATTGCTTGTGAAAAATAAAGATTCTCCTTATCGGCAAACAACATAAAAGTCCATTTATTTAAAGATTGAAGTAATTTCTGCAATCAAAGGCTCTTAGCCAAAAGTCGAAGAGCAATGTTAGACATACTAACACAAATAAAACGCCACTGCATTAGAAAAACGTAATCTCCAATAATTTAGTTGCTCAGTCTAATGCTGATGGGACACTTGTTAATGAAATTCTCCAATGTTTATCCTATAGCTAGTAAGCTAGAAGCTATAATTTAGGAGGACCATGCTATAAGATTTCCTCAACCATCAACAATGATCAAATGAAGAACCAACCATTAGCACATTGGTTACTGGTCAAAGAAATTCATTAAGGGGGTGCATGACAAACTAGAATTTCTGTTCCAGAAACAAATTTTCTATTTCAGACCTGTTTTTGGAATAGAAATCCGTTTGATAAACTTATTCCGTTTTTCTATTTCTGGAATAGATTTGGAATAGAAATCAGAAGTAGAAATTTTCTATTTCTCTATTTCTATAACAGAAATGAGAAATAATTTTTTTTTTTCATTGTTCGTCAATTGGTTCTTAATCCATTGCCATTGACCATCGTCCATCGGTCATCGGCCGTCACCGCTGGTCGCCCGCCGCCGCCGCCGCCACCTCTCGGTCGTCGGCTGCGCGCCGTTCGGTCATCGGTCGTCGGTTGCGCGTCGCCGTCGTCGTCGCGCCGCCCGCCGGTCGCCGGCCGTGTGTTGTTGCCGGTTGTCGGCAGCGTGCCGCCGCCGGTCGTTGGTCGCCGGCCGCGTGCCGTTGCCACTCGTCGGTTCGGCCGCGCGCCGCCCCTCGCCAATCGCCGCCACGCCCCCCCCGCTCGCCGCTTGTCGCTGCCGGTCATCGGTCGCCGCCGTCGCAGCCGCCACCGTTCGTCACCACTATCCGCCGCCATCCGAAAGGAAGAAATTTTATGTCGTTATCAAACGAATTTCTATTTTTAGAATAGAAATGTTGTGTCGTTATCAAACGATTATTTTTGCTTAGAAACTCTTCTAAAAATAGAAATAGAAAAATCTATTTCGAAACAGAATGGTTGTCAAGTGCGCCCTAAAGTTGCGAGACTTCTTTTGACGAGGGAACAACAAGTGGAGAGCAAGAGTCGAAATTGGGCTGTAACCCTAGAAAATTCTTCAATGTTTATTATGCTAGAAGCTATAATTTAGGAGGACATTGCTATAAGATTTCCTCAACCGTCAACAAGGATCAAATGAAGAACCAACCATTAGCACATTGGCTACTGGTCAGAGAAATTCATTAAAGTTGCGAGCCTACTTTTGACGAGGGAACAACAAGCAAAGAGCAAGAGTCCAAATTGAACTAACCCTAGAGATTTCGAAGGCAAGTTGCGTGGGGTTCGCCAAATCAAGAAGGGTAAAAGGGAACGATCAAAAGGGTTTTGGTGAGTGGATAAGGAATGGGATTGGACGTGCCAATGATGTGAGACGCAGTTGCCCTTATCTGAAAGCAGCCTCTTTTTTTACTTCGTCTTTTGTAGGGACACGAGTCAAATCGTGAGCAGGCACAAGATCACTCATAGGACCCACCGTTTTCACTTTATATGGTCAGCATCTCGCTTTAAGCTATTACCCACATGCATATATCAACACACCTTTTTTTTGTTTTTTTCTATTGGCCAAATATGTCGACAAGCTTTTACTTCCCCTATAAATCATCTATAACATCACATCAGAAAAGAAAAGAAAAAAAATTAATCTAAACATATCCGTAGCACGGCATTCATGCATGCATGTACGTTTGTATGTATGTATCTAAGTGTGTAACGTTATATGAAAATGTAACATGGATCATTGACGAGTTTTATCCGAAGGGATTACAGTTTGCGAGCTTTGTTAGGAAAAAAGCGGGACACTTTTAATCTTATCTGGGATTTTGACCCAAAAAAAGATCTAATTTGGGATAAGTGCATTGAAATTTTTTGAACTTATCATAAAAATTCAATTGAGTTATAAAACTTTTAAAAAATATAATAAAATTCTAAAACTTGTCATGAAATGCATTTCAATACTAAAATTTTTAAAAAGTGCAATTAAGTCTTAAAAATGTCAAATTGGTCTAATAAATCCTTTATTTAATTGCATTTTTTGAGAGTTTTAACACTTAATTATATTTTTTGAAAGTTTTATGACCCAATTGTATTTTCGTGATAAGGTTTAGAATTTTCAGTACACTTATCCCATATTATTTATTTGTTTGGGGGACTTCTTGGCATCCATCTAGGTGGCTTTTATTAATTTTTGAATTTTGATATCTGAAGGAATTCAAAGAAAATCTAAAGGCTTACTTTTTTCAAAGCACAAACAAGTTCAATGTTCCTATTGCGTGATAAAATGCAATATTATTGAATTGCAAAAGTTAGCCCCCCTCCTCCCCCACATGGTTATTTACGATTTTGCTGGGTTTGCAGTATTAAGAGTTGAAAAAATGTAAGGCGTTTGTGAAAAAGAAGGATAAATCAAAGTAATTGAACGGCAACAAAAGTTAATAATCTAAAAAGACCAAGTAAATATTGATAAATAACTCAAGTGAAAGTTGATGAACAAATCTAGTTGGTAATTTAATCGGAAAAAAGTTAGCAAATGACGTAAATAAATATTGGTAACCTAAATGTAATGGTAAATTAGACGTCGGTAAGAATAACAAATAAAAATTGATTAACAAAAAAAGACATATTTGTACTTTGCAAACTATTATACAATTTGGTAATCTTATAGAAAAAAATATATCGGTGAGTTATCAAAAGATTATTAAGAAATCAAGTCACCGATGATTCTTTTTACTTAAAGGCTTTTTACTCTTACAAACTCTGACAGAAATCTACCGATATAAAATCACTATCTATACCAAGAGAAGTATTCCTTCCCTGAATGTGAAATCATAGCCTTTTGGTTTCAGAATCTGGGCAGTCTTTAGTCAGGTTGATTGGCATAACTTCTGTCTGTTCCAACTTCCCATGAAGATGTCGTGCAATGGAACAAAAAATTCGCGTTCAGATTGGCCAAGGAAAACACAGGCGCCTTTCCGTCGTAAGTAGAAGACGAGGCCAACTGCGACGGGCATTGACAACGAAAACGATTAAGACGACGTCGAGACTTGCGAAACCCGAGTGGATCCAATGAGACAGGTCAAATGATGTCAAAAATTGTATTCAAATGACAAACATACTGTACGGTAGCCAATTTAGTCCTAAATTTTTTTAACAATACCGATTCAGTCCAAAATCTTTTGACGATATGTTAATTTTCTTTTAATATTCTTATTTCCCCCTTTTCTCCTTTTCTTCTTTTTTCCTTTTCCTTTTCCTTTTTATTTTTATTTTCCTTTTTTCCATTTTCCCTCCGCCAGCCCTGGACAATGACTGCCCTTGTTGACCTCAAGCAAGGATGACCCTCACCCACCTAGGCAAGGGAGACCCTTTTAGGGATAGGCGAGAGTGGCGCTCAACAAATTTGACAAGGGTGGTAGGCAACCCTCGTTAGGGGCATGTGGGGGTGGTCCTCCCCTAAGGTCAGTGCTGTCGGTTGTCGACGGGGCTTGGTAATGGCTGGCAGAGGGAAAAAAGAAAAAAGAAAAAGAAAAGGAAGAGCAAAGAAAAGAAAAGGAAAGGAAAAAAAAAGGAAAAAGAAGAAGAAAAAATCAGAAAAATTAAAAATATTATTCATGCCAGCACTAACTGTTTCATGGAGGATGACCAACGCTAACTAGATTGTACATCAGCGATGTTTGGTCAAAATTATTCAAAAGGACTAATGATGCAAGCCAAGGGTAGGCTTTCTCAAATATTAGGATCGGGAGAGTGACTCGCACACGGAAAACTAGACAAACAGAAATTTCAGCACTGTGCAAGCTCATGAGAACAGTTGTATTTTTGTCGATATAGATTGGATCGACCTGATTCCAAAACCAAATGAACAAAGACTTATGGATCTACAATTTCTCTGTTTTGGGTTTTCTGAAATAAGCATTGTAGGATGGTCGAATTTGGGTTGGAAGTGGGTAAAAATAACGAACAGAACATGAAAAGATATAAACTTCGTTGGTTGCTCTTCTAGGCCTCCAAGGAAGTTGAGAGGGCACCGATTCTTCTAAATCGATGACTGCAACTCTTCAAGGATGCAGGTTTCAAAAAGCTTCAACTCTTCAAGGACGGAGCGAAAACTCTTCTTGGTTTTCATTGGGTATGAACTCTACAAGGTTCACAATACTTGCTTGAAAAAAACGTTTTCATTCATAAAAAATCGTCTGTCTTGTACAAGGAATTGGATGGCTTATATCGTCAAAGAGATAAAGACAGAACATTGAAACTAGGAAAATAGTAAAGAGCATAGAAACTAGAAACTAGTAAAAGCGTTTTCATGGCTCCCAAGGTGTCTTTCAAGCTTCCGGGATGGACTCAAGATATCGATACGGCTTCTCGGTTGGAACGAAAATTTCATCGAACTTCATCGACAATTGATAACTTCATCAATAAGAGGTTTCATTAAGCTTGAATACGGGCCGATCTTCTTGGTCAAGAGAGCTGGTCTTCAATGCGGGCTGCATTAACTAAATTGACGAATTGTCAAAAGTTTGAAACTAATTGGCACAATTGAAAGGTTTTGGATTTACTAACTTCAAAAATTTTAGGACTAAATTGGTACAATTGACGTGTTTAGAATCAAATTGGCTACCGTACAATAGATTTAGGATTTTTTCGATGAATTTTCCTGCTTTATTATTGTATAGGTACTTCCAACTTGTCACTTCAATGTTAGTATAGCTGACACAAACCTCTTGAGGAAACGAAAGCGAGAAAGTACTCTCGTTTGGTCGAGAGAAGCATTTGGAGTTAAGCAAAAGCTTAATAATTTATATTCTCAATTTATTCCATTGCTTAGTCACCACAAACTTAGTGGTTATCTCCCGACTGCCATTCACGTGGACTGACCCGTAAAAGAGATAAAGAGAGGCCTAAAGTTCGAAAAGTTCCTCTCAGAAGAAAAGCAACAACCGTCATCAACCCCTTTTGGAACAGTCCATCACTATAGATTTTATAGAGAACATGATCTTGCGTTGCTTTGTATCGATCTACGTGGGGCATGCTTGCTTTTCCTTCCCCTTCGACTGTCTAGATCTCAATAAAATTAGTTTAGAAAGAAAATTCAAGGGGACAAGAACAAAAGCAGCATAAGTATGGGTATGAGAAGCAAGGTTTGGCCGAAGAAAAGAAGGCCTTGGGAAGAAAGAGGGAGAATTATTGGGAACATCAATGATCAATTTCATGCAATGTCAACGATTCTTATCAAATGGCTCAATACCCTTAAAAAAAAAAAAAAAACCAACGTTCAATGTCAATATGATACTTATCTTTAGACCACAACTCGACAGGAGCCGAATTTGGTTTTTTCTTTTTTCAGTTATACATAGGCTTGACCTGAAGTTGGTAAGTCCCAAAGTCGGTATGTTTAAAGGGAATTATGCTCTTATATGATAGTCTTATCTACATAGTTTAAAGAGGAGTACCATGGAAGCTAACTTTCGTCTAGAATCCATGTGTTCATGAAGCCTATGTGTATTTCATACATGGGAAATTAATCTTTTTGGATAGAAGGCTACGTAGCAATTAATGAGTACTTATCTCTGGGATAATTGTCCATTATAATAACGGTTTACATATACTAACTTCTTAGGCCTTGTCATACAGCTGGTGCGGAGTGGTCAATGCGATAATCTCTTTGCTTTTTCCTCCCTCTATCTTTTTCTCGATCCAAAGATATATCCGCATGCTTTTGAAAGATATGAAGGAGGGCTTCTTTTGAAGAACGTGCATCGGCTTTTGGTAAAGGCGTTTTTGATGCAAAAGTGGGAGCATCAAGATGTGGAAGAATGGGGTGAGAAAGCTTTCGGAAGATGCATGTACAGCGGCGGTGCGCAAGCTGTGAGAGAGTCGACAAAAGTCATGGTTTGCTTACACCAGTTTATTTGAGAATATCCCACACATGAATATACTCGACTGTTTACGTATGCCGAGAAAGCCCGTCTAGATAAATCCCGAACCCATGAGTATACTCAACTGATCTCATGGATCAGGTATGACGTATGACAAGCGTTGAAACCTGTGTGGATGACCATCCTTTCTATTCAAAAGATGCGTTCTTAGCTAATTGCTATAACTAATGTAGCGGCTTTACGACACAACATGTTGCTACAACCCTGGAGCCCTCTCTCTCGATCTGCGATTGCTTGAATCCCTACGCTCGTTGCATAAGGGAATTGGTAAATCAATCTCCAATTTGTAGAATGAAATGACACAATCTCTTTCTGTAGGTTGACAATGATACCCGTTAAGATAAGGAATGTGTTGGAATATCTTATTCGCAAGAATCATAACTTTTTCTCAAAAAGTTATATTTGCTTTTGCCCATAGACCTTATATAATATTCTTTACCTTGCATCTATATGTTCCTAATTCTTATATACTTACTCCAGTAAACCTACTTTTTATGAATGTTAACAAATCTTATACCATACAATTGATTTCATGAATATGAAATTTTGATAAACATCGTAATATATTGAGACCTAACGCCATGCTCTAGACAACGTGCAATTCCTATGATTTCACCAATCTGGGTGCTGATTATATGTGTTTACTCTTTGCCTTGAGAACAGCGACAGAAGTTGCTTTGGTTTCTCCCTTTTAAAACCGATGATCAGGTATTTATGTCTTTATCTATTTTTCAAACATCACGGGTGTCTAAACCTCTTTGAGCACCAATCAAATCCTTACCAAGTATCGCAATTTGCACTTCCTATACAAACCAGATAATTACTGAAAAGACACATTTATGCTTTAAATAGAGGCATCGAGATTGATTACCAATTAAATTAACCGAAAAGAAATATGATATTCTAGGTTATTTATTTATTTGATATAATTATCTCTTTTGACTGAAAAGAAATAGCAACTTCATCTTCACGAAATTGACTTCGCTAAAAATTTTGATGAGGGTTATTTTTTTTTACGTATACAGTCTGTGCAAAATTTATTTATATAGAATCCACCTCTGACAACATCGATTTAGATAGTTAATTAGTTTTTTAAACAACGATGAAAGTGGGTTCTACTAAAAAAGGGAAAATTGTCCAAAAAGTCTTAAACCTATTGTACTTTTGCCAATTCAGTTTTAAACCTTTTAACTTTGCCAATTCAGTTTTAAACATTTTTACTTCTTGCCGATTTAGTCCATCTGGCCAATTTTGGACATAAAATGCTGACGTGGATGCCGGCGGTGCCACGTAGGACTGCCGGCACCGACGTGGGACAATTTTTAATAATATTATAATGTTTTTTTTTATTTTTTTTCTGTTTTTTTTTTTTTTTCTTTCTTTTCTTTTTGGCTTTTTTTTTTTTTTTTTTGCCTTATTCGGTGGCCGGCCACCGGCCACCAGCCACAGCCAGCCGGCTGGCCTCGCCCACCACAGGCGAGGCCCAGTCGGGCGAGGAGGAGCTCTGGTGAGGGCAGCCCTCGCCCAAGCACGGCCCGGCAAGGGTTGCCTGGGCGAGGTTGACCCTCGTCGGTGAGGCCGCCTTGGCCTAGGCGAGGGCCGGCCTCACCAGATCTGGCGAGGAGGAGCTCCGGTGAGGGCAGCCCTCGCCCGGGCACGGCTCGGCAAGGGTTGCCTGGGTGAGGTTGACCCTCGTCGGCGAGGCCGCCTTGGCCTAGGCGAGGGGAGCCCTTGTCGCGAGAGGGGCTCGCCCTCGCCCCTGGCCGGCCGACGCAACCCACCTCGATGAAATCACCTCTCTCCTCCTCCATCATCTTCGTCTTCTCCACTTTGAGGAAGACACGCCTCTCGCCTTACCTCTTCCCCCTGCTATCGTTCATCGTCTTCGTCGCTATCATCTACGGCAAGGACCTGGTTTGCATCTTTGGCCAATAGCTCCAAGTCCACCCGAGCTTGGCTAGGGGTGAGGGCTGACCTCGCTAGATCTAGTCTGGGCGAGGCCGATGCTCGCCTGGGGGAGGGCGAGCCCCGGTGAGGGCTCCCCTCGCCAGATCTGGCGAGGCCGGCCCTTGCCCAGGCGACCCTTGCCGGGTCGCGCCGGGCGAGGGCTCCCCTCGCCGGAGCTCCTCCTTGCCTGGCCGGGCCTCGCCCTGTGGCGGGCAAGGCTAGCCCGGCTAGCTGTGGCCGGTGGCTGGCTGGCCATCAGCCATCGGAAAGGCAAAAGAAAAAGCCAAAAAGAAAAGAAAGAAAAGAAAAGAAAAAAAGGAAAAAAAAAAACAGAAAAAATAATAAAAATAAAAAATAAAAAATATTAAAATATTATTAAAAATTGTCCACGTTAGCGCCGGCAGTCCTACGTGGCACCGCCAGTGTCCACGTCAGCATTTTCCGGCCAAAGTTAGCCGGATGGACTAAATCGGCAAGAAGTGAAAAGGTTTAGGACTGAATTGACAAAAATGCAATAGTTTTATGATTTTTTGGACAATTTTCCCACTAAAAAAAGGGGGTTACCATATAAAAATGGTTATGAATATTTGTCATATTGCTTTTTTTCTTTCTAGCAAACTCCATTCCATTCACAGGGAAGAAGCAGAAGAGATGTTCTAGTTTTATAATGATTTAAGTTCATGAAACAAGAACTGCATAGCCCAGCTTAGAACCATAGTTCTTGGGCCACCAAGATGGACTTCAATTGAATCATAGGCTAGGTCCGCAATCGGCTAACTTTTGCTCCTAAGCAATTTACTTAATACTGGGTTAACTGCCGAGACCTAAACCATTGAGGACGTGTTTGGATTGATTTTTACATTACCTTTTTTTTGTTTAACCAAACTATTACTGAACACGGACTTTGATTTTTTGATGACCAATGATTATTGATGACTGTGCCATTTGAGTTTCATTTCCCGATAATTGACCTAATTAAATCCCTGTCACAAAGTAATTTACTTTTCGCTGGAATATGTCTTTAAATTTTTATTCAAGTTTTAAAAAATAGCAATGTGTAGCTATTCATTCGCTCTCGTTTCGTCCGGATGACACATTTTATATCTGCTTTCCAAACAGATTAGTGTGGTTCGGAGTTGTACTCAAGAGGAAACCTTTGTTGCCACACAAAAGATTTCGTTTCAAAAAGGAAATCACAATTCCATTCCTTTGTTAATCTTTTGTACCAAACGCAACCTAAAAATAGTTGTCGTAAAAAAGTGACAAGTTACATGCCTAGATCTTCACATTCCTACTCATGCAAAACATGAGAATTGTCAAATCAGTTATAAACCTATTGTACTAACGTCAATTCAATATAAATTTTTCAAATTTGTCAATTGAGTTTTAAACCTTTACACGAAATTTCAATATAGTCTTTCAGACAATTTTTTCTAACATAGTGGTGTGCCACGTAAGACAAGCAATAATGATTGGATTGTCACGTTAGCAAAATCTAACGAAAATTTGAATTGAAGAATTACCTTGGAATTTCACTCAAAGGTTTATAATTAAATAAACAAAATTGAAAAGTTTAGGACTAAATTAACTTTCATGTAATAAATTTAGGACTAATTAGATAATTTTTTTTACATGAAGCTTAGCGGACTGTTCAACTCGATACGAGTGAGAGAAAAACAGGTTGAATAGAGAATATAAAGAAGGAAAATCTTTAATTTTTTTTGGAAACTACAGAGAGAAAAAAGAAAAGAAAAATTAAACCTCTGACTTCAATATATACCACGAATGTGAAATTGATTGTGCAAAGAGAATCTCACTATTCTACATAATAACACATAATTCTGACGAGCCAGTTTATCTACACTCTTGCAAAATGCGGTTTTTACTTTTCCACCAAAATTTGAAGTATAAACCAAATTTCTAGAAACTACTAAATGTCAACATTAATATATATGCAAACATATACATATATCAAATTTGAGGTATTTCAGGATAAATTAAGTCAAATTGCACGCGTCAAAAGGTTCATATCAAGCAAAACGTGAGAGCTTAAAGTCATTCTAGACATGCCCATTTGACTATCTGAATTTTTCGCGGACTATCACTTATTAAGTGCACGTATGAGATGTGAACATCAAGGGAAATCTTCTATAGAGTGTCGTCGGTGGTAAATTGATATATCCAGTTGGCTGGTTTTAAAGTTTTTAATTAAATTGGGAACAAGAAGCTAGGTGTCATAATATGCTCGAAAGGTCCCTTTTCAATTGTGAGCAATTTTCTTTGAGTTACCACATGCATAAGTCAAAGGTCTGAATTTAACCTTTCATAAGGCATGCAGGATGATTCGTATGCATTTGGATAGTCAGGTCTCTACAACCTGTGTCCTTGGATGGAAAAGTACATAGAATGTAAGTTGAACTCGATTTTTTTTTTTTTTGGTAAGGTAAGTAATATATTGACTTAAAACCACAAACTAAACAGAAAGAGAGAGAGGGGGGGGGGGTTGGCACCAAACACTTACACTCATAAGGACATACATGTCAAAATGAGTGGAAGGGTGCCGAGAAAAGGAAACAAAGAATAGCCAAAGAAAGGCTACCAAATAGCGAACCAGCTATAGCCAGCAACCAAAATGTGGCAGCAAACAAAAGGGAACAAAACGGGGAGGCAATGCAACCAACATAGCACCAGCCCTTGCAGCAGCACCAGCAACATACTAGCGGCAGACCCAAGAACCTTAACCGAAGAGGAGGGTCCACATGCAAACAACTCAGGCTGAAAAGATAGAAGGACTAAGATTCCATCATTATTGCATCCTCCTATTGATGGGTGTCTGGGACTTGACGGTAAGTCATGGCTTTGTCCCCGACAACCTTGTCCAGGCGCTTTTTGAGAGTCAACAAAGAAGGTTTACCATCACGGAAGAGGATGTTATTCCTTTCCTTCCAGATAATGTTGCATAAAGCTCCAAAAGTGAACCGAGCAAGAGATTTGTAAAAGGTATCCCCTGAAAGGTAATTGATGGTCCATTGAAGGTTTTCCGACCATGAGTTGTTGCGCCAAGCTAAGTTGCATCTTGTAGTCCAGAAGATAGCAAGATCCCCCATGGTGCGACACCTAAAGAATAGGTGATCAACAGAATCAGGCCGAGAATTACAAAAGACACATCTAGCATCCGAAATTCTGCCATAGGTTATAAGCAAGATCTGAGTAGGTAGTCTATTTCTAGTAATTAGCCACAGATGGAATTGGAATTGAGGGATCAACGAGCGGTTCCAGATAAAGGGAGCCCAAGGCACGGATTGGCCTCTTGGCCGGATACTATCCCAAGTAGAGGCGGCTGTAAAAACTCCCGATGGATGACCAAACCACCGAACGCAGTCAGCATCTTGGCTTAGCACGGGAAGAGGCTCATGCCAAGAAGCTAAAAAATTATGGATAGTAGATGCCGAGGCGGGGAGAGAAAAGAATTCAGCAACTATGGCATGCCTAGAAATGCCTGAGTGGTAAATATCCAGAGAAGAGAAGAAGAACCTTAGCGGGCCTCTGAGGTGCCAATTGTCAAACCAAAATGATATAGAGCTACCATTTCCCACTCGCCACCTAAACAAATGGCGAAAGTCCTGTCGGAGATCTAGTATCTTTTTCCACGACCAAGAACAAAAGCTCGGTTTACCCACTATCCAAAAGTCCTTTTCCTTTAAGAAGTTCGAGTGGATCCATTTACACCATAAAGACTCGTTATTAGTGAATAAGATCCAGATGTGTTTGAGCATTGCTGCTTTGTTGCACTCTCGCAATCTATGAATACCCAATCCACCTTCATCCTTAGGGAGGCACACATTGATCCGAGCAACTTTCGCACCTCCTAATCCAAGCTCCGAACCTTTCCAAAGGAATTGTCTAAGGACTTGTTCTATAGAATCAATAATAGACCTAGGCAGAATAAAAACATTCGCCCAGTAAACCTAGATCGAGTGCAAAAATGACTTGATCAGCTAGAGGCGACCTGCAAAAGAGAGGAATCGTTGGGTCCACGATTGAACCCTTGATGTGATTGCATTAATCAATGCTTTACAGTTAGCCTTACATAGTCTTGATGCAATAATAGGCACTCCCAAATACCGAAAGGGTAAAGAACCTTCTTGGAAACCAAAGAAGTTCTTGATGCTGGTCCGAGAATCCGCTGAGACACCTAAGAAGAAAATCTCGCTCTTGTGTAGGTTCGGGACTAGGCCACTCTATTGAGAGAATCAAGTAATGCCATCCTTAAGCAGGGACAAGGAGGTCATATTTGCCTCATATAAGAGTAGAACATCATCTACAAAAAATAGGTGGGATAACCAAGAGGGCTTGCACTGCCAAAAGAATTTAAACTCAGGCCGCTGGGTTTGGAGGTTAAGGATCCTAGTGAATACCTCCATCACCATCGTGAAAAGGTAGGGAGACATGGGATCGCCTTGTCGGAGACCCCTACCACTCGAGAAGAAACCATGAAGTTCACCATTTAGTGCGACTGAAAATTTAGGTGTTCGAACGCACACCATCATGAGTTTAGCCAAATGCTCAAGAAATCCAAAGGCTTGCAAAGAAAGTTCTAGGAAGTCCCAATTAACCGTATCATACGCCTTGCGAAAATCAACCTTGATAACACATTTGGGTAGATAGGGTTGAAGATGAAAGCTAGCAAAAAGCTCCTGAGTTAGCAATATATTGTCACTTATGCACCTACCCTTGATAAAGGCATTCTGTGAAGAGCTAATAATAGAAGGTAGAACCTCAGCCAATCTATTAGCCAAAATCTTCGTAATACATTTATAGACCGTATTGCAGCAAGCAATTGGCCTATAGTCGTTTATGGTTGAAGCGTTAGGGTGTTTAGGTACAAGGACTAGGATAATGTTGTTTATCTCCCTGAGGATTTTACTTGTACTAAAAAAGTCCTTGATTGCCAGGATCACTGAGGAGCCTACAACTTCCTAGCTTCTTTTAAAACATTTAGCACCAAACCCGTTCGGGCCAGGGGACTTACTAGCTGCGAGCGAGAACATCGAATCATGAATTTCCTCATCCGTAACAAGCCTACCCATTGATCTCACCCAATCCTCATTAAGAGCATGTTTCATCGCCTCTTTAATGTCATTGACCGACAGTAAAGAGTCCAGGGAAGAAGGCGCCAAAAGATTTTCAAAGTAAGAAAAAATTTCTGTCTCACAATAAGCAGGTCTGAAATCAGGGTCCCTTCGTCGTCCAACACCGATAATATTCTATTTTGTAGGTGCCGCTTGTCAACGGAATGGTGGAAGAACTTAGTACTAAGGTCTTCCTCCTTGAGCCATCGAACTCTGGATTTCTGCTTATAGAACGATTCCTCCTGGAGGCGAAGTTCCGAGAAGGCTCGAACTAGGTCTTGCTCTCTATAAGCCAATGCCTGGTTGAAAGGGTCCATAAGAAGAGCATCCTGAATGTAAGCTAGAGCACTCCTAGCTTTCGCTATCCTGGATGAGATATCAGAAAAAGAGTCCTTATTGAGAAGTTTAAGCCTTGTTTTCAGCAATTTGAGTTTGCTGCCTAAGATAAACATAGGCGATCCTAGCACTTGGGAGTCCCAAACTTGCCGGACTATTGACTTAAAGGATGGGTGAGTCATCTAGAAGTTTAAAAATTTAAACGGCTTCCGTGTGATTGGGGCAAGAAAGATTTTAATGACCATAGAGAATGGTTAGAAATTCCATAAGGCAAGAAAGAAGCCTCAGAAAAGGAGAAAACCCTACTCCACTGAGAGTTGACTAGGACTCTGTCAACCTTCCTTTGTTTTTGATTATCCCCGAGGAAGCGGCCCAAGTGAATCTACAACCAACATACCTCAAGTCATCCAATTCCGCCTTTCGAATGCAGTTTCCAAACTCATTAAAAGAAGGCAGCCAGGAAGACGAGCCACCAACACGATCAGACGGATCCTTAATGACATTGAAGTCACCTGCAATCACCCAAGGGCGGTTTACAAGCATGGAGCTATTGTGAATGATATCAAGCCAAAGGGAGTGTCTGAGAACAAAAGTGTGTTCAGCATGCACCACCGAAAGATGAAGAGATGTATTTGTATCAAGACACTTCAAAGTACCATGGATGACCTGAGAGGTTGAAGATTGAGTATCAAACTCCACTAGTGAAGGGTTCCATCCGATCCATATTCTTCCTCTAGGAAAAGAATAGTTAGCCTTCTAGCTCCAGCCAGGAGCTATCCTAGACAAAATAACAGGAAACTTCACAGCAGAGGACTTTGTTTCCAAGATGCCAACACAGCAAAGGTTATTGGCTCTAATGAGATTCCTAATCTCAGCTTGCTTGATGGGTTCACCAATACCTCGAATATACCATACAACTATATACATATGTACAAGAATGGTTAGAGCTACCACTTTTGACTTCTTCTTTGAGGTAGCTTTGGACTTCAGACTAGCAGAGGAGGGGTTGCTAAATCCAACAACCCGCATAGCACTCTGTTGGGGAGGGTCCAACACCTGTGATTGTACCTGAGTAAAGGCACCATCTCCAAGAGAGCAGAGGGAACAAGTGCTCCATCATCTTCAGCTTTAGAGGCAGGTTCGCTTGCCTCTTTGTCAGATTCATCCTTCGAGATTGAGGAAGCCACCGATCGTGGTCTAGGGGCCATCTGAAAAGGGACAGGGATAGATCTCTTTAGGGGAGCATCCGGCAAGGATCTTTCAAGAGACCCATGTCTACTTGGAGAAGTACCCTTAGCAGCAAAGGAGGACTGGGCCTTAGACATATCCAGAGAAGGGGGCGCAAGAGCAGAAGAAGAGGAAGCACGATACTTGCTCTGTTTTGCCCTGATTTCCTACCAACCATCCTCAGTTTGAGCTTCTGAAGGCTGCCTGACAGCCATAGGGACCTTCCCAGCAGCAGAAGAAGATTTTAGTTCAACGGAGGGAGCTATACCAGCTGGTGGGTCAGCATTGGACGGAGCGCATTTATGTCTGAAAGAGCCACAAGAGAGACATACAATTGGTTTACATTCGTACTCAATCGAAAGCAGCCTGGTTTCTCCATTTAGTACTATCGGAATAGACTCATGAGCGACGTGTTTCGCATTGATTTCCACGCAAACACAAGCGTATGATATCTTCATAAGCTCAGTTTGTTGATCAACATACAATGGCTTACCAATAGCACTAGCAACAACACTAATGCCCATTGTCGACCATACAAAGTATGGAATGTTTCTTAAACGCACCCAAACTGAGATTGTCTCATGGAGGCCTCTCTTGAGTTCCATCAACAGGTGCCACTGTTAGAGGATAAGAGGGACTTTGGCCACCGTGATAGGCCCTCCCTCCAATATCTTTCTCCAGAACTTAGGATCCGGAATATGGAAAAAGTAGAAACCATCATTGTTAGCCATGACTTCCAGCAAGTGTGGTCCCCAAATATGCTTTAGGGCCGTTTCTGTTAGCTTAAAAGGCAATTTCTTCCCAACATAATAACCCACTAAGCATTCCCTCCACTTAGGGTTGCTGCCTTCAAATATTTCATTTGAAATATGCATAATCGGGCTATTGTTTACAAAGTCAGGTCGCATGTAGGTAAGGTCATATCCCTTTTTGGCTGATCTTGCCACATTAGCCCAAGATCGGGCTAATGGCCGGCTTGCATCAGGGTCGGACTTATTCTTGGCTTGTGAAGGATATGCTTCTCCACGATTTGAACTTTCTACAGGACCACTTGGAAGACGAGAGGAAAGGCCGAGATTAGGAGGGCCTACAGTAGGTTTGGCAGGGATGCTAGGATGGGTAGGAGCTGGGGTACCCGACTTTCCCCTTTTTTGAGGAGGCCGAGAGTTCCTTCTCCTGCTTCGGCCTCTTTGCCCAGTAGCATAAGAGAGGGATGGACCAGGAGGAGCATCAAGATCCACGGTAATCACCCCCACCAGCAACGTGATGGGCCCTAACCAAATTCGCGTTCTCAATAGCATAAGAACCCATCGTCCAGTAAAGTTCAACCCAACCAGAACAGAGGACAACAGACACCCACGAAGCCCTAATCGAAAAGGAACATACTTACCAGAGAAGAGAGTCCCAAGAGAGAACCTTCGGCGGAAATGGAGATGGAAGCAGGTCGAACCAAACCTCCAAAGCCCAGCTCCAAAGACCGATCGAAGCTTTGGGGAACAGGAAATTCGCAGACCGGGTTGATAAATGACATCATCTGGATAATTTTTGGAATCCATGATCTCTCAACAGTGTCCTATGTAAAGTATAGACAATGCATAGCTTGGGTCGACAAAAACATATTGGTGCATGCACATCTACGGAAAAATTTAGTAGTGAGGCTAGCTATTTACATTGCAATAGATGTGTGCAGACGCTAGCTTTTTAGGAGAAGTTACTAGCTAGGACTTATTCAGATTCTTAAAATATGGTTGGTTTAGACCAGTAAAATAAATGGCTGATTTTGGAGGACGACTATTAATTCTTTGGACAGTTCAAAGATGCAATGTGTAACAAAAGTAGGAGCGAATGGTTTCAAGTTTTGTATAGGTTCCACTTGGAATCTAGTAGAACCTACCCGTTGATATAGGTTACTTATTTTTTAGAACTTGGGACTTAGCTTGCATACCATGGAACTTGGAACCTACCTTATTATAAGTTCCAAGATTTATTTAGGTTCCACTTAAATTATTAATTCAATGATTGTTGTGAATCATCACTTTTAATGACTACTATTTGTTATTACAATTCAGTAATTATAACTTATATTTAGACGCATGAAAAATATGAAACATTAACAAAATGAAAGTCTCCATCATAAAATGGAAGTTTAGACTATGGTTCCATATTTTGCACTTATCATCGATTGCTATGGAAATACCATAGGATTGCACCAAAAAATAGATTAAAAAAAGAATGCAAAAACTTATTCTAAGTTATAAGTTATAGATTTTAGGTTCCACCAATTTAGAACTTGGAACCTACCCTATATAACTTGGAACCTAGAATCGATAGGTTCCTCGGTCTGGTTTTTTAATTTTCAGGTTCTACTCTGGAATTACCCATAAACAAAAGTATTCATTGAAAAACACCAGATTCAAAGCTAAAAATGTGCATGACCAAACACTGCATCTAATTTTTTCCTCGAGCAAAATCTTGATGCAAGACCTAAATCTTTAGCATAGGCAACTGATGATGCGCACGCCAATAAATAAGAAGTCTCATGAGATTTTCTTTATGAGCACCTTTTGATACTTAAGTGAGTATGAGTCGATTATGTATTGAAGAAGATTATGACGAGAGAAAGAGAGTCTGTGCCGGAAAAGATCTGCATCCAAGAGTTGGTCACGAAAATCACGTAAATTAAGGTCTTCTGAACCTCAGCAGTCTATCTACGCTCCTAAAGTTAGCAAAGGAGAAATATAAGTGCGCTTGACTGAGTGAAGTGACTACATTGGGCTTTTCGAGCCCATCGTGAGTACGCTGGTCAGCCCAACATCCGTTCCTTTGATCCTGCATGCCCAAAATGTCATTGATTATCTGATTGAACATGTTTTCCGACTTCTAGTTCAACTACACCGCATGTGATCCCTAAACACAAGCCTTCGCTCTGACTCATTTCTGCCTTATAATGCATGCTCTCATGAACATATTCAACCTTCTAGATTTTGAGCATCAATGGTGACACACTCCCCAGAAAACCAAAACCTAAAAAGATAGACGAAAGGAAGACAGTCAAAGAATTGGTTTGTGCCTATTTATAAATATCCCACTTGTGCCTCGACAAGTGGGAGCTTTTGCCAACAAAATGGGAGAGAAATAATTATATTCTTGTCTGTCTTATCGCACGTCTGGTATCTTCCGACACCGATATCAGAGCAGCTGTTTTTTGTGATCAGCTTTAAAAGTTGTCCAAAAATATCCAGCGAGATAGGATCAACATTTTCTGCATGTTGAGGGTTTTGAACTGAACGTGGTCTAGTTGGATTTCTTTGTTATCTTGCTGCAAGTAGACGGACTTTGCATGCTTGTGGAAGAGTTGATAAAGGAACTAAATGCAGGTAAGCTATTTAAAAAAGAAAAAAAGAGCGAAAAATGAATCCAAGCCCAAGTATGTATGCAATATGCGCTTTCTTGAGAAAAGGATTGAATTCTCTTAATTTAGGAGGTAAATTGACATTCATAATGGTGTGAGATTATCATAGTGACGCATGGAGAGGGCAGTTGTGCTAGTCCCTCCACATCCCCTTGCCATTTTGGTGAAAAGAATCTTAAGACAAGAGGAATGACACATCAACTCATTCTAATCTAATGTCACAAGTTCACTAAATCTCATTAATGAACAAAAAACCTAATTCTTGAATCAGTCAAAACTCTTATGAAGTCATATATTTCCTCCATCGTTAATGAAAGGAAATTTCTACCAATTAGGCCTTTATTTAGTGAATTATAATTATGGAGATCACCTGCGTGCGAACATAACTAAAATTTAATGTGAGTCATGTATACGTTGGCAATTCGCCAATAATGATTGGTTGGGGAGGAACATTTCTGCAGCGAAAGATGGATGGCAACACAGCCCTTGGAACATGCCCAATCCCTCTCACAACCCAAATTAGTCTCCTGTGTCCCAGCCCTTGGAACATGCCCAATCCCTCTCCCAACCCAAATTAGTCTTCTGTGTCCAGCACTGCATCTTCCGCCTTCGGCCCCAAAAACAACATTGTCAACACTTCACCTCTGGTGACCGTTCTAGATATATGCGGCATGCGACACTATAAGAACATGCTTCTGTGTTCGGTGCACGCAAACATATTCAGACATGCGCGCACAAGCAGAGAGAGAGAGAGAGAGAGAGAGAGAGAGAGAGAAGAGGGGAGAGGGAGGGGGGAGGGAGGGCGGGAGGGGAGGGGGGAGGCAATGTCTCTGATACCTTCAGCTAATGCATAGAGGAAGCGATGATTCTTGCAAATGGAACAGAGGGACTGTGACTAGGGTTTTAGCGAATTGCAAATTTATCCTAAGTGCGAGAAGACGTAGTTATCAGTTTGTTCATGTGGCTTGAATCAAAACCCTCAAGTGTTTGTTTGCTAGTATGTCGCACGTTTAGTAAGGAAGGAAAATCAAAGATGTCGAGAAAGTTTCAATCCCAAAGAACTATGCACATTCTCAATCATAGGATAGTGTTAATTAAGCGTTTTGCTTCTTGGACAAAGTCTAAGAATCAGAAAATTCATTCCCATTTCTAATTGGCGATACTTGACGTCCCCCACCAACTCTTTAAACAAAGCTCGGAACAATTTTGAGACCAGTGATGACATATGCGTGGGACATGGGCATTTATATGGCCGTGCCAAGCTAATCAAATCTCCCCATCTAGGTACCTCAACAAACTTGCTTAAACATGTCCTTCACGTGGCCCATCTTTGAGTACATGTGATGGAGCCATACAAGGTGGACCACGCTGGTTCTTCTTCCTCCGACAATATATTTTACGGCACTGGCTTGTGTCGCTTCTTTACTCAATCCAAAGCATACGTGCGAGCGTAGATTGGTCTATGCGAACCAAAAAGAACAGGAAATAAAGAAGAGCACGTTGTGTATGTCTATGGTGATGCTCCACAGGTGAGAAGCAACGCAAGCAGAGATTGTTCTCTTGCCATTGGTCCCCTCGTGATTGCTAAATGCGCATTGAAATCTTCCCATGTGAAGGAAACGTGGAATCTAATCGGATTTCTCTTTAATTTAATTGATTTCTTCTCCCACCAAGCTCTTGTTTCTCTTGATCTTTGACTATGGTAGTTACGACTTCCTCTTGACTGGATCATATCTTCTATAAACTCATCCCTTCGACGGATGGATTTCCTTGGAACGTGTTTGTGTTCATTAGAGTCATCGTCCTGTTTAGAACCCGACATGAGCACTCTACTCTACAAGGTAGAAGAAGTAATCACTTCACTATTTATTTCCTATCACGCGTTAGATACACCATTACATGCATGTACTGTACCGAAATTGAGTTTCATAGTTAAAATATTGCTCTTGAATTCTAAATCATATGCGTGTGTGTGAGAGAGGTCCAATCACTTCTAGCTGTGTTACCGACTTGCCTTTGATGACTTCCGTGACATCCAGATTTTTGGACCTACCCAGTTAGTGAGCTAGGAGCATGGAAATTGGTAGCGATGATTAGATAAGTAAAATTGACACTATTGAAAATTTTTCAATGGCAGGATTGAAGGACAACGATTTGAACCGTAATTTTTGGGACTCATTAGATAAATTCTAGATTTAGTTTACTGTGATGAACTTGACTGGGCTTATTGTTGCGACATCTTGGGTGCATCACTTATCCGTTTCTTTTCAATTTTATCTTATTCTTATGAGCATGTGGAAGCATGTACAACAACCATCTCCCAGACAACACAACAATCATACAGCCAGGAAAACACAACACAAAACTCAATACTTCTATTCAGCATCAATATATTTACAAGCCATTTTCTACAAGCTCTTTTTTATTTACATTAATCTTCTATTAGATGTAAGCCGGGGGATTACTACATCTTCTAGCATGGCCTCGGCTCCAAAGAGGTGAGACTTCCGTACCTACAAAATTGAGAAAAAACAATAGGGTGAGTTGAAGACTCAATAAGTAAAATCACTAATCTTCTAATAGGAGGACATCTCGTCATCGAACCTAATATGTGAACATTATTCATGCTAATGCATCGATGACAGATCAATAGCAAGTCCATTGCAATATCTTAATTATGTGCATGTTATCAATTTTGGCTTACCGTCAATGCATAATTTACCTTTGGCTTATCCATAAGCATACCAAACAAACACATATCAACATGCATAAAAGGTGCATTAACTGTCATCAAACGGTTCTTTCCATATTTCAGGGGTTTCTTAGCATCAATTAGGGCATCGTACTCTGGTGGCAACCTTACAACTTATCAAACAAACTACCTTCAACTTACCAAACAAGCTTATCAAATAACACACGGCAACATGCGCAAAAAGTTCATTAACCGTCTCAAATGGTTCTTCTCATATTTTTAGGGGCTTCCAATCTCAAGTTAGGCATCCACCCTCAAGCCAAGCATTCCATACTTTCAAGGGTTTCTTGGCTCAACTAGCGCATCCGGTTATCAAGTTAGGCATCCCATATTTTTAGCGGCTTCTAGTTTCGGGCCGGGCATCCAGAATTCACCGAGTATCCCATACTCTTGAGGGCTTCTCGTTCTCATGAACGTGTTAACGTAATGTGTCATTCAAGGTAAAGGCGTGCTCTCAGACCATCCCTCATCCCAACTTGATATTGCCCTCTTTAGCGTGTGCTCTTGGACCATCCCCTCAAGGATTTGTCCTTGGCGAAGTCAAGACGTGTTGATGGCATTTATCTTTCCTTTAGGCAACTACACATCATGTATAACACAATTCGGTTCATTATCTTTCTAACTTAACAGACACCAACGAGGCCCAAAAGCATGCCCATGCAAGTGTGTGCGCACATGCTAACCTAAGACATCATGACTACTAATATGCCGAGTGTGACATGGAACTTGTGGTTTGAACTGATACACTTAGCGCCGAAATGAAACCGAGTGAGACTCAAATCAGCATGCCTCAATGCCGATCCAAGACCAAGCAAGAATCGGATCCATCATGCCTTAACGTTAATCCTAAAACTGAGCAAGACTCATCCGTGACTTTGGGCATAATCATACTTACGCATGCAAAGACATGAGCAAAATATACAACCATCATTAACATGTTCACAACTAAGGTTGAATGAGAACACCATCGAGGAACTCACGGCTTGAACCACCACGCCTCAATGCCGACCTAAGGTCATGCAAGACCCATTCATGACCCGAGGCATGATTGTGATTCATACATGCAAATCACGAGTAAACCATACAAAACACTCGTGCACATGATTAATCATAGTTGAGCATACATCCAAATCCAACAATGTAGCATATTGTCCTAGTTAAGGGTTAGGGATTCTACTTACCAATGAAAGGACATGAGTAACATGTACATAACTAAGCACACATGAGAACATAGCTAAGTTCTAACAACGCAGCACATCACCCTAGCTAAAAGTTAGGGATTTCACTTACTGTTGATGGAGTAACGTTGATTTGCCAAGGAAAGATCGAATAGTGAGGGCAGTGAGTGGGTGTGGCTAATGCACGGTTCAATTAGGTCGTTAGCAGTGTTGAATTTTGGCAACAAAGTGCAAGATAGGTTCGGCTAGTAGGTATGTTTGGTGTAATCCAATTGTGTCTTTGGTAGTTGTCAATTTTTGAGTCGAATTAGCTTTGGATTATCAAAATGATGTAGACTTTTGGGATTGAGTCTTTGAGATTGTCAATCCTAGTTATGAGTTGTTTTTGAGGTAGGGCCTGCATATTTAATGATAAGATAATTATACATGGATTGCATGTTAAGACATCGTGTAATGAATACCGTTGGAGAGCGTACTGATAATACCCCATGGAGTCGGAGAGAAATTCGGGATGCCCAAAGAGAGCGTATCCTGGAAGCCTAGGGAGAGCATATTCTAGATACCCTAGAGTTTGGGATGGCATGGTTAATGGACCATGAAGCTTGTATGGGTCGGAGAGTGTACTAGCGTACACCGCAGCAAATTAGAGGGCGTATTGGAATTCCACTAGATGAGAGTTATTCCTCCTTGTGCGGTTTGGCGAATGCACCCATCATGTGTCTTGGAGTGGAAACATTGATTTAAAGTGAAGCCTAAAATGTGTGAATTCCTAAGCGTATGTCGTTCATCAAGATCGATGGGTCCTTATGTCATGATTATGGATATACTTGAGTCCTATTGTTGTTTACTTGTCCTTATTCTTGTATAGTACTGTTATGCCATAGTTGTTAGGTGAGTCACATGTTTTAGACAATTTTTTCGTACATGTGATGTGTGGATCATATAGTATAAAGAATTAGATATTTTATTTACTGAGCATTAGCTCACCTTTGTTGATGTTCACATTTTTTAGATCCATAAATGTCGTTCACCTTTGTTGATGTTCACATTAGCTCAACTTTTTAGTCCAACATGGCTTTAAAAAAAAAAAACTTTTTAGTCCAACATGGCTTTAAAAAAAAAAAAAAACTAAGGTCTAACTTGGACAAAAGATGAGATAATGTGGCAAATGGTCTAACTAACTCACCAATCTACCTTCTCTTCTCCTTCATCTTATTTGTATTCATAATCATCTGTAGCTATTGTCACGCCCCGAACCCCGAGTACGCGAACATCTCTCAATAGTCGATTAAAACTGCGACACCTTTGAACAAGTCGCCAACCCATTCTTTTTATCTTTTGATTATATGCAATGCGGAAACGAATTAAATTAAACACCTAGTCAATCAATAATAGTAGGGATAGTAAAAACACCACAACAATTTTTCACAATCTACGATTTATTTATTAACAAGTTAACCCGAGGAGTTTAATATATACAGGCCTACCACAAAAAGAACTCCTATGTGACCTACAAACAAAAAGGGTTGAGGTCGGGGTTAACTTCCAACTACACAAGTTACAACATCCGCTCTAGTACCCAAGCCCAGGCACGAAGTCGGGCACGACGTTGGGTGAGCATAGCTCCCTCGGGTCCTTCCGGCTTGGAATCTGGATCCACTACGACACTGTTAGGATGTCGATATCCATGGGGTCACTATCTTGCTCAATCACATTTCTGACGGGTAGCCCATCAAAACCATGTAGTGGACCCTCCCGATCACTGTTCGGCTCCATAATAAACCACGCTTTGAAGCGGTGGGGCACCACATTCACAAAGCCCTCATCTACCCATACCGTCGTAACTACTAACTCGCGAAATCGGTTGGTCCCAAGGATAAGATAGAGAGTAGTCTCTACCTCCATGTCCTAGGGAACCCCAAAACGGACTGGGCGAATCTCCATACTACGACCCTAAAAATATTTTGACAATGATGGGGTGAGATAAAAATCTCAGCGAGTTAAAATCTCTAAGCCTTGATTAGGACGCGAATTCGCCTCAAAGGTGGCCTAAGCACGCGCCACACATAAACTCACATTGCCTTGGCACATCTCTGCATATTAGCACGTCTTGCATAGCAATAATAGTATAACGTGCATAAATAACAATCAAAACACACACGAGAATTTGATGCGCATTGTCGACACACGTGTTCCAATTATTACGACCTTTTAGGCCATGGCCAACACAGGTGTCGACGGTCTTCTGACGTAACTGGGCATCGTCCCACCCCGTCGGGCACGACATCGTCTAGGACTCCCACCCAACCGTGACTCGGCATCCGGACCCTCGCCAGGCATCCGATAAAATCGGACATCGTCCCCAAACTCTCATTGGATGACGGGTTCAATTAAATGACCACTCACACAAATCATCAATCAAGTCCACTTTTATTGCTGTAATTTAACCAAGAATACAATACTTCCTTTTCAAATAATAAACTTGACAATTTTTTCATATTTAAAAATCCTGGTAAATAATCGTGCGCAATCATGTATTCAAAATTGAACCGTCAAACTTGGCACATTTCTATCTTAACACTTCATTGTTTTATCTAGCACGTAAAATTTAGCGTCCAAACTCGACACCTCAATTTTTTCTATTTAATTGCCTATGAAACCAAGTTTTGTAATAATAATCGATATCTACCATCAAGCAATCAATCACATAATATCGGATGTGCAAACAATCAAAATCATGCATAATTTCATCCAAGAAAACGAGTGTAAAATTCTACCTAACAACTAATCCATCGCTAATTACACTAATTGTGTTTAATTAAATAAATTACGATTAATAAATCTAAACGCAATTAATTAATCTAAATACGATTAATTAAACTAATCGAAATTACTTACACTAATTGTAATTAACCTGAACCATTCTTAATCTCAATTAAAACTAAACCAAGCTTAATTAAGACTAATCACTATTAACACTAATCTAACCACCCCTAAATGTAATTAACGGCCTAATAAAAGATTAGGAAGTTAATTCATGGATTTTCGACGGTGACGGGCTTGCGGCAACGGCGACGCAACGGCATTGAGGGTGTGACACACGTGGCTAGAACAGGGCTCGACGATGACGATGGCAACCCTTCAAGCCCTCAGCTAAGGGGGAAAGGCGTGGCTTGGTGGGTGGTCACAGGGTGTTGGTGGTCGGTGAAGGTGACGGGCGGCGCTCGTGCTGATGGGTTGACGTTGGTGGGGTGGTGAGGAGTTGCAGGTGTGTCGGAGTTGCGGGCGATGGTCGCTGGCGGTGATGGGGTTGTAGGCGTGAGGTTCGGGAATAGGTGGGCATGTGGAGCTACTGGGTGTGAGGAGAGGGCTGGTGTGGAGATGATGAAGATGATTGTCGCGACCAAATTTTCGGGTGTGCACCACCTAAGGTTTGGCTAATGGATTGTTAAGCCTAGACTTAACTCGGGCTCTCCCAAGCACATACCAATTCGCGACTTGGGTTCAAATTTTTAAATATGCAAATGGATTTTATCTAGGAGTCGCCACTAATCTATTTTTGGTAGGTTAATTAGAAACCCAAGTAAAGTAACGGGAGTTTTACTTTACTCCTACGAACCAGAGACTATGGGTACGAAGACTTAATTACACAAGATTTCTCTAATGCCCTTTCAGTACCATTCTTTTATTTTCAAAAATGTTTTTTTGCAGGCAGCTTAGGTTGATTTTAAATTTACTTCCCTAACATGTGAGGTGATCATGTGGGTGCGCAATCCACCAATTTAACACCCAGATAAACAATAAATAGATTGCAAAAACTTACCTCCAAACAACAAAAGCATTTGCAATGTTAAATTAAAATCCACATCAATAACCCTAGATATGGTTTCTAATTAACACACAATTTCATTTTTTCTTTTCACTTAATTAATGAAAATCATGCAATATGCAATGCAATATTAACTAAATAACCTAATTCTAATGACATGTAATTTCTAATTAAATGGGCCTAGCAAAAATATTAAATGGCATGCATCTCAATGAATCTTACCCTAATGACGTGCATATGAAATTTTTTCTTTTTTCTAAAAGAATGCATTCTATCCTAAATAATGAAACTAATTTAGCCTAAGGCATTTTTGTATTTTTATATAAAATTCGGAATTAAAAAAATGTGAGAATTATCTAGCTAGATTAAGATCCTATTCAATTTATATTAGGAATTAGGTTAAACTAAATCCTAATTTAAACTAAAATCTTATCTTGACCCAAATAATCCTAGAATGCAATCTAAAAAATCTATCTAAACTTAAAATTAATTAGAAAGTCAAATTAAACATGCAATCTCAAGTTTTTTTTTTAAAAAAAAAAAACTAACAACCTAAATCGATTGATTTATTTTTTTGACCTTTTTATTATTTTTTAAAAAAATTGAGAATGAAATTTCTAACTTGAGCATGCAAACCCTAAAACTAAATTTTTTGATTTTTTTAAAAGAAAATTAATTCAAATAACACCACAGCAAATCAAGCAAAATTGATACCCAAATTGACGAACCATATCTCACGCATGAAATCGGGTTGGCCAATTTTTCACATAAATCACGAATCGGATCTCGGGCGGGAGATTGGATTAGCGATTTTTTTAAGTAATTGCGAGTCGGATTTTGGGCGGGAAATCGGACGACAATCACTAATTTCAAGGCAATTTCATATCATGGAATTTCAATTTCACACTAAAGGGATAATCACACTGAAAATAACAAGTTATATGCAATATCAACAATAATAAAACAAAAAATAAATGACATAAAATAAAAAATGAAAATAAAATTTACCTAATTCTTCTTTTTCCTTTTTTTTTATTTTTTTTGTTTTCTTTTCTTTTTTCAAAAAAGAAGAAAAAAGTGGGAGATTGGCCGATGAGAGGGGAGGGATCTCCAGCAAGGGTTCCGGTGAGGCTCCGGAGGACGATGCGATGGCGGCATGGCACTAGGGGGTTTCGGGATTAGCACAGGGCAACGCGAGGGGCACGACGCGACGTGGGTGGCATAGCGAAACAGGTGGGCAGTGTCGCGGGCGGAGTAGGGGCTTCGAGTTTCTTGGTGTCGGTCATGCGAGCTGCGAAGATCGGATCGTGGCTGCCGCGAGGACCTCGGATCTGCAGGCGCGGTGGTCTTTGGCTGAGGCGGAGCGCGGCGAGATCGAGAGGGAATGGCGGCGGTGTCGGGGAAGGGCAGCGGCGTCGTGGACCGGCACTGGGTCGTGGCTTCACGAGGGGAAGGCAGCTGGACATTGAGGCGTTCCGTCAAGGTCGAATCTGTGCGTGGTTAGGAGCGGAGCAAAGGGGAGAACTCTCACGGGTCGTGGTGGTGCAGAGGTGGAGTAGAGGCGGCGTCAGATTTGGGTCCTCGTTGAGATGGGTGGATCGACGGCGATGGCACAGCGAGACCGAGACGGCGCAGGCATATGGCGGGGCTTTGGTACTGCAGATCGCGGACGCCGGGTCGTGGGTCGCTAGCAGGGCGGCGGTGACCGGTGGAGCGGGACATGGCAGTCATTGGCGAAGGCGGCTCTGACATAGCCGCCAGCGCAGGGTCGGGCTGCCGCGGTCGGACCCCCTTTGCGAAGAAGACGAAGGGGCGCTGCCCTTTTTTTTTTTTTTTTACCTTTTTCTCTCTCTAGCTGTCACTCACCTTTTACCTTTTACCTTTTTACTTTTTGGGTGCCTTTTTTGACGGAAAAGAAAACCCCCAATTTACTGTACATGACCCCTTTAATAAGCCAAAAAATTGTATCTTGGAGATATATTTCATTTCTAATTTTGCTTGAGCACGATACCCCTAAATATATCGCTTAAATATTTTTCGCATATTCCATCAAGAAAATTCCCCTTTTGTGCAAAAGTGCATCTCCCAATGTATATTACCTAAATATGTGAGAAATCTTAATGGAATATAACAAAAAATACATTTTTCCTAAACTATATGCTATGTGATTATTTTTTTATTTTTTATTTTTTTTATTTAGCAAAAATTAACTCCAAAAATTTAGGTGTCAATAGCTGCCCCTCTTTGAAGGTGAGTTCGCAGAGATTGCCTTCAAAGACAAATTGAAACATAAAATTTGGTCATGCTCATGCAATGAATGATTTTTTGTTGGAACATGAATTCCATTTTTTAATGCAATTTATATGATGCATGGAAATACTAATGCAAATGATAGATGAACCGACCTGGAATAACTTACTTTTGAGGAGGATAGAGTAATTCGAGGTAGTGGTTGTTACCTATCCAGGACCCGTACCATTCTACGGCCGCCTAGAATAGTAACATGACTTTGTGACGGTGTTGCTTTCCTAGGACCCGTACCATTCTACGGTCGCCCAGTATGGCAGAAAAGATCTACTTTCTCAGGACCCGTACCATTCTACGGTCGCCCAATACAGCAGAAAGGTTTTGTAAGGAACTGCTTTCGTAGGACCCGTATCATTCTACGGTCACCCAGTACGACATAAATGTTTTGTCTTGGACCCATACCATTCTACGGTCACCTAAACGGGGATTCATTTTCCAAGACCCATACCCTTCTACGGTCGCTTGAATAAGGAATAGGTGTTGTCGAGACCCGTACCGTTCTACGGTCGCCTTGACGAAGAAAATTGTTTTTCCAGGACCCATACTGTTTTACGGTCGCCTGAATTGAGAAAATTGCTTTTCTAGGACCCGTATCATTCTATGGTCACCTAAACGGAGATTTTGCTTGGCTAGGACCCGAACCATTCTTCGGTCGCCCAGCGTTGCAACACAGATCATCTAACCAGGACTCGAACCTTTCTTCAGTCGCCTTAACCAGACTGAATTCGGAGAGAAATCTTTGAAGACAACTCAATTGAGTGTCGGTGTAAAGAACTCTAGGCTACGAAAGCACGCCAGGTCGATAAAAGAAAACTAGGTTATGGAAGCACACTGGCTTGATAAAAGGGAACTTGGGCTATGAAAGCACGTCAGGTTAATATGAACACCGGGCTACGAAAGCACGCCGGGTCGATAGAGGGACATTGGGCTACGAAAACACGCCAAGTCAATATAAAGGGACTCTAAGCTACGGAAGCACGCTAGGTCAATATAAGGGACATCGGGCTATAGAAGCATGCCGGGTCGATAAAATGGACGTTGGGCTACAAAAGCATGCCAGTGGCAATTTAAAAGGACAGCTTGACCTAGTCAAGTGTCGATGCACTTGAGAGAGAATACCTGCACAATGACAAGTATTTAGAGTATGGGTAGAGATATACTTACCTGGTGATACCTCTGATTCTTGGGGATATGTCTTTTGGAATTTAGATATTCCGTGGAGGTCTTTCACCTCATAGTGGAGGTTTTTCATTTCCTAATATCATGAAACATTCTGAAAGGAACTTGAATTAACATGATTTAGAGCAAAAATTGATATGCATTCATCAAAGAGATAGACAATCTGAGCTACTCTAGAATGCACATTTCAAAATTCAGTGAGGTTTTCATCAATTCAATCGAGCTTCATGCATAATGACATTTGCATCACCCAAATTTCCATTGGAGAGAATCATCGTTCAAGACAATTTTCATAACATGGATTTTCTAAGAATACTAAATGAGAGACTTTCAATTATAAAGGACTTTCAGTCACTCTCATTTAGGAGGCTATTTTATGAGAATCACTCAATCTCACCATGTCGACATGGGTCCGAGTATTCTCGCAAGCGGTACGACCTTACCAACCTGAGAGGTCTTTGAGAGGGACCTTAATGTGGGTTTGGTCAATAGCTTAACAAATGAGACTCTTTGAGTCAAGGCTATTGAAAAAAAAAGC
Source organism: Eucalyptus sp. ANBG9806169 (assembly GCA_014182395.1). Lineage (NCBI taxonomy): Eukaryota > Viridiplantae > Streptophyta > Magnoliopsida > Myrtales > Myrtaceae > Eucalyptus > Eucalyptus sp. ANBG9806169. Next base: position 2,705,821 of record CM024576.1, on the reverse strand, counting down.
AATTATGTATTTATCTTCGGGTTTACAAGCCAAGAACCTTGCAAAATGAGAAAGAAATAATCTTGCTCACACTCCTTTGAGTGATGCTTATGACGTGAATCTATACACTAATTCAAGTGCCATAATCTGAAGAGACTTTGTAAGGGATGTAACATAGGCTGGGTTCATGGGTTGAGAAATGAAAGGATTATTAGGCTCAAAATGTGTGTAAAATGTGAGAGTTGATGATCATCTTGGCATTGCCACCAGTTTTCTTTTTCATCACCGGGGATTGTCTTCATGAAATGCCTCATTGATTGTAAAAACACAACTTTTGAGTTCTTTGAATATTGCTCCATCGGGATTCAATTCTTGCAATTGATAGTCACTTTATATTGATTTTTTTTTCATTTATGGGTATTGGCATTGCTTTTACCAAGCACACTGCTTTTTCATGTTGGATGAAATCCCTTAAAGTATTTTGAAGTTGACAAAACAGTTTTATCAGTCTAGTCTGAAGACTTACAGACTCTTTTGACAAAATCTGAAGATCAAAGTCTGAAGATTAAAGTCTGAAGATTAAAGTCTGAAGCTAGCAAGACTCAAGACTTATATTTCAAAGTCTACTCACATGGACAGTTTCTAGGACGACGTTTATTATGATCTTATATGATCTTTATTCTAACGACTAGTGGATATCTTTCTACTGGATTCAGCACTAAACGATCTTAGTTTTATATGGAATATGTTTGGATTCTTTGACGACTTCGCAACTTATATTTGGAAGGATCTACTTATGGAAACCGAGATCCTGGTTGTATGGGCGAGCATGATTGATGGGCTATCAACACTTACCTTAAAGAGCTCGAGATCTCTCTAATTGATTCTGTCCAACGGGTTGATTGGAAGAACTTCTTTGGAAGGTGCCAACGGTATTGAAGGCATGAAGAAGTATATAAGAGAGATGCTCTAGTTGTTGAAGGGTGCGGATAGAAGAATTCCAAAGTCTGAATCTCCTTTTCTATTTTGCGATATCATTCTTTGAGCGTTACATGTAATCAAAAGAGATCATATTGTAGACCTTGAGGAAGTGTAGTAGAGTAATCTACACTTTGTGGACTCAAGAGCGTGAGGATGTAATCACTCTTATTGATTCTTAGTGAAATCCCGGCCCCGGAAGGGCTGTCCGTGCGGGAGAGTGGACGTAGGCTTGATCTAAGCCGAACCACTATAAATCTGGAGTCTTGATTCTCTATCCCTAATCCTTTATATTGTTAACTGTTTTCATTTGCTGCAATCGTTGATTTTAAATTATTTATATCTCATTCAGTTTAAATTGTTAAAATCGCTTTAAACACCTATTCACCCCCCCTCTAGGTGCTAATTCTAGTTCTAACATTTCATACCCTCAATTCTCATGCCTTTTTTTTTTTTCACTTCTTTTCATGGGCATTGACCTTTTATTTTACTAGGCACATTGCTTTTTCATGCCCCTTAGTTCTATTTCGATTTCAATTCTTGCGCATAATGCATGCATCAAGCAATTACACTTTGAATGATACTCGAACTTTCAAGAGTCTTCATCTGTCTTTTGCCTTGCCCCAGTGTGGGGGATGATCACCAACTAAGCTTAAAGAAATGAAATTGCAGGCTCAAGTGGGCTATGCAAAGGATATAAGTGTATAGGGTAGTGAAAGAAATGTTCTTCGTCATCTTAAGGCATTTAAATTACCACATGAATTCAATGTAATAGTATGACTAGAAGATTGATGCAAGTGAAAGCAAAAAAAATTTCTTTTCATTTTCTTCACCTCATGATACCACCTTACCTCCGATTTGCCCTGATATGGGGTGGTTCTTGACAAGAGTAATTTGAAAGAATTTTCACAAGTATATGGGGCTCAAAGAAGCTAAGCAATAGATAACCTGTAGTGTTTGGGATAGAGAAATGAATTACCCCTCATCATTTCAGTCATCGTACCTTTTGCAAGAGAACTCTTCACCTTGCGGATATGGAACTTTCCTACACTCATCTCACAAGTGTATTAGTAAGGGACTGTGTATAGGATAGGGCTTGCCTTTCATCATTCTGACAAATTTCATTTAGCATGCTTAATCCATTCCACATCATTGATTGAATTAGTCCATCTTGATATTCTTTAGTGGAATTGGTGGACCAAACATGTAAGAGTCATTATGCAAAATCTTTTTTTAAATAAGCTCAATAGCTTTAAGCATGAAAAATTGCAAACTTCAGAACAAACAGTTTACCACACTAAAAAAATGCTTTCGTAAGTATGAAAAACATGATTTTGAGCGTTCATTCAAGGAATTGTCCCACGAGAGGATTGTCTCAGGATTTGGTGTTTTTGGATTGTCCCTGAAAATCCGCTTTTGTCCCTGCACAAGAGAATGTGCATGAATAGGATACCATGCAACATTAGAGTAAATTCAAATTGCACAACCATTTTGACTCGAATCGAGATTTTGTCTCATCATGTCATTACTAGAATTTGTAGTGCCCCAATTTGCCATCTGCAAGGAAAAGAATAGAGTGTCAATTCCAGAATTAATTATATCCATGAACACAATGTATCCATTTCATCCAAGACGGATTATCCTCGTTTGATTTGTTCCATTATTTTCTCATGAAAATGAGAAACTTCATTTGGCCTTCGAGAATGACATCTCACACAAATTGTTATGAGATGTGCCACATATTACACTTTGGAATCAAGATGATTTTCTTCACTCTTGGGAGATGTCATCACAATCGGCTAGGAAATGATCCTTTGCCCTCATGTCTATTTTCCTTCGGATGTATGTTCCCAAATCAACGGGCAAACTATCACTAGAAATTGACGCGTTATTTTCAAATGCCTCTCTGTTATGCTCTGAGACATGAAGTAAATGAGTTAGAAAAACAAACAAGGGTAACATAATGCATGCTTTTAGAAATTGCTTCAAAAATGATTTTTTTTTTTAAGGAATATTTTGGATGAGGAAGCATGAAGAAGCCCAGTCCTCAGATTTTCTCCATGGATGATATTTTCTTTTCATTGTTGGATATCGTCACCGGGCTAGTTTGGTGTACCCCATCATGTCCTCAAAATTGGAAATAAAATTATAATTTCATTGAATAGAATAAAATGAATTACATTATTAGAATGGAAAATGCAAACAAGCCAAACCCTAAAAGCGAAAGGAATACTTGAAATTTCAAAAGGCAGGATATTCTAAACATAACTTGAAATCCTAGAAAATAAGAACTTCTTCACTTAGTGACAACATTTGCGCCCCCATCAAGGTTGGGTAGAGGATTTTTATGATTACTGTTGAAAGAGAACACCTTTGTATCCAAGTGGTCTTGGACCTTATGCTTCAAAACATAGCAATCATCAGTGGAGTGACCAACCTCTCCCATGTGATAATCACATTTTTCGAAGGGATTATATGCAGGATAATGCTCGGGATTTGGTCGCTTCGACTCAGTAGAGAGTAATCCCTTCTTTTGGAGAACAGGCAAAACTTTGGATAGGGGTCCGGGAAGAGGTGTAAACTATCTCCTAAGTCGACCTGAGAATTGATGTCCTCCATCTGTTGCTCAATAGAAATCTTAATTACCGAAGTGCAAATGGATGTATCACGATTCGGTTGAAAGTATGCCATATTAATCTCAGCTTCAAGGTCCTCCTCCTTCTTGGTGTAAAATCTCTTGTTAGATGGCTCAGTAAACCATCCTTCTCTTATCCCCATTTCAATCTGTTCACCCACCGGGATAAGTTAGTTGAAGTTCTCAACATATGTGCTGGCCATCCGGTTACGGAACTCAGACGGGAGGGTTTTGATAAACAACTTCATCAGCTCCTTGTCAGTAGGCTCGGGAGTGATTTGAGCTGCTAGATTTCGCCATCTCACGGCATATTCTTTGAACGATTCGCTCCTCTTTTTCTCCATCCTCTCAAGATCCTCTCGGGAAGGTGCAATATCCATGTTGAACTTGTACTGTTTGAGAAATGCGTTAGCCACTTCATTCCAAGTGTCAAGAAGGTTCACATTCTTCATGACATACCAGTTCAGTGTAGGTCCAGTCAAACTCGCATGGAACGATTGAACCATGAAAGGCTTGTTCTTGACATATTGGGCTATACGCACGTGGTACATCTGCAAATGAGCTTTTGGGCAAGAAGTACCATCGTACTTCTCAAAATCCGGCATTTTGAACTTTTTTGGCATGTTGACCTTCTCATGCACAGGCAGGTCGAACGGAAGTGAATTCTGCGACTCTTGTAGTTGTTTCAATTTTTCCTCCAACTTTGTGAAGCGTTCATCATGATCTATCCTTGGAATGCTGTCAGGCTTGGTCTTTCCAACAAGGACCGAGTCATTGTCTAACCCGGGCATATCATCGTCAATCTTTTGAACCTTGTTTGTTTGCTTCGAGATAATTATTTCAGGAAGAGCAGGTGCAGTTGTTGGATTTGCTTGGAGGAATTGGAGTTGATCCGTCACAAGCTATATAGAGGCAAGCACTTGTTGGAGTTGAGTCTCCACAACGGACATACGATCACGCATTTTAGTTTGGTCGGCCATTCTAGCTCTTAATCGCGTAATAATGGGTGAGCGTGGAGGATCCGTTATCACCTAAATTGAAGAAATGAACAAAAATAAGTATCTCATATGAAATACGCGAGCCCATGGCGACAGTCTAGAACCTTTATTCATTAATGGAGCTTTCGACAAGCCTATCAAAATAGAAACTTGAAATGTTCTAAACAAATGAACTAGGAAAGTAAATAACTCAACTTCCTAAACATTAATCTAAACATGAAAATAGCAAGATTGATTCAAGCATTTCATCTGGCTTGATCAATATACACTCGGGACACCATTCGGCGCAATTGTTTATTCTCCTCTTGAGCTTTTTCAGCAACTCTTTTGAGGCGTTTATTCTCAGCACAATTGGTGATCTTCAATGGCACCTCTGGTATCTTCGAAAGCAGCTCCTCAGGAATCTTGTGTTGTTGAATGTACTTAGTCGAGGCATAGTACTTCATTTCTTTACCCTTAAACTCTTCCTCTGGCCATTTAAGCTTTCGTGGATGCCACATGTCACACATTGATTTGATAGTGAGAATGGAATCTTCATGGCCTTAGATTCCATCAACGAAGCTAACTTGGAGCATATCCACTTGTAAGACCGGGGGAAGCTCTTGCACGACTTGATACTGACGGGTCACTCTAGTCGGATAGTATTCCAGTGCTCTAGTGAATCCCAATAGGGGGATTGGGCCAACACCTCCACACGAGAGTCTTGCCACCCGAACTTGGAAACATTTAGCATGCCATAGGAAACCCTTGGAAGTTGGTTTTTTCATGAAAGCTAGCCACCTAGAATAATGGTAATCCGGTGCATGCTTTTGGTTGTTCTCAAATCTCATAATAGGGTGATTTGAATTACTAACATCATGTATAGTTATTAAACCACCAAATCCTTTTATATGAGAAAGGAACCAGATTTGTAAAAGTTCAGGAGAGGAATGGAGAGTCTTATCACCACCTCCTTTGAATCGAGTGAGAGAAAGAAAAGTTTCAGTTAGGACAATGTTTACAAAATTTTTTCTTTCCAACACTTGTCTAACTAATTGAGCAATCAAAGGGTTAATAGCATTCTTGCAGTAAGGAAATACTACAAACCCAAAGAAATCTAAAAGGAAAACCCTACGCATTTAAAATGAGGTGCCTTTTTCAAAACATTCTTTTAGAAGAGATAAAGGACATGCATTGCGGTGAGCCTTTAAAACCTTTCTTATGTCGTCTTCCTTAATTCTTAGAAAATCATATAAGGCCATAACAGGATCTATTCGGATAGGCGGACTAATCAATTCAGCTTTCAAGGATTTCCCTATGGCAATGCTATATTCTTCCAAGGTGGGAGTGAGCTCATGCTTACCGCCGAAGATAAAGGTAGAGGTCTCAGGGCACCAACAATGAGCGAGTGCTTGGATGAGGCTACCATGGATGTTGATGCGCAGCAGTGGAAGTACGCGACCAATGTGCGACTCTATGAACTGACGTCCATCTTGATCTAACTCGTCCCACCAAGTGCTAAGCTCTTCCTTCGGAGGGAGAATAATTCGAATGTCCGAAGTCCCCATTGTATATTGATCAAGACTCAGGACAATCCTAATGCCATGGACCGACAAAATAATTCGATAAAGTAAGTAAATTGCAACGGCAAAAATTTAGAGAACTTACTTTACCAATGGTGAGCAATCACATAGACATACACATGGTTAAGTGGCTCGATTTCTAATTTATAAGGCTTATCAATGTGGAGCCACAAGGATGATCAGACTAGCCACGGGCTTGTGGACTATGTCGGGTCCTCATGACTCCGGCTTAGTCAAAGAGCCGACCCGGGTCGCGGGCATCCGGACCGAGGTGGGTACTCTTGACACCATGAAATAAACTTCGGGATTGAGATGGACGACTCATACCGCGAGCATGCGGTCGAAGTGATATCCATCTCAACACCATCCTAAATGATCCTATGTAGCCCAGGTCTAGTGGCAGGTTGTGTGTGCAAAAGTGTAGTGTAAATGCAAAGCATGCACAACAGTTTATATCAAGCAACACTTCAACATGAAAATAAACCATATATTCCTTCACCTCCCTACAAAACAAAGGTTAGCAAACACTTCCCCTTATACCTCCCAATTTGCAAAAACATTTAACACCTAAAATATTAGGGACGTACTTGGAATCCTTGCTGCCAAACAAAAACATTTTTCAAAAAGGAAAATTGGCCTAAGTCCACTAAGAGTTTCAACTCAAGTCCCCAGTGGAGTTGCCAAGCTGTCGTGACCAATTTTTCAGGTGTGCACCGCCTAGGGTTTGGCTAATGGATTGTTAAGCCTAGACTTAACTCGGGCTCTCCCAAGCACATACCAATTCGCAACTTGGGTTCAAATTTTTAAACATGCAAATGGATTTTATCTAGGAGTCGCCACTAATCTATTTTTGGTGGGTCGATTAGAAACCCAAGTAAAGTAACGGGAGTTTTACTTTACTCCTACGAACTAGAGACTATGGGTATGGGGACTTGAGTACACTAGATTTCTCTAATGCCCTTTTCGGTACCATTCTTTTATTTTCAAAAATGTTTTTTTGCAGGCAGCTTAGGTTGATTTTAAATTTACTTCCCTAACATGTGAGGTGATCATGCGGGTGCACAATCCACCAATTTAACACCTAGATAAACAATAAATAGATTGTAAAAACTTACCTCAAAACAACGAAAGCATCTGCAATGTTAAATTAAAATCCACATCAACAACCCTAGATATGGTTTCTAATTAACACGCAATTTCATTTTTTCTTTTCACTTAATTAATGAAAATCATGCAATATGCAATGCAATATTAACTAAATAACCTAATTCTAATAGCATGTAATTTCTAATTAAATGGGCCTAGCAAAAATATTAAATGGCATGCATCTCAATGAATCTTACCCTAATGGCGTGGATATGATATTTTTTCATTTTCCTAAAAGAATGCATTTTATCCTAAATAATGAAACTAATTTAGCCTAAGGCATTTTTGTATTTTTATATGAAATTCGGAATTAAAAAATGTGAGAATTATCTAGCTAGATTAAGATCCTATTCAATTTATATTAGGAATTAGGTTAAACTAAATCCTAATTTAAACTAAAATCTTATCTTAACCCAAATAATCCTAGAATGGAATCTAAAAAATCTATTTAAACTTAAAATTAATTAGAAAGTCAAATTAAACATGCAATCTCAAGTTTTTTTTTTTTTTAAAAAAAACTAACAACCTAAATCAATTGATTTATTTTTTTGACCTTTTATTATTTAAAAAAAAATGAGAATGAAATTTCTATCATGAGCATGCAAACCCGAAAACTACATGTTTTGATTTTTTTTAAAAGAAAATTAATTCAAATAACACCACAGCAAATCAAGCAAAATTGATACCCAAATTGACAAACCATATCTCGCGCATGAGATCGGGTTGGCCAATTTTTCACATAAATCACGAATCGGATCTCGGGCGAGAGATTGGATTAGTGATTTTTTTAAGTAATTGCGAGTCGGATTTCGGGCGCGAAAATCGGACTAACAATCACTAATTTCAAGGCAATTTCATATCATGGAATTTCAATTTCACACTAAAGGGATAATCACACTGAAAATAACAAGTTATATGCAATATCAACAATAATAAAACAAACGATAAATGACAGAAAAGAAAAAATGAAAATAAAATTGACCTAATTCTTCTTTTTTCCTTTTTTGTTTTTTTTTGTTTTCTTTTCTTTTTTCAAAAAAGAAGAAAAAAGTGGGAGACCGGCTGGCGAGAGGGGAGGAATCTCTGGCAAGGGTTCCGGTGAGGCTCCGGAGGACGACGTGATGGCAGCGCGGCACCAAGGGGTTTCGGGATCAGCATAGGGCGACGCGGGGCACGGCGTGACGTGGGTGGCACAGCAAAACCAATGGGCAGCATCGCGGGCGAAGTAGGGGCTTCGAGTCTCCTCGCATCGGTCACGCGGGCTACGAAGATCGGATCGTGGTTGCCGCGGGGACCTCAGATCCGCAGGCGTGGTGGTCTTCGGCCGAGGCGGAGCGCGACGAGATCGAGGGAGTAGCGGCAGCGTCGGGGAGGGTAGCGGCGTTGTGGAGTAGCGCTGGGTCACGGCTTCACGGGGGAAGGCAGCCAAGCGTCGAGGCATTCCGTCGAGGTCGGATCTACGCGTGGTTAGGAGCGGAGCAAAGTGGGCACTCTCACGGGTTGCGGCGGCACAGAGGCGGAGCAGAGGCAGCGTTAGATCTGGGTCTTCGTCGAGATGGGCGGATCGGCGGCGGTGGCACGGAGAGATCGAGACGGCGCGAGCATATGGCGGGGCTTCGGTGCTGCAGATCGCGGACGCCGGGTCGTGGGTTGCTAGTAGGGCGGCAGTGACCGATGGCGCAGGACGCGGCAGTCACTGGCAGAGGCGGCTCTGGCCCAGCCGCCAACGCGGGGTCGGGCTGCCGCGGTCGAACCCCCTCTGTGAAGAAGACGAAGGGGTGCCGCCCTTTTTCTTCGTTTTTCTTTTTTTACCTTTTTCTCTCTCTAGCTGTCACTCACCTTTTACCTTTTTACTTTTTTCTTTTTGGGTGCCTTTTTTCAACGTGACCTCTTTTATAAGCCAAAAAATTGTATCTTGGGGGTATATTTCATTTCTAATTTTGCTTGAGCACGATATCCCTAAATATATCGCTGAAATATTTTTCGCATATTCCATCAAGAAAATTCCCCTTTTGTGCAAAAGTGCATCTCCTAGTGTATATTATCTAAATATGTGAGAAATCTTAACGGATTATAACAAAAAATAAAATTTTCCTAAACTATATGCTATGTGATTATTTTTTTATATTTTTTATTTTTTATTTAGCAAAAATTTAGGTGTCAACAATGATGGATAATGTGGTGGTGTGAGGGGTGGTGCTAGCGTGATGTGGTGTGGTGAGGGGTGCAGCAAAGATGAAAAGGAAAGAAGAACTAGAACCAGGTGAAGAGAAAAATGGAGCTGGCGGCAGAGAAGGAAAAGGGAATGGAGGGGAAAGAAGAACGTGAGGAAGAAGGGAACGTGGGGAGAGAAGGAAGGATCGATTGAAGGGGGAGGGGAGGGCTTCACACATGAGAGAGAGAATAAAATAAAGCAACCAATCAAAGGTCCTTAGGAAAATATCTCACATTTTCCATCATCACACAAGCCACAAAAGTCTCATAAGCTCATCTATAGTCTCCCAATCAAATTTTAACTCTAATTTCCCAAAATTAAAGCTTTTTGGGGTAGAAAAATTTCCAATTTACTTTCCCATCCGAATTTCATTTCATTTTTCTTTTTGTCCGAAAATCATTTTTTCCGAAAAATTTCGGACTCTTCGAAAATTTTACAAAAGATGAGACGACATCCAATAAATAAATCGTGACACACTCAAACGTTTGATTCCCGAAACTAAATTAATATTTCATGGTTAAAATCAATCGAATGTGACTTTAGTATGACTTAATCTATTGGGTAGCTTTTAGGGGTTTTAGCACGTTTGACCCGTGGTTAATAATTTTCAACCCACGTTTGTGCATCTTTGAATCGTAGACGACCCTCGATTATCATGTAATCACGATGGTTCAATTACGTATCCGGAATATGATATCAATAGAAAATCGGTTTATTGTCATTCGACGCGAATCTCATAATCGTGCGGAACCACCTGCAATTCGATTACATACTTCCATCGAATCGATTTATATTCATTCGCTAATTAATTTATAATTGTATAGTATTGACCTTTGCCGATTATTATGGTCAAGCGGTTGATTTCTAATCAAATTTTCTAGTCTATCGCGCTTATAACCCTTTACAGCTTCACCTAATAGATTAGTTAACTCGTGAATGATCAGTTTTGAGTAAAATAACCATAAGCGCGTCGATGAAATAACCATTTCATATATTCGAAACAGGGGCCAAATTTCGGGATGTCACGGCTATTTTAACTTTCATGCATATTTTTCTTCTTATTCTTTTCCAATCATTTTCTTTAACTGTCGTCTACATCTTAAAAGGGACTAGTTATACCAAAATGAAATTAAAAAACGAAATGAAATCTAATTAAATTCTTAGCCTTTGTGTCTATCTTTATTTGAAGATGTGATGTGTGCTTCTTGAATTTACAATATGGAACAATGGAGCTCTAGTGAGTCTATAAATGATTGCGACAAGTACAACATAAGTGTCATAACTTTATACAGCATTCATTTGAGTGCCATAAATTTTATGTTCACTAAGTACTATATCAGAGTAAAATTAATCACTTGAGTGCCATTTCTAGCAAATCGTCTTATCTGGATTTTTTTAACTTAATTTTGCATTCGAGGTGGAATTTTATAAAATAAATGGAATTCCTACATAGAAATTTTTTTTCCACTTGGAGAGATATGTCACAACCTAATCCTCCGAGCTTTTGATCACAAGGAATAGGTTTAGAGATACTTATTCAAGAGATAGTCCTCAAGGCACATCACTCAAATAAGGCTTGAGAGCAAGTTCTTTAAAGTTTGTCTAGGAGGTCTAGCAATCGAGAACATGGATCGCATGACAATGGTTCATTTTAAGTTTTTAGGCATCATAAAAATGTTAATTAGGAGTCGCCACTAACTTCTTTGTTGGAGGCCGATTAGGAACCCAATCAAGGTTCAAGATACCTCCCTTGATTTCCATGGACCCAAAGATTTCGTGGGTTTGGGGACTTGGGCTATGGTAAAATGTTCATTAAGCCCTTTTGGTACCTATGAGTATGGCTATTACCTAAAGTGGTCATATAGTTTTTTAATATTTTGGTGCAAGTTTAAAACTAAGTGATCACACACAGAAGATTCATTCATACAATTATACACTAACTATCAAAATGGATAGAAAAAGAATCAATAAATTGAATTGAAATTGCATTGCAAGAAATAAACACCTAAAACAACAGTAAAAGGAAGCAAGGAGGAACAATTCAAAGTACAAGTAAAGTAGACCCGTAACTCGTCAGGTATCTATACAACACAACAAGGAAGCTCGACACATACATCGGGAAATGAATTGGTACAAATTGTCAAAGCCAGATTATACATTGGCTATTTCACCATTTTCAAGTCCTCATAACCATTTCCTCCAAGAGTCGCCTTTGGAACTAGTCTAATACTAACTATTGGTAAAATAACAATCAAAAGTATATTCAAATGCAATTGGACAAATGCAAACATTTTAAGGCAATTCAAAACACAATGCATGGACTTGGGATCAACCTTTGATTTTCACACATTTTGAGTCATCCTATAACCTCTAATTGATTGTTTTTGAGTTGTCGGTATTTGACCATCCCTTTTGTTCATAAAGTGATGAACAAAATTGAATGACTCCTACAATTTGGGTATTGTTATGTCCCTTTGGTTTACCTCATGTACATGCATTAGTCCTAAATCATTCACTTAACAAATACATGCAAAAGGAATATAAACTCATACGCTTAAAGTCCTAAGGCTTTGATTCCCAATCAATTAAATAATGAAAATGGATCGAAACAGATCACTTGCACAATCAAAATTAGTACAACCATTCAAGTATGCACACATTGGGATTTTAATTTCTGAAAACCAAAAAGTTTAAACTTTCAAAGATTAGCAATCAAGGTCAAAATTTTGGAGAAATTGCAATTATAGACAAAAATTTGGAAAAATTGCAATTCAATCCTTAAAAGGAAATTGCCAAGTTACAAGTGATCTAAACAAGGATATTAAATTCGTTAGAATTTTGGGACAAGTCTGATATCCTTGGGAAATGAATTCCAAGACCAAGGTGTGGATAATGTCGGCCCACTCATCGGTCCTTTGAACCATTGAATGATTTAGTTTCGATCAACTTAATATCAAAAGAAAGCTTAGATTGACTTCTAAAACTTTCGGGTTTTTGAAAAATTTTCAGCAATGGTCATTAACTTCATTAAAGTTGTGACATACTTCCAGGTATTCAATAAGAACTTGGGTGCGGAATTAACGGCACATTGATCAAGTTTCTTTTGAATACCTTAAAGAATTTCAAACTTAACTATACTAATACCAAATTAAAGATTGAAAAGCTTTTTAAAACTTTCATGAAGCATACTTTTAGAGATTTGGAGTATATGAATTTATAAAACTCATATAATGCACACATATAAGTTTTGTAAAATGAATTATAGCAAGTCCTGCAGCTTTGAGAAGATTAGCAAAAATAACAAATCAATTTTTTATTTTTCTGGAAAATTTTTAAATAATTTCAACATGTCGCAAACAAATCTCATAAAGACACAATCATACAATTATCAACACATGAATTTGTAAAAATCAATGAATAAGCATCAATCATTCAGAAAATCTAGCAACATAGAAATAAGCTAGTTAGTTAAAGCAGCTCACTCAATCTAAGATTTTTACGTATAATTGATCAATGAGTGCCCTAAAAATTTCATGTAGACATTACATCCTGTCGCAACCCAAATTTTTCGTGTTTGCCGCCTAAAACTAGGTTGATGGACTACTAAGCCTTTAAGCTTAGCTCGGGCTCTCCCAAGCCTATACCAAATCGCGACTTAAGGATTTTGACATGCAAAAGCTTATTATCTAGGAGTTGCCACTAATCAGTTTAGGGTAGGTCGATTAGACACCTAAGTAAAATAACGGGAGGATTATCTTACTTCTACGAACCAGAGATTTTGGGTACGGGGGCTTGGTTACACTAGACTATCCTAGTGCCCTTTCGGTACCATTTCTTTTTAATTTAAAAAAAATGTTTTGCAGGCAGCTTGTTTTGATTTTAATTGAGCTTCCTAACGTGTGAAGTGATCATACGTGTGCGCATACCACCAATTTAACACATCAAGAAAGCAATTAATAATGCAGAAACATACCTTAAAGCAATGAAAGCATCTGCAATGTTAAATCAGAATTCACATCAACAATCCTAGATATGATTCCTAATTAACAAGCAATTTCAGTTTTTTTTGTTTCACTTTATTCAATGAATATCATGTGATGCATGATAATAATCTAATATGACATGACGACATGACTTAAACTACATGACATGAAGGAATGCAATAATTAAATACAATCTAAATGATCTAATTATAATGATATGCAATGCGATGCAATGACATACAAAATCATCTCAACTAAAATGACATGCAAAATGCAATTTAATATGCGAGCTATATGTCACGTGACATTTATTAAATGACTTAGTCTAATGACATGAAGGTTCTAATTAAATGAACTTAATAAAAATTAAATGACGTGCATTTGATGTTTCTATTTTTTAAGAATGCAATCTATCCTAAAAATTGAAATTAACTTAGGCAGAGACAAATTTTGTATTTTCTTTCATGAAATTCAAATGCAAAAATGATCTAGTTAGATTAAAATTCTATATAGTTTAAACTAAGGATTAAGTCATATTAAATCCTAATTTAAACTAAGACATTATCTTAACCTAACATGCAGTCTATTTAATATGCAATGACGTGCGGAACATGCCCTAATTCTACATGACATATGCATGATATTTTTTATTTTTAACAAAGTTCGAAACTTAAAATTGCCACGTAACTAAACATAAAAAAAAAAAAAAACTAACGACCTAAATGAATGCATCTTTTTTTGTTTTTATTTTTTTAGAATCTAAAATAAAATCTACTAACTAGATATGCAAACTAACAAGAAATATTCTAAAACCAAATTGAAACCTAATTCGAATATCTTTTTGATTTTTTCTTAGTGATTTTCTAAAGCAAGCAATTATCAACTAAATCTTAAATCTAAACAAGCAAGATATTCAACAAATAAATGATTAAAATAAACAAAAAAATAACCCGTTATCTCACGGGTCAAATTAACGGCTATTTTTAACCCTAAGCATCACAACAAGAAATCAAAATAATTAAAAATCTAATCCGAAATCTTACGGATCAAATTAATAATTAAATTAATTCAACAATTAATATATCATAAACAAACCCCAAAAATTATCATCATTAAAAAAATGACCCGACGTCCTACTGGTCAAATTAAATAATTACAATAACCTTAGAGACAAATTCCTATGGATAAATGCCTATAATAAACAATACCTAAAGGTCACCTCACAATATCTAAACTTAAACACTAATAATAAAATTAAAAAAAGTAAAGTAAAATAACATAAAGTAGAAAATAAAAAAAAATCAAAATCAAAGGAAAACTACCTAAGGAAAAAAAAAGGAGGGCGGCCAAATTCGTCGGTCCGGCGAGGACGTTGCCGGTGCGGAGCTCCGCGCGATTGGATCGGGCTCGCACGGTGAGCGGCTCGGGGTCGAGCAGCGTGGAGGCGGAGTCGCGGGTCAATGGGTCCAGGCGGGACGGCGGGACGGCGCGCTGGCGGGCGAATCCGGCACGAGGGCCGACGCGGGTGAGAGGCGCTCGGACGAAAGAGCTCGCACGGCGGCGAGGCATGGGCACGGCGGGCGAGCGACGTGGGCGCGGCTCGCAGTCTGGTGGGCAGCAGGCGGAGCGGTGCGAGGCGGAGCTGGGCAGCGTCGACGCGGAGCAGGGGCTCGTCCGAGGATGACTTGCAGGCGAGCGATCGGCGCGGGTCGCGGGTTGTGCGTCGGGACGGACCTCGGGCGTCGGCAGAGGCGTGGTGACGCGGCTCGGGCTCGGGGACAGCTCGGCGAGGCGGGCGGAGCAAGGCTGAGGAGCACCGGACGCGGGATGGAGCTTGGCGTGAGGCAGGAAGCTTTCTTCCTCTTTGGGGAAGAAGATGAACAGTAATTTCCAATCACCCCCCTTTTGTGTTTCTCTCTCTTCTGCTCTTTTGCTTTTTCTTCCACGCACGGACGAAATCCAACTCCTCTCTTCCTTCTTTGACTTTTGTTCTTTTCTCTTTTGATTCCTCAAAAAAAACTAAAGTGCCCCCAAAAATCCGAACAAAGAAGCCCCTCTTTTCTTTACCGTACGTGACCCTTTTATACACAAAAAAAAAATGTATCCTTGTGGTATATTTCATTGCCAATTTTGCTCACGTAAAATTCCATTGAATATATCGCTTCACCCCGTGTAATATTTTTTGCATATTTGATAGAAAAAATTCCCTTTTGCACAAAAAATGCATCTTTCGATGTATATTACCTAAATCTATGAAAAATCTTAACAAAATATAACAAAAAAAAATAAAATTAAGTTTTCCTAAACTACATGCCATGTGATTGTTTTTATTTTTTATTTTTTATTTTTTATTTATTTTTTATTTAGCAAAATCAAATCTCAAAATTTTAGGTGTCAACAGCTGCCCCTCTTTGAAGGTGAGCTCGCAGAGGTTGCCTTTAAAGACAAATTGAGACCTAAATTTTGATCATGCTCATGCAATGAATGATTTTTTGTTGGAACATGAATTCCATTTTTTAATGCAAATTATATGATGCATGGAAATACTAATGCAAATGATAGATGAACCTACCTGGGATAACTTACCTTTGAAGAGGATAGAGTAATTCGAGGTAGTGGGTGTTATCTATCCACCCGTTCCATTCTACGGTCACCTAGAATAGTAACATGACTTTGTGACAATACTGCTCCCAGGACCCGTACCATTCTACGGTCGCCCAGTATGGCAGAAAGGAGCTGCTTTCTCAGGACCTGTACCATTCTACGGTCGCCCAATACGGCAGAAATATTTTTTTGTCTAGGACCCTGAATAAGGAATAGGTGTTGTCGAGGACCCGTACCATTCTACGTACCATTAGAGCTACGGTCGCCTGAATAGGGAAATAAGTTTTTTCTAGGACCCGTACCATTCTACGGTCGCCTGAATTGGGAAATAGGTTTTGTCTAGGACCCGTACCATTCTACGGTCGCCTAAATGGGGGTTTACCTTTCAGGACCCGTACCATTCTACGGTCACCTGAATAGGGAAATAGGTTTTGTCTAGGACCCGTACCATTCTACGGTCGCCTAAACGGGGGTTTACCTTCCAAGACCCGTACCATTCTACGGTCGCTTGAATAGGGAAATAAGTTTTGTCTAGGACCCGTACCATTCTACGGTCGCCCAAACGAGGTTTTGCTTGGCTAGGACTCGAATCATTCTTCGGTCGCCCAGCGTTGCAATCTGGAGAAAATTCTTTAGGGACAACTCAAACGAGTATCGGTGTATTCGAAAAGGGAATACTTGTGCAATGACAAGTATTTAAGGTATGAATAGAGATATACTTACCTGGTGACGTCTCTGTTCCTTGGGGATATGTCTCCTGCAAAAGCATGATCATGGGAGAGACAATATGCATTTGCAATCGCAGACATGTATTAATTCAAGTAAGGTTCATGCGTAATAATTTCTATCACCCACGCATCATTCTAATTTCAATAGGAATGATCTCGAACGATGATTCCAATCTGAACACATGAGCGTTATGGATGTGTCAAAAGGGATCCTTCAGTCTGAAAGGACTTTTCACTCATCTTCTTTTTAAAATGGGCTTTTTTTATCCTGGCCTTTGATGC
Organism: Eucalyptus sp. ANBG9806169; assembly: GCA_014182395.1. Lineage (NCBI taxonomy): Eukaryota > Viridiplantae > Streptophyta > Magnoliopsida > Myrtales > Myrtaceae > Eucalyptus > Eucalyptus sp. ANBG9806169. Next base: position 2,688,711 of record CM024576.1, on the reverse strand, counting down.
AGGATCGTGACAATCATTCTATCTCACATCGTCATGCCAGACAAGGGTTTGAGCATTCTCGCAAGTGGTACGACCTCACCAATCTGAGGGGTCTTTAACGGGGATCGTACTGTCGACTTGGTCCATGACTTAACAAATGTAACTCTTTGAGTCGAAGCTATTGAAAGATGACATTTCACGACTGTCTTGGGACTTACAAGTCAGGAAACACACGAAATGAGGTAGAAATTATCTTACTCACACTCCTTCAAGCGATGCTTTCAAGCATGTAAACTTCTATGTTAATTCAAGTTCCCTAATCTGAAGAGACTTTACAAGGGACGTAACGTAGGTTCGGTTGATGGGCTGTGAAACGAAAGGATCATAAGGCTCAAAAAGTGTTTAGAGGGTTAAAAAATTGGTGATCATCTTGACATTTCCACCACTTTCCTTCTTCACTGTTGAAGATTTTTCTTCTCATTAAATCTCCATTGACTGCAACAGCATTTGAGTTTTGGTACCACCTTGTTGGGGATACGACTCATTATATCAAGAGTTTGATTTTGATTTTGATTTTTTTTTTTTTTTTGGCATTGGCCTTGCTTTTACCAGGCACACTGCTTTTTTCATGCCTCATTTTGCACTCTTTTTTCTTTAAACAAAGTCTCCACTTGTCAGCATTCTAGTTCATGCCACATGAATATTTTGTCTTGCCCCAATGTGGGGGATGATCACCAATTGGGTTTAATATGAAATGAATTCGTAGGCTCAAGTGGGCTACGCAATGGATAAAGTGTATAGGATAGAGAAAGAACCGCTCTTCGTCGTCCTAAGGCACTTAAATTAACACATAAGTTACATTGCGAAAGCAATACTCGAACATTGATGCAAGTGTGAGTAAGAAAATTCCTATCATTCATCTCAAATTTGTCCCAATGTGGGATGATCCTTGACATGGATAATTTAAAGAACTCTTCCTGTGTATGAGCTCAAAGGGCTAAACGATGGATATATCTGTAGTGTTTCAGATAGAGGAAAAAGAAATGCCTCTCATCACCTTGGATGGCGTACCTTTTGCGAGATCACCATTTTCCTTGCGGACATGGAACTTTTCTCACAGCTCACTGGGGATTTGTGTATGGAAAGTGTATGGAACAAGGCTTGCCTTTCGTCATTCCAAGGTATTCCATTTGACACATTCAATTTATCTCACACAATTCATCAAGGAAAAAAAAATGCAAAATTTATGACAAATTTGAATAATTCAACTCATTGATGCATTTTATTCATCATAGAAATACTTGCAGTTCATGACATGATATGGCAAATTCTATCATGGGTAATACTTTTTGACAGCATCCGAATTAACTGGAATGGAAAACTCACGACCATCCATTTCTGCCAAGATTAAGGCACCTCTAGGAAGTACCTTCTTCACCACATAGGGCCGCCATAATTCGGGGCGAACTTGCCTCCAGGATCTGGAAAAATCGGCAACAGCTTCCTTAGAACAAGATCATTTATCTCAAAATGTCTCGGTCGTACCTTTCGGTTGAAGGATCTGGCAACTCTCCGTTGATAAGTTTGGCCATGACAAAGAGCCCTTAGTCTTTTCTCCTCTATCAAGTTTAACTGCTCAAGTCTTTACTACATCCATTCAGCCTCAGACAAATTCACTTGGGATAGAACTCTTAGAGAAGGAATTTCCACCTCCATGGGCAGAATTGCTTCCATGCCATACACCAAAGCAAAAGGGGTTGCTCCGGTAGAAGTGCGGATCGATGTCCGGGATGCCATTAGTGCAAAAGGTAACCGGTCATGCCAATCTCGATAATTCTCGGCTGTTTTAGCCAAAATCTTCTTAATGTTCTTATTAGCTGCTTCAACAGCCCCATTCATTTGAGGGCGGTAAGGTGACGAATTCAAATGCTTGATCTTGAACTCGCTGAACAACTCGTCAACAAGTTTATTGTTCAAGTTCGTCCCATTGTCAGTGACAATTGCTTCAGGGACACCATAGCGAGCAATTATGTCACGCTTGATGAACTTCACGACATTGCGGGCGGTGACATTCACAAAGGATGTGGCTTCAATCCATTTGGAGAAATAGTCTATCGCCACCAAAATGAATCGATGCCCATTTGAAGCCTTAGGATTGATTGGGCCAATCACATGAATCCCCCACATCGAGAAAGGCTCCCCCACATCGAGAAAGGCCATGGCTTAGAAAACTGGTGCAACTCAATTGGAGGAACATTTATTTTATCACCATGAATCTGGCAGCGGTGACAACTTCGTACATGCTTAATGCAGTCACTTTCTAATGTGAGCCAGTAGTAGCCTAATCTCATAATATTCTTAGCCACCATGTGCCCATTCATGTGAGGGCCACATATCCCTTCGTGCACTTCTTGCATGATTTGAGTAGCTTCTATTGCCTCCACACATCGCAACAAGATTGAATCATAGGATCTCTTGTAAAGATTTTCGCTACTGATGAAGAATTTTGAGGCCATCTTCGTGATGTACTAACTATCAGCGGGAGTGCTTCCTTCAGGAAATTCCTGCCTTTTAATGTAGTTCATGATATCGTAATACCATGGTTTTCCATCAGGTTCTTTAGTTATGATCATACAGTAAGCCGGCTTTGGCAAAACTTCTATTTTCAATGGCTCGACTTCTAATCCGTCAGCAACTTGTAACATAGATGACAAAGTTGCGAGTGCATCAGCAAATTGATTGTGAGACCTCGGTAGGCATTCAAATGAAATTTCTTTGAATTGCTTCACGAGACTTTCTAGATACCGGTGGTATGGGAGCAATTTGGCATCCTTAGTCTTCCACTCACCTACAGTCTATAATATGATTAGTGCTGAATCTCCGAATACCATTAACTTGGCCACATCCATCTCGATTGCGGCTTGAAGTCCAAGGATGCAAGCTTCATACTCGGCCACATTGTTGGTGCATGGAAATGTCAATTTTGCAGCTACCGGATAGTGCTGTCCATCTGGGGATATCAGAACTGCCCTAGTACCAGAGCCAGACAAGTTTACGGCTCCATCAAAAAACATCTTCCATGAGTCTTCATTTACACTCAAGACACGGTCATCAAGGAAATTTGTCATCGTTGTTAGAGACGCCTGAATTCTCGGCCAATAGATCAGTGATCGCTCGATCCTTAACCGACTTTTGTGGCATGAATTGCACATCAAATTTGGAAATCAAAATCTGCCATTTGGCCAACTTACCCACCAAAGCTGGCTGATTAAGTAAATACTTGACGGGGTCGTTCTCTGTCGCGAGAAATGTCTTGTAATGCAATGTGTATTGTCGCAATCTATGCAATACCCATACTAAAGCGGCACAAGTCTTTTCAACATTAGAATACTTCAATTCTGATATGGTGAACTTCTTACTTAGATAGTAAATGGCTCGCTCTTTTTTATCAAGAGGACTTTCCTGAGCCAACATTGCACCCAATGATTCATTATGAATGGTGAGGTAGAGAATCAAGGGATGCGCTGGTGATGGTGGGACAAGAACTGGTGGATTCACCAAGTACTGCTTCAATTTGTCGAACGCCTCTCGACACTCGTCATCCCAATTGATTCGTGCATTCTTCTTTAGGAGTTTGAAGAATGGCTTGGCCGTTTCAGATAGTTGGGAAATGAACCGGGCTATGTAATTCAGTCTCCCCAAAAGACTCCAGACTTCTTTTACCATTGATGGAGGTTGCAGCTCACATATAGCCTTAGCCTTGGATGGGTCGATCTCAATCCCTTTACTGCTTACAATGAATCCAAGTAATTTACCAGATGTTGCCCCAAACACGCATTTAGCGGGATTTAGCCGAAGCTTTAATTCACGAAGTCGGTCAAATAATTTCTTCAAGGTTTCCACATGGCTTTTTTCGGGCCGGGTCTTTGCAATCATATCATCAACATAGACTTCAATTTCCTGATGCATCATATCATGGAATAGTGTTACCATGGCTCGCTGGTAAGTTGCCCCTGCATTTCTAAGTCCGAAGGGCATAACCTTATAATGAAAGGTCCCCCATGGGGTGATAAATGCAGTCTTCTCCTTGTCTTCCTCCATCCTTATCTGATTGTACCCAGAAAAACCATCCATAAATGAGAATAGTTCAAATCCGGCAGTACTATCCACAAGAACATCTATGTGAGGTAATGGGAAATCATCCTTCGGGCTAGCCTTGTTCAGATCTCGATAATCGACACAAACTCGGACTCAGCCGTCCTTCTTCATCACCGGTACAATGTTAGCTACCCATTCTGGGTATTGTGAGACTTCAATGAATCCCACCTTCAGAAGCTTCATCACTTCCTCCTTTATCTTCTTTGAGAGTTCGGGCTTAGTTCTCCGGAGCCTCTGCTTTTTAGGTGGCACATCCGGATTAGTAGGTAGGCAATGCTCCACAATTGACGGGTCTAAACCGGGCATGTCAGCATAGGTCCATGCAAAGATATCCCGATATTCCTTTAGTAGCTGAATCAGGCGCTTGGCCTCATCTTTGGGGAGACTTGCCCCAATTTTCACCTCTTTGGCTTCTTCAGTGTCACCTAAGTTAATAGTGACGGTTTGCTCGGATGTGAAGGTCTTGGTTTTTTCATGTTGTTCCCAGGTTCGCTGCACCTCAATGGAATCTTCAATCAAGTCCTTGAGATCATCCATATCAACATTTGTTGCATTGGATTGGACCGTTTCCATGCCTTTGTATGCCACAAGACTATTCTTGAAACATGAAGTGAATAAATTAGAAAGACAAATAGAGTAATCTATATTTTCTTTTCTTTTCTTTTCTTTTCATTTTTTTTTTAAAGAAAAACCTTGGCAAAAGCATTTTAAAAAAAAAATATTTTGACACGAGAAAACATGATGAAGCCCAGGCCTCAGAATTCTCTTTGGATTTTCTTTTTCTTTTATCGGCTGGATATCATCACCGGGCTGGTTTGGTGTACCTCATCATGCCCTCAAAATAAAACTTGTAATTTTATTGATATTCATCAATCAATTACATTTATTGAATGGAAATGCAATTTTCAAGCCCTAAAAAAAAAAGAAATCAAAAACAAGCCCTAGAAAGCGATAAAAAATTCCCGCGCAGGGGAATGTGAGAAAACAGTAAATGAGTTACTCTCGTGGGCCAGAGCCCATCTCCTCCGGAGGTCCTTCATCAATGGTCCCTATGAAGACGTCATCAAAGAGACTAGTGATTCCCTCCAATGCATCTCCAGACTTTTCTGTCTCCAAGGGTGTCAGATTATCCATGCTATCCCATCCATCTGGGACTATCTCACGAGGATCAACATAGTAGCTGGGAAGGGCCGAATACTTCACCAGGTAATCAAATTTGCCACTAGGCTGCCCTAGGATATCTGCTTCATCCTGCATCATTATGGGAGGACCGGGGAATGTCTCATGAATGCTCGAGGGTAGCGAGTTTTGCCTCCCTTGCCCTTGACCAAGTGGCCGGTTCTGCCTTCCCTGTCTTTGTCCTCTTGAACTTTCTCTACCTCTTCCATGGTACCCTAAACCAGCAAAAGACGGGACCTCGAGGGGCTTCAATGGCGCTTCGAATGCCTTGACCATTTTTTCCAAGACCATTGCCAGGAACAAAACCATTTCCGACCATTACTCTTCCTACCATGAGGGCGGCATCTGAAACTTCAGGAATGGGCGGTGATGAACCTCGAGAAGCATGTATGGTGGATACCAACTCAAATGAGTGGTAACTTGATTCAAGCTCAGAATCTGGCTCTACATAAGGGATAGCTGTCTCATGATAGATCCGGTGGTCTTCCTCACCGTATACGGTAACCAGCTTCATTTCGATCACAAATTTCACAGCTTGATGTAGACTTGAAGGTACTTGCTCCAAAGTGTGTATCCATGGACGACCCAGCAGGAAATTGAATGCGGTAGGGATGTCCAACACTTGAAAGGGAATGTTGAAGACGACTGGCCCTATCTGTATGTCAAGATTGATTTCTCCGAGTACCTCTTTCTTTGTGCCATCAAAAGCTCGTACTGAGGTCATCGCAGCATGTATCCTTGACAGGTCTATCTTGAGGCGGTGCAGAGTGGCTAATGGACATATGTTCAGAGCGGACCCATTATCAAGGAGCACTCGAGACACATGAGAAGACTTGTGTTTAACGGATATGTAGAGTGCTTTGTTATGACCCCGGCCTTCGAGAGGGAATTCTTCATCAGAAAAGGTAATCAAATCCTTAAGAAGGACTGACCCCACAAATTCTTCCAACTTGTCCGCCTCAACTGTCTCCAGCACATGAATTTCACTCAACACATTCATTAGTGATTTTTGATGCACAGAGGATGTTTGGAGAAGCTCGAGCAAAGAGATCTGAGCAAGCATCTTTCGCAATTGATCAACCACGTTATACTCACTTGCTTTAATCACAGCCAGAAATTCCTTAGCCTCTTCATTGGTGACTGGCTTCGCAGTTTGAGCACTGGCTTGACCATAGGTTTGACCAGACCTTGTAACAAGGTCGACATCTAAGTCATAAGACCAAGGCCTTTGCTTTGTTGTTGACATACTCATATGGTTGAGGTATCTCAATCACAATCTCTTCATCAGATGCATCTTCTAGCGGAGGCATATCCGCAAGCGAAGGATCAACTTCTTCCTTATCAGTATTGAGCGCAGCCTGCTCCTCCTCCCAATCGATGATGATGTGTGAAATAGTGGAAACTACGCAGCTACGGTCAGCATATACGATAATGCCGTCATCCACCATTTGGGCAATTCTTTCCTTCATCAGCGATAGGAGAACATTTTCTTGACTGGATAATATCCAGCTCTCACCATCCGCATGTAAGCATCCGCCACGTGCACCTTCGAGTCCTCGATTCGACCGACTTCGGGTTCGAGGATAGCATTCACCGTACCCTCATGCTCGGGTAGTGGATTCTTCTGGACATTCGGCTGAGCAGTTTGAAACGAAAAGATTTTCGTGTCTAAGAGGTTTTGGATCTTGTGCTTGAGGGTGAAACACTCATAAGTTGAATGCCCCAGTTCTCCGCTATGGTAGTCACATTTCTTTGTCGGGTCGTAGCTGCGATTGCTTTCACGGTTAGGACGCTTTGGTTCACTAGTAAGCAAACCTTTCTTTCGGAGGATCGTTAGCACTTGGGATGGAGACCCAGGGAGAGGAGAGAATTGTCTCCTATTAAATGGTTGACGGCCAGCAGTTTGGGGTTGTCTCGGATTCATTTGGCGTTTGACATTTTCTTGGCTATAAGCCACATTCACATCCGCAGCCGCTCCCTTCTCCTTCTTGGCAGTGAATCTTTTACTAGATGGTTCAGCAAACCATCCTTCCCTTATCCCTACTTCGAGTTGTTCTCCCACGAGAATAAGCTGATTGAAGTTTTCCACATACGTGCTGGCCATCGGGTTACGGAACTCAGATGGGAGAGTTTTGACAAACAACTTCATCAACTCCTTATCGTAGGCTCGGAGTAATTTGAGCTGCCAGATTTCGCCATCTCATGGCATACTCTTTGAACGACTCGTTCTTCTTTTTCTCCATCCTCTCAAGATCCTCTCGGGAAGGTGCAATATCCATGTTGAACTTGTACTGCTTGAGAAATGCGTCGGTCGCTTCATTCAGTGTCGAGAAGGTTCACATTTTCATGACATACCAGTTTAGTGCGGAGTCCAGTCAAACTCGCATGGAACGATTGGATCATGAGGGGCTCATTCTTGACATATTGGGCCATACGCACGTGATACATCTGCAAATGAGCTTTTGGGTAGGAAGTACCATCATACTTCTCAAAATCCGGCATCTTGAATTTCTTTGGCATGTTGACCTTCTCATACACCGATAGGTCGAACGGGAGTGAATTCTCGCGACTCTTGCGGTTGTTTCAATTTTTCCTCCAACTTTGAGAAGCGTTCATCATGATCGGTCTTTGGAATCTTTGTCGAGCTTGGTCTTTCTAACAAGGATCGAGTCATCGTCCAACTCAGGCATGTCATCGTCAACCTTGTTTGTTTGCTTCGGGATAGTTATTTGAGGAAGAGCAGGTGCAGTTGTAGGATTTACTTGGAGGAACTGGAGTTGATCCGTCACAAGCTGTAGAGAGGCGAGCACTTGTTGGAGTTGAGTTTCCACAGCAGACATACGATCACGCATTTCTGATTGGTCGGCCATTCTAGCTCTTAATCGCGTAATAATGGGCGAACATGGAGGATCCGTTGTCACAAAATGAAAATAAGATAATGTAAGAACTAGTGACAAGATAGGAAAATGGCCCATGACAAATGGTCTAATCGCCTGATTTTATTCAAAATTCACTTAAAATATGAAGTCAAACTTCCTAACAATGAACTAAAAATTGAAATTCAACTCTCTAAACATTGAACTAAAAATTCAAAACATTTCATTTTATATGCTTTCGGGATCCTAACGTCTTTCGAAGCTTCTTATTTTCAGCTTCAAGCATTTCCACTTTCCGCTTAAGATGCTCAATTTGTGCTCGTTGAGTAGGCTTCTCGGTTACATCAGGGACCATCGGGCGTAAGGCATCGGGAATCTAGTGTTGTTGGATGTAGAATGTCGACGCATGGTGGATTTCCTCCTTGCCTTTCAGTCTCTTGGGCACTAGAATCTTTTCTAGATGGCATTCATTCCATGCAGCAATGATCATCTGGACCTCGTTGAAATAATCATAGTCCGTATGAACAAAACGGACTTGGAATAACTCTGTCTTAAGGAGTGGAGGAACTTCTTGAAGAGCTCTGTACTAACGGGCTACCCGATATGGGTAATAGGAGGTAGCGCCAGAGAGGCCCAGCAACGGAATTGGCCCATCATACTTATGAGAGAAACGGGCCTCCTCAACATGAAGCCATCTAGTATACCATAGGAATGCCTTGGGCCTAGGATTTCTCAAAAAATTAACCCAACGGGCATATTGTTTATTCGGAGAAAAACGTTCCAAGACCGAAAACTTTTGTATGGGATGCCTTAAATCATCAATCTTAAGTTGTTTCATAAGGTGCCCAAAACCTTTTATGTGTGAGAAAAACCATATTTGCAAAAGTTTAGGGAGGGCACGCATGGTCTTTTCTTCATTTTGTTTGAAACGGTTTAATGACAAAAATGTTTAGCTAAAACCATATTAACATAATTTAAACCATTGCAAACACGATTAACCACATATGAAATTGAAGGATTAATAGCATTTCTTCGATAAGGAAAAACGATTAGTCCAAAAATGCTAATATGAAGATCCTAGCTTTCGAAATCATTGGTTGATTTGCAAAACACTCTTCCAAAAATGAAAATGGGCATGCAAAACAATTGGCTTTGACAACCTTCCTTACTATTTCGGTTTCAATTTCTAAAAACTGTGATAATTCAGAAATAAAATCTATGCCAATAGGTGGTCTAACGAGTTCCTTTTCCAAAGGCATTCCAATGGCAACACTATATTCTTCAAGCGTTGGAGTTAGCTCGAACTCACCAAATATGAAGGTGGAAGTTTGTGGACACCAGAAGTGAGGGAGTGCTTGGATCACACCAGAGTGAACGTTGATCTCTAACAATGGGAGCAGTCGGGGGATCCTTGCTTTCACGTATCTTTGGCCATCTTGATCTAATTGGTCCAACCACATCTTGAGCTCTTTTTTGGGAGTGGAAATGAATTGTACGTTGGTTTTCCCCATTGCATATAAAATAAAATGGACAACGAAACCTAATGTCATGGGCCGACAAAAATTACAATAAAGTAAGTAAATTGCAATAATTTAGACAACTTACTTTCACCGGAAATAAATGACAATCACATAGACACATCGCATGAGACGTGAGGCTCGATTTCTGTCTAAAAGGCTCAACAAAGTGGAGCTAAGAGGGTGATCTGATCGTTGCAGTCTCGCATTAACTTCAGGTCCCCTTAACTCCGGGCTCAGTCGAATGGAATGTCCAATAGTCACGCAGTCTCGCGGATATGGACAAAACACATTTCGACACCATGAAAACTTTCAGGGAAGAGAAGGTCAACCTCTACATAGCAGTCTCGCTTTGGAGGAAGAATACTTCTCAACACCATCCTAGAAATCCTATCGCAACCCAGGTCGGGCCGCAGGTTGTGTGTGCAAAAAGTGTGTTGCTAAAGCAATAAGTCATGCACAACAGTTTAAAGCAAGCAACACTTCATATGTGCAAGTAAAACATTCATTCCTACACCTCCCTACAAAACAGGGGTTAGCAAACACTTCCCCTTATACCTCCCAATCTGCAAAAACATTTAACACCTTAATAATGTTAGGGATGTACCTGGGATCCTTGCTGCCAAACAAAAACATTTTTCAAAAAAAGAAAATTGGCCTAAGTCCACTAAGAATTTCAAACTGATAACTTCCCCAGTGGAGTCGCCAAGCTGTCGCAACCCAAATTTTTCGTGTTTGCCGCCTAAAACTAGGTTGATGGACTACTAAGCCTTTAAGCTTAGCTCGGGCTCTCCCAAGCCCATACCAAATCGCGACTTAGGGATTTTGACATGCAAAAGCTTATTATCTAGGAGTCGCCACTAATCAGTTTAGGGTAGGTCGATTAGACACCTAAGTAAAATAACGAGAGGATTATCTTACTTCTACGAACCAGAAATTTTGGGTACGGGGGCTTGGTTACACTAGACTATCCTAGTGCCCTTTCGGTACCATTTCTTTTTAATTTAAAAAAAATTTTTTGCAGGCAGCTTGTTTTGATTTTAATTGAGCTTCCTAACGTGTGAAGTGATCATACGTGTGCGCATACCACCAATTTAACACATCAAGAAAGCAATTAAATAATGCAGAAACATACCTTAAAGCAACGAAAGCATCTGCAATGTTAAATCAGAATTCACATCAACAATCCTAGATATGATTCCTAATTAACAAGCAATTTCAATTTTTTTTGTTTCACTTTATTCAATGAATATCATGTGATGCATGATAATAATCTAATATGACATGATGACATGACTTAAACTACATGACATGAAGGAATGCAATAATTAAATACAATCTAAATGATCTAATTATAATGATATGCAATGCGATGCAATGACATACAAAATCATCTCAACTAAAAATGACATGCAAAATGCAATTTAATAGCGAGCTATATGTCACGTGACATTTATTAAATGACTTAGTCTAATGACATGAAGGTTCTAATTAAATGAACTTAATAAAAACTAAATGACGTGCATTTGATGTTTCTATTTTTTAAGAATGCAATCTATCCTAAAAATTGAAATTAACTTAGGCAGAGACAAATTTTGTATTTTCTTTCATGAAGTTCAAATGCAAAAATGATCTAGTTAGATTAAAATTCTATCTAATTTAAACTAACGATTAAGTCATATTAAATCCTAATTTAAACTAAGACATTATCTTAACCTAACATGCAATCTATTTAATATGCAATGACGTGCGGAACATGCCCTAATTCTACATAACATATGCATGATATTTTTTATTTTTAACAAAGTTCGAAACTTAAAATTGCCACGTAACTAAACATAAAAAAAAAAAAAAAAAAACTAATGACCTAAATGAATGCATCTTTTTTTTTTTTTTTTTAGAATCTAAAATAAAATCTACTAACTAGATATGCAAACTAACAAGAAATATTCTAAAACCAAATTAAAACCTAATTCGAATATCTTTTTGATTTTTTTCTTAGTGATTTTCTAAAGCAAGCAATTATCAACTAAATCTTAAATCTAAACAAGCAAGATATTCAACAAATAAAGGATTAAAATAGACAAAAAAATAACCGTTATCTCACGGGTCAAATTAACGGCTATTTTTAACCCTAAGCATCACAACAAGAAATCAAAATAATTAAAAATCTAATCCGAAATCTTACGGATCAAATTAATAATTAAATTAATTCAACAATTAATATATCATAAACAAACCCAAAAATTATCATAATTAAAAAAATGACCCGACGTCCTACGGGTCAAATTAAATAATTACAATAACCTTAGGGACAAATTCCTATGGATAAATGCCTATAATAAACAATACCTAAAGGTCACCTCACAATATCTAAACTTAAACACTAATAATAAAATTAAACAAAAGTAAAGTAAAATAACATAAAGTAGAAAATAAAAAAAAATCAAAATCAAAGGAAAACTACCTAAGGAAAAAAAAGGAGGGCGGCCAAATTCGTCGGTCCGGCGAGGACGTTGCCGGTGCGGAGCTCCGGCGCGATTGGATCGGGCTCGCACGGTGAGCGGCTCGGGGTCGAGCAGCGTGGAGGCGGAGTCGCGGGTCAATGGGTCCAGGCAGGACGGCGGGACGGCGCTGCTGGCGGGCGAATCCGGCACGAGGGCTGACGCGGGTGAGAGGCGCTCGGACGGAGGAGCTCGCACGGCGGGCGAGCGACGTGGGCGCGGCTCGCGGTCTGGTGGGCAGCAAGTGGAGCGGTGCGAGGCGGAGCTGGGCAGCGTCGACGCGGAGCAGGGGCTCGTCCGAGGATGACTTGCAGGCGAGCGATCGGCGCGGGTCGCGGGTTGTGCGTCGGGACGGACCTCGGGGCGTCGGCAGAGGCGTGGTGACGCGGCTCGGGCTCAGGGACAGCTCGGCGAGGCGGGCGGAGCGAGGCTGAGGAGCACCGGATGCGGGATGGAGCTTGGCGTGAGGCAGGAAGCTTTCTTCCTCTTTGGGGAAGAAGATGAATAGTAATTTCCAATCACCCCCCTTTTGTGTTTCTCTCTCTTCTGCTCTTTTGCTTTTTCTTCCACGCACGGACGAAATCCAACTCCTCTCTTCCTTCTTTGACTTTTGTTCTTTTCTCTTTTGATTCCTCAAAAAAACTAAAGTGCCCCCAAAAATCCAAACAAAGAAGCCCCTCTTTTCTTTACCGTACGTGACCCTTTTATACACCAAAAAAAATGTATCCTTGTGGTATATTTCATTGCCAATTTTGCTCACGTAAAATTCCATTGAATATATCGTTTCACCCCGTGTAATATTTTTGCATATTTGATAGAAAAATTCCCTTTTGCACAAAAAATGCATCTTTCGATGTATATTACCTAAATCTATGAAAATCTTAACAAAATATAACAAAAATAAAATAAAATAAAGTTTTCCTAAACTACATGCCATGTGATTGTTTTTATTTTTTATTTTTTATTTTTATTTTTTATTTAGCAAAATCAAATCTCAAAATTTTAGGTGTCAACACATCCAAATTCAGATATATGAATTTACAAAAAACTATTGATTGCATGCATACCAGTCAAAATAACCAATTTTCAATAACAAGCAAGTTCGGTTTAAGCATGGTCGACTTGACCTAATCACGTCCATTCATTATGGAAATTTCACATGTAGTAGAAAAGGAGATAATGAACAACTTCCAAGGAGGCTTCAATCACAAAATCTGAATGTATGATTTTTCAAAAATCAAGGAATGCTAATAAGTTAATTTGCAGAGCAAAATCACAACAATGTACACTAATGTTCTAGACTTGATTGACCTAAGTAAATGAGCTTCAATCATCATGGAAATTTTATATGATGTAAATTTGGACCTAATAAACAACCTTCATTAATGTACGAACTTAGGAATCTAGGCATAAAAATCATAGGAAATTACGAAATAGCAAAGGTCATAGAATCATAGCATATTCACTTTATACATTTGAACGTTGATTTTGTAAAAATCATTTGGCCTGGCAAACCGTGACCAAATTTAACAAATAAGGTGTCCACAGAAACTTCTTGAATCCCTTTATAAATCATCCTAAGACATAACAAACAATCGAAATCATCTATAAGCTCAATTAAAGATGTTAAGAAAATCAATCCAACCAACCATCCAAATTTCCAAAATCAAACCACGATATTGTGATGAACTTTTGACAAGGCAAATGACTCTAAAATAAGGCATTTGATATGCTGTTGAAAAGCTTATCGCATCTAGTTTAAATCTCATGAGGCATCAAAGTCGAAAAACCTCATCCAATAGCTCATTTCTAATCCTCAATCAGGTCAGTCATATCAGAATTTCGAATTTCTAGAGACATCATCAAAGCTTCATTGAGTCATATTCTCATTATCAAACCTTATCCAATCACAAACAATCATCTTCAAACATTCATATAGCTCATATAAATGTAAATTTCAACCTAAGTACGAACCCTAGCTCGGGATACCTATTGTAACCTTGCTTCAGCGGATTCATGATTCAAGAGAGATTACCTTGATTAACTTTGATCCGACAATGAGATGAGCAATTCAACATTCATGCTAGCAACTAGGGTGTTGAAAACCTTGCTAAAGTTTACTTGATCAAACTAAAACAAGGTTTTAGAAATCGAAATGAAAATTTACACTCAACAATCTCAAAGTTGAACTAAAATGGACTAAAGTTGAAGAGGCGAGGAGATTGCAGTTTCCGGCGAGAACCTGAGAGACTAGGACCACCATGAGTTCACAAACTCATTAAGGAACAACAACGGTTGTGAGGTCGAGGATAGCCATCGTAATGCTAAAATAGGTTGAAGTAGCTTGGCAAACTTCACTGATTCAAAAACTGATGATCATTGTCACAAAGAAAACGCCGTCGAATGGGGCAATCCAGTGGTGATTTGAACGAACGACAGCCACTACTAGGTAGATGGCTGTCCGATGATTGTCGAAGGGGTAGGTGTCGGCCATGAAGTGACCGGAGCAAGGGTCGGTTCAATTAGAGAGAGAGAGAGATCTAAAAATTGATCCAGCCCCTTGGTTTTTGAGTGAAAAATTGAACCTATACCCCATCTCAAGATCAAATTTGGGCCTTTGGATTGATCCAAGGGTTCAAATTATTCATTTTTTATCAAAGCTTAATTCTATTTGTTTAAAGTTGATCTCATGGATCAATGACATGTCAAGATGGATGATTAGGATTAATAATCAAGGAATGGCTAAGATTTAATGTTTAATCCTTAAGTCTCCTAATTGACTTAATCTTAATGACTAGTATAGTGACATGGCACTTAGGGGTATTTCGGTAAATTCACTATTAATTTTGTGCAAAAGGGGTAAGGGAGAGTTGGCCATGGCTTGGGTTAATCAGGGATGGTCACCAACTGCTAGTGGCCTGCCAAAAAATGGTAGAATTGGCCATTTCCTACCGAAAATTGATTGGGCTAGTCAGATTGGTTTGGTTGGTTTAGGCTAGTTTTGGCTGGTTTTTCCGAGAATTTTATGCATTTAGGTCCGGACCTAATTGTAAAGAATTATTGTCCGATTAGAAGGAAAATGACCTAATTTCAAGGGAAGCAATCCGAAATCGTTGAAGTTAAACCAATTAAATCACTCAAAAACATCTTAATTAATCATAATTGGTTTAATCACCTCAAGAATATTGAAAATCATACTTAAATTCAATGGGCGTGTGAATTTGGATTCTTGTCGATTTGCGTAATTTGTGTAATTCCTAACCCCGAAAACTAAATTAATCGAAATTGAATTTAATTGATACAACAAGATATTAATTGATTCAATTACTCATGTTCATGATGACTTAATGCATCCAAATTGATACTAGAATGGTGGTACAAACTTTACATCAACATTAGATTGAGGGTTAATGATGAAATTGAACCTTAACTTGCCAAATTAAGCCTTAGTCTAGAATGAGTGAACTTAAATTGCGCTAATTAAAGCTCATTAGCCTAACTTCCCAAAGTTCAATTAAGCTAAATCTATCAAATTGGAAATTTCCCAAGTGAATTTGTCAAAATTAATTTTGGATTCAGATTTAGTGTGAGAAAATGAGTTGATTTAGGGTAATAGCTCTTAAACCATGAAGAGCATCTCGAGACTCCAAATTAGAGCTAAAGATGGCAATTTTTTTCCTACACATGCCAAATCACATAAATGGTTGCACAAGTGATCTTGAAATGGCTTCTAGATCAAATGTTGTAAAAGAAGCTCAGTCAAAATACGACTAGAAAGGAAGTAATTTTATTTTTGGTCGATTCTGAACATAAATCCAAAAAATTTGGAAAATATGATTCTTATTGATTTTTGCAAAATTTTCGATGACAAAGTCCAATTGCAGCTAAAACGAAATGATTTTTGGATTTTCAATTTTTGGATTTTTTTGGATTTGGTGACTTTTCACTAAAATGTCGATTTTACAATTAAAACTTTGATTTTTTTTTTAAAAAAAAAACTATTGTGGCCAATGTGAAATTAAGACCAATTGGAAAATTTTTATGCAAAAAAATAAATTTTGACTTAAGGTTAATTTTTGATTAAAGGGTTGACCAAAGAGTCAACTCAAAAATTAACTTTGCCATTTGTTTCTCGCGCGGGCATTGTTCACGGGTGCTCTTTACTGGGCGATCTGGCATTGTTCATCCGTCTGGTGTTCTGTTCGTTCTCGGAGTTCCAACTGTCCGTTTGGGCCGAAATTTGGAGGACAAGTTCTTCCGACTTTCCTCTTCATCTTCACCAAACAGTTTCCCCTTATTTGGTCTACAAGTCAAGATCTTCTACGCCCTAGGGCGTGCTCGCAATCCCGCTCTGCTGGTTTGGGTTTTGCTCGGTGTGAGTGGTTCAGCTAGTCGTTTGGCCTTATTGGATAAGGTCGCCCATCCTTCCTCCTCTGCCCCCACCAAGCCTCTTCTTCTAATTCCGACTCCAAGCTCAGTTCTCGCTTGCTTTAATGATTTGTGAATTGTTCCTGTGCATTTGTTGCTGCTTGGCCCGTGTGTATTGGTCATTCACTAGGCCCAAGGCTGGGAGGTTAAGGGCACATGGTCTCCCTCCTACCCCTCACGAAGCTTTACTCTCTGTTTTGGCCTACCCCTTCTCTGGCCTCCTATGACGTGTTCAAGCTATTGCTTTCCCACCTTGATTCAGCTGCTGCTGCGTCTATTGTTGTCTACTGGGCCATCTCTATGCAAGCGTGACCTACCTACTCTCTTGCATTGTCCCGTCGAAGCCTACCCTGGTACGTCCCATTCCTTCCAATGGTTTGCCTGTGGTAGTGTGCTGTAGATAAGGTATTTGTGTTATGGCCTCTTTCACTCTTGGCGTGGGTGGCCTTTCTCGCGAGGCCCAGCAAGCTGCTGGCACCTCAATGGGGCGAAACCCCTCCTCCCATGTCCATGATGGCATGCCTTCTATGCCTTCAGGTTAGTCCGACTCCACCAAGTCGGGCCCTGCAGGTCTGAGTGACAAATAGCAAGTGCCACAAAAGGCGCCAGCTTGTTCGAGGCGTTCTCATGGCCAAAGCCATGCACGGTCTTCCTCCAAGTGACCGCACGTACATGCCAGTAACCAAGAGACTTGAAGCCTACCCCTGCCCACTCTTGAGCGAATGTTGCGCTGCTTGCTGCGAAAGGATACGATCTATCCTATACTCCCCCTTCCTTTGTGGATAACAAGCCGATTGTCCACCTCTTAGAGGAAGTGTTGGAGGCAATCAATCCCAAGTGGCACAAGTGCCTCATTGTGTATTATGTTGGGAAGAAGCTTCCTTTCAAACTCACGGAACAAGCATTGATGCAGACGTAGGGCTCGAAGCTTGTGGAGGTGATGGCAGATAATCAAGGCTTCTTTTTCTTCCATATCTCGAACCTGGCTTTCCAGCGGAGGATCCTCGAAGATGGGCCCCTTATGGTGGCAAGGGTGCCCCTTATCTTACAGTAATGGCAGCCACTCTTGGAACTAAAGAGGGATAATCAAACCTCTTTTTCGGTTTGGATTAGGTTGGAGAACCTTCTTTTTGTTACTATGGTCGGCACCTGCGATTAGTGGCATTGTGAGTGCGGTTGGTAAACCCCTCTATGTCGATCAATGCACGAAGCAAATGAAGATGCTTTCTTTTGCTAAGGTGTGCATAGAGGTTTATGCTAAGCAACTGAGGTGCACATCGGTGGACGTGGTCTTGAACGGGGTTTCGCGCTCAATTGCTATTGAGTACGAATGGAAGCCGGTTGAATGCCCTATTTGTGGCACTTTCTATCATAGTTGCAAGGATGTCACAGCCGACGTCAACTCGGACAAAGTCTTGCAGCAAGCTTAGCCTGTCACCGGCCCTTTCATCCTTGCCCAAGTTCCCGATCCTACTCCGGTCGTGGTTGAGAACCCAAAGGCGTCGCAGCAAGGTTGGAGTCAGGTTAAAGGGAAAAAGAAGAAGCATTTGCAGTCGAGGGAAGGACCCTCATCCCGCTCGCCTTCCACCAGCAAAGTAGGCAGTATACTCAAGCTCAAGGACTCCATCTCTGAAAAGGGTTTGCCTCCTCCCTCATCTTGCAAGTCTTTGAGGAGTCTTAGATTGTCGAAGCCGGTGTCCCCTCCTTCTAGCCATATGGAGGAGAGACCTAGCTTTTTGCTGGAGGTCCCTTCTCCTTCTCACGCGGAAGACAAAGACCCAGCTGAAGCCTCGACTTTCAGTCCGCTTGGTCCTAGTGTTGAGTCGGAATTCTTGGACAACTTTAGTAGTTCTAATGATGATTTGCTCTCGCCTGGCCCTTCCCCGAAGGCTCCTCCTACTACAAGAAGAGTTGAGACCATTCAAGAGAAGCTGCTGGCCCTTGATCTAGCCCCGCCTCCTTCTACGACCACTGCTGCCTTGGCAGCTAGTAGACGGAATCCTAGTAGGTGGAGGTAGGCCTCCCTTCCCTCCTTTCGGTTCTACTATATATTTATTTTATTTATTTATGTATATTGGTTTTTGGAATGTGAGAGGTCTTGTTGACCCCTTGAGGCAAGCCGAAGTTAGGAACTTCACTTCTTCTAATGGGCTATGTCTTATTGGTTCATTGGAGAACAAAGTGCCGGAGTCTCTATTTGGTTCCATTTTTGCTAGGCTTTTGTTGGGATGGAATTGGGTTGCCAATTGTGACTCCTCTCATAGGGGTAGGATTTGGGTTGGTTGGAACCCTTCTTTGGTGAGTTTTGAAATGATTTCTTCCAATAATCAGGCGATCCATGGTAGCTTGAAGTTCTTTATGTCTAGTATGTGCTACTGCATCTCGGTGGTATATGCTGAACATACCTTTATAGCTCGAAGGCCTCTGTGGGCGGACCTTGTACAAATGAATGCTCTTTTCCAAGATCTGGCCTGGCTGGTGGCTGAAGATTTCAATGCCATCAGGGTCCCTGATCAATTTGGGGGCTCCAACTCCTGGATTCCTTACTTTGATGAATTCAATTAGTGTTTAATTCAGTCAGAGTTAAAGGACCTAAGGTATGTTGGCTTTCGCTATACTTGCTCCACTTCTTCGGGGGTTAAACGGAAGGCTAGGAAGATAGATCGTGTGCTTGTGAATGCTAAATGGAGCCATGATTTCTCTTACTCAGAAGCATCTTTTCTGGCGCCTGGCATTTCTGACCATACACCGATGGTGGTTAAAGTGTGGCAACCAGTTCTTCAAAGAAAGCCTTTTAGATTCTTTGATTTATGGACTAAGCACCCATCTTTCCATGACATTGTTTCGCAAGTATGGGAGAGCCCGGGTGAAGGGGTTCCTATGTATAGGTTGGTGAGTAAGCTGAAGGCCTTTAAAGGCCATTTAAAGCATCTCAATAGAGAGTTTTTTTCTAATATCTCCGAAAGGGTTGCTACGGCGAGGAATGATTTAAGGCTCGCCTATATAAGCCTTTAGTAGGACCCGACCAGTGAGCTTCTTGCAAAGTTGGAGAAGATTCATTGGAGGACTTTCATGGAGTTAAGGAATCAAGAAGAGTCATTCTTCAGACAAAAGTCTAGGATCATGTGGCTCAAGGAAGGTGACCAGAATACCAAATTCTTTCACCATTCCATCGGTAGGAGACAGCTAAGGAACATGATTCTTTCTGTTATGGATACCTCTGGTAATATTGTTTCAGAACCGAGCTTAGTGCAGCATACCTTCATCTCTCACTATCAGGATCTCTTGGCACTGTGCACGCTATCTTCCAGACCCTCTTTACTAGATCGATAGGAGGTCATTCGGTGCCCTCTTAAGGAGGAACATGTTAGTTTCCTCTCTTGTCCCTTCACTAATGCAGAGATTCACAATACCGTGTTCTCCCTTGCTCGGGGGAAGGCTTTTGGGCCGGATGAGTTTGATGTGAATTTTTTAAGCACGATTGGGAGATGGTAGTGCTGTTGGTCATTAAAGTGGTGAAGGATTTCCTTGCCACGGGAATACTTTTCAGGAGATCAACAACACCATCTTATTGTTGATCCCGAAAGTTCCCAATGTGACGTTTGTCAATGATTACAGGCCTATTGCATGTTGTAATACTATTTATAAATGTATTACCAAGGTTTTAGCTAACCGTGTGGCTGCAGTTCTTTGCGAGATTATCAGCCTTTCTCAAAATGCTTTCCTCAAAAGCCGGCGAATTAGAGACAATATTCTTCTAGTCCATGAGTTGTTTGATGGATTCCATCTTGATCCGTACGTTCCTAAGTGTGCTGTCAAGGTGGATTTTAGAAAGCTTATGATACGGTGGACTTGGACTTTCTTGAGTTGGTTCTTCGTGTGTTTGGATTCCCGGACCACCTAGTTCGACTTATCATGGTATGTGTGTGCACTCCAAAGTTTTTTATTTCTTTGAATGGGTTTTTCCCTGGTGGCTGGGGCCTTCGTCAAGGGGATCTCATTTCTACCTATCTTTTCACTTTGGTTATGGAGGTCTTCTCCGGGATCCTTAGTGCTCGTGCTAGGCAACCAGGTTTCAAGTTTTTCTGGAGATGCAAGGCTTTGAGTTTATCTCACCTGTTCTTTGCATACGATGTCTTCCTGTTTTGTGGAGCTGAATTGGCCTCGATCTCTCTCTTGAAGGAAGGTTTGGATACCTTCTCCGCATGGAGTGGACTAAAGCCAACCACCAATAAAAGTGAGATCTTTATTGCTTGAGGGTCGGCTAAGTTGCTGAGTGAGATTCTTCTTGCCCTTGGTTTCCTTGAAGGGAAATTGCCGGTGTGTTATTTGGGAGTGCCTATCATTTCCTCACGGCTCGGCAAGGCGAACTGTGTCTTCCTAGTTGATCGTATAATCACCAGGGTCCAATCTTGGACCCAGCGCTTTGTCTCCTTCGTTGGCCGTCTTCAGCTAATAAGGTCAGTACTTCATGTAGTTCAAGCTTATTGGGCAAGTGTATTTACTATACCTATTGCAGTGTTAGACCGTATTGAGCATATCTTGAGACAGTTTCTCTGGAAGGGCCCGAGCTTAGGGAGGGGTGGAGCCAAAGTTTCCTGGGAAGACGTATGCCTTCTGAAGGAGGAAGAAGGACTCGGCATTTGCAGATTGAGGGATTATAATAAGGCAGTGATGCTAAAGCACATCTGGATCCTATTTATGGACCAGGAGTCTTTGTGGTGCAAGTGGATCCATTAGACTTTCTTGAAAAGGAAGAGTTTCTAGGTGGTTAGGAAGCCTACTTTCTGCTCTTGGGCTTGGAAGAGAATCCTCCATCTCAGGATCGAGTTCTGACTCTCCTTCCTCTAGAGGTTAGAGGATGGCCTTTATGTCTCCTTCTGGTTTGACCACTGGCACTTGAGAGGCCCGTTTAATCTTTTATTCTCGGACTCTTTGATCTATATCTCTAGTTTATCCAGGCACGCTACGGTGGTTGATCTTTTCTCATCGTCTGGATAGTCCATGAGGACAATGTTAAAGTCTTGGGAGCAGCCCGTTCTTTTGCTTTCTCAGGTACCGGACCATTTTACTTGGCTTGAAAGCCCTTTCGGTTTATTCTTGGTTGCTTTGGCGTGGCATGCCATCAGAAGGAAGAAGGCTCGGGTTGATTGGGCATCCTTAATCTGGAGCAATGTTATCGCTCCGAGATATTAGTTCAATCTCTGGCTGATTACCAAGAACCGTCGTCCCACTCAAGCCTTGATTTTATCGTACGATAGGATTGGGGATGCATTGTGTGCTTTTTGCAAACTGACATCGGACTCCATCAATCATCTGTTTTTTGGTTGTTGCATCACAGCCAGGTTTGCTCTCGTTTGGGGTGCTAGATGCAATCTCCCATGGCGCAACAAGGCTTGGTCGGAGAATCTTCGATGGGCTTTGAAGTTCCTTTTCGGTAAGGATTTCTATCGTTTCATTGCCCGCTTTTCTTTTGGTGCTCTTTGCCACCTTATTTGGAAGTACAGGAACAAGATTCTGTTTAGAGACCATACTTTCGCGCTTCTGGCCATGAAAAACCACCTCATTAAAGTTGTTAAGGATAAGGCCTTAACGTTCAGAAATGTTGAGGATAACTCGAGGAACAGGAGACTTCAACGTAGCTGGGGGATTGATCCTTGCATTTTCTCTTTTAATCCTTGTCGCGACCTCCCCGAAGCGGGCTTTGTGCCACCTAAGGGTTCGGCTAATGGATTGCTAAGCCTAGACTTAACTCGGGCTCTCCCAAGCCCACACCAATTCGCGACTTAGGTTTGAATTTTTAACGTGCAATTGATTTTCAATTAGGAGTCGCCACTAATCTATTTTTGGTGGGTCGATTAGAAACCCAAGTAAAGTAGTGGGAGATTTACTTTACTCCTACGAACCAGAGATTATGGGTACGGGGACTTGGTTACACTAGATTTCTCTAATGCCCTTTCGGTACCTTTTCTTTTTGTTTCAAAAATATTTTTGGCAGCTTGAATTGATTTTAATTTATCTTCCTAACATATGAGGTGATCATGCGGGTGCGCAAACCACCAATTTAACACCCAGATAAAACAGTGAATAAATTGCAAAAATTTACCTCAAAGCAACGAAAGCACCTGCGTGGTTAGATCAAAATCCACATCATCAATCTTAGATGTAATTTCTAATTAACACGCAATTTATTTTTTTTTTTTGGTTTTCACTTTATTTAATGGGAGCTTAATCTATATGCAATGCAAGCCAGTAATCTAATATGACATGATATGACATAATAACATGGCCTAAACTACATGATGCAAATGAGATGTTTTGTGTTTTCTTAATAAGCATGCAATCTATTCTAAATAATTAATTTATTCAAAGACAATTTTTTAGGTATTTTCCATGAAATTCGAAATTATGATTGTTCCATGATTAGATGTGCAATCTAAACTAACAAAATGACCTAATTCTAATGACTAATTAAATGGGGTAGTTTCCAATCAAATGGGCCTAAAAACTAAATGACGTGCATTCCAATTAATCTAATCCTAAATGACATATTCATGACATTTTTTATTTTCTTTTATTTTCTTTTTCCTAAAAATGCAATCTACTTAAAAACTATTATCTAGAATTAAATTACGTGCAGTCTTACTCTAAAATGCAATGACATGCAAAGAATGCCTTAATTCTACATGAATTATGCATGATGGTTTTTTTTTTTTTTTTCATGATTCAAAATAAAATCTCAACCCTAAACGTGCAAAATAAGAAAAGCAAATCTAACTCTAATTTCCCTTTTCTTTTCTTTTTTTTTATTTTCAAAATTAACAATCGCCTAATAATTAAACATGCAAAAAAAACTAACAACCTAAGTCACTTGATTTTTTTTTATTTAAAATAGAACTTCAATTCTAAACATGCAAACCCTAATTCTAACCTACATCTTTTTGATTTTTTTTAGAAAATTAATTTAAATAACATCATAGCAAGTCAGGTAATATTAATACCCCAAATTGACGAACCGTATCTCGCGCGTGAGATCGGGTTGGCCAATTTCACATAAATCACGAATCGGATCTCGGGCGGGAGACCGGATTGGTAATCTTTTTAAGTAATTGCGAGTCGGATTTCGGGCGCGAAAATCGGATCGACAATCACTAATTTCCAAGGCAATTTCCTAACATGTAATCTCAATTTCACATAAAAGGGTAATTAGACTACAATAAAACAAATAAAATAAAGCAATAAAATAACAAAAATAACAAAAGTAAGGTAGATAAGTAAATAAAAGAAAAAGAAAACTACCTAAATTGATTTTCTTTTTCCTTTTTTTTTTGTTTTTCTTTTCCCTTTTTTACGGCTTGGCAGCTCGTGCGATGGCTTGGTCGCCGTCGATCACCGGGAGATGATGGGTCTGCGGCGCGGGTCGCCGGCAAAGGGCGGGCCGGCGGTGGCGGATGGAGAGGCGGCCAAGAGCAGCAAGCGGAGGCACGGGCCGGTGCGGGCGGAGCTTTGGCGTCGGTGGCGGGTCCTCGCGGAGACGTCGGGGCAGGCGCGGCGCGGGTTGCTGGCGTGGTGGGCGGCACTCACGGCGTCGGGTGGAGGTGCGGGTTCCGGGGCGGTGTTGCTGGTGTTCGGAGAAGGCGGCACGGAGGGTCTTGTGGCGTCGGCCGAGTGCGGGCGTCGCTCGAAGCTTCAAACGGCGGGAGGCGCGAGCGCGGAGACGGCGCTCGGAGGCGGGTGCTCACGGCGTCGGGCAAAGCTGCGGTGCTGTCATAGGTGGGCGAGGCGCGGAGCGGCGACGGCGTTTGGAACTCCGGTGACCGCAAAACGGCGGCTGCGGTGGCGAGGTTGCGGCGTCGTTCGAAGGAGGGAGTCGGCGGCGGCAGAGCGGCGGCAGGTGCTCGCGGATGAGGGAGGAGTTCCGGCGGCGGGCGGAAGGCGGGCGGCGCCGCGCTTGCGGCGGCGGCCGGTGGGCGGACCGGAGCGGCGGCGCACGAGCAAAGTGGCGGTTGCGAGCCGGCGTCCGGTGAGCGAAGACGGGCCGCAAAGACTCCGAGTGTTGGGCTGAGGCGAGCGGCGCGGTGGCGCGGCGAGGTCGGAGCGGCGGGCTTCGGAGGTGCGGGCGCGAAATCGGCGAGGATGGAGACGCGTGCGCGAGTGTGGCTACGCGAAGAAGATGAACAGCCCCTCCCCTTTTTGCTTTTCTCTTTTTCTTTTTTTTTCTTTGTTTTTTTTTTCCCTACCTCTCACGCACACTCTCCTTCTTTCTCTCTGCACCTTTCACACTTCCCTTTCTTTTTGGTTTCTGACAAACTCACTATTCATCTTTCTTTTTTTAATATCCTCCCCCTCCTCACTCGTATGTCTCTCAACGAACTCTCTCTTTTTTAATAATTCTCACGAAACCTCCCCTATTTTTTAATCGAAGGAGAAGCCCTTCACCCTGAAATCTCCTTTTTTGCTCCCCCCTTTTCTTCGTTCCGCCGTTTGGTATTTATAGGCTTGAAGTTTAACCCACAACCGTTGATTTTCCCTTGCTTGTTACTTGCTTCAATCTTCAGCGAATTTCACGCTGCCTCACCGACACCCATACTTGAAGGAGTATGGACTTCCCTAACGTCTGCGGGATGCATGTGCATGCATTAATGAGGGAGGAAAATGGATGTGCAGGGACTTCTTTTCTCATTTTTTCTTATGTGTGTTCGGACCAACGAAGAGAGAGACCGTCTTTTTGTGAATATTATCGACCACGAGCCGCGCGTCTTGTTGCCTTTTTAATACCGATGCAAAAAAAAAATGCGACTTCATGAAATGCAATTTTTTTTTTTTATGCAACTAATTACTAAATAATTAGGCAAAATTTAGGTGTCAACAGCTGCCCCTCTTTGAAGGTGAGCTCGCAGAGGTTGCCTTTAAAGACAAATTGAGGCCTAAATTTTGGTCATGTTCATGCAATGAATGATTTTTGTTGGAACATGAATTCCATTTTTTAATGCAATTTATATGATGCATGGAAATACTAATGCAAATGATAGATGAACCTACCCGGGATAACTTACCTTTGAGGAGGATAGAGTAATTCGAGGTAGTGGGTGTTACCCATTCAGGACCCGTACCATTCTACGGTCGCCTAAAATAGTAACATGACTTTGTGACGATCGCTTTCCCGGGACCCGTACCATTCTACGGTGTATGGCAGAAATGAGTTGCTTTCTCGGGACCCGTACCATTCTACGGTCGCCCAATACGGCAGAAATATTTTGTAAAGCGCCTTCCCAGGACCCGTACCATTCTACGGTCGCCTAGTATGGCGAAAGGAGCTGCTTTCTCGGGACCCGTACCATTCTACGGCCGCCCAATACGGCAGAAATATTCTGTAAAGAACTGCTTTCCCAGGACCCGTACCATTCTACGGTCGCCCGGTATGGCGAAAGGAGCTGCTTTCTCGGGACCCGTACCATTCTACGGTCGCCCAATACGCGAAAGGTTTTGTAAAGAACTGCTTTCCCAGGGACCCGTACCATTCTACGGTCGCCCGGTATGGCGCAAAGGAGCTGTTTCTCGGGACCCGTACCATTCTACGGTCGCCCAATACGGCGGAGAAAGGTTTTGTAAGGCTGCTTTCCTAGGACCCGTACCATTCTACGGTCGCCCGGCGTTGCAACTTGGAGAAAGGAGCTGCTCTCGGGACCCGTACCAATAGACGGTCGCCCAATACGGCAGAAATATTTTGTAAAGAATGCTTTCCCAGGACCCGTACCATTCTACGGTCGCCCAAGGTATGGCGAGAAAGGTTTTGTCTAGGACCCGTACCATTCTACGGTCGCCTAAACAGGGATTCATTTTCCAGACCCGTACCATTCTACGGTCGATGAATAAGGAATATGTGTTGTCTAGGACCCGTACCATTCTACGGTCGCCTAAACGAGGGTTTACTTTCCAGGACCCGTACCATTCTAGGTCGCCCTGTTAGAGCAATAAATGTTGTTTAGGACCCGTACCATTCTACGGTCGCCTAAACGGAGATTTTGCTTGGCTAGGAACCGAACCATTCTTCGGTCGCCCGGCGTTGCAACTTGGAGAAAAATCTTTGGGGACTTAACCAATAGACACTCAATGTTAGGTGAGATGAATATTGGATTAAGAAGACTCGAAATACCTAGATCCAAGGACTAAGGTATGAAAACATTCATATCCAGAATGAAATGCTTAACGAAGATTTTTGAGACATATATCAAGAATTTGGGAATACCTAGGACAAACTGAGGTATTCGTGGAGGTCACTTACCTCTTGGTAGAAAGAAGTTTTGGAACATCAAGGATGCACTTCAAATATTCATGGAGGTTTCTCACCTTGAGGCTTCGAAAGGAACATGAATGTCGGGGAGCTCTTGGGTCTTCGAGGAAATATTACACATCGGACATGATTAGAGCAAAAATGCATGCATTTACCAAATAAGTAAGCAATTCAGCACACTCCAAAGTCCACTGAAGTTTTTTTTTTTTTTTTTTATTCAATCAAGATTTATGCATGATGGTTTTACCATATTTGCACCACCAAATTCCCACTCGGGGAGAATCATCACTTAAGACAATTTTCACTCATGACATGGATTTTCAAGAATACCAAATGAGAGACTTTCAGTTAGAAAGGACTTTCACTCACTCTCATTAAGAAGGCTATTTTGTCCCAACTATTAATGTGGGATCACAGGAATCACTCAATCTTACTTTCATCATGTCGACGAGGATTCGAGTATTCTCGCAAGCGGTACGACCTTGTCAATCTGAGAGGCCTTTATCAAGACTGTAATGTGGGCTTGGTTAATGGCTCAACAAAGAGGGACTCTTCGAGTCAAGGCTAATGGAAGAACAATACTTTGCAATCATCTCCGGGTTTACAAGTCAAGTAACTTGCGAAATGAGATAGAAATGGTCTTGCTCGCACTTCTTCGAGCGATGCTTATGAGCATATGAATTCCTACGTTAATTTCAGTGCCCTAATCTGAAGAGACTTTGTAAGGGACGTAACGTAGGTCAAGTTCATGGGTTGAGAAATGAATGGATCATTAGGCTCAAAATGTGTATAAGGGGATGAGAATTGGTGCTCATCTTGGCATTGTCACGGGTCTTCTTCTCCACCATTGGGATTTTCTTTATAGGTACTATAAAAACTTGGCTTTTGAGTTCTTTGAGTACCACTCCATTGGGAATTCACCATTTTACAATTGATCATCATCTATTTCGACTCTTTCTTTCATTTTCTATGGGCATTGGCCTTGCTTTTACTAGGCACACTGCTTTTTCATGCCCCTTCTATTTTTTTTTTTTCTTAGAAAATTGACACACTACATGTATTGAATCACCATGTAATGTTTCAACATTTGGGTTCTTGAGGAGTTTTCATTTTTCGTCGGCACTCTGGGTTCTGCTGCTCGAATATTTGCCTTTTGCCTTGCCCCAGTGTGGGGGATGATCACCAATTGGGTTTAAATGAAACGAATTTACAAGCTCAAGGGGGTATGCAATGGATAAAGTGTGTAGGATAGAGAAAAAACTGCTCTTCATCATCCTAAGGCACTTAAATTACCGTATGAATTCAATGTAATAGCAATACCGAAGATTGATGCAAGTGAGAGCAAGAATATTCCTATCAATTTCCTCACCTCATGATGTCGTCTTACCTCCAGCCTGCCCCAATGTGGGGTGATTCTTGACAGGGTAATTTTAAAAATTATCCACGTGTGTGGGCTCAAAAGGGTTTAAACAACGGATGATCATGTAGTGTTTGGGATAGAGAATGAACCGTCTCTCATCATTTTGATCATCGTACTTTTCGCGAGAGAACTCTTTACCTCACGGACATGGAACTTCCTACGCTCGTCTCACCGGTGTATGAGCAAGGGACTGTGTATAGGATATGGCTTGCCTTTCATCATTCTGACATGTCTCATTTAACATGTTCAATCCATTCCACATCATTCATTAACTTGATCTGTGATGATAATCTTCAAGTGGAATTGGTAATTCAAACAAATAAAACTATAATGCAAAATTCTCCTTTGAAAGGTCACAATTACTTCATGAACTCATCAACTTTGAACACAAAGAGTTTGCAGCTCAAAAAAAAAAAAAAAAAAAAAATGTTTTTGTTTTTTTGTTTTTTTTTTTTTTTTTTTTTTTTTTTTTTTGTTTGGCAAACTTGTTGCCGTTTCAGGGGATCGAACCCGGTCGTTCTCGGACCTATTCATTCCCCATGCCACCAGGCCGAGGCGCTGGTGGTGTCCTCAGGGCATTTCTTTTTTCATTTAATTGAACTGACTTTGGGTCAACACGCCTGATATTCCGAATCAAATAAGTTCGATATATGTATGGAACATGGCCTACTTTTCATCTCATTCAATCCATTCCACACAATTCAATGAAGAAATGAGTACCCTCAATTTACAACAAATTCTATCAAGGGTAATATTTCTTCACCGCATCGGAGTTAACAGGATTAGAAAACTCACGACCATCCATTTCTGTAAGGATTAAGGCACCACCAGGGAGTACCTTCTTCACCATATATGGGCCTCTATAATTTGGAGCAAATTTGCCTCCAGGATCCGGAAAAATCGGCAACACCTTTCTTAGAACTAGATCATTTACTTTGAAGTGTCTCGGCCGTACTTTCCGATTGAAAGACTTGGCTACTCTTTGTTGATATGCTTGACCATGGCAAAGAGCTTTTAACCTTTTCTCATCAATTAGGTTCAACTGTTCGAACCTTTGTCGTGTCCATTCCGCCTCGGACAATTCCACTTGGGATAAGACTCTCAAAGAGGGGATTTCTACTTCCACAGGCAAGACTGCCTCCATGCCATAGACTAAGGAGAAAGGGGTTGCCCGGTAGATGTTCGGATCGAGGTCCGATACGCCATTAGAGCAAAGGGTAACCTGTCATGCCAATCCCGATAATTCTCGGCTGTCTTAGCCAGGATCTTCTTGATGTTCTTATTAGCTGCCTCAACAGCTCCATTCATTTGTGGGCGGTATGGTGATGAATTCAAATGCTTGATTTTGAACTTACTGAACAACTCATCAACAACCTTGTTATTCAGATTTGTCCCATTGTCAGTGACAATTGCTTCGGGGACACCATAACGGGCGATTATATCACGCTTAATAAACTTCACAACATTTCGAGCCGTGACATTAACATATGATGCGGCTTCAATCCACTTTGAAAAATAATCTATTGCCACCAATATGAATCGGTGCCCATTTGAAGCTTTAGGATTTATCGGGCCAATCACATCGATCCCCCACATTGAGAAAGGCCATGGCTCAGATAGTTGGTGTAACTCCGTTGGAGGAACATTTATTTTATCGCCATGAATTTGGCAACGATGGCAACTTCTAACATGCTGTATGCAGTCACTTTCCAGCGCAAGCCAATAGTATCCCAATCTCATAATCTTCTTGGCTAACATGTGCCCATTCATGTGTGGGCCACAAACTCCTTCATGCACTTCTTGCATGATTTGGGTAGCTTTCGCTTCATCTACGCATCTCAATAAAACTGAATCATAAGACCTCTTGTATAAATTCTTACCACCGACGAAGAATTTTGAGGCCATCTTCATTATGTATTTTCTATCGGCTGGAGCGCTACCTTCGGGAAATTCCTGCTTTTGAATATAATTCATGATGTCATAATACCATGGTTTTTCATCAAGTTCTTCATTCACGACCATACAATAAGAAGGTTTGGCTAGAACCTCAATTTTCAAAGGCTCAACTTCTAAACCATCAGTAACTTGCAACATAGATGACAACGTTGCCAGGGCATCGGCGAACTGATTATGAGATCTAGCCAAGTAGTCAAACGAGATTTCATCGAACTCCTTCACCAACTCTTCGAGGTACTTGTGATACGGCAGTAATTTGGCATCCCCTGGTCTTCCATTCACCTACGTCCGGAGTATGATCGGTCACAGAATCTCCATATACTTTCAATTTGACCACTCCCATTCCAATTGCGGCCGAAGTCCGAGAATACAAGCTTCATATTCAGCTATATTGTTAGTGCATGGGAATATCAATTTCGCGACTCCGGGTGATGTTGTCCGTGCTGGGATATCAATATCGCCCCGGTGCCTTAACCGGACAAGTTCACAGCTCCATCAAAGAACATGGACCATGCATCTTCATTTACGGCCAAAATACGATCATCCGGAGGATAATCATCATCACTCAAGGTTCTAGGATTCTCGGCCAATATATTAGCAATTACTCGGCCTTTAACTGATTTTTGTGGTATGAAGCGCACGTCGAATTCGAAATCAAGACCTGCCATTTAGCTAACTTTCCCACCAGAGCTGGTTGATTAAATAAATACTTGATGGGATCGTTCTCAGTCACGAGAAATGTCTGGTAATGCAATGTGTACTGTCGCAGTCTATGCAATACCCATACTAACGCAGCACAAGTTTTTTCAGCATCAGAATATTTTAGCTCTGAGATAGTGAACTTTTTACTTAGGTAGTAAATAGCTCGTTCCCTCTGATCCACGGGACTTTTCCCGAGCTAACATCGCACCCAAAGTGACTCACTATGGATTGTGAGGTACAAAATCAAAGGATGCCCCGATATTGGTGGGACAAGAACGGGTGGACTCATCAAATATTGCTTCAGCTTATTGAACGCCTCTCGACATTCATCATTCCACTCAACTTGTACGTTTTTCTTCAAGAGTTTGAAGAATGGCTTCGCAGATCTAGAGAGTTGAGAAATGAATCGTGCAATGTAATTCAGTCTCCCTAGGAGACTCCGGACCTCCTTCACTGTCGATGGAGGTTGCAGCTCACATATTGCCTTGGCTTTAGATGGGTCAATCTCGATCCCTTTACTACTCACAATGAACCCAAGTAATTTACCCGATGTTGCCCCGAACACACACTTGGCGGGATTCAAACGGAGCTTGAATTCACGGAGCCGCTCAAATAACTTCTTCGAGGGTTTTGACATGACTTCTCCCGGGTCGGGTTTTTGCAATCATATCATCGACATATACCTCAATTTCTTCATGCATCATGTCATGGAACAACGTAACCATGGCTCGTTGGTAAGTTGCCCCTGCATTTTTAGTCCGAAGGGCATGACCTTATAATGAAAGGTTCCCCACGGGGTGATAAATGCTGTCTTCTCTTTGTCTTCAACCTTCATTCTTATCGATTGTACCCAGAAAAACCATCCATGAAAGAGAATAATTCAAATCCGGCAGTACTATCCACGAGAACATCGATATGTGGCAATGGGAAATCGTCTTTTGGGCTGGCCTTGTTCAAATCCCGATAATCAACACACACTCGGACTCGACCGTCTTTCTTCATGACTGGTACTATGTTGGCTACCCATTCAGGATATTGCGAGACTTCGATGAATCCCACTTTGAGGAGTTTCATTACCTCCTCTTCTATCTTCTTTGAGAGCTCCGGTTTAGTCCTCCGGCTTCGCTTCTTAGGGTGTACGTCCTGGATTAGTGGGCAAACAATGTTCCACAATGGATGGATCTAAACCTGGCATATCAAGCATACGTCCGAGGCAAAGATATCCCGATATTCTTTTAGCAACCGAGTCAGGTGCTCGGCCTCATCTTTGGGAAGATTTGCCCCGATTTTTATCTCTTTGGGATCCTCGGTATCACTCAAATTGATAGTGATTTGTTTGCTCGGGGTGAGAACTTTGGGTTTTTCATGCTGCTCCCAACTATGCTGTACTTCAATGGAGTCACCATTCGGCTCCTCAGGATCTTCACTATCATCGCTCATGGTATTGGATTGAACCAATTTCACCTCCTTGCCCACCATAAGGTTGCTCCTGAAACATAAAGTGGATAGTTCAAAAAGACAAATGGGACTAAATGACATGGATGTCTTATCTTCTTTTTTGAAGTTTCTTTCCTTCCTTAGGTTTTTTTTCTTTTTTCAAAATTTTCTCTCTCTTTTTTTTTAAAAAAAAATTGGCAAAACATTTGGAAAATCTTTTGACACGAGAAAGCATGATGAAGCCCAGGCCTCAGAATTCTCCTTGGATTTTTCTTTTCTTTCATTGGTTGGATATCATCACCGGGTTGGTTTGGTATACCCCATCATGCCCTCAAAACAAAGCTTGTAATTGTAATCGATATTCATCAATCAAATTACATTTGTTGGAATGGAAAGTACGACAATCAAAGCAAACATCAACTCCTAACAAGCGATATGCAAAATGCGACAATCAAAGCGAAAGCAAATCCTAGAAAACATTAAAAGCGATAAGATTCCCCGCAGGGGAGTACAGAAAAGTAAATGTGTTACTCTTGTGGGCTAGCACCCATTTCCTCCGATGATTCTTCGTTAATGGCACCTATAAGGAGATCATCGAATAAGGTCGTGATCCCTTCCATCTCATTATCTGGATCCTCTGTCTTTGAAGTTGTTGGGTCATCCACGATACATCGGGAATCGATCATTCCTCCTTCATCATGCATCATTCTAGCAGGGCCGGGGAATGTCTTGCGAATATCGAGGAATAATGAGTTTTTCCTCTCTTGTTCATGTCCTCCTCCTCTTCCATGGTACCCTAATCCGGCGGAACGAGGCCTTCGAGGGATTTCAATTGGATTCCGGATACCCCTGTTCTTTTTACCAAGTCCACGACCAGGAATAAAGCCATTTCCAACCATCACTCTTGCTACCATAACTGCTGCATTTGACACATCAGGGATGGGTGGTGTCGATCCTCGAGATGCATGAATAGTGGACACGAGCTCGAACGATTGGTAACTCGACTCCTCCCTAGGTTCCGGCTCAACATAAGGGATGGCCGTCTCATGATAAATCCGATGATCTTCCTCGCCATGAACAGTGATTAGCTTTCCTTTGACAACAAATTTCACGCTTTGGTGAAGACTTGATGGTACAGCTCCAGCAGTATGAATCCAAGGACGACCTAACAGGAAATTGAACCCAGTAGGGATGTCCATTACCTGGAAGAGGACGTTGAACGTCACCGGACCTATTTGCAGATCAAGGTGGGTCTCCCCTATCACCTCTTTTCTTGTACCATCAAAAGCTCGGACGGAGGTCTTTGCAGCACTTATTTTTGAAGGATCTATTTTAAGGCGATGAAGAGTTGTCAATGGACAGATATTCAAGGCAGACCCATTATCAATGAGTACTCGAGCCACATGGGAAGCCCTGCACTTGACTGATATGTATAAGGCCTTAGTATGTCCCCTCCCCTCAAGAGGGAATTCTTCATCAGAAAAGGCTATTAAATCCTTGAGAAGAATCGACCCTACAAATTCCTCCAACCTCGTTTACCTCGATCGTCTCGGTACATGAACTTCACTCAAGACCTTCATTAGAGACTTTTGATGCGTAGGAGACGTTTGTAAGAGTTCAAGTAAAGAGATTTGAGCAGGCAATTTTCGCAATCGGTCGACCACGTTATACTCACTTGCTTTGATTATAGCCAGAAATTCTTTAGCCTCTTCATCGAGTCATCGGCTTTGCAGGTTGGGTATTAGCTTGAGCATAGGTCCGACCAGACCTTGTAATGAGGTCAACATCTAGCTCGTATGACCGGGGACGGCTTTGTTATTCTTGTACTGATACAACTGGGGCACCTCAATTATTATCTCCTCATCAGTTGAAGGCACTTCCACTATCAGTCCTTCGTGGTCGGAGGCATCCTCAAGTGGGGGCATGTCCTCGATCAACGGATCGGGTTCGCTCTTTTCAACACTTAGCTCAGCAAATTCTTTCTCCCAATCAATGATGACTTGAGAGATGGTTGACACTACTCCAGTTTGATCAGCATACCCGATCATGCCAGCCTTAACCATTTCTTGAACCCTTTCCTTCATGGTAGGGAAGGGAGGATTCTCATATGTCGGATAGTAACCAACTCTAACTAATCCGTTGTAGATATCTTTGTGAGACATCTTCAAGTTCATCTTTTTGCCAAAGCATTGAACTCAAAGATTGCATTTACGTTTCCCTCATGTTCCGGCAACGGATTCTTCTTGACATTTGGTTGGGTGGCACGGAAAGAAAATGCCTTAGTATCCAATAAATTTTGGATCTTGTGCTTCAAAGTCATGCATTCATCAGTCGAATGGCCCACCTCTCCCATATGATATTCACATTTTTGGAGGGATCATAATTGGAGAATTTTTCAGCATTGGGCCGCTTTGGTTCGTTGGAGATCAATCCCTTCTTTTGGAGTATCGGCAGGACTTGATATAGAGGGCCAGGAAGAGGAGAGAATTGCCTTTTGGTGAATTGCCGCGGTGCATGCATTCGGCTTCCATCTTGCTGATTCCCGGGGACACGAACAATCGGAGGCTTACTAGGGGTTGCTTGCGCATATGCAACATTAACTTCAGTGATTGGTTCTTTGTCTTTCCTTGCAATAAATCTTCTGCCTGCAGGGGTTGGTTCATTAAACCATCCATCTCTCAGCCATGTCTCAATTTGTTCACCCACTGGGATGAGTTGATTGAAGTTCTCAACATACGTGCTGGCCATCCGATTACGAAACTCGAATGGGAGGGTTTTGACGAACAACTTCATCGGTTCTTTGTCCGTGGGTTCGGGAGTGATTTGGGCGGCGATTTCGCCACCTTATGGCATATTCTTTAAACGACTCACTCCTCTTTTTCTCCATTCGCTCGAGATCCTCTCGTGAAGGTGCAATGTCCATGTTGAACTTGTATTGCTTGAGAAATGCATCGGCCACCTCATTCCAAGTGTCAAGGAGGTTTATGTTTTTCATAATATACCAGTTCAGCGCAGGCCCGACCAAACTCATTTGGAATGATTGGATCATAAGGGGCTCATTTTTGACATGCTGAGCCATCCTTACATGGTACATCTGCAGGTGAGCTTTTGGGCAAGAAGTACCATCATACTTCTCGAACTCCGGCATTTTAAACTTGTTTGGCGTCTTAACCTTCTCATAAACGGACGGGTCAATTGGAAGTGAGTTCTGCGATCCTTGCAATTGTTTCACTTTCTCTTCAAGTTTCGCAAGGCGTTCACCTTGCTCCGTCTTAGGAGTGCCGTCGACTTGGCTTTCTCGGCAATGATTGGAGGTATGTCATCCTCCAATTCAGGCATGTCATCATCAACCATCTGGACCTTCTTTGCCTGTTTTGGGATTATTAACTCAGGTAGAGCAGGTGCAGAAACGGGATTTACTCGGAGGGATTCGATTTGGACAGTCATAAGTTGCATAGATGTAAGCAACTATTTGAGCTGATCTTCCATACTGGTAATACGATCACGCATCTCGGTTTGGTCAGCCATTTTAGCTCTTGATCGAGTAATAATAGGCGAACGTGGCGGATCCGTTATCACCTAAATTGATGAAATGAACAACATAAGTATCTCATATGAAACCCGTCGGTCCATGGCAATGGTCTAAAATTTTTCTTTTTCATTAAGGGAGTTTTTGACACAGCCTTAACAAAATAGAAACTTGAAATG
This sequence comes from Eucalyptus sp. ANBG9806169, assembly GCA_014182395.1. Taxonomy (NCBI): domain Eukaryota; kingdom Viridiplantae; phylum Streptophyta; class Magnoliopsida; order Myrtales; family Myrtaceae; genus Eucalyptus; species Eucalyptus sp. ANBG9806169. The sequence goes on along the minus strand of CM024576.1, from coordinate 2,652,553 downwards.
CCCTAAACAAATAAACTAGAAAGGCAAATGACTCAATCTTCCTAAACATTAATCTAGAAATGAAAACAACAAGATTGATTCAAGCACTTCATCTAGCTTGATCAATATACACTCGGGACACCACTCGGCGCAATCGCTTATTCTCCTCTTGAGCTTTTTCAGCAACCCTTTTGAGGCGTTTATTCTCAGCGCAATTGGTGATCTTCGTGGCACATCCGGTATCTTTGGAAGTAACTCCTCCGGAATCTTGTGTTGTTGAATGTACTTAATTGAGGCATAGTACTTCCTTTCTTCACCCTTCAGCTCCTCCTAGGCCATTTGAGTTTTTGTGGATGACACATGTCCCACATTGATTTGATCGTGAGAATGGAATCCTCATGGTCTTGATCTCCATCAACGAAGCTTACTCGGAGCGGATCTGTTTGCAAAGCTGGTGGAAGCTCCTGCACCACTTGATACTGACGGGTCACTCTAGTCGGATAATATCCCATTGCTCCAGTGAATCCCAGTAAAGGAATTGGGCCAGCAGCTCCGCATGAAAGTCTCGCCACACGAACTTGGAACCACTTAGCATGCCATAGGAAACTCTTGGAAGTTGGTTTTTTCATGAAAGCTAGCCATCTAGAATAATGGTAATCCGGTGCATGTTTTTGGTTGTTCTCAAATCTCATAATAGGGTGATTAGAGTTATTAACATCATGTATAGTCATTGAACCACCAAACCCTTTTATATGAGAAAGAAACCAAATTTGCAAAAGCTCAGGAGAGGCATGGAAATTCTTATCACCGCCCTCTTTGAATCGAGTGAGGGAAAGGAAAGTTTCGGTCGTAAACAGTGTTTACAAAATTTTTTTCTTCCAACACTTGTTTAACTAATTGAGCAATCAAAGGGTTAATGGCATTTTTGCAATGAGGGAAAACTATAAACCCGAAGAACGCTAAAAGGAAAACCCTTCGCATTTGAAATGAATTGCCATTTTCAAAACATTCTTTTAGAAAGGATAAATGACATGTATTGCGGTGAGCTTTTAAAACCTTTCTTACATTGTCCTCCTTAATTCTTAAAAAATCGGATAAGGCCATAACGGGGTCTACTCCGATAGGTGGGCTAATTAATTCAGCTTTCAAAGATTTCCCTATGGCAATGCTATATTCTTCCAAGGTGGGCGTGAGTTCATGCTTACCGCCGAAGATGAAAGTAGAAGTCTCGGGGCACCAACAATGAGCAAGTGCTTGGATGAGGCCGCCATGGATGTTGATATGTAGCGGTGGAAGTAGTCGACCAATGTGCGATTCTACGAACCGACGGCCAGCTTGGTCTAACTTGTCCCACCAGGTGCTAAGCTCTTCCTTCGGAGGGAGAATAATCCGAATGTCCGATATCCCCATTGTATATTGATCAAGACTCAGGACAATCCTAATGCCATGGACCGACAAAAAAAATAATGCGATAAAGTAAGTAAATTGCAAAAGCAAAAATTTAGGGAACTTACTTTACCAATGGTGAGCAATCACATAGACATGCGCATGGTAAGTGGCTCGATTTCTAATCTATAAGGCTTATCAAAGTGGAGCCGCAAGGATGATCGGACTAGCCACGGGCTTGTGGACTATGTCGGGTCCTCATGACTTCAGCTTGGTCAAAGAGCCGACCCGGGTTGCGGGCACGCGAACCGAGGTGGGTACTCTTGACACCAAAAAAGAAACTTCGGGATTGAGATGGGCGACTCATACCGCGGGCATGCGGTTGAAGTGGTATCCATCTCAATACCATCCTAGATGATCCTATGCGGCCCAGGTCCGGCGGCAGGTTGTGTGTGCAAAAGTGTAGTGTAAATGCAAAGCATGCACAACAGTTTATATCAAGCAACACTTCAACATGAAAATAAACCATACATTCCTACGCCTCCCCGCAAAACAAATGTCAACAAACACTTCCCCTTATACCTCCCGTCTTGCAAGAACATTTAACACCTTAAATGTTAGGGACGCACAGAATCCTCGCTGCCAAATAAAAATATTTTTCAAAAAGAAAATTGGCCTAAGTCCACTAAAGTCTTTCAACACAAGTCCCCAGTGGAGTCGCCAAGCTGTCGCGACCTCCCCGAAGCGGGCTTTGTGCCACCTAAGGGTTCGGCTAATGGATTGCTAAGCCTAGACTTAACTCGGGCTCTCCCAAGCCCACACCAATTCGCGACTTAGGTTTGAATTTTTAACGTGCAATTGATTTTCAATTAGGAGTCGCCACTAATCTATTTTTTGGTGGGTCGATTAGAAACCCAAGTAAAGTAGTGGGAGATTTACTTTACTCCTACGAACCAGAGATTATGGGTACGGGGACTTGGTTACACTAGATTTCTCTAATGCCCTTTCGGTACCTTTTCTTTTTGTTTCAAAAATATTTTGCTGGCAGCTTGAATTGATTTTAATTTATCTTCCTAACATATGAGGTGATCATGCGGGTGCGCAAACCACCAATTTAACACCCGAGATAGCGGGTGCGCAAACCACCAGTGAATAAATTGCAAAAATTTACCTCAAAGCAACGAAAGCACCTGCGTGGTTAGATCAAAATCCACATCATCAATCTTAGATGTAATTTCTAATTAACACGCAATTTATTTTTTTTTTTGGTTTTCACTTTATTTAATGGGAGCTTAATCTATATGCAATGCAAGCTAGTAATCTAATATGACATGATATGACATAATAACATGGCCTAAACTACATGATGCAAATGAGATGTTTTGTGTTTTCTTAATAAGCATGCAATCTATTCTAAATAATTAATTTATTCAAAGACAATTTTTTTAGGTATTTTCCATGAAATTCGAAATTATGATTGTTCCATGATTAGATGTGCAATCTAAACTAACAAAATGACCTAATTCTAATGACAGGTAGTTTCCAATCAAATGGGCCTAAAAACTAAATGACGTGCATTCCAATTAATCTAATCCTAAATGACATATTCATGACATTTTTTATTTTCTTTTATTTTCTTTTTCCTAAAAATGCAATCTACTTAAAAACTATTATCTAGAATTAAATTACGTGCAATTTTATTCTAAAATGCAATGACATGCAAAGAATGCCTTAATTCTACATGAATTATGCATGATGTTTTTTTGTTTTCTTTTTCATGATTCAAAATAAAATCTCAACCCTAAACGTGCAAAATAAGAAAAGCAAATCTAACTCTAATTTCCCTTTTCTTTTTTTTTTTTTTTTTTTATTTTCAAAATTAACATTCGCCTAATAATTAAACATGCAATAAAAAAACTAACAACCTAAGTCACTTGGTTTTTTTTTTTTAATTTAAAATAGAACTTCAATTCTAAACATGCAAACCCTAATTCTAACCTACATCTTTTTGATTTTTTTTTTTTTTTAGAAAATTAATTTAAATAACATCATAGCAAGTCGGGTAATATTAATACCCCAAATTGACGAACCGTATCTCGCGCGTGAGATCGGGTTGGCCAATTTCACATAAATCACGAATCGGATCTCGGGCGGGAGACCGGATTGGTAATCTTTTAAGTAATTGCGAGTCGGATTTCGGGCGCGAAAATCGGACTGACAATCACTAATTTCCAAGGCAATTTCCTAACATGTAATCTCAATTTCACATAAAAGGGTAATTAGACTACAATAAAACAAATAAAATAAAGCAATAAAATAACAAAAATAACAAAAGTAAGGTAGATAAGTAAATAAAAGAAAAAGAAAACTACCTAAATTGATTTTTTTTTTTTTTTTTTTTTTTGTTTTTCTTTTCCCTTTTTACGGCTTGGCAGCTCGTGCGATGGCTTGGTCGCCGTCGATCACCGGAGATGATGGGTGCGGCGCGGGTCGCCGGCAGCGGGCCGGCGGTGGCGGATGGAGAGGCGGCCAAGAGCAGCAGCGCGGAGGCACGGGCCGGTGCGGGGCGGAGCTTTGGCGTCCGGTGGCGGGTCCTCGCGGAGACGGGCAGAGGCGCAGGCGCGGGTTGCTGGCGTGGTGGCTGGCACTCACGGCGTCGGGTGGAGGTGCAGGTTCCCGGGGCGGTGTTGCTGGTGTTCGGAGAAGGCGGCACGGAGGTGCTTTGTGGCGTCGGCCGAGTGCAGGCGTCGCTCGAAGCTTCAAACGGCAGGAGGCGCGAGCGCGGAGACGGCGCTCGGAGGCGGGTGCTCACGGCGTCGGGCAAGCTGCGGTGCTGTCATAGGTGGGCGAGGCGCGGAGACGGCGACGGCGTTTGGAACTCCGGTGACCGCAAAACAGCAGCTGCGGTGGCGAGGTTGCGGCGTCGTTCGAAGGAGGGAGTCGGCGGCGGCGGCGGACGAGACGGCGGCAGGTGCTCGCGGATGAGGGAGGAGTTCCGGCGGCGGGCGGAAGGCGGGCGGCGCTGCGCAGCGGCGCGACCGGTGGGCGGACCCGGCAGCGCACGAGCAAAGTGGCTGCTGGTTGTGTGCCCGGCGTCCGGTGAGCGAAGACGGGCCGCAAAGACTCCGAGTGTTGGGCTGAGGCGAGCGGCGCGGTGGCGCGGCGAGGTCGGGAGCGGCGGGCTTCGGAGGTGCGGGGCGCGAAATCGGCGAGGATGGAGACGCGTGCGCAGGTGTGGCTACGCGAAGAAGATGAACAGCCTCCTCCCCCCTTTTCTTTTCTCTTTTCCCTTTTTTTTTCTTTGTTTCTTTTTCCCTACCTCTCACGCACACTCTCCTTCTTTCTCTCTCGCACCTTTCACACTTCCCTTTCTTTTGGTTTCGACAAACTCACTATTCATCTTTCTTTTTTTAATATCCTCCCCCTCCTCACTCGTATGTCTCTCAACGAACTCTCTTTTTAATAATTCTCACGAAACCTCCCTATTTTTTAATCGAAGGAGAAGCCCTTCACCCTGAAATCTCCTTTTTGCTCCCCCTTTTCTTCGTTCCGCCGTTTGGTATTTATAGGCTTGAAGTTTAACCCACAACCGTTGATTTTCCCTTGCTTGTTACTTGCTTCAATCTTCAGCAGATTTCACGCTGCCTCACCCGACACCCATACTTGAAGGAGTATGGACTTCCCTAACGTCTGCGGGATGCATGTGCATGCATTAATGAGGGAGGAAAAATGGATGTGCAGGGACTTCTTTTCTCATTTTTTCTTATGTGTGTTCAGACCAACGAAGAGAGAGACCGTCTTTTTGTGAATATTATCGACCACGAGCCGCCGCGTCTTGTTGCCTTTTTAATACCGATGCAAAAAAAAAATGCGACTTCATGAAATGCAAATTTTTTTTTTTTATGCAACTAATTACTAAATAATTAGGCAAAATTTAGGTGTCAACAATCCTGCTGATCCTTAGTGTTCCTGCTTGTGGGCGCTGTTTTTTGCTGCTGGATGGCTCGACGCTGCTGAATTTTCCTTGCTGGGGTTGTGGTGCAAGTGGTGGATCTGCTGGTGGGTAGTTTACTGGCTTGGTTCACTTCGATTTTGCCGCAAAACGCTTCGCTGGTTGCTATTTGTAGAGGGCGTCGGCGCTCTTGTTTGGGGTTGTTTGGGCGTGGGTAGCCATTGTTTGGCAGGCCGATTGCCTTCTTTTGTTAGTTGGTCCTTGTTCTGGTTGTTGCCTTGGTTGAGCTAGCTTTTGACATGTAGCTTCTTGTGCCTTTGTTGGCTTTTCCGTTTTCTTTCTTTCGGCACCCTTCCACTCATTATGCCTCTGTTTCATTTTGAGTGTAAGTTTTGGTGCCGTTCGCTTGTATGTGTTGGTTAAAGCTCAAAAATTACCTTTCACCAAAAAAAAAGAGTCAACTCAAATGGAAATGGCAAGAAAGTTATGCACAAATGAAAGGCCGATGGAAATAAAAATGAAAAATGACACTTCTTACTCAAGAAACAAGTTCCATTGCAATCGATAATCATAATCTTAAAGTTGTACCTTTTATGACACATCGACTAAAAATTAGGTGTCAACAAGATACGATATCGTTTCTTATGTGTGTAAAGATCTATCTCTCTCTAATGGAAATGACATTGTTTCTTTGCTTGTAGTGGCCTGAAACGACAATGTCATTCTCATATGCAAATTTGGCTTCTCGCTTGCATGTCATCTTCCTTCTATTCATGCACATTGTCTTCCATCTTACTCTCTAATTGATTTCTCTCTCTAATCACAAATTAGGGCTTCGATCTTGTTTGATTTCTCAACACTTTGTCTCTAAAGCAAATTGAGCTCTCATTGGCACTCTCTCAATATGGCTAAAATCTCAAATCGATCTATCTCTGTAATCACAAATTAGGGCTTTGATCTTTCTTAACATTTCAATCTTCACTTTTGCTCACTATCTATCTGCTGAGTTTTCTATTGCTCGTCATCCTCTTTCATTGGACAAAGACTAAAAAGGCGACACTGTTGAGGGAAAAGTTTAGGCTTGTTGTGTGATGAATTTTGGTCAACAAAGAGTAAATGTTATTTATTTGTTGTTTTGTGTTGACTGATCAACAAAGTGAGTAAATGCTTATTAAATTTGGTGATGTTGACATATTGTAAAAGTATAGGAGAAGGCGATATCTTGAAGTGCAAATATTAGGGTTTGGCGACAGAGTGTAAACTTGAGTGCTTTAGTTTATTCATGGTTATACTTTTTCGTTTTTTGTCCACCAACTGATATGCTTTATTTTTTATTATAGTTGTGGGGACCGATTGTTTGTTTGTGTTACGGTTCCCTATTACAAAAATAATTTTTCTTGTATCGGTTGTAGTGTTAACATGGGCAATATTAGTGCACCCATTAAAGTTTGATAAGGTGGGGAGTTTGTTATTGAGGAAGAGTGAGAATAAGTTGATATAAATGTTGTTGTTATCCTTGTCAGTTTCACTATAAAGACTTAAGAAGGATATAGTGAATTCTTGTAATGCAAAATAGGGAAATTACATTATCCAATACATGGTAAGAGTTTTAAGGATGGTTTGAGATATCCATATAATAATAATGGTGTGAGGGATCTTGTTTACCATCATTTTTATGGTCATGATATTTATGTGGATGTTGAATATCATGGCGATGAAGATGAGCAAGTAGTGTTAGAAGTTGGTATGGAACCCGGGCTGGTGATAAAGCTATTTTAGAGGGAGATGTGAGAGTAAAGGATAACGAGGTTTCGAATACAGTTGATGTGTTAGAGTTATTTGAGCAACTTGAGAATACTGGTGGCATAGATGATGGTGAAGATACACTATCTAAAGAATCGACTAGAATAAATCTAGGCACTTGGAAAATTGCAATGTCTGATGATGAAGAGGAGGAAACACTAGTACATACCATTTGCACAAGTGATGTTGATGATCAAAACATTGCACAAGTAAAGGAACGAGTGAGGGCATTTCAGCAAAGGAAAAGAAACACCATTTAGAGTAGTGAATGAAGGCATTTCAGTAAATAGGGATGAATGAGATCCTATGGCTGATGGTGATAATACTGATTATGAGGAAGGTGGTCACGATGACGGTATTAACTCAAAGCATGATGATGATGAAGATGGTGTTGTGCGGTATAGAAGTAGAAGTTAGTATCTTCTTATGATTTAATTGGTATAAATCACGCCTTTTGTGTATCAATGAGATTTGATGATGTCAATTAATTTAGAGATGCTATTATCAAGTGCTCAATCACTCAATAAAAGAATGTTAAATTCGCTAGAACTACCAAGAATTTTATTAAAGCAAGTGTGCACAATACAATTGTCCATGGAAGATATATGATGTATTGAGTACAAAGAGTGGCTCATTCCAAATCCGGTCACTCTGAGAAGCATAGTTGTAATACTGTATTTGACAATAAAAGAGTGACTACTATGCGGTTGGCCAAGCACTTCTTTAACACCATCAAGATAATGCTAGAAATTAAAAGTCCTCAATTGAAACAGCTAATGAAAGAGCAACTAGGTGTTAATGTGTCTAAAAAGCAGTGCAAAAGGACTTAGTACAAGGTGATGATTATATTACTGGGTACGTACAAGAAAGAATATACAAAGATCTGGGATTATGCTAGGGAATGTAGGTTTAAGAATCCAACTAATAGAATTTTATGTAAAAGTTGTGGAGAAGTCATAACTTGATCATAGGGCATAGTTTAGTAGGATATATATAGATAGATAGCAAATTGTTGAACTTAGCATAAATCTTTCTTTGCTTTTTAAAACCTTATGAAATATATAGCATATTGTTGAAAATTTAAATAGTTTTGAAAAAATGAAAGCCCTTATTTTGTAACAGCTTGATAACAAAATTGAAAGTGATTGTTTTGCAACAATTTTGTAATGGCTTGATTTTTAGATATTACAACGGTCTAATTTAATTTTTTTTCTCACCAACTTTCTCTTTCAATTGCTTATAGATAGAACCCACAAGCCAAAATAAAATTATTCAAAAAATCTTAAACCTATTGCACTTTTTTTGAATTTAGTCATATATTTATTAATTTTCTCTATTGAGTCTATCCAGTTAATTTTGGTTGGAAATCGCTAACATGGAGGCCAACCATCATACATGGCAAAACCAACGCTGATGTGGACAATTTTTAATATTCTTCAAGTCTTATATATTTATTTTTCTTTTCTAGTTTTTTTTTTCTTTCTCTTCTTCCGCCTCCAGCTGGTCACTGGGTCTTGACAACCAGTCAGAGGTGAGGGCCAGCAAAATCGAGCTTGTTAGCCTTTAGTGAAGCTTGCCCTAGCTAGTGTCACGGTCCGTGAATCCTCCCGTACTCGTGACACTTGTGAGTGGCGCTTGGGGTTATCTGGTGAAGAGTGTGAGGCAGAAGGGTAGAACACAACTGGTCCGTGGGAGTGGCGTCAGGACGGTTGGTGCTAGGAGTTCTAGGATAGAAGGATTACATTACTTAGGAGCTCAAGACGGGGTAGGCCTCCCGTGCACAAACGGTCGGGAGCTGATGCCGCTCTCCTAACGAGGCCATGGCAGGCCGAAACCAGTTGTCGTACCTAAATGGATCTACTGTCTTACTCGATGGACCAGACGCCCGAGCGAAGCTGGATGTGGTAGGATCTCGCACGAATGAGCATTCACCGTATCTATCGTGGAATAGCTAAAGAAGAAAGGCTGGCCTGGCGAATTCCGCTCGCCAGGCACCCATGGGTCGTTCCGAGGCCAAGGAAACTCTCGGCCCGTGACAAGTGGTATCAGAGCAGGAATCCCTCCAATAAGTGAGCAAGTCGGAGAATCGGACTCCTCGCTCATGTGTGAGTCAAATTGATAAGTTCTAGTGGATGGGTACTAGGACGAGTCGGTTTCTCGTCGAGCGGCATGCGAGTTAGAGAAGAACCGAATCCTCACTGAATAGGGATAACGTTCCTGGATCGGTCGGTGAATTCGAAGAAGAGGTCTACTATCACGTTTTCAACAAGGAAAGAACCTCCATTGGTTTGCTGGGGTCAAGATGCTGATTAGGCTAATACGGTGCTGCCAAAAGATGCGGTTGGCGAAGAATGCCACACTTGCCGAAAAGCGCAGGTGACCAGGAATGGCCGAGCGGCTGAGATCAAAAGAGGCTACCGATGGAGCAAACCTGTTTTGTTGGGCGAGCGTGACCGTTCGATATGAATTCCCAAAAGTGGCACATCAGTGGTTAATTTACGCAAGGAAGCGACAGAGCAGATCACAACGAGGGCGTTGCGAATTGAGTGGGGAGAATGTCACGGTCCGTGAATCCTCCCGTACCCGTGACACTTATGAGTGACGCTGGGTTATCTCGGTGAAGAGTGTGAGGCGAAGGGTAGAACACAACCGGTCCGTGGAGTGGCGTCGGGACGGTTGGTGCTAGGAGTTCTAGGATAGAAGGATTACATTACTTAGGAGCTCAAGACGGGGTAGGCCTCCCGTGCACAAACTGGTCGGGAGCTGATGCCGCTCTCCTAACGAGGCCATGGCAGGTCGAAACTAGTTGTCGTACCTAAATGGATATGTTGTCTTACTCGATGGACCAGACGCCCGAGCGAAGCTGGACATGGTAGGATCTCGCACGAAGGAGCATTCACCGTATCGATCGTGGAACAGCTAAAGAAGAAAGGCTGGCCTGACGAATTCCGCTCGCCAGGCGCCCACGGGTCGTTCCGAGGCTAAGGAAACTCTCGGCTCGTGACACTAGCCCCTGGCAAGGGCAAGCCATGTTGTCGCTTGGCAAAGTCAAGCCTCGCTAAGGGTGGGCAAGTCTCACTATTGAGGGAAAAAACAAGAGAAAAAAATGAAAAAATAATATAAAAATTAAAAAAAAATATTTAAATATTATCAAAAATTGTTACCATCAGCATCAGCTATGCCACATAGAAAGATTGATGTCCATGTTAGAGATTTCTAACTAAAATTGGCTAGATTACTCAATTGACAAAATGTAAAAAAGTTTACGACTCTATTAATAAAATTAAAAGGTTTATGACTGAATTTGTAAAAGTGCAATATGTTTATGACTTTTTGGACAATTTTCCCCACAAAATAAAATCCAAAGATACACCTCAACAAGATGATTCTCTCTTCTCTTTCATTTCTTTATTGGGTTTTACATATAATTTAATTGTTCATGATCTCTTTATTATTTTGTGTAGAGTAAAAAGGAAAGTCTGTTATACATTGGGAGGATTACTAGAGCTTGCTGTATTGAATTTCAAATTTCATGGGGTATAATTATCTTTAAAAACAATGCTAGCATGCCTCAAACAGTTGATATTATTTTTCATCCCCTCTAATTTTTTCCAACGCGTGACGGTTGACAATGTGACAATTCATAATGTAACTTTTAATGAGATCCAATGGTTGAGATTGGAAGTTATTATGTTAGGCCAAGAGTTAGAGATTGTCTTACGAGTACAACCCTAGTTTACATAGGCCTTTATATCACTTTGTCATTGGTTTTTCTAAGTCAATAAACATATTGGTTGTCGTAAACCATAGAATGAATTTTCTTTTCCAGCTTCAATTCATCTCGATTCTAATGCTCATCTTTGTTCTTTGCTGTCTTTTACTTCTTTGATTGCGTAAATATTTCAAAGTACGAACACCAGGAGTGCCAAAACTTGACACGAAGGGACACATAAGTGCCAAAACTTTGAAAATGTACACTTAAGTGCCAAAATCGGAGTAAAATGAATCACTTAAGTGCCACTTCGACCAAAATCCAGCCAAATTGCTGACGTGGCAATTTTCCGGTGAGGTGAGTGAAAATGCGAGAAAATGCAAAAACGACGTCATTTTGTCTATGATATGTAAATAATTAATATAAAAATTAATTAAATAAAATTTAAAACTAAATTTATGTAAAATATTTATAAAAAAAAAAAAAAAAAGGCCAACAACGGAGGAGGGAGGGTTGGTTGGTGTGGTGGACCCGGCCGACCGGTGGCGAGGGCCATGACCCTTGCCCTGCATTTGGGCGAGCGCTCACAGCCCTCGCCACCTCCCCGCCGTCACCGGGAAGGGCCGACGATGGTGGGCAAAGCATCGGCCGGGGTCGCCGGGCCCCGGCCGGGAGCTAGTGACGTCAGCCTACCGGCGACAAGGGTTCGCGAGCCCTCGCCGACCCCTGGTCGACTAGCGGCAAGGGTCCGCAAGCCCGCACCGGCCCTTGGCGGACCGGCGGCGACAGCTCACGAGCCCTCGCCGGATCTAGGTGAGGGCCGTGACGCTCACCCCCGATCCGGGTGAGGGCTCGTGGGCCCTCGCCACCGATTGGTCGGCGTCACCGACCCCTGGCTAGGACCCGGCAACCCCGGTTGATACTCCCCCACCATCACTCGGAGATGGCGGCGAGGGCTCGGCCCTCGGCCACCTCCCTTCTCCCTCCCCCCCGTTTTTTTTTTTTTTTTTTTTTTAATTTTTTTTTTTTTTAGAATATTTTAAATAAATTTAAGTTTAAATTTGATTTAATTAATTTTTATATTAATTATTTATACATCGACACAAAACGATGTCGTTTTTGCATTTTCTCGCCACTTCAGCGTGCAAAACGACACCGTTTTGCACTCAGCTTGCCGGAAAATTGCCACATCAACAATTTGGCAGGATTTTGGCCGGAGTGGCACTTAAGTGATCCATTTTACTTTGATTTTGGCACTTAAGTATACATTTCCAAAGTTTTGGCATTTAAGTGTTCCTCCGTGCCAAGTTTTAGCACTTGGGGTGTACCTCTGCCTAAATATTTCAGTGTAAGATTATTTATGACATTGACATAGCTACTTTGTTGGCAAACTACAGCATTTTCATCAAATAATTTTATTTCTATTATTGATAATTATCATTGTCCTTAAATGATAGAATCATCAGTAATTAAGATAGTGGAGAGAGAAATAATATAATTCAAGTTTCACGTTACAAAAGATAAAATGGTAATGAGAATGAAGAAATGATCTTTTTGTTCGAAGTATCCTAAGCATATTGAAAATAGTCTAGCAGAAATTCTGGAAACTGAAGAGTCTTTTTTAAACTTAAATTCTGCTTCAGCCTAAAGGATGAGCTATAGTTAATAGATACTGTCTTGACATATGCATGGCGAACATACTCAGATTAAGTTCGAGGTGCTAGTATTGACCATCTTGGCCGAATTCATTCTTCAGATCACCAAATCAACCTAGAGTATGAGCTTAAAGTTTATAGAGACTAGCTGCCTAATGAAGTGCAGAAGACGGAGACAAGTCATGCTATACCATAAACTCCACGTTATATGGTTACCCTCGGCATTTTTAGCTGTATCTAGGGTAATTATTTCAAGGATCCATTCGTTCTCTCATCATTTGGATAATTGATTAGCATAGGTCGAGTTGTCCAAAGATTATTTGGCTACAGTGGCTTTTAGAGCATTCACCAGAGTCACTCCAGTCTCTCAGTAGAAGTGTCGTATAAATGAGAGAGGAGATATTTGAAGCAAGTATTTTCATAACCGAGGAGTATGGGTTTGGAGACCTAACTACTTGGATGCCACTAGAACTCCTTGCAAGCCCTATGAACTGGTTAAATCCAGATTTTTGATCGATGTAGTTGGTCCTTATTTCAAATAGTTTGCATACAATTAATGGGATTTGAACAAATGCATATCCATTTCATAGGTGAGAAATCCTTTCACAATCCAACCAACGATGCCAATCCTGGAGGAGATAAGTACCTAAGCTTTTGGCCGTTGTCTAATCCACTACATAAACTTTATTTTGTTCATTCAAGGTAGGCTCATTCCTATCTCTCGGGTAATAAAAATATTATCAGCTTGTCGTTATTAGTTGTACACCTGGAACGTCAATCTGTCTTCTTAGGATGATGCCCAAATCAATAAATACCCGTCGAACAGCCGAGATGCTTCCACCCCATCTCTATTTTTCATCCTACCCACAAACCCCCCACACATTTTTCTTAAAAAAAAGAAAAATAAAAAATAAATAAAGTTTCTTCTAGCCACCATCGAAGATCATCTCCCACCACAAGCTGACCACCAGCATGACTTTGAAAATACATATTAAGCATGTCTAAGAAAGAAACTTTCGATTTTCAAGAAGCGAATACAAAAGCAGTATGATGTATCTGCACTTTTTATTAATTTGAACGCTTGAGAAGTATCGTGATTATTGTTTCAGTAAAAGCCTCGCTATGGAAAAATATTACCTCGTATTTCAAGGAAGAGTCAAATTATTTGATGAACCTTGTTAGCTCCTCTGGTCAAGCAATAACTGAATCATGTCAAGCTTGAATTTGAGAAATTGAATTTTTTTTTTTGTTTAGTGTTAAAGGCGTAAAGCTCAAAGGTACCAGTAAGACAAAACTTACAGCTCTGAAAGACAAAGATAATGTATAATAGAGCCCCAAGATTGTGCCAAAAGAAAAGTCTAGACAATCTCATCTTTCGCCAAAACGTTCATAATTTTTTTAAATGATTATTGAGTAACTCGACCTTTTTTTTATAAGAAATCAAACGAAGACACATGACTGTTCCAGAGAATTCAGTGGAAACATGTATTGATTAAAATATAATCGATTGAAACCCGTTCCAAGATTACGTCTAAAGTTGCGACAGAGAGCCACATTCACATTGAACCTGGGCGGGTCGTAGCTAGCCACCATTCACATTTATTCTCTTCAATTAATTAATGCATAACAACATGCGCTTTTGGTCTCCCGAAGGGACACGTTTTGACTTGTCAGAGAATCTCCCGATGCCCTAACCTTTTCTCCAAGGGCCAGACCAAGCTGATTGTTGTTATTACTATTATATCTTTGAGCATTAACTACTATTATTTCGGTGCAGAATTTAATGCAGGGGTCTTGTGTTGTTACTTGCGTGTGGTTGGTTTTCTGACTTACGTTCGACATTCGACGTGTCTTCTTCGTTTCCTGGAATTCTACGGCCCTTTATTGGTCACTCCAAGTTACTAGGTATGTATCTGGTCACTCCAATGTTAGGATGAACAGATGGATGAGTTCAATGACCTAATTTTAAAAATGTGACTTCGACTAGCTGCTATCAACTGCTCACCTTTCCCGATACATATTCAACCTTTTAGACCCTAATAATTTCAAGTCCAAGGAAAAAGTTCAATCTAACTAGGTTTTATGATTTTAATAGACTTCCTAGTTTGAATAAATTTCTTGAATTGAATAGTTTTCTAATTGCAGTTTGATTCTTAGTTTTAGTAGGTTTCCTGTTATTTTTCCAAATCTCTTCTATATAAGAAATGGGATTTTGCGTGAAGAGTATCCAAGAGTGGCTTCTTCAGGAATCACACCCTGAAGAAATTTGAGAGTATCAAAGCTAGTTTAATCGTGTACGTAAGATTTGTGAATTCTTTTGTGTAATTGAAAAATTGTTCTATGGATAACTATGAGGGCTACATATTGTGTGAGCATTGGATGTAATTGGAAGCTATGAAATACTGAGATTATTTGAATGATTCGAGTGTGGTTTTAATCTCCATTGTATCACCTCATCTATGGTAGGATTCTGTCGCTGCTCTTTTCATCGACGTAGATCACACCGTCCGAACCACATAAATGTAATATTCAATAGATCTTCTTATTCTGTTTATTTTATTATTTGATCTCTTGTTCTTCACAACAGAAACACTTAAGAGGTTTAGGTTCTCAATCGATTTAGAAAATAAATCAATTGGCTTCTACAGGAGTTCTTTTTCATAGAAAAGAAATAAGAGTTGATTTTGCGTTGAACAGTTTCCAGAGAAACAAAAATTATCTTCTGCATTTCTGTTGTCTCCGAACGAGGAGATAAAGTTTTCTAGCCCTCCTCCGCGAGACTGCGACTTGGCATCTGCCTGCATGCACAACGTGGAAAGCATCGAAACTTTAGAAAACTTATTATTAAAAAGAAAAAAAAAAACAAAAACAAAAACCTTTACGCGACATGCTTGTGGCTTCCATGACTGGGGCATATCTAGACTCGATAGAGCTTCAAGGGACAATAGATTAAACATATAATGAATTTTACAGAGTACTCGCAATGCTTGTTAGGGTTTTCATCGTATATACTTTAAATTACTTAAATTTTTGTATGTGCATAACTTTTTGTACTATATTTAGCCACATTCAATTCAAATGACCATATCCATTCCCTTTTTCGAACCTGTGTGCGGGAGAGTCCGTAACATACCAACGGGATTCGAGAAAATCCTCGGCATTCAATTTGCAAATGAAGGGCACGTGGCATCCGGACTTTTCGACATGTTTGCTTCACTTAATATCATATAGCCACAACTTGCCCGTACACATGGATTTTCCCTCCATGTTGGAGAGATTTCCGGACAAATACATAATAAATAAATGGATTGACCACAAAGGACAACTGCCAGCTGGTTTGCCCAGGTGCTCCAGTGACTTCCAAACTGAATAGCTGTCTACTCAATGACACCGGTTTTGCTGATATAACGAATATTTTATTGTTTCCAAGAACAAAAAAAAAAAAGAAAAAAGTATGCGTAACTGGCGGACAAGTTATAACTTATCAATTATAGATTGCACTTTTTTCTCTCTACTCTACTACAGAAGTCTGACCGCAGTTAGAAATTCACAACAATGCTTGTTGAGTTATTTCGACGTGTTGAGTGTTGAGTTTGCTCCATTTCATTCTTAAATGGGAGTGGATTGTTTCCTGATAGCCATTTTGAATTTTTTTTTAAATATTAATGGTGTCCATTTTGAACTCTCAGATGAGCTTGTTGTGCATACTTATCAAGGTTTTGAATTTCTTGACCCTCATATGAAATTACCAACTTAAATTGAAAAGAATCACCAATTTATGTTGGACTAAAGTACATACCCTCATTTGAGTTACTTATTAACATTTACTTATTCTTTACTTACTAACTTTTCTATTGATTTACATGGTGTTATCAATCTAGCCAAATTAGCGTGATTGACCAATTTTTATCTCATTAAATCACCACATTGTATTCAGTTACCAACTCTCATTTGAATTATTTACTAGCTATGTTGTTTCTTTTAATTAGCTAACTTTTCTTATCTTTCATAAACTTTAATTTGTATTGCTTAACAATGCCTTAAATTCACTAAATTTTTCAAGAATCACCAATCTTAATTAGATTGACTAACAAAATTTTCTCTGATTAACTCATAATCTTTAATTTGTATTGCTTAACAACGCCTTAAATTCTCTGATTACCAAGTTTTCTTATTTTTCACAAACTACGATTGAAATATTATAACTCTCATATGAAATTTGTAACTTTAAATTTAAGTGATTATCAATTTTTCTCCGACTAAGTCATCAATAAATTTTTTATTACCAATTCTCATTTAACTTAGTTACCAACAATTAGTTTTTTTAGATTGACAAAGGGTAATAATTTCATGTAATAATGGGTGAATATAAGGTATTGTAAGAAAGTAAAATAAATATTGGTAAATAATAAGAAAGTTTTTTGTCAAATATATAAAAAAAAAATTGATAATTTTAAAAAAAAAAAAAAAAGCATTGCTAACTAACTCATATAAGAGTCAATATTGTGAAATTATTTAGTAACTTAGATGTACGAAGGGTTAGTAAGTGATGTAAATAATATTATAAATGTTGAGTTTTGACTTTCAATGATGGCCACGCTTTTGGCTGGATTCCACTATGCAATCAACAAGAGATTACAACTTGAGTACAAACACTTAGTAGTAGATCACACTATCTCACTAAGTCACTCTTTGGTATTTCTCTCAAGATCACAAACGTTTAAACACACATCTCCTCCATATTATTTCTCTTCTTTTGTTGTTTCTATCTTCTTGTTGGATCTTTAGATATTGTGGCTTACAAAGTGGTTTTTTGAGCTTTTGGATTGTTCTCCCATACTCATTGTTGAAGATAGTGAAACCCTTCTCTCTCCTCCTGGTTTTTCCCATTTTATGTTTCCACGTGTATTATTTCATCTCGTGTGATTTTGATTTTTTTGTTCGAGATGGCATCTATCAAATTCGAAGTGACACCTTTTGATGGCCAAAACAATTTTGGGCTATGGAGGATCAAGATGGAGGCATTATTCCATCGAGAAGGTTTACTTAAAGCCTTGGATGGAAAGTACCCCGACGACATAGTTATGGTTGAGATTAAGGAGATGGAAGAGAGGGCACATAGCACCATCCAATTGTTGTTGTCCAATAAGGTGCTTCGGAAAGTCACCGATGAAGAAACAACTTCAAGACTATGGATAAGCTTGAGAGCCTCTACATGAAGAAATCTTTTACGACAACATTATCTTATTTACGTGCTTAAAATGCAAGAAGGTACTCCTATTTAAGAACATCGAAATTAATTTAACATGATTGCAACAAATATGAAAAATCTAGATTTAAAGTTAGATGATGAAGATCAAGCTCTAATTGTGTTATGCTCATTGCCGAGCTTGTATAAGAAGTTTGTGAATTTTATGTTGTATGGAAGGGAATTCATTACTCTTGAGGATGTGAAGGCCTCATTGAATTTCGCAAAGATGCGTACAAAGTTGAACGCGGGTAGTAGTAGGGATAAAGCTAATGGCTTAGTTGTCAAGGAAAGATAATTTCATCATGATAGACACAATAATAATAAAGGGCGTTCGAAGTCTAGGTTAAGTCAAGATAAGAGTAAGGTAGAGTAGTATTATTATCACAAATTCAAACACTACAAAAATGAGTATGTAGTGCTCAAAACTAAGGGGAAGAAATCGATGGAGAATTCTAATTCGGCTAGTCTGATGAACAATATTGAGATAGTTATTGTAGACAATGTTCTTAATATTTTGTCTTCACATTGTTGTGTCAATGATGGATGGATTTAGCGTATTCATACCACATGTGCCCACATAGAGATTGGTTCCACACTTACAAAAAAGTCAATAGTGGTTTAATTTTGATGAGCAACAATGTAGTGCGGGATTGTGGGTATTGATATGGTGTGGATCAAATGTTATGATAAGGTAGTAAGAACTTTGACAAACGTTAGGCACATCCCAAATTTGAACATGAAAAAACCTTTTTGATTGTGATGAAAGGTAACAAGAAGAACAACCTTTACATTCTTTAGAGAAATACCGTTGTGGATGCTTTAAATAATCATCCTCTTCAAATTCTGAAAAATCAAGGTTGTGGCATACGTGGTTGGGCTGCACGAGCGAAAGAGAAATGGCTATCTTGAGTAAACGTGATTTACTTTGTGAAATCATATGGTCTCACTTGACTTTTGCGAACCTTGTGTTTTTAGGAAGTAGCGCAGAGTTGGTCTTAGTACGAGGGTGCACTCGATGAAGAGCACAGTTGACTATATTCACTTTGACTCGTGGGGATTGGCACATGTTACATCTAAGGGTGATAGTTTACCTTCTAAAATTTATTGATGATTTTTCTAGGAAAGTCAAGGTTTCTTTCTTGAAGCGTAAGAGTGACATTTTTGATACATTCAAGAAGTGGAAGATGTTGATAGAAAATCAAACTAGGAAGAGGAAAAAGCATCTCAGAACGGACAATAGTCTTTAGTATTGTGAAGGTGATTTAAATAAGTACCATAAAGATTAAGGGATTATTCAACATTGAATAGTGAAGCACCCACCTCAATAGAATGGGGTGGCGTAACGCATGAATCAGACACTTTTAGGGAGAACTAGGTGTATACTCTCGAATGTCGGACTTAGGAAAGAATTCTAGGTTGAAGCCATGAACTCGGCGTGTTATGTGGTGAATCATTCTCCTTCAACTGCAATTCAATATAAGACTCCAAATAAGTTATGGTTAGGTAAATCTTCTGATTATTTTTGTTTTAAAAGTATTGATGTCATGTTTATTATCATGCAAAAGAAGGTAAGCTTGAACCTAGGGCCAATAAATGTGTTTTCATTGGTTATGCAAACAAAGTTAAAGGATATTGGTTGAATAGAAAAAGATTACTTTTGATGTGTTATCGTTGGTGTTCTACCCTCAGTCATCAAAGTTTATAATTAGTAGGGATGTAATTTTTGATGAAAATTCCATTCTTGAATAGAAAAAGGTTGTTATTGAGTCTAGAGGTGTTCAAAATGAGAATGTTGGAAAAGAGGTGGAGCTTTATGTAGAGCATCCATGGAGAACATTTGAAGATATTCCTACTCACCAGAAAATGACAATGAATAACAAGACTCATATTTCATAAAAAATTATATAGAAAAAATTGAGGAACCTTAGAATTTGGCTACAAGGAGGGCTAAACAACAAGTTAAGCATTTCTAAAGGTATGGTTTCACTGACTTGGAAGCATATGCTCTTACAATTACTAAAAAGCTTGGTATTGAGGAACCTTCTACATTTCGTGAAGCTATCATTTGCTCTCAATCTGAGAAGTGACTTGTTGCGATAAATGAAAAGATCAAGTGTCACGTCCCGATCCTCGAGCGTGTGCACTTCCCTCAGTGGTCGACGAAATTGCGACGTCCTAGGATATGTCGCCGACCCATTCATTTTATTGCACATGCGGAAGCGAAACAATAACCCTTGACAGCAACCAACATGGGATAGAAAAGCAAGATAATCAATTTTCACCAAAAACAACACTTTATAAACAAAATGAGTTTATATACAATACTAGTCTATCTACCAAAAAGATCAGCCCATAAAATGGAAACTGTCATACGATCCACTAGTCGGACACGTTCACTGATCCTTCGAACTCCATAGTCTCCAGGGGTGCCGGATCCACCACAACACCATTAGGAGGGTCAGTTGCGCCCTCCCCAAAAGCGGCATCTACCACCACAGCCGCGACCTCAAAACCTAGAGGGGACCCACTATGTATCTATTGAGCCCGGCGAAACCACGCCCTAAATCGATGAGGTACCCTCTGAGGTAGGCCCTCATCGACCTAGATGGTGGTCACTACAAGCTCATAGACCCAAACCCCATGGCCCCCGGGAATAGGGAAATCAGTAACCTGCTCGGTAACCCTCCTAGGCTGACCAAAATGAACTGGCGAGGCCGCCATCTAAGGACCTGAAAAGTTAAAGCCCATGATGGGGTGAGGCAATGTCTCAACAAGTTCACCCCTAAACTCTGACTAGGAAGGAAATACGCCTAGAGGTAGTCTATACACACAAGACAGAGGACTTACCTCGCCTTAGTTCCCTCCTGCATGTTAGCACAATTCATATACTCAATTAATCAATTCAATCAATACAATTGATCAACCAATCAATTCAATCAATACAATCGATCAACCAATCAATTCAATCAATACAATCACATGGGTCCCGATTACAAGACCAAATTGTTATGACGCGTCCCATACCCTGCCACATAATTTTGCCCCATAATCCGGCATGTCAATATCAATCAATCACATGTTCCAACTTCGATTACTACCCGCACAGGCAAAATATACCGACGCACATCGGTCTTCTGGCGTAGCTAGGCTTTGTCTCACACCTTTGAGTACAGCACATCCATCGACACACATCGGGGACAGCATTCCCGAAGGAGCATCGGTCGAAAATCTATTGCAACTGGCATACCAAGACATCACATAGACAAAAGGCCAACCTTGGTATCTCCAAGTTTTCATGAGCTATTCATCATGTTGGAACTTGTTCTTCTATTGTCTAGACATTTGTCTTAGTCTTCACTGGTATTGTAGAAATCAGCAATATAATCACAATTCATCTTGATAATAACATATGCACTCATCATATTAAATATTAGCACTAATTATAGTTTTGGAATCATCAAGATTTTAGAGGGATGTTTTCCCATAAAAATTTCATGCATCACAAATTAAGTCATGAATTTTAGCTTATTCCTGAAATAAATAACAAGAGGGTTAAAGAGAAACGAATTGTTTGTCCTGTAAGATAGCAGTTTACTAGATATGTCACATAAGCAATTTAGCACTAAGTTTGTCGAGTGTTGGTCAGCACACCTAAGTTGTAAGTTGTTTCAATTTTGAGAACGATTTGAGTTGTGATTTCGGCGCCACCGGATTGCAATTTCCGCGTGCTATGTTAACTTCATTTTTGGGAGTATCAGGACTTCATTGCTATAGGTAAAGGTAGCACAAACTTGCATGGCAGTCTGCAATTAATTTTTTTGTTTTATGTCATAGGGTGTTGTGTTAGATGAAAGAGAGCACATCTGACCAATGCCTGGGACCAAGTTCATTCTTTGCTGTTAAATTCCATGTTGCATCGGAATCCATTCGACTTGATATACAGAATTACTAATGTTTCAACGTGAAAAAAGGAATAAACTGGGAGTTTTAAAGGACTCAAAATTCAAGAGTTAACTTCGTTGACCGATTGATAAGAGTTCTAAGTAATTTGAAAAATGGAAAAAAGAAGAGTGTTGTAGGCATGAGAAGTAGGGGTGACCAGCATGGCCGGTTGCAAGAAAAACTGATCTGCTTCTTGATTCTTATGTCAGAACCGTTGAGCGGACACCGGAATCGGTCGACCAAGTAACAAAATGAGTATTGAGAATGGAACTCATGACCTCCAACAAGAAGTAGGCACATATGACCACTCAACTTACGAAACTTTACTAGCTTTAGGCTAAGCATAATAATATATAATATCGACTGTATGATTTTTACGAAACAAACCTGATTCTCGGGTGGAACTACGAAACGGCCTAGAACCATCCAGCTATTCAATTCCAGTTTAGTTCCATGTATAATAGGTTCTATTCTCAGTTCCAAATTTTCAGAATCGAGATCTATATGGTAGGTTCTAGTCCCCGTCTTGAAACCAAAATACCATGTAATTTATCACCTCCACTATTAAACTGCAAAATCCAGATGAAGTATGCTTCATAAGAAAAGGTTTATGTTATGGTGCACTTTTGAGAATGTTAAGAAGTCCCACATCGTATGTAGGCCAATAAGTATATTCTAATTGGCTATGCGTCATTGGTTTAACTAATTTGAATGAAAATGAATCATGCTGAATACATTAGTGGAATTTGACTTAGCCTTTCTCTTTCCGATCCCTTCAGGTTCCAGCGCGTCTTCACAGTTAATATATAGATATATTGTTTATACATCCCATGGATCAAAAAGGTCAATGGGCACTTCTTTTTTCATTTAATAAGGATGATTAATTAAATAGATGCTACCAAAGGTTGCTCCACAAACAAGAGGCGGCCGATGAGGCCAATATACTAGTATTTGACCGACCAAAAGGGAAGCACACTCAAGCATTTCTTTCGGTTATTCAAGTGCTCGCCCATTCTTTAGAAGCCGCACGATACAAATTTAGCGCTAAAGGATGTTCTCTTCCAGATTTATTTGTTTTAAGTTATCCTATACAGCATTAGAGAGGTAGTTTTGTTATCTATCTATCCAATGGAAGTGGGAAAATTGAGTGTGGCCACTCCGCATCTATCTCCTTAAGTGGAGTAATGATAGAAAATCTTCTGGGTCATAACCAAAGCTGAGGCTGATGAATTTTTATTGCCTAATTAAGAAGAAAAGTGACTAAATGCGCTTTATTTAACAGGCCTTGATTTATCATCGCAGACACCAGTCATACCTAAGGAGAGCATTGTGTGAGTGTGATCATGACACAGAAAAGAGCAGCATGTCTATCTCATAGGACGGCGCCAATTAAACAATATCAAAAAGTGCATATGATGACAAATAATTCTATTAGATCTAATGACCAATCACTTATTAAAAGTTAGATTATCATTTCTTTTGGGGGACTTTATCACTTCCTAAAAGACCATTTTAGAGGTTTACAATTATTCGAATCTTCCTCTCTATAAATTATCCTAAGTGTCGAAATGCATGTGTGAAGACATTGATAAATTGGAATCTCCAAAGAGCTAATTGATGATGGGTGGAAAATTTAATAAATTGGTGTAAGCTTTTGAGTATAGGTTTTTGCAAATAGATAAGTTAATTGTTGGGAGTGCACAATGAAATTCAGATACCTTCTTTACGGAGATATCGCCAAGAGGGAGCTTAAGTCAGAGCCTATAAACATATCTAGTTGGACTCACATTTACTCAAAAGCATAAACCAATGAGTTATAAGTCAACTAGGATAATAACTACTTTACACTATATCAATTTTTCAACGTGAGATTTCTCTAACATAATCCACTTTCACATGCATCCGCTTAGTGTTAGGTCCGATCTGCTTTAATTCATGCATCCTTTTGCATCAACTTCCTACAGGCCTGCATTGCTACATCACAATACCCACCTATATAGAAACCACAAGAATGGGCTCTTATACCATTTTTTTGAAGGGTATAGTAGAAGGCCAATACCTTTCGTTTAGGGATATCACCAAGAGAAAGTCTAAATCCGAGCCTGTCAACATATCTAGTTAAACCAACTTTTACTCAAAAGCTTAGGTCAAAGAGTACGAGTCAACTAGAATATATTAATTGCTCTACACCTACAAATTTTCTAATGTGGAATTTCTCTAGCACAACTCACTCACATGTACATCTGCCCAATGTTAGGTCTACTCTTCAATAATTCAGGTATCCTTTTGCATTAACTGCCTATAGGCATCCTGCCATTAACTTCAACTTCAATTTTGTGAATAAATATTCCAAAGGTAGGTATTAGACTTTTCTTATTCATCCCTTCAAATTAATTTAGTAAATCAATAGTTGATTGAATATGCTCGCTGACATGCATCACATAAATATCTTAAGAAAAGACTCACGCAATTGGGAATAATACTAGGAAAGATGCTCATCATGGTTCAATTTGCGAAAGAGACCTATGCTATCACCCATTAGTGTAGAATGATAATAGAATACAAGGACTACAAAAATAATCACATTATACAAAAGGCTTATACAAATCATGCCGAGATGCAAAAATCCACCATCTCAACAAGAGAAAATGTTCCAGACCCAAAAAGAACATGGGAAGATGTTTGAAAGGAAATACAAGTTCGCGAGCCCGCCAATACGTCTATAGTTTCACATGATTTCAATTTACTTGAAAACGTAAAGTTATCGAGTTATTAGCTAACTAATCGATATGGCAGTGTTTTCGTTTAGTAACACCTCTCATATCAACTTAACAAATCAGTGGCAGTCATTATTTCAACCTTTCAAATGACACCCACCTTTCTTAAGACCAAAAATAAAATAAAATGACACCCACCTTTCTCAATAACAAAATGGTCGATGGGAACCGCTTTTTCCCTGCTTGTTCTCGGTGAAGAAGAAACTATAAACAAACTGGGTCAGAGCATCATAGCATATTGCTCTCTTGCTGCAACCTCCATGATTTTAGTTACCAGAAGATGACGTTACGCTCTCTCTCTCCCTTTTCCACCCCCTCCCCCAAAAACCTTAGGTCAAAGAGTACGGGTCAATTATGATATATTAACTACTCTACACCACATCAATTTTTTGATGTGGGATTTTTCTAACACAACTCATTCACATGACATCCTCTCTTCGTACGGCTCGAGAAATTAGAAGATATGTCTATATATACAATTCGAATGTCAAATAGATCTATAAAAGCATTAAATCAAATAAATTAGACTAAGATTATTTAATACTTTTTTATTCTTCTTTTTCTTTATAAAAAAAAATCATTTGTATTCTCAAAACTCAAGTTGAGTAACTCGGAAATATGAAATAGCTCAAAAGAAAACCCTTATGTATTTGATTTTTTGAGTGGTCTCTAACCCCTTTTTCTTTGTCTCATTTAGAATATATTTGGACTCCTTATTCTTGATCTAGTTGTCGAGACAATTAAAAAAAAGATATTTCCTTGTTCCAAAATATTTTATCTTTGCCTTGAATCATTGGGTTTAGACATTACTTCGGTGATTTTTAATCGTTTCAAAATGGCAGCAACACGGCCCTTTTTCTGATTTATTTCTATCAAAGAATCATAAACGGTTGATTCCCGCAAGATACACTTTTGATCAAAAGAGTTTCACTAATTCCAACAAATTTTCCTTTTTTGGATTTGAAACTTGCTCGAAGTCCAATGTTAGGTCTACTCTCCATTAATTCAGGTATCCTTTTGCATTAACGGCTTATGGGCATCCTGCCATTAATGTGCTTGGACTTCAGCTTCAATTTTGTGAATAAATATCCCAAAGGTAGGTATTAGACTTTTCTTATTGGTCCCTTCAAATTCATTTAGTAAATCGGTAGTTGATTGAATATGCTGGCTGACGTGCATCACATAAATATCTTAAGGAAAGACTCACGCAATTGGGAATAATACCAGGAAAGATGCCCATCATGGTTCAATTTGCGAAAGAGACCTATCCTATCACCCATTAGTGTAGAATGATAATAGAATACAAGGACCACAAAAATAATCACATTATACAAAGGCTTATGTAAATCATGTCGAGATGCAAAAATCCACCATCTCAACATGGGAAGATGTTCCAGACCCAAAAAAGAACATGGGAAGATGTTGTTAACCAAAAGACAAAAAAAATGGAAAGATGTTTGAAAGGAAATACAAGTTCGCGAGCCCGCCAATTTGACTATAGTTTGACATGATTTCAATTTACTTGAAAACGTAAAGTTATCGAGTTATTAGCTAACTAACCGATATGGCAGTGTTTCGTTTAGTAACACCCTCTCATATCAACTTAACAAATCAATGGCAGTCATTATTTCAACCTTTCAACCGACACCCACCTTTCCCAATAACAAAATGATCGATGGGAACCGCATTTTCCCTGCTTGTTCTCGGTGAAGAAGAAACTATAAACAAACTGGGTCAGAGCATCATAGCATATTGCTCTCTTGCTGCAGCCTGCTTCAGTTGGTTCGTCATCCTCCACGATTTCAGTTACCAGAAGATGACGTTACGCTCTCTCGCTCTCTCTCTCTCTTCCACCACCCGCCCCCACCCCAAAAAACAACTTGAGCTCCAATCCAATACGAGAGGCGGCAACGTATGTGGCCATGTCATACACCAAACACACGGATTACACGTACCCACGCAGACAAAATTAATTGCCTTTGCTCTCTCTCTCTCTCTCTCTCCCCCTGTGATTTCGGCCCTTTGTCAGGAGGAAGCAACACCTGCTAACCAATGACGGCCACTGTCGGAGTCAGACACACGACCGATCCTACATCTTTTGACCGACTTGCACACGTGGACTCATGGGATTCTCTCGTGCTTTCGCTTTTCCTCGGTGTTCGCATGCGAGGTCTCTCGGTTTCTCCGCAGTTGGTCAACATCTAACGTTGGTTCCACGTGAAATTCATGTGCCCCTGTGGCAGGGAAATCAACTGAACGGGCGGAAAAATAGATAAAAAAAAAAAAGAGAGAACAATTCCCTTGATAGTTTTACGAAGGGTGCTGCTAAAATTCATCTAATGCGTCTTTCCTTGTGATATTGTCTGGAGATAAATTAGGCAAAAGACCATGTTTTGTTTTGTATTTTCAAAGTTCATTTGCCTGATTTAGAAGACAATGTCAACCGAGTGAAAGAATCACCAAGAAAATATAATGATAGATATGCAAATTTAAGTTGTAGTTAATTCCATGTCTCCAATTATTAGCTTGTATTTAACTGTAATACACATGTGGGTTGTAGTAGAGAAGTCCCACGTTGAAGATTTGATGTGCTACTGTCCAATCAAAACATCTTAGTTGACACATAACTCCTTGATTTAAGTTTTGAATGAATGAATGTTTAATTAAAAATATTAATGGACTTGGACTTGAGCCATTTTTTGGTATCTTTCTCAAGTGAAGGATATCGAGCCTTGTTGCGCGATACGACATTTTGTAATAAATACATGCAGCTTGAGCACTTCACTAGAAAATTCCGATCTTTTAAACATAGGTCTCATTTGGACAACAAATATAGGTGTAGACTTTATTTTGAGTGATTTTTTCTTTTAACTTATAACTTTTTTAAATCTTTGGGCACACCCACTTTGACCTTCTTTTCATATAAAGAACCCATAAATATCATGGAATATAATTGTTGATGTATAGATTCATGTATAATTTTCTTAGGATTTTTAAGAATTTGAATGATATGTTAGGTTTTGGTGGGATAGTTAAAAAATCACTTGTGACATTTCATAGGTGGTAACATATAAAATCTTTTGATACAGCCATTTAGTTTCTAAGGGTGTTTTTGTTTAATGGAAAATACAAGATTTGAAAAACATTTTTTGAAAAATAATTGTTTTGTCATTTACAAAAATAAATGAATGTAAAATATTTTTATCACTCAAAAATATAGTTAGGTATAAATTATTTCCAATAATGATTTTTTTTTTTTGGTGACCTAGGGAAATCCCTTACGCCGACAACGCGGCGGGACAAACCTTGGGGAGGACACGTGGAAACCACCACCACGTGCCCCCGAGTAAGGTACCCAAATAGGATGCCCGGGAATCGAACTCCTCCCCTTGCATTAGGGGGAGAAGCTCGCCGCCAGCAGCACCACCCAGACGGGTGGTATTAATGAAAAAAATTTCGTACACTAATTTTCTAAAAAAATATTTTTCAAATTTTAAATTTTCTATAAAATAAAGGGAAAATCTCAAATAAGGACCCAAAGTAAGCCTATTTTCTTAAATAAGGACCTGAAGTGGCCGTTGTTCCAAATAAGGACCTGAAGTGGCTAACAAGTCTCAAATAATGACCTAAACTTGTCGGCCAGCCAAAATGTTTATTGGTCGGCGAGTGTGACATTTCCAATGGCCGGAATATGGGCAATTTTGTCAAAAAATAATATAGATAGAAATTAACAAACCCTAAAAACAATCCCCCCAACTCTTCACTTTATGTTCTCACGTTTTCCTTCTTCTGCTCATCATCTTCTCCATTCTTTGTCCTCTCTCGCTTGGAGCACGGAAATTTTATGTTAATGGAACATGAATTGAAACACAACAAGAAACCCCTACCTTCGTTTCTTCACATCTTCTTCTTCTTTTTTTCTGTCTTCGTTTCGTTCCAACGAAGAAGACAAATCTTGAGTAAAGCCACATTTTCGTTATTGAGACACTTATGTGTAACACGAGGACCTCGATTATTCATTATATTTTCCTAAGTTCGCCATACACTTTGATTCACACTCCCGTTCAACCGATGTCAGTTTCGTTCAAATTGAGAGGGAGGGAGAGAGGGAGGGAGGGCATGCACCTTTGGAACTCAGGGAGCCAAGGATCTTGCTCATATTCCGACCACCGGAAATGTCACACGCTTGCCGGCCGGTGAACATTTTGGCCAGCCAGCAGATTCAAGTTCTTATTTGAGACTTGTTAGTCACTTTGGATCCTTATTTGGAACAACGGTCACTTTGAGTCCTTATTTAAGAAAGTAAGCTCACTTTGGATTATTATTTGAGATTTTCCTTAAAATAAATGGATTCTTAATTTATTTATTTGATACAGTGTCATGACATAAACATTAGCTCAGCATTGCTTCTCATGAAATTTAGGATGAACTGGAGATGGAATACATGTCTCGATGCAGTCTCCTCGGTGGGAGGATTCTACAACGTCAGTTCAATATTGAGCGCGTTGTATTACAAAACAAAAGTGCCAAGGACAATTTTCCCCATATGAGGGAGTCAAAATCTCTCTTCGTTGGGATTGAAAGAAAGTCACCGATCCTTGGGACTAGGAATCCTATTCGCCTTCTAGCGCTATTGATGATGCTCCGTACGTGCGTCAACTTAGCCATGACGCGATATGGAGATGACGTTGAAACCATCCTTATCCCCTCCCCCACCCTCCTCCCTCCCTCCCTCCCTCCCTCTCTCTCTCTGAGATAGCCACGTGGTGGAGAAAACTGAGGAATTTTGAAAACTGAGGAATATTATTTGCAAAAGCTAATGCGAAATCTAATACTATATGGGTAATCAAGAAAATGGATCTTGACTTTGATACCGTACTAAAAGCATTCGTTCAGGAAATGATGCAACGATGAATTAAAAGTAAGGTTTTGAGTTAACAATTTTCAACATCGAAATTTATGCAATTTGTGAAGTAGAATTCATCAAATAGAAGATGATAAGCAAAGTGACAATCTTGAATACAACATCTCAAGTTGTTAGGCACGCATCAGAGCCCCTGAAGAGTTCATTCTTTTTCCAGTGACGGCAGGGCAGGGAGTGAACAAGGGCCATTAGCCCTGGAATATTTATATAATGTGCAGACATATAGGAAAAGAATAAATCATAAGCAAATCATGCCCCTCCCCCCTTGTAGTAATTTGTATTATGTACGTGTAATATCATATTTTGTTTCTAAGTTCGAAATTTTGTAAAATTCCATGAAAATTAATGTCGATTTGCTTAAGATAAGTTGTAGTTATATGTTGTATTGATTGATTTAAAGAGGTAAGTTAACAAAATCAGAAGAAAATCTCTCGAATCTAATGAAAGATGCTCTCATCCACAAATTAAATAATTGAAGTCTTTGGACTTTCTAACCTAAATATATGCAAAGGTTTTGTTTATTCATTTCCTTACACATTTATGCTCTTTTTTATTGTTCTGAAGAGATTAAAGTAGTAATAGCTAGAACAATATGTTTTGTTAATATCAAATCTATGTGTAATTGATTAACAAGTAATGACAAAATATTTTATTTTAGTTGAAAGAATCACATCAAATGAGGAGCTGAAATTGCATCCGTCATGTCTGAGTAAAATTATCATTGGATGTCATATCCTCTCATATTTTTTTCATAAGTATTGACAATTCCATAATAATTTCTTTTCTTCTTAATAATATTCGTGTAAGAAATTGAATTTTTTTCATTTACAAGTGGTAATCTATCTTATTTAGATAAATTACTTCAGTCATATATCAATATTATCTAATATGGATGAAGCCAATACTAATGGGATATTTTAGTGGAAAATTAACGTTTAAAAGGTAATTTTTGCATAATTATAATCAATAGTCATCGGGAAAAGAATTTTTCATTTGTCCAAGACACTCATTTAGATCCGTAGCCCGTCACTCGTCAAATCAAAGACTAAAACACGAGTGGGACACCAACGTTTACCTACGGACTTTAGAGTAGGGGGCAAATGATAAAGGAGCATTTTAAGTAACCTGTTAGAGGACTCTACGTGGCAAAGAAACTAGAATAACCTGCCGAGACCATGCCTCGGGAGATTATACATCCACTCAATATTCAATTTGATAAAGAGATGAGATTACCAATTCAAAACTCAGATTGTGTTCCCTATGATTAAGCTATCAATCCATTAAACTCAACTACATCTATGTAGGTTGTTTGCTTTATATTACCTTTTATTTTGTTTTTGATATAAACAAACTTGTAAATATTGTCCAACAACTCTACGAAACTCATCTTTTCGAGTTTGAAATTCCTCTTCATTGCATGGTATCGGAGTTCCAAAATATCCAAGCGAGTACCGATCTCATGGCCGGAAAAAGCCACTCAGGTAAGTGTTTCATCTTCTCCCTCCACTGATGCTAAAAGCCCAACCCTAATAGCCATCAATGCAGCCAACAAATTTCCTGCCAAGCTTTCACCATCCAACTATACTTTTGGCGGGGAAAAGTAACAAAAAAGTCCTAAAGCCATTTTATTGATATTAATTTAGTAATAAACTTTTCAAATGAATTAATTTAGTTCTAAAATGTTTTGCATTAGTATCAATTCAGTACATTTGGCCAATTTAGGCTATTATTGACATGGACTGCGGTGGTTCTATGTGACATGACCGATTCTGATGAGAAATTTTTTATAATTTTTTGGGTTAATACCTTGAAAAACCCAAACTGGTACACTTGTGACAAATTTACTCCAAACTATTTTTTTGAACATGAAAAACCCAAAACCGGTACACCTGTGACAAATTTACCCCGACTAACTATAAAAAAAAACCCTAAATTGGTACATTTATGACAAATTTACCCCAAACTAATTTATTCGACCACAAAAAACCCCAAACTGGTAAATTTGTGACTAATATACCCTCCGCTAAATTAGATTAATACTACAAAAAAATCACAAAAATTGTAAACTGTGACAAATAGAGTGTAAATCTCAAATTGGTATATCGGTCAATTGTCACGTGTCATTTAACTTTATAATTTAACAAAAAAATTTAACTAAAACTAATAGAAGGTAAATTTGTCACAAGTGTACCGATTTAGGGTAAATTTGTCAAAGGTATTGGGGTTTTTCGTGGTAAAAAAAATAGTTTAGGGTAGATTTGTCACAAGTGTACTAGTTTTGGGTTTTACAAGGTATTAACCCTAATTTTTAATATTTTTTCTGGAATTTTTAATTTTTTTTTCTCTTTTCTTTTCTTTCTTTCTTTCTTTTTCTTCACCTTTGACTAGTGAGATCTCCAGCCATAGGTTAGTCTAGGTGAGGGCCGTCGTGCCTTCACTAGCCACTAGTGAGGGCTTCAAGCCCCGCCTAGATCTAGAAACCCTCGCCAATGCCCTTGCTTGGATTTGGGTAAGGGCCTTTGCACCCTCGCCTATGGTCAACAAGGGCGAAGAGGCCCTCGCCAACCAATAGGTGAGGGTCACTAGCACTCACTTGTGCCCAGTGATGGTTCGCTGGTGATCTTGTTGGCCAATAATGAATAGAAAATTCAAAAAAAAAAAAAAAGACAGAAAAAAGAAAAAAATATATAAACATTAAAAAATTCTGAAAATTTTAAATATATATATTGTCTATGTTAGCACTAGTCGTGTCATATAAGATCGCTGGCATTCATGTTGGCAATTTTTAGCTTAAATTTGCCAGATGGATCGAATTAATATTAATGTAAAAATGTTTATGACTAAATTAGTCTAATTGATAAGTTTATGATTGGATTGATATGAATATCATACGATATCAATGTAATAAGTTTATGATTTTTTTTTTTTTCTCCTTTGTGTTGTACCCCAGTTCTTGC
This sequence comes from Eucalyptus sp. ANBG9806169, assembly GCA_014182395.1. Classification (NCBI taxonomy): domain Eukaryota; kingdom Viridiplantae; phylum Streptophyta; class Magnoliopsida; order Myrtales; family Myrtaceae; genus Eucalyptus; species Eucalyptus sp. ANBG9806169. The sequence continues at coordinate 2,620,215 of CM024576.1, read as the reverse complement.
CTTGCTTGTGGGATTTTGATCTCTTAGGCAGCATAGACAATTCCCTCCCACAACCAACCAAAATCGGCGCCGATACTAACGAGAAAGTTATCAACCCCAACCTGGCATATGTTCTTTGGAATTGCCAGGACTAGCTTCTCTGCCACGATATTCTCACGTCAGTCTCGAAAACTACAATGGCACTTGCCTCCACTGTTAGAACCTCATAGGAAGCCTCACGTATCCTCAGGAATATGTATGCCAATCGTTCCCGTGCTTGGATGATGACTCTCAAGGAACGGTTGCATTTATCCACTCACGGCTCAAAAACTGTTTATGAATTGATTGCCGATGAGCCTTATCAAAACCGAACGTCCATTGAAGATCCTACCTTGCATGTCCTCAATGGTATCTAAGTTTCGCTAGATATCAGTTCCATCTGCACCAGTGACACCCTTTTAATTAGTGGCCAAATTCCACCAATCAGCCACTGTCACAACCTTCTAAGAGATGAACCACCAAAAAGAAAGCTAATAGATTTTTAAGTCAAAGACTCAGTGCAGACTCTCCAAGCCCATACCAATCAAAACTAGTGTATTAGTGATTTAATTAATTTAGACATGCAATTCCAGTTTGTTTAGGAGTCGCCACTGATCTATTGTGAGTTAATTAGCAATCTAAGTAAGATGTGTGAAAATATCTTACTTCTATGAATTAGAGATATTATGAATATATGGACTTGGTTATGCTAGACAAATTTAATACCCTTTCGGTATTTTCTCTTATTCCAAAAAAGGAAAGTTTTTGTAGGTAGTCTTGTAAAGTTTTAGTCGAAAGCCGCTCATTATGCCTAAAAATGAATTCCTATTTTTGGCAAGAAAAGCAAATATAGTTTACTTTTCACGCATCCAAAGTTTTAGTCCAAAGCCGCTTATTATGCCTAAAAATGAATTCATATTTTTGGAAAAATCCCTTATATTGTTTTGAAGATGACAAAATAATTAAAGGTTGTCACGCCTCGATCCTCCGAGCACGTGCCTATCCCTCATTGGTCGATTAAATAGTGACGTCCCAGGACGCATCGCCGACCCATTTGTTTTAAAGCACATACATAAGCAAATAAATAATCCACAGACAACATCAAGATGGGATAGAAAAGTAGGCAATAAGTTACAACCAAAACGAGCCTTTTATAAACACTTCAAATTTATACACAATAATAGGCTGTTTACAAAAGATCGGCTCAACAAAAAGGGAACTGTCCTATGACCCACTAGTCAGACACGTTCGCCTATTCTTTGATCTCCTCCTCAACTGTCTCCAGAGCTTTGGGTCCTCTTCAACTGCCATCTAAGGACTTGAAAATGTTATTCCACAACGAGGTTGTCACGACCAAATTTTCGGGTGCACCACCTAAAATTAAGCTAATGGATTGCTAAGCCTAGACATAGCTCGGGCTCTCTCAAGCCCATACCAACTCGCGATTTAAATTCAAATATCTAGCATGCAAAAGGGAGTCACACATAATCAATTTGTGGTAGGTCGATTAGACACCTAAGTAAAATAATGGGAAAATCATTTTACTCCTACGAACCAGAGACTTTGGGTATGGGGACTTGGTTACACTAGACTATCCTAGTGCATTTTCGGTACCTTTCTCTTTTTATTTTGAAAAAAAAAATTTGCAGGCAGCTTAAATTAATTTAAATTCACTTTTCTAACATGTGAGGTGATCATACGAGTGCGCAAACCACCAATTTAACACTCAAGAAAGCAAATAAAATAATGCAGGACTTACCTCAAAGCAACGAAAGCATCTGCGTTGTTAGATCAGAATTCACATCAACAATCTTAGATATGATTTATAATTAACAAGCAATCACTCAATTTTTGCCTTCACTTTTTAATGAGAATATAGTCCATATGCAATGCAATGCTTCTAATCTAATATGAAATAATATGGCATGGCAAAATGTCTTAAACTATATGAATGAGTAAAAGTTTTTGATTTTTTTAATAAACATGCAATAATTAAATATGCAATATAAATTAACCAAAATGACCTAATTCTAATGATGGGAAATTTCTAATTAAATGAACCTAATAACAATCACTAAATGACGTGCATTTTATGACCTAATTTTATATGACGTGCAAATGATTTTTTTTAATTAACGAAAATTCATAATTAAAATCATTAAAGAAAATATAAATCTAGTTAAAATGAAAACTAAAGTAAAACACCATCTAAACTAAATGCCTTCTAAACATGCATTAAAAAAAAAAACCTATCATGCAATCCATCTAAAAATCTATCTAGATTTAAAATTAAACATGCAATTTTATCTAATATGCAATGACGTGCAAAGAATGCCCTAATTCTAATTTTTTTCTTTTTTTATATGAAATTCGAAATTAAAATTAAACATGCAATTCAGATAATAATAAAAAAACTAACATCCTAAATGAATGCACTTTTTCTTTTTCTTTTTCATGATTCAAAATAAAATCCATAATCTAATCATGCAAGATAAAAAAAACAGACCTAATCCTAGTTCAATTTTTTTGATATTTTCCTTTTACGAAAATAAAACTGACTCAAACACCACGACATCAAATCAAACCAGATAAGATTGATATTCGAAAATTGGCGAACCATATCTCGCGCATGAGATCGGGTTGTCCAATTTAAAATTAAATCGCGAATCGAATCTCGAGCATGAGATCGGATTGTCGATTTTTGCAAGGAATTGCAAGTCGGATTTCCGGCGCGAAAATTGAACTGACAATTCCTAATTTGAGGGATTATTTCATGTTGGAATATCAATCATCCTTACGCTAAGGAATAATTATACTAAAAAAGAACAAATAAAAAATAAAATAAAATAAAAGTAAAAAGAGAGAAAAACTACCTAATTTGCTTTTCTTTTGTTTCTTTTTTTTCTTGTCTTTTCTTGTCAAGCAAATCTGGGCAGCTGCTAGGTTCAGAGCTCCGGCGAAGGTGGATCGGCAAGGGACTCTGGCGAGGGCACAGCAGGTGCGCGGTGAGGAGGCTCGGATCTCGGCAACAATGAATAGTTGCAAGCGGTCACTTGGGCGCGGGAGTGGCGGCTCGGGATCTGCCGGTGTCGGGGCAGATCACCTGGTCGCGGCGGCTTGGATCGGCGGTGTGGCTCGGGACCTAAGGCGTCGGGCAAACCGGCGATGTGGCGAATCGGCGTCGATCCTCGGGTGGCAGCGGTGCGCGGTAGCTCGACGGCTGTAGGGCGGTGGTGTTCGGTAAAGGGCGGGCGGAGCGTGCGGGGGGCTCTTTGTGAAGAAGATGAACGAGAATCGTTCTTCTTTTTTACTTTCACCTTTTGTTGTACGTCTCCACCTTCTGCCCACCTTTTTTGACTTTTCTTCAAATTTTTCCTTCTTGTGTTTCCTCTCTCTTTGAAAACCCATGGACAACCAACCTCTCTATCTCACTTCTCTTTTACTTTTCTTCCAAAACCAAGTGAAAAGAAAAAGCCCCCACAAAAACCTACGCATATCCCCTTTTTATTGGTGAAGGACTAGGATTTTAATTTCTTATTCGAATCCAAATCCGCAATTTTTCACAAATTTTTCACCTATTGATAACGATTCAAGATTTTAATAAGATCATTCTTTAATTCCAAATCTTGCAAAGATTAATTGCAATATTCCGTCATATCTACTCAAAAATTCATTATATCTCGGAAAAATTTTGAATTTCTAATTTCTCACAAGATAATTTCTGATCATTTAAAAATAGGCTTAGCCAACTAATTTGAACCCATCGGCCACCGATTCAATAAAAAGAAAAAAATGCAAATAAAAAATAAGCGCAACATAAATCTATGCGCTATGCAATTAATAAAATTAACCCCCTAATTTTCTATGCAATAAACTAAATTGCCAAAATTTAGGTGTCAACAGCTGCCCCTCTTTGAAGGCAAGCTTGGAGAGATTGCTTTCAAAGACAAATTGAAACCTAAATTTTGACTATGCACATGCACTGAATGATTTGACTTTTGATTTTTGATTTTTGATTTTATTTTTTTGATTTTTTTTTTATTTTTTTTTTTTTTTTTTTTATTTGCGGAAATTGAATCCCATTTTCAAATGCAATTTATATGATGCATGGAAATGCTAATGCAAATGCATGATGCGAAAGGAAAGAACGTACCTATAGTCACTTACTAGTCAGTGCGGTAAAGCATCTTGAGATACTTGATAAATCTCTATTTACTCCACAAGTACCCAACTCTCACTCAAGTTCCTTGAAGAGTCAACAGGTAATAGATTGAAACATTGAGATCGAGAAGAACATTCACATTCAAAGTGAAATGTTCAACGACAAAAATTAAGACATCCGGATTCAGACTGAAATGTCAAAATTTTGGGATTTGAAATATCTAGATCCAAACTAAGGTATAACAAGAAAGATCGAAAAACATTCACATCCAAAGTGAAATGTTCAACGAAAAGAAATTAAGACATCCAGATCTAGACTGAGATGTCAAAGGAACCTACCCGAAATATCTTACCGTCAAGGACGGTAAAATAACTCAAGATAGATTGGTGTTACAAGCCCAGGACCCGTATCATTCTACGGTCGCCCAAAATTGTAACATGGATTTGTAAAGAAACTGTTTTCCTAGGACTCATACCATTCTACGGTCGCCCAGTATGACAGTGTTTGATTGTGTTTAGGATCCATACCATTCTACGGTCGCCTGAATAGGGAAATAAATGCTGTCTAGGACCCGTATCATTCTACGGTCGCCTCGACGGGGAAATAAGTGTTGTCTAGGACCCGTACCATTCTATGGTCGCCTATTAAAGCAATAAATGTTGTTTAGGACTCGTACCACTCTACGATCGCCTAAACGGAAGTTTTGCTTGGCTAGGACCCGAACCATTCTTCGGTCACCTAGTATTACAATCTAGAGAAAAATCTTTGGGGACAACTCAATCGAGTGTCAATGTATTCAAAAAGGGAATACCTGTGCAACGACAAGTATTCAAGGTATGGATAGAGATATACTTTACCTGATAACATCTCTGATCCTCAGAGATATGTCTCCTGCAAAACATGGTCGTAGGAGAGGTAACATGCATTTGTAATCACAAACATGCATTAATTCAAGAGAGGTTCATGTGTGATGACTTTCATGCATCACCTAATTTCCATTGGGAAAGACTTCAAAAGAATATTCCAATCTAAACACATGAGTGTCATGGATATGTCAAATGAGAGATCTTTCAGTCTAAAAGGACTTTTCACTCATTCTCATTAAAATGGCTATTTCATCATGTCCTTTGATGTAGGATATTGACAGTCACTCTATCTCACCATCATCATGTCAAACAAGGGTCTGAGCAATCTCGCAAGTAGTACGACCTTACCAATCTGAGAGGTCTTTAACAGGGACCATAATATAGGCTTGGTCGACAGCTTAACAAATGAGACTCCTTGAGTCGAGGTTATTGACAAATGAGTGATATTCCGCAATCATCTCAGGGTTTACAAGTCAGGAAACATGCGAAACGAGGCAGAAATCATCTTACTCGCACTTCTTTGAGCGATGCTTTCAAACATATGAACTTTTACGTTAATTCAAGTGCCCTAATCTGAAGAGACTTTGCAAGGGACGTAACGTAGGCTTGGTTCATGGGTTAAGAAGTGAAAGGATCATTAGGCTCAAAAAGTGTTTAGGGGGTCAAAGTTGGTGATCATCTTGACATCTCCACCAACTTTCTCCTTCATCATTGAAGATTTTCTTCATATCACAACTCCATTGATTGCAACATCTCAGCATTTGAGTTTTTTTTTTAGTAACGCCTTGTGGGGGATACAATTCAAATGTTTGATTTTTTTTCTTTTCTGGATATTAGCCTTGCTTTTACCAGGCACACCGCTTTTCATGCCCAATTTTTACTTACTTTCTTTGGACTTGCACAGCCTCCATCTTTTATCAGCATTGTAAACCATGCTACTTGAGAGGTTTGTTTTTTTTTTCTTGCCTTGCCCCAGTGTAGGGGATGATCACCAACTGGATTTAATGAGAAATGAATTCATAGGCTCAAGTGGGCTATGCAATGGATAAAGTGTATAGGATAGAGAAAAAACCACTCTCCGTTGTCCTAAGGCACTTAAATTAACACATAAGTTACACTGTGAAAGCAATACTCGAAGATTGATGCAAGTGTGAGTAAGAAAACTCCTATCATTCATTTCAAATTTGTCCTAATGTGGGATGATCCTTGACAGGGATAATTTAAAGAAGTTCTTCATGTGTGTGGGCTCAAAGGGCTAAACAATGGGTATACATGTAGTGTTACGGGTAGAGAAAGAAACTGCCTTTCATCACTTCGGTTGACGTACCCTTTGCGAGATCACCCTTTCCCTTGTGGACACGGAATTTTTCCACACAACTCACCAGGGGTTAGTGTATGCAACGGTGTATGGAATAAGGTTCGCCTTTCATCATTCCAAAGTATCCCATTTGACACATTCCATTTATCTCACACAAATTCATCAAGGAAAATATGCAAGATTTGTAACAAATATGAACAATTTAACTCATTGAAGCAGTTTATTTAACAAAGAAATGTTTGCAGTTCAAAACATGACACAGCAAATTCTATCATGGGTAATATTTCTTGATAGCGTCAAAATTCACCGGAGTAGAAAACTCACAACCATCCATTTCTGCCAAGATCAAAGCATCTCCAAGAAGTACCTTCTTCACTATATATGGACCACCGTAGTTTGGAGCAAACTTGCTACCAGGATCCGGAAAAATTGGCAACAGCTTCCTTAGAACAAGGTCATTTACCTCGAAATGTCTCGGTCTCACCTTTCGGTTGAAGGATCTAGCTACCCTCTATTGATAAGTTTGGCCATGGCAAATAGCCTTTAGTCTTCTTTCATCAATCAAGTTTAACTGTTCAAGTCTTTGTTGCTTCCACTCAGCCTCAGACAACTCCATTTGGGATAAAACTCTTAGAGAAGGAATCTCTACTTCCACAGGCAGAACTGCTTCCATGCCATACACCAGAGAAAAATGGGTTGCTCCAATAGAAGTACGGATCAATGTCTAGTACGCCATTAGTGTGAAGGGTAACTTGTTATGCCAATTTCGATAATTCTTAGCCGTCTTAGCCAGAATTTTCTTAATCTTCTTATTGGCCGCTTCAACAGCTCTATTCATCTAAGGGTGGTAAGGAGATGAATTCAAATGCTTGATTTTGAACTCATCAAACAACTCATCGACAATTTTGTTGTTCAAATTTGTCCCATTGTCAGTGATGATTGCTTCAAGGACGCCATAGCAAGCAATTATATCTCGTTTGACGAACTTTGTAACATTGCGAGCAGTGACACTTGCAAAAGACATAGCTTCAATCCATTTGGAGAAATAGTCTATCGCCACCAAAATAAATCGATGCCCATTGGAAGCCTTGGGATTGATTGGGCCAATCACATCAATACCCCACATCGAGAAAGGCCATGGATCGGAAAACTGGTGCAGCTCAGTTGGAGGAACATTTATCCTATCACCATAGATCTGGCAACAATGACAACTTCAAACATGCTGAATACAGTCACCTTCTAGTGTGAGCCAGTGGTAGCCTAATCTCATAATCTTCTTAGCCAACATGTGCCCATTCATATGAGGGCCACATACTCCTTCATGCACTTATTGCATGATTTGAGTGGCTTGGGCTGCATCTACACACCGCAACAAGACTGAATCATAAGATCTTTTGTACAAACTTTTATCACTAATGAAGAATTTTGAGGCCATTTTCATGATATACTTCTTGTCAGCTGGAGTACTTCCTTTAGGGAATTCTTGTTTCTGAATGTAATTCATGATATCGTAATACCATGGCTTTCCATCTGATTCCTTAGTCATGATCATGCAATAAGCTGGCTTTGGTAGAACCTTTATTTTTAAAGGCTCCAATTCTAATCCGTCAGTGACTCGCAACATAGAAGCTAAAGTTGCGAGTGCATCTGCGAATTGGTTGTGAGACCTCGATAAATATTCAAATGAAACTTCATCGAATTCTTTGATTAAATCCTCTAAATACTCGTGATACGGGAGCAACTTGGCATCTTTAGTCTTCCATTCACCTACAGTCTGTAGTATGATTAGCGCAGAATCCCTGAACACTTTTAGCTTGGCCACACCCATCTCAATTGCGGCTTGAAGCCCAATGATGCAAACTTCATACTCAGCTACATTGTTACTGCATGGGAAGATCAACTTTGCAGCTACTGGATGATGTTGTCCATCTGGGGATATCAGAACTGCCCCAGTGCCAGAACCAAACAAATTCACAGCTCTATCAAAGAACATTGTCCATGAGTCTTCATTTACACTCAAAACACGGTCATCTAAGAAACGGTCATCTTCATTTGAGACTCCTGAATTCTCGGCCAATAGATCAACAATCACTCGACCCTTAACCGACTTTTGTGGCATAAATTGCACATCAAATTCGGAAATTAAAATTTGCCATTTAGCCAACTTACCCACCAAAGCTGGCCGATCAAGTAAGTACTTGATGGGATCATTCTCAGTCACGAGAAATATCTGGTAATGCAATGTATACTGCCGCAATCTATGCAATACCCACACCAAGGCGGCATAAGTTTTTTCCACATCAGGATATTTCAATTCAGATACCGTGAATTTTTTACTCATATAATAAATGGCTCGTTCTTTTTTATCGACAGGACTTTTCTGAGCCAACATTGCACCCAATGATTCACTATGAATGGTGAGGTAGAGAATCAAAGGATGCCCTGGCGATGGCGGGACAAGCACCGGTGGATTCATCAAGTAATGCTTTATCCTGTCGAACGCTTCTCGGCATTCATCATCCTAGTTGACTCGTGCATTCTTCTTTAGGAGCTTGAAGAATGGCTTGGCAGTTTCAGAAAGTTGGGAAATGAATCGAGCTATGTAATTTAATCTTCCCAGAAGGCTCCGGACTTCTTTTACTGTTGACGGAGGTTGCAACTCACATATAGCCTTAGCCTTGGATGGATCGATCTCAGTCCCATTACTGCTCACAATAAATCCGAGTAATTTACCGAATGTTTCTCCGAACACGCATTTAGCGGGGTTTAGACGAATCTTGAATTCACGGAGTCGATCAAACAACTTCTTCAAGGTCTCGACGTGCCTTTTTCCAGGTCGAGTATTTGCAATCATATCATCAACATAAACTTCAATCTCTTGATGCAACATATCATGGAATAATGCTACCATGGCTCGCTGGTGAGTTGCTCCCACGTTCTTGAGTCCAAACGGCATAACCTTATAATGAAAGGTCCCCCATGAGGTGATAAATGCAGTTTTCTCCTTGTCTTCCTCATTCATCCTTATCTGATTGTACCCAGAAAAACCATCCATAAATTAGAATAGTTCAAATCCGGCAGTACTATTGACAATGACATCTATGTGAGATAACGGGAAATCATCCTTCGGGCTAGCCTTGTTCAAATCCCGATAGTTGATACAAACCCGAACTCTACCGTCCTTCTTCATCAACGGCACGATGTTAGCCACCCATTCAGGATATTGCGAGACTTCAATGAATCCCACTTTCAGAAGCTTCATCACTTCTTCCTCTATGTTCTTTGAGAGCTCGGGTTTAATTCCCCGCAACCTCTGCTTCTTAGGTGGCATGTCCGGGTTAGTAGGCAAACAGTGCTCCACGATTGACAGGTTTAAACAAGGCATGTCAGCATAGGTCCATGCAAAGATGTCTAGATATTCATTCAGTAGGTGAATTAGGCGCTCGGCCTCATCTTTGGGGAGACTTGCCCCAATTTTCACCTCCTTGGCTTCTTCAGTGTCACCTAAATTAATAGTGACGGTCTGCTCGAACGTAAGAGCCTTAGCATTTTCATGTCGTTCCCAGCTATGTTGCATCTCAATGGAATCCTTGATCGAATCTTTGGGATCATCATTATCAGCACTTGCTACATTGGATTGGACCATCTCCACACCTTTGCATGCTATACGATCATCCTTGAAACAGAATGTAGATAGATCAAAAAGACAAACGGGGTAAATCATATTTTATTTTATTTTTAAAGATTTTTTTGAATTTTTTTTTTTTAAAAACAATTGGAAAAACATTTTTTTTGAAATATTTTGACACAAGAAAGCAATGATGAAACCCATGCCTCAGAATTATTCTTGGAGTTTTCATTTGTTATATCGGTTGGATATCATCACTGGGCTAGTTTGGTGTGCCTCATCATGCTCTCAAAATAAAGGTTGTAATTTTATTGAAATTCATCAATCAATTACAATTTATTGAATGGAAAATGCAATTCAAGTCCTAAGAAGAAAGCGAAAAGAAGAAACATAAAACAATCCCTAGAAAGCAATAAAAATTCCCACGCAGGGGAATGTGTGAAAGTGATAAATGGGTTACTCTTGTGGGCCAGGGCCCATTTCTTCTAGAAATTCTCCATCAATGGCTCCTATGACGAGGTCATTGAGTAGAATTGTGATTCCTTCCAAGGTGTCATCAGAATCCTCGGTCTTTGGAGGCGTCAGATCATCCATGCCATCCCATCCAGTTGGAATTATTGTGCGGGGGTCAATATAAGAGCTAGGAGGAGCTGAATACTTCACCATATTGTCGAATTTTCCACTTGGCTTCCCCAGAGTATCCATAACCTCTGCTTCATCTCTCATCATAATTGGAGGACTAGGGAACGTTTTGTGAATGTTTGGAGGTGGTAAATTTTGCCTCCCTCGCGCTTGTTCAGGTGGCGAGTTATGCCTTCTCCATCTAGAACTTCCTCCACCTCTTCCATGGTACCCTAATCCAACAGATCAAGACCTCGGAGCTTCAATGGGGTTTTGAATACCCTGACCTCTTCTTCCAAGACCATGGCCAAGAACAAAGCCATTCCCGACCATCACCCTTCCTACCATAAAGGCAGCATTTGAAACTTCAGGAGTGGGCGGCGAATAATCTCAAGAGGCTTGTATAGTGTACACCAATTCAAATAAGTAGTAACTTGATTCGAATTCAACATCTGGCTCCACATAGGGGATGCCCGTCTCATGGTAGATTCGATGATCCTCCTCTCCATAGATAGTGACCAGCTTTCCTTTGATAACGAACTTCACAGATTGATGCAGACTTGAAAGTACCGCTCCAGCAGTGTGAATCCAGGGACGACCTAGCAGAAAATTAAATGCGGTAGGGATATCCATTACTTGAAATGGGACATTGAAAACAACCGGTCCTATTTGCACATCGAGATGAATCCCTCCGAGCACCTCCTTCTTTGTGCCATCGAAAGTTCGCACAAAAGTCTTTGCAGCATGTATCTTGGATGGGTCTACCTTAAGGCGGTGAAGAGTGGCCAACAGACATATATTTAGGGCAGACCCATTATCAATGAGCACTCGGGACAAATGAGAAACCTTGTGCTTGACCGATATGTAGAGTGCTTTATTATGCCCTCTACCCTCAAGGGGGAATTCCTCACCAGAAAAAGCAATCATGTCCTTGAGAAGGACCGATCCCACAAAATTCTCTAGCTTATCTGCCTCAACCATTTTGGATACATGAATTTCACTCAGCACCTTCATCAGCGACTTTTGATCCACAAAGGATGTTTGAAGGAGCTCGAGCAAAGAGATCTGAGCGGGCATCTTTCGCAATTGCTCGACCACATTATACTCACTTGCTTTAATCACAGCCAGAAATTCCTTAGCTTCTTCATCAGTAACAGGCTTTGCGGGTTGAGCATCGGCTTGAGCGTAAGTTCAACCAGACCTCGTAACGAGGTCAACATCTAGGTCATAGGACCAAGGCACCGCTTTGTTGTCGTCATACTCATATGGTTGTGGTATCTCGATCAAAATCTCCTCATCATATGCATCTTCTAGCGGGGGCATATTTGCGAGTGACGGATCTACTTCTTCCTTGCCATCATCGAAAGCAGCCTGCTCCTCCTCCTAGTCAATAATGATGTGGAAAATAGCAGAAACTATGCAGTTACAGTCAGCGTACATCATGGCACTGTTATCTACCATTTTGGCAACCCTTTCTCTCATTAGTGATAATGGAATGTCCTCATGACGTGGATAGTATCAAGCTCTCACTAGCCCATTATAAGAATCCGCCACATGCACCTTCGGGTTCTTGATTCGATCGTCAACATGTTCGAAGATAGCATTCACCCTATCCTCATGCTCGGGTAGAGGATTCTTTTTGACATTCAGTTGGGCAGTGTTAAAGGCAAACACCTTAGTGTCCAGTAAGTTTTGGACCTTATGCTTCAAAGTCATGCACTCATCAGTCGAATGTCCTACTTCCCCCATATGATACTCACATTTTTTAGAGGGGTCGTAGTTAGAATTTTTTTTTGCATTGGGTCGGTTTGGCTTGTAAGACAGCAATTCCTTCTTTTGAAGGACCTTTAAGACCTGGGACAAAGAACTAGGAAGAGGAGTGAACTGCCTCTTAAAAAACTGTCGAGGTGCGGTCGGTTGGCCTTCGCCTTGTTAATTCTTAGGGACATGAATGATCGGAGGCTTGTCAGACTATGTATATGCAGCATTAACTTATGTGCTAGGTTCTTTGTCTTTCTTCATGGTGAACCTTTTGCCTTGATGGATCGGTTCAATGAACCATCCATCTCTTAGCCCAACTTCGATTTGTTCACCTACCGGGATAAGTTGGTTGAAGTTCTCAACGTAGGTGCTAGCCATCCGGTTGTGAAACTCAAAAGGGAGAGTCTTGACGAACAACTTCATCAACTCATTGTCAGCAGGCTCCGGAGTAACTTGAGTGGCTAGATTTCGCCACCTCACAGAATACTCCTTGAACAACTCACTCTTCTTCTTCTCCATCCGCTCAAGATCCTCTCGGGAAGGTGCAATAACCATGTTGAACTTATATTGCTTGAGGAATGCGTCAGTCACCTCATTCCAGGTGTCAAGGAGGTTTACATTCTTCATTATGTACCAGCTCAGTGTAGGCCTAGTCAAACTCGCATGGAATGATTGAATCATGAGGGGCTCATTCTTGACATATTGGGTCATGCGTACGTGGTACATCTGCAAATGAGCTTTTAGGCAGGAAGTACCATCGTATTTCTCGAACTTCGGCATTTTGAACTTTTTTGGCATCTTGACATTTTCACACACGAACAAGTCGAACGGCAGTGAACTCTGCGACTCTTGCAATTGCTTCACTTTCTCCTCGAGTTTCGTAACGCGCTCATCTTGCTCTGTCTTAGGGATGTTGTCAGGCTTAGCCTTTTTGGCTGTGATCAACGGTGGGTCATCTTCCAGCCCAGGCATGTCATTATCAATCATTTGGGCCTTGTTTGTCGGCTTTGAAACTACTATCTCGGGGAGAGCAAGTGCAGGAGTCGGATTCGCTCGGAGGGATTGGAATTGATCCGTCATAAACTGTATAGAAGCAAGCACTTGTTGGAGTTGAGTCTCCACAACAGACATACGATCACGCATTTCAGTTTGGTCACCTATTCTAGCTCTCAATCGCGTGATTATGGGCGAACGTGAGGGATCCGTTATCACTTAATTAAATGAATAAAAATATGTAAGTACGAGGTGTAAATAGAGAGCCACTCCATGACAACAATCTATTTTTTTTAGTCACGAAAAGTCCACTCATGAAGAGAATTCCCTAAAAATGGACTAGGAAAATAAGGACATGGGATGCCCTAGGAGAGACGAAATTTCTCCAAACATGGACTAGGAAAAATCAAAATTTGAAACCTCCTAACATGAATTGAAAACGAATTTCCAATTTTTATTTTCCAAATGATTCATTGCATGACAATTTCCTCATTTCATTTCTAATTGACAAATTAATTAGATCAAATGCCTCACCTAGATTGTCATGGACGGACCAAAAATCTGACAAAGTAAGTAAATTGCATAGTATAGGGATAGAATACTTACTTCACCAAGGAAAATCAATGGCAATCACATAGACATGCACATGAGATGTGAGGCTCGATTTCTACTCTAGACAGGCTTAGCAATGTGAAGCCACAAGGATAATCGGACTAGCCACGAGCTTGTGGACTATGTCGGGTCCTCATGACTTCGGCTTGGTCAAAGAGCCGACCCGGGTCGCGGGCATGCAGACCGAGGTGGGTACTCTTGACACCATGAAAGAAACTTCGGGATTGAGATAGGCGACTCGTACCGCGAGCATGCGGTCGGAGTGGTATCCATCTCAATACCATCCTAAATGATCCTATGCGGCCCAAGTCCGGCGGCAGGTTATGTGTGCAAAAGTGTAGTGTAAATGCAAAGCATACACAACAGTTTATAGCAAGCAACACTTCATATGTGCAAGTAAACCATTCATTCCTACACCTCCCTAAAAAACAAGGGTTAGCAAACACTTCCTTTTATACCTCCAAATCTGCAAAAATATTTACCACCTTAAATGTTAGGGACGTACCTAGAATCCTCGCTGCCAAACAACAAAATTTTCAAAAGAAAGAGAAAATTAGCCTAAGTCCACTAAGAGTTTCAACTATAGTCCCCAGCAGAGTCGCCAAGCTGTCGCAACCAAATTTTCGGGTGCACCATCTAAAATTAAGCTAATGGATTGCTAAGCCTAGACATAGCTCGGGCTCTCCCAAGCCCATACCAACTCACGATTTAAATTCAAATATCTAGCATGCAAAAGGGAATCGCCACTAATCAATTTGTGGTAGGTCAATTAGACACCTAAGTAAAATAATTAGAGAATCATTTTACTCCTACGAACCAGAGACTTTGAGTACGAGGACTTGGTTACACTAGACTATCCTAGTGCCCTTTTGGTACATTTCTCTTTTTATTTTGAAAAAATTGTTTTGAAGGCAGCTTAAATTAATTTAAATTCACTTTTCTAACATGTGAAGTGATCATACGAATGCGCAAACCACCAATTTAACACTCAAGAAAGCAAATAAAATAATGCAGGACTTACCTCAAAGCAACGAAAGCATCTGCGTTGTTAGATCAGAATTCACATCAACAATCTTAGATATGATTTCTAATTAACAAGCAATCACTCAATTTTTGCCTTCACTTTTTAATGAGAATATAGTCCATATGCAATGCAATGCTTCTAATCTAATATGAAATAATATGGCATGGCAAAATGTCTTAAACTATATGAATGAGTAAAAGTTTTTGATTTTTTTAATAAACATGCAAATTAAAAATGCAATATAAATGAACTAAAATGACCTAATTCTAATGACGGGCAATTTCTAATTAAATGAACCTAATAACAATCACTAAATGACGTGCATTTCATGACCTAATTTTATATGACGTGCAAATGATTTTTTTTATTTTTTAATTAACGAAAATTCATAATTAAAATCATTAAAGAAAATATAAATCTAGTTAAAATGAAAACTAAAGTAAAACGCTATCTAAACTAAATGCCTTCTAAACATGCATTAAAAAAAAAAAAAAAAAAACCTATCATGCAATCCATCTAAAAATCTATCTAGATTTAAAATTAAACATAATTTTATCTAATATGCAATGACATGCAAAGAATGCCCTAATTCTAATTTTTTTTTTCTTTTTTTATATGAAATTTGAAATTAAAATTAAACATGCAATTCAAATAATAATAAAAAAACTAACATCCTAAATGAATGCACTTTTTATTTTTTTCTTTTTCATGATTCAAAATAAAATCCATAATCTAATCATGCAAGATAAAAAAAAAAAAAAAAAACCTAATCCTAGTTCAATTTTTTTGATTTTTTCCTTTTATGAAAATAAAACCGACTCAAACACCATGACATCAAATCAAAGATAGGATTGATATTCGAAAATTAGCGAACCATATCTCGCGCATGAGATCGGGTTGTCCAATTTAAAATTAAATCACGAATCGAATCTCGAGCATGAGATCGGATTGTCGATTTTTGCAAGGAATTGCAAGTCGGATTTTGGGCGCGAAAATCGAACCGACAAATTCCTAATTTGAGGGACTATTTCATGTTGGAATATCAATCATCCTTATGCTAAGGAATAATTATACTAAAAAGAACAAATAAAATAAATAAAATAAAAATAAAAAGAGAGAAAAACTACCTAATCTCTCTTTTTTTACTTTTTTTTTTTTTTTTTTTAATTTTCTTTTCAAGCAAATCTTGGCATTTTGTTAGGTTCGGAGCTCCGGCGAAGGTGGACCGGCAAGGGACTCCGGCGAGGGCACAGTAGGTGCGCGACGAGGAGGCTCGGATCTCCGACAACAACGAACAGCTGTAGGCGGTCACTCGGGCGCGGGAGCGGCAGCTCGGGATCTGCCGGCGTTGGGGTAGATCTCCTAGTCGTAGCGGCTTGGATCGGCGGTGTGGCTCGGGACCTGAGGCATCAGGCAGACCGGCGGTGTGGCGAATCAATGTTGGTCCTCGGCGGCAGTGGTGCGCGGTAGCTCGACGGTTGTGGGGTGGCGGTGTCCGGCAAGGGGTGGGGCAGAGTGTGCGGGGGCTACTGTGGAAGAAGATGAACAAGTAACTGTTCTTCTTTTTTTACTTTTCACCTTTTGTTGTACATCTCCACCTTCTGCCCACCTTTTTTTACTTTTCTTCAAAATTTTCCTTCTTGTGTTTCCTCTCTCTTGAAATCCCACGGACAACCAACCTCTCTTTCTCACTTCTCTCTTTTACTTTTCTTCCAAAACCAAGTGAAAAGAAAAAGCCCCCACAAAAACCTACGCATACCCCCTTTTTATAGGTGAAGGACTAGGATTTTAATTTCTTATTCGAATCCAAATCCGCAATTTTTCACAAAATTTTCACCTATTGATAACGATTCAAGATTTTAATAAGATCATTCTTTAATTCTAAATCTTGCACAGATTAATCGCAATATTCCGTCATATCTACTCAAAATTCATCATATCTCGGAAAATTTTGAATTTCTAATTTCTCACAAGATAATTTTTAATCATTTAAAAATAGGCTTGGCCAACTAATTTGAACCCATCCGCCACCGATTCAATAAAAAGCAAAAAAATGCAAATAAAAAATAAATGCAACCTAAATCTATACGCTATGCAATTAATAAAATTAACCCCCTAATTTTCTATGCAATAAAATAAATAAACTAAATTGCCAAAATTTAGGTGTCAATAGTGAGACGACGTCTTAGCAAGTTCACCCCCTAAGACCCAACTAGGAAGAAAATACACCCCAAGTGCTGCCTAAGCACAAGCACGGGTCAAAGGACTTACCTTTGCCTCAGTTCCTTCCTGCAATTCAGTATAATTGATATATCATAGAAGTGCAATCATCACTCAACAATTGGAACGCATTGTACTATATCTCAATCGATCACTCATTCCAACTATTAATCACGGCCCCATAGGCACGGCCTACTAAATG
Source organism: Eucalyptus sp. ANBG9806169 (assembly GCA_014182395.1). Lineage (NCBI taxonomy): Eukaryota > Viridiplantae > Streptophyta > Magnoliopsida > Myrtales > Myrtaceae > Eucalyptus > Eucalyptus sp. ANBG9806169. The sequence continues at coordinate 2,602,790 of CM024576.1, read as the reverse complement.
TTTAGCGGTAAATCACGGCCCGATGGGCACAACCTATTCGAAGTTCGGCGGTAATTCACGGCCCAATGGGCACAACCATACTTCGGCGGTTAATCACGGCCCAATGGGCACAGCCATACTTCGGCGGGTAATCATGGCCCAATGGGCACAACCTACTAGAAGTTCGGCGGTTTTTTCAACCCATCCCATATCATCACGCACAACATATGTTACCTCATCTTTCAATAGTCATCTTACTACAACTATAAACCATCACACAAGTATTCACCCACGGCCAAGGACATTGTGCTTCCCACTTGAATTCCTCAATTAAAATAATGTCCTGGCCTATTTTTTTCGTGTTAAAAATGTTCGGTAAAAATAATCATGTGTGGGTACACGGTCGGTCTGAGCCAAAAATATAATATCTTTAATTTATAAAATCCCACTATTTTCAATAGTCCACAAACACATTTTTGGCGCTATAAACCGACGCCCAATAATTTTCTAATTAAATACTAAAATTAATAAGTTTTGGGATAAATACCTAAAATCGCAAATTACACTCAATGTGCACAAAATATCACTCAATTAATTAAAAAAAAATCACACCATTGCAATTAGCATAAAATTCCAGTTACCGACTATCTCGGTTTAATTTTCGAAAAAATAATAATTAATTAAATAATTACGGAAATTAATTATTAAATACCAATAATGCACACTTAGGCCGTAAAAGCCTAATTAAAAGCCAAGACGAGCTCGAAAAATTTACGAACCACCCTAGATAAATACTAGAGCTTGTCTAGGCTCTAATTACACTACTCTAACCACTTAACATGCAATATTGAACGATTAAATTGCTAATCTATTCTAACTATCCACATAATCCATACTTAACTTAAACTAATCAACCCTTAAGCATAATTAACTTTCATAAGTAGGAATCAGTGAGTAAACTCACTTGATTAACAAACCGCTTGGACCACAACGACGGGGACGCGAAAACGAACCTCAAACTTTGAAGTGGGTGCGCCTTTCGAGGTCCGAAAAGGCACCAAAGCGGGCCAAATAGTGCTGGTGAGACCCATTGTTGTATGGTTCTGCTCTTGGCCGAGAGAGCTCCTCCGATGATTGATTGAGCTGGCAATGGGCAAGGAAGGGATGGATCGGTTGCGGTGGGGCTTGGCGGAGCTCGACGGGCGTCTAGGTAGCTTTGGCGACGGTGAGGCAAGGTTGAACGGCTCTGGGCACATCCTGGGGTCACGACATAGGTGGAATGACGGCCAGGGGAACGCGGACAAGCAGCTGGGCGTGCAAGGCTCCCGGCAAGGCTCGACGGCAACGCGGCGACTCTAGGCGGTCGGATGGGACTGCTCGATGGTTTTTGGAAATTTTGAAGTTCTTCTACCTTGCTGGAGATGGGGGCTGACGGAAATGGAGGGAGAAGAAGGGAGAGGGGACCGGTTGGCTAAAGAGGGGACCACCTTGGTCTCTTCTATCCACTTTGGTCCTCTTGCCTTGGTCCCACCACCAAGCTGGCTTCCTGAGCACATTTTCTAGCCTCAAACTTCCTCTAGAAGCTTTGGAGATGGTCTAAAAGTCATGGACCATGGGGGGCTACGAATTTTGGCTTGATTTCCCTCAATTTGAATTCAATTCCTTCTTGAATCAACTCAAATTGACTCCCATAAATTCCATTATCGAACTCTCGATAAATTGGTATTTTTCCTTACCATTAGAACCCACTTGCATCCCAATTTCGCAATAAAAAACAGTCATATGAATTTTCCGGTCGAAAACAACCCTATATTGACTTTTTTCAACGAAACCTTGGTTTGCCGAAAAATCTTCGGAGGATGAGTCGACGTTCCTAAAATGACTTGTGACATGACAGAACTTTTAATTTCTGAAATTGGATTCAAATTCGTGGTTAATTTCAATCCGGCGTGATTTTGGCGTGACCTAGGCTACCGGGTAGCTTTCAGAAATTTTTAGTGCAAAAGACCCGTGGTCGATTTTCTTCGAGCCACGATGAACCTCTTCAACACATTGGCGACTCTCGATGGTCGTGAAAATCTCAAGGTTTCAAATACGGACACATGGTACCAAAACGACAGAAAAATCAGTTTAGTGTCGGTCGACGAGAATTTTGTAATTTAGTGGAATCACCCACGTTTAGCCACATATCTCAGCCAAACCGACCTATCTTTGATCTCTGATCGATTTTTAACTGTGTTGTAATGATCTCTACAGATGAGCATGGTCGAGTAGTTGTTTCCTGGTCGAATTCTCAAGTCTATCGCCTTAAAATTCCTTAACGGCTTTCCCAGCTAGTCTAGTTATCCCAAGAGTGATCAGTTCTGAGAATAGCACTATAGACGCGTCGATGAAAGGCACGATTTATTCAATGGAAAACAGTATTGAAAATTCAAGATGTCACAAAGGTTATTAATGTGTGTAATGGTTAAGTAGTACTAGGTGATATATACACAAGTCACTATGCAGATGGTGTCCTGTTAGGTAATTCTAAAATGAGAAGTACTCTTCCACTATCAGGAGTACTCTACTGATATGGAAGGATTTAGGTGTACAATTAATTCATGTAACATTTAATAAGCAAAAGTAATAAATAAATTGTTAGAGATAAGGCAAACTTTAATGCATTAAGCAAAGGATAACTTCACTATGATTGAATTCCCATTATCTTCAAAATGTTAATCCAAAACTGCATGTCCTAAGCAATTTTTTTAAATGTAATGATGACTATTATTTTTGGGTTTTTCTTGTTTAATAAAAGATTACACTATGTGCAATGCATGATATGCACATAAATTCTAAATTATTTCTACGTGAATTCTAGTTTAAAAAAATGACATGTGACATGAAATTATTTAAATGAAAATCTACGTGACCTAATTCTAATGGCAAGCAAGACAAATATGGACTACGCTACCATGACATGCAATTTATGAACCTAGGCACATAATCACTAAATGACATGAATTAAGTGACGTGGATATTATTACATGGAAATTATGGCATGGAATGTTATGATGACATGGAAATATGACGTGGAAAGATGACATAGAATTTATGAAACTAATTCTATATCGAATATGCGTGTTCTATTTTTTTTTATTTTTTTTTTTTGTGACCTTTCTACTAAAGATAAAAAAGGAAATTACTTAAAGTGTGTGATTACCTAATTTAAACTAGGAAATAATTTATATCAGATCATATTTTAAATAGATAATTTCCTAAATAACCAGATGATTCATAAATATACAATTCTAAACTAGGATGCTAATAAGAATACAATTTATCCTCCTTGAAAAAAACATCTCAAAGAAATTTCGATGATCCCAAAAGTATCCTTAATATAATATTATTTTTTTGGTCGAAAAACAGCGGTATTATATATTAACTTCTAGAAGAACAACCGCTGTACAAAGCTTCAGAATACAAAAGATCCAAGAGGTGGGTAGGAGGAGAGATAGCCCAATTTGGGGGGAGTAGAGAAAGCCTATGGGACTTAGCAACCCAATTGGCAATGAAATTGGCAGCCCGTCTACAGTGTTGGATGCGAAGAAAGGGAAAACAGGGCAAGATCGCCAAAGCTTCTGCGAACAGCGCTCGCTATTGCCAGGGGATCAAAGTAGGGTTTCGCATAGCATCCACCATCACCAAACAATCGAACTCCAACAGCAAACGATCGCGATCCATCCCTTTATGCAGCAGAAACTTTAGGGTAAGAATCAAAGCTTGTGTCTCTGTTTCTAGTGCTGAAGATGCGTTAATGGTGTTGGTGAAACCATCGAGCAGGTGGCCAACAGAGTCGTGACACACACAGGCTACAGCTCCTTCGTTTTGCAAGATCGGGTACGTACCATCTATATTGATTTTAATAACTCTCGGTTCCGATGGGTGCCACAGCTAATCAAGATCTGGTTGTTGCAGCCTCGATTTCGTGGGCGCCCTATTGCAAAGGCGGGCTGATCTAGCATTTGCAAGAGCCGATTGCACCACCTGTTCAATATTGGGACTTTGTTGGCGAAAAACGAAATCGTTTCTTCTCTTCCAGAGTTGCCACATAATAGAAGCCGCTGTCTCCAACACAAGTAAGTCGTTTATGTTCTCTATGAAATCTGCAAGGCATTTGTTGATTCTGGTAGCACCAGAAAGGCTGGATGCTAGATTAACTTGTGGATGAGATCAGATAGCTTGTGTCCTAGGACATGAGAGGAATATGTGTTCATTTGTTTCCAGTAACTGATCTGTGCACATCGAGCAAATGGGGTCAGGGATAACATGTCGGTGAAATAGGTTCTCTTTTGTAGGCAAGGCGTTTTGGCAAAGTGACCACATGAATATGCGTAGCTTGGGGGGACCCTGCAAATGCCAAATAGAATGCCATAGCTTTTTGGGTGGTTGGTAAGATGACGAAGCAGTATTAGATATATCTCTGTGATTATGAGCTTTGATAGAATTATAAGCACTCTTAGCCGTGTACTGTCCATTTAGTGGACCTTTCCAAATAAGCTTATCAGTAGTGTGAGGAGGCCGAATCTATAAAGAAAGTATTTCACTTACAGTCCAATCATTGAAGCTTTGTCGAAGGAGGGGTTCGTTCCATGCATTCTGATTTGGAAATATAAAGTCAGCCACCCTCGTTGCTTCTCCTCTAGGGGTTGGCCCGCTTATAATACCACTAGAAAACCACTTATCCTCTCTGATGTTGATCTGTTGGCCATTTCCTACCGACCATTGGAGATTGTGTGATATAGAATCCCGACCTAGCAATAAACTTTGCCACCCCCATGAGGGTCTAGACCATTTTTTCAGCCTTCAAGAAATCGGTAGAATGGAAATATAAGCCTTTAAAAAGTCTGCCCCATAAAGTAAGGGGTGCTTGAGTTAAACGCCAAGCTTGTTTTCCCAGTAGGGCTTTGTTGAACAAATTAAGATCCCAGAAACCCATTCCACCATGGTCCTTTCTATCCTTAAGAGTATCCCATTTCTTCCAGTGAATTCCAGATTTACTACAATTCTGCTGCCACTAGAACCTGGCAATTTTCTATTCAATAGACTTACATAGAGACAGAGGAATTTTAAATATGGACATGGCATATTGCGGGATTGCTTGGACGACTATTTTAAGTAGAATTTCCTTACCGCCCTTTGAGATTAGATGTTCCTTCCAACCCTCCAACTTAGAATTCACTCTTCCCAGGATCCATGCAAACATCTCTCGTTTAGATTTCCCCCAGTCCGACGGAAGACCAAGATATTTACCAGTTTTGGCCAACACTGGGACACGTAGTTCGCTAGCCAGATTCACCTGAAGGCTGTGGGGACAAGCTTTGCTAAAGAAGATCCCCGATTTGTTGCGGTTCACTTCTTGTCCTATAGCTTGACAATATTGGTGTAGAATATTGGCTAAATTCTAGCATTCCAGTAGTTTACCATCTAAGAAAAAGATAGCATCATTAGCGAAAAAGAGATGGGAAAGAGTAGGACACCACCTGTTTAAAGTTATGCCTCTAAGATTGCCCATGTCTACTACTTTAATAATAAGCGTAGATAGGACGTTTGCCACTAGGATAAAGAGGTATGGCGAGAGGGGATCGCCCTGTCTCAAGCCCCTAGTTGGATGAAAGTAGGGTAGAGGTTCACCATTAAACTTCACGCTAAGTGAAACTATTGTTATACACTGCATCACCCAGCATACCCATTTTGCATGAAAGCCAAGCTGAGTGAGGTAGTCCTTTAGGAAATCTCATTCGACCCTATCATATGCCTTGAGCATGTCCAGTTTTAGGATAGCCTGGAAATTCTTCTTCCTCTTTCGAATCTTAAGCTGGTGTAGAACCTCTTGGACAACAAGAATATTATGCTGGATTTGATGTCCACTAAAAAAAGCACATTGTTCTTTTTCAATCAGAGTTGGTAGACAAGGCTTTAATTTGTTCGCCAGTACCTTTGAAATGATTTTGCATATGAAATTACAAAGGCTAATAGGTTTGTATTGGTCTAACCTTTCTGGATGAGGATTTTTGGGGATCAAAGATATTAATGTTCTATTGAATTCTGGTCTCATCACTCCGGACTGGAAGAAGTCTTTGATAGAAAGGAAGATATCGTCCTTTAAAATATCCCAGTGGGATTGGTAAAATTGTCCATTTAAGCCATCGGGTCCCAGAGCTTTGGATGCTCCCAAATTTTTTTTTTTGGTTAGTCCTACTCTATTCCTATTCTATACTCACTCTCAGACTTTTGCACTGCCTCTTGCAGGGCGTGGGAGTCGAAACCCACTCTTGAAACTTATGCGTCCCCACCCCATCCCCCCCTGAGAAGGTGGGGATTTGAACCCCTCACCCCCCCTTCCATACTGGAAGGGTGGCCACCAGGGTGAATCCTAGTGGTTGGATGCTCCCAATTGAAAAGCAGCCATTTGCACTTCCTCTTGAGTAATCTCCTTTATTAAATCTTCATTCATCTCCTCCGTGACCTTAGGTGGACATTATGCAAAAACAGGCCAATAGTCGCGCCTTCCCACAGACCGATACAAATTCTGAAAAAAAAAAAACCTGATGTGATATCCTTCAAAAGACTAGATTCACGTACCCACTGATGATGCTTATTTTGTAACATGCTAATGCGATTTTGCTACCTTTGTTGTACAGCAGTGGCATGGAAAAATTTGGTATTTTTGTCTCCCCATCTTAGCCAATTAAGCCTTGAGCGCATTGCCCAATATTGTTCCTCCTGTTGCCATAATATCTGTATGTGCTCTTTTATCTGAGAGACTTCAGCTTGGTTATACTTACCATTTGGTTGATTGATAAGGTGTTGGAGTTGGTTTTTGAGGAGATTGATGTGGTGATGACCATGGGAAAACTTGGATCGACTTCAGCTAGAAAGAGCCACCGAAACAGCCCTTAACATCTGAGGTAGGTTCTTGCCTCTTGTCTAGGAAGCCTGCCATGATGTAGCGACGGTAGTGTGACACCCTGGGTCTTGTAACCAAAAAGATTCAAAATTGAAAATCTTCCTTCGCATGATAGGTTCGGTTGCAGTTGTTAAAAAGATTGGGCTGTGATCTGATCCAAGGGCAGGCAAGGCAAAAGCTTTAGCTGCAGGAAAGGTAAGTCGCCAATCCATTGTACAAAGTACCCTGTCCAATCTTAATTTGACACATTCATCTCCGTCCCTATTGTTAGTCCATGTAAAAGCACAGCCTTTGTTGGCTACATCCATCAAAGAACAATCGTTTATCATATCACAAAAGGTGTGCATGCGATGTTGGTCTACTGGTCTTTTGCCTATTTTTCTCCCAATGATAAATTATCTCATTAAAATCACGGACACACACCCAAGGTAACATATTAGAACGACTGATTTGTCTCAAGTCGTCCCATAACATCTATCGAAGATGGAACATAGCCGGTGCATATAAATAGGTAAGGTGCATGATAGCTCCACTATTATTATCCGTACATAGCATATGCATAAAAGAGAAAGTCTGCCATTCTACTGTCAAAGATACCCCCTCATTCCAAAATACCGCCAAACCACCAACCAAACTGATGGGATTTGCAATAACACTTTTAGAAAACCTCAGCCTTTTTTGGATCCTTTTAAGTAGCACTTCCTGGTTCTTTGCTTCCATCAAAAAAAGAGCATCGGGCTTTTCTTAGGTCACCATTGCCCTTAGTGCACGGACTGTCAGGGGATTGCCCAACCCCTGACAGTTCCAACTAATGAGTTTCATTTGTTACTTGGTGGCTATTAAGGGCTAGCACCAATGCCCAGCGATCAGATTCTTCCGCTGCAAAGATTGGAGTATCCTGTAGTTGGGTTTCATCAATTCCCTCAGGTATCTGTAAGCACCTGTCAGAAGTTCCATACCGCTTTGCTTTCTTCATGGGTCCAGCTTTAGGATGCAAGTGAGTATGCTTCAGCTTCTTTGTCTTTGATGAGCCTGCTTCCACTTGCTTCATTTTGGCAAGGGGTGCTGCTGTAACAGGAATCTCAGGTGCTTGTACAAGTGGTTGCCATTGAAGCGGAGCGCAACAGTTATAATTTGGCCCACAGCTGGTATGTCCATAACCTCCTTTGGATTGTTTATAGGAGATTGATGGGCAGAGATCAAATGGGTTGGCGACTGAGGGGTTTCAGGGATGACTTCCTCTACCTCCTCATTAGAAAGTTTGGTTTCATAAAAGGTACGCCAAAATGGACTATGCTCGCAAACCTCTGCGCGTAGCCAATTTCCATAATAAAGATTATCCTTGCCTTCCATTTTTTCGATGTCAAAAGGAAAAGTTTTACAGTGCGTAGCATAGTGCCCGATGACACCACAAGAGTAAAAATAGTGAGAGAGGCGCTCATAGCTAAAATCTAACCATATTGTCTTCCCATCCAATTGAATAAGCTGGCCTGGGATGAGAGGTTGTTGTAAATTAAGTTCTGCCCTGACTCGTCCAGCTTTTAGAGGTAAACCGTCCTTCTGTTCAACCTTAACTTCCAACACCCGACCAACACGATGTACAACTTTGCTTAACATAGTGTCAGTGCACCATTCTAAAGAGAGTTCGATAACGTGAACCCAAAACACACACATGGTAAAATCGTAGCAATGCAGAGGAGTGTTGGGAGTCTAGGGCTTTAAAATAACTAAGTGATTGGAGAATAGCCAAGGTCCACTATCCAAAATTCTCTGTTTGTCCCCTTCTGACTTGAATTTGACCGCATACAAACCCTCTTCACTCAGAGATATATCTACTTGATCAGTACACCAAGCTCGTTTCATAGTATTCTGAAATGCTTGAAAATTAATGGTCTGGTTGGTGAGAATCTTACCCACCAAAGTCAATTTGCATTCCTCCACTTTTTCTTTGGGGGCAGCAACCTTGCAGACTTCAATTGTTTGAGCTAACCATAGCCTTCCCATTATGTGACACAGGGTAGCAAGGCAAGCGTCATTGCCATGATTAGATTTGTCTATCCCTGAAGAACCCTCAGCAGGAGGATCCATCCTGTTGTTTGCGCAAGGCAATCGACTAAAAAGGCAAGGATCTGAGGCTGTCCATAAATATCGCAGCTACAAGCAAACCGGGAAGTAAGTCGCAGGAGCCCGGGACGATGAGAGAACAGAGGAAAACAGACATGCAGAAATTTGATGAGCGGAAAGATGGCAATTGAGGGCGAAATTCATGGTGAAAAGAGGAGAAGTGACGGATAGAAATGAGTATGTAGATAATGGAACTGTTCCATAGTAGAATCGAAGAGAATAACACGAAGAGAAAACCCAGAATCAGCCAGCGAGATTTAGCTGGAGATGAGCATAAAGGCAGAGAGGGTTCGATCTAGAAAACAACTAACATGGAGAGAGATAAGTAAAACTGGTCCATGGAAGAAACGAAGAGGAAAACAAGATGGGAAATCCAGATTGGAGCATCGAGATTAAAGCCTGAAGATGAACAAATAATCAATTAGGGTTCGGGCGAAAGAGTAACTACCACGGGGGTAGAGGGAAACTCGACAAAACGAGAGAAATTTTCTAATTAATTTCTATACTAGTTTGCACGGCGGAAGTTTCCTTAATATAATATTAACTATGGCATTTTTAGATGTCCATGACAATGTGTAAAACACAGAAATGATATCCGTAAAGGAAAAAGAATCACAAATTTGTTTTGTCCATAAACAGCACCAACGGGTCTTGAGATCGGTTGAAGACAATGTTAATGCTAGTGCTAAGGACATCAAGTTACTAGCGATGTTACAATAACAAACATTTGATAATATTCGTTGGCTCACAAATATAGCCGTTTTTTTGTGGATGTGCACAGCAAAAGAATCAGGAGTCAAATAGAGAATTAGAGATCAAATTGTCCGACAGACTTGTTAGAGTCATAGCAATGAAACAATAGCATAATCTATTTTAGGGTAGCCTACAAATGTTCTGAAAACGAACTATGTGGGCAGTTCTATCCTTAGACAGCAACATCAGTGGATGTCTAACGGCTCTCTGCTTCTCCAAGACATCTCCAATGAAAAGGTTGAAAATGGCTACATAAGAGAAGACCCTTAAAGCCAAAACATTAGATAGTGCAATACAAACACTTTGAAATCTACAAGAAGTTTTGTTCTAAGCAAAAAGCTCTTTTCATATGTTATCTTCTCTTGAATTGAAAGATCAAATGCACCAATTGGTAGCGACACCTAATTCCTGATAGTATGGTCTACCATCTCAAAGGATCGGTGTGTGTTGAGTGTAATCTATTCAACACATTACTAATATAATCCAGCCAAACTCATGGCTATTACTAGTAAAAGTGGACGTAAACTTGTGGATAAAATTGAACTACTATGTGTTGTTGTTTTCCTCTTCTTTACTTGCACAAGCACACAAATTTGCTCATGACATCCAAAACATCAACTTGACCTGATCTTTACCTAGTTCCTACTCATTTTTGCAAAAAATTGTCAAAACTTTTCAAAACAACCGATTCACCTATTGAAGATATCACCGCCTATCTCTTGTGACTCTTCGTGTTTTGGTTGAAAGATTGTTCAGTTTCCGAAAAAAGTCTTTTCGACACCCATATTAAAGTGTCTTTATTACTATTTATTTAGACATGTCTTTTCATATTTCTAAGGAATGTCAAGAGTCGTGTTTTAAGCCTACATATAAACGAATCTTGTAATTGTTTTAATGATAGAGAGTGAAAAGACTTTTCTGCAAGTAAAGTAGTGTATTCATCTCCTTCCTTAAGAGCTTCTCTTGTGAGAGTGTTATCAGAGCTGTGCGACTCTGATATTCAACAATTGGTATCAAAGCAAGGTTATCTAGGACCGAGAGCACGATTGTCAGGGACCGTGAGTCAAGTCTTCCGAAGCATAGTTCGTGAAGACGGTGGTCAAGGACCATTGTTCGTGCGCAGGCGGTTGAGGACCGGAATACGTCGAAGTTCTGCCGGTGTACAGTCAAGGACTGTGATCGATTGGTTGAGGATCAAGGTTTCTTGGAGTAGTGTTGGGCATTATTTCAAGTCAGATGGCGGACATTTCAAATTTGACGAATGGCATTAAGAAGCTCAACAACTCCAATTACAATAATTGGAGTGTCCAGATGTAGTTTTATTTGATGGGTCAGGATTTGTGGGATATTTTTGGCCGCATCAACACCACAGCACTTAGAGGCAATGATGAACAGAGGAGATGGAAGATCAAAGCGGGTAAAGCTCTTTATGCTCTTGCTGTAACTATCGAAGATGGTTTATTGTCACACATTAAGAGCGCGCATACTCCAAGCGAGGCGTGGGATAACTTGACAGTGTTATTCGCAAGGTCAAATGATGCCAAGATACAAAGGCTGGAGAACGAGCTGTTGTCTATGTCACAACAAAATATGACGGTGAGTCAGTATTTCTCCAAAGTTAAGTCTATTTGTGACAAAATTTCAAAGTTGGATCCCGCTAATGCCATCTCAGAAACAAGTATGAAAAGAATTATTATTCACGGGTTAAAGCCAGAGTATAATGGTATTATTACGATTACTCGTGGATGGGCAACTTAATCGATGTTGACCGATTTGGAGAATATTCTGGCTAACCAAGAGACTTTAGATAGTCAAATGTCTAAGGTTACGATTAAGGAAGAAGAAAGTACCCTCTTCAATGATAAAAAGAGGGTTCAAGAGCCAGAGGCGAATCGGTGCTGAAAATAAATATGGCAAGTCCAGGAAAAGCCATGTCGAATGGCAAAAGCCAGTTCGTGAAGGATGGCAAAAGCGTCTAGGAGAGTCAAGCCTTCGATCAGGGGGAGCCAAGCAACACGATGGCAAAAGATGTAGTAAAAGATGTTACGTTTGCGGTACAGAGGACCACTTTGCCAGAGATTGTCGAGCGAAGAAAGTTTAAGGAACTGTCACAGCATCATCAAAGAGAAATGATTTCGATGAAGATAAGGAATGGGATTTCCAAACGTCTATTGCAATAGTGGTGTCAGACGAGTTCGCCACCTCTTCTGTAGTCGAGTTAAACGATGCGATGGCATTAATCTCTGTAAGTGAAAAGTCGATTAATTATGATTACGACTGGATTGTTGATTCAGGGTATTCGAGTCATATGATTGGAGATCAAGGAAAGCTGTCGAACATGCGTAATTATACCAGAGGACGTGTTGTTATTACTGCAGATGGCTCGAGGTTGCCGATTACTCATATCGGCGAGACGATGATAACTCCTCAGTTCAATTCACAGCAAGTTGAATTGAAAAATGTGTACCACGTGCTAGGAATGAAGAAGAATTTATTGTCTATGTCCCAGCTCACATACTCGGGTAATTATGTGGTGTTCGGTCCATGAGATGTTAAGGTGTACCGAAGTTTGAAGCCCACCAGTCGACCAATCATGGAGGGACGTCGGTTGGAGTCCGTTTACGTGATGTCTGCTTAAACGGCATACGTAAACAAAACTTGAAGGAATGATACACCCGATTTATGGCATGCGTGGCTTGGGCATGTAAGTTATCACAAGTTGAAGGTGATGATGCAAAAGAACATGCTGAGGGGTCTTCCCCAGTTGGAAGTGCAAGAAAATGTGGTTTGTGCCGGGTGCCAATACGGAAAGGCACATCAACTTCCATATGAGAAATCTTCGTTCAAAGCTTGGATGCCTCTCGAGCCCGTTCACTCGGATGTGTTTGGTCCAGTGAAGCAGCAATCTGTTAGCGGATTCAAGTATATGATCACTTTCATTGACGACTTCTCCAGGTATGTTTGGGTTGATTTCATGAAGGAAAAATCTGAGGCGTTTATCAAATTTAAGGTGTTTAAGGAGAAGGTTGAAAGTGAAGTAGGTAGAAAAATTCGTTGCCTACGCATCAATAACGGGGGAGAGTACACTTATTATGAGTTTACGAAGTATTTGCAAGAGTACAAGATACGTTGACAGTATTCTTGTCCGTATACGCCGCAACAGAATGGTGTCGCCAAAAGAAAGAATCGACATATAGCTGAGACATGCAAGAGCATGTTGCACGCGAAGAATGTTCCACCGAGGTTTTAGGCTGAATGTATGAAGACGGTGGCTCACGTGACTAACAGGCTACCACAAGCAAGGCTTGGTTTTATGTCACCATACGAGAAGCTATGGAATTGCAAGCTAGTGGTAAGTCACCTTAGAGTTTTTGGATGCATATGTTATGCATTTGTGCCTGATCATCTTCATAGCAAATTCGACAAGAAGGCAATCCGCTGCATATTCGTGGGATATGATGATCAACGAAAGGGGTGGAAGTGCTGTGACCCTACAATAGGGAGGTGCTATACTTCAAGGAATGTGGTGTTCGATGAAATGTTGTCTTGGTGGTCTTCTCAAGCTGTCGAATCGCCAAATTCACAGCATTTCGACAAAGAGGTTGAAGAAAGGCTGAAAGAATTCAATGAGGATCAACTTGTTGAAAAAGATGTTGAAGCACAATCACCAAGATTGACAAGTTCATTTAGTGAGCATCCAAGGTCGATAGAAGAACTTTGACCAAGTCATGTCGAAGAACTTGAAGAGGAGGAGCCTCAACTTCGAAGATCGACAAGACAAAGGAAGCCGAATCCCAAGTATGCCAATGCAGCATTGACTAAAGATGTTAGCATGGTCGAGCCTTCGACATATGAAGGGTTTCGAGCTCAGCTTGGTATGGTCGTGAGGACCATCCTTAGAGAGAGTAGTCGGTGAGGGGGAGTATTGAAGATATCACCGCCTATCTCTCGTGGCTCTTCGTGTTTTGGTCGAACAACTATTCAATTTCCGAAAAAAAGTCTTTTCGACACCCATATTAAAGTGTCTTTATTACTATTTATTTAGACATGTCTTTTCATATTTCTAAGGAATGTCAAGAGTCGTGTTTTAATCCTACATATAAACGAATCTTATAATCGTTTTAATGATGGAGAGTGAAAAGACTTTTCTGCAAGTAAAGTAGTGTATTCATCTCCTTCCGTAAGAGCTTCTCTTGTGTGAGTGTTATCAGAGTTGTGCAACTTTGATATTCAACATCATCCCTCTAGGTTTGTATTGTTAGCCCCGACAAGCCTAACACGCAATGCAATTTTTTCATAATTTTCAAAATTAGAAAATTTAATAAATTAGCAACATGCAATATAACAAGCCCATATAATACACATATTCACCTTAACCCAAAATAGGAAACAAAGGTAATTAGAAATCTGATAAGTCATAAAGGCCGAATTCTCAATTATATGCACGATTTAATAAGAAAATTTCCTAGTCGGGATACGCCTAAATTCTTAACACAAATCCCGTCAGAACCATAACAATTCCAATTTAAGTAACCAAATATTCTAATTGAGTTTTGTTTAAGGACTTTTACTTGACAATTGCTTCCATTGGACAAGTGGCGAAGGAAATTACGACGGTGAACACTTGCCAAGGAGGAACTCATGGTGGGGCAATTGCGTGGGCTTGTCCATATAGGAGGAGCTTGCTAGTGGTTGTTGGACGGGCTCGATCGAGGTGTGATGGAGGGCTCGCCAAAACAGCGAGGCTAACCTAGCATCGAGGGAACTCAATGATATGGCGCAAGTCTGAGCCAAGAACCAAGGTATCACTGGGATTGCCTCCTGCAAGTAACTTCGAAAAAAATTGGACATTGGAGACGTTGCAAGTCAATAGTTGTGGCATCAAGTATGGACGAGAGAAAGGCTCAACAGAGGGATCTGGAGCAACGGGGGATTACAAGAGATGTGACTATGGTCCGTTAATAGCTTTATTGTGCTGGAAGACGTTGGACATGCAGTTGTAGGCGTCAGGAAGCCATTGACCTCATCGAGCTACTGTAAAGGGGCGTCGAGAACTATTGAGGTCACTAGGCTTCTGTGTAGGTTGTCAAGAATTATAGGCAAACACATGCCAGAGCTAGAATACGCCAGCCCAAGTGGAGACACGCGGCTGAGACTGGCAGGACACAATGGTAAATGAGCAAAAGTCATGGGAGAGGACCTCGTTTTTCTTGTGCACTTTCTCTCATGTATT
Organism: Eucalyptus sp. ANBG9806169; assembly: GCA_014182395.1. Lineage (NCBI taxonomy): Eukaryota > Viridiplantae > Streptophyta > Magnoliopsida > Myrtales > Myrtaceae > Eucalyptus > Eucalyptus sp. ANBG9806169. The sequence goes on along the minus strand of CM024576.1, from coordinate 2,587,749 downwards.
GTGTCTTTAGATGTGTCTAACCCCCTAATTATGAAGCGAACAAGTCTTTATATAAGTTTAAATAAGGGCTTCTTCAAAGATATCCCATTCCTATCTTGAACTCAAAGGATATATGACATATTCAAGAATAGAAAACCCCTCCTTTACTTAAATGGATTTAAATTTTGATGACATAAAGCTTAATTACGCCACAAATTTACTTTTAATAAATCAATCCCAACTTGGCATCCCCTATCCACAAATTTTCGGCCACTTAATGAGCTCAATTTGATTTTCTACCTTATGAGCTCAGTTCAATTAATTCGGTTAAGCACATAACTTCCCTCGCTTTCTTTTAACTCCAATCCAATGCAATTATATGGGTATAATTAAAATGCTAATAGTATCTATATGCAATTTAACTAATTATTTTATTTGGGGGTCACAACTGATCTTTAAATTTTCCCAATGCAACGAATGCCTAAGTGGGTCATCAAAATTTAAGTGTCAATTCCCACCTATAACCAATGGCCAAAATGGCAAATTCTCACTTGAATTAATCAACCTATCATCACGTTAGTGTCTAAAATCAAAGACCCGCTCACAATCGCTATTCGTACACTTACCTTGTCTGTCAACTTTGTAACCAACAAGGTAGAGATTCCGAGGCCACTATATAGCCTCCATTAGTCCCTTCAACAAGATTTGCATTATAAGTCCTATGGTTTGGCCAAAGTTGTTATTGGTGTTGGTAAAGGTTTACATGTCACATTTGTGGGATCCACACACCTCCAAGCCCTTTCATCTTCCTTTACACTATTAAATGTTCTTTATGCCCCTATTATCACCAAAATCTCATCTCTATTCGAAAGATTGTAAATTCAATAATGTATTGATTGGATTTCGTCCCTTTCACTTTGTTATCAATGATCTGTTGGGAAAAGTTCCTATGTTACTTTGAATACAACAAAATAATCAAAAGCTATCAATATGTATATTCATTGAGTAGTATGAGGTGATATATATTTTGGAGAAACATCTCTAAATGATTTTGATGATGTTCAAACTATCCTTAGTATAATATTTACTATGATGTATGCAGATTCTTGGACCAAAGGCCTGCACAATATCCATGGTATTGATCCATTGGAAAGAAGTTCACGAAAATGTGTTGATAAGGATTTTTCGTAAACAATACCAGTAGACCTAAAAGATTAGTAGTTGATGATGTTTGTTCAAAGTTGTAAAGATTGGGGTAATGGTGCTATGAGAACCACGTACATTTGATGGTGTTCATTGGTCAGCAAACTAGTTGTTGTAGCCTTGAATTCGCAAAGCAGCAAAATCTAGATGAAACATGTAGCCATGTAGCTAGGTTGTTTGACATGACTATTAGAGATTGCAACGAGAAGACAATAGCAATTGCTACCTACAAAGGTTCGAGGAAAAAAGCTATATGGGCAGTTCCATCCATGGATGGTAGCTCAATAGTAACTCTAATGGCTATATGCTTCTTCAATCCACCCTAAATGGATAGATTGAATATGGCTATAAAAGAGAAACCTTAGCAGCCATATGTTAGAGTGCACAACTTAAAAAGATCAAGAAGCTTACTCCCTATTATTTTCTTGGCTATATGCTCTTTGTCATACTATTTTAGTATTTATGCTATTTAGTAATTGTGTTAAGGAATAAGTATACAAGACTAAGAGCTACAGCTGAGTCATGATAGTGATAACTATCTCATAAAGGATAAGTGCTAGCCATTTGTAACTTTCCAAGCAATTTATTAGTGAAATTCAACTCATCTTGTGGCTATTAGTCTGAGGAGTGGACGTAGGCTTATGAGTAAAGCCGAACCACTATATTTCTCTGTGTGCCGTTGTTTTCATCCATTTACCCTTATTTGCACACAGTTACTTCATGGCTTTTCTAAACATCATGTTGACTTGATCTTTACTTAGCAATTAGTTGATTTTCGCGAAAGATCATTAAATATAATAAAACAACTATACACCCCTCCTCTAGGTTGTATTGTTAGCCACCAACAATTGGTATCAAAGCCTTGTTGCTCGTTATTTAAAATGTATTTCTTTTAAGTATAAAGATCCTCACTTGTGGCTAATTTTGGCAGCTTCCTTACCAATGATGTTTAAGCTCCTAACAAGCTGCCTTACTTTAATGAAAGCAACTATAGTTACTAGAAGCAAATAATGCAATCATACAGCGAACCTGCAAATTTCAATACATGGAATGTAGTTGTAAATGGTGTAGAATTACCAGCTCCTGCACAAGCTCTTACTCGCCAAGACGGTCAAGAAGCCATTGTTGTTAACAACACGGAAGAAGCTCGAAAAAGAGCTACTCTTAATACTAAAGCCAAACATCTCATGTATTGTGCTTTATCACCATTTGAATTTAATAGAATTTCTTCTTATGATACAGCTAAGGAAATCCAGCATCGCATCATGCCTAAAGATTGATTTATCGATTATTTGCACATTATGGATTATGAAATTTTCCTAATTTGGAAATGCCTAAAATCTCAAAATAAACATGTTAGACAATAATAGCATCAAAATAGGCAAGAAAATATTGAATTTAAATTTGGTTTAGATAATAACCTAAATAGAGGATTTTGTTTCCAGATCGAGGATCGTCAAATCTCGTGGCTATGACTAGTGGCTAGAGAGCGTCGAATGGCAACGAAAGGTGGTGCTCAACAAGGGTGGGCCAATGGTGGTTGTCGTAGCAAAGGAGGGAGCTTGTGATGACTCGACTTGGTTATTAATGGCAAGGCTGGCCAAAGGTTACGAAGTTGGCTGGCCGTCGTATGGCTCGAGGTTCGCGATTGGTGCTGGTGTAGTAACTGATGCTTGTCATGGGTGAGGCAATAGAGAAGCAATAGTACCTCGTGATTGGGCTCGTCATGGTGGAGCAAGGGAGCTTCATTGTCAAGGGAGGCTTCATAATAGGTCGTCATGGTGCTCAGCAAGGTCGCTTTTCTGGATGGATCATAGCTCAACAAGGTAGCAAATCGCAGTGGCTCACAACTGGAAAAACTATAGCTCTGTCGATGAGGTGTCGATGAGGTCTCACCTACGAGGATGGGAGCTCAAAGCAGCTAGGTCGGTTGTCGCGGTGGCTCGAGCCGGAGCAAAAATAGGCATGATACAATGCAAGGGGTACTTGAGCAAGGCACGACCAAAAGAGGCTTGACTATGAGTTGTTCATGAGAGGGTATTTTTATATAAACATATTTATTTTTATATTTTTTTTTTTCAGGTGGCCAATCGGCTTCTCCACCGGAGAGATGAACAATACCGGAAGTTGCATTCCGAATATGCAACTTTCCAAAGGACCTCAAGAGCTGCATTGGGCTAAAGGCCCTTAGAGCCACTTGGAGATGCAATTGCATCTCGCCAAAGTCACGCAAAAAAACGAACCAAACACCTTTGCATTTGGCCAAGGGACTTTAGAGCCCAAATGAGCATTCCAAATGCTGAACCAAACAGGGCCTAAGATATTTTCGATCTTCAGCTCCTCAACTGTCGTATCCACGAGAGTTGCCAAGTAACCCTAACAACCCTCGTCTAACAAACAAGTTCCTCAAGCGATGATATTAAGGTAATCAAGGGTCCTCCTCGACTCCTAATAAACTCGAAACTTTCACCCGATAACGAGTTAAACTGAATCGCTTTACGATAGCAGTTCATTTTAGCTCATCGCTTGGTGAACCAGTCCATGCCAATTATCACATCGAAATCATACATGGCTAGGATTAACAAATCTATCTTCCCCTCTTGCTCACCAATCACAAACTTGCACCCAGGACAACCCAATGCAGATAACACCTTATCCTTTAATGGTATAGATATGCTAACCACTGACTCCAACAACTAAAGACTCAATCCTATCAGCTTAACAAACTATTCAGTTGTAAACAAATGAGTTGCACTAGGATCAAATAAAACATATGCAGCATGGTCGTTCAGCGAAACCGTACATGTAATCACATCAGGCGAGTCCTCTGCCTGTCCTCTCGTGATGACATACACTCATCCTTGCGCTGGAGGTCTATTTTGTTCTCCCTGTTGTGCAATTTGCGACACAAACCTTCTATTCTGACCCATCGGCGGCGGCGGCGGTAATTGCTATAGTCCCCTCAATCTTCTGGGACAATCTTTGGCTAGGTGACCCTGCTGGCCACATTAAAACAAACGCCCATCCTAAGATGGCATGGGGTCGAACCATGTCGCCTTCCATAGAAGCGACACGCGCCATTCTAACTCGACACTGACTTGCCAATTCCACCCTTCCTATTAGGCAGAACATGGAACCTCCCTCTGGTCATGGGCTTCTTCCCGAACCAGTTTCCATCTCTATTCAAACTAAACCACGACCCAGACGAGGTGGCTTGCTCACTCAAACTTCTCTCTATCAGTTAAGCTTGACTATACACCTCATTGTAATTCTTGAGATCAAGTGGCACCAGTGGGTTCTTCAGTTCTAGTCGGAGGCCATTCTTAAACCTCCGAGCTTTGTCTTTAGGATCCTCTATCAGCCTTGGAGCGTACTGCGATAGCTCCAAGATAGACTAGTTATCTCGTGAGTGATCAGCTCAGAGAATAGAACTATAGGCGCGTCGATAAGAAGCCCGATTCATTCAATTGAAAATAGAACTGGAAATTCAGGATGTCACAGAGATAAAGTAAACAACCGAAGGACCTTGATCGAGGATGAACAAGTCAAGAATAATTGGGTAGTGATAACTTGTAGGTACCAATATCTGGTGAACAATTGGATAGACCTAGTAATAGTGAAGAAGCCTTAAATGAGGATATATGGTAAAATGTAGAAGGATCATGGAAGGTGAACTATTTGGTAGAGTCAGAATCACCAATAAGTTTAGAAGGGCCAAAAGATAGAAAATATTATTGTTCTAAATGAAAAAAAAAAATGAATCATTATCAGGAGTAATAGATTATTGGCAGTAGTAGCTCTCTCTATCATATGAGGTGGAAGACTATGATGATATCAATGATTTGTGGGAGTTCAATGAAGACTGATGAATTAGAGAACAAGTTTAACATGATAAGGATTTCATGCATACTTGGAGGTACTATAGTCAATCTTTCATAACTTGAAGTCTTTAGAAGCTAACATGCTTAGAAAGATCATTAAATGATTGATCGAAGTCATTATGTATGGTTTGACCATGACAGCACCAATAGATTGATAGTAATGAGCACATCCTAATTATAGGTAATGGATCATGATGATATCAAGTCTTGGAAGGTGCTAGTCTCTTACACATCTAATTGGAACATTTATCACAATATAAATAGCCATCGACAAGGCTTGGAATTTGTCTCAGGAGCACTACAGTTGAATCATAGTAGTATTGCAAATTATGAGCAAGAGGCAGACTCTGACAAGAGCAGACCACCATTGTCGGAGTGAAGTTTTGATGATCATGAGCGACGGTGAAATGTTATGCTATTGGAAACAGTAGAACCAATGGCTACTTGAGGAATTTGAGTTTGAAATAGTCATCTAAGGTTAGATGGCTATATATTAAATCCAAGAGAAGTAGTGGGGTTGGGTAAAAACAAACAAAACTAGTCTAGTGCTTTTGAGTGTTCTGTTTTACTCTGCTCTTATTCAATATTGCTATGCATTGGTGATTACTCTCCATGTAGTATTTTTGTTGCTTTGTAATTGTGATAAAAGTAAGCGTACAAGAGTTATAACAATATAAGATTATTCTTCACAATGCCCTTGCCTAAACCAAGTGAAGGTCAGCCGACAACCTCACCGACCTAGGGTTGGGAAAAAAAAAAAAAGAAAAGGAAACAGGAAATAAGAGAAAAAAGAAAAAAAAAATAATAATAATAATTCAAAAAAATTTCAAAAATTTCAAAAGTATCAACATCAACACCAATCATGCCATATAGGATGGCTAGCACTAACTAGACTCTCATGTCAACGATTTCTAACCAAAATTGGTCGAAATAACTAAATTAGCAAAATGTTGAAAGGTTTAGGATTAAGTTAGCAAATCATCAAAAGATTTTGGACTAAATTGGCACGATTGAAAGATTTAGGACTAAATTGACAAATCATGAAAAGTTCAGGATTCAATTGGTTAAAAGGTTTAGGATTGAACTGGTACATGTGCAATAGGATTAGAACTTTTTTTGGTGATTTTTCCATTAACTGATGTGGGGTTGAACATTTAATTAATATAACTGGACACTAATGCAATGCTTTAAATTATATTTGAGCTAAGAGGGATCCAAATACATAAGTTAATCAGCTCAAATCAGTGTGACCTCTTGGAGATCTTTTTTAGATGAGTATCAAACTTCCGTTGTGCATTCTAAACAAAAGATAGTAGATCTTCACGTGCTGTGCTGTTTACAATTTCAAATAAGACTATAAGAAAATGAACCTAAAGAAATTGAAGATATCAAAAATAGACACACGAGATTTCACATAATTTAAAATAAAACTACTTTAAATTAAAGGACTAATGAGATTACTATGGCTAAGAACCACATATTGCATAGATAGTTCAGTGAAATTAGAAAAAAAGTCTGCCAATTACATGTTATTAGATAAAAGAATGGTTGAAGTACTTAATGACAAAGCAAAACGAATTTTGTGAAGTACCGCAGGCAGTGGGGGGAATAGAAACAAGCCAATGGAAGGCTTTGAGATAACACTAAAAATGAGAGAGAGAGAGAGAGAGAGAGAGAGAGAGAGAGAGAGAGAGAGAGAGAGAGAGAGGGAGGGAGGGAGAGGGCATCAAATCTGGAGTTTGGTCGGCTGTCAGCTAGTGATAGATATTTTTCAGATGCTAAACAAAACATGACAAATCACTCTCAACTGGTCTCGGTGCTTTGCCTTTTCAACTGGGTTTTCTCGACTGCCATCAGTCCACATGCAGGACTTGCATGAGAAGCCCAGCAGCTCATCTTTTCCCCTCTAATGTCCCACCTCCTCCTATAAAGAACAAAAAAGCCTCTTGAATACCTCTAATTAATAAACCCACGTTGTACCTCTAAATACGCAGCCACTTTTCCGAGAGAGAGAGAGAGAGAGAGAGAGAGAGATCGTGTGAAGGCACTTAGAGACAGACGGCGGCTTTGTGGGGTTGTTGGACTGGTGGTCGGCGGAGATTTCTGTTCCATGGGACAAACTTGTTCAGAAAAGTTATTGAATGTATTTCAAGTTTCCACGAGAAAATTTGCTCGAAAGGTTTCACGAGGAAAATAGCGCTCGAAAAATCATCTTTGCCCTTTATTTTACATGTGAAAGAGACGTCCTTGGTATACTTCAAAAACAACAAAGTCAATAATATGAAGTAAGCTCATCCATCATGATTTCAATTCGAATGTGATTATATATTATGGACATGCTTAATTTTCATACTCGGTTTTGGCTTACTAATAATATATGAAAATGTCTATATATTTCTAGATTATAATTGATTTTATAATTATATGTTTGCCTACGAAGGTTTTCTCCTATTAAGGTTGTCTTATTAGGTTATCGAAAATCCTCTCATGCTGATCCTTCAACTCTTAAGTTATCATAAATTTGAAATATACATCAAGAGAAAATAGCAAATCAATGTCTTCTACGATTTTCCATTTACAATTAAAATAAGAAGAAAACCAAAACTTTGTGGATGTCTTTCCATGTTTGATTCGTTTAATTCATAATTGGACCAAAAATGAGTATCTTTTTAACACGGGTAAGGGAACTTGCTTGGCCAATCCTGATAGACACACATAAATAGTTTCTACTTTTTTAGTGCGAATTGAATTAGGTAACCATCATAGACAGAATAGAGTGAGCCGCTAGGCCAGTTTACTATGAGTGAACAACGTTAAGATTTAAATTACAAGATTAATTAAATTCAAGTAATGCATCTAACAACTCAGTCAACCCTCTTTGAAACTTATTATTGATTATAGAACAAAAAAAAAAAAAAAAAAACACATTTCCCATGAGGGAAAAAATGTAACAAACTTATGTTATATGGAAGCAACAAGTCTTTAGAAAAGCCAAAAGAAAAGAAAGAATCAACTAAACTCCACAAAAATAAATTTACCTTGACAAGGAATCTCAGCGTGGGAATAAACAACAATCACGTGTAAATACAAGGCGTGGGCACAAAGTTTCAAAGGCTGCGAGAGACTAATCAGAAGGAAAACGGACCATACAATTTATGAGAGAGGCCAATTTGACCTTGGCAAGGAGTAATCGCATGTGTGTTTGTGCCCCTTCTTGGGTGTCTCCCATATTTGGCTGTTTGCTTGGGTACCTTTAAGTCATTCCCGTCCCAAAAAGCGACTGCCTCAGTCGTGGTCCCCCTCGCGACCATTCTACAGCCGGTGTCGCTAATGCTTGAGAAAGTTATTGTCAGTAAGTCTCTTGGATTTGGTTCTTAGGAATAGTTGTCATGCTCATTTTCACATCAACAACCTCTTCTTTTTCAGTCTTTTCCACCCACCTTCGAAACTTTATCATTCCTTTTCAAAACCCTTTTCAATTTCCACCAAGAATCGCAACCAAACCGAGAAACATTAACCCATTTTTTATAAGAGGTTATTTTTTCTTCCATCCTTGTTTTGATGAAGTTTTCCATCACCTTGCCTTTGATTGGTCGGTCACAAGTTATGCATATCACTCATGTGGAAAGTTAACTAACACTCAAAGTGAATGGCAACCCATGTTTGTAACCGGCAAAAAAGGCATGGTCAAAGGGAAATTTGCTCTCTAAACCAAGATGGAGGAAAACATGGCTCATACTAATGTTAACTTCCTTGATCCCATTCATTTAATTGGATGCGGATCATTTTATGACCGTGCATTATGAATCTCATGGAGTTTCTCATTTAGGATCAAACTCAGTGGTCACGTATGTCATCATGTAAATGAAGCTTTAAGCAACTGATTTATCCATGAATATTTAGTCAATTAAAGTTGGATATCCTTATTAGGTTAAAAAATCCAGAAAAGAGAAACATGATGTATGTCCTAATCCAAGATATTTGAGGATTCCCCATGTATGTGTACCTATATACACCGCAGAGTCAGTTTTTTTTTTTTTTTTTGGTCGGACGAAAACATTCATATTAAGATCAACTGGAGTTACAACCATAAGCCAAAGCTGTTTATATGATAATAACCTAACAAGTTCTCGGGAAACGAAATCATTCGACTTAGAAGAATAGGACTAATTTTTTTTTTCCTCAAACGAGAGTGTTCCTATAGAAATAGCTGTTTTTTCTTTTAAAAATCTTCTTAAGAATTGGCAAGTTCGAATCTTTGACCAATTTATGATTATGTGCATTTCTTGATGGAGGAAGTAGGCTTTATTCCAACAAGAAAAATATTGCTTGTTAAGTTCAAAATCAACATCCACTTGATCTCTGCTTTATTTAGTGAATACCAATCAGGAATAAAATAGATATGTACCAATTAATCTTCTCATGAAATGTTAGTCAAAAGATATACAATAGACCTTTCTTCCGGGCCAAATAAGTTTTTGTACCCCCACTGTAACCAAACTAGAGTTATATTGTTGCAAATTATATTGAGACCGGAATAATTATGATGGCACACCTTACCCCATATACCTAATCTCTTACACAGTGCATAATGAGGAAAGATTTTCTAAACAAATGAGTAATTTTTTCTCCAAATTCGGCAAATGGATGCCTGACCCTTTTTATCACTAGCCTAGCATCTATTAGCATGGTAAACGTGCGGAGCAGGTAATCCTTGTATCATTGGTCATATGACTTATGGGTTCAAAGAGGAAAATGAATTATGAGTGACTCGGAGTAAAAGACTGATAACACCAGCTCAAAATAAACTCACAAGGGTGAGAGCTTGACAAAATAAAATTAAAAAGGAATGAAAACTTGGATGAAATAAGTAAAATCTTTCGATTTGGTTGAGTTTCGATGCGTTCTTCCTCATGTTTTGAGCTTGACATTGGCTCACCTCATAGGTGATTGCCACGTGCCATATCGCTTGACAAAAGTTTTTCTTTACTCCTCAATCTTTCCCCCGCTATAGGGTTGGCATCTAGGAGGTTTGGTACATCATCTGTTCATCACGTTAGCCATGTCCAATTTTAGTGCCAGTACAATAATCAAAGCAAAGAAAAATAAATAATAATCCCTTTCCCGTACATGTAGGTAAGGATTTGCATAACGTTAGCAAGATTTGGCAAGTTACGAATCTTTGACTCGTTCTTTACATTGTCTTTGATGCCTTAACTTCCATGCATTTTGCCTTTTATTAACAATATAAAACAGCACCTTTTTTCCCTAACTAGCGCTTGATAAATTCATGATTTTCAGCCGTTCATCTAGTGACAATGACACATTTTCAAGCTCGTCTTTCCATGGATGGAAACTGATCAAGTATGCACGCATGTGGAGAGAGAAAGTAGGTAAGTCGGCGAGTTCCCACCGCATATTCGCCTCGTAGTTAAGCAATAAAAGTGAATAATCACACGAAAGGACAAATACATTTGTCTTACTACTTGTCGAACCGATGAAGTGCAGTACACAAACCAACCAAATTGCTAGAAATACCCATTCGGAAAATCTGAAAAATGTTATTTATTTCTCTAATTTAATGCAAAAGACATTTATTGGTTAAATAATTCGGTTTTTTTTTTTTTTTCTACTTTTTAAATATCTGTATCTATTTTGTCATGTTATACACACACACACACACACACACACTAACAAAATCTTTCGGTGATACCATCTTCTTTATATATTTCCCCTTTACCTATATCAAAAGAATCAATACTTTATGCCTTGGTGGCATTAACAAAATTAATAAAAATTAAGAAACTACTTAAAACTAGGTGGCATAAAAATCACTAATTTTTGCAATTTTAATTGTGTAAAATATAGGATCTCGGAACTAAAAGGTGCAGGCTATAAATTTAATAAGTATATAAATTTTCTTCTCAAAGCAAATCGCAAGGGTTACCCTGGTGAATTTCCTAGAACTTTTAATTGTGACTATTTATTTCACAAAATTCAAAGGGAAAAGAGAAGAAGCGAGACGTGGGTAACTTTAGTCGTTGGTCAAACTTTCTTTGATTTTACTATAATATAAGGAAAAAAAAATGAAGAAACTACATTTTTGTAGAGAGAAGACTAGACTTTTTAAACCTCTACAAGACAAAAAAACTTTAAGTAGGACTTTCTTTGCCCTTGCCAAATCTCTCTCTCTCTCTCTCTCTCTTCTCTGTGTCAGTGTCCATAAAATTCCTTTTCCCCCTTCAGTTATGGACAGCATTCAATCCGCGGCAAAATAGCAAATAAATTCCAAAATGCTTGAGCAATTAAGACGTGGATTTGCTTGTCATTGTTCGATAATCCAATGGACCATTCCACATTCGTCGTTATTCCATGTCTATCATATGCTTTTCTGGCCACCGAGAGGGAACAAAAAGTCCGCGCCTATTGAGAAAAGAGACTTAAGATTCTTGGGAATTGGAAAGTGAATTATTTTTGGATTTGATGGGCTTGAATTTTGTTAACATAACTACAGAAAGTAAAAATAAAAGCAGTGAGTTCATCAATCTTCATTAATCAGAAATCATATTGACGTGATTAGACCGAACGACACGTTTTGTGGACATAATTGCAAGGGGCCATTTTCTTTGATCTATCTCAAGTAAATATTACTCAATTGACTTTCCTACCAAAAACGAAACTATATCAAATTTATCATTAATATGTATGGGTTTCGGTTGATTTGAGGTTTTTTAAAGTGAATGTAAATCAATTTAGATTCAACTCCTAGAAAGCAAAAAAGAAAAAAATGAAAAATCAATTTAAACATAACTTAGATTGGGCTTTCCTTGGTAAATTGCTCAGTTGATACCATACTTCACAAGAGCTCCAGAGTTTCAAATTCTTTTATACTTTAGGGCATGAGCATAGAGGTTAAACTATTTGGAAACCCCTGAACACCGTAAGAGTCTCGCAAACCAATTAAGTCCAAATTTGTTGCAAGTAATCATGGCTCACAATGATCTATACTTAGGTGATGAGATTTGGCGTGCAACGTCTATTTCGTAAGTAAGAAAAATCCCTTAACACTCCACTCCACTGTATGCCATGGTTCAGAGTTAGAAAATATTTTAGCATGATTGAGTGTCCCTTCCCAAGGTATGAGTTTGGCTCTAATGAGCAATTGATTATTATATCATCTTTCAAAAACTTTATGAGAATTTTCTATTCTTTAAATTTGAGTATCATTCACAAAAAGTGATGAATTGATGTAAATTATACTTATAAATGTTTACTATTAAACAAAGTCATCATGCTAATAACGACATTTCCTGCTTCAAATTGGGCGACTACCTTTATTGTGAAAAGATCCAACCATTTTTTTGGAATTGAATAGATTAGATTTATATATCAATAATTAATGAGATAGTTTCTTTCACGAAGATGGTTGACAATTAATGAAGTAAGTTGCTTTTCAAACTTAAATAACCATGTTTGTGATAAAAAAAAAAAAAAAAAGGCACCAAAAAATATTAAATTATGCCTACAATGACACATTTATCTAGAACTTTTTATTGTGACATAAAAATCCCAAACTATGTCCATTATGACACATTTATTCTAAACTTTTTCTTATGACATAAAACAATCCCAAACTTGTATTTACATTGTAAATTTACTCTCCGTCAAAGCTCTATCAAATGATTTTTCAACCAAAACGTCATTTTTATTTCATCTAAGTTGTGTCATATCAACAATGTTTGCCTTCCGACATCAATGTTGATAAATTTTTAACGATACTCATTGACATAAGGCAAATGTGTCATGCAGATACAAGTTTGAGATTTTTGGTGTTTCAGAAAAAGGTTTAAAGTAAATGTGTCACAATGGGCATTATTTAAGATTTTTACTAACTTTTTCCCCAAGAAAGGGTCCAACTTAGAATGGATTACACGTAAAGATTATTAATCAATGGATTAGTGGTCTTTAACGAAGATAGTGGCCAATCAGTGAAGTTAGTTGTTTCCAAAAAAGTTTGCCACATTTAATTTGTTCACCAAATAAAATTAAGTCATAGCACTCCACAAACACTTGCAATGTGGTTTTTCTCATAATTGCTTCCCGTATAGTTAAATTAAAAAATTTCACCGCGTTCCTCTTTTATCTTTTCTGATAATGATTTAGCGTAATTACACTAGAAGAATAGTAATTTAGTATTAGTACGATAGGATATGGCTGCTATAATAATATGAACTGTATCTTTATGTGTTGGGACTCATACCTAATTAGCCAAATCTTAGGGGTCGTGGGGCAATTTCCCAAAAGTTTTGGAGGCTACGGAATCCCTGGCTGGCTTCATGGGGTTTGCATTCACATGAAGACTTAATAGATTCCACTATGGCCCTAATTTTTTTTAAAAAGAAAAAAAGGAGAATAAGTTATAGAGTACTGGGAGCCTAATTGAACTGGCCACAGATGATCTTCAAAGGTTATAGCAGTACATAGACTAAATGGTCAACAAAAATGTTAAATCTTGAAATTAGTTATTATTATTAACCATAGGTCGGTCAATGATGATAGTAATACCGAGCAACTCAACCGCATACTTATACAAAATAAAGGCCACGACCCGCTACCCGATTTTGGTGAATAATGATAATATGACGTTCTGAATGTATAAGTGATGTCTTAGGGCTACGTTATGCATACGTAGCTCCAAAGAAAACCAAATAGGTAGAACTCTATAATAAAAAAATATATATATTTTTTTTTTACTCTAGAATTCCTGTGTTGCCCATCCACCAAAACAGGTAAAAGAAGGAGGAAAACATATTTTTACTCTACAGATACAAGAATTGCAATTGGAGAAGGAAGAGAGATATTTTACAGAACGCAGAAATAAAAAATTAACTAATAACAACATTACATAATAGTGAGAGAAGGAAAAGCCGAAAAAAGAGAAAATAAAAACAGAAACCAGCTGAGCTCAAAACCTGCACACTGTCCAAAAGCTACAAGCTGCTCTCTGCTCAAACTTGTTCTTTTTTCCCAACAATAAAAAAGAAAAAAATTAAAACAACGAACGAAACCAGAAAGTCTGGTTTTCTCTTGTGTTTCAGGTTTCGTGTTACCCGAGGAACCGGACGGCCTGTCTCTCCGGTAAAGACCTCCTCCTCCTCCGCCCCCGCCGCCGCTGCCGCTTCCGCTTCTGCTTCACTCTATAACAACACGTACACTACACCGACCCGGAAAGGGGAAACCACCCCCCCAGAAACAGAACAAAAACTAGAAGGTTTATGTCACTCATACTTGGCTCGCTAGGTCTTTGGACTCGACGAACGTCCCATGAAAGCCGTAGGGGACCCTGGACGGCAGCTTGACCGAGGCCTCGAGCTCCAGGTTCGCAGCGTTCACGATCTGGAGCTCCGACGTCCACGCTTCCTCGTCGTGCACGAAGGCGAGAATGTGGCCGTGATCTTCGCTCGCAGGGTCTTGGCCGGCCGGCAAGAAGAAGGGTTCGCCGCCGTATCTGTTGTCGCCGTAATAGTACTTCTTGACCTCGCCCGTCTCGAGGTTGACCTTGGCGAACCCAGAGACCTTCGGCCACGGCTCGGCGATGGCGAGGTATGCGTATTTGGTTTTTCGGCCCAGGAGGTTCCGGTTCACCATGCCGGCCTCCAAGTTCACTTGCTCGGAGGGGTGAATTATGGGCCGGCGAGTGGACTTTCCGGTCGTCGGGTTTAGGCGAATTTCGGAGAGCACGCTCTGGAGGCTCTCGTCGCACTCGTTGAAGATCTTGTCCGCAGGCGTCATGCATGACCCGATCACCACCACCTCGCCCCGCTCCGGCTCCTCCCACGCATTCCAGAGGTGGAAGCAGAACGTTCCCGGCACCTCAACCCACCGGATTCCCGACCCGTCGCTCGCCCTCTTGTCCAGGATCCCAAAGCGGGACGTCTTGTCCTTATCGTAGATCACCGGCGAGCCACCGCCTAGCATCTCCTGGAGCTTGAACACGACCTGCTGGTCGGGGATCACAACAAAGTTCTCGGTGATGGCGAAGTCGTGCATCATCGTCGGGACCGGCAGGGGGATCTCAACGTCCGGCGACTTCTCGCCGTCCGGCGAGACCCTGAAGTACTTGAGGTAAGGCTTGTGGACGACGTCGTAGCTCAGGGCAAAGAGCTCCTTTGTGATGGGGTCGACCTTCGGGTGGGCGATCATGGTGGACTCGAGCTGGCCGTCAAAGTCGTACCGGCCCACAGTTTCGAGGTCGCCGGAGTGCTTGACCCTCACCTGGTATGGCAGGTCATCCTCGGACATCGCCAGCAGGCGGTTGTTGAAGTAGACAAGGCCGGCGTTGGCGACGCCGCTCCCACAGCTGTGGTCAAGGAGGCCGAACGCCCCCCTCGCGTAGAAGAGGAGGAGGCGGGCGATACCAGAGTGGCCGTGAAGCTCGCCTATGGCCTTCGGGAACACAGGCCGGCCCAGCTCCCGCTCCTGGACCAGCCTCTGTGTCTCGGTAAACCGGCAGGCATATCTGGCAGAGCCTCCGCCAATCGTCACCGCGTGGACCATGCCGTCACCGTCGAACAAGTGGTGCCCCGCCATGGGCTCGTGCAGCGGGTTCGCGCCGTTCCGTACATAGACTCCATTAATGCAATCGGGGATCTTGCCGGCCACTGGGAGGTAGCGGCAGACGGGCTGCTCGGGAACGGGGGCGAAGTTTCCCCCAATTTGTACGTTGGGGTCGGCGGTCTTGGGGAGCGGCTGATGGAGCTCTCGCGAAATCAGCGCGCTCTCGACGAAGTCCAAGGCTGTGGCGGCAGCTTTCTGTAGGAAATTCCACCGTGGAAGGTGGTGGGGGTTGTGGGTTTTCTTGGTGGTGGTGGTGGTGGTGGTGGAGGTGGAGGTGCTTATGGGTTCTTTAGTAGTTATTGCAGGTGGGGGCTGCTGATGGGATTTCTTTGGGAAGTGGAGGATGGAAGGAGATTGCAAAGCACCATTTATTGTGTATTTGGTGTTGGTGGGCTTGATCTTCTTGCTCTTGGCCATGTGCAAGAAGCCCAAGTCCGCTAGCGAAGAAGATGACGAAGAAGAAGATGATGCGAGGTGCTCATAACTAGCCCAACTACTAGAGTTGGGTGATATCATTGGAACAGCCATGGCTTCTTTTTTTTCTTTCGCCTTCTCTCTTCTTGATTTTTTTTGGTTTCTTCTCCACCTTCTTTTTTCTAGGTTGGTCCAGAAATCTTGTCAAAAGAAGAAGAAGAAGAGAGAAGCAACAATGAAGTCTAGAGAGAGAGTGAGAGAGAGAGGTTTGGGGGAGAAGAAACGAGGGAAAATGGGTATAAATAGAGTTGGCGGTGGGGAAAGAGAGAGAGAGAGAGAGAGAGAGGGGCATCGTGTGTGAGGAGGTCCACCTCAGACATTTAGGAGGAGACCACGTGGTGGATTTGTGGGGAGGGCACTCGACGATTGACATTGAAAGGGCTTAAATTATTTAGATTAAAATAATAGCTATTGACACATCGGCGAAAAAGGAAAAGTGGAAGATGAAGTGATACCAAACATGAGCCGGGTCAGAACTTTGAATTTGTCTTGCTAATATATAGTTTGAAACATTACCAATATACGAGTCACAACCATTACCACATAAAAGGGAAAAGAGGATAGAGAGAGCTATGATTGGAGGGTATCCTAAAATTAAGGAGCAATAAGAGTGAGGATTACAGTCAAACACATTTTAAAATCCACATTTATTCAATCTAACCGGTAATCTTTCTCCGTCTTTTCAATTCAAAAATCTTATTAATCATGGGATCTACGAAATCGACAGTTGAGATTGACTCGATTTGCATGATTTTATATACAGTATAATATTTTATCCATTTAACATCTAACTCCGCGTCCCTCCCTCTTCAATTTCTCTTTTGGGGGTATTTTGTTTTTTCTTTTCTTTTCTTTTTATAAAGAAATTTGCTTCGAATGAACGCTCACATGGGGCCTTTTTCTACTCTGTTTCGACCCCGAAATCTTGGTCACATCACCGACCCCACACGCCCTCGAACGCAGCCTCCGCTATGGACAACAGAAATGGTCTGTTTCTTTATCACCGTTTTCATTAGGTCCCGTTTGCTGTCCACATGACTAGCCCCATTTCAATCACTTGTCCCCATACCGTAAAACCACAGTTCAGATAATAATTATAATAAAACGACAGCAAGAAGTTCACCTCTTTTCTTGCGTATCCTTACAATGTTATAATTTTCTATATCAAATTACTTATTTACGGGATAAGATATTACTTCATTGATAATTAAAATTTTGGATTGTTTCGTTCTAAGGTCATGTCTTAGTCGAGTTTCAATCAATCATTGTCCCCTTTTATTTATTATTTTTCACATTGTGAATTCTTACTTATCTTATTTCTTACTTTTTAGCCCTCGCGATTTTATTTCGATGGTAAAGTGAGGGCGGGTGTTTTAATTATCTCATCACACTTGTTTATGGGGTTTATCGCGACACTGAACAGCTCCTTTTCATTGGCAAAACAAACTGGAAGGGTTGACCAGCCAGCACTAGTGACTTTCTATGGGCATTATTATAGGGGTTTTACATTAGGAATATTGTAATTAGATAACGTATCAAGAGCGATTCAGAAGTATATTCATCAAGTAAATTGAATAATGATCTCGTGGAAAGCAGCTCATCCATTTCCATTTAAGCCAACATACTCGGCGGTGTAGCAATTAATAGCTTGATTGGTTGGGTTATTGATTAACATAGACAGGTCCCTACTTTCCTAACTGGTTGGTCATACCTAGCTAAAGTGGCTTCTGGGGGTCAAAGTTCAAAAAGCACAAGTTAAGCAGCAGTCAATGAGATTATTATAGGAATGGCTCTTGATTTTTATTTCATTAAGTCATTTTAAGAGGACCTTTGACTGCATACCTAAGATTTGTTAATTTAAAACTCTTTTGACTTTTTTAATGATCCATGAGAAAGATGCAAAATCCAATCTATTGAAACGATTACGATTTAGCCATGATGGTTATCAACTTTTCTATAAATTATTTAACATGTACTCTCAATATCATTTGATGGAACCAGCATAAAACCTAACAATTACGTGTTGGGATTATCCATATAATTTCCCACCCATGTAGTTTTTCCATGGAAGCAGCTACGAAAGCAACATTACACTTTTTTCCCTTTGCCAGAATTAGAGCCACAGCATCTTGTTGGAGGTCCCCCATTTGTGAACAATTCAATTCATCTGCTCTCTCGTATAGCGTATTTCGTCTCTTGAAAAGATGATGGTGGCTTGCGACCTTCTGCCATCTTTGAGAAGACAACTAATGACTAAACTTTAGATGCTGTGTTTTTCCTTGGATCTATGTGGCAGCGGTGGTTTTCAGACTTCTACTTGCGGTCCTCTGGAACGACCCAGTTGTGGAGACGGTGCTGTCGAGGGCCACCGGAAGAGGAGAGGGACGAAAGCGATGCGTCTCGATGGATCTACATCACATGGTCTCTTCAATGTTTCCCATTGCCAGTGGATGCCACAAGCTTTAGATATCGATGCTCAAAAAGCGGTTTTTTGCTTCGCTTTCGTAGATGTAACTCATTACCATCACAAAACAATCACAATTTTTTTTTTTTTAAATCGTTGTTGCTTTCGTCCTTATCAAACGAGGAGACAAAAGCATGATTATCTTCACGGCAACATATAGGATTAATATCATCCTATTTATGGATGATTAATCATCAAAAGCTCTTTCCCAGAAAATATCTCACTTATGTAGTGACGAGCAATTAAAAATTCCACATTGTGTAGTGAACACGGCATTTTGAAACATCTGTTCACGCTGACATTATTCGTGAGCAGATCTCTAAGGTGGAGATTTTTCTGCTGCTTTAATTAAGAAAAAAGGGTCATTTAATAATTTCAATTTCTGCTAATGATGAGTGAGAGTCTCTCTACTGACCAATCATCAACTTACACACGAACCCTAGCTTCTATCTAATGTCATGGATGACTCAAGAAAAGAACGAGGTGCTAGTGAGCGTGGTATTATTTAATTAAAGAGCGGGAGATTAGTAGATTTGTGAGACAGAGATGCACTTTTCTTTCATCGCCATCCGATCCATTTCTTGCGACCATCGGCGACCCAAAATTCATCCACATGTCGAGTGCTTTTGGAGAGCTTAACCAAAAAGAAGAAGAAGAAGAAGAAGAAGAAGAAGAAAAAAGAAAAATTTGGTGCGACCATATGTTGGACCCACCGATAGGTGCAGTACTTTAATAATGTTTAATTGAATGGTAGAACATTCGAGCTTTGGTTTAGGTCCCTAGAGTAATTAATGTTGTAATCTAACAACATATGACAAAGATATGTGGTATTAGCACATTATCTATTTTAGTTATGGAAAAAAGAAATCTTGTGTTACGATGATGTCAATGAAACCAAACATGGATGTTCAAGATCTTCTGCAAGCTATAATTACCCGCCATTTGAATAATACGCCCTTTCCAAATCAAGCTGTAGATCCACGATTTTATACTTAAACAAGGAATTTCTAATCTTTTACAATTTTCTATTTTCATCTCAATATTTAATCATTTTAAATTATTAAGTAGGATGACTTCGTTGGTCTATGGAGATTCCCTACTCTTGGGGACTCTTTTGGATAATTCTATTCAATGTAAGTTGGCCAATACATCATCTACCCTCATTGTCCATTCCTAGTGATTAATCAATTTCGCTATAGACTCCAAGAAAATGACTTAACGGTTGAGCAACAAAATTATTTTTAAGAAACTCCCCAATGATGTTTTGAAAATGACAAAATATTTGAAGGTTGCTAATGTTATCATTTGAATTTGTAGAATTTCTTTTATGTACACAAGCCATATGCAGATGGTATTGGAACATGACATCCAAAAAAAGAAAGACTTTGGTTCTACAAAACGAGAATAAGCATTAGACGACAAATGAGTCTAAGACTGGAAGGAGCTTTGGATAAGGTAAATAAGCTATAAATGACGATTCGTTAAAGTCTGGCTGACCAATAGAATGCGAATAGCTTATAAAACATGAGGGCGTAAACATGCTTGGAAAAACTTGCTTGTGGAAGGTGAGCAGACTATTTAGTGAAAGTTCAAGAAAGTCTGGAAGGATCACTTTGCAGGAGTAACTCATGCCACAAGCGGTGGAAATGGTTGACATACGAGCCCCTATAATCGTTTGTGGGAAGACCTGGAGAATCTTCCTGAGATGTAGGAATAATAAGAACTATTCTATCTTTTCTTGTCTTTATATTTAAATAAGGTATAAAAATATGAAAAATAAAATGTCAAAATAGATCATTATCTATCACATCCTTTTATTTCCCATTTGATCTAATTCTTACTGTCTAAGGATTATCTCTATGAAACAATAAGAGGATCACCTATTCCATTTTTTACTAGGATTTGTTGAAAATAAAGAATTTTTTTTTTCATTTTAATTTTATAAAGCCAATTTTCCATCAAATTGTTATTGGATACCAAGGACTTAGAGACTTTCTTGAGTCTATATATAAACTATATCAATTTCATTGGTATTCAAATTGGTGTTTCAGAGCTGTCTTCAACTCCTGAAATCCGTCAAAAGCAACCTCGAGTTCATGTCAGGCAAATTTTCGTGAAGGCAAAGAGGAATTTCAGGCAAACTGCAGAAGCAGAGAATTCTACTTTGGGAAATGGCTTGCATTGCTCATAGACTACCGTCTGATTATGTAGGAAGTAGCTTTAATGATCAAGAAGGTCAAATCAACAGCTCTTTAGTATTTAAAGCTAACAATGACAATGCAATAAAGAAACATCATCATCAGATGATGATGAGGATACGACACTGTTCACCAGAAAGTTCAAGAACTTCATGAGAAAAGGAGGAACTACAGAGGAAGAAGACATCCCAAATTCTTAGAAGAAAAGAAGTCATTTAAAAAAAAAAAGAGGGTAGCAAAGGTAAAAATATTGTTTGTCGTGAATAGAGGAAATCGGGACACATAAGCCATATTGTCCACTTGTCAAGATAAAGAAAAACAAGTTCGAAAAGAAGAAACATGGAGTAACACTAAACGTAAATCCAACAACAATGAAGAAACAAATCTTTGCCTCATGGCAAACTATGAAAGCGAAGAAAAAAAATGAGGTAAATGCTTCTAAACTATCTTATAAAGAGATGTGGAATTTTCTAAAAGAAATGTAAGAATTCTAAAAGAATTTCTGAAATGAAAAAAGAGATCAGGAAACTCAAGTCAAAACATTTATCAGAAAGAATCTAAAAATCTCCAGAAGGAAACGCTCACCATCAAAAGTGAACATAAGCTTTCTGAGAAAGAAAGTAACTTTCTCAAAGAAGAGATTTCAAAATCAACACCAAGTTTTCTCTAGATTCAAAAAATAAGTAGCACACTCATTATAACAAATTTGGTTTGGGACATGAAGATAATGATGATGAGAAGAATCATTTTCCAAAAGTCAAGTTAAGATTGAAACAAAAACCTCCTGTACATCATTATAAAAAAAAAAAACATTATGCAAAGCATTTCACAAAATTTATTGGCATGCGATTCTTCAATTGCTTGATTTCCAATGAGAATGGCCATTTCAAACACAAATGTCCAAAAGAGCATATGAAGCTCAAAAAGATTCATTAGAGATTCAACTCTAACTTAAATCCTAAGAGCAAGGAACCTAGCTTATCTAGGTATTAAAGAAGATATGAGAATTTCTGTGATTGCAGTTAATCATGAAGAAAAACAAATGGTATCTAGATAATGGTTGCTCACAACATATGACCGGAAATAGTACCAAGTTTGAAAGCATCAGTCAAGTTGATGGAGAAACCGTCACCTTTAAAGGAAGCAGGATAATTGGATAAGGAAACATTAGGTTAGGAAATTTGATCAATGAAGATGTTTCACTCATCAAGGGATTGAATCACAATCTCATAAGTATCAGTCAACTATACGACAAAGGATGCAAGATTAGCTTTGAAGAAGGAAAATGTATTAGAGTAAGTCAAATCAACTTTTGGTCATTTACTTGAAAGTGACATGGAAATATATATCTTGATATCAATCTTGACAATGCCCAGTGCTTAGTATCAATCGAAGAAGAAAGGGATCTATGGCAGAAGAAATTGGGACATGTGAGAATGAAACAAGTCTCCAAGATATCTTCAAAAGATCATATATGTGGATTACCCAAGATCCACTATGAGAAATCAGATTCTTGCAATGCATGCTCCTTGAGAAAGTAGTTTGGAAATTCTTTCAAGTTAATGAATATTGTTTCTACTAACTGATCTTTGTAGTAATTGCATATGACTTATTGGACCAACAAGGACAAAGAGTCTTGGAGGAAAGAGATATTGTCTAGTTATTGTTGATGATTACTCAAGGTTTATATGGATAACATTTCTAGTTCACAAACACGATGCATTCTAATCTTCTGTGAAACTTGAGTGAAAAATCAAAAACAAGAAGGGATACAACATCATCTAAATCAGAATAGATCATAGGGAAAAAGTCGAGAGCCAAAGTTTATTGAAATATTGTATGAAAATGGTTTGGATCACAATTTCTCTACTTCCTACACTCCTCAACAAATGACATGGCTAAAAGAAGAAATTGTTGGCTCCAAGAGAGGGCACAAACCATGATGATAGAAAGTTGTAACATACTCAATTTCAGCCCTTATTTTGGTCTTGACTAACAAGCTAAGGATCGATACGCTAATGACAGGAATAGGCCATGAATTGACTTGGGGGTCAATTATGGATCAAGGACTAGCCACGGGACCAACTAGACAATTGGCCAGCGAACCGACGAAAGGATTGCCCGACTGGCCCAAGGCCTAGCCCTTAGACCTAGTCATGAGCCCTTTACACGATAAAGGAGAAGTCCAAACTCGGTTTCACTAGTTAAACCCGGTTGTGTCCAATTTCATCCGATCACAGCTTAGGCACGAATATTGGGCCAAATAAGGTAGTTGGTTGCGGTTAGACTCGATTAACTCCCACCCAATGAGATGGCCTTCTAACTTTGATATTTTCCCATGGTGCATTTAATGTTTGTGGAAGGTAGTCAATCAATGCATAATGACTAAGTAGGACACTTGGCACAAATGGTCTTACCCTTGCAAGGTAATCATGAACTTTGGATTCTTGCACATAAAGAAAGGGTGAGTCATAAGCCTATTAAGAAGACCTAGAGACCAAGCTAGATAGGCTAATTTTCTTAAAGAATAAGAGGCAAATGCATTAAATTAGGGTAATAAATATGGAGGCTTAGGTGTCCTAAGTAATCAATGGAAGAAGATGACTCATAAGCTTAGGTGTATGGTCATCATGATAAGCCATTAATGAATGAGGTGAATCACATGTCCATGTGTCCCTATTAGATTAGGGTCATCATTTCCTTTACTTTGAGACTTGGAAGATAAGCTCTTTCCAACTGTGAATGCTTGATGAATCATTGGGCAAGAAGAATTAATGAGGGATGGTCTTGAAAGACCGTTAGGGGTGCCACCTCTCCTTCATAGACTTTCCACCTTTGGTTTTTTAAGTTCTAACTTTGATTTCTGTTTTTGAAACTACTGAACCCTTGTGGTTTTCTGATTTTACAGAGCTCCTTGTGGTACGAATTTGGAGAAATTTCCTTCATAAACATTGTTCAAAACATCGTGAAATACAACATATTTAAATTTCATATTTTTCTGAAGTGAAATGGTTGTCACGAAGGCCCAATTACTTATCATGTTAAAACTGTCCAGTGCAAAAAAACAGTGACCTTGTTTGTCTTCTCAATTTTTCATAAAATTTCCCCTCCCAAATCTGAACATACTTCCTCCACAAAAGTTGTAGATTACATCCATGTCTACAATATATTAAAATTCAAAGAGTTTTATGAAGATTTGGATTTCGAAATGGGTTTTCCTATGCAGTCGTTGAATCTGTTCAATGGACAAACTGTTGGGTTGTGCTTAGTGATTTTTTTCTCTTTTCACAGATCGAATTTGACTTGGCTTCCCCATGAAAAATGTTAGTTAAGGTCTTTTCTACAACATATTAAATTTTTATAATTTTTCAAGCCCTTTCGCTAAGGTAATGACACTGATTTCGAACGTTACTCAAAATTGTTCTTCAGTTTAGAATGGGAGAGCCACACGCCCAAACTTGGAGGGGAAGGGGCTACATGTCCAACTTGATGAGCAAGCCAATCTAGAGTCTTCTTGCCTTGAACATAAGAATGCATTAAATGCTTTTGGACCTTAGTGTGCTAAAGAGAAGAAACTTGAAGAGCAAGTTGGGTAATGTGAACACATCTAAACCTTATGATTGCATGAAATCTAGGCAATTAATAAGAGAGGTGAGTCATCTAGCTTAGGTGTTCCCCAAAAGAATAGACCATAATGACACCTAACCTAAAACTTGGAGAGCAAGTATCTATTTCATCATTACAAGACTCTAGTGGCCCAATAAGATAAAGAAACAAGTGTGGCCCTAGGGATTAGGCTTACCACATCTTTCTCCTTAGCCTTGCCACCTTATCAACCTAGGCTTGCCACCCAAAGAAATCCTATTAGTCCATTTAGAAGGGTAATGATGAGAGGTTTGTCTACAAATATAGGCATTCCTCCCATTACCACACCACACTACCCCACTTCTCCCTCACTTACTCTTTCTTTTTCTCTCACGCCCTCTCAATGTTGCTCTCTCTCCCTCTCTCGGCCTTGCTTGCCCACCACTTCATCCAACGGCCCTCTATTGGTAAAACCACATATAGTCCATTGAAGTTCATTGAAGATAAGTAGAATCTCTAACTCTTAGCTAGGGCGATAGCCTACGTCATAAAATTTAGTGGTGTGCTCACCCGTATAAGCTGTGTGGATGTTGTAATGTTCTTTTGTATGGTTTGCTCATGTTTGCATGCTTGAATACGTTCATGGCTCTGGACGAGATCAAGGTTCTCTCAACTCGTGATCAACGTCAAGTCGTGATAGCCTAAAGCCACGAAGCCTTAGATCGGTATTGAAGCATGCCGGTTCCAAGTCTTAGTGTGGAGATCGACCTAGGCATGTGGCTCAAGCCACGAACCAAGAATTGTGCCCGGCATATCATATAGTATAATGTTAAGAGCCATGACACACTTACTTGAATGAGCACGCCTTTGGACCATATATGAGTCAACTAAGAAGAAAAGTAGTAACCGGGTTGTGTGATGCACTTTTACTATGCACTTAAAAAGAAAAAAGCGCCCTTCCCATATAGCATTGATAGCAATACCTTGTTCATTGAACATGATGCCCTGGTTGAGCCAGGATGCTTGGGTTTGAACACGGATGCCTCAGGTAAGCTAGCCTCGAAATGCCCAGGTTAAATCCGGATGCCTAAGCTGAGCCCGGATGCCTTGGTGAGCTAACGCCATGATACCTCGATTGAGCCGAGATGCCCTAATTGAGCCAAGAAGCCCGGCATAAAGCTGGAAGCCTCGGTTGAGCCAAGAAGGCCTAGTCGAGCCAAGACGACGATAAAAGCATCATGTTATTAATGTCGATATATGCGTAAGAATGATATGTTGATGTGTTCATTGATACGCTGAAGGTAAGCATGTATTGAAGTATGCGGTAATGGACATTTGCGTGAAGTCAAGGTGTAGTAATAAGTTTGCTATTGATATGTCATAAACATTATATTGCGAGTGTTATATCTGTTAGATTTTGATGATGAGATGCCCTCCTAGTAAAGAATTAGGGGTTTTATTTACTAAGTCCATAACTCACCCCATTATTTTTCAAAATTATAGATATTTAAGAGTTGCAGTCTCACTAGAAGTGCTGAGGTTTACCCTGGCCTTTTTGAGTATAGAGCATGTATTTGTTGTAAATATAACGGATTGTGACGTAAGGGCTTGTAAATATAACTGATATAATTGTGCGTTTGCAAGTAGTTGTTTTCCTGGCTGCTTGTTATTGTTTGGGTGTTGTATGTATGCTTCCGCATGTGCTTAAATCGAAAATTAAAACAAAATGGGACGGCGACACCCCTAGGTAATCGCAAAAATAACCCCTACTGCTGAAGACCTTGGGGATGGAGTTGGGGTTGTTACAAAAGTGGTGTTCTTGCCTACTTCTAGGCTGAAGTTGTTGCTATAGCATGCTAGATTATGAACAGAGTTGTGACATCCTGATTTTCAACCCTATTTTTGATGAAATGAATTGGGCTTTTCATCGACGCACCTATGGTTTTTTTTCTGAGCTAATCCCTCACGAGATAACTAGTCTATCAGGTGAAGCCATTAAGGAATCTAAACGCGACCGACTTGAGGATTTGATCATAAATTGACTGCTTGACCGTGCTAATCCGCAAGGGTCAATATGGCACCGTTAAAATCGATCAGAGACCGGAGATAGGTCGATTTGACAAAGGTATATAATTGAAGTGTGGGTGATTCCACCTAATTGCAAAATTCGTGTCGAACGGCACTAAATCGATTTTTCTGTCATTTCTGTACTTTGTGCCCGTATTTGAAATCTCGAGATTTTCACGACAACCGAGAGTCGCTTATGAGTCGAAGATGCACAATGTGGATCGAAAATAATCGACCACAGGTCAATTGTGCTAAAAATTCCTAAAAGCTACCAGTAGGTTAGGTCACGCTAAAATTGCGTCCAGTTGAAATTAACCACGAAATTGAACCCAATTTCAGAAATTGAAAGTTCTGTCATGTCACGATTTATTTTTGGAACGTCGACTCATCCTTCAAAGAATTTTTGGCAAGCCCAAATTTTTGGCAAAAAATCAAAGTTAGGCAATTTTGGACCGGGAAATTCAGAGGGCTGTTTTTGTGAGTATTTTTGGCCTTCAAGTTGGATCAATTGATGAGGATAATTGTGGAATTGAGTGTGGGCACCTACCTTGGCAAGTTGGCCATTGATTTGAGGCCAATTGAAGAGGGATTGAGTGGAAATTGAAAGCGAACTGGTGAAATTCGTAGCCAGGGGGGGGGCTGCAACATTTCAGCACCATTTAAGGCTTGTTGGAGAAGTCTTGGAGGGGAAATGGCTATGGATAATGGTTGTGGACTCTGGGGGCCTTGTGATGATGAGTTGGGATACTTAGAGAAGACTTTGGTGGCCTTTGTCCCCCTTGAAGCAGCATCCCTTCTTCTTCCTCAGCTTCTTCTCCATTTTCCAGTAGCTAAAGATCTCCATTTCAAGAGAAACCAGCCCTCCATCCCTACAGTAGCCAAGACCGAGCCAGTCCCCACCATCGACTGCCGAAGCTGCTGCCGCTCGAGCACCACCCGCCAACCCCTTTCGCCGTCACGCCCAAGCCCGCACGCCAGTCCCGCTCATGCACTATCCCCCACGCCTGCTCGTCGTCCGCCTAAGCCACCGTCATCGGCCCTGCCCACGCCACCGTCCAGCTCCTCTTCTTCCCTCGCCATTCCAGCCAAGCCGAGCCTTCGGTCCAGCCCTCTCAACCCTTGGATAGAACCGAAACTCACAGTTGAGCTGTGAGCTTCGTGGCCCGTTTCTGGCCCTTTCTGGACCTCCCTTGGCATCACTCTAGGCTCGAGTCTCGCTCGCCTCCGCGTCGCCGTGAACTCATCGGCTCGCAAATTCAGTGAGTTTACTTGCTAAACCTTGTTTATGGGGTTAATTATGCTTAGAGTATGATTAGCTTAGCTTAAGATTGGTTTAGGTGGTTATATTAGTGTAATTAGTGATTTAGTTAGTTAATTAGGCTAATTAGGTGGTTAGATTAGTTTAGTTAAGGGTTAATTAGATTGTGTGATATAATTAGCTTAGTGCACTATTTATTTAAGTCCAATTAGGTGGTTAGGTTAGTGTATTTAGATTAATTAGGCATTTATCTAATTATTTTGCATTTATTTAATTAATTTTGTAATTTATTTAATTATTTATTATTTTCCGGAAATTATACTGGGATAGCCGGTCGTCAAAATTTCATGCTGATTGTCATGGTGTAATTAATTTATGCAATTGAGTGCTAATTTGTGCAATTGAGTGATGATTGTTGATTTTGAGTTATTATTTCAAAAACATGGAATTTTGGTATTTAATTAGAAAAATGCCAGGTATTGAGTTTTGTCACCAAAAATATTTTTAAGTACTATATTAAATAGTGGGATTTTTAAAAGGAAATGTATCACTTTTCATGGTTCGATCTGGCCGTGTACCTACACACGATTATTTTACCTGGTGTTTTTAATATGAAGAAAATAGGCCAAGCACATTAGTTTAATTAAGGCATTTGAGTGCAAAGCACAATGTCCTTGGCCAGGATTGGATAGTCGTGAGATGGTTATGTGAACCCGTCACGAGCGTTTACACCAGATGATGCTCCTATATGGAATGCCCTTATCAACGGATGCCGATTGCAGTAGAGGCTGGGCCGATGCTCCTTCGGGAATGCCGTCTTAAGGTAGACGTTGCCGTGCTCGATGGGGCAAGACGATGTCTGGCTATGCCGGAAGACCACCAAACGTCAAGTAGACCGTGCCCGTAGGGTCGTAATCAATTGGAACGCATGAATGAGTGTTATAACCGCACCTAATTATGGGACAAAATTGTGTGAAACAGTACGAGACGTGTCATAACGATTTGGCCTTATAATCGAGACTCTCGCGATTGATTGACAATTGAACTGGATGTGTTCCAATTGATGAGTGCATTTACTATATGCATCTATTATATGAACTGTACTGACGTGCAGGAAGGTGCTAAGGCGAGGTGAGTCTTTTGTGATGTATGATTAGACTGCCTCTAGGCATATTACCTTACTAATCAGGGTTTAGGGCATGAACTCACTAAGACATTGTCTCACCCCATCGTGGTTTAACTCTTTACAAGTCCTTAGATGGAGGTGAGACCAGTTCGTTTTGGGTGGCCACGAGAGGCTAAAGAACAGTGTACCGTACTCCCTATCCACGGGAACCCCGACTAGACCCGTGAACTCGTGGTTACTACCATTTGGGTCAATGAGGGCCTACCTCAGTTGGTCCCTCATAGATTCAAAGCATGGTTTCGCCATGGGCCCAATGGTGTCCGGGAAGGTCCCCTGGATGGTTTCGACGGGCCTGCCATCGATGATGAGTTTGTGGAACATCTCAACCCCATTTTGGACGCCGATATCATTGTAGATATCAAGGCAAATCAGTTGCCTAAGGATGAGCAGGAGCCTGAAGTTGAGGAGGTAGCTGACCCCCCCTGAACCTCGACATCCCTGACGGTGTCATGATAGACCCGAATCTAAGTAGATAGGGTCCGCGATAGGGTTAGCTCGATAGCCTCTTTTTGTTTATAGACTCTGTGTATAAACTAGTTGTTTATATAAAGTGTGTTTACTGAAATTGATTATCCTGCTTTTCTATCCCATGTTGATTGTTGTCTAGGGATTGTTTATTTCGCTTCCGCATGTGCATGAATCATTTGGGTCGGCAACGCGTCTTGGGAACGTCGCAATTTGATCAACCACCAAGGGATGTGCGCGCGCTTGAGGTTCGGGGCGTGACAGGAGTACTATGTAGACCCTTGTTGGAGAAAACACCCTACGAGATCTTCAAAGGTCAAAAAACACAATAATATTTGGATGCAGATGTTACATTTCAAAGAATGCAAATTATAGCGTTGGAAGTTTGATCCTTGAGCAAGTGAAGGTATTTTTATTGGTTACTCAACTTCTAGTAAAGCATATCGTGTTTTTAACAAAGCATCTCAGGAAGTGGAGGAATTTATAAATGTCAAGTTCAAAGACAACTTGAAAGGCATCTAAGTAGATGTTATTGAAGAATCTATGATGATGTCTATACCAACTGATGATATCCATCAAAAGCAGCGACCAAATGCACAATGTTCAAATCATACGTCTTTGCAATGAACTAGAAGTTTAAAACAGATCATCCTAGGGAATTGATCCTTGGAAAGATTGTTGAAGAAATTAAAACCAAGTTATCATTCAAATACTTGATGGACTCCTTGGCACTAATTTCTAAAATCGAACAAAAGGCTTGAAAAAGCTATCATTGATGAAAATTGGATTGAGACTATACATGAAGAGCTTTATCAATTCAAGATCAATGAAGTTCAGGAACTTGTATTATGACCTCAAGATCATCCCATCATAGGTACGAAGTGGGTATTCAAAAACAAACTCAACGACAAAGGTAATGTTGCACATGACAAAGCTAGACTAGTTGCCAAAGGTTATTCTAAAGAAGAATGTATTGATTATGATGAAACATATGCTCCTGTTACGAGATTAGAGGTAATAATACTTTTGTTAGCTTATGCCTATTTTCATGATTTCAAATTATATCACACGGATGTTAAAAGTACTATTTTGACAAGACTAAAGGTGTGTATTAGCTGAATAGGGAGCTCTACGGACTCAAAGAAGCACTAGAGCTTGATATGAGAGAACAAGCACATTTCTGGTCGAATGTAATTTCAAAAAAGTAAGATAAATACAATACGCTTCATCAAAAGAAAAGGTAATGACATCCTACTAATTAAAATTTATGTGGATAATATTATCTTTAGATCTACTAATGAGACTATGCGTAAGGAATTTGCTAATATTATGAAAAGTGAATTCGAAATGAGCATGATAGTGGAACTCAACTTCATTCTCTACCCTTGTATATCAAGAAACGTGTGTCACGAAATTGGTAAAGAAATTTGACAAGAATATTGCAAAGGGGTGGATACACTAATATCTTCTACTACAATACTTGACACAGATGTAAAAAGGCAAGCCCATTGACTCAAAACTGTATA
Organism: Eucalyptus sp. ANBG9806169; assembly: GCA_014182395.1. Taxonomy (NCBI): domain Eukaryota; kingdom Viridiplantae; phylum Streptophyta; class Magnoliopsida; order Myrtales; family Myrtaceae; genus Eucalyptus; species Eucalyptus sp. ANBG9806169. Next base: position 2,556,846 of record CM024576.1, on the reverse strand, counting down.
GGAGTATGATAGAATCTCTATAATACTTAACAACATCTAGACCTAATATCTTGCACATTGTGTGTCCATGTGCTCATTTTCAATCTGATTCAAAATAATCTCATTTGATTGTTCTAAAGTGAATTATTATATATATTGGATCATTTTAAAAGTTAGGTTTATGGTACTATAAACATTTGAACTTTCAGGATATTTAGACCCTGACTTCGCAGAGTGCAAAACCAACAAGAAAAACACCTCTAGCACATGTCAACTAATTGGTTGTATGTTAGTTTTGTGGTTCTCAATGAAGCAAGATTCAGTTGCTCTTTTAACTATTAGACCTGAGTTATGACACTAGGAAGCTACTGTGCTCAACTCATTTGGATGAAACACAACCTAGTGACTTTGGAGAACGAAATTCAAGCATTCCTATTATGTGAGACAATACAAATGCTATCAATTTGACAAAGAATCCTATTCTATACTCTCAAGCCAAGCACGTTGAAGTTCATCACCATTTCATTTGACATGATGTCAATAGTGTAGTATTTTCGTTCATTTTGTTGACTCTAAGCATCAAATAGCTAATATTTTTACTAAGCCACTCGACAATAACACTTTTCAGTTCATTAGAGATGAACAAGGAATATGTGATCCTTTTGAGTAGCAGTTTTTATGAACTCAATAGGTAAATTTCAATATTAGCACGAGCTTATTGAAATATGGTCAAAGATCAAAATCGGCTAAGTTATGGAGATGAGATACGTACCATTTTTGAAAAAGTTACCGTTATTGTGCAAACTATATTTCAATATTATGCCCGTTTGACATTAATGGACTGTATTGATCGCATGCAACTTTTGTTACCGTTCTATAGTAATTATACAACCTTTAATTCAATTTATTTTCTTAAAATCATGAAAATTGAATAAGGAGTTATCATTAATCTGAAATGGCGAAGCACTTATGATCGTGGCTACTACCTTTAATTCACTTGAGCCTTTTGCCCCTAAAAGTGAATTTTATTCAACAAAATCTTGACTTTATGCATTTGTCCCAAGTCCTCCACTAACGACGTTTCTTGTTATGAAGCAAGACTAATTTAGGCCATTCTCAAAAAATTCTCCTTCTCCCTCTCTCACTTCATAATCATTCTCATGTACCAATGCGTGAGAACGAAGGTTGTCAAGCTCCCCTATGGCGTTCTTATCACTTAAATCAAATGATCCAAGGGTATAGACTTTGCTGATGTTGCTGATCAGAGCTTGGTCAATATCGAAATCGGGAAGGAAACCTAGAAAAAGATGATGTTGAGGATGATTCCTGAAGATTGGGTCAATCCTAGGAATGAGGTCATTCCTATAGTCCAAGGTAATGATGAAAGAATGAAGGATGTTCTGAAAGAACGACTCAAAGAATAGGCTGAAAAGGAAAGGAGAAGGCAAAAACACTTACGCCTTGCGAAGACAATTTGATTCTTGTCCACCCCATCCAAAAAGATCACCATCTCCCGTGGACCTGCCTAATTCTGCTTTTGCACAACCGCAAACGGATGTCCACGAACTAAAAGCTTCAATTGCCTCTGTTGGACAATGTCTTGTGAAAATAAACGTTAGTTTGAGTTATTACAATCCTCTCTAGTCGGCCCCAGAAAAATCAGCTCCTACTCTCCCCACTTAGCAACACAAGCACTGCCACCCATTTTAAATTTCACTATCAATTGTGCCTACTTTTGTTTTTTTGAAATGTTGCCAATAACCGATGTATGCTCCTGTTCATATTTAATGGGATTATCTTTTGCATACAAGTGTTGTTCTTGTTGTAATGAAAAAAAGTGGGAGAATGACTAAGATGTGACTAAGATGTGATAGCATGGGGCAAAGATAGTGATAAATCTTAATGATGATAGCATTAAAAGAAGAGGAGCAACAAACAACCTGCTCCTTAATAAATTTTTCAATTTGTTAACATATTGTCTCTCAGGACTTGTCTTATGTTGAATTTCATGGTATAATTATGAGTTTCGTGAAATTATCACTAATCTAAAAGTACGAAACATATTGTTCATATCATTCAAACTCTTTTAAATATCTCCGTGTTTATTGAAAATCATCTGGAGCCTCTAAGGTTTGCTTGAGTATTGTGACATCCTGATTTTCTGATTCTGTTTTCAATTAAATGAGTTGGGCTTTTCATCAACGCGCCTATAATTCTTTTCTCTAAGCTGATCACTCACGAGATAACCAATCTATCTAGTGAAGCCATTAAAGGATTTTAACGCAATAGACTTGAGATTCGACCAGAAATCGACTACTCGACCATGCTAATCTACAAGGGTCAATACGGCACTGTCAAAATCAATCAGAGATCAGAGATAGGTCGATTTGACTAAGGTATGTGATTAAATGGTGGGTAATTCCACCTAATTGCAAAATTCTTGTCGAACGGCACTAAACTGATTTTTTGTCATTTTTGTACCATGTGCCCGTATTTGAAACCTCGAGATTTTCACGACAACCGAGAGTCCTTAATGAGTCGAAGATACACAATGCGGCTCAAAAATAATCGACCACGAGTCAATTACACTAAAAATTCCTAAAAGCTACCCGGTAGGTTAGGTCACGCTAAAATCATGCCCGGTTGAAATTAACCGCAAATTTGAACCGATTTCAGAAATTGAAAGTTCTAACACGTCACAATTTATTTTAGGAATGTCGACTCGTCCTCCGAAGATTTTTCTACAAACCCGAGTTTTTGGCGAAAAATCACATTTAGGCATTTTTGGACCGGGAGAATTAGAGGACCATTTTTTGTTGCACTTTTGGCATTCAAGTTGGACTAATTGGCAAGAAAAAATGTTGAATGTGATGTGGGCACCTTGGCTGAATTTATGGGCATCATTTTGGGTTGATTTGAGTTGAAATTGAATTGAAATTGGAGGGGCAAATGTTCAAATTCGTAGCTAGGGAGTGCAGCAACTTGTTGGACACTTTGGATAGCTTCTAGGGGAAGTTTGGGGAGGGAAAGTGGCTGGGGATGAAGGCTGAAGATGGTGGGGGCCTTGTGATGATGAAGGAAGGTATTTGTTGAAGACTTATGGGGCTTTTGGTCCCCATCTACCCAATAGCTCTCCTTCTTACTCTTCTCGGTTGTTCTCCTCCTCCATTGTTGTGTTGTGAGCTCAAGAACCAGAGAGAGACCCCCTGTAGTCGAGCCAGCCACCATCCGAGTAGCCGAGCATTGCTTGAAGTCGCCCGAGCCCGTCATCCCGCCCGCGCACGCCATCTCACTCGCACGCTGTCTGCGCGTGTTCGCCGCTCACGCGCCATCCCTGCGAGCCTAGCCCGCCATCTCGAGCTCGCCCGGCCGCCGTCCGAAGCTGTCAAGCCGCCTGTCGCCATCGCCTGGTCGCCATAGCCGTCCCCTTTGCCATTCGCCAACCGCCAACCATCCTAGCTCCTTCGGTCCAGCTCTCTCGGCCCAAAGCAGAATCAAAACCTCAGCTATGGGCTGAGGCTTCATGGCCCGTTTTAGGCCCCGTCCGAACCTCCGTTGGTGTTGCTGTAGGCTTGTGTTCCGCTCATCTCCGCATCGCCGTCACCGTGAACTTATCAGCCCGCAAAATCGGTGAGTTTACTCACCAAACCTTGCTTAGGAGGTTAATGATACTTAAGTGGTGATTAATTTAAGTTAAGATTATATTAGTATAATTTTTAGCTTGTTTAGTTAAATTAGGTTAGTTAAATTAGCTAATTAGGTGGTTAGAGATTGTAGTTAGTTAGCTTATTATGTTGTCTTGTAATTAGAATCATTAGAATAATTTAATTAGTCCATTAAGTGGTTAGATTAGCATTATTAGGCTTAAGTAGGTATTTATCTATTTAATTTGTATTTATTTAATTAATTTTGCTATTTATTTAATTATTTAATATTTTCCGGAAATTATACCGGGATAGCCGGTGATCAGAATTTCGTGCCGATTGCAGTGGTGTGCTTAGTTTATGCAATTGAATGTTAATTCTTGCAAATTGAGTGGTGATTGGGATTTTTAGTATTTATTTCAAAATTAGGAAATTTTGGTATTTAATTAGAAAATTCTAGGTGTCGAGTTTTGACATCGAAAATGGTTTTAAATACTATATCAAATAGTGGGATTTTAAAAATGAAGGATATCAATTTTTAAAGTTCAATCTGACCATGTACCCACACACGATTATTTTCACCGGGTGTTTTTAATACGAAGAAAATGGGTCAAGCACATTATCTTAAATGAGACATTTGAGTGCAATGCACAGTGTCCTTAGCCATAAGTGAATGGTCGTGTGATGGATATGAGAAACCGCCCCCAATATGAATCGGGTGGACGTTGCCCCTATATGGGATGCCCCTGGACAACGGATGCCGGTCGCAGTAGATTCTGGACCGATGCTCCTTCGGGATTGCCGTCTTGAGGTAGACGTTGCCGTGCTCAATGAGATGAGAAAATGCCTGGTTATGCCAAAAGACCGCCGAACATCGAATAGGCCGTGCCCGTTGGGCCGTGATAAAATTGGAACGCATGAATGAATGGTTTAACCGCGCCTAATTATGGGACAAAATTGTGTGGCACAGTATGGGACGTGTCATAACGATTTGGCCTTATAATCGGGACCCCTGTGACTGATTGAGTTTTAGTGAGGCATTCCAATTGATGTGTGCATCTATTATATGCATTGTGTTGATGTGCAGGAAGGAACTGAGGCGAGGTGAGTCTGTTGTTGTGTGGTTAGGCCGCCTCTAGGCGTATTTCCTTCCTAGTTGGAGTTTAGGGGGTGAACTTGCTAAGACATTGTCTCACCCCGTTGTGGGCTCATTCTTTTCAAGTCCTTAGAGGTAGTCCCTCCAGAACATTTTGGTCAACCTCGGGGGGTTTACCAAGTGGAGCATAGACGTCCATGTCCCCAAGAGTCATTGGGTCTATAAGCTTGTTGTGACCACTGTCTAGGTCGATGAGGGCCTACCTCATCGATTCAGGTTTCGCCATGGACTCATTGGGCATAAGGTAGATCCCCTTCAAGGTTTTGATATCCCCGCCGTTGTGATCAACGCCGCTCTAGGCGAGGGTGCAGCTGACCCTCCTAATGGGGTTGTGGAGGACCCGAAGCCCCGAGCCTGTGGAGGTGGAGTCCGAAGGATCAGTGAATGTGTCCGACTAGTAGAGTGTAGGACAACTTCTTTTTGAGAGCCAATCTTTTTGTAGACAGACTAGTTTGTTTATAAAAGCATGTTTTGTTTGTGAATTTGTTGTCCTGCTTTTCTATCCCACATTTGTGTTATCCGAGGATTTGTTTATACGCTTCCGCATGTGCAATAAAATGAAAGGGTCGGCGACGCGTCCTGGGACGTTGCAATTTTATCAACCACCGAGGGATGTACGCATGCTCGAGATTCGGGGCATGACAAGTATGCTTCACTGAAAATATTGTTTATGTATATATTTATTTTTACTGCAAATTCTAATACGATGTTTATTACATCTACAGAATAATTTTGCCATAATAAAAAAATAAAAATGGAAAGATTATTAGAAGACATCCCTAGGAATTTTGATGTTTCCCAAACCATCATTTGCATAATATCTACTATGGTAAGTGTAGATGTTTGTGATGATTACTTGGGACTATGTGATATCCATGATGTCTTCATTGGAAGAAGATCGCAAGATGTCCTTATATGGCCAACCTGTGAACAGCATCGACTAACGATGATAATTAGCTAGTGATAATTCCTATGTCACTTACTAGGATATCATGTCACTAACAATGCCGGAATAATTACCATTAAAGAATGTTCATTTAAGGGTTAAATATAGCCATTGGCAGTTAGAACAACACAATAGAAGAATTAGCAATCGTCAAAGAAAGGGGAAAGCTTTCTAATGTTTGCAAAAAGGGACTGTTCGAGCAATCTAGCTTCAGAATAGTAGCTATTTAAGAATCCTAACACTTGTTTCTCAAGAAAATCTCCAACGGAAGATTATAGATGTCTATAAAAGAGAAGGTCATTGAAGTTGGAAAGAGTTGGACAAAAAATCTAGAACAAACTGAAAGTGTTCAATGTTGTATTCCGAGAAAACTATGTTTCATTCCTTGAGATTTCCAGAATAGCAGTATTTGCGTATTGTTTGGTGATTTTTGCAAAATCTTCAAAGCAACCTATTCACCCCTCTAGGTTGCATAGTTAGCCTCACCATCAATGATGTCTCATGCATTGCAAATAGTTTATAAAATATATGGTCTCTATGCATGATTATTTTTATAAAAAAAAAAAAAAAAAAAAAGCTTCATTGAAATATGGAAATTTGTATGTCATTAAAGATTATCTATGAATTTTTTTTGGTACACCGTAAGGTTTATTGATAATCATGTGTATATCGAATATTATATATCACACATTCATTTAGAATTTAGGTTATATTCATGATTCTTGACTTAGGGCTCTTATACTTGGGGCAATGCATATTTATTTTAGACATTAATTTTAGAATTTATATAGGTGTAAGATAGCTAAAGGTTTTTATTGATAAAATAAAATCAAAATAAATAATGTGGTTAGAGTTTCATATAAATTGCATTCAGGTATGGAATCAATTAGTCCTATTACGTCCATGTTGCATATTGCATCTCATTTACAGAGTCATTTGTCTTTGGATTAAATTCCAATAAGCATTCCATACAAATAGCTTTACCTAACAATTGCATCTTATGCATTATCCATATTGTATAGGGTTTATATAGCATAAAAAAATGAGTTAGAGCGCATCATCAAATTACTAATCATTAAATTAATAAGTTAATGTAAGGTCATTCAAACGTATATAGTATCCTAAAAACTAATTTGCATTTTTTTTCCACAAAGTATGGCTTGCATCATATGATTAATCCCTTGTTAATTATATCAGCTTGCTCATGTCATATGATTAGCTTTAGAAATTAATTTCATAGCATTACATGTAAGTTAATTTATCAATACAACCTAGAGGGAGGGAGGGTGGATAGGTTGTTTGGGAACTCTAAAAAACTTTTGCGGAATATAACAAGTTAAGCATCAACTAGTAACAAAAAAAGAATAGATGCACATGCTACTAATGAATAGATAGTGATGATAATAAAGAGATAGAAGATAACACTAGAGATTTATAGTGGTTCAATTTAATCCCTAACCCTATATCCACCCTTTGCGACTAATAGCAACAACAAGGGCAGAATCCACTAATAATCTTCGAGACAAGTTACAATAAGCATGTATTGCTCTTATCAACTAACAAATCACATTATCAAGATGCAGGTACTGCTATCACTCTTGTACACTTATTATTATCAGGATTACAGCTAGTAAAAACACTTCACAAAGAATAATCAATAATACACAACAATTACTAACAAAAACAAAGCTTAGAAGAACACTTAAAGCACTAAATTATTTTTGTTCATTTTCATCCAACTCAATTACTTCTCTTAGACTAAATATGTAGCCATCCATCCTCATATGACCTTTGCCCATTTGAATCCTTCAAGTAGCGGTTGGTTATGTGGTTCTACCATTACCAGCAACAAAACGTCTCTCTAAGGTTCAAAATCGTTAAAACTCTCTCTAACAATGGCAATTTCCCAAAACAATGTCAGTCTGATTTTGTCAAAGTCTGTCCTATACTCAGAAAGAATTACACCTGATCAACTGCAATTCTCCTTTTGCAAATTCTAAGTCTTCGTAATGGCTATTTTTGTAGTGATCAATGTTCCAATCAAATGAGCAAGTGACCAACATCAATAGAAGTACACCCCAAGTGCCAAAACTTGGCACGAAGGGACACTTAAGTGCCAAAATCGGAGTAAAATGGATCACTTAAGTGCCACTCCGGCCAAATTGCTGACGTGGCAATTTTCCAGCGAGGTGAGTGCAAAATGGCGTCGTTTTGCACGTTAACGTGGCGAGAAAATGCAAAAACGATGTTGGTTTGTCTCGATGTGTAAATAATTAATATAAAATTAATTAAATTTAATTTAAAACTAAATTTATTTAAAATACTGTAAAAAATAAAACTTAAAATTAAAAAACTTAAATTTTTTTTTAAAAAAAAAAAAAAAAGAAAGGGAGCCGAAGGGAGGCGGCAGAGGGTTGAGCCCTCGCCGCCGCCGCCAAGAAGGGCCAACGACGGAGGGGGAAGGGTCGGTCGGGGTCGTCGGCCCTGGCCGGCCGGGGGCGAGGGCTCATGACCCTCGCCGGATCTAGGTGAAGGCCGCGACCCTCGCCCCCAATCCGGGCGAGGGCTCACGGGCCCCTCGCTCGCCAATCGGGCGTCGGCGTCGGCCAAGGCTCGGTGACCCCGGCCAATGCCCCCCCACCACCGGCCCTTCCCGGCCGACGGCGATGAGGCGGCGAGGGCCCACGAGCCCTCACCCGGATCGAGGTGAGGGTCACGGCCCTCGGCCGCGATCGGCCGGGGGCCGACGACCCCGACCGACCCTTCCCCGCCGTCACCGGCCCTTCCCGACAACGGCAACGAGGGCTCAGCCCTTAGCCGCCTCCCTTCGGCCCCCACCCCTTTTTTAAAAAAAAATTAAGTCTTTTAATTTGAAGTTTTATTTTTTACAATATTTTAAAGAAATTTAGTTTTAAATTTAATTTAATTAATTTTTATATTAATTATTTACACATCGAGACAAACCGACATCGTTTTTGCATTTTCTCGCCACGTCGGCGTGCAAAACGACGCCGTTTTGCACTCACCTCGCTGGAAAATTGCCATGTCGGCAATTTGACTGGATTTTGACCGGAGTGGCACTTAAGTGATCCATTTTACTCAGATTTTGACACTTAAGTGTACATTTCCAAAGTTTTGGCACTTAAGTGTTCCTCCATGCCAAGTTTTGGCACTCCAGTTGTCCGTACCTTGACCAACATCTTCTTGGACTTGATGTCAACATGGTCCATGACCCATAATCAAGACGTGCACATTATCATCAATCTGTTGGTATGGTCCATGGTCAAACCATGTGGAAGGACTTACAATCATCATCCAATGATCCTTCTCAGTATGTCGACTTTCAAAGACTTTAGTTGTTGAAAGATTAACAATGGTACTTGCAAGTCTTCATGAAATCCTCATCATATTAGGTGTGTTCTCCTCTTGTTGATATCTCCATCAATCTCTTTGAAATCACATAGGTCATTGTTATCATCACAGTCTTTCACCTCATTCGATAAAGAGAGTTACTCCTATCAACAGTTTGCTAGTCATGATAGCGATCTGTTGTTCCCGATAACAATCAAATCTTCTATATTCCAGTGATTCCAAGCATCAAATCAAATCACACAGGTCATTATTAACATCATAGTCTTTCACCTACACATGTCATTATTATCATCATAGTCTTCCACCTCATTTGATAAAGAGAGTTACTCTTGCCAACAGTCTGCCAGTCATAATAGCAATCCGTTGTTCTTGATAACAATCAAATCGTCTACATTGTGGTTATTCCAAGCATATTGGCAATTATGACTCTACCAAGTTGTTTACATTTATGGTCTTTCCAAGCTTTATTAAACATCCTCATTCTAAGCTTGTTCATCATCACCAAGTCCATCCAAATGTTCACCACATTTTGGTACCTTCAAGTCATCACGAACACTCCCATTCTTCCCAACTTGTTTACCCTCAGCCAAGGTCCTTTCAAACGTTCACCTTATCTCAAAATCCTTTCAACTTGCAAAAATCTTGATGCCCAAATACCTTGTTCACCCTTAATATCGGTAGCATCCCTCGATATTAGCAAAGCTTTCTTAACAGTGGCAAAGTACTCCTCATTTCAGCTTATTTGGTTTTGATTATGAAATCATATACATATTAGTTTGTGCATATATCACCTATTACTACTCAATAATATATGTATGAATAGCCTATAATTATTATGTCATCTTTAAAACAACATGGACAATTTTCCCAACACATAATATGCATGACATTTAAGATTTCATGCTAGTTCATTAATGCATGGTAGAATAGTATGTATACAATTATGACATTTAAATTGGTCACGATTATATCATAAACAAATAAACCAAAAAAAAAAAAAGAATTATTTGGCATTGCATTGTACATTGACCATGTTCATGTAGGCTTGTAACTTATCATTACCATCGGGAAGTACAAAGAAAAGAAATTAAAAAATATATTAGCTTAGTACGCATATGAGATCTACATTATAACAATTAGTTGTCCCTGCGTAATCATATTTACTTTAGAAGTCATAACTAGGACACACGTATATCATATCATCGTTTGCTTCCTAATTAAAGTTGTAGAACCCCGTTTCATTGGAGGGTAAATAGAAATTTGCTCCCCTTGCTTATGCATTCTTGGTTCTCTAATATTTTCAGTAATTTATTCTTCTTTTTTTGTCAAGTAGTAACTTATTCATCGAGTGTTGATATAACATAATCAAGTCCTCAAATATGTGAATCTCTAATTTGTAGAAGTAAAATTTACTCCTGCATTTTACCAATCGGTCCATAATAGATTAGTGACAGCTACAAAGCAAGATAAATTGTATATTGAATTTGATGTAGCTAGAACTAACACCTTGAATGGGTAAATAGGTGTTTGAAAGAATTCTTGACAAATAAACGCGGAAAACAATAATATGTAAGTAAAGTCTGAAGACAAACAAAATCGCAAAACACCAGACTTTATAACTAGAAAGTGCACAACAGACTTTAAATGAAAGAGTTAAGGGAAGAGCAAATTGTACACAAATTTTATGGTAATTCGTATTAGATTAAGCCTACTCCACTCTTCCACACTAACAACCAACTGACTGGATTTCATTACAGTATCAATAGAAGATTACAACTTATAAGTGCAAACACTTAGAGATTGAACTCTCTAATCCACTAAGACACTCTTTTTGTGTTTTTCTCTCTCGATCACAATTTGTAATGCTCACAGACGAAGATCGGTGATTGAGAGAAGTTTTAGACTTTGGAATTCTAAATTCACGTTCCTATCCAACTTGACCGAATGACTTCCTTTAAATACTCCTTCATGCAACACTAGTCGTTGACATTCTCCGGAGGAAATTCTTCCAATCAAACCATTGAACAGAATCTTTCAAGGAGATCTTGTGGCCGTTGAAGACAAGATTGGAAACTCCATTTGATTCTGGTTGTCCTTACAATCAAAATCTTGGTTTCCATAAGTGATGCTTTCTCCTATAGAACTTATCTTCTTGATTGATTTTGTTAAAATATTATTGACTCAATCAATGTTTTTCAATAAGATAAGTAAAATCCTTGGCCAAAAGATAGTTGTTGAAGAATTGTTTTCAAATAAAGTTCATTCTAGATTTATGTTGCAACGTCACTGAGTATGGTGTTGGACTCTTCCTCGTTCTGGACACAATCTTGTCCCAGACTCGTCAGAGTAGGAAATGCTTTTGGGATGGAATAGACTTTGACATAAGTCTTCAATGGTTCCTCAGAAACAACTCATAAATAATCTATACTTACGATAGGCAGTAGAAATAAAAAGTTTTATTAATTTCAAAATCTTGGCAGGAATTTTCCCAATAGTCTTCCCCTTCTTTATGATTATAAAGTTTTCATGCATATCTGAACAAAAAGTCTATATTACCCTGCAAAACAATACTTAAGTAGCACAACTTATAGAATTTGTGAATAAGTAAACATTAGATAAGCATAACATATATTAAAAGCAATCATTGACTCAAAAAGTCTGCATAGTCTCCCCCTATTAATCAACAGCAAAAGGGAAGATCAAACCAACACAAAAACATACCAAAATGATATAAACACACAAAAGATATTAAGAGATGACGATTTTTCAAAAGATCAGGGGTTTCTTTGAACTCAGACAAAATGGAAATCCTCCAAATTTTGTACAATCTTCTCAAGCTTAGTCATGCATTAACCAAAGGCAGTCTCAACCTTAGCCAAATTCTAGACGGCTTGCTGGTTGATGTTCTGAACTTTTTCATCAAGAGATTGTACCTTTTCACTAAAAGATTGTGTCGTGGTATCAAGACAGGCATGCAGTTTTTGGATTTCAACTCCGATGCCATATTGCCATGCTTTAATCTCTAGAAAGAGTTCAACTATCCAAGGATAATTTGGATATGGTTCAGTCTGAGCACTAACCTTTGCAAAATGAACTATAGGGATATCTAAACTTGAAGGAATGTTACTTTGTACCTTGGAAATATTTTGCACCCCCTGAACATTAGCCAGCTATTCCTTGTCGCCAACCATGTAGCATCAACATGGACATGCGACATGTGACGCAACATGCCGACACATCATTTCTTAAAAACTAGAAAATTCCGACACGTTATATATTAAATATATTTTTATTTATAAATGCACAAATAAATAAATAATAATAAAAAGAGCCTAGAATTAATTTACACTAAAAACATTAATCCAACATTTGTTAATATCATTCATTAGTTTAATTTGACAAATTCAACTTTATTACACTGCAATAATCCAAAAAATTTGGAAAAAATAAATCCATATTCTACTATCAAATTTAGGGATATGTGCACTACAGGCCTTAAACTTATCGCAAAAGTGTAATTGAATCCTAAAACTTATCAAATTGGTATAATCGAGTCTTTCCGTTAACACCGTCAATTTGTTTAATAAAAAATGATGAAGTAATATTTTTTAATTAATTTATTTATCTTATGTAGCAATTTTTTATTACTTTTTTCTTTAAATCTTATTTAAAAAATATTAAAAATTTTAAAAAGCTAAAATAATTCTAAAAAAAAAAAAAATAGAAAAAAAGGCAGGGTCATGAAAAAAAAAAAAAAAAAAAAAAGGCAAGTGGGTTGCTAGGAATAATTCTAAAAAAAGCAAGGTCGTGAAAAAAAAAAAAAAGGAAGGTCGTGGGTGGCTAGGCATACCGTTGCCACCGTTGGAGGAGGCTAACGTTGGCCTTAGGCGACGGAGGGTGGGCAGCCCTTGTCAACCCAAGCAAGGCTCACCCAAATCCGGGTGCCACCTCGGCCGGGGTCAGCAAGGCTTGCCTAGATTTGGGTGACGCCGACTCTCGCCTATGGCCAATGAGCCTCCCTAACCCTAGGCGAGGCCTCGCCGACCCCAAGCGAGGGCCAGTAACCCTCGCTAAGCCCAAGCGAAGGCGCAGCGTCACTCAGATCTAGATGAGCCTCGCTAGCCCATGCCTAGTCGATGATGGCCTCACTCGGGCTGGCAAGGGCCAGCCCCCCTTCACCACCTAGGGATGGTGAGGTCGCTGGCCCCCTCCAACGGTGGCAATGGCACCCAAATCCTTGCTTCTTCATTTTTTTCTTTTTTTTTTTTCATATATTTACATTTTCACCTCTTAAATATTGAAATTTTTTAAAAATAACCCCGTGCGTGTCGAGATCACATGTTAAAATTTCGGACTCCTGTGTAGGGGAGAGTTGATCACATGTGAGATTTTCTTACACTCGTTGATTGTGTGTTGAAACTTGTCAGAAGCGTGTCGGAGTGTCAGACATGACACATAAGTTCTCAAAAAGTATCGATGCTATATATGTGACATCCCATATTTTCAACCCTGTTTTCTACTGAATAAATCGGGCATTTCATTGACGTGCCTATATGTCTGTTCTCAGAGCTAATCACTCTCGAGATAACTAGACTATTCAGGGAAGCCATTAAGGAGTTTTAATGCAATAGACTTGAGAATTCAACTAGGAGTCGGCTTCTTGACCGTGCTCATCTTTAAAGGCCATTACGGCATAGTATAAAATCGATTTGAAATCAGGGATAGGTTGGTTCGACTGAGATGTGTGGCTAATCGTGGGTGATACCACTAAATTAGAAAATTCTCGTCGACCAGCGCTAGACTGATTTTCTTATTATTTTGGTACCTTGTGTCCGTATTTGAATCCTCGAGATTTTCATGACAACCGAGAGTCACCAATGAGTCGAGTGGGTTTATTGTGGTTCGAAGAAAATCAACCACGGGTCAATTGCACTAAAAATACTTAGTAGCCTAGGTCACGCTAAAAACATGCTGAATGGAAATTAACTGCGAATTTAAGTCTGATTTCAGAAATTGAAGATTCTATCATGTCACAATAAATTCTAGGAATGTTGACTCAGTCTCAGAAGATTTTTCTGCAACCTGAGACTTTTTGGGAAAAAGTCGTCCTAGGACCGATTTTGTTCAGAAAAAGCCGAGGATCATTTTTTGTCACAAAATTAGGATGCAAGATGGATATATAGGTGAGGAAAAATATCGATTTGATCGAAGACTCGACAACGAGATTTGTTGAGGCCAAATGGGATTGAATCGAGCAAAGATCGGTGTCCAATTGAAGCTAATTGCTTGCAAATTCGTAACTCCCCCCATCCACCACCATTTTGGATCAATTCAAGGTTGAAAGGAGGAGCCTTGGTGGCTCATGGACAGCCAAGGAAGATGCTTGGCCAATGATGACTCTTGGGGGACAAGTTGTGGAAAAATTGGCCAAGGAGACCCCACCAAAGCCAAACTTGCCCGTCACTCCTCTCTCTCTCTCTTTCCCCTTGCCTTGGTGGCTCATGGACAACCAAGGAAGATGCTTGGCCAAGGATGAGTCTTGGGGGACAAGTTGTGGAAAAATTGGCCAAGGAGACCCCCACCAAAGCCAAACTTGCCCCTCACTCCTCTCTCTCTCTCTTTCCCCTTGCCATCCACCCCACTCCACTCTCCCTCGTTGCCTTGCTCAACACTCCAGCCAGCAGAAGAAGCTGCCAAAGCAAGCAGCAACCTGCCAAGATCGCCCATCGCCGCCTCACGCCGCCGTTCACCCTCCTCGCGCGCGCGCCACCACCCGCGCGACCCCAACCCCCATCCGCACCTCTCACTGTCCAATAGCTTGTGGAGCTCAACCGGAGCCCATGCACCGTCATAAAGCCACTAGTAAGCCCTGCCATGGCCCGATTTGGCCCTTGCACTCTTCCTCGATCAATCCCCGCCTAAACCGAGCTTGTTTCCCTTCTATTTCAGCAAGAAAAGAACAGAAATTTTGTGGGTTTCCAGCCATCGTCTAGGCCCGTTTTGAGGTGGTTCCAAGTCTCAAAACCTAGGCCCGCTTTGGAGAGAAGTGACCCCTGCGACATTCCCGTCAGTTTGATCCAAATCGCTCGTTAAACAAGTGATTTTAACTCACTAATCCCTAGTTAGTAGACTAATGATGCTTAGGAGTTGATTAGATTTAATTAAGTGCAATTAGGTGGATAGATTATATTAGTGTAATTAAATTAGTGCTTTACCGATGCATGTTAGGTGGTTAGTTATAGCAATTAGCAAGTAGACACGTTCTAGT
Organism: Eucalyptus sp. ANBG9806169; assembly: GCA_014182395.1. Taxonomy (NCBI): domain Eukaryota; kingdom Viridiplantae; phylum Streptophyta; class Magnoliopsida; order Myrtales; family Myrtaceae; genus Eucalyptus; species Eucalyptus sp. ANBG9806169. The sequence continues at coordinate 2,541,481 of CM024576.1, read as the reverse complement.
ATTTATTGAATGCACCTTGGAATTTTTTCAGGTCCGTTTCGGCGTCCAATTAGGCATTACAAGCCTAAGTTGGATTTATTGTTATTTATTTAATATTTTCGTAATTTATTTATTTATTTATTTATTTTTTTCGAAAATTAGGCTGGGATAGTCGATGACTAGAATTTTATGTTGATTGTGATGGGGTGATTAGATTATTTTTCTGGATGTTAATTTGTGCTGATTTCGAGTGATTTGTGATTTTGGAAAATTATTCCAAAAATAATTAATTTCAGTAATTAATTATAAAATCACAAAGCATCGGTTTATAGCGCTAAAAATGAGTTTATGGATCGGTGAAATTGGCGGGATTTTCAAGTAAGAAAAGTATGGTATTTTGGCTAAGGCCAACCGTGTACTCACACACAAGTAATTTCTTATCGGGTCTAATAAAAATGGAGAATCAGTCAGATGATTTGACCTATAATTACGGCAGCTTCTGGTGAACATAAATAGTATACTATATAAATATAATTGCGGCAGCTTCTGGTAAGCATAAATAGTATACTATATAAGTATAATTGCGGCAGCTTCTGGTGAGCATAAATAATATACTATATCAGAAATTGAGGCAGCTTCTGGCGAGCATATATATATAGTATATTATCTCAGAAATTGAGGCAACTTCTGGCGAGCTATACTACCTATTATTGGCTTATATTAAGCAATCCTGGGTATGATCGGACTTATAGGTAGTATTAATTGAAATGGCTAGGGAAAGGTTGTGTTGACATATAATCGACTAGGTCGATTGATCGATATTTCGATCTGTGGTGATTGATTGGGTGCCTATTCGAAATGTGCTAAATTGCAGGTGGAATCTAATACCAAGGTAAGTCCGCTGACCCGTAATGTGCATAGGCAGCCCTTATGGCATATTGGTTTCCTAATCGGGTCTTAAGAGGTAGAACTCGCTGAGACGTTGTCTCATTGGTTATTGTATAACTATTTTCAGGTCCTTAGGTGGTGTTGGTGAAGGACCGAGAACCCCGAAGTTTAAGAAGCGAAGCCTGAAGAATCGGTAATCTTGTTGGGCTAGTTAGTCGTAGGACAGTTCCTTTTTGTTAATCCGATAAATTTTCAAAACAGCCTAATTCTGTGTATAAAACTGTTTGTGTTATAAAAGGCTCGTTTTGGTCATGAATTGTGATCCTACTCTTTTCTATCCCATTGTTTTATTGTTTGGGGATTTATTATATGCTTTCGCATGCGTATTAAAAATGAAAATGGTCCGCAATGCGTCCTAGGACATCGCTATTATATCAACCAAGTAAGGGATGGGTGCGTACCCGAAAATCGAGGTGTGACAAAATAGGTCACCAATAGAATCCTTAAGGAAATGAGAAGCGTATATGTCATCTGCGTCTGGTAGAAGACAGCTGATACCATCACTCAAGCTGATACCATCACTCAACAACTCCCCCTATATCTATGCCTTCAGTCTAAGCAATGATATTTCTATCTTCTATATCACTTTCTTATTCAGCATCCTCAAACACTTTTTTGTTGATCATTTCCCTAGGTCTCATCTCCTGCAACATCTTCAGCATCATCTCCTTCTTTGTCAGACTCTTCCTTATTCTGGCCACCTTCTTCCTCTTCTCCTTCCTTTTCTCTTGCTTCTTCTTCTTCTTCTTCACTCTCTTCTTCTTGATCTTTCTCACTTTCTTCAGCTTCTTCTTCGGATTTTGCCATACCTATGACAGGGTCTCTCATAGCAATGTTTGCTACAATTTCAGAGAGAGTCTCCTCTTTAGTTTCTTCCTCGTCCTCATCTTGTAATAACATGACAAATCTTTTTCTTTTGGAGGTCTTAGAGACTACACTTTTTCCTTTCCTCTTTTTCTCAACCACAGACTCTGTCTTGGTCGAGCTAACAGACCCCTTCTTCGTAACTTGTAAACATCGGAGATATCCTTTAATCTCATCTTGGAAATCATTTTAAAACCAATTTGCATAGGAGAAAGGGTTCTGGAGCAAAAACTGGAAGAATGTTTAATTTGGAAATGATTGAAAAGTCTAGTCACCAAGGCACCAAAAGGAAGTTGGCCTTTTTCCTCATCACCGTTCTATACATGTGCAGCAGAATGGTGTGCAGCAGAGAAGACAACTTTGTTGCAAATAGCCTACATCATTTTGACCTCAAACTTGGAGACATCTATATTTGAAACAGCTTTAAGTCTGACACGGTTTATGAAAATTTTATGGAGTAGAATGTTGGAAATAGACAACCTAGAGTAGATTATACTATCCATTAGGATCTTATCCTTCACTAGAAACTTGATTACTTCTTCATTCGAGACATTAATGGGCATAAAATCACTTCTTTCTACTCCCAGAATGTCACCCAGCAAGTCAACATCCACATCAAAAGCTTTTTCACATACGGTGAATTGGATATGTGTGAGAGTCAAAACGGACAAGTTTGAATAGAAATAAGCAGTTGATGTTTCCAAACAAAAGTTTTCCATTTGAAGTTTGGAAAACTTTTCCTTCAAAGGTACTTTAATTGTCTCCAAAAAATCAAAGTCAATAGTGCGGGGATTAATCACACCCCTATTCAACATTCGTGCATAAATTTCTTTATATTCTTTAGACTTAAACAACTTCCCTCTAGAACCTATAACCTCAGCAGCAACACCAATTTTGGACTGAAAATTCTTAAACATCCTTTCATCATTAGCTTCCTTTTTACCTTTTTTTTCGACTCTCCATCCCAAACCTAGAATCAACAAGAAATACTATAAATTCCTTCTCTGCTCTTCCAATGTCACGCCCCAAACCTCTATCGCGCGCTTTGCTCGGTGATCGATAAAATTTGCAACGTTCCTAGGATGCATCACCGACCCAAACCGATTATGCACATGTGGAAGCGAAACAAAACAATCCCCAGACAACACTATGAGATAGAAATGCAGGACAATCATATCAAACCAAAAACACTTTTATAAACAACCAAGGCCAGCCTACAAGGTTATATATACAAAAGTCGAGGTCTCAAAAAGAACTCCCTAGCTAACCCTACCTCGAACCCTATCTACTTGAGGTCTGGATCTATCACGACACCATCAGGTGGGTCAGCTACCCCCTCACCCTCAACGGCAAGTACATCGAAACCCTGAAGGGGACCTTCCCGCACCCCATTAGGCCCATGACGAAACCATGCCCTGAATCGATGAGGTACCAATTGTGGTAGGCCCTCATCGACCAAGATAGTGGTCACGATGAGCTCATGGAGCCAGGGACTCCCGGGGACAAGAACATTGGTACTCTGCTCACTATACCCCCGCGGCTGTCCAAAAAGAACCGGATAGGCCTCCATCTAGGGACTTGTAAAAAGTTAAACCACGACGGGGTGAGACAATGTCTCAGCGAGTTCACGCCCTAAACCCCGATTAAGAAGGAAATACGCCTAGAGACGGTCTAACCACACGACCAATGAGACTCACCTCACCTCAGTTCCTTTCTGCACGTCAGTACAATTCATATAACAGATATATGCAGTAATAACACTCAACCATTGGAACGCCTCAACTTATATCTCAAACAATTATAGGGGTCCCGATTATAAGGCCAAATCGTTATGACACATCCCATTCCGTGCCACACAATTTTGTCCCATAATCAGGCGCATTTATCTCAATCATTCATGCGTCCCAATTGATTACGGCCCCACAGGCACAGCCTAGTCAATGTTCAGCGGTCTTTCAGCATAGCCAAGCATCATCTCATCCCTTAAGCATGGCAATGTCTACCACTAGACGGCATTCCCAAAGGAGCTTCGGTCCAGCCTCTACTGCGACCGGCATCCGTTGACAGGGGCATTCCATATAGGAGCATCGTCCGGCGTAAACGCTCGCGATAGGTTCACATAACTGTCAGACAACCATCCAATCCTAGCCAAGAATATTGTGCTTTGCACTCAAATGCCTCAATTTAAATAATGTGCTTGGCCTACTTTCTTCGTATTAAAAACACCCAGTAAAATAATCATGTGTGGGTACACGGTCAGATCGAACCATAAAAATTGATATTCTTCCTTTTAAAAATTTCACTATTTGATATAGTATCTAAAAACATTTTTTGTGTCAAAACCCGACACCCAATATTTTCTAATTAAATACCAAAATTTCCTAATTTTGAAATAATAACTCAAAATTAACAATCGTCACTCAATTGCACAATTTAGCACTCAATTGCATAAACTAATTACACTATGACAATCGGCACGAAATTCTTACCACCGGCTATCCCGATATAATTTCCAGAAAATATTAAATAATTAAATAAATTACAAAATTAATTAAATAAATGCAAATTAATTACATAAATTACTAATTAAGCTTTAAACACTAATCTACCCACCTAATTGGACTTAGGAAAATAATGCAATAAGCTAATTAAATCATGCAATCTAATTAACCCTTAACTAATATAATCTAACCACCTAATTAGCATTATTAATCAACTAAACCACTAATTACTCTAAACTAACCATCTAAACCAATCTTAAGCTAATCTAATCCTCTACTAAGCATGATTAACCCTCTAAGCAAGGTTTAGCAAGTAAACTCATCGGATTTGTGAGCCGATGAGTTCACAGCGACGACGATGCGAAGGTGAGCGAGACTCAAGCCTACAGCGACACCCAACGAAGACCGGAAAGGCCCGGAAAAGGCCTTAGAAGGCCCATAGCCCAACAAGGGCTTTGGTTCTACCTTGGGCCGAGAGGGCTGGACCGAAGGGCGGAACGGCAGGTGAAACAGGCTAGGTTGGTGCGAGAGTGAGAACGGCGGAACCAGGTGGCGTCGGGGACGGATAGAGGTGGCAGACTAATGTCGGAGGAGGCTCAACGGACCGACAGGGACGACGGATTGGCACGGGACGCAGGGGACACGCGGGACGCGGGACAGCATGCGGGCGCCGCCGAGCAGCTTCGGTGGGCTCGAGTCGTGCTTAGACGAGCGAACGGCGACACCAACGGCTACTGCAGGTTTGGTTAGTCTTCTCTGCTAGTCTTGGGTTCTCAAACAACAACAATGGTGTATCAAGGAACAAGGAAGAAGAAGAAGAAAGTGCTGCAGCTGGTAGAGGGAACAAATGCCTCAAAAGTCTTCACAAATATCTTAGACACTCAAGTGGCTGCCCCCACCATCTTCAGCCTCATCCACAGCCCACTTTCCTTCACCAATCTTCTCCAAGAAGCCACCAATGGTGCTGAAATGTTGCAACCCCCCCCCCCCCATAGCTACGAATTTTATGCATTTCACCTTCAATTTCTTCACAATCCTCTCCAATTCAAACCCATTTGGTGCCCAAAAATACTAGCCAAGGTATCCACATGAATTCCATGATTTCCTTCACCATTTGATCCCACTTGAAGGCTAAAAGTGCACTCAATTTAGGCCATTCGGATTCTTGAATCAATTTTGCCGAAAATTGATTTTTCACCGAAAATCCTTCGAAGGGCGAGTCGATGTCCTTAAAATAAATCGTGACATGACCGAACTTTCAATTTTTGAAATCAGGTTCAATTTCGTAGTTAATTTCAACCGGACGCGATTTTAGCGTAACCTAACTTATCGGGTAGCTTTTAGGAATTTTTAGCGCAATTGACCCGTGGTCGATTATTTTTTAGCCACATTGTGCATCTTCGACTTATAGGTGACTCTCGGTTGTCGTGAAAATCTCGAGGTTTCAAATACAAGCACATGGTACAAAAACGACAGAAAAATTGGTTTAGTGCCGTTCAACAGAAATTTTGCAATTAGGTGGAATCACCCACACTTTAATTGCATGCCTTTGTCGAATCAACCTATCTACAATCTCTAATCGATTTTAACAATGCCGTATTGACCCTTGCAAATTAGCACAGTTGAGTAGTCGATTTCTAGTCGAATTCTCAAATCTGTCGTGTTTAGATTCCTTAATGACTTCACCTAATAAATTAGTTATCTCGAAAGTGATCAGATCAGAGAAAAAGGCTATAGGCGCATCAATGAGAAGCCCATTTCATTTCATCGAAAATAGGGTTGAAAATTAGGATGTCACATCCAAGTTTCACTAGCCCCAATTTTTCCATAACTTTCAAAAATAACGTCTTATTTCCGTATCCATTTTCTTTCAATAAATTTGTAATGAAATCCATAAGGCTTCCACCTTTCTTCAAGAAATTATAGTGCTTAAAGAGAATATCAAGTTTCCTTATCGAGAGAGAGGTTGTTGACTTCTTGCTCCATTGAAAGTTGATTTGTGCTATGCGGAGATTTGTCTCCAGTAAGATCAAAGTGTGTCTGAGTATCTTTCACAAATCAAGGCCCTCAACTGGCTATGTAGGATGACTTTCATTGTGAAGAGACTAAGACGAACTTGGAAGATTTTGAAGACATGATGGCGATAGAAATGGTGAAGAAATAGGATCAAAGTTAGAGTTGCAAAGAGGAAGATGATTTCGAGAGAGAAGTCTCTTTGGTGGTTAGGGTTTGCTGAGGAGTGATTTCGCACGAAATAAATAAGAAGAAAAATGTTTTTAAGAAATTGAAGAGAGACAAACAAACAGACGCAAAAAAGAAAGTAATTGTGATTTGGAATTTTTGAAAATAATTGAAAACATTTTAGACATTTTTTATTTAAATTTTGAAAAACTAGGAAATGATGAAAAATAGATAACAATTCCCAAAAACTATAAATGGAAAATAAAAATTTGGATAATTATAAAATATTCGGATAATTATAAAATATTCATACTTGTTTTATAAGGAATAAAACTTACGTGTCAAAATTTGAAATACAAGTACTTGAGTCGAACAAACTTCCAAAATGATGTCTCTTCCAGAAGATTGTATTTTGAGTCTATCTTGCATAGACTTTAACCAAATGAGTAAGTAATGTGCAATTTTTCATGAACAAATTCAAAGGTACCTTTCTCTAGAGGCTTGATGAAAATGTTCGTTAGTTGATTCTTTGAATCAACGAATTGAATATTGATTTCATCATTTTGCACAAGATCTCTTATGAAATGATGTCGAATTTCAATATGCTTTGCTCTTGAATGGAGAATGGGATTGTTGGTGAGATTAATCATGCTTGTGTTGTCGCATCTAATTTCAATACAAAATTATTCTTCTCCAAAGTCTCTCAGTTGTTACCTAATCCATAGAATTTGAGAATGACAAGTACCAAGAGCAACATATTCTACTTTCGCGGTTGAAAAAGACACGGTATTCTGTTTCTTTGAAAACTAGGACACCAACATCTGTCCTAGAAGTTGACATGTCCTAGAAATATTTTTCCTATCGACTCTACAACCAACTAGGTCAGTATCTACGTATCCAAATAGAGTAAAGTCTTCTTCAATTGGATACCACAGACCTAATTTTGGATTAGTGACAATATATTTGATAATGCGTTTAACAGCATAAGACGTGATTCTCTAGGATCAGTTTGGAACCTAGCATACATGCACACACTGAATAATATATTGGGACGTGAAGTAGTAAGATAGAGAATAGAACCGATCATGCTTCTATAGGTCTTTTGATCCACTTTCTTTCCATCTTTGTCCTTATCAAGTTTGAAAGAATTTGACATAGGAGTCTCAGTCTTCTTGCAATTCTCCATTCCAAACTTCTTGATAACATCTTTAGCATATTTCTCTTGATAGAATAAGGTTCTTTCTTTAGATTATTTGATTTGTAAACCCAGAAAGAATGTCAATTCTCTCATCATGCTCATCTCAAATTCTTTCTACATAGACTTAGAAAATTTCCTTCACAGAAATTCATTAGAAGAATCAAAAATGATGTCATCTATATATATTTGAATAGGTAAGAAGTCTGTACCTTCTTTCCTGATAAATAAAGTGGTGTCAACCATACATTTCTTGAAGCCATTACTCACCAAAAATTTACTCAATCTCTCATACCAAGCACAAGGTGCTTACTTCAGACCATATAAGGCTTTCTTCAGTCTGTAAACAAAGACTGATTTTTTGGGATCTTCAAATCCTGGTAATTGTTCTACATAGACTCTTGTTAAATGAATCCATTGAGGAAGACACTTTTGACATCCATCTGAACTAGCTCAAAGTTATGAAAATATACATAAGCAAGCAATAGCCTTATGGCTTCTAACTTGGCTACCGGTGCATATGTCTTATCTTAGTCTATCTCTTCTTCTTAAGTGTATCCTTTTGCCATGAGTATTGCCTTATTTCTAGTCACATTTTCCTTTTCAACCATCTTATTTTCGAATACCCACTTGGTCCCAATCACAAATTTTCCTTTTTAGTTTGGGAACCAACTCCCAAACATCATTAATCTTGAATTGCCTAAGCTCCTCTTGCATTGCGTTTATCTAGCTTTCATCAGATAAGGCCTCTTCTACTCCCTTTGGTTCCACTTCCGAAATAAGTGTTTGAGCATTTGAGTCTTCTTTGTCCTTGAATCTGGTACAGATTCCCTCTTCCATATTGCCAATGATGAGATATTTAGGATGACTTGATTTATACTTCCAATTCTTGTTGAATCTATTCTCATATTCAAGGGTCTCTTGAGTCTCTATCTCTATTGATTCTTCTTTCTTCTCTTTAGCTTGATCTTGTTCAATAGAAGGCTGGTTTTGATTAGGAGACTTGGACTTCATTAAGTCTAAGACTAACTCAGACTCTTCAAGTTAAGTCTGATCTTGTTGATTCTGGTGGACTTCTTGAAATCTAACGTTCATTGATTCTTCAATAGTCTGAGTGTTCTTGTTGAAGACTCTATATGCCTTACTTATTGTAGAATATCCAAAAAATATTGCTTTGTCTAACTTTTCTTCAAACTTACCCAGTCATTCATATTCATTTTTCAAGATAAAACACTTACAGCGAAAAACATGAAGGTAGGAAATATTTAGCTTTCTCCCTTCATAAAATCTTATAGGGGGTTTTCTCTAAAATGGGCCTTAGAAATACTCTATTAATTATGTAGCAAACAGTAGAGACTACTTCTATCCAGAAGCGAGAAAAGACTCTACTTTAAATTAACAGAGTTCTAGCCATTTTCTATAAAGACCAATTTTTCCTCTCTACAAGTCTTTTTTGTTCTAGAGTGTAAGGAGAAGAGAAAACGTGTTGAAAACCATTTTCATTACAAAAACCTGTAAAAACTTGATTTTCAAATTCTCCCAATGGTCTATTTTGATGTTGGAAATAGCATAACACTTCTCATTTTGAATCTTCTTAGCAAACTTTAAAAACTAAGAGAAGGCTTTTACTTTATTTGGCAAGAAGAAAACACATGTAAAGCTTGAGTAATCATCCACAATAACCAAACAATATTTCGTAACTCCAATGCTTTGGGTTCTAGTAGATGCAAAAAGATCCATGTGAAGGAGCTACAAAACACGGTTAGTAGAAACATGTTTTGTGAATTTGAATGAACTTCTAACCTGATTTCCTAAAGCATAGAATACACAGCCCAGACTTATGGTAAATCATTTTAGGAAGACCACGAACCAGCTTCTTGGAAGATAGCTTTGCGATTTGTTTCATGCTGACGTGCCCTAGCTTGCAATGCCAAAGATTTGCTTTATCTTGAATTGAAATAAGACATTAGGAGCTTTCTGGATTTATGTCCAAAAGGTATATATTGCCATGCCTTCATTCGGTGAAAGTTTGAGCAAAGTCTTGACTAACTCCAAAACAAACATTCTCTTGGAAGTTGATTCTAAACACTATTTCGAACAACTGGCTGATACTCAAAAAGTTGTAATGAAGACCTTTAATTAGGGAAACGTTGTTGATGATCAAGCTACCAATCATTATTGTTCCTTGTCCAACAATTCTTTCCTTGCTGTTTTCACCAAAGGAAACTTTTCCTCCTTTTTATTTTTCTAATTTGATGAAGTTACTTGAGTCTCTTGTCATATGCCAGGAACACCCCACTATCCAAATACCATTTGCTCTTCTTCTTAATAAAAACCTACAATCAAAAAGAGATCTTAAACTCTCTTTGGTACCAAAATTTTCTTGGGTCTTGAAGAATTAGTGGAAAAAACTATTTTTGCCCAATCCTTCTTGATAGATCTCTAGATTCTAGGTCATTCATCCTCAAAATATTTTGAATCTTTACACTTAGAACATTTAAGAGCACTTCGACCAATAGGTTTTGTAAAAACATTTTGAAAATGATTTTTGTAAGCAAGTTTGGGAGGTCTCTGCTTGAGTCTCTCCCTGACTTTTGGAAATCAATCAAAATGTCACTTTTTTTACTAAAACCGAAATCAAATTTGTTGTAATAGGGAATTTGAATGGAAAAAATATGTTCTAAAGTTTTAGAGCCTTTTGAAAATTTTGTAGCAATATATGAAAATTCATTTTTCATAATCTCATTTTCTTTGGAAAGTGAGTCACGACTTTCCTTCAAATTATCAAAATTATTTTTCAAACTCTCAAACTTTTCTTTCCAAGATATTTCTCATTGTCTAAGTTTAGAATTTTCCTTCTTTAGTTTAGAAATCCTTTCAAGAAATGATTTGAGGTTCAAACAAAGTCCATTGATGTATTTGGGACATTTTAATAAGAATTTCAAAATGACTTACCTCAATTTCTTTATCCGATTCAGAGTCTATGTCTAAGTCAGGTGTTGATTCTGAGTCTAAGACTAAGTGAACCATTAGACAAATATTTGCATACTCTTTCGTCACTCTCTTCGCATTCTCTATTACTCCAAGTTTCTACCTTGAGTACTTTTTTATACTCCTCGTATTTTCCCTACTTCTTTTCAACAAAAGATAGTTTTGCTTGATGTATCCCTTTTCTTACACTCAAAGTATATTACATCCTTACTTGGTTCATCTTCATCCATTGATCTTTTTTGTGAGTTTTGATTGCATTGCTTCTCCCAGTTGAACCTCCTTCCCTTCCTATTCAGTTTTTTAAACTTCTTGATCAAAAGAGTGAGTTCTTCATCGTCCATGTCATCTTCTAAGTTTGTATCATCATAATCAATATTAGATTTAAGTGCAACGGACTTCTTACCTTTTGAATCGTCTTCATTATTGATCTACTCCACTTCATAAGAATGGAGAGTGCCAATGAGTTTATCAACGAAAAGTGGCATAATCCTCTACGTCTATTGGATTGGGGTCTTGACATGATTTCAGTCCTTTGAAAGTCATCGCAGAAGTTTGTTGACCTTCATTAGAGTAGAAATTGGTTGACCTTGATATACCAGGCCATTTACAATTTGTGTAAATCAGTTGAACATATCTCCAATAAATTATCCAAACTTCACTTTAAAAGACTCATACTAGCCAAGTAGGATGTTCACTTTTGTCCCTTTTACTTGATATGTTCCTTCATAAGTGACATGAAATTTGTCCTAGACTTCTTTAACTGTTTCACATGAAGAAATTCTAATGTACTCAGCAAGAAAAAGCCCAATATAAGGAATAGATGGCTTTTGCATCAAGAGCCTATCTCTTGATAATTTCTGCTTGATCGATTTCTTCAGCATCCTTATCTATGACTTTTTTTCCCTTGTTTGAAGCCAAAGCAACCTTTGGATAAATTCCTTTTTCCACAACATCCCACTCCAAATGATCTTTGGATTTTAGGAATGTCTTCATTTTGTTTTTCCACACATTGTATTCATTTCCATTAAAATAAGGTGGTCTGGTGTTACTCTACCCTTTCACAAGTCTTGGTGCCAAGATACTAGCCATAAAAGATCTTTAGCTTAGAAGTAAAGACACTCCAATAAGACGAGCACAAGGCTTTGATGTCAATTGATGTAGCCAGAACTAACACCTAAAAGGGGTGAATAGGTTTTTAAAAGAATTCTTGACAAATAAACGCAAAAAACAATAATATGTATGCAAGTCTAGAAGATGAATAGAATTGCCAAACACTAGACTTTTGCGATGACCGGAAAGTGTGCAACAGACTTTAAATAAAAGAGTTAAGGGAAGAGAAAATGGCACATAAATTTTATAGTGGTTTGGCTTAGATTAAATTTACGTCCACTCTCCCACACTAACAACCTACTGGCTTAATTTCACCACAAAATCAACAGAAGATTATAACTTATGAGTGTAAACACTCAGTGGTTGAACTCTCTAATCCACTAAGACACTCTTTTTTGTGTTTTTCTCTCTTGATCACAATTTGTAATGCTCACTGATGAAGACAAGTGATTGAGAGAAGCTTCAAACTTTGGAATTCTAAATTCATGTTTCCATCCAACTTGATCGAATGACCTCCTTTAAATACTCTTCCATGCAACACAAGCCATTGACATTCTCTGGAGGAAATTCTTCCAATCAAACCATTGAACAAAATCTTTCAGGAGATCTTGTGGCAGTTGAAGATAGGAATGGAAATTCTACTTGATTCTAGTCACTCATACAATCATAATCTTGATTTCCATAAGTGATGCTTCCTCATATGGAACTTATCCTTGGGATTGATTTTGTCAATATATAATTGACTCAATCAATGTTTTTAAATAAGATAAGTAAAATCCATGGCCAGAAGATAGTCATTGAAGAATTGTTTCCAAATAAAGTTCATTCTGGATTTGTGTTGCAACATCACTGAGTCTGGTTCTGGACTCTTCCTTATTCTGGACACAATCTCATTCTGGACTCGTCAAAGTGGGAATTGCTTATGGGATGGAATAGACTTTGACAGAAGTCTTCAATGGTTCCTTAGAAATAACTTATAAATAATATGTACTTAAGATAGGCATTAGAAATAGAAGTTTTGTCAACTTCAAAATTTTTGTAGGGGTTTTCTCAACAAAATTGAGTACCAAATTACAATCGTATAAGCTTGGGACAGTTCACACTAAATGTGAGTGATTGTCTTATGAAAAGAACTTTTGTTCCCTCTTTAGTAAATTTATTAGATTTCCCTTAATGGTTCACTTTGAGTAAGGTTGTGATAAACGCAAGAGAACGAAATTACTAGAGAAGTTAACAAGGAATGATAAGGAACGCTAATAATCTACATGACTCAATTTGAGTGTTGGTATTATTTAATGGGGAGGCCCAGCTGCAAAGCATCTACTATCAATCAAAGAGTTACAAAATTGCAATCACTGTCTTATGTGTGTCCTATAGCCCCACGCCCAAATTCTTACAATTTCTCGTACTTCTCCCCCAAGTTTCGTTAGAAATCCTTAAGAGAAAATCCCTATTAGCTGTGTTTGTGTTCTCATGGAGAATTCGGTCCATATAAACCTTCGAAACCCGAGTTTGCAAAGTTCCGTGTGTCGGCCAGACGCCTGCCTGATGGGCAATAGCAAATTGGCCATCCAGGCCGGGAGCCAGATGCCCGAGCATGTTCACCTGGGTGCCCGGAGGGGCTGGACGGTTTGTCGGTCATGTGCAATTACAAGCTACGGGGCAGCTCTAGGCGGACTCCTAGGCCATGGCCTAGGCTCCCAGTTACTTGTCTCCTTTCACCTAGAACTCATCTAAACTCGTGTCGGACCTATCTGAGATCTCCGGGCTTTAAAATAAACTCTGATTTGGCAAGAACTTAAGCAACATACTCAACGTACTGCTTAACACTCCCACTAGCCTTTCCAATCCTTACAAGCACAATACAGGATGTGTATGTAATGCCGTAACAACATCAACAAGATGATCAGACACCATGAAGATTGACAGAATAATAGGAACAATAAGCTGGAGAAACTTGAGAGAGCACGTCTGGATTTGAACTCTTGGCCGATGCTATGATGCCATTTAGCCAGACAAATCTCTCTCTTTTTTTCCCTTAAAAGCTTAAAACTACAGGGAAATTGATCAACAATGTGCATTTATCATCTTATGCTTTGTACATTATCTAGCGGCAGTGAATCAAGAGGTCGCCTGAAAGCCTTAACCCAACTTGCACAACCGGTTAAAATAGAGGGCATCAGAGGCTTCCTAAATTGACCATATAGCCACTGCCCAACGCTTTTAAATATTACTGTTCTTTCTAGTTGTGGAAACAACGATTGTACCAAGGACGATAGGATGTACGCTTCCCACTATATAAAGCCAAAAGGTGAAACAGTAGGGTTCTCGTCCACTTGATGGAGAGAAATGACACTCCATTGGCCATTTGTGTAAAATCCGGAGACAGCTCATCTCATTGGCTCTTTGAAAGAGATCGACCACTGAGTGGCTTCGCGAAACGAGGCAAACGTACTGCAACAGTCTCGTGGCCTTTCGACTCCGCAGAGAGAGATCTGAGGTCGGACGTACTTGTCTGAAGAATGCGATGGCTATTGTCCGTCGAGTCGAAGAGAAAAAAGCATGAGGTGACGCTTGGTTTCTATTATTGCAACGTGATTCCAGCGGTACATCATCCCATCAGATCATGTATTTCTTAATGTCGTTTACTAAATTGACAGTTCATTATTGATTTGAGCGTTTCACCCTTGATTGATACATGAAGGAATTCTAGTCGGCGGAAGACGACTTACCTAATTCCAATGCGCAAACAACAAACAGCCCCGGATCGAACGTTGAATTGCGAATCAATCACGAACAACTCTGATTCACGTTGGTCTGGATGCAATCACAAGGAAAACACCCGATTTCCACGGCGTAAATGCAAACCGTTGTTCAAGTTGATGATGGAATGTTCTCCTTCTTGAAGATTGAATTTTGAGAGAGAATTTGGTGCGAATGAATGAACAACCCTTCCAACGGTTGTGTTCGGGAGATTTTATACGTCTCCCTTCGTACCCCTCCATTGGTGACCTTCCATCGTAACGCATCAAGATGAACCAATGCGTTCCGTTCGCACCCCATCATGAACGTACCAGCTGAAAGAACTACATCTCCCACTCGGACATGATGGGCCTGATAGCGCTCTATCAAGAATATAAGGCAAGGCATTCAATCATTCATCAACTTTACAGAACAATTCATACTAGCAAGTAAGCCGTGCGACCAGTGAGTACACCTGCACTTGGGAGCTCAAATTATGCACCTGTTAGGGATGACATAATGGCTACAACCCAAAAAGAAAAATAAACAATCGATGTCTCACAGTGCCCCAGACATATCTTATTACATCAATTCAAGTATACCTATCCCTTAAAGGCTATACTTGATTATCCTCTAAAACACCATGTATTTACAATTATATCCGCAACCACATAAGGCGATATAATTGGTCGACCAATAAATACATGTGACAAATGTAAAACAACAATAGTCTTCCTTCGCACTCATGTCTCTCTCATTTTTAGAACAACTGCTTTCCTAGACACGTCCCATAGGCCATATCTATTCATGACCGCCCGTAACATGCTAAAGTAGCAACATTGATCTTTCATTTCGAGAACATAGTCGAAGTAACATAGGGCACGAATTGAGGTAAATAATAAATTACCTCAAGGGCTCACACAATGAGTAAAGAGGGATGATTTTACTCACCTTCCCTTGTCGGTCAAACAATGCACATGTAGTATGAATTACATGCTATAGTGGCTTTCTCTTTCTATAAGAGCGCATGTCATTTCTTAAATATATCCACTATACGGATCTTAGCCTAAACATAGTCACGTGCTTCTCACGTACTCATGTTTAACTCGAGTGATATATTAGCTCGCTTTCTATAGCGCCCAATTAAGTACTTGCATCCGGCATTTTACAGGCATACATGATTGTGAGACTATCATGTTCGGTCTTAAACAAATCACAGACCTCATCTTGACTCCAATCAAGGCGACATATTTTATGTACCAGACTTGCTCTTTAGCATTTATTTGTACATAACGTCTCATCTCAACGTGCTAACTATAGCACTTGAGGCGATTGCTCGTGTGAGTAAGCCAATCATTATCTGCTGACATACTTTCCAATTATATATGTGTGCTTGTGCTAGTCTCATAATGGATTTGTACTTTTTGATAAAACATCAAGTCATTAATAAACAAACAAGTACAATACATATGTCCATAAATACATAAAACAATGATCCTCTACAATAACACATATCACATCCTACGCAAACCTAGTGACATCCCTGTGGGTCAAAAATATGTCTCTAGGAATTGCCTTCGTAAATGGATCAGCAACCATTCTTTTGGTTGAAATGTATTGTAGAATCACTTCTTTCTGCGCTATAATATCTCTGATGAAGTTATTATTTATGTCAATATGCTTCGTCCTTCCATGATACTTGGGATCTTTCACATAGGCAATGGCTGCTTGACTAACGCAATAAGCGTCACCGGTCTTGGAATCTCGGTGGGTGGCTAAATTTTCAAAGAAACGTTTTAGCCATACTGCTTCTTGCACTGCGGCAGAACACGCAATAAATTCAGCCTCCATAGTTGACAAGGCTGTGCATGTTTGTTTCTTGCTATTCCAAGAAATTGCACCTCCATTGAGCAAGAACGCATATCCATAAGTCGATTTACGCTCATCCAGGTCTCCACCCCAATCAGCATCTGAATAACCTAATAGGCGTAAATCATTCCCTTGGTAACAAAGTCGATAGTCCATAGTGCCCTTCAAGTATCTCGGGATCCTCTTTCTTTGCTTTCCAGTGTCTTTGGACCGGGACTTGATTGAAATCGGCTCACCAATCCCACGGCATAACATATGTCGGGTCGAGTACACATCATAACATACATCAAACTTCCGATCGCACTAGCGTAAGGAACAGTTTCCATTATTTTAATTTCTTCTGGAGTCTTAGGACACATCTCAGTAATTAGGCCTTCGCCTTGCATGACAGGGGTATCAATGGGATTACAATGCTGCATATTGAAACGTTCAAGAATCTTCATAATATAAGATTCTTGTGATAAAGTAAGGAGTTTCCTTGATCGATCTCTTTCGATCTTAACTCCTAATATATAAGCAGCTTCTCCCTTGTCCTTCATTTCAAAATTGGAGGACAACCATTCTTTTATGGTGATTACCATAACCTTGTCATTTCTAGCCAACAGAATATCGTCCACATAAAGTGATAAAATTACAAATTTATCTTCAGACCGCTTGACATATACACAGTGATCCTCTTCGATCATCGTAAAACCATAAGTTGTTATGGCTCGATGAAAACGAAGATACCACTGTCTAGATGATTGCTTAAGGCCATATATTGAGCGATGAAGTTTGCAAACTTTATGCTCTTGACCTTTAGCTATGAAACCTAATGGTTGTTTCATATAAATTTCCTCATCTAGTTCTCCATTGAGAAATGCCGTCTTTACATCCATTTGATGTAATTCAAGGTCCAAATGTGCAACGATGGCTAGAATAAGACATATTGAGGCAAACCTTACAACTGGTGAAAAAGTTTACTCGTAGTTTATACCCTCTTGTTGAGTATAACCTTTCGCCACAAGACGAGCCTTATACTTTTCAATTGATCGATCCGCCCTTTGCTTAATCTTAAAGACCCATTTGTTTCCAATGGCCTTACGATTGGGTGGTAGATCAACCAAGTCCCAGACATGATTTGTCCTCATGGACTCCATCTCGTCTTCCAAAGCTTTTCTCCATTCTTCCTTATCGAGAGGATGAGAGAGCCTCTTGAACAGTCTTAGGCTCGGCATCATCTTTATGAGCAATCATAAATGCTTCCCCTTCAATCTCAAAACGACGACGAGGAATACTTTTACGATTACTTTTACGCAACTGAATTTCTCTTGAATTCAATTCGTCAGACGATGCTACACTCCCACTAGGTCTTTCATGTTGAGGTAAATCTTCATTCCCCTCCATAACATTAGTGGGTGTATTATTAGGATCTTCCATCTCATATAATTGGAAATTCTTATCAATCTCACCTCTACTAGGAAAATCGTTCTCCAAGAACGTGACATCTCGTGACTCCTTTTCGGTCACACTTCCATCAGCTTGTTCACCTATGAACACATACCCTTTTGAGTGTTCAGAATATCTTATAAAGATACATTTCTTCCCTCTAGGGCCTAATTTGCCATATTGATGGGAAGATTCATGAACATAAGCTGCACATCCCCATGGACGTAGACTACTTAAGTCTGGTTTTCTTCCAGTCCATAATTCATAAGGGGTGGAAGTGACCGATTTTGAGGGCACTCGGTTAAGTACATAGGCAGCAGTCAATAATGCATCTCCCCAAAAGGAGATAGGTAAATTTGCTTGCGCCATCATAGACCTAACCATTTCCAATAGGGTTCTATTCATTCTCTCAGCTACCCCATTTTGTTGTGGAGTATAAGGAATAGTCAATTGTCTTACAATTCCCTTTTCATCACAAAGAGCCTTGAATTGCTCCGATAGATACTCACGTTCGCGATCGGTTCTCAATGCCTGTTTTGTTTTGTTCAACTAATTCTCTACCATCGTTATATATCGTCTAAAGCATTCTAATGCTTCGGACTTATGGGAGATCAGAAAGACATAACCGAAACGCGTGAAGTCATCTATGAAAGTAATGAAATATGAGGCTCCATGCCTCGCCCTCGCATTCAAAGGACCACAAATGTCAGAATGTATGAGTTGCAATGGAAATTCAGCTCTAGTCCCTTTACCGAATGGTTTTCTAGTTGCTTTTCCCGCTAGACAATGTTCACATACGGGTAGATCAACATTAGTGAGTGACCCTAAAAGGCCTTCTCTAGCTAATCTTTGCATTCATTGCAACCCAATGTGACCTAATCTAGCATGCCAAGTATTTGCATCAGTCCCAATGTTATCAGAAGACGCAATTAAAGAAAAACAACCATCAACATTTACATTGTACTGATCATAGTCAATGTTTAACACCATAAAACCATTCAATACATGACCTGAATCATAATAAATTGTTCCATACAAAATATCAACACAATCACCATGGAAATTCAATACATAACCTAAGCTAAGAAGAACAACTACGAGAGACCAAGTTTCGTCGAATATCTGGAGCATAAAGGACATCATGCAGGAATAGGTTTCGACCACCACGCAAGATTAATTTGCATGTGCCGATACCTTTCACTTCAACTCTTGAGTTATTCCCAACATATATCCATCTTCTTCCAGGCGGTATCCGACGATACTCCACAATTGCTTCTCGGTCTCTAGCTACATGGTCCGTTGCTCCTGAGTCTACAGTCCACATTGGATGAGATTCAGCAAGCATTACAGTACTAGAAACAAAAGCATTACTTATAGTAATGGAGTAATAGGGTACATTTTTCAGCTCAGTGCATTCACGAGCAAAATGACCCAGCTTGCCACAATTGTGGCACTCCATCTTGGCCTTGTCCTTCTTCCCACCACGCTTCTTGCGTCGGAAGGTCTTAGCCCTCTTGGGTCCCTGATCAGTCATCTTCCCTTTGTTGTTGAACTGAAGGTTCCTCTTGCGCTTGAAGCCCGAAGCTTTGCGCGAACTCGTTTCAGCAACATAAGCATGGGTAGAGGATCTTGCAGCCTCTAGGCGCTCATCCTCTAATTGCGTCATATTGATCTTCATATGTTCCCAATTATCAGGAAGAGACCTAATAACAGTCTGAACTTGTTGTTCATCAGTAAGGGAGTGACCTGTCGATTTCAGCTCACGGATCATGTTTGACATCTCCCGAAGATGTTGCCTCATTGTTACATTTGGGCGCTTTCGGAAAGTGTCAAACTTGATGGTGAGTCTCCTTAGCTTAGTGGCAGATGTACCCCCAAACTTATCCTTCAAGGCAACCCACATAGCTTGAGCATTATCATAACTTTCAAACCCACACATGAGATCATCTTGCATACAGCTCAAGCAACGTGATGCGAGCAATGCTATTCTTCTTTTTCCAAGCTTGATAAGCTTCTAGATCTCTCTGTGTTGAGCTGAAGTTCCATGCTCAGTTCATCCATGGTGTGGTTGAGGGTTTCCAAAACCTCTTGTTCCTCAAGGATGTCTTGAACCTTTCGGTGCCAAATATCATAATTGTCACCGTTCAGCTTCTCACCCTTATTGAGGTCAGCCACAATGGTCTTGGATGCCGATGCCATAATCAATTTCTATAACACATTAACATAATAGACGCAGAATCAATACTAGCACATTTTTCAGAGTAACACACATATTTAATTTTCAGCAAAAACAAAATAAAATAATAATAATTCAACAAAAGACACAGAAACAAAAGTTCACTATGTTCCCAATCAATTTCTATGTACGATTGTTCAATTATCATTAATTATTTTAATTTGCACAAATTTTGAGTTCTAAGTGAGGATTCCTTCGAATTCTACCAACCTACGAACTCCCACCAGGAAAAATAATTACATTACCTCATGTAATTTCTACATCTTTCCTTAACACAAAACCATAACATGATGATAACCAACGTATAAACAACAATCATGCTTCAACTATAATTAAAAAAAAAAATGCAATTCAACATGTAATGGATTTCCTACCATTGTTCTAATTTTCTAGCAACTAGAAAATTGCAAGTATATTAAAACTATATACTTCATATCATTGAACTAAACTTTACACAGCATATGTAACATTACTTGCACATAAGCTAGCTACTGTATTTCATAAACTACAAGAAAATACAAGCTACAAATGAATAAACTATGCATTAAACCCCAAAAAATACGCGTACATAGGGTTCCCTACACATTTTCATACATTTATAAAATCCAAAAATTAAAAATAATTATTCTACAGTGTAGAGGACATCCATACAAACCCAACGCCACCAACCACGCTCCAATCGGAGCCCGCACGCGCCCCCACGCACCGCCTGAGTGTGCGGCGCGTGTGGCGCACGCGCCAGCGAGCCAAAAGGCTCCTGGCTGGTCCGACCGGTCACCGGTTCGACCGTTGACCGGTCAACGGTCAACGGGTCTTGGTCAACGGGCCGGGTCGGGTCAACAGGTCGAGTCTCGGGTCGGGTCAACGGGTCGCCGGTCGGGTCGGGTCGCCGGCCGGCCAACAACCGCCAGCGGTGACGTCATCGATGACGTCATCCCGACGGTTAATGAGTGTTGGATAACGTCATCGGTGACGTCAGCTCGCGTCGGTTCGCCGACGCGTGCGTGACGTCACACGCCGGTCGGCGAACCAGCGCGTGACGTCACGCACCGGTTCGCTCACCAGCGCGTGACGTCACGCGCCGGTTCTGCTGGCGTGCCCAGCACGTGCAGCGCGTGGCGCCCACGTGCAGCGCGTGGCGCCCACGTGCAGCGCGTGGCGCCCACGTGCCGCGGCCGGGCGCGTGTGGGCGCGTCCGGCGTCGTCTGTCGGCGTTCGACCCACCGTTGGACTCGTCTCGACGAGTACTTTCATCCCGTATATTCAAAAAAAAAAATTTTGGCCCAAAAATTATATCGAAAAATGGCCAAAACCGTACGGGTGTTCGCGACGCCGAGTCCGTTCTTCACTCCGATTGAAAATTCGAGTTTTCAGATGGTAATTCCGACCATTAGACATCCAAACAGTGTAGAATTGATACTCTTGATCTCAATATCAAAAGGTAAACGGGAAAATTCAATGAAAAACAAGACAGAAATCACGATCGGGCTCTGATACCAATGAAGGAATTCTAGTCGGCGGAAGACGACTTACCTGATTCCAATGCGCAAACAACAAACAGCCCCGGATCGAACGTTGAATTGTGAATCAATCACGAACAACTCTGATTCACGTTAGTCTGGATGCAATCACAAGGAAAACACCCGATTTCCACGGCGTAAATGCAAACCGTTCTTCAAGTTGATGATGGAATGTTCTCCTTCTTGAAGATTGAATTTTGAGAGAGAATTTGGTGCGAATGAATGAACAACCCTTCCAACGGTTGTGTTCGGGAGATTTTATACGTCTCCCTTCGTACCCCTCCATTGGTGACCTTCCATCGTAACGCATCAAGATGAACCAGTGCGTTCCGTTCGCACCCCATCATGAACGTACCAGCTGAAAGAAGTACAATACATAGTGACCTCCACAATGACCGAGTTAGAGTGATTAATTTTCAGTCCTTAAAAGGAGATTAGAACGGATTACTTCACTCTTGTAGGGAAATTGATTTTAGGTTCGTTTATTTTCATCCTTCGTTATCTAGGGTTTTATCTCTTGTTTGGAGGTGAAAGGGAGAGCGTGCATTGAGATCCTTTGGAATAATTAAATATTACATGTTCATCTTATAGTTTAACCTTTTGAAACAATTAGTAGTCATTCTCCAAAATCTCACATGAAGCCTAAATTGATCCAAATAAATTGAGTGTGATGTTAACATTCGAAATCCAATTAAAAGTCAAGCGACTGGACTTGACTTGGTTGCCTCTCAATCTTGGAAAGAAGAGAATAGACTTTCTTTAACGCATTGGAGGTTGCTTCAAGAAGGGTTCCTATTTTTGGTGGGGGAAATCATCCAACCTATATATATATATATATATATATATATATATATATTATACGGATGTTAATTCATTTCAAAGCTTTTCTATTTGTTAGTTTAGTCCTAAACATTCATTTGAAATTTCAATGTAATCCTTCCAGTTAATTTTCGCTAGAAATCGTTTACAAGACGATATGCTATGTAGCAAAACTCGCAATGATTGAACTGTCACATTAATAATTTCTAGTGAAAATTGACTAAAAATCTACATTGGAATTTCACACAAAGATTTTGGATTAAATTGGCAAAATGAAAAGTTTATAATAAAATTGATATCTATACATTGAACTTATAACTAATCGGATAATTTTCCCATTTTTGGGTATATAGAGATATCTAGCTTGGGGCTGTTTTGTTACTTTCCATGTCTTCTTTTGCTGCATGAATGGTTGATTTCTATGTTTCTCATGTGGTGACATATGGCGTGAAATCCAAGTGAGGCTTACTCCTGAACACATCCGAGAATTAGTGTTTCTAATCATGAAATCTTGTGTTAAGACGCTTGAAATTCTTTAGAGATTATTTTACAATAAATTATGAACATTACACACTATGAGATTATTAAATGTAATTGAGAGTAAAAAAATTAGTAAGAGTGCTTGAATGACTCAAGCATGTTTGTTATCTGTGTTGTATTGCTTAATTTAATCTAAGGTGGAATCTTGCACTTTTTCATGGAGTTGGTCACATCGACTTAACTACTTAAATTCGGTATCAATTCATTTTATTGTTCTGTTTATTGTTATGTTCAATTGCTTGTTTTCGCGGCCGTGTGCTTATTACATTTTAAGCCTTCAGTACTATTGAGTCAAAATGCTAGAGCGGGAAAAGATCAAACTATCTAATTCTTGTTTAAAAGAAAAAAGAAAATAAGAGAAAAGACGCTGAAGTGCTCAATAAGTTTGAAGTATGATGAACTCTAGGGCAATTTTCTCGCCAGGTCGAAATATTCAATAATTATTCAATAAGCGTGGGACGGACATATTGTAAAGATTCATTTTTAAATCATCGAATGTTAGAGCGTCTAATCAATATGAAACTTTTCTTGCCTAAACAAATGAAAAGCAATCTAGGTGCATGATCACAACATAGTCTACAATTAAATTGGACTGCCCGGTTTTGTTACTTAGGATTCCATTGATACTAAGATTCTCACTAATTATTAAACGTCAGCAATGCTAATCATGATTAAATAAGCATTCTTCGGATTCTCAATATATGGCAATAAAGATTCATTGCAATGGTCCAACCATGGTTGATTTATATAAACCAGATTTTTGGCATCTTTATACTGACAAAGAGAAATCTACTCGAGTTCACATCCATGCTTAAATCTTTGTGGGAGCATTCGAATCTTCAAAGTTATTAGGTGGGGAGGCCGAAATTTCCGTTAGTCAAGCGATTCCGATCATGTGACTTCAATTTTTTTTTTCTTTTCACTTGCAAGCCAGTCCATAGATAGGAAGACAAAATTGTTATGTGGCATAGAATACGTGGGGTGTCATGCAAATGATTGATCGGACATATTCAATTTATGTGATTTGATAAATGTGACCTATTCCATGGGAGAGCGTCATAAGATAACTTTATTGATCAAGTGAACATTACAACCACACGAAATTACTCGAACACTTACTACAAAAAAATCATCCTAAGGCAACATAATTTTTTTGGGACAAAATCAACTTTCAAAGGTGACATTTCATTAATTTTGTCGCCCTAGGATTGACCAAAGGCAACGAATTATTTAGGGCGACAAACTTGAAAATGGTTGCCTTTGGTTGATCCCAAAGCGACAAAATTATATTTTCGTCCCTTGAGTCAAACTCAAGCAACAAAATTCATACCTTGTCGTTAAATCAATATTGGAAAAATTCTGAACCCACGACGATAAACATGAAAATTTATCCCTTTATCTAAAGCAACAAAATCATGCTTTCATCAACTTAGGTCAGACCTATTGAAACTTTGTCGCAATGGAGAAGGGAAAACTTTAAACCTATGGCGACAAAATTTATATTGTTGCCTTATGATAGATCTAAAGTGACAAAACGTGTTTTTCATCGCTTTTGATATGACCTAAGGCTCGCCTTTAGTTATGACTAAAGGCAACATGCCTGAGAATGTGTCGAAAGTGTTTGGTCGCCATTGACAGCAATTTAAGGCAACAAACTACTCATTTTGTTGCCTTTGGCTTGACTGGAAAATTAATATTTTCTTTGAATACTATCTAACTATTAATAAGCAGGCAACATAATTAGTGATACATTGTACTTGTCATTACA
Organism: Eucalyptus sp. ANBG9806169; assembly: GCA_014182395.1. Lineage (NCBI taxonomy): Eukaryota > Viridiplantae > Streptophyta > Magnoliopsida > Myrtales > Myrtaceae > Eucalyptus > Eucalyptus sp. ANBG9806169. Next base: position 2,516,790 of record CM024576.1, on the reverse strand, counting down.
GACAAACATTGATACTAACAAAGTGGTTGCCAATGGAAAGTGAATATTTTATTTTGACTTTGTCAACTAATCCGGACACGGGTGGTATCACTAGTAAAATGTAAATATTATGTAGTCGACAACAAGATTGTCGAAAGATCGTCCTCAACACGTTGCAGAGTTTGCTTCGGCTACATCTTGCTCCATCTCTCTCAATCCAATTCGACAACCAAAGACTTGGGGTGTCGACAGAATTTAAACGCCACATCTAAGTCGCCTTGATCAAAGATACAGCATGCATTAGTTTATTTTTCACTTGCAAGTGGCCGGGCTTACACACATTGTAATTCAGTTCAAATTTTGTTAATTGATCCAAACTCAAAACATATTCTCAAACATGTAGGACTCTAAACACCTCGGAAGACCTCACCGGTTTTGATGTATGGATATATAGTATAATTTTGCAAGCTAGTCAAATAGAGAAAAGGCAAAATTATGAGAACATGCTTTATGATATCTTTATATTAAGGAAAAGGAAATCTTAACACCTTGAAAGGTCTCAAATGATTTGTTTTGATGCATTATCTATAGTTGCTCTAACTTCGAACGTCTTATGAAAGAAAAAAAAAATACAATCTCCAAACCCTTGTAAAAGTAAATATCCATAGATCTCAGCATATTAAAAACTACTTCTCATTTAGCTGTACATGCTCTTCATTCTACACCATTAATGGTCCCGGAAAATAGACCTCACATGCTCCGTCGTTCCCGATTTGAATATTTTCATTACCGACGGACTAATTTTGATGAACTTTCTGTCCCTGTAATACGATAATCATTAGATAGATCCTCGATTCACATGGGTTACGTGTGAATTTCTCATATGAACTTAATTTAGTCGTGCATAGTTTGATAATCATTAGATAGATCCTTCTTTCGTTGTTCTACTATTTTATACAACCCAATTTTTAGTTTCTTTTTTCTTTTTTATGACACGGAAGCCTTTCTAAGATAGATAGAGCTAGGATTCTTGAAATGCAAAGCCAAGATTCAAGTGGCTAATTAATAAAAATTGGAGGTTATTGTGAAATTTTGTGATATCACTTTTAACTATTTTAAAAATGTAATCTATTAGATGAATGCATAGTTTAATATTTAAATATTATAAACTCTCCTTCACACACAAGCTAGACTATGATTTAGGCCTAAAGCATGAAAATATATAACTAGGGATGCAAATTGGGGCCTGAAAGATTTGAACCCAATGCCTCATACTCTGATATCATGTGAGATTTTGCATGACTATTGTCATCTATTCTAAAAGCTAAAACTATTAAATGAAGCGTGGTTTAATATTTAAATGTTTTAAAGTTATTTACATTTCGTTGTGGGAAATCGAAGTAATGTGGTGTATTGAATTCATACAAAAGTTTATGTCTCAACCATTGTAAGGATTTAAAAGTGAATAAGACAAATAAATGAATAAGCATTCATATCCTCCCTAATAAAGGAGCAAATTGGCTCCTTAAATGTACCATTCTAGGGAGATTAAAATCACCATACAAGGGGATTCTAATGGCCCAGATTTACTTTTGGACTTTCATTTGATACACCAGCATTTTGCAAGCAAAGCTTAAGCGCTGGCTTATATGCAATTTTCAATTTTGGTCAGTAAATTTATTTAATTAGTATATGAGAGCTTCCATTTCATGACTTATGAAAACAGTTCATATCAGTAATATGCAATGTCGTGTCCCTCCCCCACACACAACCCCCCTTCTTCTCCTCCTTCCTTTCTATTTTTTTTCTTTTTCTTTTTCGCTTTTCTTCCTTCTCATCTTGCCCTTCTCCTGCCCCAACTTTCACTACATAATCAAACTACCCCGTCAGGACATGGACTACTCTCATGTGACATGTAAAAGACTAATGCTAGGATTACTAAAGCTAATTACAAAACTATTTCATTAAATAATGGGACAGATTGTGAACGATCCTATAAATAAAGTGGAGTCATATTGAAGAATCGATAACCGCCTAAAACGTTATTTTATAAATCAATTTTTAAATCAGTTTTCATGAGTGCAGTTTGTTCCACGTAAGACTGTGATTTAAAAAGAAGACAAAGGGCAAATATGCTTATGCAATAAGATTGACAAGAACAATGAATTAATATCGGCAAATTCAAAATGGAGGGTTTGGTCGCACCAGAGGGACAATCATTAGCATCACCATGCCAGTCAATGCACGAATCCCATGCGTGTGGCAGGTGCAAAGAAACTAGGAGACTCTCTTTTGAGAAAGATTTTGATTCCTTTTCCAACATGTCTCTGCCGACAAAAATTGTGGTAGCCAATTGGCTGTGGATCTTCGACGTGTTCACATGGGTGAACGTGATCATATCAAAATGCTGATCCCCAGGAAGATTTTCTCAAGCGATGCGTCCATGATTTCATACAGTACTTGGAGTTGAAAATCGGTAAGATGTTACAATCTACAATGAACTTAAACTCCCATAGGAGGAAAGATAAAAGGAACTTGAAAGGGTTATCTCTTATCATTCAAACAACAGCATTATGTCCTTGTCTGAATACCATATCTTGGTGTTAGGCTATCGTGGTCTGAACATTCCACAATGTTAAATACAATCATGTTTAAGATCTACATGCCCATCTTTTAAATTGTTGATGTCTCTAAAATAGGACTGCTCAAAGTTTGTCGTTGAAAGATACCATAAAACATGAATTGGCTAAATCTTATGTTTGGCAACTGCAAAAAATCTTTTCAATGACAAATATGTACTATAATCTGTCTTTTTTTTTTTTTTTTTTTTTTGGGGTCAAACTATAGTCTATCTTTTAGAGTTAGAAACGAAAGTCGAAAAGGAACCATATTATTTGATTGAAAAATGTGCTAAACCAAAGAAGTATTTATATGCGAACAATATGCACAAGAAATAGGGTGATTTAAAAACCTTGCATCTCAAGAAGACTTCTAGTAGCCTGAACAAGGGAGTCAGGGTGCACAAACAAGCAAGGTCGAGCGCCCGAGCAACTAGCCAAGGGGGAAGGGCCCAGACAAAAGCCTGGCCAGGAGTTCTAAGTGGAGCCAGGTTCATATTCGTTGGATGCACAAGTGGCACCCATTCTACAGCTGTGGTATGTCACTTCACTTGTTAAATCAATTGCGTAAGAAATATCCTAGTAATCTCATGGGCTACGTAACAAGCCATAATAGGTAGCTCAAACGTAACATTGATTGTATTTAAGAGTGAGAAAAATTGAATATGTGTCGTGCACTAAATCCACGCACACAAAAGGTTTCCTCTTTAACTATTGTGCCAACTTAAATGCATGGACACCAGCTGCGGCATGTATTTACGCTTTGAGACATACACGTTTTCTTTGCAGCCACCTAGGTGAGTGTTTTCGGTCACAGAAGCAAATAAGGAAGTTCCACCAACCAGACTTCTGATTAGTGACCATCACAGAGATGAGATCCAAGCATCTCGCTTGTCATATCCCTCCAATCAAGTGGCTGCAAAACTCTTTTCTCCTTGTTTGGCAGGTAGGATTTGAGCCGATCCAAATTTTAGGTACTTGCCGATTTCTTTTGTCAAAACATCTCTTGTTGACCATGTGCATACGTGAAGGCACCCACAATCACAAAGACAATAAACCATGGAGATTTGGATTCTTATTCCAAGCTCATGGTCTCTCTCTCTCTCTCTCTCTCTCTCTCTCTCTCTCTCTCTCTCTCTCTCTCTCTCTCTCTCTCTCTCTCTCTCTCTCTCTCCCCCTGCATTTAGTATAACAATTAATTCAGAAATGAAAAATAGAGGCAATATAAGGGATAGATTCTCCAACTGAATGGACCGACAAGAAAGAAACTAACAATTGTCAATGCCCCCACCTAATTCTCAATAGATGCCTAAAATCAATCTCTACTAAATGATAATGAACCAAAGATGAATCTTTGCTCTCCAAGATGTTGAAATGCCGTCGTTTTTCTCTAATTAAAAATGAATGTGGGCGGGTCTATGTACTTTTCATCTTTTATTGGCTCTTTGACAGCAGCTTTGGACTCCTTTAATGGACTTGCACTTCTAGAAAAAAGTGAGGTTCAAATTTCGTCTAGAAAGTCAAGGATTGTTGCGTAGATATTATAAGTATGTTAGGTATTTAGTGGTGGCTACATCAAAAAAGGATTGTCGAGAAATACAGATGTCGGAGCTCTTCGTCTAAAAGGTGACAAGACAAAACGAGAGAGAGAGAGAGAGAGAGAATATGGGGAAATCTATGTAGCACATGGTATGTGTGTGACGTTTGTTGGATATTTGATTAGGAATTATCATTAGGTCCACTGACATAGTCAATAACTTTTTTTTTTATAGGTACAATGCACCATCGCTATCATGATATTTATGTAGAATTAATCAAATCAATTAAGTTATTACTTAACACGTCTCATAACATCAGCTACCAATGTAAATTCCCTCTCCGACCATGAAGACCAAGTAGAAAACTTTTAATCTAAATGCCTTGTCATCTCGTGCAGTAACAGTTGGGCGGCAAAATGTACCTCGAACATCTATTATGGCCCATGAGTAGGAACTCGGAGAGTGCATGTCTAGATTGAAGTCTTGAAGGTCTGATAGTCAAAAGTAGGAACTCAAAGAGGGATTCCAGCACCAGTGTTGAAGGTCTGATAGTCAAAAGTAGGAACTCAAAGAGGGATTCCAGCACCATGTACATGTCTAGATTTTAGTCTAGAGAGAGGAGAAAGACATTTAGATGTTACAACTGCCAGAATGAGGGCACGTTGTGAGGAGCTTCCCAAAGCCAAATAAAGCGAAGAGATCGAAAAGCAACAACAATGTCACATGAGCCAGTGAAAAGAAATTTGGAAGGAAAAGGATACTGCAAGTATCATGATTTATGTACAATACTCGCTTGTACTCGCTTGAATGCCATAGTTTTTTTTTTATTATTATCATTTAAGTGTCATAAATTATTTACAACCCTCACTTAAATGCTATAATTTTTTCTGAATACTTGAGTGTCATGTAACTTTTTGATTGATCACTAGAGTGATATAACTTTTTTTAAAACATTCACCACAAGTGCCATGTCACATTAGATTTTTGACACTTAGGTAAATGTTTTTTAAAAGATATAGCATTCAAAAGATCAATTGAAATTTATGGCACCCAAGTAAATTTTTTTTGAAAATTATGGCACTCAAATGGTCAAAAAAAAAATCGTAGCGCTCAAGTGAACATTATACAAAAGTTATGACACTTGTATTATAATCGTCCCGACCACTCCATGATAATTGCTTGTATTATAGGAGGTTATAGGATGGTAGCTACATTTATTTGTAAATGTTTATCAATAATATGTTGTTAGTGCCTAATATTGATGAGATGAAATAGAATTGATTAGTGAGCTTGAGATGAAAGACTTAGGTGCATCAAAAAAGATACTTAAATTGGAGATCTAGACAAATTAGTCTACAAGGATGCCTTTGCTATCACAAGATAATTTCAAACATAAAGTGTTAAGGTGGTTCAGCACGTAGAATATCAACCACAACAAACCACGCTAGCTATAGCCTTTGAGCTTTCAGCTTGTTGCGAAAGCAAGCAATTGAATAATAAAATAGACAAAATAAGGAAATGGATTTGACAACAAATTAATATGATTCAGTCGTAGTAATCTACGTTCACAAGGAGAGCGGAAACAAATTCCATTATAGATCAAGCAATACAACAAAGATTACAATCACACTCGAATCACTCAAGCACTCTCAGTGTTTCCCAAGTCCTAATTATACTCAATAACTCACACAGCATTTAGCCCCCACGATTCCTCATGAAATAATCTCTCAATTCCACGAAATAATTATATACAAATTCTTACCACAAGAATTTAATTGGCTTCAATACACTTGAATATCTTCAGGGTTCACAAGCAGAAACTCCTCTTTGATAGTCTTCATAAAGAACATCTACTTCTTATATATAAGTAAGAATTGGATCCAAAATAACAAATATCTTTTTAGGAAACCTTCTCAAACCAAGAAACCATTCAATTAGGAAATCTACTCAAAATAAAAAAACTAACTTGAATAAGGAAACTTTCCTTTTTCGGGCTTAAACTCAAGACATATTTTTAACAATCTCTACTTTGGCTCGACATTTAGACCAACTCACAATCACCGCGCTAAAAATTCATACTCTACTACTATTCTCCCACAGCCCCAAATGGGCTTAGCAACCACAGATATTTTCCAAGCCCTACTTGGACTTCACCATGACCGAGAACCTCATCAAAATAACAAATCCACATGCATTTTTAACTGCTCCACAAGAATTTTCCGACATAACCTCTTCTTCCACAAATAAAGTAAAACCATTGTTGCATCAATACTTATTGGGAGATCGAATATGAATCTTATCAATATCTACAATTATAGCAACGGTTGGATCAATAGGCCCCACCTCACTATAAGCATCATATGTGACGATTACTCACTTGTACCCACTACCTCAAGAGTTTGCCATTGCAACTCTACCCCAAGCTGAACAATGTTCAGATCCGTATAAACACTACTATAATCATTCCTAGCTAGAAGTGTTGGACACTAATCAAATGTAACTTCTCTGTTGATAATAAGTTAATTTAATTCCAAGCACCATAATGGGTAACCCTACTCACCTTATGTATGGCCTAGGAACATGCACTTTCTTACGCTCTCATCAAGCTCACCATTACTAACTCAAACATAATATGGGCAGCCACATATTTTAAATATAGAATAATCAGCAACTTTACCTAATCACTCTTCTTTAGGAGTCTGACATCCAATCGTAGTTGATGGGGATCTATTTATCAGGTAGCTCGCCATACTAAGTACATCCGCTAGGAATCTCCTATTCATAACTACACTAGAGAGAATTTTATGGATAGTCTCTAGTAATGTTCTGCTCATCAACTTTGAAACATGTTGTGGTTCATTAGCAATAGTGCACTATTTCACTGTGCTATCCTTCATGCAGAATTCATTTAATAGCTCCAAGCAAAACTCCATACTAATGTCAATCCACAAATGCTTGATTATCTTATCAGTCTCCTTTTCAATCAAAGCTCTCAACTACTAGATCGTGACAACAATATCAAACTTGTGCCTAAGCACAAACACCCACATCTTTCTTGAATAGTTATCAACAACTATAAACATAAATTAGCACTTTTCCTCAAAGGAAACCATGACAACCTATGAACATTCAAGTGAATTAACTTTGTAATTCATGTGGTTTCTTTGACAATCGTACTAAACTACACTTTTCATTGTTGATTTTAGTCATGACACATGCATATATTTAGTTTATTAGCAACATAACCCCACAAAAAAATTCTTTCACTTAAAACCTTCAGGTTTCTCTTACCAATGTGCTCCAAATGCATATGCCATAATTCAGACTCTTGAATAGATGCATCCAACGTCTCTATGGTGAAATATGTCACTATCTCACCTTAAAGTTCATTTAGGCCACTATGCTTGATTCTTTTCATTATCACCAAGGTACCTCAAATAATTTTTCAAAACTCCACATTCTAAAGTATATTGACACCTAGCTAAATCCAAAGTACTCAAGGAAATCAAGTTCTTCTTCAACTCAAGAACATGTCTCACTCTGATCAATGCCCTCACAACACTATCATGCATTGCCAACACCTATAACATCGCATTTAGCGTTGTCCCCTAACTGCACTTTATCATTGATAAGTAATAAACTAGTTTCTATTTGTTGTAGCATGAAACAAACAACCAAAATCCATAATCCATTTATCAAACAATGAATCATCAGTGACAAACAAGACAAAGTTAGCACTATCATTAGCAATAACTGCAACATTGTCTATAGACACAACTATAATTCCCTTACCCATAAGCAACCTCTTGCCATAACTCCAACAGACAGCATCATCGTTTCTAAACTAACTACGTCTGTTCATGTTTATACTATTCTTGCTAACACATATACTAATTCTTCCTCTATTTTCACCTACTAAAGCAGCTATATATAGGTTCACCAAATTATTTTCTATGGATGTCCTCACTAATAATTAAATCTCAAACCACATCAAACGTCAAACTTGTTGACCCAGAGGAATTACTAATAATAGTAACAGTAGTATTCAAACTATCAAGTAATAAGGATAAAAGAATCAAGCACATACCTCATCTTCAAAGTCAATCTCAACTGAACTAAATTGACTAACAATTACATTGAATTCATTGATATAATATGCAACTAACCACATTTGCTCATCTTCAAGTTAAACAAATATTGTATCAAATAGATCTTGTTGATCGTAAAGGGCTTCTCATACATATCCGACAAGACTTTCATCAAACCTAAAGTGGTGTCTCTTTCATGATGTTAAATGTGACGTTATGAGCCAACGTCAATTTAATAACACCCAAAGCTAGTCTATCCAACAAATCCCCATCAGCTTGCTTCATCGTCTTTGGTTTCTCCCACTATAAAGGTAGTTTCATTTGGTAAAGATAATCCTCAATCCGCATCTTCTAGAATCCAAAATCCTTCTCATCAAATCTATCAATTGTCACTTTTCCTTCTTCTATCACCATCAATTCGCTTCAACTTAGTCAAGCCTAGCTCTGATACCAATTGTTCTGAAAGCAAACGATCGAAAAATAAAATAGTCTCTTAATTTCTCACAAAATAATCTCTCAATCTGACAAAGGAATTATACACAAATTCTTACCACAAGAATTCAATTGGCTTCAACACACTCGGATATCTTCAAGGTTTACAAGCAAAAGGTCCTCTTTGATAGTCTTCACAAAGAACATCCACTTCTTATATATAGGCAAGAGTTGGATCCAAAATAGGAAATATCTTTCTAGGAAACCTCTCAAACTCAAAAAACCATTTAATTAGGAAATCTATTCAAAATAGGGAACCTACTTGAATTAGGAAACTTTCCTTTTTCAATCTCAAACTCAAGACGTATTTTAACACAGCTGACTTTATACCAAAGTCAAAGGATGAGAAGGAATACATGTACCATGTTCCCTATGCTAGCTTTGCCAATAATATTAGGCCAAATATTTCCCATGTTGCTGGTGTTGTGAGCATGTATATGCCTAATTCTGGAAAGAAACATTAGCAAGCTGTGAAATAAATTCTTAAGTTCTGAGAGGGCAATATATGTTGATTTGAATTTTGGGAAGAGACATGTCCAATAGGTATAACAGGCTATCATTTCAATTTTGTGGGTTTTGGCATTAGTTGGAAAGCACAATTATAACCGATAGTTGCTTTGTCAATAATTGAAGTCAGAGCATGTGTCTTCAATCGAGCCAATCTCCTCCTGTGCATGTAATATTCTGTTGTTGAGTTTGGTCTTGCTAGCATGGCAAGTGTGCTTAATATGGCTATAAACTTGCAAGAGACATAGAGAGCATTGAGAGGCATCATCCAAGAGAGTTGAGAGTGTGAGAAAACTCCTTTCTTGTGTGAATTTGGGTTTAGTCTAGAACTAGAAACATTTATGAGTGAGTGTGATTAGGCAATCGTAATCTCATTTTTGCCGATTATGGTGGAACCATGCATCAATCTCTCCCTCTAGAGCAAGCATGCTGCCAAACCACATAAATATGCTGCGTTCAAGTTTTATTTCTGTAATTTATTTATTATTCAAATTGTTTCATTTGTTTATGATTCCGCGTCAATTGTAACATACATTAACCTGGAAAAAAGAAAAGAATCAACCACTCCAAACCAATTTACAATAATGGTCATCTCTATTGCTTTCACTTGAGTGTCGTAGTGGAAAACCCGCGTGACTGGGTGGATTCATTGTGTGAATGTGTATTTGAGAGAATCACGCATTCCATAGCAAAAGAGTTTGTGCACGCTATCTATCATTTTTCTCTACTATTTTCTCCCTCTTCCTTGCGTGAATGAAGGGAACTTTAGAAAACTTTCCCCAACATTGATGGTTTAGTTTAGTTGCCCTTGATTTCAAGGAATCCGTAATTCCTTAGGTTTCATGCATGAACCGGCCCTTAATTTTCCTCATTTATAAACTTCTTTTGGTTTTTTTTCTCCGCAAAGAGATATGGACGAATCTTCTGACTGAACTTTATAAACCAATATATACGCTAAAGAGGAGGAGAAAGAAGAAAAGAGAAGTAAAGAATTTTTGGCACGCTTCCTTTCTTTCAAAGCAATTTGGACAAAAAGTCAAGGGTAAATCCTCCCTTTGTTGCTTTCATGGCCTTGTCGTGACACGTGACTATGCTCATAGAAACCTTTTTCTTGTTTTCTTAATAATATGCTCGTAGAAAGCTTGGAAAAGGGCAGTGCCATCGGGAGTAAATCAATTGCTAGATTAGTGGTAAAACAGAGGAAGTTTCATTCATATCATGACAACCGATACGTCGTGTTCATTAGGTGCATCAATTTTTCAATTCAATCACCATATTGGTCGACACCTTGCCTTTCAAAAATTTCTATGTCGGCCTTGCTTCTCAGCATGTATGTTCAGATGGGATCTCTAGGTCCACAATGTGTAAATAAATAAACAAGTCTATGCAAGCACTTTTAGAAAGATGACAAGGAGTGAAAGCCAACGACAGAACTAACTCCACATGCTCTCCATTTTCCGGTGCTTTTGTAAAGTCTTCTATAGGTACATTCATCATAGATCCTTGTGTGAAATTCAATCTTATTTTTAAGTCACTATCCATGACATCAATCACGCAAGGGCGCAAAGCCTCTCTAAGACCCTATTGCATCGAATTCACCAAGAAGAAGTTGGAATCTTCATAGCAATATGATCGCAAGAAGAGCAAAGTAAATGAAACGGTTGAAGAAGACTCTAACTAGGAACCTTTCCTAGTAATATTTGTCGCAAGTTATCTGGTCTAAAGTTATATATAAAGATTCGTTGCCTATAATAAGAAATTTTTGTCCAATATAAGACCGCATGCCTAGTCAACTGCGTATCCTACACTTCAACAATAGAGAGTCTTATGCTTTGTCCAGGAAAGCGGGAATTTTCTTCTTCTTTTTCTTCAAATGTTGCTTCAAAGAATATCATTTAAATTTCATTAATGATGTACCATAACTATGGACATCGAATGCACTTGAAAATATACCTTTCTCAGGACGCGACACATGTGCACTAAATACCAACCCAAGAAAATTTTCTCCCTCCCTCCCCCCGCCCAAGGCCGCATCTGATGGCGGCATGCACAATGTTATTTTCTTTTTCTTTTGTGGGGGCGGGGGGGAGGACGGATGGGGGCGTCCCCTCGTAGGCTAGCAAAGTAGAAAGAGAAAGAGAGGATATACTTAGGACTATTTTCTTGATGTTGTGGGTAACGCGACCCGCATTTGACGAGAAAATGAATAGCCATATTTGTCCCGAACCGGAGAATTTATACCTCCGCCCTCTAGAAAGTAAATTCTAAAAGCGCTTCGGTCTTCAAAATGCTGCCCAACTTTTTTATATGACAGAGGTAGGCTTTTTTAGTATGTGTAGAAGAGCATTGTCGCAATGGTGTATCAAACACCATTCCAACTCACGAATGATTTTTCCTCTCAGAAACCTCATTGGGGCGCGCGCGTCTAGTACTGCATGGCCCATGCAAGTTGCGTCAAAAGAAAATGAGTGGTTCATGTCTTTCCGACCTACCGCTCCTATCATTGACTATTCTCAAGCACCTTTTGCTGGTGCAACTTGTGCCCTGTCGTTTGGCAAGTAGGTTGCGCGACGGTGATGGATTGCAGACAGAGAGCGAGAGAAGGAGAGACAGAAGAAAAGAGTGGAAGCAAGTGGGTCGTCGTACAGTCAACTTCCCCCAAATCCGCGTCAAAAGCCTGCGAGAATCACTGCCTGTCGCCGCCCACTTGCACAGACGCGAAAGGGGCCGTGTCGCGTTCCCACATCTTAGGACGACGACGCACGCTCAGCACGTTTCTCAACTCACCGTCTCGGAGACATCAACCTCACCTCAGCCCACCCCAGCCCACCCCACCCCGACCCTCTCGGTTTCATGGTGTCACGGGGGCCCGCCGTCTACAGTGTCATGCTGGAGAACTCGAAATAGTGACTTGGTGGTAGTAATTATGAGCCCGTGTTTCCTCCACCCCTATTGGAGGGAATTTTCTCCAGTCGCACCTATGTAAATTGAGCCATAGGCACGAATATCATTTGAGTTAAATTTAATTAAGTTGAAATATAGGTGATGTTCGGGACTTTTCAACCAACCCATCAAACAAGATAGGAGGAAACCTTCTCCAATTAGAAATGAGGACACTATTGCCGTAGTGATAACTCTAGTATGGATGTGTACGTGTGGACGCACCTCCTCAACGGTGTCATTTGAGAGAGATAGAGAGAGTTGTGTATATGCACGCCTCCTTGACAATGTTGTTTATAAGACAGGTTAAATTTAGGATAAATATGGAGAGTAACCGAGCCTAGTCCATCCTATATAATTGAGTCCAGCAATTTGGTAATATGGCAACAAGGTTTAAGATACTGTATGAACTGAATCGAGCTCATACCAGTTCTTAAAATTAGGACAAAACAGATCCAGATAACTCAATTTTGAAGTCAAAATAAGACCGTCAAATGATGGGCTGGGCCCAAAAGGCTGGACTTCAAATTGGGTCAGTTGATCAGCATTTTAGGTGGGGAGCACTCTCATGGTTCGACGCACAACCAAAATATTCCCAACATTATCACGTTGATAGTGGTCCGACTCTTGGCCCAACATGAAAAAATAATAGTGGCCCGATTGTATAATCATGTTTTGGGTGTGAAAAAAAAAATATTTAGAAATTGAATATATTAAGAAAAATTAAGTTTCTAAATATTTTAAATGAATTTATTCTTTTGTGAAATAAAAAAAAATTATATTTCCACGTATAAGAAATATTTAGGATAAAAGAATATTGGAAGTACAAAAGTTGTATATAGCGCTCATTTTAGTGCCAAAAGCTTTCACCAAATCACTTCAGTACCAAATCGGAGAAAAAACAATCAATTAAGTGCCAACAGCAAGAATTTCTGGCCAGAAATAATACATGGCTTTTTTTATATACCTAGGCATATTATTTAAAAAAATCTTGTCCACATGACGTGCTTGGTATCAAAGTGATCATTTTTAATAACGATCAGCACTGAAATAATCACTTTAAATAAAATTTGGCACTCAAATTATCATTATTTACAACTTTTAGACAACATCATTTAGGCGTTATATACTAACTGGACATACCAGTGAGCCATGTAGGACTAAGATATTAATAAAATGTAATCATGTCAAATTTCCAACAACTCATATCAAAGTTTGCACTTAAGTAATCGTTTTTTTTTTTTTTAAAGTTGCAGTTAAATGAGCTGAAAAAACTTTTGGCACTAAAGTGAGCGCTATACACAATTTTTGACACTTCTAGTATCATTCTCCCAAATTTTAGATTCAAATTTGGAAATGTTAGAGATCTTAAAATTCACAATTTTAGATATACATTTTGCATTCGAAATATGAATTCATCCTATATTTGATATTACTATTCACCATGAACTTTTAATGGAATTTATTAGGAAAGAATTCAAATTGGATTGAAACCATTAAAAAATGACTAAAACTTAAAAAAAAAAAAAAAAAAACACACACACACGTACACATGCACAAATTATTTTAAAAAAAAAAAAAAACAAGTGGGAGGGCTAGGGCCAACCCTCCGACCTATGGCTATCGTCCCATCACCAGTGGGACATCAGCCTTAGCCAATAGGGTCATCGACACCTCAGCAAAGGCCTGCTAGCCTTCGCTAGGGCTGGGTAAGGGCCGGTGACCCTCACCTAGATCTACGAGAGGGTCACAACCGTTTGCCAATTCTAACAAGGGCTAGTGAGCTCTTGCCTACAATTAGTGAGGTTGCCAGCTCTCATTGAGACGCCAACCCCATTGGCGATGGCCAATGCCCCACCGGTGATGGGGTAGCCACCATAGGCAAGAGAGGGTTGCCAACCCTCCTCTTATAATTTTTTTCTTTTTTTTTTAGCCTTTTTTTTTTCTTTTGAAAGAAATTTAGAAAATTTAAAGGACGGAAATACCCTAGACCAGTCGATGAGGTTAGGTCTTCCTTTGAGACTCACGTAGCCACTTTAGATCTTTATTTAAAACAAGTCCATTTCAAGCCCTTATTTGAAAAAATGAAAAAAGTTCAAGCCTCTATTTAAAATAAAATTCACTTCATTCACTTATTTGAAAAATTGATGGTACTTCTGATCTTTATTTGGAAGTTTCCTATTTTATGATGTAGGGAGATAATTGTGGATGAGGAAAAAAGAGTAGCCACAATAAATACAAAATAACTGTTTTACAAAAAAACAAAAGAATGGACTATTTCATTTTCAATGATTAATATAGAATTGAAATAGGGCCAAGATTCCACGGAATCATTTTAGTGAGCTTCAAAAAGCTACTTTCGATTTCAGGTTCTATTTTTTTTTTAAAATGTTTATTATTTTAAAGTATATTCCAAAAAAAAAAAAAACCCCATATTGCAAAAATTAATTTTATTTTTTAATTATTATAATTAGCGTTGTATATGATAATATGTGACTGTTGAGGATTCCTTCACCAAATAAGTTAAAGCATTTGTATCATGCATAGCATTAGCAAAAAGGCTAATTGCACAAGTAATTATTGATGCCTAATTTTTAGTCGACGCTTCATAAAAAGGTAAAAACCGACATTAGAGCTTCCAATCACAACAGAGCTCATTTCTCAACCAAAAAGTGTTGTTTTTCATTTCTTTTTTTTTCCATTGTCACTTTTAAGGAATTTCCCAACCATTGCCAAAAAAAAAACCCGAAAAGTTAAACGGTTGACTTTTGAGAAAACTTTTTAGTCAATCATTTGACCAAAAATCAACTTTGGTTCAAAAATCGAATTTTCACCTAAAAATATATTAAATAGCCTTAATTTCACTTTAGCAAAGTCAATTTTTCAAAAATTCGAAAATTTGACTCAAAAATCAATATTTTAGGAAAAGTCAACTAAAGAGTTGACTTTTTTTAAAATCTTTGACAAAAAAAATTTGAAAAAATCAAAAATCTTGAAAATACTTTGTTTAAGTGTCAATTTGACTTTTGTGTTGAAAATTTCACAAAATTCAATTAAGAACCTTGTTTTCCAAATTTTTCAATTTTAGATTCTAAATTAACAAAAAAAAAAATTATTTTTATTTTAATCATAATTAAGTTTTTTTTTTTTACAACATTTGGTTTATGGACTATTTCTAATCCTCTTGTTTATTAATTTTTGGGAATTGCCATGTTGAAAGACAAATTGTCATTTTAAGCCCTAATTAGGGAGTCAAAATCAATTCTTTATAAGTCGTGAATGGACAATTGTTTTCCACTCATTTTCTTAAAATAAGTCCAAATCCGAGATCCTTTGGAGAAATTCGCATGAAAAATTTCCAATTTGAGGAATTTCACTCTCTTTAACATAAGAAAATCGAATCATTGAACTTTAATTGACGAAATTTAGATTGGCCCATTTAAGATTATAGTTCAAATTAGACCTCGATTCATTTTTTACCTAGGTTTTGTCACTTTAATTCAAGGTCAATTTGAATGCATAAGGTTATCCTAAGCATGGGTAACTAGTCAAATAGTTTTATTACAATATTAATTGAATTCAATTTCAATTAATTTGCAATTTAGAGCGAAGAATTGCAAAATTGTTCATTTTAGTCTATAATGCCCGATTACATGTAACGATAGTTTAGGTCCATTGTGTTTCACAATAATCATTCAATTAAGTCAATAGAAAGCCCATAGATTGCATTTACAAGGTTTAATTGGCTTAATTGGATCGAAATCGGATAATTTATTCTCAAATCAAGTTTCCTCTTTAATTTGATCCTTGAGGGATCAAATTACATAAATTTTAGACCCACAAAGACCGCTTGGACATGAATCAACAAGAATCTATCGGATTCGATCAGGAACTAGTCAGGAACTAGTTGAACCAATATGAACCGGCCCAATCAATCTAACCAACCACCAGCGAGGCAGGCCAGTTTAGCCCGTTGTCAACCGATTTCGGACCTTTGGCAATTAGTTCCAAGACCCTCGCTGCACGTATTTTTCTTCCATGCCCTTGCATTTCCAAGAATTTCCAAAATGGTCCTTGAATTTTGTAAAGTTACGATTTAACCCCTAATTAGGCCCTTAAATGCAATTCTCACTTAAATTCCAATTTTTGCAAATCGGACCCATCCGATCGGTTATAGGATACATCTTGTATGTGATTAGCCTTTTAAAAAATTAATTTGGCCATTAAATCAAGTTTCTAACCATTAGATTGAATTGACGGCCACGATTCGCCAATTATGATCAAAGCCATTTGCCCTCCAATTTTCATAGAATGGCTCATTTTTTGCAAATTTTCTCACACAAGAATTGAAAAATCATCTCCTTCTCTCTCCTCTCTTCCCACCTCTCTCTCCTCTCTCTCCTCTCTCTAGCCAAACCGACTCCTCATAGGTCTATGCTTACCAACCTCATGGCTCACCGACCACCGTCCATCCCCGACGGTCCTCCTCTCCTCCTCCTTGAGCCCCTCGCAATCAAAGATGAGATGTGCAATGATCAGAATCTATCTGATCAAGCCAGCCTCCCTTCGGCGCTAAAACTAATTTGTCTTGGATCGGTTTCTTTGGTCGCCTGAACCGATGGACATCAATGGTGCATCGGTCGCTTGATCTAGTCCAATCTCATCCTCGGTGAGTCCCCGACCATCCAAAGGTTAGGGATCAACCGATTAGCCACAGGTCAACCTCTAGTGGCTTGATCTCCTCTTATGCGCCCAAGGTCGGTCAATCGAGGACCGGTTTAGTTTGGAGACAAAACTGGCAATCCAACTAATCCATTAGCAATCCACAATGATTCGATCTGTTCCTCGGAGGTTCATTCATCCTCCGGACAAAGGGGATTTTGTTCGATTACGTTTAGTTTCAAGGATAAATGTAAAAAGGTAAACATCTCAAATTCGAATCCGATGAGGTGAGATTGACGTATCCAATCAAGGCTAGGATTCAAGATTAGATTCATATAATATGCTTAGATTTGACATTGATGAAGTTGTTTGATGGTTTGCTGAGTTTGAAGCTCACTGAGGATGAACTTGAGATTATTTGAATGTGTTTAGTGTTCATATGCAATTTTCATACCTCCATGAGTAGCTTAAATTTTGGGCTGAAATGAGATCCTAAATGAGCTTTTTTGGTCTCGATCCCTTCTAGGCTTAGAAAATTGATTTTGAGACATTTGATTTGATAGGTCGCACGTCCCAAACAAAGGTCATTTGGTCCTCAAAAAACACCTCAGAAACTAGTCGATTCTGCAATAGTTTAGGTCCATTTGTAGTTCTGTTTTGTTTTTACAATTTTTTATTTTCTTATTTTCATACTGATTTTTATGATCTGATTTTGGAAAAACTCCACAAAATTTGTTCCAAATAGCCTTGAGTATGTCATATATTTTTTCTGGATTTTTCGGAGATATTTTGGTCAGTTAAAATCACTTAAAACCGGCCATACCTTGTTCTGCCCTACACTGATCCAAGTTATATTTTTGTGAAATTGAGCTTGTAGATGAGTTCATTTGACTTCATGATCTTCATAAGGCTTGAAATACATGTTGTGTGCATTCCAACGATATATGATTTGCATGATTTGCTCATCGTTTGGTATGTCAATCGCATGCTCAAATGCATTTAGATACTGCTGCACTTAATACATGCCATAACAGGTCTCTATTTTGCTATTTTCGCACAGGTTTGTGTGATCCCAATTAAGTCTCATTGTCTTCACAAAAAATGTTCTTCATTGTATGTTTTGCTCGTAGAATTTTTCGTTAGATTTTTGCATGTCATTAGGTAAGCAAAATGAAGCATGTTCTGTGATGTTTGTGCTAGATTAGGGGTTTATCTGGAACATACTAAAACATGTTTGTTTGGGTCTCTTAAAGACCAAATTATGCATCAATGTCTTCTTGATATTGAAAACACATGTTACAAGGTTCGAGTTCATATATGGCACATCATGATTGAGCGTCATTTGATATGGAAACATTATGCACCAATTAGGCTAGTCACAATTGAAAATCATTTGGCACGCCATTTTAGTTCTAAGTCATTTTGCGATATCAATGACTTAAATGATTCTTTTGCATCTCGACCTAAGATTAGATGTTTTACCCAACTCATTATTGCATTCAAATCTTCGTCATACGCGAATTTCATACCATTTAAGCATGTTTAATTGATCTTTTGAACTCTTAATTATAAATCATATTCTGTCTTGGTAATGGCTGACATGCATGCTTCCACGAAAATTGATTTCGAACATCAAATTGACCCTGATTAAACTCAAACTCTTCTAAAAAGTCATAGGACTCATCTAGATCTTTCCAACGCCACTAATTTTGTGCAATTCGCTTGTCATTTGGCCCCCTTTCCATTTTTTCCAAGTTAGGTTAGAATTCTAACTTTGTTAAATTCGAAACCCTTGTTTTATCTCTGTTTAGTCAGACTTTTGTTATTTCTGTGTGATTTTTTTGGTAGAGATTCTAGAATTATAACCTTAACAAACTTTGATTGTTACTCTTTGATCTATGTTGTGGTGAAATTTGACATTTTTTAGCGCTTGTTTGATAGGACAAATTTCAGTTGTAATACCATGTTACCCTACTTTTTGATAAAATTTCTGAAGCGACATTGAACTTCATTGAACTTTTAAAAATGTTTATGTGACTTGTTTTAGAAAAATTTCCTTATGATGTCCTTCATGTTGTGTAATTTTCTTAAGGACAAATCATTAATGGATCCATTTCAATTTTGTTGATTTTTCTTGTCATGTCTGAGATGTTCTGTTGTAAACCTTTGTTATGATTTCCTTTTAGGAGTTTTTAGAATGACTTGCATGTGGAATTAGGATTCATCGTCTTCATGAAATCCATTTCAAATTCTGTAATCTTCTAAAAATAAATTATCTTTTGATCATATTTTCTCCAAAATTGATTTAAAATATCAATTTTGCATACTAAAATAAATTAGGTACATGTGATGCTTCCGACATCAATTGTCTAAAATCCTTTAAATCTTTTGATCTGACGTTAGAATTATCATGGTTTGGATTGTATTTAAAATACTAGCAATGCCTGTGAGTACATGATATGCAAACCCCAGAGTAGTCTTGGTAATTAAATACGTCTCATAACCAAGATGTTACTTGTCTAAAATGTTTAAAGATCTTTGAAATGCTTGATTTAACATCAAGATTGTCAAGGTTTTGACCATATTTAAAATGCTTGCGATGTCTGTGAGTACATGATATGCGAGCTCTAGACTAGCCTTGACAATTAAATGCGTTCCATAGCCAAGATGTTCCTTTGTCCAAAGGTCTCATCTTCTTTTCTCAACGTTTCAAACACATCCAAATCTTTCGAAGCATTACATGAACCACACATATGCATAAATCTCTCCATTCATTAGAAATACTTGTGATTGTGATTGGCACCTATCCATTGAATAAGTGATCCGTCGTCGACTAATTAAAATTGTTTGATTGCTTGAGAAATAAGTCTCAGGGGCCTGCCTACATGTTTAATTATTAATTATACATGTGAATATTAGATGTATGATAGGTGTGATGCTTGATTCCGTGGATAAAAACTTTGGATTTACCTAGAACATGTCCTAGAGACTTATAAGCGTTAGTGGTCATACGAGAACACAAATAGTCGCTAATGGCTATTAGTTGTAAAATGAATTAGGTAGGTGTCTAAAGGAATCGATGCACGAATTGCAAAGGTTGACCCCAAGACCATGTTTGTTCATTCGTGTACATGACTCCCTTATTTCATTTGATTGATTGTTTCTCATGCTTTTTGTTTGTTTTGTCGTGAACAATTGTTTCTTTCCTACTGTATGTACCTAGCCTAAATTTAGGTTAGGATTAGGTTAGACCTCGAATATGGAGATCCCTCGAGACTTGAAGACGATGGAAGGTTGATGTTCATTCCAACCATATCATTATACCCTTTTTTTCTCGATATATATTTTGGGTTGCTTCATTTGCATAAACACCCGAGAGATGTGAGTTTTATTTCTTGTGCTTTATTTTTGCTCATTCTTCATAATTGGGTGATAAATTTACCATTTTCCTTATTGCTTACTTGATTGTTTACTTACCATTTTGTCTTTAAATTCAATTGTGTGTTTTCTTTTCTATCTCATAGATATAGAACTACATGAAAATGACCTTCCACGCATGATCATTTAGTTTAGGTTCATCGATTTTGAAAAAGTAAAAAGAAATACATGGACACCTTAGATAATACGACATACTGTTAGATACTTATAGGATGCTAATAATGTAACCCAAGTCTCTGAATCTAGATATCTAGTTGCATAGAAATGAGGGACAACTCCTGACCCTCGATTGGGTTTTCTAGCCGACTCTAAAAAACAAGGCTAATGACGACTCATGTTTTTATTAGGTTGTCTAAATAATTAGATCAAAAATAATATAAACCCATCGTGAGAAATATGGGCCTCAATAAGGTTCACCGTGATCTAAAATACTTGCTGTGAAAAGTTCCTAATGGATGAAGTGATGCCATCTATGAGGAGAGAGTACTAATGGGAGGGCTACCGTGATAAAAGAACCCTGCAATTTGATATCCACACCTGACCTCCTCTTTCGGGGTGTGTCACCTATTTGAGTGCAAATCACGACACCTTCCACTATCACGCAAGGTACAAGCTGGGGAGAGCTCATGATCATATGCGAGGGAACTCACACATGGTTCATCCCTAAAGGCGAGGTGATGACGTCTTTGTGGATGTGAAACGTGAGGGAAGTCTGATGTCAAGTACCCCGACATTTTCCTAATTTCATTTGGGGCCGACGAGGTCAGGTTGCAACAGTAATATTTTGAGAATGAAGCATATAATTGAACTAATCTAAATTGATATTCCTTCAAAAGCTTACATAGATTCATGTAAGCTTTTATAATTCCGGTTGTGAAAATTGAAATTTCTTCTCACGTTGGTTTTTTTTCTATAAGTGTATTTGATTATTGTTCTTCAATTACCACTTCCAAAATTCTATTTACTACTAACAGAAATTTATTTTGAGTGATTTCAATCATCAATATTGTTTAATCCAAAAGATGACTAAATTTCAGTTATTAGCGATTTTCCAATATGCTTTTCCTTGTATTATAGAATAGATTTTAAGTGATAGACTTAGTCGATGAGAATAAAATCTGGTTATTTATAAATAGAATTATCAATAACTTGAGGGAATTTACAACTCGCCAATGAAGCCATGGACAATACAATGTGAAGTTATTGACAAGAGCTTTGATATTTCTGGACAAAGTAATCAATATTAACAGCAAGCAGTTGACAAGCAGATAACCGTTGGGCATTTATGTCCATCCATTAATTTATGATTTGTGTAACTTTTCTTGGATAAGTGTTCACAAAGTAAATTTCAAAAACCACCGAAAGAATTAAGGAGTTATTTGTTCAATCAAATTTAGTAACAGTCATATGTAACCGCCATCTGTAACTATGTGAAGAGGATCATAAATACCTTAAGTGCACTTTTTGTAAAGGTATTTCCGAATCATTTACAGAACTCAACATTCTTGTAGATTTATCTTTATCTTAACTTTTCAGTAATCTAAATATCTTACAATTCCCGTATTTTAGCAATAGAACTCAATGTTCTCGAAATAATGGCTTGGCAATAGTAATTATGCCACATCTATGATGAGTTGTGCTACAAACATGGATATCATTTCAACTTAGTTTAGTTAAGTTGGAGTATAGGTAATGTTTGGGACTTTTCAACCAACCCATCAAGAACACGATAGGAGGAAGCCTTCTCTATTTAGAAATGAGGATATTATTGCCCTAGTGATAACTCTAGCATGGATGTGTATGTGTGGACGCACCTCTTCAATGGTATCGTTTGAGAGAGAGAGAGAGAGAGAGAGAGAGAGAGAGAGCTGTGTATATGCGCACTTCATCAACAATGTTGTTTATAAGACGGGTTAAATTTAGGACAAATATGGAGAGTAACTGGGCAAGTCCATCCTATATAATTGAGTCCAGCAATTTGGTTATGATGGCAACAAATTTTAGGATACTGTATGAACTAAATTGAGGTCATACCAGTTCTTAAAATTAGGACAAAACTGATCCAGATAACTCAATTTTGAAGTCAAAGTAAGGCCGTCAAATGCTGGGCTGGGCCCGAAAGGCTGGACTTCAAATTGGGCCAGTTGATCAGCATCTAAGCGGGAAGCTCTCACGTGGTTCAACACACAACCAAAATATTCCCTAGTTTATCACGTTGATAGTGATCCGACTCTTGGCCCAACATGAAAAAATAATAATGGCCCGATTGTATAATCATGTTTTGGGTGTGAAATATATATTTAGAAATTGAATATATTAAGAAAAAATAAGTTTCTAAATATTTGGAAATGAATTTATTCTTCTGTGAAATCTAGTCCACATGGCATGCTTAACACTGAAATGACTACTTTTTAACAATGACCAGCACTAAAGTAATCACTTTAAATAAAATTTGATAATCAAATTATCACTATTTACAACTTTTAGATGATATCATTTAGGGGTTATATGCTGACTGAGCACGTCAACAAACCACGTAGGATTAAAAAATTAATAAAATATAGCAACGTTAGATTTCTAACAACCCAAATTAGAGTTGGCACTTACGTGTTGTTTTAAAAAAAAAAAAAGAGTAGCACTTAAGTAATCCAAAAAAAAAAAAATTGTACTAAAATGAGCGTCATACACAACTTTTGACACTTCTAATGTTTTTCTCCAAAATATTTAAATTTAATTCGTAAATGTTAAAGATTTTAAAAATCACGATTTGAAATTTTATATATATAGCTTTCAAAATATGATTTCATCCTATATTTGATATTACTATTTCCATGGAATTTTCATGGAATTTATTATGAAAGAATTCAAATTGGAATGAAACCATGTGTTTTTAGTCTGTTTCAAGAGGGAAATTCCAGATAAAAGCCCAAAATGCCTTGAATTTCTCAAATAAGTGCCTGATGTGTGCTAATTTTCTCAAATATGATCCTAAAGTGGATCTTATTTCAAATAAAAGCACAAAGTCGCCATATCAGTCTCAAAGAAGGACTTGATCTCACTAGCTCATCAAGGGCATTTCCATCCTTTATATTTTTCTTATTTTCTTTCATTTTTCCTTTTTTCTATTTTCCATAAAAATACCTAAACTTAAAAAAAAAACACGCAAATTATTTAAATAAAAAAATACCCAAGTAGGAGGAATATGGCCAACCCTCCTACCCGTGGCCACCGCCCCATCGCTAGTGGGGCATAACCAATAGAGTCGCTAACGACCTTGCCAACCAAAGGCGAGGGCTTGCTGGCCTTCGTCGGAATTAAGAGACGGCCATGACCCTCTCCCATAGTTGTGCGAGCTAGCCCTCGCCCAATGGGACACTTGCCTATATATAGGTTAGGGTCACAGCCATCTCTCGGTTCTAGCGAGGGCTAGCAAGCTCTTGCCTAGAGTCAACGACATTGTCAACCCTCGTCAAGGAGTCAACAACCCCACTAGTCATGGCCAATGCCCCATTGGCAATAGGACAGTGACCACAGGCGAGGGAGGACTGCCAACCTTCCATTTGTAATTTTTTTTCTTTTTTATAGCCTTTTTTTCTTAAGTTTGCTTTTTTTTGAAAAAAATAGGAAAAGGAAAAATGAAAGAAAATGAGAAAATGTAAAGCACGGAAATGCCCTTGACTAGTTGATGAGGTTAGGTCCTTTGAGATTCACCAGTTTTTTAGGCCCTTATTTGAAAAATGAGAGCACTTTTGACTCATATTTGAGACAAGGTTCATTTCATACCCTAATTTGAAAAATTGCTAATTGCTAGTACCTCAAGCCTTTATTTGGAATATCCCGTTTTATGAGGAAAGAAGAGCGGCCACAATAAATGCAGAATAACTGTTTTACAAAAATAAAAAAATGAATTGTTTTGTTTTCAATTATTACTATAGAAATGGTGAAATAGGGTCAAGATTCCATGGAATCATTTTAGTGAGCTTCAGAAAGCTACTTCCAATTTCAGATTATATTTTTTCAAAAGATGTTTATTATTTTAAAATATTTGCCAAAGAAAACCCTCCTTATTGCAAAATTTAGTTTTATTTTTTAATTATTATAATTGGCGCTGTCTATGATGATATGTGACTGTTGAGGATTACTTCATCAAATAAGTTAAGCATTTGTATCACGTGTAGCATCAGCAAAAAGTCCAATCACACAAGTAATGTTTTGAGAATGAAGCATATAATTGAACTAATATTAATTGATATTCCTTCAAAAATTAAACTTACATAGATACATGTAAGCTTTTATGATTCCGGTTGTGAAAATCAAAATTTCTTCTCACGATGGTGTTTTTCTAAAAGTGTATTTAATTATTGTTCTTCAATTACCACTTCCAAAATTCTATTTACTACTAACGGAAATTTCCTAATAGGAGACAATTTTCCTAGTATTTATAAGATAGGTTTTAAGTGATAAACTTAGTCAATGAGAATAAAATATGATTATTTATGAATAGAATTATCAATAACTTGAAGGGAATCGACAACTCGCCAACGAAGTCACTAACAACACAATGTGAAGTTATTGACGAGAACCTTGAAATTTCTTGATAAAGTCATCGATATTAACGGTGATCAATCGAGATAACTGTTGGGCGGTTATGTACATCCGTTTATTTATGATTTGTGTAACTTCTTTTGGATAAGTGTTCGTAAAGTAACTTTCAACAACCACCGAAAGAATTAATAATTTATTTGTTCAATCAAATTTAGTAACCATCATGTGTAACTGTCATCTATAACTGTCTAAAGAGGGTTATAAATACCATAAGTGCACTTTTTGTAAAGGTCCTTCTGAATCATTTACAGAACTCAACGTTTTTGTAGATTTATATTTATCTTAACTTTTGAGTAATCTTAATGTCTATCAATTCCCATACTTTAGTAATAGAACTCAACGTTCTCAAAATAGTGAATTGCAATAGTAATTACGCCACACCCACAATGAGTTGAGCTACAGACACGAATATCATTTCAGTTTAATTTAATTAAGTTGGAACCTCTGATCCTGATCTCGATCCACCCATTGTTATTTGAAAAAGTGCGCACTCTTGTGTTAGTCGTCCCGTTGATCGTTTTGCTCCTTATTCTAGTTGCTTGTGTTCGCACCTGTCATCCTATTTCCAATTTTCTATTCTATGATCATTTATCTCCTACCTTCTCTATCTTTGTCTCGTCGTTGTCCTCTATTTCTGTGCCTAGCAGTGTTGCTAACGCTCTTGCTCATTGGAGATGGTGTCGTGCTATGAAAGATGAAATGCAGGAACTAATTGAGAACCAAACTTAGAAGTTTACTTTCTTACCTATTGGTAAGAAACTTGTTGGTTGTCATTGGATTTTTACTATTAAGGTTCATCCAGGTGGCACTCTTGACCGGTTAAAGGCATAGTTGGTTGCAAAGGGATATACTCAGACTTTTGGTGTCAACTATGATAATACTTTCTATGATGCCCCCAGCATGTCACACCCAACATAGCATGATTATCTTATTCATTTCATTTTTTTGTTAAGCATATAGAAGCGTAATTGACTAAAATGACCCAAGAGTACACGCGGACTTATACAAATGAGGCAACTTCATTTATTATTTATTTATATATATGTAATGCGACGAGTCAAGTCCAGTGGGGAATTCAAAAAGGTCAGTACTACTGACTACACCCGACTATAAGCCAATCATCTCATCTCAACCTAGCTATACACGTAATTGCCTAACCCTGGCCCCCGGCTCCACCAAAATCTTCCAAGTCCCAAAAATTCGGCTATCCTTTTGCCTCCCTTTTATTCGGCGAGTCTACCTCCATTCCTTGGTCCGCCGTCGTCGTATAGTGGGAGCAGACCCACCATGCGCCTATTAATGCGGGCATATAAGCCAACGAACCCAAGAGATACGGGCTCCATTGGACCCCTATGTACATAGTTAAACAAGACAAGATCCAGATAAAAACTATATCCAGGAAACTAGGGTCTATAAACTTGTCCTCATGCCAAGTAAAGTCGATCGGAACTCCATAACGGATCATATGGGAGACAAGTAGGGCTGACATTTCTATTGATCTAAAAAGATAAAGTCAACAACCAGTGCATCTAAACTCAGCAAGTAGAAGGTTCGTTAGTCTATACTACAAAAATCAATTACCATACTGATAAGGAAAGCCTTAACATATAGAATATGGAATCATTATCAATCAACTTATCCGAGAACCTTTTTAAAATTATGTACGATAGATCAATAAAAGCAAGGACTTCTACTTACAGATAATCAATAGCTCAATTCAAAAGTACTAAAGTTGTATTCAGTATATATTCAAGCTGCCATCATCATCTGGGGAATCCCATTACTCCTTGGGCATCTTGCATCCGCCCAATATCGCGAGGACATCTAGGGAATTGTGTTACACCCCTCAAGCATCCGAAGGAACCCAGTTACCCATTTAGGCATCCCTATCACAATCTAGGGTATCGTTGTCCCAAAGACCAACAACATTCCCCCTCACACCTTCATACAATGATGCAGCAATTTGCTAATTCAATTTAAAAAGCATGTTGACGTCAATACTATCTAGGGATTCAAGCATGAATCTAATGAATCCTCAGTCATTTTTATCCCTGAGACTAATATAAACTAGCCTGTGTTAATATTAGATAAACTGTAAGGAGGATTCCATATCCTAGACCTTAAATTAGCCTTATATGATGTTCTGCGCACCTTTAGAAATGGCAACTATTGTCTTGATAAACGGGTTTCAAAAATTATGAAACTTTAACGTAAGATAAAGAAGATCTAGAGAAACATTTTCCATGAAGGAACCAAGGTCTAATTTGGTCCACACAACCCTACATCATTTTTTTTTAAATCCACTAAAATCATAGGGCATTCCAGAACATGACAGACTCCAACAAAACAGGGTTTTGGCAAGCAAACGACTTTGAAAAATTCTGAAAATTTAATATGTGGTATTTAGGACGTACTCTACAACTTTCATAAAGGACGTGTGTTGGAATTCTTGACCAACAATTTTGTGAGAAATAAAAAGCAGGAAGAGGTCGGTTCAGTAACCTTAAAAACAAATTTCAAACTCAATAGTTTTTCAAATATATTTTTGTTGTACAAAGTCTGAAAAATCTAAAATTAAATTATGTCATAATAGCTAATAAGGGACGACTTTTGTTAAGAACGCCACATTAATTCACATCACATAAGTAGGTACAAAATTAGAAAAAACACGGGATCAAGCTCAAACCGAACCTGTCCTTAGTCTAATCACTAATTCAACTAAGATTTTCAGCCATCTCAGTCCTCATACATGTTAGATCTCGACCTACCCAAGAACTCAGCTATTTCAAACTCAACAATAGCTAGATAACGTGATCAAAACTTCCGATTAAACGGGGATCTAAACAACGTTCATGGAATTTTTAGGAAACCATCCTAATCAAATATAATCGATTGACGTAGGATAGAATGGAGGATATCCACTTGCCTCAGATCCTCGTGAATGGTGGTTGCAACTTGGCAAAGTGAAGGCAAGGCTGACGGCGATGACGGCTTAGCTAAGGTGTGCTCGATGGCAGACTTAGACGGCTGCAACCTCCTCTATTTTCTACGGTTGAGGGTTGGAGAGAAAGGGTATCTGTTGTGAGGTATACGTGTAGACGACGGACAGATATGAGGGTCATGTGATGGAGGGGAAAAGGTGATATTTCCTTTTCTCTTTGGCTCTTTTATTCTTTGTCCACTGATCATTTTGAAGTGGTGTCATCCTCTCTTGACCAGTCTTCACAGTTGACTTAACTGCAGCAATTTATGTTGGTTGGATGCGGTGTTGTTCGAGGCCAAGACATGGCAGTAAGGAGGGATTCCATTAGTCTTCGTGCGATGGAGGGAGGGGACAACCGCTTGCTATTGTTGACTTATTACGGCTTAAGGAGTGGTAAGGGAAGGGGACAACACATTGGGCTACTCTGGCCAGCATACCTCCCATTCGCTGGGACTGTTGACGCTCGCTGCTGACTTGCTAGATGTGTAACGCCAAGATGGAGCTGGGTATCTAAGCTAGTCATCGTAACTACTAAAAGTAATGTCGATTGGAGAGCGGTGTGACGTCACACAATGGAAACGGACGTCGGAGTTATCGACGATGAGGTAGTAGTGGTGACTCAATGATGCGAATGCGTCATCAAATGAGGTGAAAATGATGTTGCTCAGTGACAACGCCGTGATGATGCGAATGGCATAGTCCGACGATGGGCTCATTAACATGGTATGGGCTATTAAGCATTCGGGGCTCGCTATTTTGTTGAGCAAAATTTCGGATGTCACACTTTCTCTTCGATGGCCAAATCTCCTATCCATAGGACATCTAGCCCAATCAGCATCAGAGAAAATTGTAGTGTTTAGATGATCATAGTTCTTGAACAGTAGTCTTTTACCTAGTATTCCCTTCAAGTATTTGACGATTCGAAGCACAATATCCCAATAAATAGTATGAGGATAACTTATAAAATAGCTTACTACACTAATGGCAAAAGATATATTACGTCTTGTGATGGAAAGCTAGTTTAACTTACCAACTAATCTCCTATACTTCGCTAGAGCGTGTAGTAATTCTCCAAGTTCCGCATCAAGTTTTACATTGGGCTCCATAGGGGTATCGATTGGTCTTGGCTCAAAGGATTCCAACCTTACCAAGAATGTCTAGTATATTCTTCTGTTGCGATAAATTGATATCAATTTATGAGGAGGCTACTTCAATACCAATAAAATATTGAAGACATCCAAGATCTTTAGTATTGAATTATGTATGCAAAAAATACTTAAGTTTCTTAATACCATATGAATCACTGCCAATAATGATGATATCGTCCACATATGCAACTAGAAAAATACAACCAATTGAAGAGACAGAGCTAAAAAATGAGTAATCTATCTTACACCACTTTAATCCAAATTTGAAGATTGCATCACTATATCCATTAAACCAAGCAAAAGGAGATTGTTTAAGTCCATACAAATTTTGTATAAACAACATACCACATTCTCCCCCTGAGCGACAAACCTAGGTGGTTGTTCCATGTAGACCTCCTTAGCTAGATTACCATGTAAAAAAACATTTTTCACATCCAGCTAATGAAGGAGCCAGCCAAATCACACAACCAATGAAGTAAAGACACGAACAAATGGAATTTTGGCCACCAGAGAGAAAGTGTCATCATAATCAACACTATAAGTCTGAATATACTCCTTTGTAACTAACCGTGCCTTTAACTAGACAAGGGTGCCATCTGGATGAACCTTAGCAGTAAAAATGCAACGTCAACCAACAGATTTCTTATCAGTAGGTAAGTAAGTAAGCTTCTAAGTTCGGCTCTCAATTAGTGCCTAAATTTCATCTTTCTTGGCACAACACCATCCTGGATGAGCAAGAGCTTTAACAATACTACTAGGCACAGAAATAGAGGACAACGATGAGATGAAGGCAAAGAAGATAGGAGATAAACGATCATATGGAGATATGTCTGAAAGAAAGTAGATTAATGTAGGTACACTTAGCACTTGGTAGGTCAGGAGCAGGTCTACCCTTGTTGTGGTTCTTAGTGTTAAGAGTGGACATAAGCTTGGATATAAAACTGAACCACTTTATATTTGCTTGCAATATCTTCTATCTCCTCACTGTTAGCTTTACCTATTCATTATCATCACTATTTGTTCATCAGTAGCACATGCACATGATTTCTACCCACTTTGTTTTTACTACTATTTGGAGTTTAACTTATTATATGCCATAAATGTTTTTCATAATTCCAATACAACCTAGAGGAATACAACCTATCACCCCTCTCATCTAGGTTGCATTGTTAATCAAACATTATTAATCGGATGCCCAAGTAGTCTTTCTGATAAGCTATTGGCTAAATTTACAAAAATGGTACGCTAGATTTTTTATTCTTTTTTGCCATAAATAGCACCGATGGGGGTGTTGATGCGGTACCACATTCGAAAAAGGTCAAATCAAAAAATAAATAAAAATTGTATAAAAAATCAAAGAAATGAAAGTGAGAGATGGAGACACTCTTGCTTTAGGTTTTGGACAGTTGAGGAGGACTTCGCTAGCCCGTGCCTCAACGAGGGACAGCGACCCTTCACAGCCACAAATGATGGGTGAACCACGAGTTGGTGTAGCTCCAAGTAAGATTTTTTTTTGGTAGGGGGTTTTCGATGAGTAGATAGGTGGCTTTGTCGAATACCGGGAAAAAGGTGATGAAAATACCAATAGCGGAAAAAACCACTTAGGTCGAGTTTTATCATAATGAGCAATAAAGAACGACAAAGACCTCCAAAATCAAAGGATTTCAAGGGAATCAGAGACGATTCAAAGAAAAGAGAAAGTCAAACATCGAAAATCATGTGGTAGGGGGTTTTCGATGTGTAGATAGGTGGCTTTGTCGAATACCGGGAAAAAGGTGATGAAAATACTAATAGCGGAAAAACCACTGAGGTCGAGCTTTATCATAATGAGCGATAAAGAACGACAAAGACCTCCAAAATCAAAGGATTTCAAGGGAATCGGAGACAATTCAAAGAAAAGAGAAAGTCAAACATCGAAAATCACGTGAACAGAGAACTTTCGAGGCTCACAACTCAGGCAAAATACAGAGGACGTGGTACGACATCACATTTTAAGTTGTTAGAAACAATTACCGGTAAGATGAAGCTGCCAAGCTAGACGGGCCATCATCAACTCACCCGTAACGAGGACCTAGATGAAGAAGTTATGCGGCGGTAGGGTGCGGTCGCTTCTCGCACCTGCACAGGGGATATTCAGCCCATTTTTGGGCCCCAAGTCGATCCCGAATCAAGGCATAATACCTCCTTTCGACCACTATTGTCCCCAATCAAGATGCTAAGCAATTTCAACATGCACAACCTAAATTATTCAACGCAACCGACATTAGCAATACAATCACGAGAGATCAAAAGCGAAATAAGGGGAAACCCTAGACCTGCTTTCAAGGATTTTCATAAGGCTCTAGGACTATGGATCATGACAAAAGGACAAAAGATTGTTGATACGTTCATATGAATAGACTCGAATGAGAAAATAGCTAGAGAGGAATTACCTGATTGTTGGACTATCGAATGTCAGATGCTCGGCCCCTTTGGTAGAGTTGAAGGACCAAAGTGTTGGAAGGGCTTCGTCGAAGTTTCAACTCATTCCGACTATGTATGAGCACGTACTCACCGTGCTCACGAAGCTGCGCGCGGAATTTCCCTATTCCGACCCTGCATCGAACCAGCCATGAACCAAGCTAGAAAAAGCGAACCTCTAGTACTCTGGTGCCAGACTCCTTTGGTAAGAGTTAAAGAACCACGTGACATTACATAGAGGCCTCCACAAAATTCCAACGCGTTCCGACTAAGAAGAAATGCACGGCCGCCGCTTTTTCTTGATCAACTTTCCTTAGTTTCCCATCTTCCAACATTAGTTCCGCACTTAAATATGCTAGGACCATGCCAAGAATGGCAAGTCTCGTTGCTGAGATTTTCACCTCATATGACTCCTCAAGGGCCGTCAATAAATCTAAAGACCAAGTTGATATTATTTTTATTGATATGTTTGTAATAAAATACTATATATTGATTCGAAATTGGATATATAATCTATATAGATAGAGTCAAAACCTATCGGAAGGTCTTGAATTATACCCAATGGAATTTTGCCTGCTATAATAATAACTTAAAAAAGCACTTCTAAATTGATCTCGTCCTTTAATAATTTGAATTTTTATTTATTGAGTAATAACTTAATCCTTAAATAAAATACTCTTTTTAGAAATTTCAACAGATATTTCAATCCCTTCTTTTATTATTACGAAAAAAATTAATTATACATTAGTTCCTGAATATTGCCACGTTATCCCTATGAATATAGGTAAGAAGAAGAACATGTTTTTTTCTTGTTCCTATTCTTCTTTCTGAAAAGAGGGGTTTCAAAAAAAAGGATTATTTCGTTCCTCCTCATAGTCATTTTTGTATATTCACGGATCATGTTATAGGCCAGGGCCGGGCATTGATGTTGGGCAGCCCACGGTCAAGCCTTTGGGCTCTCTCGAAAGTCTTTTAACTAGACCATATCACATTTTGTAGGCTCTAGGTTAAGCTTAATTAGGCCCGAGGGAGTGAATATCAACGCAGCAAAGGTCCGATTTCAATAATTGAGAGATTTGAAAGATCCCATATTCTCGTTGACACTCATTCTCAATATGGAGTCAATTATCCTACAACTAAGATGCCTCTAATTTCAAATTGCAAGAAAATGCAGTGAGAAATGCAAATATTGGAATATGCAACATGAAATTTTCTCTTGTTTAACCCACCGGCAAGCAGCGCAGTTGGTAAGTTCTCCCTCTTCTCACCGCAAGGTCGGGAGTTCGAATCTTCTCGTTTCTAGCGTCTTAAGTGGGGGGCCTTGGTGGTGGGGTCCTCGACCAGCCTCCCCCGAGGTATTGATGCCGATAGTGGCTTGCGACGACGTCCGATGGTGCCACCAGGCACAGTGGGGCGGTGTGACTCCATAAGGGGGCTCAGGCGGATCCTCGGTTATCAAAAAAAAAAAAAAATTCTCTTGTTTAGGGGTTGAATTCCGACACTATACAGTCCCCAATTTTCATGAAATGCATATGAGACTTTTGGTGCAAAATCATGCTCGTGCAGGGACAAGAGTGTGCATAGTTTGAGTTGGGTCATCTGAATCGAGCCGAAGTTCTATATTATGTTCCCATGCCTTATGTTTGGAAAATAATCTTCAATGAACCCGGAACATGTCTGCCCATGAGGTAGGCCCCAGATTCGACCACTTGATCTAACAATGTATATAAGCTGGGCTCGGCTTACATGCTGCCGGGCGCAGGCAGTAGCCGCTCGTAAGTTTGGTATACGATGAGTCTTTTATTTGTGGGCTTTTACCCCCCCACTTAACGATTTGCGCTGCCAATTTTGACCCAGTAGAAGGGGGGAAGCCCATCCAACAATGAAAAAGTCCAAAATTGATGATGATGTCGTCAGATTTTGTGTACTCCTAAAGAGAAAAATAGTATCAAAAGAAAAGAAAGCATGCTTCTTTTTGGTCGTAATTTTTCAACAATTATGTTATGCAAAACAACTTGTAAGATACTAATTTTCACTTTTTTTATGTACTCACAGATACATTAGAATATTGATCTTTAGCTTGAGCTTAAGTATAATTATCAATGTAATTTCAAATGTTTATTAATTTGCTCCAACTAACTGTCACATTTTCAATAAATTTGTTATGTCAATTTGACACTTCGGCTGTGTTTCCAATAAAGTTGTTATGTCATTTTCAATAAATTTGGTTGGAAAAAAACTACCGAGGGTTTTTTCTATTTTTGTTTATAAAAAAACTGAAACCCTTCGTTGGACCCCAATGAACGAAGGGCTTAGGTCGCCAATGAGCTAGCTCGTTGCAGTCAGCTCTGGGGTTACTAGCGATGTCACGCAAGATGAAAACAGTGAAGGTAAAAGTAGAATTTCAAAAGTTTAGCGAGGGGAAAGTTGGAATAAAAAATGAATTAGCATTCTAGAAATGCTCAAGATCCAAAACTAGGTAGGACTTGCATCGAGCTGAAAGCCTTTGGATATACTATGCATCTCCAAGAAGCTCTCCCAAAAAAATTATCAAGCACCACTTGCATTTATCTAAGGCTTTTAGAACCCCAAACCCATTTTCAAAATCCAACCAAACATAGTATTTGCGCAAAAAAAAATTCGTACATATATATGTGATGGATATGGGTGAATTTCTTTAGCATAATTCATATAGAAACTAAGTAGGGAAAAGTGCCAAAAAAGCCATAAACCTATTGCATTAATATCAATTCAGTCCTAAACGTTTCAATTAGACCAATTCAATCCTAAATCTTTTAATATTGGTACAGTCCATCCGGCCAATTTTGGCCGGTCGACACTGACGTGAATGTAGGGTGGTGGCCGGACGCTAACGTGGCAATTTTTATGATTTTTATTATATTTTTTCAAATTTTTTTATTAATTTTTTTTCTTTTTTCTTTTCTTTTTCCTTTTCTTTTCTCCCTTCTTCCTCCTTGGACTGTTCCGGCCACTGGGCAAGGGCCGCAAAGCCCTTGCTTGCCACCGACAAGGGTTGCAGCCCTCACCCGGCCTCTCCCAAGGCCACCGCCAAGGCGGCTTTGCCCGGATCCAGTAAGGAATATTTAGATATCATATATTTACTCGAACTTGAGGGGAACAAAAAACAATAAATGATAAGGAGTATTTAGATATCATACCAGGAAAAACGGGGGGAGCGGCCCCGGATCTTCTCAATTATACAACTCTTGCTTTCCTTCACCACGAAAAATATCTGAAATTTGTTGCGGCGAATGGATCCTTCATTCATCATTGAGTTTTGAAAATTGTTTGGTACATTGTATTTCGAACGTGATATATCAAAAGGCCAATGATTGTTTAGCCACTTAAATCGAGAAAGATGTAGTTCAAAAAAAAAAAAATCGAGAAAGATGCTGTCATCATCGATGATGCTTTCAAAATATGATGACTCTTTTTTTTATAATTGCAAAAAGAAAAGGCCTTGCTTGGGAAAAATTTTATCCTTTTACTAATTTTTGCAATTCAATATCTATCTCTCACTTACAATTATTGTCATAAGAGAGCAATGATGCAACAAATTATTTTAAATATATACTATCGGAGCACGTGTTATGAAATTGGAATTAGTTGGAAGTTGGATAGTTGTCTCTGAGAAGAAAATGAGCAGTTCTACGCACGAAGAAGCATATGAATAAGAAGTTGTAAGAAATGCGCCAATTAAACTTTGTTTTTGTATTATACAATACAGGAGTAATTGGAAAATATATCCATTTTCTTCCATTTATTGTTGGGGTAATATAAGAAGATTTAAAGGTTCTGTTTGCCATACTCTATTGAGCCCACTAAAAAGATGTTTAGACTTCATTTTTGCGCGCACGCCCACACACATCCATATAGAGAGAGAGATAACTGGCTAAATGCTTGTCGTCCCGACACAGGCGGCGGTGGCTTTGGCAGTCGATGATGTGGTGGGTATTCACAAAGGATGTTCATAATAGCGGAGCTGGTGGGCAGAGTGAGAGACAGGGAGAATCCAATTTGGGTGATGACCATGTGCAATAGTCCATCGAATATGAGAGCATCGGGCATTCTTGGCGACATAACTTTAACTGCTCATGCGACAACCGTTTGGCCGATGATTTCGAGAATCTCAATCCCGCACTTGCAGTGTTCCTACGAAGTGATGCCACAGATGCTAAACAAGTTCGTGAAATCGAACACTTTCCATTATTATATGCACTTTGAACGGAGGACGTATGATGCACGTTCGAGATTTCTCTGTACCTTTAGAAAGCACCCCACCCCCCCAAAGAAAGAAAACAAAATCATGCACGTGTTTCGTGCGATGATGATGCGGCCACTACCGCAGGTGGGGAACGTCGCGTCCACAATTGCAAATCCAAGTGGCGAAGAAGGAGCGGTTCAATTCGGTCAAATGATGAGAAACCAAAGGATAATCCTATCGACATCGACATAGCTCAGTAGCTTTCACGCCACATGAACTGAACCATGGAAAAACACACCTCGGACCCTACTTCGTCGATCAAGGGAGCAAGTGGAAATGAGTCTCGCTTCCATGTGCATGGCGAAAAAACGTGTTTAGAGAGATACGCATTAGATGAGGTGAGGGCGAGAGGACCATAATATCGCGATTGACTCAACTGATCCTCATAAAAATGCGTTTGCTTTCCAATCACATGCATCGGGTAGTTGGGGCTCCATCACAATCGATGCAATTTTGAAGATTAGAAATGCACTATGATTCGAACACGACAATATAAGTACATTGATGATTAGTCGCTTAACCAACTCTTTTGGTGTTATGTTAGCCCATAGGAAGGAAACATATATTAAAAATTTTAAGTGATAAATCTACAAATCCTATTATTGTTTAACTTGATCTATCATTTGTGAGTGGGTAAGTGAATGAGAAATCTGAAGTAGTTGAGTTTTGTTCAGGTTGGTCTTGTTGGTGAATAGACTTCAAAATACTGTTGTCAAGATCACTTACACTAGTAATCGCAGGATTGTTAGGTTGATTGGTAATAATTTCTAGATTGACAGTGCTACCTTGATAACTAACTAGAAGGATGATTATAGGAGGAATGTTTGGGTATACATACACACACACACACACATATAGAGACACACTTCAATTTGCACTACTCATTTGAGTACTTAAATCAAGTTAAGTGCACAACCATTTATTGTAAGGGCGTAAATTGTTAGAGTATTATGGTCGTCGCATATAAAGAAGGGACCCATAAATAGATGAAAAAGGAGTGTAAAGACTCAAGCCTCTAACTGTATTCTTAAGATAAGAGTGAGTGCATGATCATTTCCTTTGAAATGTTGAGTTGTTAACATACCCCAAAGCGTGGATCGCTTTGACACATGTAAGGAGAAGGAAACATGAATTGTCAAAATATAGGTAACATGAGACAAGACATGAAGTTTTTGTTACAACAAAGATAACATAGGTAGTATAATGAATTGCGAACATATAATTAGTTAGGACAAGACATTAATTTTTAGTTACAATAAAGATGACATAGGTAGTATAATGAATTTCTACCATATAGATAGTTAGGACAAGACATGAAATTTAGTTACAACAAAGATAACATAGGTAGTATAATGAATTTCAAAAATATTTAAGTCACTAAGTTTCAAAGCTCCAATAAGAATTACCGTGTTTGATTATATTTACTAATACAAAATATTAGCATAATAAATATATTTTTAGTAACGTGATTGTTTGTATTGGATTGTTGCAAGCAATCATTTTAATGCACCAAACACCTAAAAAGAATGTGTACCAAAACGCAAATAACTAGTTAAGTAGTACTTTCTGGTAACCTTGATGATAGTGAAAGTTTCCGGTTTGATTCCTCATACTCTCGTTACATCCATTTATCTATTTTTTTATAATTAGGACTGAGATCCTCTAAATTCATGAAATGAGTACACATCTTAAGTTACCCTTCTAAAATGATTAGCGCATTTAAAAACCAAATTGAGGACTGAGATTGACCAGAGATCTTCAAGTTACTTCACGAAAATGCCCTCAAATTTTGTGAAAATTACACGCCTGCCTCATTCCCATTTTCTCTCTCTCCCTCCCTCGTTAGCCATACCCACAGCTCCTCCGCCGCCATGGAACGTCGCCACGGCCACTGCGGCCGTCCAGGTCGACCCCGACCGCGGCAGCCCGACCGCTCACTCCCTCCCTCCTTTCTCCATGTGGGTGCAGGCGCACATGGAGGCCGCAGACATCATTCAGATCTGCTTCAGCAACCTCACGCAACCACAAGGTCTGGGACCCGAGAGAGAGAGAGATGTGGAGGTGGTGGCTGGAGCTGCGCTGGCGAAGAAGGTTCATGGCCTTGCTGTGCCCTACCCACCAGCTAATGATTGACAAGGGGGGGCGCAGCTTCCTCTTTCCCACAGGGGGAGCAAGAGTTCTAGAAAAACGAGGAGGAGAAGAAGCAGCCAAGAAGATACCCAAGGCGCAGAACCAGACATGATTCGTGTAAGGAAATCGAGCCCAAAGCAAAGATGGATGGGTCAACACGATCTTTCCCGGACCCTTTCGTATTCTATTCTCCCGATCCCACCAGCAAGCTCATCGAAGCACTCCTCTCCTCCAGACCCACCTCTTCCTTTTCTCCTTTTTTTTACTTTTTTATCTGGTAAATTTTTCTGACTTGATTTCTGAATGGAATAAAATAATTCGATCGAGATGAACGTGGGGAGGAAGGGTTCTCACGAAATATTCTTTGCATTTTCCTATTGTATGTATACGCTCCCTGGGGCGCATGTTCACTTGAATATTCTCAAGTGGCTCTCTTGGTATAATATTAATTTCCCTCGCCAAGCATATGGAATAAAAAGGAAATGGGCTGAGACTAGTGTTTAAAAATTTAGTCTTGCGAGTGCGAGTTAAGCGTGGTTGTTGAAGTGTATTGGCTTTCCTTTTTTTGTGTTTCTTTTATGGCTCGTTTTGTTCCTTTATTATTATTATTATTTTGCTATGGAGGTTGGTATGATCTAGGCCTGCTTTCGGTTATCGAGCTATGTTCGTCTCTCCAATACGGTCAAAGATAAACCATAATATAATGAGATTTGCAAGGGAAGTACATCTTTGTCAATCGCACCAAGTGATTATGCAAGCGTGCTTGGAACTTAGAAATCTTTTGCTTTCTTTGGCGCAAGAATGCCAACCTTTTCATCACTCAACCAACTTTGCAAATCGGCATATTGGTGATTTTATTATTTAAAAATTTGGGAAATGAAAATTAACTAAAATTATAATAAAGAAAATAAGTATCACGAGTGATACTAATAAAATATAAATGTTTAAATTTGGTGAAAATGTTAATAGGATGACCATTTTTCACAATAATTAAGAGTAAAAGAGAGGGATTTCTTACCCTCTCAAAAGTAATGCGCATTGCACATATTAACGGAAAAAATAAAGAAAAAATGAATTGCTATGACGGCATGAAAGTTCAGGGGAGGATCTTGTGGTACTTGAAAATTCCAAGGGACGAACATGTACTGCAGTGAAGATCACGAGGAAAGGTTTTATCTCGAATGTCGTCCTGTTCTTTTTTAATTATTTTTCTTGTTTCCTCCTTTGTGGATTTGACTTGTGCTCCGGGAACCATATAGCCTCCGCGACGGCCGACCCAGCAAAACCACGGCGAGCCCGGCGGCTGATGTTGTCTTGGTCAAATGATACTATTCAATGAGTTAGGGTTTTTAGATGAAGAATAGTCACGGCTCAAACGGTCTACACTTTGGTAGCGGGCTGCCAAACTCAATTTCATTGAAATTGCCATAGAAATTCATGCTAGAGAGAGGCCTACGGACATGTTTTGATACTCAATTCATAGGTTAAACGTGTCAATTGTGGCACCCATAGAAGCTTCTCTTTAGGTTTTGATAGTAAAGCTTTATATATTTCCTGAAAAATAAATAACTTGGAAAACATTTGAAAAACTAACCAATTCTATTGAATCGAAATATATTAATGGGAGGAATTATACAAAAAATCATAAACCTATCACAATTGTACCAATTCAATTATAAATATTTAATTATGACAATTTAGTTATAAAGCCATTGAGTCCATTTGACAAATTTTGCACGAAAATCCATAATATGAAGACCAGCCGTTTTATATGGCACAAGTCACGTTAACATTGACAATTTTTTATAATTTTTTTCAAATTTTCTTTTTTTACTCTAGATTTATGACCGACGAAGGCAAGGGGCCCATCGCCCTCACCTAGATCTAGCTAGGGGAGGGGTTTGCATACAAGACCGGTCATATCCAAAGTCCAAATATCCTGCCAAAAAAAAAAGAAAAAAGAGAGAAGAAAACACTGAAAATTATTACAAAGTGGGGCAACAGTCGATTTCCCAAAAACCCAAGGAGAAAAAAGGCGTGCGCGGGGAAGGAAACGCATGTCGACGACCCTCGGAAGCACAGCACCACACAAACACGTTCATCACAAAATCAACAACAACAACAATGACAATATCAACATGATTATTGCTATAATAATATAACGAAAACGACAATAGGAAAAAGGCAAGGTGGGCGTAACCCTAACCCCGGAAAAGACACGTTGCCCACATGCCGAATCGAACCCCGGGCCCCAACACGAGCTCACCGCCTCCCGATACAACTGGCGCCCTCCTTCCTTCCTCGTTTCCTGTCTCCCTTTCCGTGTGAAATGCGTTACTCGGACATCAGCATATGAGCGACAGGGACAGACCGAAACACGTTCGTATTTAAGCCCGAACCCCCACCGCTAAAACCCCAAGAAAAGAGAGCACGAAGACTCCCGTCTGAATCCCTGAATCTCGTCCACGTTCACTCTCCTCCTCCCGCCGCTCGCCGTTGCAAGAACCCATCTCTCCATCTCGGACGCTCTCGAGCTTTCGATCCGGTTGTTTCGCGAATACCACCATGAAGAGGAGCTTTGATCTAGAGCTGCGGCTCCAGCCGTACTCCGTCACCGATTTCCTGGCGGCGTCGGAGGCCGCGGCGCCGTCGTCGTCGTCGTCGGGATCTGCCGAGTGCTCGCCCGAGGAGCAGCGGAAGCTGACCATATTCTACGACGGCAAGGTCTGCGCCTCCACCGTCACTGAGCTGCAGGTGCGCTTTTCCTGCTTCTTGCCCTTGCAATCCTCATGTTCCATTTCTTGGTTCTTTAGTTTAAAGCATAAAATCTTGTTCATTTTCTAAGTGCTTCGCTTCCATCTCCACCTTCAGCGACGGGTAAACCCAAGAAACAAACAGGGTCTGATTGTCCACAATATTTTTTTTTCTCACTCCTCACTTTTCCTTCAATGATTTGAAAGTAAATAAAAAAAGCATTTTAAATTTTTGAAAACTATGAAATATCACACCTAATTTTCCAATACAACATTCACGTATTTAAAAATATTTTTAGAGTTTTTAAAAGTTAAATTAAATTGCGACCGCGGCAAGATTAAATTAAGAATCGTTTCAATTGGGGATTTATATTTTTGTACTCAACATGTCATATTAGGACAATTGGAACTAAAATATTTTGTGTTAGGTTGGATTTTCGGGAAAATTAAATGAGATTTTCTTTAAATTTCTTTTTCTCTCTCTTTTTTTTTCTTTTTTTGGTTAATTACATGTGGCAATGGAGTTAGGAGGTGGTAGAAAGCCAGGAGGAAGCAGCATGGTACTTGGACTCTTCTTTCTAAATGTTGGGTTAGGGGAAAAGGGTCGTGGCTTTTGCTGCAGCAGTCATTGTTTTTTTTTTTGGTCAGTCAGCAGTCATTGTTGACTCGCATCCTCATTGGACTTTCTTCCCAAGAT
This sequence comes from Eucalyptus sp. ANBG9806169, assembly GCA_014182395.1. NCBI lineage: Eukaryota > Viridiplantae > Streptophyta > Magnoliopsida > Myrtales > Myrtaceae > Eucalyptus > Eucalyptus sp. ANBG9806169. Next base: position 2,475,467 of record CM024576.1, on the reverse strand, counting down.
TTTCAACGTGATTAAACACGCGCTCCCAACATCGTTTTCTCACAAGTTTGGTCGGTCTCAAAGCGTCTTTCGATCGACAAGATTCATAGTACGAACGACAAATCGTTGTTAGAAATGTTAGAAATGTGGGAAAAAAATACCTTAGAAAATGACCCGGCAAGATTTAACTATAGATCGCAAGTTAAATCCGTCTCTCGGTCACGAGAACACGCCCGTGTTGAATTAGATTAGATCGAATGTTTCCCTGTAAAGATCTTGATTATTTTTCACCTATCTATTTCGACGATAATGTTGTTTTTCAGCTCAGCTGATATCTTCGTCGATCCTATGATTTTCACAGGCTAGAGCGATAATTCTGCTTGCAAACAGAGAGATGGAGGAGAGGAGCAGCAGGACTCCGACCGGGTCGGAGCCCTCGACGCCGAGCGTGCGGTCGCAGCCCTCGACGCCCAACTTGCAGGCGCAGGTCTACAGCTCCACGGGCCTCTCCATGAAGAGATCACTGCAGAGATTCCTGCAGAAGCGGCAGCACCGGAGCCAAGCCACCTCTCCTTATCACCGTTATTAGTTCTTGATTCATTTCGATTTTTTTTGTTTTTTTTTTTTTTTTTGAGAGAGATCTGTGCATTGGTATGGTTGTTGGGCTACTTTGATAAAGATATATTCTCGATTGACTAACTTTAATATGGCGTGAAAAAGTTGCGATTCAAAGTGTCGTGTTGCTCATCTCGTGTTGCTTGTGATCGAATTTTCCGTTGGATTGGATGGATTCTTTTGTCAAAAAAATTTTGGATTTTATTATGGATCGGTAAGAGCAGCTGCAGATTTAGATGTAAACCAACTTCAAGACAATATGATTTTGTACATTAGCTAAATATTCGCCATGATTTTATCGTATTAGGTATGTTTGGCCAGGTTCCAAATATTACTTTTTGAAAGGGAAGAGGACACTAAAAATTTTATAATTTATATACAGCACTCATTTCAATGACGATGCTTTTTCATACGATTCTATATTAAAAAAATCATAATTTCAGTATCATCGCCGATTTATGTTTGTCGGTAAATCAAATGTAAAATTATTTTAATTATAAAGCCAATTTAAAAATTACAAGAAACGATGTCATCTTGACTCTATTAGGGAAAACAAAATAAACAAAGATTAAATCTAGACAATTGCTAAAAACGGATCAAAATGACGAGGAATCGAGTCAATGAAGATGAAGAACAATGCTACCGCCAATGCAGACCAAAATGATGAATGAAACTATTTCCTGGCCATTGTCGGTTTGATTTCCCCTCATTGTTCTTCGCGATGGAAAAACTCCTTATCCTCGCAAGTTTGTCATTTCGTAAGCGCGAACCGTTTATAGAAATGGATAAATAAAAACATAATCAATCCGCAAAATCACCAACACTTTCAATAGGTCCACATGAATCCAGAAGATACTGTTCGAGCAAAATTGCTTACCTTCTTCGAAAAATCGTAACCTCAATTCCATAAATTAGCACAAAATTAACTTCTAAACTTTATAACGAAGAGTAGGATCAGGATAAACGGCTCACGATCATGTAAGGCGAAAAAATTTAGGTACGCTGAATGCGATTTATCTCAGTTTTTACCATGAACTTGCCTCCAACTTCTCTTTGCAATACATCATCGAGGAGCCTGCCGGACAATTTTAAGGTGGTCATCGAAATTCTGGAATGAAATCTCCTCGGCAGGGTCCATCATTTTTAGCAGCAATGGCGGAGAGAAGCACCAAGGACAAAACATGGTACGACAAGATCACACAGAGAGGGGAAAGAAAAGGAAGGAGAAAGAGACGAAACGTTGTCGTTTTCAGTCCATTTGCCACGTGGTATGCTTCATTTCCTACTATGGACAAGAACTTGTTTCCCAAAAAGCCCCGTCGGACTCTAGATAATATTTAAAAGGCCATATAAGACGAGTTGCTAAATTTCTGGTCGGAGATATTTAAGTGATCCTTTTTCGCTGATATGTACTCAAATTATGGCTCAACAAATTATGATAATTAAGTGAGTACTCTGCAAAAATTATAGCACTTCTAATATCAATTTTTTCCTGGTAAAAGTATTGATGTGAACAATTTGTTGTCGAAATTCGAGAACCATCGAATGGACAGAAGAAAAAATGCTGCTATCGTCCGTAATGGAAAATAATGTGCACATCACTGTCCAGGCAAAACAGGAACAACGCAATTGCATGAAACCAATAGAGAGGAGAAGCCGGAGGGTTGTGCGCCCAACTACGAAAGAGATGATCGGTATTTATAGGCAAGCTAGCAAAGTAAATGAACAACTGCTAGTTTGGCTAAATTTAAAGTACGAAATTCAGAGATTCAAAGGTAAGGATATTTGGGTTCATGTGAGATATACTGGTCCGGATAATGTCTCGAGACAAAAATATAAATTTAGTAAAGAGAAATCCTTGATCGGGCCTCACGTAAATTTCAGGTGCTGAGGGCAAAGTCCAAATTTACACCTGATTTGACCCAAACTCATTAATTAAGTTCGAGATTTTTCAAGATATTAATCCTATTTTAAAATGGTTTATCAAAATAAAGAAGGTACAGAACCTGCTTTGCCCCTAAAAGGACAATGCATCAAATCTGGTATCTTTTGGACTATATGAACTAGGCCAAGAAAAATGAGACGGTACGTACGTACCACTGGTGAAACTTATTACTTTTGGACCAAGGATTCATGCTTGTTACATTACATCCGCAAATTTTTTGTTGCTCAATGTTGGTTTGCATTGATAGACCTTGCGTGCACCTAGTTCTTGATGGAAATTTAGAGATTTAGCCATGAATCTCATAGGAGCGGCGCTACTCTACACTCATGTAAGTGATTCCATCAACTGTACATAGCAAATAATTACGCCACCCATAAGGGATAAGAAAATTCTTGAAATATAGTATGTAATCACCAACTAGAATCCCATCCCTTATGTATCTACAATATAGTTGTATCTAAAATAGCAAACCTATTTAAATTAGAAAACCACTCAAACTAGAAACCACGTAATGGGTGCAATTGTTTGGTTAATTCTGGCATGTACTTAACACAGTGATGGGATTAAGATTGTTCAAATTAACTTCCCATTATACATGAATTAAGACATAAACTATCTTCATCATGTTATACCCTAGAAAGCACCGATACTGTACAAAAACCTTCGTGTCATGTCGTGTCGTGTCGGACACTCCGACACGTGTCTAACACTTTCCGACACTCAATCAACAGGTGTTGGAAGGTCAACTCTCCCGACATTCTCCAACATACGAGTTAGGAATGGAATTCTGACACATGACTCGTGGGAGTCAATTTTAAAAATTTTCAAGAAATGAGGGGTCAAATGTAAATATATAAAATTGATAAAAAGTAATAAAATAATAAATGAAGAAATAAGAAAAATCTAGTCTTCTTTTCTCTTTTAACTCTCACTTTCCATGACACATAATTAACCTCCCAAGTTTGTTCTTTTCTTTCTTTTCTCTTCTGACACACTCTGACATGAGAGTTGGAATGTGGATTATTTGCTTTTTTTTCCTTGAATTTTTGTAGATTATTAGAGTGGAGTTGAATTTTTCAAATTGAAATAATGAATGATATTAACAAATGGTAGATTAATGTTTTTAGTAAATTCATTCTATAATATTTTTATTATTTTATTTATTTATGAATTTGAATCAAATTAATTTGATTTAAAAATGATAATTTATTATGTATATATAAACATATACATTTAATATATAACGTATCTCAATGTATCGGAATTTTCTATTTTTTTATAAACAACGTGTCGGCATGTCGTGTCGTATTATATGTCAATGTCGGTTCTATTTAGGTTGTCCCTCATAAGACTATAAAAGCTAAGAAAAGCATAATAAAAATTGTGGCTTTTCACATGAGCTTGACCCCATGATTAGAAAAAGAATAGCGTGAATTAGGCGCATGATAGATGCTCAATCATGCATACAAAATAGAAAAAGTAGATCGCGTAAATTAAACGAGTGAGTTGTCACGCAGTCCCAAATATGGGTGTACATATCAATGCCTACAGACATATTAACAAAAGAACACGGGATTTGCGGGCGAAAAAAAGAATTAAACATTAAGGAGAATAACTTTTCAAAGATTTGGTCTAATTAGGGAGACGCGAATTAAAATTTCCGTAAAACGAGAATGATTGTCTCTCATTTAATAATGCACCTTCATGATTCATAATGGGCTTTATATCGAAATAATTGTGATCATGAAATTATTTTTAAAAATTGTTTATCATATAGATAAATGGAAAACAAAAAAACAAAAAAAGGAGCCACGTGTGCACTATGTCGTGGTCGAAGAAAAGATAAGCAAATGAAAATCTCTCCAATTATATCAATTTACATGTGAGGAATATCATTCAGATACAAAAAGCTGGCCTACAAAATAGTACGAACGCGCATCGTGTTGCACGTAACCATTTACTCAATTATTGACTATGAGACTCTTATACTCCATCCCAGCCAAATTTACAAAATGGTGTGCTAATAAATTCAAATTGTTTGCCTTGTGTTTCATTTTTCTTAAGATTTCCTCACATGTGAATTGATATAATTGGAGAGATAAATCACATCTGTCCGATCTTATGTTTATTGATAGTAGCTTTAATACTACTCGAATAATCATTTATAACAAGAGTTTAACCGAGATGGAGCCATAACGCATATCAAACATATTCATTTAGTTAGTCACTGTAATTCATAGATAGAAGCGTGGAAAATAAGTCCTAAACCTTTTAACCTCTAGCTAGAATTCCATAGAGCATCTTGTAAGTCCCATGGTTTGATTAAGTCGTAGCTAGAGAGAAAATTGTCCAAAAATTCCTAAATTTATTTCATTTTTGTCAATTGAGTTGTAAATATTTTAATTGTGCAAATTAAATCATAAACATCTTCACTTTTTGTCAATTGAGTCAATTTTAGTCAAAAATCACTAATGTGAACATTGCCAATCCTACATGGCATGGTTGACACTAATGTAGACAATTTTTAATGATTTTTTTATTTTATTTTGTATCTTTTCATTACTTTTCTAGTGTTTTTTTTTTAACAACTCTAGTCAACAAGGTCATTGACCAATCATCACCACTAGGGGTGAGCGGTTCCGGTTCCTTACTGGGTTCCGCTTGGAACCTAGAACCTACCACCAGCATGGTTCCTCATTTTGGAACCTGGAACCTACCCGTCGAACCAAGAACCCGGAACCTACCCCGTCACAGTTCCGGTCGGGTTCCAGTTCCAACAGGTTCTTTTTTTTTTTTTTTCATTTTAGTTTAAAAAAATGGAAATGAATGCAACAATAATAAACAAACTTGTCATTCATCAAAGAAAATATAACACGAATACAATCTATAATACTCATAAGCGTTTAATATTCTAAAATGTGAACTATTTTTCTTTTGCATAGTCTAGCGATTCACTTCACAAAGTCCAGCCTTACCTCAGCAACAACCCTGCACCAAAATAAAGCCATATCGCTCATTGTTTTATAGCTTCCAATGACTTCAGCAACTTCAGTAACAAAGCTTCCAGATGGAGCTGCATGAATATCTCTTGGCAATGTTGTAGCAGTGGTTTCTAAACCAGAACTGATCTTTCTTCTAAGAAACTTTCCCTCTGCAAATATCTTGCAGATATTACAACAGAAGCGCAAGATCATCATAGGATAATTTTAAAAAAGAACTGATAAATTTTTTATAATGGACTAGTAAATTTGATAATCTGATTATTGATTTACCTGCATCAAACAGCAAACTAATCAAAGAATAGAGCTTCACTTCATCTAGAAACTCGGATATGTTATCTTCCTTTTCACAAAGCACAAGCGACCTCACAGCAAAGAGACTTAGTCCCGCCCTTTCCTTGATAGGAGAAGAACCTTTGTTTGTTGCCAGAAAATCTTTCATTGAGCTAAATTTCTTCCCATTCCTGGGAAAAGTTTCCAAAGATGTCTAAGTGATAGAAGAAATATATAGAGCTAAAAGTTATAATGGCCATCTTGTAGATAATAAAGACTTACTCTACAGCCACAGCCAATTGCTTGATAACTGGTGATGAAGGAATTTTCTCTGTGTTACCAGCAATTAGATCGTCCAATATGGATATAGACTCTAAACCCTATCAAAACATTTTTAATCCAAATTAGACAGCAAAACCATAAACATGTCATCTTAAACCTCGAAGTCTGATCTCCTGCTGAAGTAAAAGAAATTAATTGTCATCATAACTATAAAGTATTTGCAGCCATTTCTGATTTTACACGAAAAGAACAGCTCGAGGCATTATTGCAGCAGACATATTAGGACATGAGAAAGCTGAAGAGAGATTGAAGTACAAGATTTTCTCTGAACTGCAATGAAAAATTATGGTAAATGTACTGTGAGTAGGCAGTTGGCTTCTCCACTGATGATTTTGCCGAACCAATGAAGACTCTCTGTTCTCTATCTATTGTACATATTTGACGTATAACAAAAGCTTCACTGGTTAATTCTTTTTTTGCCAAAAAAAAAATTTGCTGGTGTAATAGTAGATATTTAGACAACAAGAACACAGCTTAAAATTAATCAATCTGCTGTCCCAGAATTGACATTTTCTATTGGCCATTCAGGGACATCTGATGCAACATGTTTATACAAGTAAACGAGTTATCACATCGATGACTTCTAAGACATCTATGACTGATGATAATATGAGCTAGTAGCAACCAATGAGTTAGCCAGCAGGTCACCAAACTCAATTACAATAACACACGTAGAAAATAAACATTTTGAGTGTGTAAAAGAGTTAAAAGCACCAAAAAAAACTCACCCTTGACTCAGAATCATTCTTCTCATTCACTATGTACAGCTTCCCTCCTGTTGAACAGGAAAACCAATATGAGCATCTCATCACGTGAATAACATAAGACGAATTAAACATTAAAAGTGTGAAGGAGGAGAAACCTTAAATTCCAGTATTCTAGGAGCTGGAAATCGTGATTCTGTGAGTTCTTTAGCCAAAGTTTAGCAAGCCACTAAAGTTGTTGCACTTTTCCCTTCGTCAGCAGCAAGTTGGGCACCCTATTCATCAATCGATGGGAAAGTTGTTAACAAGCCAATTAGAGAAGAAAGGCTACAAGAGTGACATATGATAGTGGGAATTCCAGAATGTGCAGTGGGTTAGATACTGATATCTAACCTTACATTTTCCTGTCATTCATCAAGGTGTATACTGTTGCGTTAAGAAGATTATATGTGCACGAAGTGCCACCGAGGGGACAAGCGGCGTCCACTGGCGGCGTGGACGGCGAGCGGCTGAGCAGCGAGGCAAGCGAGGGGTGACGGCGTCGAGGGAGCAGGAGGCAAGGGCGAGACGAGCACAGGGCGACTGGCGTCCGGCGGCGGCGTCGAGGGCGAGCAGCGTCGGCGACGAGCAGAGGCAGAGAACGGGAGGGTCCGGTTCGGTTCTCCGGTTCCCGAGTGCTCACCCCTTTTTAAGCCCAAACCAAGACTCTTTATAGGCATACTAGCACACATAACAAGCGTACCAGAATGCACATCAGCGTCAACGGAGAACCGGCAGGGCCGGAGTTCACATAAGCTGAACGGCCGCGAACTCAGACCCCGCGTGCCCAAAACAAGGTACGCACAGATGAAGAAAGGCTTACCTGGGCCGGCGCGGTGCTGTGGCGAGCGGTGCTCGGTGGGCTGGCCTCCGGCGATGCGAGTCTCTTACTTCTTTCTCACACAGACGGAGCGGACTACTCACTCCCTTGGTCTCTCTCGGTCTCACTCTCTAACCGAGCCCATGCACGGCTGAACCTCTCCCGCTCTCCCTCAGTCGCACGGAACTCTCCTTCTCGGTCTCTCTCCCTCGAGCTCATCTCTCTCTCAGCCCAAAATCTACGGAAAAACCAAAACCCCCCTTTGCTTTCCCTCTCTCTGTCGCTCTCCCTTGCTTGGTCCCTCTCTCTCCCTCGGCCAAAAAGGAACCCCTCAAAAAGAGAGGAAGGAAGAAGAAGAAGAAGAAGAAGAAAAAAGGGGGTTTTGGCTTAGAGAGGGGGAAAGAGGAGAGAGAGAAGAAAAGATAAAAAGTAGGGGAAGGGGGGCAGGAAGTGACGTGAGAGGAAAAAGGGGAGAAAAGAAAGGGGAAGGGGGAAATCACGTGGGGAGCGGGATTAGGGTTTCTTGTTTTTTTTTGAACTGTAACCGGTTCCGGTTTCGGTTCTCATAGGAACCGGAACTGGAACCGGGAACCGCCGGTTCCCGGAAAAAGAGAACCGGGAACCAGAACCGGTCCCTTTAGAACCGGAACCGAACCGGAACCTCCGGTTCGGTTCTCCGGTTCCCGGTTCTACCCGGAACCACGCTCACCCCTAATCACCACCCACAAGCAATGCCCAGCGATTCTTGATTGGGCTAGGCAAGCACGTCGTCTCCCTCTCCGGCCACAAGCGAGGGCCTCCACGACCTCGCCAAGATTCACCCAAACTAGGCAAGGGTGTCATGGCCCTCATCGGCCAACATATGAGGCTCCTCGCTTGGATCTAGGCAAGGGCACAAAGGCCCTCACTAGCCAGAGTTATGAAAAAACAAACAAAAAAGAAAGAAAAGGAAATGAGAAAAAAAAATATAAAAGTTTTAAAATATTATCAAAAATTGTTCACATCAGTATCGTGTCATGCCATATAAGAAAATTAGTGTCCATATTAGCGATTTCCAATTAAAATTAATCGAATGAATTCAATTAACAAAACATAAAGAGGTTGAGTTAATTAATATAATTAAAATATTTAGAATTAAATTAATAAAAGTATAATAAATTTTTGACTTTATATTTATAGTTTTTCCCCTGGCTAGAGATAGGCGGGACACGCGGAATCTGCGCCCTGTTGGCCGGCCCCGAGAAAGGGGCAAATTCTCGTGAAAAACGCCCCGTGGGGAATTCAGTGGGGCCCAGGACGAGGAAGTAATGCGCCCTGCCTGCCTCATCTGGATATCTCGAACTTATCTTTATCATTCATACTTAGTTAATTTAATATAGATGATCAATTAAAAATAACATATTCGAATATAGATTAGTATAGATATTGTATATCTAGTTAAATAATGTAGATAATAATTAGACGTGGATATTTAAATATAAAATATAAATGCATCGTCAGCTTTATATTGTGAGTGGTCAATGTCAAATTTAGACATTTGCAAGTTTTTTTTTTATAATTTATTACTTAAATATATGTAGAAAAGAGGAACATATGCACCAATTTCAAAATATTGCTCAAAGGTTAACCTCTCAATGGGCGGCACCCTACGAACATCGTTGCCCCATGCAAGATGCCTTGCCCCGCTCGCAAGGTGTGCGGGGCAATGGGAGATAGGAATCACGAACTCTTAGTCTAATCCTTCGAAAGTGTGCAAGCGATCCTGATCACAAGCAGTTTCTACGTTCAATGTGAAGACTTCTTATTGTTCCTTATGCGCTAGTGTGAAAGAGACAGGATTAGGGGTTTCTCCATTGACCCAATTGAAAGTTCCATCATATGAACCACCACATGACAAAGCCGAATGCCTAAAAACTAGTGAAGAAATCGTGCCATAAAACGTTGGACACATTCTTTGAAGTAGAAATTTCAAAGTGGACTTTTTCACGTGGGAAGCTTCCAGCTGGTACCTACATCTGTCCGGACCAATGTGGAGATTAGCAGCTCGTTCCATGTGTTTTAAATGTCAACTGATAACGTAAACATCAAGAAACGAGTCTCTTGAGATGGCGTGACTTGGTCTTTTTAAAATGGGTCCATTTGCCAAAGATTGGCCCAAGGCTTAGTTGTCCCGGCTTTTCACACTTGGCTTTTTACTTTTGTTTTAGCTTTTAACGTTAACGACCTCGAATAATTTAAGGGTCCGGTCGTTTTGAGAAAAATATAATATTTTTTTTATAAAAATACTTTCCATGGAGCCATCTTCTAGAAAAATGATAATGCTTTTTAATATTCAATTAAAACATGAAAATGAAGTGGGAAATATTTTTTATTGTTCTGTATCTGATTTGATTTTCCTTTGTGCACTCATTTTGACCATTTATTTGAGAAAATAATAGCATTTCAAGTCCTTATTCAAAACCACTCGGGTTTACTCCAATGGCCACCCTTCCAACATGGAAGAGGGAGGTTGGAAGTTTGAATCCCCACATTCTCAGGGGAGGCTGGGGTGGGGACGATTTAGGGCGCGCATGATAACCATTTTATTCCAGAAATAGTTTCTGGAACAGAAATAGATTTTTCTATTTCTATTTCTAAAAGAGTTTCTAAGCAAAAATAACCGTTTAATAACGACACAAAATTTCTACTGTAAAAATAGAAATTCGTTTGATAACGACAAAAAATTTCTTCCTTTCAGACAACGGTGGACCGGCGATGGCGGCGGCGGTGGCGCGCGCGGGCGGCTCCGCGACCGGCGGCGACGACCGGCCACGGCGGCGGGGGCTAGCGAGCGGCGGGCGACCAATAGACGGTGGTCGACGGCAAAGGATGAAGGACCGGTTGACGAACGATGGGAAAATTTTTTATTTCTCATTTCTATTCCGAAATAGAGAAGTATAAAATTTCTACTTCGATTTCTATTCCGAAATAGAAAAACGGAATAAGTTTAAAATTATATTCCGTAAACAGTCTGAAATAGAAAAATTGTTTCTGAAATAGAAATTACTGGTTGTCATGTACCTCCTTAGTTTCAAGTGTGGGTTTAAACTCCTACGTCCTATAAGGAGGCAAGGCAAAAGTCCGAAAATAAGAGTTAAAGTAGGAGTAGTAAAGTAGAACCGAAAAAAAAGAAGAAGTCCTTATTCGAAATTTTCCCAAACTAATTTTTATGGAAGTAAAATCTAACAAACAAAAAAATAGCGCATTATAATATACATGGAAATTTTGTCTTTTTGGTAAATAAATCTCACACGGAAATACAAAAATTTAAAAAAGGGAAAGTACTATTTTAAATTGCAATTGAATGAATAATTGGAAATAATTGCCCAATAGAAATTAGTAATCCTCTTTCAATTTTGTCACCGTGGTGTAATATCATAGTCAAACTCAAATGCACGCGTTCACATTGGGCAATAAATAATCCCCTTTCAATTTTCCCACCGTGGTGTAATATCAAACTCAAATGCATGTGTTCACATTGGGGCAATTAGTAATCCTCTTTCAATATTGCCATTGTGGTGCAATGCGTTTGTTCACACTACTATTTAAGAACAAAAGTCGACCAATTCATCAGCTCGAATTAGTAACCTAGGAGCATGAAGACAACAAAACAACTACCAATGCCCACGGTCGTGCAGTAGCCTTGCCGAAGTTTCAACCCGAATAAATCATTTAAATGATTAACAAATAAAATTGGAGAAAGAGCAGGTGGAAAATGTTTTTACCTTTTTGAAAAGTAAAAAATATTTTCCTCACTTTTAAAGGAGTTCTTTTTCATTGGTAGAAAATGTTTTCCTTAACTGATTTATTTTCAATGAAGCGAATGTTGAAAAATTTGAGAAAAGTTTTCCTGAAAGTTATTTTATGTTAAACAAACGGAGTCTAATTTGGATTTCAAATCTTGGTATCTTTTTAGAAGTTCTCTCTTAAAATCCCTTTTATTTTCTTTTTTTTTTTATAAAGACATCATGGTAGTACATTAGAAAGTTCAATTAAAAGTTTAAACTGATAAATGAAGATAGGCTATGTGGATATAAGATCCGTTGTCAAAAGACCTAGGATAATATTTCAACAAGCACAGGGTGAAGGACAAGAAGGATGATTCGTGTTGATGGACTAGTCTAGGTGCACAAAATGAGGGAATATGCCCTTAAAATCATTTTTCTTTGTTGAATCTGTTGAGGTGCGTGAAAGTTAGTTTAGATGCCATCTAACAGTTCTACCAAACAAAAAAAAAAACCAAAAATAAATTCTCACTGTCTCGTGCCATGTGGCAAATTTATGAAACGAATTTAACCGTGAAAAAACACATATTTAGACAAAAGGAAAGTAGGAAAAAAGAAATACATAAAAGAACACTCCAAAAATGCATTTCTCTAGATTTTCTTAAATTTGAACTTCATGTGATTATTCCAGAATTCTTCTATGCTACTAAATAATTCTGGAATAACCACATGAAGTTCAAATTTAAGAAAATCTAGAGAAATACATCTTTGGAAAAAAATTTGATCGAGCATATCATTGTGATTGTAGAGAAAATGAAATAGAAAATGAGCATGTGAAATATCTTGTACACGTGCTTTGAATTTTAATAAAGATAATGACACAAATAGTTGTTGAACTTAGCCTAATATACAATGTAGTCATTGATCTTTTAATTTGTTTAATATAATCTTTAAACTTTAGCTTAATATATAATGTGATCCGTGAATTTTCAATTTGTTCAATGTAGTCCTTGAAATTTTAGTGCATGTTCAATTTAATCCCAAAACTATATAAAAATGTTCAACGTTGTCCTATCATTAATTTAAGTTCAGGAATAATATTGAACATTTTCATATAATCTAGGAGATTAAATTAAATATGTAACAAAAATTCACAATCCTCATTGAACAAATTAAAAATTCAAGGGCGACATTGCACATGGGCTAAAGTTTAGAGTCACATTGAGCAAATTAAAAGTCAATGCACCACATTACATATTAAGTCAAAATTCATATACCATTTGTGTCATTTTTTTGAATTTTAGAGCATGTACATTGAGATTCTAAGGAATACAAAGGAACAGTCAGAATTCGAGAAATACAACCTTCAATTTTTTTATGTTTAAAAAGCAATAATATGATACTAATTTCTCAAATAAATAGTTTGAGCCGAGATCAACTTACCATGTTAATAGATGTAAATATGTGGTATTAGCTTAGTGTGTTTTCTTCGGTAATATTATACTAATTCCTCAAACTAATTTTCACATGCTAAAACCACCCTAATTATTTACTAATTTCAATTATACTAACTAAAAAATTCTGAAAAAAATTATATGAATAATAGAAAAAAAAAAAAAAAAAAATTATTTGATAAGGACATAATGATAAAAAATTATTTGATAAGGACATAATGATAAACATGCAGCACAGAAAGGAAAAAAAAATGGAAAAAGCATCGAAATTAGTCGACTTAAATCTATTTATACCTGGAAAAAATAATGTGTCGGTGTGGATTAAGCCCTTAATTATGTGTAAATACATTTAGACACGTTCGATTAATTAAGTTATGATGTTATTCAAGTAAAAGAATATGTAAGATGAATGTGTAAATATACTATATGAGTGATTACTTCTAATAAACTTATCATGTTTGATTAAATATTCTAAGTGATTATCTTGATTTGACATGACTATGAAAAAGAAACACTAATTGCCAGACCTTAGTATCCCAAAGAGCCTTGACCAGATTTTTGCTTGAGGACAGCGATATAAAACCTTATTTATACTACCGGCCGTGATGGTTCCGCTAGATAAGAGCTCCGTTGATTCTTCCCAAAAGGTGAGGGGTTCGAAATCTAGTGGAGGCGCTTGGTGTCTTAAGTGTGACGTTGGGGTGGTGGGTCCTCCACTAGCGTCACCCCGGGTTTACCTCACGGTCACCGACTGTACAGAAGTTCCTAGGTCATCAAAAAAAAAAAAAACCTTATTTATTATGCGTTTGGATTATTACCAAATAATTACCAAATAACGGGAAAAATGCTAAGTTCTCAGTTGACAGTGCATATCGAAGCACTGAGTTGCCCAAGAAACAACAAATGCATTCGTCAAATTCCCAGCAACTGCAATACAACATTGCCTCAGAGAAGCAATCCGGCTACTAGACCCTGAGCATCGTCGTCTTACAATCTTGGAGCGATGCGCTGAGCATCCCAATCTGTGACAATGTGATTTCGGGTGATCTCCTTCACTGAGCGGCACCCACTTAGCGCCATGGTCAGCTCGAACTCATCGCGGAGCATTTGAAGCACTTTCTTCACGCCCGCTTCGCCCTCGGCCGCGAGCGAGAAAAGGACCGGCCTTCCAATCTGGAGATCAAATCAAGGATCGCCTTATTAAGAGAAGACCTTGGAAAAATAACATTTCGACATATAGGAAACCAAAACCATGGATTTATCTTCAGGACAGTTTCCAAAATCATGTTCCAATGAGTAGTGTAGTCACTATGCGACAGAGGATAAATGCCCCAGAGTCGCTTTACGATTTGGTACTTACAAATATGCCGGATGCTCCGAGAGCCAGTGCTTTGAAAACATCCGTTCCACGACGGACACCACCATCCAGTAATACGGGAACCCTGCCTTGAGCCGCTCTCACAACCTACAAATAAGATTTGGTTAAGGTAATTAAAATGACTCCTTTGAGAGATTTGGAGTGTTGCAAGAAATCCAAGGATAGAGGAGATGAACATAAAGACAATCCTGGAGATTTGAGTCAGAACTGCAGGATTCAAAAATCTAATGGAATTTCTTCTGTGTAAGGTTCATAGAGATAGCTCAGTGACGGGCGATGGTATTGCCTAAAGATATTAGGAAAGCAGAAAAGTTGTGCGAGGCAACCACTCTGGGGATTACAGTACTGAAAATGATTAAACGGAGAGGTAGAGAGAAGCCGATACCTCTTCCAGAGCCGTGATTGTTGCAGGGACATAATCAAGTTGTCGGGCTCCATGATTAGAAACTATGATCCCAGCAGCTCCACATTCTATAGCTATCCTAGCTGTGATTGAAACCAAAATGGCAGTTTCAGAGACAAGTAAAAGAACATTATGCTAAATCCACACAAGGTGCATTATTGGCAACTTGGCGATTTAAAATTCGCCATCCACTTACTATCTTCTGCTGTTAGCACACCCTTGACTAGAATTGGCAACTTGGTGATTGTTTGCAGCCACTTGACATCCTGAACCAGCAAAATCAGTACAAGTTCAGCAAAATATAAGTCAGTCGACAGAGTCTGACACAAAAAGTTAGCGGTGTTACCTTCCAGCTAAGGGACCGGTCAACTTGTCCGGCAACATAAGATGCCAATCCAGAATCGTTGGTCTGAAAGGTAAGCAAAACATAATGAACTCAGTCATACTCTCACATGGTCGAAAACGAAACCAATGCTGAGCTAAGAAGGGGCAAAGGCAATGAACACAAAGACCCAGCGTAACTCGGAGGCAGAGTTAAGATATGAAAAACAAATGGCAAACAAGCATGCCCAGTGTATTGCTGAGTAAAAACATGGATCTAATCCCCACCTTATCCATCTTGCCAAGATCCAATCCCTCAAAGTTCTTCAGTGTCAGGAAAGGTGGCAGTGTGAACCTGCAGAGCATAGTATGTCAATCAAAGCCATTGCATATGATTATAGGAATAGATAATGATTGCATAGCCAAATCTCTGAAATATAATGGAACAGTACATCTAAATCTTTTTCCTTTACTCAGCTAAGTAACCCTATCACACCTCTGATCATATTCCAGTAGATGCTCACCTATTCTTGATATCGGCTTCCCTGCGACCCAGCCTTGGAGTATCAACAGTAAGGGCAATTGCTTTAAAGCCAGCCCTTTCGGCTCTTTTGACAAGCTGTACAACAATGTTCCTGTCCTTGTACACCTACTTATATGCAATCATTTAAGAATAAGAAACCAGCAAGTTACATTAATCATGACGACATAATTTTAATTATATCGAATCCTGTCATGAGTGAATATTCTCACAATTTATTAGTAGCTCGAAATATATTGAACGTATGGAAGATATAGGAAATTCATTCAACACAAACTTCATACGCTTATAAGTAACTTCACGATAAGTGCTTGAAAAATAAAGGGCGAAAAACAACAATCAAGAAACACATGTACACACATCTTAAGAAAAAAGTGAATAAGGTGACCGATAAACTAGTGGAACAACATGCACTAGTATGATTAAGTATTTTGCAGATCAGTAATAAAGATTCACCTGAAAACAAGCAATTTATCAGGAGGATAAGAGCAAGAGCAACTACATATACCGAAGATAAAAATCAAGGAGGCAAATGTAATTACTAGAAAATCAGACACTCAAACTTACATAGAGCTGGAAAAATCGGATGCCTGGACCCGTTGAGGCAACCTCTTCAACACTTGAAGTAGCCCAAGAGGACAAAGTCTGAAACCATGAAAATGATTATGCAAGAGGCAGACCATTAAAGTTAAACTTTATGGAGAAAAATTCATCAGCCAGGAGCCAACACCCTGTATCTATTGTGCTCTAGGCAGCAAATGGACACATCTAAGAGAACAAAGAAGAAGCATTTCCTTTTTCTGAAGAAAAACTAACCATAATTGTTCCTGCTGCTGAGGCTGCCCTTGCTGTTGCATACTCTCCTGTAAAAAGTATCGGTTTCTTATACCAAAACAGAAGTGCGTTTACTTTGATTTGGTCTACAAATAATCAACCTAAAGAGAAAACTGATGCCAATATCATGACACGGTATGCATTCGCTGTCGGGTCAAATTGTGCAAGGAAGTTGAGAAGAAGGGTACAAAGAATTCCACTAGAATAACAAACTTTGCAAAAAAGCTTCTAGAACATTCTCTAAAATGCAGATAGGACAATTAGATGCAATGACAAAGTAGTTAACTGTAGAGCACTTCCAATGTCCTCTAGGGATGTAAAAGTGATCACAGATTCTCCTAAACTCACCAACGTGCATTTAGCAATCACTGGTTCAAAAGGGAACAACAGTATACCACAGGCGTGAAGTAGTTGGACACCATTTTGTTTGAATTACAACTGATTTCATGTGCCAATTCCTCAAATAAAGTGAGGAATAATTTTTTCATTAACCAGGATCCAGAGTCAAATTCATGTTGCCTCCATTTATATATAGAGGCAAGTAGAACAACATGTATTGAAGCACTAGTCAATCCTTGAAAAGGAGTAAGGTCATGAAAGGATACATTACCTTCAGGATGAGCCATTTTCTGCATGGCTGTTGGTGCAATCATGATCGGCATCGAGATGTTGAAACCCAGCACAGTTGTTGACATGTCTATCTTGCTCACGTCAATCAGAATGCGAGGCCGGAACCTAACTCCAGCAAAAGGAACCCCCGGAACTTATTATAAAAGTGTAAAAAAGTTGATACAGAGGAGCAAACAGTTTCTCAAAGCAGTCAGAGCATGAGAACACAAGGGCTCACAAGATCCTGGAGAATGCATTTCGGTTTTCCTTAAGAGTCCACTGGTCTTCTGCACCCGATGCATAGTAGTCGAACACCATCTTTGGCAATTTCTGCCTTGCAATCTCCTCGTACTCCATAACGTTAGTGATCTCCATCTCGCCAAATTCAACTTATTCTACCTGCTTTCCCAGGAAAAGCCTCAGAATTAGTATATCTGTATAGTCCCTCTTTTTGTAAAATTATCACACGCTTATGGTCAGCACTCAGGAGGTCCCTAATCTTAAAAAAATCAAGTCTTATTCCACAAAAATATCCGCAAGATTATGAGGGCGGAAAACAGGGTAATTGACATAAAATTGTCAAGCTAGGACTTTGACTAAATCCTTATCCTCATTGTCTGGAGTCATATTCACACAAGAATTTTCTGGGTGTGGTGAATAAACTATCAATGATCACCAGGCACTAAAGAAATAGCACTAGCACAACTATGCAAAACTCTCTTTATTTCTTATTCACACAAAACCCAAGAACAAGAACCGTTCTTGAATTTGATCATTTCAGGCAGATAACCACCGATTTCTGGGCATACCCAATTGAAAAAGCGACGATCGAACACGAACCACTGGTTCTGCTGACACCCCCCACGTAGTACGGACAAAAGCAAACGCCAACCTGGACTCGTTCACAGAACACGTGACGGTCGTCAGAGACAACCCGGGACTCAAGTTTAGCCCCCGGCAACACAACCGAGCCAACATGCGAAGCTCGGATCGACGGCCCAAGAACACAGAACGCGAAACAATCATGATCGGAAACACAAAACAAAAAAAAAAAGAACCAAAACCGAAGGGAATCGTCGCTTTTCCCACCAAAGCGAAAGATACGACCCAGGAAAAACATCATCACGGTTTAGAGAGCGAACCTTTAGCTTCGGTACCACCCTGGAACGGCCTTCGGAGAGAAGTCAGCAATGATGAGTCTCTCAGGACGCAGCCAGTTATAGAGAGAGAGAGAGGGTGGTAAAGCTCTTGACGTAAGTAGCGCGTAGGACGAAACGAGAAGAGGATGACGGAAGAGAACAAGAAAGGAAGGACTAAAATAATGGAAAACGACGAAAAAAGACAGACAAAAACAGGGGAGAGGGATGGATGGGCTTTTCAAGGTGGTGCATGCGACGCCAAATCTGGTTCATCGAAGCGCGAGCCTCTCCCGTAAGCTCTCTCTCTTCCGTAATTTTTTTTTTTTTATCAGTCATACTATATTCCTATTCTAACGCTCAGTTTCAAACCTTTACCCTACTGTTCGCTCACTCAGCACTTTCGCTCTACTTTTAGGGCGTGGGAATCAAAAATCACTCCTGAAACTACAGCGTCCCCACCCCAACCCCCTTACGAAGGTAGGGATTCGAACCTCCCACATCTCCCTTCCAAGTTGGAACGGTGACCACTGAAGCAAACCCCAGAACAATCAATGCCAAAACCAAAACAATCAATGCCACAATCAATTTTTTTCTTCTTCTTCTTCTTCTTCTTTTTTTTTCCGAAATTGGGGGTGATTTGTAGGGGATTGATTGGATCATTTTGCTGTTTTTGGGAAATAATTTCCATTTTTCAATCCCTTTATCCTTTTTTTATTAACTTTTCGCTTTTCTTTAAGGTAAGAGTCAATACGAAATTGATAACCAAATTCAAATAGGCATTTAAATAGATGAGTCGTGTTTAGTGTTGAATGACAATTTATCATATTATTTGTGTTGACGCAAAAATATAAAAGAATGACTAACTCTCGGGTTATTATGGATGAGTAGTAAGCTGGGTCGACAAGAATAGAATTTGATCAAAATAAAAGTCATCGGTGAACAAGACAATCGGCAAAGTATGAGCTTATCGATGAAGAAATCAACAATACATGATGTGCAATTATTGACAAAAGACCAGAATTTGAGAAAAATTGATCAACAAAATCATTGACTGTGGGCTATTTAAGATGTTGATTAAATATTAAGGCAATGCTATTCATGGATAGAGTAAAAGGTCTGCCAACACACTGGTCAAAGATAGAAATAGCAGATTGACAAGAGCACAAAACTATTGAGTGATTATGTTCATATTCCTTAGTTCTGTGACTTTTTTAAGATAGTATTTACTAGATAATATGAGACCGTATCGAGAGTTTGTAACCTTTTATCAATAATTGTGTATAAGGTTAGGAAGTTACTTATGATTTTAAAATTCTTCTACATTTGGTTGATCCAATAAAAGTCAGAATATGATATGTTTTATCCTATCATGTGTTTAGTAGCTGTTTAAAACCGGATAAGGTCATATACAAACGAGATATAGCCCAGATTAAATAATCCAAGGGAGTGGGATAAAATCAAAAATGATTTTCTTATTCATAAAATATAGGCTTTTTTTATAATAAAAGAAAAAAGAAAACCTACACTCGTTTTTTTAAAAACCTACGATTCCTCTTATAGTTGCAATTGTTTGTGTAATTCCTCTGTAACTAAAGTAGTGAAGTTGAAGCCTTCTTCTCAGTAGTTCTATGGTTCACGTTGAAGTTTTATGAAAGCAGCAAAAAAGTTGAAACATCATTTTTCTATTTCACGATGGTAAATAATCATGCTCTTATAATGACTCATACACTATGGCTAGGTAAACGGATTGAATAAGCATTGTTGCAAGCCTCAAATATGATTTGAGGGAGGATTTCTTTTTAGTATTTGGGCATGTTGTGACATGGATTTCTCCATGTCATATGTGTAATGTAATTCATGTGTCAATACACTGGTGTTTTGTCTTCATCAGTGATTGGTGTCTCAAAGCTTTAGGATTTCTTTTGGGTTGGAAAAACAAGACAGAGGTTTCAAATTTTTGCTGGGTTTTTTTTTAATTTCATATTGAATTCATGACAAGATTAGTGGCTATTTGTTTAATATAATGCGGCTGTGATAATGATGATCATCATTCAAAAGGAATCTTTGAGTTGCGCAGCAGAAGATGACAAGATTGAGAAATTGGGGCTGCTCGTGTTGTCTTTTTAATTATTAGTTTCACAGTAAGAGATTGTTTTACAACCCTCTCTCTTCCCTCTTAACTGAGTTGCTTTACCGATGTACATATACATAGTAATTGCTGTTAGGGGTGTGCATGATTCGGGCGGGCAGTTCTTGACCTAGAATCGGGAACCGCCCACTAAGGATCGATTCCGAAAAATTGGAACCAGGATTCACTCGTTAGTTGCATAGATCCACCCGGAAACCAGACCGCCAGTCCGGTCCGGTTCTCGCGTGAATCTATGGAACCGGTCTCACCAATAATAATAATATTTTTTTTAAATCCCGCTGTGAATACTCTTCCCCGCTAACCCTAGCCCGAGGGGTTCCTAGGTTTCTCGAAAGCTCCTATCTTGACACGAAACAACTTCGGTTTTTGACCGAAATTGCTGGTTCTTCGCTTGACCTATTCTTCTCCTCCTCCTTCTTCGCGTGCTTGCTTTTTGCTTACTAATTGCTCGGCGTTTTGTCAAGGTGTGTGCTTTGGACTTTTCTGTCCTTTGGACTTTTCATCTTCAGGATCAGGACTTCTCCATCTGGTTTGATTAGCATGATATTAGAATACCCACTTTAATTAATTTTTTTAATTATTTTGATTTGGGTTAATTATTTAATTTGGTTTGTTAATTAGTAATTTTAATTTTTTTAATATTAAAAATTAATATATTATCATAATATAATCGTCCGGTTTGGGTGGACGGATCCACCCATGGAACTGGAAACCGGACTGGTTCCCTCAAGAACCACCAGTTCGGGCAGTTCCGATCCGGTTTCGGGCGGTTCGAGCGGGTCTTGATTTTTTTGCATACCCTTAATTGTTGTCAATCAGATATAAAGCTCATATTGTAATCCCTGTAACTATCTCGCCCACAATCTATGACCAAATAAAATCTCCCGCACAATAGCACCTGTGTTTATGCATTTTATCATTAATTTCCTCATAATTTCACATTTGTAGCAACCTTTTAATTACCAGCATTCATTTAAATTTCTTGCAACCTTTCGATTTCAGTACCTTCTTTTCTTTTCTTTTTTTTCCTTTGCTTCAAAGTCACTAAATTTTTCTATCCAAAATCAGCAATATCCCTTTACATGACCTTTTTTGATTAAATTCGATCCATCCCTTTTAAAAAGATATTTCACTTTTTCAGTGAAACAACTTGATCGCTCAATTTTATAATTGGTCTCAATCTGGTTGATGTTTTTCCATGTATAATTTGATACTCCCATTTTAACTTCTTATTACAAGAAAGTCCTTCAGATGTATAAAATGGTACAAATAAGTCCTTCCATTTACCACATTCTTAACGCACTGAAATTGCTAATCTTTGGCGAAAAGATGACATGAGGTGCTCTCAACTAAAAGTAGGACGGTTGCTACATTACCTTAATAAATAGGCTTTTTTTTTTTTTAAAATAATTTTCTCAACAAAAAAGTAAGGTTTGCTTAAAGAATCTTCTCTATATCTCTATATTAGTATTTTGCCATATCGTGTGATATGCGATTTTAATTTCAAAAACTTGCATAAGCAATCCACCATGCATAATGAAATTTCAAATGAGCTTTTCAAAGATAAATTTCAAATGAAAGACAAAGAATAGTGATAAAAAAAAATAGGGGACACCTCTTTTAGCTTTTCGTTTTTCTTTTTCATGATCTGGCCTTGTCGAAAAAAAAAAAAAAGAAGAAGGAAAAATTAGAAAACTTAATTGCACAAAATAGGTAAGGATGGAAAACTAAGGGTGCGTTTGGTAACGTTTCTGTTCTGAGAAACAATTTTTTAACAAAAATAGTTTTTTTGTTTCTATTCCCAGGAACAATTTATGAGTATAAGAACACGCTTGGTAACTGCAAAAAAATTATACTCCAGAAATAGAAATGTGTTGACACCTAATTTTGGAAAAATAAAATTGCATTTTGAAGAAATAAAAGGAAAAAATGAAAGAAAATGGGGGCAATTGATTTGATTGATTATGCATGGAAATTTGAAATTCGATGGGTATTCGGATTTTGTTAAATGCGGAAGCAATTGAATAAGGGGCAAGAATTTTTGTAAAATGGAAGGAATCAAGTAAAATCGAGCTGATTGCGAAATCACGTTCCGATTTGCGGGCTTGATTTAATGCAACAAGAAATGGGAACTCGAGAAATGCCATGTAAAGAGACCGTTTCGAATCACTATAAAAGAGAGGCTCACTTTTCATGACAGGAGGGGGAGAGTGGAGCTCACAAGGGGAAAAAATGGTGAGAAAACGTAGAGAGGTTCGATAGACAATCTCTCAGAGAGGAGGCGATTTTCAAAAAAATTCAGAGCAAAAGTGAGGAAGGTTTTCTCTTTGGTTTCTTTTGAGTTCAATTTTCTTTGGAGGAGAGGCACACACCCTCAGGGATCTCGGACGATGGTGTAGTCTTCTTGATGATGCCTCATGTTCATGCTTCATGGATATTGACGACAAGCATAAAGCTAAGTCGAGCTTCCTTTTTTTTAAGTTTGATTGTGTGCAATCCCAATTTGCTATTCGCACTAAGGTGATTTTATTTTTGTTTCTTGCCTAGATTAAACTCCTACACCTCCGACAATAATTCCAGCAGCGAGACATCGAAGTGGCCAACGTACCTAAGCGCTGATTGCCATCCAGTGATTTCCTTTTGTGATAAAATCGGGTTGTTTCTCTCCCTATTAAAGTTGTTCACCCCATATTTCCACCTAATTTACTTTGTTCGATGTTGTGGTCACAGGCAATTCAATGCCGAACAAAAGGCCACACAATTCCATATTCCACCATAATTGACAAGAGAGAGACGATAAGAGAAGGGGGCGTCCACTCAAAAAGTTCTCGGAGGAGACTAGCAAATGATCAAATAAAGAACTACCCATATGCCCACCAACGCTGCTGCAATTCCCCTCCTTTAGTTTTATTTTTATTTCTTTCTTTTGTTTATTTTATGTTATATTATTGCGTTTTAAATTTTGTTATTATTGTTTAAGTTAGAATATGGTTTGTCAATGTTAATATTTGTGCATTTTGTATGCATTATCCGTAGGGATTTTGTCCGAAATTAATGTAATTATTAATTTGATCCGAGGGACATCGGATCATTTTTTATTATATTAATTTTTGGGCTTTTTGGTGAAATTTTAATTGTTAAATCACAATAATTATTTAATTTGGTCCGTAGGACTTCGGACCAAATTTGTAATTGTTTTGATCTCTTTGTTGTGATAATTAGGGTTAGAATAACCGTTAATTTGACCTGTGAGACAATAGGTTATTTTTTCGATTATTTTAATCATTTCTTGCTTTATTTTGTTGATAGTTTAGATTTAATATTTATTTAATAATTAATTATTTAAAAAAATCAAAATTCTCGCCCGAGCATATAGGTTTAGTAAATCGACATGTAGGATTAGGTTTATGAAATTTTCGTCATCTAGTGATTGTTGCTAAGTTCATTGCTCGTCATTAGAACTAGGTCATTTGATTAAATTGCATATTTAATTGTTGCATTTCTTTAATTTCGAATTTCATGGAAAATACAAAAAATTAGAATAAATTCATTTCATGCTTTAAGATGGATTGCATGCTTATTCATGTTATATAGTTTAGGTCATATTGCCACGTCATATCATTTCATGTTAAATTAGTAGCATGCATTGCACGACTTTCATTAAATAAAGTGAAAACAAAAAATTGAGTGATTGCTTATTAATTAGAAATCATATCTAGGATTATTGATATGAATTTCGACCTAACATCGCAGATTGCTTTCGTTGCTTTGAGGTAAGTCCCTGCATTATTTTATTCGCTTTCTCGGGTGTTAAATTGGTGGTTTGTGCACTCGCATGATCGCCTCACACGTTAGGAAAATGAATTAAAATCAAATCAAGCTCGCTCGTAAAACATTTTTTAAAAATTAAAAAGAAATGGTACCGAAATGGCACTAGGATAGTCTAGTGTAACCAAGTCCCCGTACCCTTAGTCTCTCAGGTTAGTAGGAGTAAAATAATTCTCCAATTATTTTGCTTAGGTGTCTAATCGACCTACCAAAAACAGATTAGTGGCGACTCCTAGATAGTATTTTGCATGTTTAAAAAGTTTAGACTCAAGTCGCGATTTGGTATGGGCTTGGAAGAGCCCGAGCTAAGTTTAAAAAAACTTAGCAGTCCATTAACCTAGTTTTAGGCGGTGAACCCGAAAAAAAATTAGGTCGCGACAAAATGCGTTTGGTAAACTTGTATAATTTTTTTGTTTCTTTTAATTTTTTAATATTTTTAATATTTTTTTTTTCTTTTTTTTTTTTTTTCCTTCTTTCTCCTTTGTGGCCGGTCGCCGACCACGGCGTGGCCGATGACCAACTAGGCAAGGTTCAACGAGCTCGCGAGCCTCGCTAGGCCACCACGAGGCTCGGCCTCGCCGGTGGCCTCGATGGCAGGTGAGGCTCGACCTCGCCCGGCGGCGTGAGGTCGGCCTCGCCCTGGCCTAGTGAGGAAGAGCCTCGCCGGTGGCCTGACGAGGCTCACCTAGCCACTAAGGCCACCGGCAAGGCTCGACCTCACCCGGGCGGTGCGAGGTCGGCCTCACCAGGGGCGACGACGCTTCGGCAAGGTCGCCGGCCAAAGGAAGAAGTAAAGAAAAAAGAAGAAAGAAAAAAAATTTGTTTCTCGAAATTGTTCTCGGAAATAAGAAACAACTTTTTTTTACTTCTTATTTCTGTTCCAAATCATTAAAATTTTTTTTTTTTTACCAAACACGTTTATGTTTTTTTTTTTTTGTTCCCGAAACAAAAGAACATAAATTTTTGTTCCGGGGAATATAAACAATTTTAAACAAACAGGCCATAAACATGCTATAGAAAGAATGAATGAAAGAATGAATGTACAAGCGGACTTGGGAAGAACTCGATTATGCTAATGGAATGACTAACTCGACTTAATTATCCCAAAAAGGAAAAAATAAAAAAAAAAAAAAAGCAATAAAATCAAAATGCAGCATCCGATTGCCCAAGTTTGCCAAGCCCCACCCATTTTGCCCTCCAAGCCTACCCCGTTAATCAGGTCCAGTGTTAGAGCGAGCGGGGAGAGATTAAACTTTGGTTAGGGTTCACGTTCTTTCCGGAGGTACGGAAGTTCTTTAGCTCAATATTAAATATTGTCTTGACCAAGAAGAATAAAATTTACTCGTAATTAGACACTTCACTTTTAATATTATCAACTATTGATCTCGTGAGTTTGATCATTTCTTAACCGTACCGAACGTGCACAAGTTGCACTATTCAACGAGATGGACCGCACATGGTGCCCACCCGACTTAACCCGATTTGATGGCGGGTCCCACGTTGTTTTGGTCGCACCTGATCCGTCCTCGAGTCGATCACATCGACCGTCGTCTTTTCGACCGGATCATGTGTACCACCGACTAGGAAGTGGAACATGTCCAAAACGTTGCAAATCGAAACGAGCAAGGAGCAAATCTGTAAGCGAAACGCTCGCCGAACCGGCTTTTCGTATCTGACGGTAGACAAGTGAATCACGCCGTCTTTTACTCCTCCACTTCATCGTCCCGCCGCCTCCATGAAAACGACGTTTTCGTGGACAATTTCGTAACTTAGAATTTTAGAAAGGCTTTATATATGACTAAAGAAAGAAAATACTTACTAAGGTTTTTGTTAGGAGAGAGATGAATGAATTTTGAAAAATATCTTCTTAAAAAATATCCAAATCATTAATTTTCTATGAAATAATGAAAATGAGAAAATATTTTTTTTACTTCATTACAATTTTTTTCTAGAAATAAACACACCATTAATGAAAAAAAAACAACCATTTCATCTATAGCAACAGATGGAGCATGTTGGTTTAGATTTTTACTGCCATTCATATATTGTGCTGTAGCATTGGTTCTCATGAATTTGAATGCAATATTAAGGAAAAAAATTTCTTGCTAGAGATAAAATAAGATTTTAGTAATGAAGTGCCATAGAGACAATTTCTTAAACAATTAAAAACAGAAAATATTACGGTTTTCATTGTAGTAATTCATCTTAAACAGCGTGTAATAAGTGTGCTGAGCCACAAGAGTTCCCATGTAAAATTATGCTTGGCAAGTGTCTGGAAATTATTAAAATGAACCAATTAGCTGAATGATTAAGCTTTTGATTTGGACATACAAATTCTAGGTTCAAAATAACTTTGACACCATGCCTGCTACTCCAAGAGTCGAAGCTTATCTAATGGATGAGACAGTTCGCCTCTTTATTTAGACATTAAGTGCATGTTTGCTAACCATCCAAACAATACCTAATTTTGATTTTTTATTCTCGACAGCAGTTTGGGAATAGAATCGCGTTTGGTAAAATTTTTGTTCCCAAGAACAAATTTCTATTTTTTTGTTCCCGGAATTAGATTTGGAATAGAATCAAGAATAAAAAAGTTGATTCTTGTTCCGGGAACAAATTTAAGAATCAAAACCAACTATTCTTCTTCTTCTTCTTTTCTTCTTCTTCATCGACCGCCATCCCCGGTTGTCATCTCGCCATCATTCGTTGCCGTCCGCCGTTGCCATCCGGCGCAAGCTCATCGAAGGCTCGCCAAGCCAGGGTGAGGTCTGGCGAGCTGTCAGTGACTAGGTGAGCCTCGCCCCAGCCCCGTCGGTGGCCAAGCAAGCCTCGCCCAGCCCCAGCGAGGCTCAGTCGATGAGGGTCGTCGACGCTCCAGTGAGGTCACTGGCCCTCGTCTAGCGGGTCGCCCAACCGACAAAGAAGAAGAAGAAGAAGAAGAAGAAGAAAAAAAAAAAAAAAAGGAAAAAAATTTAAAAAATTTATTTAAAAATTAAAAGAAATTGATTTGAAACAAAATCAATCAAGCACGGTATCAAACGCAATTTTATTCCAAAATCAGAAATTTTGGATAGTTACCAAACGACTTTAAATGCTTAGAAATATTTTCGGAAACAGAATAAAAAAGAATAATTTTTGATCAGAATCTATTATCGGGAATAGAATCGTTACCAAACGCGCCCTAATCGAGTTTAAAGAAAAAAAATTGTCTCCATTTATTTCACGAAAAATTTGACATTTCTAAAAAAATATTTTATAATAAATCATTGTTTAATAAAATAAAAATATTTCTCGTTATCTAACTAAAATCTAAAAATAAATTGAAAATTATTTTTCTGTCGTTTAGAAATTAAAACCTACTGTTGTTTTCTTAAATAAATATGTATTATTGGATCATTAATCACTTGTGCATGGCTGCTTGAGGATCAAGTAGGGGCGTCAGAGTCTTGAGCATGGATTTTGTGGATCTAGGCCCGACCTTAATATATTCAAGCCTTGACCCTAGGAACTCGGGCTCGGACACTAAGGTCCCTAGTCCACATAAGTTGAGCGCGAGCATCGATGCATAAAGATCAACCATAACAAACCTTGAAAATAGGAATTAGGGTCTTGAGCTCGATTTTTGTGGACCTCGTGCCTTGCCTCAATGAGGCACTAAGATCTTGCACTCAGCCTCTGTGCACTTGCACCGGGATGCCGGAGAGCTTGGCATGAGCATCAAGGTCTCTGGCTCAGTCTCCCCGGACCCAAGACACCGGGCACCGGGGTCTCGGGGTCCGAAATGAGTTTGAGGGTGCGCATTTAGAAATGCCATTATCCAAAATCTCGTGTCCAAAACGGTAAATGGACGTGTTCCAGCGCCAGCGGTGTGGGCCAGACCCGATATTGCTTTGGGAAGTGTTTCTATGACTCGGATTATCAACATCCTCCGACAACAATTCGCAGAGAGATAGATTGAGACGCATCATCATCATCATCATCATCATCTTCAAAACCGAGTTCAGAAGGAAACGCGGGGAAGCGCGCACGCCATTCCGAATTCAATCATCATCACCTCGTCCTCCCCTCGGAACCAGGGCCGCAGAAGCTTCGGAACCCGTTCGGATGGCGGCGACGCGGCGGCCGTTGCAGCGCCTGTTGAGCGGGGGGGCCTTCGCCGGGGAGGCGGGCCTTCGGAGCACTCCCCGAAGGCACCAACCCGTCCTCCTCGCAACACCTCATCGAGCTGGAGCACGAGTACAGCGCTCACAAGTCAGTCCTCTCTCCCTCTCTCTCTCTCTCTAATTTCGTCTCTGGTTTTGCTTGCTCGAATTCGGTTGTGGGTGGCTACCAATTTTTTTTTTTTTGCGTCTCCGTTGCTTGGATGGTTCGGAGAGTAATGGGTTCTTGTCGAAGGAGTCGTTCGTTCTGCCGGCTTCCTGCATTGCTCCGGTCCTCTGCTCCTACGGAATTTTTTAGAGTTCGGGGTCGGTTTCTTCGCGGAGAATCGGATATCGTTGGCATATATTATTCTTTTATCTTATTTTACGAGAAACCGAATCAAGTTCCCTTTTCTATGTTTGGCTGGAATTGTCAAATGAGTATGAATTATATTTCCTGACCATAAAAACGTTGTGTCTAAAGTTGGGACCTTGGAGAGACGCCACCTCTGGGACCCGGTTCTGGAATTGAAGCCTAAGTTTTTTCGCAGATCATGAAAACATCTACTGTTCCTTAGTTTTAGTAATCCATGCCTAACATCTTCTCTTCCAAAAGCTGGTTTTCGGAAAAGAAGGGCAGGCCTACTTTTGCGCAATATGCAATCATAAGCCTGACATAGGGTTGATAATTTAATCACTTATTTAAAGAAAAGGTATTGATTCTTTGATCCATATAGATGATCCTGCCATTTGAAGTGGCTAGTGGGTTTTTTCTTCTTTTTTTCCTCGGACTCGTTCTGGCAGCTAGAGTCTGGCACTGTATCTGTGAAGACTGAATCCATTTTTAGTGCCTTTTGTTAATTTTTGGAAAACTAGTCTTGCATAGACTTTTACTTGAATGGGGAGCTTGCCATAGACTTTTACTTATCTCTATCTTTTGCACGTGGTCCCAAAGATAATAGTTGTGCTAAAATCATCAATTGTTGGGTAGCTTTCTGGTTCTAGAATCAAGATACATGCTTTGCACAGGGACTTGTTCATCCAATTTATGAAACGATTGGGATGACTATTGTGGCATGGTAGTGATGGATTCTTGTAGAACTGTGCTAGAATTTCTTGAATGTGAAATTATTTTACTGATATAACTCATTTACAATTAAAGGAGTCAACAGTGGCAGTCTGGTTTTGGCATTTTGTGGTTAAATTCTGTTGGATTTTGCTCAAAGTTCAGAAGAGCATGTACCCATTTATGGCTACAACCTTTAAGTGTCAAGTGAATTATCAGTCAGATAATACCATTTAGCATTTTGATGAATGATGCTAGCGAAGTCCTTTTTTGAGTTCATAAATGAACAGGTTTCTCTTATTGAGACAAGTCATGCTTCGTTCTAACTTCTTATCTAATCATTTTGCTGGCTCAAATGCAGTTATCACCCAGTTCCTATGGTGTTTTCTCAAGCTAGGGGGTCATCTGTATGGGATCCAGAGGGTAACAAGTATCTGGATTTTCTGTCTGCTTACTCTGCAGTAAATCAGGTAATAACTTGCATGCGAATCTCTATGCCTTATGAATGAATTGATAGTATTTGCCTTATATGGTTATGCTTGAATGGATGAATTCTCAAAAAGAGATAAATGGCTAAGAAGCTGGTTATTAGTGGATAGACATTACCAATCTGAATTAGTGAAGTGGCTAATGCTCTATCAACTTTCATATACACCGAATTGACTTGACTTATGTATTCAGTTTTGTGACCTCCTTCTCTAGGGACATTGTCATCCAAAGATCATGACAGCATTAAAAGAACAAGCAGAAAAGCTTACTCTTAGCTCCAGAGCATTCTACAATGATAGGTTTCCAATTTTTGCTGAGCACTTAACCAGTATTTTTGGCTATGATATGGTGCTACCAATGAATACTGGCGCCGAAGGTGTGGAAACAGCTTTGAAATTAGCGAGAAAATGGGGTTATGAAAAGAAAAGGATACCAAAAGATGAGGTAATTCATACATGTTTATGCTATTGTATGATATTCAGATTGATTGTTGCATTTATCTACATTGCGAGAAGCCTCCTTTGTTTGGTAGATGCTTGTTGAGCACCAGACAGATCTTTTTTTTTAATCCCTCATCTGAGAATTGACTAGTCACAACAGACCAAATACTAAACCATCTCCATGCATGGAGATTGCAGTTAATTTTCAATGATATATAATGTATCTTTGTGCACATGGGTTCTGCTTTCCATTTTTAACATACAAGGACTTGCTAGCTATCAAACTATGTAAGGCAATAAGCCTCAGGAATGCCTTTGCTCTCTCACTTAAGGCAAAACCGTGACATCTTATTATTTATAGTTTCTCAAGGAAAAAAGTTGGAATAGTAGATCATGTCATAGAAGGAGTATAAACTTAGATTAAGTGAATAGGTATGCTTCTGTTAGATTGTTGAGTACAAACAATCATGATTCATTTGGTATGTCAAGAGTGATTGGATGTGCCTCATTCATGCAATATGCTGAAGGAATTATTAGATCTGCATTAGTCAGGTTCATGATGGGTATCTTGAGGCATTTTCAGAAATTTTCTATGCTACAAGAGAAAAAGAAGATTAATTTTGTCAGTTTTAGGCATTTAGGAGTACAATTACAACAGGTAATGCAAAAACAAGGAGGTCTTGTATGCATGATTTATAGCTCTTTGAACTTGAAGGATCATTTGTGGGAACAAGAACATACAATCCATCAGAAAAGCATTCATATTCAGATTTCTGCCTGAATTTCTAGCATTTTAGCAACTTTCTTTCTTATGCCTGATTTGGCTTGTACCAGTACGCTTTGTCTGGTTCTTTCTAACCCAACTGATTTCCTCAATGAGGCTACTTGTTCATATGCAGATGAATCTTCAACTAACTAAGCTGTATAATGTCCTGAACTTTATATTTTTTCTGAACCTGTGGGTTCCCTTTCAACATCTTTCAATTGCCATTTGGAGAAGACCCTTTCATCTCCTATCTCTTAGATCCTCTGATTTGCCAATGGCCTGATCCTATTGGATCAGCAGATGTCTCTGCTAGGTGCTACTTGCAATCTTCACCCTTCATCTGCTCCTCTTTGATCCTAGCTAAAATCCATTTAGTACAGAGAATCCATAAGTTTCTCAAATTAGTGAATAAGCAAGAAACAAAGGAGGTCAACCTAAACATGGTATTGGGAATATAGAACTCTAAAAGGCTATTAATATAATTAGTTTCCATCCATTCTTCTTATTGCCATTTTGGACATCCTTGTCTTGTCTCTTCCTATGACACTTATCTATCAGTTCCATACATACTCTGAAGAACTATTAACAACTTGTACATATGAAAGGATGCATTACTTGATCTTGAGTGTTGCACTTCTGTCTCAAGTTAGCTTTTGCTTCCACTTTCTTATCCAAGGCCCTATGCCATGAGATCATAAATCCTATGTGTTTGCCACAAATATAAGAACCTGCCAGAGGGTCATTTTATTTTCTATTGTTTCTTTGCTTTAGTACCTAATGTGGATGACACCAAGCCATGTGATCAGCTGTCTCCTTAGTGGTGTTGGTTGTTTATTTATGTGGCATGCTTCTTCATTTGAACAACTTCCATAAGACTAATTGAGATTTTTGTCCAACTATCATTCTTGCACTAATGGATTCATGTGCAGGCTATCATAGTCTCGTGTTGTGGCTGCTTTCATGGTCGTACATTGGCTGTTATTTCTATGAGCTGTGACAATGAGGCTACCCGTGGTTTTGGGCCATTGTTGCCCGGCCATCTCAAAGTTGACTTTGGAGATCAGGCAGCGTTGGAGAGAATTTTTAAAGGTCTAAACCAATACAGAGTCTCTTTTGTTTACTTAGTCTATGGTTTCATAGTATGTTGATCATGCTTCATAATATATTTCTTCTGACTGGCCTAAGAATTCAAATATATGAGCTTCAGACTGAGTATTTTCATTGATACCTTTGATCTATTGAAACAACTTTGTTGTGACATTGTTGATCTAAGACTTATCATTCTTCTGTCTACGAGGTCAGAAAGTGGAGATCGAATAGCTGGATTCCTTTTTGAACCTATTCAAGGAGAAGCTGGGGTATGTATGACTAATGATCTTGACCAATTAAAAGAATGTTATCTTTTTCAGGGGATGGGGGATGGGACTGTTTTAGATTGAAATGTTGAGGGCTTATCTTCGCCTTGTCTGGTGCCAACTATCTTCCTCTGTAGCTAGCGGTATCCGTATGGATGGAAATTTATGTTGTGTGCATATATTTGTTTCAGTGCTATGCAACCTTTCATATTTGTTGAGCCTGAACAACGTCTCTAGGAGCATTTGTGATTCAAATATCCCAAATGGACAACTTTCTTTGATTCGCATTCTTGATTGTAAGAACTGTGTTTGTGTTCTTAAACCAGTCAGTTTTCAGACTCTTGACTTCTGTTTCACAAGGAAATCTGGTTAACCATAATCTAATATGACCTAAAATGTTTGGGCTCTGGGATTGAGTTCTCTCTTTGTTCCTTCTTCTCCTCACCCAAATTTTTATATTATTTTTGCCACATTATTTGCAGGTCATACTTCCTCCAGATGGTTATTTGAGGGCTGTCAGAGATCTTTGCTCAAAGTATAATATTCTAATGATTGCTGATGAGATACAAACTGGCTTAGCAAGGACAGGAAAACTGCTGGCATGTGACTGGGAAGAAGTTCGCCCTGATGTAGTGGTAAGGCATTGAATTACTCAGATCAATGACCATTTTTATCATTTCGACACACATATAATATTTCTTTGTTTCTGTTCATTGTTATTATTTTTGGTGTTGATCTTCCTCCTTATCTTTTGCCTTTTGACGGATGGATGATGTGTTTTCATTGCAGTTATTACTCGAGAATTGTTCAATTTATTAAATTTGGTTAGGCCCTCTGGGATTATTTGGTTCAAGGAAAAATTATGTTAATTTCTATGCCCTTAGAGAAGAATGTGCATCTCTGCCTATTTCCTACAAAGCTCCTTTGAAGTTGAACGAACTGAAACCTTATAATTATTCTCCTGTCTACTGGTTTACTGCAGAGTGCTGATGCATGGTAGAGAATGAGAGAATTATTCTATTCCTTAGATATACAGCTGAGGGTACAAGGCTAGAGGAATACACTTTTTAATCTTTAACATAAATAGAATCTTTCCAATATTTTAAAAATCTAAGTGCACACTGGTGGTTATCAAATCAAACCACTTCAAGCAGAATATTTACTAGTTTTGTCAAGAATTCAATCAACACCATGATATTCATTTGAGGAGTGACATAGCACGTTTCTTCTACAACCATAATGGCACAATATACAAGAGCTGTATTGATTTTAATGTGAATGATGGGGTTTAGTCCACAAATTTGTGCTTTGTCATGTTTGCCTCCATGCATCTTTATTTGATCCTTCTGTATTTAAACAGATTTTGGGCAAAGCACTGGGTGGTGGAGTGATACCTGTAAGTGCAGTGCTTGCAGATAAAGATGTAATGCTCTGCATTCGACCTGGAGAGCATGGAAGGTTTGACAGTTGTGCCTTTTGTGAATAATATTTTGTCCCATTTATGGGTAGAATTCTCCTGAAAGTTGTATTTGCAATCTTACTTAGTAAACTATTGCAGGGAGTTTTGGCTGCAGACATCTATTAAACCCCATATGACTTTCAAGATCTATTTCATTTTGTGATTAACCACAAAGTGATTAGCTGCCAGCTTCAAATGAAAATTCTCTTATTTCAAATGCAGTTTTAAATCGATTCTGTTGGTCCAACTCTTGAGGTGCTATAGCATTATTAATCCATACCATGCAGAATTTTGAAAACTGCTGACCAGACAAACATGTCGGAGTTGGTTGATTTATTAGCTTTTCTTCCCTTAATATTGGGTTTGAGGTTCTCTAGGATGGAGGTCAACCAGTATATTTAGAACTTATATACTGAATGAATTAAAGAGTTGACGTGGTGGAGGTACAATGGGCTCCTGCGACAGAAACAGTCAAAAGCATATTGTATGAGGAAGCCTATGACCATGGTCATGTATCAGAACCTCTGACATTATGCTCTTCCCTGTAATAGAGTTTAGCTGCTGATTAGCAAGCTGCTTGTCTAACAACGTATTTTGCTTTTGTGATTCTTCAGGTCATTTTGTCACGTACTTATTTTTGGGTTCTTTTTCATTCTTTGATTGTTTTTTTTTTTTTTTTTTTTTTTGGGGGGGGGGGGAGGGGTGGGGGTTTCAAGGCTGTCTGGTATTATTTCTCACAACCCTTTCTCCATTTCCTTGTTGTGTGCAGCACCTTTGGAGGTAATCCTCTGGCCAGTGCAGTAGCAGTTGCTGCCCTAGATGTAATCAGGAGTGAGGGGCTTGCTGAGAGGTTTGTGCTTTTTCACTGGCTCTTATGTTGGATCATCCCTAGTGACTACCTAACCAGTCAACACCATAGCATTTCTCAATACAAAAGTACTGCCATGTTCTATTTGTCAGTGTCTTTTTGTCATCTCGGCATATTGGCTGTGCTGAATGGTCACACCAAGAAAAAGGGCCAAACAATTCGACCATCTGCATATCATTGGCTCATTAACTTTTTGAAATTTGCAATGTCATTTAGCAGTTCTTTAAGCACAGACCACCTTTGCATGAAGGATTTATGACTTAAATTTGGTTCTCCTGCCGGGAGTATTTTGCATTGTTTCCTGTTCTATGCTAGTGTATTTACCTTAGTTATATTTCTAGTTCATTTCTGCTACTCTTTTACAGATCAGCCCAATCAGGAGAGGAGTTGAGGTCTCAATTAATTAAAGTTCAGCAAAAATTTCCAGAGTTTATAAAAGAAGTACGGGGTAGAGGATTGTTCAATGCTGTGGAGCTGAACAGCTCCAATATGTTCCCCATCTCTGCATATGACATCTGTCTGAAGTTAAAGGAGAGGGGGGTTCTTGCCAAGCCAACGCATGATACTATCATCAGATTGACCCCTCCATTGTCAATGAGGTAATGTACATGCTTACAGTTACTAAATGTGATTGATAAATCAATGCCTCACATTTGAATGGGAAATTAGGAAGTCACAAAGAGAATTGCTTTTATGATGTATCTATTCATATTGCCGCAGCCAGAGAGATAAATACAAATTGCAGCTCTCTGATCTTCTGGTTATGATGGTTGTATTTTTAAGATGTATCTTATCAATAAAGCCTCAGCCAGAGATAAGTAGAAGTGGCAATGCTCCAAATTTCTGGTTATGATGGTCCTCTTCAAAGAGTTCTGGGTGCAACATTACTTGTTATTTGTGGAATTTCTCTTCTTTTTACAAACATAAGATCATACCAGTAGATGGATAGAGATGCCTCCTATATTCGCAGAATGAGGACAAATGGGAACCAAATTCTTTATTAACGTATCATGGATGAAAGTGCCAGCAAATGATATCCATGCACATGCTGCCAAAAAATTTATGAAGAGCATCTTAACCTATCACCTTGAGCAGAAGCTTGTAACTTTTTTTTATGAAACTTAGTACCTACCACCACCCAATCTTTTGGGGCTTCATTGAGGTGTACAGGTGGAGATCCTATGTCCTTTTGAAATGTATGCTTCCGATATCTGTCTCTTGTTACAGATTCAGCTTTATCAAGAATTGAGGACTTATATCGCATGTGTTCTTTCTCATTGCTTTGTTTGGGTTTCAAATGTGCACTTACTTTAAATACTGAAGTGGTTCCATCAGCTGATGCCCACTGTCTTTGATGTTCTCTTGGAATTTTTTAGTGCGGGTGAGCTCCAGCAAGGTTCGAAAGCACTTAGTGATGTTCTGGAACTGGACCTCCTTAAGATGTCAAAGGTGAAACCGGAGAAGTCATCCCCCACTTCCAGTGCATGTGATCGTTGTGGCCGGAAAATGTATTGACTCTTTGAAGTACATCTCAATCAAACGTGTATATATCATTTCTGTTTCTGTCTGGACAAATATAGCCAGTGCAGGTTCCACCTCATTTCCTCATTTTCTGAAATAAGGCTCCACAGCGCTCGGTGCTAATGTTGTCTCTTCTCTCCCTTACCTTTCCTTTAATCTTCTCATTGCAGTCACTCTTTGGTCCTGATACATTGTCGGTAATTGGAATTGCTCACATTTTAGTAAAAGTTGTGCATGGAATAGAAGCAACGGACATTAGCATGATCAGCAACAACTTAGTTAAATAGTACTGTGATTTAGCTTTATGGTAGTTCTATAAGTGCGGCAATCATTTGTATATTATCTGATAACGTGCCGATGATACATGCGTTTTGTATTTTGCAACTTGGTCGGCGCTGGGAATTACCAACTGCTGGTCTAGTATTTTTTCCGTTGCCATTTGGTTACTTTTGCCACGATGAACTCTTACTTATGTGATCTGTACGCTAGCAAATAATACTATTTTCGGTTTTGGATCTTCCAATTGAGTCAAAGGTGGACCTGTCAAAATAGGGCTATGATCCATTTATTGACCCATATAAAATGGGCCAAGTTGTTATATGGATTAGTTATATTCAGTAAATGAGTTTAGAATAGTATAATGCAAAACAACCCAACCTGTTTTTATGATTTTCTTTTCACTCTCTCACCCTACTCGATTTTGCGCGCACTCATTTCGTGCTCTCTTCTTATTTTGTATATGATTTTTCCTAGTTTTAATTAAATATGAAGGTATTTTAGCAATATGCATTGGGTTGAATATGATTCACTATATTTGTATTGCATGTAAATAAGTTAAAATGGGTTAAGCAGATGAATTTGGATTAGACTATTTTCAATCCAACTTGACCTAATCCATCTGTTTGATGGGCTTAGTGCAGGAGCCTGAGGCGTGGTTGTGCTGCATTTGGACTTGGTTGCTTTCGAATCGAAAGCAAACCCTCCCATTCTAGTCACCTAATCACCCCATTACTACAGATGAGATTAAACAAAAGCTCATGCTTATCCTTGCTGATCTCATGATTCCTCACTCAACTTCTGAAAGTGAACCCTTCTATGCAAACGGTTTTATGCAATCTTTGGTTGCGACTGTTGCGACTGAAATAGTAGACCCAACGCTTGGTACAAACGATGATACCGTCAAAGAAGACCAAGACGGATGCAGGGACTCAGAACTGCCTATAGAAATGTGCAAATGATATATGCTTGTGTACAGATATCATCTCCTAGTTCAATATAGAAGCATTCATGTCAGCTCAACTCAGTCACCAGAATCAAACTGGCATATGAGTTATCATCCAGCTCAATTTCCAGTCCTTTCAGCACTTGCGTGTCGATTTGATACCATCACTGGCCGCTTAACAAGAACAAAGAAGGGCTTTATGATGAAAAGAGAACAACTTTTTCTTTTATCAACTTACAAGGATGAATCTTGGGATATGACGCGTGCAATGCGCTTGAACAATACCAAAATGCAGAAGGTTTCATCACATATATTCTTGGTCCAGGGCTTGCTTAGGCCAAGAGGCAAGTTGCGTTTTCGTGCCAATAGTCATACCAACTGAAGCATATGGAAAAAGCAATCGCGGTGTTGCATTTTCACTAAGTTCAGCTTCTCGTGCAAGTAACCACCAAGGGAAATGCGAATGCAAATTCAAAGGTGGCTGCGGCAGAGATTGAATCGGCCTCACCCCCACCGGCTCAGTGCTAATCTTGCACGCGATACCACAAGAGCTGTCCTGCACCGCAGGATAGCAGGATAGCAGGTAACTAGTGTGTCCAGGCTTTAGCTAGCTTAAACTCGATGGGACACTAGGGCTAAATGAGCAAATGCCGTAGAGCAACCACAATGGACGAGAAGCAGCCCATGTTCTAAAGATTTTCATGTCCTACCAAAGGATCACGCATCGGTACTCCAGGACAAACGAGCCTTCCGATTATCATAGCATCCGCGTAATCGGGACATTCTGTAATGCTGAAGAACTGCACGTGTGCCCCAGATAAAGCACTCTCAAATAAAGAAATCGAATGCCCGTCGGCATTGATGATTCCACGAAAAGGATCGACACGCATTTCCTGATTCTGGCCATATCCTCAAGCCCCACGAGCTGAAATTATTCTTGGGATGGCCTTCCCTGGCACTCAAAAGGAGGACAAATCGACAGTCTGGTCCCCTTCCAACTACTTTTGATTCTAACTTAACACCCCCTTTCCATGATGCTGTCCTCCTAACTTTCCCAAGAGAAGAGAACCGGACAGAAAGAGTTGGTGACAGCATCAATGAGGCAGGACGGGTTTTGCTGGATCCATCATTTGGTTAGAATAATAGAACCAGATGCAGATGCTCAATAAGAGGACATTACAGAGTTTGTAGATGGCATAGAAGCTGACGTATTTGAAGATTACTGTAGCTCGCTCAAGATCTGAAAAGCTCAAGCTTCGTTCACATGGAATGATGTTCGTGGCAATGCAAGCTAAGAAACCTCGTGTATATTTGACAATGGAAGGAGCACGGACAGCTCAGTGATCTTCATCACTCCAATAATTGAAAGGCCATAGAGCATAGACTCCTCAAATAAAAAAGGAAAAAAGATAAGACAAAAAGTAGAGAGCTACAATGACACGGGACCAGAAGACTCGATATTCGCCTATCATTTAAAACCAACCCTTTTGAAACCGCTCCCGAAAGTGGTTAGAGTGACAGAACAGACAGTCAAAAAGCAGGGCACTTTCTAAGGTCTAGCGTGCTCTTAAAGAGCAGGTGCATAGGTACTTCTCAAGACAGCATCATTTTTCCAACATCAAGTGGGCGCGGCTAACTTCAAAATTCAGACTTAACAACCACCTGTACTACTATACTAGAGGAAGAACGCATGTAGGTGAATCTGAAGGTGGCATCTCTTGGACCCACCTGTACTACTACACAACTCATTCTCTCAGTATATACTGAATGAATCCAACAAATACTTTCTGGCCCAAAGCAGCAACAATCATTTATTTAGCAGGCACTTCCATCACTTTCTGGGCATTTTCCACTGCTTACATCC
The DNA here is from genome assembly GCA_014182395.1 of Eucalyptus sp. ANBG9806169. NCBI lineage: Eukaryota > Viridiplantae > Streptophyta > Magnoliopsida > Myrtales > Myrtaceae > Eucalyptus > Eucalyptus sp. ANBG9806169. The sequence goes on along the minus strand of CM024576.1, from coordinate 2,436,142 downwards.
CAGCAAAATGATTGCAAGTGACAAGGGAACCATTTTCAAACAATGCTTGAATACGACATGCAGTACTGCACTCTGGTCTAGGGGTCTGTTCAGCACGAACAACACTAAAACAATTAGGGCAATGGAAAATAACAGGAGGCACACACACACCCTGGGAATCATCTGAAAGTGCACCACTGCATCATTAGGATTGTGAAAAGAAGCAACCGCTTCACCTTATTAGGTATACAAGATCAGTTATCAACGAGTCACACGTGAAAGAGAATTGTAAGAGAAGGAAAAGAAAGGGAGAAGAAAAGCTGATGTAAGCAGTACAGATTACAATGTCTGCTCGATCCTTATAACCATCATGGCTCTCCTGCAGGTTTTAAAAGAAGCATGAAGATGCCAAACGTGATATCATACACCCCTGTCCCAGATAACTGGGGCCTCAACTCCCATTCAACATGCTACGATATCTTCACAACAAAGAACTAGTCATTTTTTATCATGACTCTTCATAAGCTCGGAATTCCACCTTCATAATCCTTTATTATAATTCACCTCAGCGGACTGTGCTGGCACGAGCATCAGGATTTCAAAGCCCCATGGAGAATACACTGGTTTGTGAATTTCTAGAGTATATGTTCTTTACTACAATATTCACATGGTATGAGATTAAAAGTTGAGAAGACTACAAACTCAGGAATCTAACATCATTTCTATAGTTGTTGTGCTCTTTGCAAGTGTATGCCATAGGAAGTTGACCAGCAGATGCATCTCAAATATCAGAGCTTAGCACAGAAGTAAGAGACTTGCCGTGTAGCTCCTTCCCCCCTTCAATAAAAGTACATAGACAGCACACCCTGGCTTACTTGAAGCTGCATTTGGCTGGTCCTAGCATCAACAAAATTGTGGTCTCATCCTTGACCCACCGGAAGGGTCCAAAGTTGTTTTCCTTTTCAGCAGTCAGCTTACCCTGAAAACATAATAGGTATGACCCCACATGAAACAGCATTAATTTCTTTATCATTTATAGGATAGTGTGATAGTGTCAGTACAGATATTCCCACCTAAAAGGTTGGTGATGAAACAATGAAGATGGGTAGAAGGTCATGCAATCAAATCACAGTGCATGTCTTAGAATAATCCCCACGTCGTCTCCAAAACAGAAAAGAAATTAAAACACATACCAGGTTCTAGTGGTAGAGAATCTACAGGTCCCAAAACACTAAGCAGATTGGTAGAGCTTCCTAAGGCAGTAGCTTTTTTCAAAAGGTACAGTAACTCCAGCAAAGCATTTGGACAGAAAGATTGAAATGGAAACAATTACAGGCCACAAAACAACTCCCACAAGGAGGAGGAGGAGGAGGAGGAGCAGCAGCAGCTAAAATGATGAACCTATAATATTTGCACGGGAATGGTTGTCGCATCTTTCACTCACCCCACTTTCACACGTAAAAGTCGCTTCTACAACTAATCACTAAATAATGTCTCCACAGTAATTTTCTTTTCACTCCCAAAGAGATTAACTAACTCTTTATCCATACAAGAGACTATACTGGCATTCTTTAACCATACAAGAGACTATATTTTCTTTCTACACACCATTACACTGAAATATCATTTTCTTAGCAATTGCAATCAATCCTTAAAAGAGTGCTTTTAATTTTGTTTCCAAATGACTCTTGCAATACTAATTAAATGATCGGTAAAACTTCATAGCAAAGGAAGGTGGAACCTACAGCGGTCCACATTTGATCTTAAAAAGCAGAAAAAGCTTGCTTTAGTAGTTTCTGCATCTTCTGTTTTTACAACCAAGACGTCTTCTACCTCAATAATCATTTCAAACGATAGTATCAGGGGAAAATCCATTGAAAGCAATTAACGCATAACTCAGACAAAAATATTTTACATAACACTAAGTTATTACCACGATACATCATTTCCAATACCTATCATAGCTGTAATTACAAGAGCGAATGTGATACCAAAAGATGCAGAAAAGAAAAACAGGTAATCAAGGAAGACTTCAAAATTATGGCTCTGAGGCAGTGACCACATTAATATCCAAGAATTTAGAAAGATCCACCTTAGAAAATAAAGTTTATGCTTAGAACAAGAGACAAAATTCCTACAGAGATGACTATCTGAAAACACCAAAACCTACCGGAAGACTACCAAAGGTTTACTTGAGTTGAATGCTCACATCAAAATCCAATAAGTAGAAGAGCCATCAAAGACCGAACAAAAAAATAAAAAAAAAAAGAGCCATTGAAGAAAGTAATTAGAGACTCACCATCAAATCTAAGATCAAAAGATACAGAGGATCAGTCAGCTAGTTATGGCCCTTTGGGAGGAGCCAAGACTCAATCCACTCCCCAAAAAAATACCAATCCACAAAATAGAAAATATGACGCAACATTCCTTGCACCTGAACAAACTAGCTAAGCCATGACAAGACTATACCAATCTAGAAACAATATGTAAAACAACACTACCTCAAATTGCACGAAACCGAAAATATGAAGAAATCAAACCATTGAAGATGTACTGAGCAATTCATACAATAACTAATCTGCTAACTAATCTAGCAATCATTTCAATAATTAACGTACAAGCTAGTCAAGGCACGAGCAGACTATATGAATCAGCAACATTATGTAAAGGAATAATGCCTCTTCGTACCAAACAGAAAATATGAAGCAAACAAACCATCAGAGATGTACCTGAACTTCCAGGGGGATATCAAAATGAGTTCATCTCCAAGCAGTAGGTCCTCCTTTTGACCAGCATTCTAGCCGCAGTTCCATAAGGCTCCTCGAATGCAGTCGAAATCCAAGACCCATCAGCCATGTCCTTCAACCCAGATTGCTCGCTAGGTCTTATGGCAACCAAAGTTGCCCCTTTAAGTACAACCCCATCAGGCAGTTCCAGGTGAGGCGCATACCAGAGCCTCATATTGAGCGCAGGAACCAATGTCCTCTTCGAAGCCGAAGAAGGTGACAAGGGTTTCACCCTCAGCTCCTCGAGCTGCTCTCTGTTCATGCACAACACTCCTTGTCCATCAGCATCCGTCAAGACCAAGCTATCAAGAGTCTTATGCTCTGCAATTATGGGCTGCAATAAGTAGTGCCTCGCCGATGCAGCAATCAAGGAGCTTATCGTCCAAACAACCCTCAATTTGAGGCCTCCATTTGTGTAGAAGGACTCGGGAATGCTTCCATTATCGTCGTTCACGCAACCGGCATCTGTTCCATTCTCCAAACCCACCAAATTCTTGAATGGCCCGGACCGCACAACCGAAGAAGCGCCCAAAATCACGCAATTGTCAAGCGTAGACCCGAAGTCCGCCCTCCACTTCAACAAAATCCCACCATCGATCCCCAGCTCTCCGCTCGGCAATTCGATGCGAAGGAACCGAATCTCGTTGAAATTCTTCAAGACCTGAGTGGGGGAGTGGTGAGTGACGCCGCCCTGGTCCATCTCGCCGTCGCATTCACTCCCGACGGCGAGCGAAGACGAAGAGGAAGGACCCGACTGGGCCCTCTTCGCGCCGGCGAACAGGCCCAGAGCCTGGAGGGGCTTCACGATGTTGCCGAGGACGGCGTTGAAGAAGCTCGCGAGCGGGTTGCGGGCCTTGTCGGAGAGGGCGGGGGAGGCGGACTCGTCGTCGGAGATGACGCAGTCGACGCGGACGAGGACGGCGTCGACCTGGGGGACCAGGTGGCGGAAGCGGCGGCAGACGACGCCGCAGCGGCCGAGGGCCTTGACGTCGGCGATCCTGTTGAAGATGAGGAGGAGGAGGGAGTCGGGGAGGCGGTCGAAGTGGTCGACCAGGACGGGCGCCGGGTGCACTCGGGAGGAGCTCGGATCTGACCTCAAAGACGACATTTTTAACGCGAATTCCCACAGCTTTCGAAGGTCGCGAAGCCTATGCAACGCTCGTCCGAAGGAACTGCGACATGGGTTTGTCTCCTCCTCGCCGCAGATCTACGACCCACCTAACGAAACCTAGAGAGACAGAGAGACAGAGAGACAGAGAGAGCTTGCAGGTGATGAAGAAGAGGAGAGAGAAAGGAAGGAGCTCAGGTGAGAGAGTGAGAGAGAGAGAGAGAGAGAGAAAGAAAGAGAGAGAGAGATGCCTCTGTGGCTAATGTCTGTCCGGACATGGCAACGACTTCATCTTTTTTGTAGAGGAGACAGAGAGAGATGAGAGAGAGAGAGAGAGAGTGAGCTGTTTCGTCCAGTGGAAGGAGGAAGGAAGCGTGAAGTGAACAGCAACGATCTGTAGATAACCCCCATCCCATATAGTTTTTCATTTTATTTTTTTATTTTCAATTTTTTGTTAAATATTTAGAGAAAAATTTCAAATAAAAACATGAATCGCCATCGTTTATTTAAATAATGATATAAAGTAAACTTAATTTCAAATGAGGATTTGAGGTGCTCTTATTTTCTCAAATAAGAATTTGAAATAAATTTTATTTTAAATAAAAACTTGAAGTGGTCATAACAAATTCAAAAAATGACTTGAGTCTAGTCAAAGGGCATTTTTTGTCTTTCATCTTTTTTTGAATTTTCTTCTTTTTGACCTTTTTTTAATTTGTTCTTTCTTTTTTGCCGATGGCCGATCTTCAAGGATGGCAAGCCATTAACGATGCCCGAAGAGGGCTGGGGGAGGGCCACCCTTGAGGGCCACCCTTGCTTACCACAAGCGAGGATGGCCTGGCCTGGCCTCGCCCTGGGGAGGCCACCCTCTCTAATGACTGGTAGTGAATTGGCTCACCTTGGTGACCCTCGCCCTAGGCAAGGCTACCCTTGAAAGCCATAGGGAAGGGCCACCCTCGTCGACCACAGGCGAGGGTCACAACCCTCACTAATGACCAACAAGGATGGCAAGCCCTTATCGAAAAAAAAAAAAAATTAAATTTATCTTTTGATGAAAATGTCAATAACCAGTGAGGTCTAGTCTTTATTTAAACTATCATGGTCATTTCAAACTCTTGTTTGATATAGAGTCCATTTATGCTCATTTTTTAGAAAATAAGAATATTTCAAATGCTTATTTGAAATTTTTTCAATATTTTGATAAGTGAAAAAGGAATTTTTTTTTTTTTAAAAACCAAGATTGTGAAAATAAAATAAACTTTCGAAATGGTTTACAAGATTGCTAGGTGGGCGCCGATGACCCTTTCGTAAAACGGTAATAATACTGTGCACGGATTCTCTCAAATTCTTTTTTTTTTTTTTTTTGGTCGGTAAATTCTATCAAATTCAATCATCCGCAACTTGATTTCTTATTTAGTCGCTGCTAGCTTAATGTAGGCCACTTAAACCAAGAAAAGTGCGGAAACCCGCTTACTTTTGCAAACGATAAATTCTGACTTCAAAATCTTGGTTGCATTAGTTTTGCCTAATGTCTGTTTACCCATATCGTTTTTATCTTTTCCAAAAAATAAAACGTTGTTCCATGTAATCTTTTTCTATTTTTTATTTCAAAAAATATATAGTTCTACATGACCGCATAGAAATTTCGCACCAATAAAACTAACAACCAAACAATGATAAAGAAATAAATAGAGTATATAAATTGAGATGTGTCTGGCAAGATTAGGACGATGCATTTTTTTAGGGTACGTTTCATAACATTTCCATTGTCCTAAATAAAGAAATAAATAGAGTATATAAATTGAGATGTATCTGGCAAGATTAGGACGATGCATTTTTTTAGGGTACGTTTCGTAACATTTCCATTGTCCTAATGCATTTTTTTTAGGGTACGTTTCGTAACATTTCTGTTCTCGAAAATAATTTTTTTTTTCGAAAATAATATTTTTATATTTCTATTCCCTAAATATTTTCTAAGTAAAAGAACGTTTTTAGTAACTATATAAATTTCTATTGTCAAAATAGAAAAACAATATGAATGTATTTGGTACGACCCATATATTTTTATAATAATTTTTGTAGATTTTTCTTTTTTTTTCCTTTTTTTCTTCTTGCTTGCCTCTGGCGGCCGACGGTGGATGGCGGGGGCGAGGGGCGATGAGAAATAAAAAGAAAAAAACTTATTTCTAAAAATTATTCCCAGAAAAATAAGTTTCTTATTTTTATTACAAATCTACTCCCAACTACTTTTTCATTCTAGGGAATAGAAAAATTAGTTGATGTTACCAAACAGATTTTTTGTTCTTTTTTTATTCCTGAGAGCAAAAGAAAAAAAAATAAAGAAATTGGAACAAAAACAAATAGACCCTTAATGTCCCAAAATAAGATCCCTTTGAGTTATGTATTAGGGATGAACATGGTTTTAAGGTAGAACCTAGAATTGAAGAACCGAATTAGTGGGAACTAGTCCGATTCCAAGTTCTAAGATATGCAAAAATAATCTATTTTGGCAAGTAGGTTTTAAGTTATGGGTAAGTAAACTTGGAACCTAAACTTGAACAAGTTTTTATGTTTTTCTTGGTCCATGGCTTCACACGATCGTGCAATGTTCCATTACATCTAATGATAAGTAGATAATATGAAACATCGGTTTGAACTTCCATTTTATAATTAAGATTTTTACTTTGTTAATGTTTCATATTTTTCGTGTGTATATATATAATTTTTTGTCAGCAAATTAGTAATAAGTAGTGGTCATTAAAAGTGATAATTCTAGTTTGATTAATAATATACATGGAATCTAGGTAGGCCTTGGAACCGACCTTAAAAGCTGTGACAAGGTAGGTTTTAGATTCCAAGGTGCATATGGTATGTTCTAAGTTCCAAAAAATAAGAAGCCTCTTCTAAAGGGTAGGTTCTAGATTTCAAATGGAACCTATACAAAACCTAAAACCCTCACCTCTATTATGTACAAAGATAATCATGTTGAAGTGTAAAGATGCAAATTCAAATAGGAAGATCTCCTGAGATTCCGACCTAAAATAAAATTTGAATGCTATAATTAGTGAAAAATAAAATAATATTTTTTTTATTGTTAAATGCATGTAAATCCTAAATGCATCTGAATGAATTTATTTTATTTTTCGTGAAATGACATGGTTTAGATATGAAAATGTTGAATCTTAATGACGGAAAAATAAACATGAGAAGAGACGTTGGGATCGTCTATAAGCTCCTTGAGGAAAATCAATATCAGAGAAAATCGACATTCTTTCCATCTCGACCTTTCTATAGCTTGCAAGACAGGTTAGGACAAGTCTAGATGCTTGTTAAGAGATATAAGAATATTAGGAGTACCATAACCTTTTCTTCTTTTTTTTTTTTTTTTTTTTTTTGCTTACTTAATTGTCAAATTCGTGTAAAATTGTTTACTTGAATTTTATTTTCGACAAATCATCATATATGGATTCTTTACTTAATATTCCATTCTAATGTAGAATTTTTAAAAATAAATTAAAATCCAACATGGCAAGAGTACAAATAAACATCATTGTGTGTGTCTCTATCTCTCTAAATGCTTTCCCATTTAAACGACAACATTTTTAGTATTTCTCTTTTCTTCAAATGAGCACGTTTTTTCCTCTCTCAACATGCTTCATCTTCGAAAGTCTTAGGCTGCATTTGGTTCAGTTTTGGAAATGGGCATGGGGAAATGTAAATATCTTTAACCTAAAGGGCTTTGGGGAAATAGACACTCACAGATTGTAGGATAAAAAAAATTGAGCTCTCTTTCTATTAGGGCTTTGTCTTCTCCTCTACTCACACACTCACTTTCCGTCTGTTGGGTGCTCTTGCTGGCTAACCCCCTTCTCGTTCAAGCTGTTCTTTTTGGACATCACAACTTACCATAGCAAAAATATCGACTTTCATCTTAACATTATTGCCAATAGGCATGCAGCTCAGCTATTAAAGGGATTTTGAAGGGGGGGCCGATGCTAGCATCATAAGTGTGAGGTTCAACTCTCGCAATTTGCAAAGAGGCTAAGTTAAAGTCAGAGTGAGAAGAGAGAGATTAGACATATCTAGAAAAAAGCATTGGCTTTGTCGATAGAATCGTGAACCGCTTTTCCTGCTTTGGCTTCCCATTGCAATGAGATGATTTGTCCAAATTTGAAGAATTAGGGTTTCAGCCTCAGTTAGGGTTCTTAAAAGAAAAAGGCATTGAAATGTCAAAAATTGCGTGAGAAGACATTCACTTTAATACTAAAAGTTTTCATTGGCTCACATAAGTATCAAATCGGAAAAAAAAAACGATTATTTAAGTACCTCCAACCAAAAATATGATGTGGTTTTTTAAATGAATATTAATACATTGGTGGCTTTTTCACTAAAAAAAAAGTCCATAGAGACAATGATTTGGCCTTTAATGACAAAATATCGCCGTTTTAAAACAAATGCCACCTTCTCAGGGGTTAGGGTGGAGACGAATTAATTTCAAGTGTGGGTTTCGACTCTCACATCCTGCAATGAGGCGGAGCAAAAGTCTAAGAGTGAGAGTTAGAATAGGAATAGAGTAGGACCGACAAAAAAAAAAAAAAACAATTGCCTCCCTCTCTCTCTCTCGTTCAGGACTTGTTCGACAATTTTGAAGCAGCGTGGATTGAAGGGTAGCCTTGTTCTTGAGGATCTCGGGTTGGAAATATGTCGTGTTTTGAAGCAAAACTTCGAGCGCCGGTGATTGGTACACTCGGGTCAAAAAAAGACGGGAGAAAAGAGACATGGCCGGCAAGACTTGGAAGCAACATATGGCATCAATCAACAGTGACGATGATGAATCCATTGATTTAGACCCGAGGAACTCTCGCTCTCACCTCCCACACGACAATGCTCGCAACCCGTTCAACCAAATGCCTCACTTAACCAACCCTAAGGTCGTGTCTTGCCTCAACCAATCCATCCTTACCGACATCCTCCAAGCCCAATTCCTCCTCCATGCCCTTGGGTGTAATGAGAGGACCTCAGCTAATTGTTGACTTTTCAGAATTAGGGTCTTTTTTTTTTTTTTTTTTTTTTGTGACCGAGGACTCCACCACATGCCCCCATGCCCGAAAGGCTCCTGAGGACCGGACCCCTATATCTCGGGGAAGACTAGTACAACAACCCATCGCCATGAACCCCCACTTAAATGCTAGTAACGCAGAGTTTCGAACTCTCGACCTCAGCGATGAGGGAGGGATTCTCAACCAACTGCGCTATCCACGAATGGGTTCATAATTAGGGTTTATATCCGGAGAATTTGGATTAATGCTTGGTTGTCCAATTTAGGTTTATATTTGGGGCAAAACGATAAAATGACGTTGTTTAGAGATTATATGCCGACTAGGTACGTTGGCGAACCATGTAAAACTGAGAAATTAATAAAATATCACCATATCGAAATTCTGGCAACCTAGATTGAAGTTAGCACTTAAATAATCGAAGTCGATTCAAACATTCAAACCAAAGAACTTTTTTTAAAGATAGCTCTTTTGGCTTACTTTTAACCTAAATAATCGTTTTTTTTAAAGATAATTGGAACCTAACTGATCCGAAAAAAAAAAAAAATTGACACTAAAATGAGCGCCATACATAACTTTGTCACTTTTAGTGTCCTTATTCCGGATTTTTAAATATCAGTATTGAATTTTGCCCAATTCTTTTATGCAATGCCATTTACATTCTAAATTGTTGACTTCACCTTGTTGGCATGCCATGTCAGAATTTTCAACTAGGCAAATCACTCATGACACTTAAGTGATCAACTTTTAAAATTTATAACACTCAAGTGAGCGAAATTCTGACAAAAAAAAGTGAACAAAAAAAAATTATGGGACTTGAGTAAATATTATATAAAAGTTATGACACTCCTAGTAGTATTATTCCCATAAAGGACGATATCACATTTGGTCCATAAACCTTAGTTCAATGTACAATGTCGTCTCTCAAATTCTAATTTGTAAAACATGATTCTTAAATTTTGGCTTATTGTACAAGATCATTTCTAGACTTTTGATTTGTCAATGCGGTCCATAAATTAATGGTAAATGTTCAATATATGCATTTCGTTTGCATCATTTTTTATATAGTCTAGAGACTAGATATGATATTTATTAATAGTTTAAATATCACATTGAACAAATTAAAAGTTCAAGAACAACATTGCATATGTGACCAAAATTCAAGAATCATATGCACGAATTAAAAGTTCAAGGGATAAGTGTCAAAAAAGTTCTAAACATTTTGCATGTGTACCAATTTAGTCCTAAACATTTTGATTTGATGTCAATTCAGTCATTTTGGCTAATTTTGACTAGATTTTGCTGAGAGGCCGGTCAATTGACATAAATAACTTTTAATAATATTTTTCAAACTTTATATTTTTTATATTTTATTTTCTTTCATTTTCCTTTTTTTCCTTCTCCTCCTCTTTCCTCTAGTCAGTCACCAAGGTGGCTGGTCAAACATGATGGCCAGCTAGCAAGGTCGACTTGCGAAGGCTTAAGCCCTTGTTAGCGGTCAAGCGAGGGCGAGTCTCGCCAGCCCAATGCTAACCCGCCCTCACAACTTAGGTGGCCTTAAGCGAACCTTGACTTGCCGAATCTAGTAAGGTCGAGCCTTGCCCATGGCTGGCGAGGCTTGATCCTTGCTAGATTTGGCGAGGGTTAGCCTCACCAATCGTCACCTCTGGCTAGTCACCAAGGTTCAACGATCGGCTGGAGGAAGGCGAAAAAAAAAAAAAAAGAGGATAAAATTAAAAAGAAAAGGAAAAGGAAAAATAAAAATTTCAAAAAATTTCAAAAATTTCAAAAAATTTAAAAAAATATTAAAATATTATTAAAAGTTGTTCATATCATGGCCGGTCGTACCACATTAGCCGACCGGCATCCGATTAATAAAATCTAGCCAAAATTAACTAGAAAGAACTGAATCGGTATCATATTAAAAGATCTAGAACTAACTTGGCACTAAGTGCAAAGGTTTAATACTAAATTAGGATCAATAAAATGTTTATAACTAAATTGATACTAATGCAAAAGATTTAGGATGTTTTTGACACTTTTCTCAAAATTTCAGAAATGACGTTACATTTTGGACTAAAATTTAATGATCATTTCTATTATTTTTCCTCAACGTAGCTAATAATCCATTGAATGATGATAAGATGAACAACCGTTGACAGTTCATCGCGATGACCAAAACCGGCCTGAACATGGATTACTTGAGCCATGAGTCAAATCATGGATTGACCTACGACATTTCTTGTTTCTGTATGCTATAAACATGGTACGATGTTCCCTTTTGATCATAACGATCTCCAATCAAGATACTAAGCAATTTCAACGGGCAAAACATAAATTATTCAAGACAAACGACATTAGCAATACAATCATTAGAGATAGTGAATCAAAAGTGAGAAAAGGAGAAACCCTAGACCTTACTCAACGGCGCAGTGCTTCACGCCAAGGACTTCTGCAACACTCTCGGAGCACGTGGTTCCTATAGAACGACTTGAGATGTTTTGTAGGTCCGCATGAGCAAACTCAAAAGACGAAAGAGCTCGAATGGAAATATCACTTGATTATTGAACAGCCGAATCAGTCAAGAAACCAACCACGAAAAGCGGACCTTGCCTAAACAAATTGGGAAAATTACTGAGTTAATTCTAAATTTATTGTATGGATGTGAATCAATCGTAACATCTTTGGCGAGTGTTGAAGAATCAAAAGTGTCTTAACACATGCCTAAACTTAAATATTAATATTGAATTTTGCTCAATTTTTTTATGCAATGGAAATGTCTTATTCTCAATCGTAATCTTTTGAATATTAATGATTTAGTCTTAAATTTTGGCTTATTGTGCAAGGTTGTTTCTAGACTTTAATTTGTCGATGCTGTCCATAAATTAATGGTAAATGTTAAATATAGGCATTTCGTCTGCATCATTTTTATATAGTCTAGAGACTAAAAATGACATTTATTAATAGTTTAAAGATCATATTGAATAAATTAAAAGTTCAATGACAACATTGCATATGTGACCAAAATTCAAGAATCATATTGCACAAATTAAAAGTTCAGGGGAAAAGTGTCGAGAAAGTCTTAAATATTTTGCATTTGTACTAATTTAGTCCTAAACATTTTGATTTAATGTCAATTCATTTATTTTGGCTAATTTGGCCAGATTTTGTTGAGATGTTGGTCGGCTCGACACAGATAATTTTTAATAATATTTTAATATTTTTTTCAAACTTTATATTTTTTATATTTTATTTTCTTTCTTTTTCATTTTTTCTTTCTACTCCTCCTTCCTCTAGTCAGTCACCAAGGTGACTAGTCAAACGTGATAGCCAGCTAGCAAGGTCGACTTGCAAAGGCTTGAGCCCTTGTTAGTGGTCGGGCAAGGGCGAGTCTTGCCAGCCTAGCACTAGGCCACCCTCACAACCTACGCGGCCCAAGCCAACCTTGACCTTGTCGATCTAGTAAGGTTGAGCCTCGCCCATGGCTGGTGAGGCTTGATCCTTGCCAAATTTGGTGAGGGCGAGCCTCACTGACCGTCACCTCTAGTTAGTCACCAAGGTTCAACGACCAGTTTGAGGAAGGCGAAAAATAAAAGGATAAAATAAAAATAAAAAAGAAAAGGAAAAAAAAAAAAAAATAAAGTAAAAAAATATTAAAATATTAAAAATGAATAAATATTAAAATATTATTAAAATCTAGCCAAAATTCAGAAAGGAATTGGCATCATATTAAAAGATCTAGAACTAACTTGGCAATAAGTGCAAATGTTTATCACTAAATTAGCATCAATAAAAATTACTGCCACGCTTCCATCTTATCATTTCAAAACATTTGGGGGATTTAAATTGGCATTAAGTGCAAATGTTTATCACTAAATTGGCATCAATAAAAGGTTTATGACTAGATTTGTACTAATGCAAAAGATTTATGATTTTTTTACATTTTTCTCAAAATTTCAAGAATGATGTTACATTTTGGACTAAAATTTAATGATCATTTCTATTATTTTTCCTTAACATAGCTAATAATCCATTGAATGATGATAATATGGAAGGACCGCAACCAGCATATCTTCAGCCAACGTCCCCTGTCCCCGCAAAATACATTATTTCAGGCCAATACTCTGTTCCAGAATCACAGCTATGTGAATACTTTACCAGCAACTGACAAGAGGAATGAAACTACACCTGATAGATGGCGACCTCCCCCTTTCGGCACATTAAAAATCAATATAGATGCCTCCTTCGCAGCACCAAAAGAAGCGAAAGCAGAGCCCGAAGCAGTCTTCAGATCGGCAGAGAACAGAGCAGCAATTGCATGTCTTTATAGGGATTCCAGAGGCTGTATTGTAGATGGATTCACGAAAATCATCGACGCTTCCTCGGCAACACAAGCAAAAACCCTCGCTCTCCTCGAAACCCTAGATCTGTTCTCTAACCGAACAGAACTCCCTCTAGAAGTACACTCTGACTGCCTCCCCCTCGTGCAAGCGGTGATGTCTTCGACTGAGTTGAACTGGCACGTGAAGCCTCTTCTGGACCGGGCCCAAAGCAAGTTGAAGGACTTTCAGCATATTTCCGTGGCCCATTGCAGCAGAAACGCCAACCGGGCAGCAGATTGGTTAGCTAAAGCATGTCGCTTAAATTTTCTTTCCTCTAATTGGTTGTTTAATCCCCCGCCCGCTCTACTAGACCTTTTAAGCACCGATGCTTTTGATGTATTCCCTCGAACCTTTGCTAAGTAAATTCAGTAATCGCATTTCAGATCAAAAAAAAAAAAAAAAAGCAACCGCTGACAGTTGATTGCGATGACCAAAACCAGCCTGAACATGGATTACTTGAGCCATGAGTCAAATCATGGATTGACCTAAGACATTTCTTGTTTCTGTATGCTATAAACATGGTACGATATTCCCTTTTGATCATAACGATCTCCAATCAAGATACTAAGCAATTTCAACGGGCAAAACATAAATTATTCAAGACAAACGACGTTAGCAATACAATCATGAGAGATAGTGAATCAAAAGTGAGAAAAGGAGAAACCCTAGACCTTGCTCAACGGCGCAGTGCTTCACGCCAAGGACTTCCGCAACACTCTCGGAGCACGTGGTTCCTAACTTCCTATAGAACAACAAGAAATCTTTTGTAGGTCCGCATGAGCAAACTCAAAAGACGAAAGAGCTCGAATGGAAATATCACTTGATTATTGAACAGCCGAATCAGTCAAGAAACCAACCACGAAAAGCGGACCTTCCAAATTTTAGAAGCTCGGCCCCTTTGGCGAGGTTGAAGAATCAAGTGTCTTAACACATGCCTAAACATTAATACATGGGAAAATGTGAATCAATCGTAATCTTTTGAATATTAATGATTTAGTCTTAAATTTTTGCGTGAAATTTTAATGTAGTTTTTATAATCAATTTTCATCGGAATTCGTTAATGTTGCGGTCCAATCATTGTCGACTTTTTTATGTAGCATATCATTACATCAGAGACTTTCGACAAAAATCAATCAAAATGACTATATTGAAATTTCACACAAAATTTTTAATCAAATCGACAAAATTTAAGTTTATGGTTGAATTAACAGCCTTACAATAGATTAAAAACTGGTTTGCTAATTTCACTTTAATAAAGACTAGCGACAGATAAAGTCCCGCTTACTTTTGACCAATACCACGCTTGCTTTGGACCAATTCCATCCTACCACAAATAAACTACCAACCACCTATCCTGAGCAAATCGTCGAGGTCCCTCGCCATAGAAGCCCGACGCCCCTTGCTAATTTCCCGTCGAAAGTCGACCGGCGATCGATCCCAACACTCGAGCATCCAAGCCCTCGAGTCGTCGAGGGGGGCGCTCTTCGAGACTGTACGGACATCACGGCGCTGCAACTTTTCCGGCATTTTCTCGAGAAAGTCGGGGGGTTGCATGACATGAACACATGCCTCAACGTGCGGGTTTCCTCTTCGCGGTTCTGTCAAGAAACGAAGGGAAAATATATATTATAAGACTGCCCAGATCCAACCTCTGCTCAGATCACATGTTGCCCTGATGCTCGCAGCTTTTAAGGTTTTGAAGAAAGCTCATCGAGAAATTAATAAGAAATCAAGTGTGCACATAACATGGACTTTCGATAGAATAATCAATGTGGTTCTGGCATTAGGTAGAGGTGATGTATTAAAGCATCCAAACTTTTTGGGCTCATCTTCAAAAATTAAAATAATTTTTTTGAGTAATGGTACCGGCGATTCTTTCATTAGGTCATCCCTAACTTTTTAATTTCTGTCCAATATAATCGTTTTGCTAAAATTTATTGAAACTTGCTGATCTGGCCGTTTAAGTCAAGCCATCTTTTTTGTTCCATTTTGTCCTTGGATGTTATTAGTTTGCGTGATTTCGTCATTAAACTATTTAAATTTGTTTATCTCTCTAGCAACCTTCACTTTAACACAGTGAGGGTCGTCAAATATTCTTCAAGATAAACTTCAACAACCCTTGTTCAGGATTAGTAACTTCCGGTTTAATCCCTTGACAAAACATACGCACGGCACGTTTTAATGTGTTCGTAGAAGATTAATCATGATGAATAATAACCATTTACGCTCTTGGACATGTTTAATTAAAAAATTAAAAATGTTCTTTGTGTAAACATAATATGTTAAAATACATTAGGTATTACAAACTTATAAGAACAGGTGAGCATTCTTGTCTATGAGAATTTACACTTGAATGTTTAGTGTTATGTTCGGATTTTAATAAGGGCTAATATCACGAAAAATCCAAAATCGATACATATGTGATAAATTTACCCTAAAATAATTTGTTGATCACTAAAAACCCCAAATTCGTAAACTTGCCATAAATTTACTTCAAATTAATTTTTTTACCATCAAAAACCCCAAATTGGTACATTTGTGACAAGTTTACTTCCGTTAGTTTTCGTGTAATTGGATTAACACCATAAAAAACCGCAAACTAATATACATGTGACAAATGGAGAATAAAATCATAATTGGTATATTTGTTAATTGTCACATATCATCCAACTCAGCAATTTGCGATGAAATTTAATAAAAAATAATGAAAGGTAAACTTGTCATAGGGGTACTAATTTGGGGTTTTTTGTGATCAAAAATTAATTTAAGGTAAATTTATCATAAGTGTACAAGTTTGGAGTTTTTCATAATATTAACCCTTTTAACAAATATTTTGCTTTGGGATTAGATCTAAATCGGACATGGCACAATTGAGAGATAATAAAAAAAAACAATTCATGGACTGAATTGAATAAATAAACAAAATATGGGATGAAATTAAACAAAAATAATGATAAGTCAAAATTAAAGGGAATATTCCGTCGATATCAACATATTCCTTTAATTATTTGAACAAAAGGACCGTATTAAATCACTTTTCAAAAGTTCATAGACGAGAATGGAAAAAAAAAAAAAAAGAGTTAAGGGATGGCATCAAGTAGTGAGCAATAATTAAGGATTATTGGCTTCATTACCCCTAATTTTTGGGTTGCATGCTTGCACAAATTTTCATGTCTCTAGTTTTATATATGCATTAATGTAAGTCATGTGCTAATAATAGACTGCCAATTCTTTTGGTGAATTAAGCGATGGTCTAGTGGTACATCGCTAGTAGCACAAAAAATCATAAGCAATCACATTAGCACAATTTACCCTAACTTTATGTCTCGAGATAGGTCAAAAACTTGTTGCAGTAGTTCCTTGGGGCACAGAGCATTTCCAACTCGAGAACGGGACGCATGCAAACCATACACATGCACAAACTAAAAGTCTCGACTCAATGGGTTCATAAGATGTGCAAAATATTCAACGGGTCTCAAGATAGACGGGTTTTTAAACTCATGCTCTTGGATTATAATCAAACAAGAAATTTTTTTTTTTTTTTTTTTTTTTTTATTTCATTTTGATTTAGAAAGAAAGAATTAAAAAAAAAAAAAAGGAGTAGTTCCTTATAAATCCTCATGACTGACTTTCAGTTGGATGAGGGAGTTGAGCTTTGTTTGGCGCTGCAAACCTAGTTCTAGCTAATAAAACATTGGGTGCTTAGTAAAATTAAAAAAAAATATTGGTAATTTTAGCTAATTATGATTCAAATGATTTAATCATGTAGAAATGCATTTAATGCGCTAGAACGGGTTAGTTGATCTTCTCACAATTTAGAGTTTTTTTTTTTTTTTAATATCAATCACAATTCCAGAGGTGACAGGAAACTTTCAACCATCATTAAGACGTAACCATTTTCTTCCTATTTTCAAACATATTTTATGATTTTCCATTAAATAAAGATGTTGAAGTTCTCCAAACGCTGGCCAAACGACGAATCGATGAACCCTAGCCAACCCATCACAAGCACACAAAGAAAATATCCATATGCTTCTCAATTTGATTGGGCAGGTGGCTGGATTTAGATTGAATTTAATGCTAATTAAGACATTATATAGTTGACTTTGTCGTTTGTCAGTTGTCACTTGGGAGATGCGTGGTTATATTATCGTTGCCAGATTATAATTGGAATGTTCACATGCTTCTGTAATTACGAATGCCTCCAGCAATCCTTTTCGGCGAGGCGGAGCAGTCGTCGGTGGTAGTCAGGCTGTCGTCATTCGCGGTTGCGCAAGGTGGATCTGTGGTGGCTGGTGGTGGTGAGGCGGAGCCTTCCGGCGAGGGTCTACAACATGGTTTTCGAGGACGGCAATCACGGACTTAAAATTTATTTATTTTTTGGGCAAGAAGGAATTCCTTTTGGAAAAAAATCATTATAAAAGATTTTTTTTTTTTTTTTTTTTTTTTGTAACTGAGGACTCCACCGCGGGCCTCCCGTGCCTAGACGGCACCGAAGGGCCGAGCCCCTATACCTCAGGGAGACTAGCCCAGCATCCCACCTCCAAGGTTCCCCACTTAAATCGCTAGTAATTGCGGGTTTCGAACTCTCGATCTCGGCGACAAATGAAAGACTCTCAACCAACAAAGCTGCCCACGGATGGGTTATAAAAGAGAAAGTTAATGTCTAGCGAAAAAGAAAATGTGCCATCGACATGTTGAATGCTAACTCAGACATCTAAGGGCTATCTAATAGTGTAAGTGACACACAAGCAATTTCCGTAGATCGATTGAGCGGATCATAGAGTTCGGATGCTAGATCGCATGAAATCATATTCCACATGTGGATCAATCATATTCAAAAAGTTCGGATACTAATTTCCTCGGGTGATACATAAGTCATAAACGAGGATTTGGATGAAGAGCACGAAGAAATTTAATTATCGTGCTTATTTCACCAATCCTTTTTTAGTTTTGTGTCGTATTAATTTTTCAGCTCGCAAAAACATGTTAGAAGAGAGAAATTGTTGTTTCGGTCGAGGGCAATTCTATGGTCCGCCAAAGGACAAATCCTTAGATCATAATGCATCGTATTTTTCCTAACTCATGCACAAAATGTGGTAACATAAAAACTCTATTTGAGGTTTTATGTTCAATAGACGAGATTTACTCCTTTTTATCCGATGGTCATCAAGGGATTGGGATACATTCTTCGAGAATCCTTAAAAATGTCTTCAGTTACGGCAAAGACCTTATTACGGAATTACTATATCAGCCTTTTTTTTTTAGCCAAGATTTCAAGATAATACATGAGATGTTCCAAAAAAAAAAAAACAAAAAACAAATTTCGAACAACAAAATAGAACAATTGGCAAAGTAGAATAATGAAGTACAAATTACTGAGATAAGCACACTCTTATTCCACAAAAACAGATCTATTTGAATATCAAAAGAGAACAAACGGCAACTAATCACTAAATTTCGCATCATCATAAGTGGTAAGCATATATCGTAATCTCTTTTTCCAATAGTTACGCTTATCTAGTGGGCGATGCATGCTTAGGTGCAGCGTCTTCAACACTATTGTGGTATGAAAACATCAAAAACAGGTTGAACAAACTTCCAAATCTAGATCTAGATTGGGAGGGCACATAAACACTTCTAAGAAACTCTCAAATCTAAATCTTGATCAAGAGAGAAGAACTCCAGTTCTAGATCAGGAAACGAGAGAGCTTATAAAATTAGGCGAAGTTGAATAACCGTTTCCCATACAATATGAATTTTATCATCTTTTTTCATCAAATCTATCAAACTTCTTGGTTTAGAGAATCCAAAACAGTGTGTCAATTCTTAACAATGGAAGCAGAAGATACACCCATCAAGCAGAGAAGAGCATTAGTAGTGAGCAAAGGAAAAAAAAAATACTTTCAGATCAGATCAAGAGAGAAAATCTCAATTCAAGTTGAGAAAATAGAACCTCCCACCACTAAGAGTTATTTCCCAATCTAGGGAGCTTTGAGTGGGAAAGAAAAAAAAAAGAATCTAAGAGAGGTGGATGAGAAGAGAAAGCGGGTAGGATTTTAGGTCTAGATACTATGTTTACACAACTAAGCTCACTCAATTGACCTTCAATGTTGGCAATTTTTACAAATGAATCATCTTATGTGAGGGTATATAGATAAAATATAGGCTGAAATTGATCAACCATAATCAAATTTAATGTCCATCGCTTTCTCAATAATAATCTTTTTGCTTCTATAGCGATTATTAATTTACCGACATCTTTTTGAACCAAACATATTCTTGCTGCTTCTAGGACTGAGGTGGGTGAGAAGGCGCGAATTGCTTTTACATCCGTTTAAATAATTATATTTTCGATCATTCCTAAACGTAGGGTTTCCTTCGATTGTGCTCTATTGAGGGATTACGAGTTATAAATATCAGTGACTCATGAATTTGACGAAAAATTAAATGAAAAATTCAAAATAAAGCCCTAAAATGCTATTGTTTTCTCAAATAACAGTCTAAAGTGCATATTATTTCAAATAAGGATCTGAAGTGTCATTATTTTCTTAAAGAATGGCCTAAAGTAGACTTTATTTTAAATAAAGGTTTGAAGTAATCATATTAGTTTCAAATAAGAGCATGAACTTATTTTTTGGTGAATAAAATTTCATCTTTTAAATTTTTTAAATTTCTTAATTTTTTTTTTCTTTCCAAACTCAAAAAAAAAAAAAACACACATACACACACAGGAGAGAGGGCTCCCTCCCATATGTGGCCACTGCCCCATCGCTAGTGGGGCGGCGGCGATGGCCAACAACATTAATAACCCTCGTTGACTAGAGGCGAGGGCCAACAAGCCCTCGCCCAAGCGCTAGCGACCAAATCGGCCATCACCACCACCCCACCAGCAATAGGGTGCGACCACAAGCAAGATGGAGTCCTCTTGCCTCTATTTTTCCTTTTTTAAAAAAAAAAATTTTAATTTAATTAAATTTTAATTTTAATTTGGACTAAAATATCCCTAATCGGCCAAAAAAAATTACCAGCTAGCGAGCCAACAAGGCTAGGCTCTTATTTGAAATAGTCATAACCACTTCAAATCCTTATTTGAGAAAATGATGGCATTTCAGGTCTTTATTTAGAATTGTCCTAAAATTAAATATGAAGAAATGTCTATGTTTGGGAATTCCTATTTAGAACATCTATTGGAGGAAGTTTTCTCGACAAGCTGTGGATGAAAATATGCTTTTATGAAACATTATTCCCTATGAAATTTGAAATTTTGGAAGAGCAAAATTGGAAAACGTGGAATAACTACGTCATTGCCAGTTGACAGTGCACACATAGGTTCAGCTTTCTCTACACAATTGTCATATAGAGACAATCAAAATATGTTAAATAAATATAGATCTAATATATAGAGGAGCAAATTATTGTGATTCAACGAGATGCCAAAGCTCCTAGGATCATCATTAAAGCTAAAGGCAAAGAGTTTGTACATGAATAGAGTAAAGGGGTATAAATCCTCAACATATTCATTAAACTCCCAAATCTAAATCAGGAAATGAGATGACCCAAATCTTGAAGTACATCAGGAGAATCCAAACCTTTAAATCGAGAACTAGACTAGGAAAAAAAAAGCTCCCAAATCTAAAAATCGAGAGGGAAGAAAATTAAAAAAAACAACAGTAAAACACAAACAAAATCAACAAAAGAGGGAAGGAAGGGTGAGACTAGCTCAAACCCTCCCTGATGGCTAAAGTTTGAAGAAGACGATGGAGAGAAAAGGAGAGCAAAAAGATTTTTCAGCTAAAAAAATTTGAATTGAAAGTTCGGTGTCAACCATTCCTCGCTCACAAAAAAAAAAAATTATTGTAAAAGTGGCCCAAGTCAAAGTTTTAAATTTAATTTTTGAAGGCACACTTTTCCAAAGGTATGGACCTGGTAGCTCCGTAGCATTTAGGGACTGATGTCACTCGTCCTTTTATTATTCACAATATTGAAAAATCAGCTATAGGAAAAAATATATTTATCTCCTAATAAGTATTACTACATGCTAGAAATGGAAAAAAAATGATTAATATTACAAAAAATCCAAATTAATATACATGTGATATGATAAATTTATCATAAACTAATTTTTTTGAAAAAAAAAACTCAAAATTAGTATACATGTGATAAATTTACTTTCCGTTAATTTTTGTTACATTTTGCCATTAAATTGCTGAGTTGAATGATATGTGATAGTTGATAGGTCTACCGGTTTGTGGTTTTACTTTATGTTTGTTACGGTTGTACCGGTTTGGGGTTTGTCATGATATTAATTTAATTTAACGGAAATCAACGAAGGATAAATATGTCATAAATGTAATAGTTTAGAATTTTCGGTGGTCAAAAATTAATTTTATGTAAATTTATCACAAATGTACTAGTTTGTAATTTTTATTAATAAAAAAATTAATTTAAGATAATTTTTTCATAAGTATATCAATTTTAATTTTTTTGTGGTATTAACAAAAAAAAAAAAAAAAAGATCAATATACGATAATTTCTGCAATTTTAAATGAGTACCAATAAGTTGTCTTGTACACGTACTTGTTCAAGTTTTGTATATAACCACTGGGGGTCCGCCCTAGTGGCCACCATTCTATCTTGGAATGGGGAGGTTGAGGGTTCAAATCCCCACATTCTCAGGGGGGATTGGGGGTGGGAAAGATTTCATTTCAGAAGTGGGTTTCGACTCACGCCCCTGCAATGAGGCGGCAAAAGTCCGAGAGTGAGTGTTAGAGTAGGATTAGTGTAGGACTGACCAAAAAAAAAAAAGTATTGTCTATTCACTTAATTGTAAAATGGGAAATCACAAATTTATTTTTCTTTTTATTGCTGTACTTGTTCAGGTCTTGTCCAAAATTGTTAAATACATGTGATATGATAAATTTATAATAAACTAATTTTTTGAAAAAAAACTAAAAATTGGTATACATGTGATAAATTTACTCTTCGTTAATTTTTCGTTAAATTTTGCCATTAAATTGCTGAGTTAAATGATATGTGATAGTTGATAAGTCTACCACTTTGTGGTTTTACTTTCTGTTTGTCACAATTGTACTAATTTGGGGTTTGTCATGATATTAATTTAATTTAACGAAAATCAACGAAGGATAAATCTGTCATAAATGTAATAGTTTAGAATTTTCAGTGGTCAAAAAAGTTAATTTTATGTAAATTTATCACAAGTGTACTAGTTTGTAATTTTTATTAATCAAAAATTAATTTAAGATAATTTTTATAAGTATATCAATTTTAAATTTTTTGTGGTATTAACAAAAAAAAGAAGATCAATATACGATAATTTCTGCAATTTTAAATGAGTACCAATAAGTTGTCTTGTACACGTACTTGTTCAGGTCTTGTCTATTCACTTAATTGTAAAATGGGAAATCACAAATTTAATTTTCTTTTTATTGCTGTACTTGTTCAAGTCTTGTCCAAAATTGTTATATACATGTGATATGATAAATTTATAATAAACTAACTTTTTGAAAAAAAAAACTCAAAATTGATATACATGTGATAAATTTATTCTTCGTTAAATTTGTTTGCTGAGTTAGATGATATATGATAGTTGATAGGTCTACCAATTTGTAGTTTTACTTTCTATTTGTTATAGTTGTACCAGTTTGGGGTTTGTCATGATATTAATTTAATTTAACGGAAATCAACGAATGATAAATCTGTCATAAATGTAATAGTTTAGAATTTTCGGTGGTCAAAAAATTAATTTTATGTAAATTTATCACAAGTGTACTAGTTTGTAATTTTTATTAATCAAAAAATTAATTTAAGATAATTTTTCATAAGTATATCAATTTTAAATTTTTTGTGGTATTAATTTTAAATTTTTGTGGTATTAACAAAAAAAAAAAAAAAAAAAAAAGATCAAACCACCGCCCTTAGCGGCGCAGCTGGCTCGGGTTCTCTCCCCCTCACGAAGGGGAGAAGTTTGAATCCCAAAGGCGGCGTTAGGGATTCTTACCTGGAGTACTGTGATGGTGGGTCCTGCAGTCTCTCCTCTAAGGTTTGTTCGTCGGTTATTGGCTTACGGAGTTC
Organism: Eucalyptus sp. ANBG9806169; assembly: GCA_014182395.1. Lineage (NCBI taxonomy): Eukaryota > Viridiplantae > Streptophyta > Magnoliopsida > Myrtales > Myrtaceae > Eucalyptus > Eucalyptus sp. ANBG9806169. Next base: position 2,412,738 of record CM024576.1, on the reverse strand, counting down.
CCTAGGTTACCAAAAAAAAAAAAGGAAAAAAAGATTAATATATGATAATTTCTGCAATTTTAAATGAGTACCAATAAGTTATCTTGTACACGTACTTGTTCAGGTCTTGTCTATTCACTTAATTGTAAAATGGGAAATCACAAATTTATTTTTCTTTTTATTGTTGTACTTGTTCAGGTCTTGTCTATTCACATAATTGTAATATGGGAAATCACAAATTCATTTTTCTTTTTATTGTTGATTAGCAGGTCTCATAAGGAAAATTTCATGAGACCACTGTTTTGAAAATTTAACTTGATAAATAACAACGTGGTTTGAATTAAAGATCTTAACATTATATACTTAATATGTAAGCTTCTCATATATTAACTACATCGATACATACAATTAAAATTATCAGCTTTACTAGTAATATATTGGGTAAATAAAACAAAAAATCCCAAACCGATATATCCGTGTCATATCTACCCTAAATTAATTTTCGTGTTACAAAAAAGTTAAAACTGATACACTCATGCTACATTTACTCCAAGTTAATTTCCATGTCACAAAAAATTGGGGATTTTAGCTGATTTTTGAGACTTGAGGGAGCTCTTAAGTAGAATATTTTCCAATCTAAGATTTTTCTGATTTGAGTAATTGTGACACCATGCACTAGTTTAGAATTTTCAGAGAAACAAAAGTTAATTTTAATAAAATATGGCACGTGTATCGATTCAATTATTTTTGTGAAACAAAAACTAGTTTGTAGTTAATATGATATGAATGTACGAGTTTAATATATATATTTTTAGGGGGTAGCCCAACAAATACTTTTTGTATGGCTTTTGGCACTTGGGCCTGTTTGTTTGTGTTCTTTTTTTGTTCTTAAACAGCTTTTTGTTTTTTTTTTGTTCCTAAGGAACAAAAAAAAAAAAACGCGTTTGGAAGCGTTTTGTTCCAAATCTTTTTTTGTTCTTTAACAAGAAAAGAACGTAAACAAGAAAAAAAAAGTTGTTTCTTGTTCTAACAAAAAAAACGAAACACTTTTTTCTCTCTCTCTCCTCTTTTCTTTTTTTTTTCTTCTTTTTTTCTTCTTCTTCTTCTTTTCTTCTTCTTCTTGCTTTGGCCGGTCGCCGGCTCGGCCATGGCCGGCGACCGGCCGACGAGGGGCCGGGCGAGCGGGCTCGCCCGGATCCGCCGAGGCCGAGCTCGCCCGGCCCACCGGCGAGGCTCGCCTCGCCGGGCCACCGCCAAGCGACGCCGACTGGCGGTGGTCCGGCGAGGCCGAGCCTCGCCGGTGGCTAGGCGAGCTCGGCTCGCCGGATCCGGGCGAGCCCGAGCTCGCCCAGCCAAGGCGAGGCCGAGCCTCGCCTGGGGCCGGCGAGCCTCGCCGTGGCCGGGCGAGGCCGCGGCCCGTCGGCCGGGTCGCAAGCGACCGACCGGCCAAAGCAAGAAAAAAAGAAAAATAAAAAGAAATAAATAAATAAATAATAAACATTAAAAAATTTAAAAAAAAAACATAAATTAACCAAACATGTTTTTGTTCTTTTTTATTTCAGGAACAAGTTTACCAAACGCGCATTTTTGTTCAAAACTGCTCCCGGAACAGAGATAATTTTTTCTATTTCTGTTTCACACTAAAAAAAAAAGAATGTAAATACAAACAAACGCACTTAATATCACCAGAAAAGCAATGCCGTCTTGAAATGTTGTTGCCCACCGTTCTTCTCCCTCAAAAGTTACGGTATAAAAGTGGCCTTCCACGTTAAAAGTCTTAGAATTTAATTTTCCAAAGGCATATTTTTCCAAGGATTGGACCTCAAGTACCACCTATCCATAGCCTAAACAGAGCTTGCAATTTCCGCACGAATGAGCACAGTCCCAAGCGACTGTCGACGTCGGCGCCCTCATAGTATGGTCCGTATTAATGATAGATCAATAATATAAAAGGATATGCGACCATCTTACGTAGCTATCAAGGGATGGGGGCATGCCGGGGGATAGGGACAAATTTTTCTTGCATTAAATACTTGTAATAAATGCCAGCAATATAGAATTTTCCGGAGAGAGGGAGAAGACTCAGAAGAGAAGTCATTGCTTTTCTTGTAATTAAATTTTAGGCTACGGAGCTTCCACATCGCTTCACGGGAATCGCAATCTTTTGCACCTTTTCTTCCCTTTCGTTTCACTTGTTTCTCGCCTAAGATTTCTTTGCTTGTATTGCCATCTCCAAAAACTCACGTGAACCAATCCATCAACTTGGGTTGTACTCAATACTCGTATATACCTAATATCAATTAACTTATCGAAGGAAAAATGCTGGTATATCCGGACTCTATTTGTTTCGAGGAAGATGAATGAATTGAAAGACATTTTTCTTAAATATAATGATTTATATTGTTTGAAATAATTAGACAATAAAAATAGCTTGCATCAAGCATCAAGCATCATGGATTTTCTTATTTTGATTGTCCTAAAATGATCGGGCTTCCTGTCTATGGATTGAGACACTCTTTTAAGGTTATCCTGAATGGCATGTTTGCACGGTCCATATACTTTTCATGTACATTAGCTTAAGCTTCTAGATTGGACTTTTTGACATAATATCATAATCGGGTTCTACTTCATATGTTATATTCATCAGGTCTCCCTTCACTTATTAATTTAAATTTTTAGAAAAGGCTTTCTAGTGACGCACTCAAAAATATTTTCTCTTTTTCTAATTCCATCAATGTTTGTAGCCCAACATAATAATCAAGGGCACAATTGTGAGAATTATGAATTATACTTTTGTTTAGTCTCCTGCAAAACCCTTGTTCAAAAGGTCACCATTGATGTGTTTAATATACAAAATGCCCATCAATCAAGTAAGGTCTAAAGTTGAGGAACAAAAAGAAAAAGCATGAATCTATTAACTTTAATTCATAATAGCTCAACTTTGAACTTCTTTTTTCTGTATCAAACATGCAGGAACCTATAATACTATATAGCTAGTGCTCTTTTCTTTAATGAACTACTTATTATATTTCCCAAATAAACTTTGAAGAATACAAGAAAAAAGGGTTTGTCTCCTCCTCAAATAAAGTCTAGAAAGTTTCACGGTTTCTCTATATTTATCTTGTGCTTTAATACAAGCCAGCCCTCATGTTTTCAAAAGTATTTTCCAAAGTTATAATTATCTTTATAAAAAAAAAAATCTATCTTAAGACTTTATTAAGCCAATATTACATGTATACAAAAAGGACATAATACACATGTTTGAATATTTTTAATTAATAACGGGGCTCGTTTTATTTCATAATAGCATTCATGCATATTAAGAAATGCCATCATATAGTCAAATGCACATGCATATTCGTAATTTGGGCCAAGTCGTATTTGGTATCATGGAGGGAAAATTCCAAATAAAAGCTTGAAATGCCCTCATTTCACAAATAAGGGCTGAAGCTACCATATCAATCACAAATTAGAGCTAGAACCACCGTTTGCTAGAGGATAATTTCATCTTTTAAATTTTACTAATTTTTTGAATTTTTTCTTTCTTTTTTCCCATAAAAACAAACAAAAAAAAATACTAAAACTTAAAAAAAAAAAACAAAAAAAACATAAGGGAGAATGGGCTCCCTCCCACTTGTGGTTGTTGCCCCATCATTGGTGGGGTGATAGTGATGGCCAACAAGGTCGGTAGTGCCTAGGTGAGGGTTGACAATAGGCAAGAGGCTCCTCCCAGTTGTATTTTAGCTCTCTTTTTTCTTTTAAAAAAAAAATTGTCTTTTTCATCTAATATAATTAAAAATGTGTTTGGACGAAAATACCCATGATCATCCTGAATATTTTGTTGAAACAATTATAACTACCTTAAGCTCTTATTTGAAAGGGTTAATATTTTGAAAAACCCCAAATTGGTACACCTATGACAAATTTACCTCAAACTATTTTTTTGACTACCAAAAACCTCAAACTGGTATATCTTTGATAAATTTATCCCAAATTGATACACTTGTGACAAATTTACCCTATGTTAGTTTTCGTTAAATTTTACCGTCAAATTATTAAGTTAAATGACATGTAACAATTGACCGGTATACCAATTTGGGATTTTACATTTCATTTGTCACAATTTACAATTTTTGTGATTTTTTTGTGGTATTAATCCAATTTAGAGGATGGTATATTTGTCACAAATTTACCAATTTGAGATTTTTTGTGGCCGAATAAATTAGCTTGGTGTAAACTTGTCATAAATGTACCGGTTTAGGGTTTTTTTTATGTCAATTGTGGTAAATTTGTCATAGGTGTACTAGTTTGGGGTTTTTCATGGTCAAAAAAATAATTTGGGGTAAATTTGTCACAGCTGTATCGGTTTGAGGTTTTTCAGGGTATTAACCTTATTTTAAAAAATGATGGCACTTTAAACCCTTATTTGAAATAATGTTCATTCCATATCCTTGTTTAAAAATACAAGAGCATTACAGACTCTTATTTAAAAAATTTCTTGTTATGAATCATGCTAAATTGACATTTTCTAAAAAATGAATAAAAACACGCATGTCGCAAGGAATCGTGCTAAAAGGATGTGAAATACTCACATGATCATGTCTCTTAAATGATTTTAATGATTGTTGTCGGTGAGCTAAATATGGAAACAAAAGGATGTCATACAAAAGAGAGCTAACGTTACAACCACATAATTTTGCTTTTACTCACAAATTGACCAATACCTTTTCGGAGTAAAAATATAAGAAATCAGCACACAAAAATTAGTTATTTTATCCATGGTCGGAAGTGAAATAATTTTGGGACACTCACCCTGTCAATTTTGATATGAAATAGCGAGTCGAGCATCAATAACCGCCATAAAATTTCTTTTAATAAATAAACTATTTCACATGAACTATACAATAAGTCTCTCAAATTTTGTAAATACTACCAATTTATGCAATACTTATCTTCATTTGTGAACCCTATGGAGTTAAAAAAAAAAAAAGTGAAAAGGATTTAAGATCAAACAATCAAAAAAAAAAAAAAATTCAAGATCTAACACTATTGCTAAAACGTATACTAATATAAACTCATTCTCGCCGGTCAGAAAATTTCACAAGTAACCTTAAGTTTTTTTTTTCTTTACAAAAATTAGAGCAGTCACGTAAATTTCAAAAAGGCTCTCCAATCTCTAATTAGGATAAACAAATTTCTTTATATTAAAGAAAGGGATAATAACACAAATAATCTCTAAATTTCAATCTAATATTCAATGTGATTTTAATTTGTTTGATATGATCTATGAACCTTAACTTAATATATAATGTTTTTTTGGATTTTTAATTTGTTTAATTTGAACCCTCGACTTTTGAAATATTTTTAATCCAATCTCTATATTATATGAAAATATCCAATAACATCTTTCTATTAATTTTAATTTAAAAATAATATTGAATATGTTCATATAATTTAGAAATTAGATTGTATATGTAGCAAAATTTTAAAGACCAGTTGAATAAATCAAAAGTTAAATAATAAATATTATATATCGAACTAAAGTTATGGATCACATTACATATCGAATAAAAGTTCATGAACTATTTCTACCATTTTCCATCATTTTCTCTTGAACAAAATGAACAAACCACGCCGGGGGATGGGATTTTCATACCTCCATCGTCTTCATCATCTTCTTCATCCTCTCCTCTCTCTCTCTCTCTGAAAAGTCAGTTTCCTTCGCCTGTATCTTCTTCCTCCTGCTCTCTCTCTCTCTAGATTCCGAGGCCGACCCTCGAATCGGGACGCGGCGCCATCGATTACCCTCCTCTAGATCTGCGGGCGAGCGCGAAAGGCGGGAGCTTTTTTTATGAGAGAGGTTCTCCTCCGCGCGGGCCCATGCCGAGAATAATGTCGCCGCCGCCGCTCCCTCCGCCGCTCGCCGACGCCGCCGACGACGACCACTTCGACCGCCTCCCCGACTCCCTCCTCCTCCTCATCTTCAACCGCGTCGCCGACGTCAAGGCCCTCGGCCGCTGCGGCGCCGTCTCCCGCCGCTTCCGCCTCCTCGTCCCCCAGGTCGACACCGTCCTCGTCCGCGTCGACTGCGTCATCTCCGACGACGAGTCCGCCTCCCCGGCCCTCTCCGGCAAGGGCCGCGGCCCGCTGGCCAGCTTCTTCCGCGCCGTCCTGGGCAACATCGTGAAGCCCCTCCAGGCCCTCGGCTTGTTCTCCGGAGGGGCGAGGAGGGCCCAGGTGGGCGCTTCCTCCTCATCGTCCTCCCTCGCCGTCGGGAGCGAATGCGACGGCGAGGTGGACCAGGGCGGCGTCACTCACCACTCCCCTACTCAGGTCTTGAAGAATTTCAATGAGATTCGGTTCCTTCGCATCGAATTGCCGAGCGGAGAGCTGGGGATCGATGGTGGGATTTTGTTGAAGTGGAGGGCGGATTTCGGGTCTACGATCGACAATTGCGTGATTTTGGGCGCTTCTTCGGTTGCGCGGACTGGGCCATTGAAGAATTTGGTGGGTTTTGAGAATGGAACAGATGCCGGTCGCGCGAACGACGATAATGGAAGCATTCCGGAGTCCTTCTACACAAATGGAGGCCTCAAATTGAGGGTCGTTTGGACGATAAGCTCCTTGATCGCTGCATCTGCGAGGCACTACTTATTGCAGCCCATAATTGCGGAGCATGAGACACTTGATAGCTTGGTCTTGACGGATGCTGATGGGCAAGGAGTGTTGTGCATGAACAGAGAGCAGCTCGAGGAGCTAAGGGTGAAACCCTTGTCACCTTCTTCGGCTTCGAAGAGGACGTTGGTGCCCGCGCTCAATATGAGGCTCTGGTATGCGCCGCACTTGGAATTGCCCGGCGGGGTTGTACTGAAAGGGGCGACTTTGGTTGCCATAAGACCTAGCGAGCAGTCTGGGTTGAAGAAGGACACGGCTGATGGGTCCTGGATTTCGACTGCATTTGAGGAGCCTTACGGAACTGCGGCTAGAATGTTAGTGAAAAGGAGGACATACTGCTTGGAGATGAACTCATTCTGATAATCCCCATGGAATTTCAGGTACACCCCTGATGGTCTGTTTGCTTCATGTTTTCTGTTTTGCTCGATGGATGTATTATTCCTTTGCATATCGTTTCTGTATTGGTATAGTCCGTACGCTGCCTCACTAGTTTTTGATATTTAGTTATGAAGTAATTGCTAGATAAAATGTTGTGCTTGGCATTCTTGTGGATGTGGATCAACCATCATCTCCTTTTGAATGCACCCTTACTGGCAGATTGTTCCTCCCTATGTCTTGATGTGAGATTAGATAACGCATCTCTAATTACTTTCTTTATTGGTTCGTTCAGTTGTTAATTTTTTGATGTGGCCATTCAGCTCAATCGAATATTCAGTAGTCCTCTTTGTAGATTTTGACGTTTTCAGATGGTCAATTGTGTATGATTTCTAAGCAGAGTTGCTACAGCTTTTCAGAAATGAACTCAAAAAAGCACACTGCCAATTTAGGGACGGCTGGTTTAGAAAGTGAATATAGTAGTCCCTTCTGTGGTTGGGGAGTGGACACAAAATTCCTCTGATGACATTTCTATCCAAATATTACTTTGAAGAATTGCTTTTAAATGTGAGAGTTGGGGTAGTGAAAATCGCAAGAACATTTGTATGCCAATTCTTGGCAGTCTGCTTAGGTTTATCATCTTCTCTTCCTTTGTTCCGGTAAGTGTGTTTTAGCTTTGACTTATTCACTATATGCTTTCGTGGAGTTGCTGCATCTTTCTGGAAGAAGCTGCTGCCCCGGAAGCTCTTCCAAACTCCTGCTTTGCGTCTTTGGGACTCGTAGATTCTCTCAACTTGGTAGAGTATATTTATTTGTCTTTGATTCGGAGATATATAGGCCGTGTCTGTGCGAGATGATGCGCAACCTTCTAGCCATCTTTGATTGTAGTTAACTAATCTTTTGGGTTTGAGCACCTGTAATGATACTATTACGCTATCTTATAGATGAATATTTCTTCTGTCTCATCAATAGGTGAACCTTTTGTATTTTCAGGGTAAGCTGATTGCTTAAAAGGAAACAAGTTGTACCCTTCTGGTAGGTCGAGGATCAGACCACAATTTTGTCTGTGCTAATAGCAGCCAATGAAGCTTCTACTGAGCCAAAATGTGCTGTGTGTGCGAAGTACATTTTGGGTGGCCCTATACAGCAAGTCTCTTACTTCTGTTCTAGGCTTTGATAACGAGATGCATCTGCTCATTAATTTCTCGGGAATATTCTTGCAATGACTACATCAGTTATAGAAAATGACTTTCTATTCCCGAGTCTGTAGTCTTTTGAACTTATCATCTCGCACTATGTGAATATTGTAGTGAAGAACATATACTCTAGAAGTTCACTGACAAGTGCACTCTCCATGGCCCATTGAATTACTGATGCTCATGCCAGCACAAGTCCATTGGGGCGAAATATAAAGGATTTGAAGGTGGAATCTCGAGCTTTCAATGAGTTATGGTAAAAATGACAAGTTCTTGCTTGCGAGGGTGATGTAGCGTGGAACATGGGAGTTTAGGGCCCAGTTCCATGGGACAGGGTGTTCAACGTCATGTAACAACTTCGTTCTTCTTTCAAAGCTTGTTGTAGAAAAGTTGTGATAGTTTGAAGGACCAATCAGACCTTGTGATATAAATGTATGCTCATATCAGCTTTTTCTTGGCCCCGCTTTCTGTTGCTTCTCTTTGCAATGCTGTTTCATATGCAACTCGTCCAAACCTTGTCTTGTACGCATCTAATAAAGCGGTTGCTTCCTTTCACATATCCTGATGACATGGTTTCAGATGATTCGCAGGGAGTGTCTATTTTTATTATTTTCCATTCCCCGTACTGTTTTAAAATGTTCACGCTGCAACTAGACGACAATCTGATTGTTCGGGCATTGTAATATTAAAGTGACTGAAGGCAACTCTAAATAAATGATTTTTACTGTTTGGGGCCAAAAGAAGTAGCTGGATTCTCTGGATATGTTCTGAAAGTGAGTTGTATTTGTTTTAAGTGGTTCCTAAGGGCGCCAACATCAGGTTCACCGACAAACACATTCTTCCTCAAGAGGAGTAGCACAGGTGGTTGTGATGTCAAATTCTGAAGTTGAAGCCTCACTGTCCTGAGGTTGAGAAAATGATGCTGTCTTGAGAATTCCTCATGCACTTGCCACTTTGAGCTCAGTTCTTGAACCACTTTTGGAGCAGGCTTTGGCCATACTCATTTGAAAGAGAGAGAGAGAGAGACGACTATAACCCTCCAATTATTGATCTGATGTCGATCTCTGAGCTGTTCGTGCATCTTCTTTTGTTAATAATTGTACACGCGAAGTTTCTTCCCTTGCATTCCCACCATTATCCAAATCCATGTGAACCAAGTTTGAACTTCTTCATATACGTCAGGTTTTACACCCTGTTACCATTTTCTAATGTCCCTCTATATCTCGAATCTGCATCTTGTTTCGCTATCACAGCCAGAATGATCGATCATGAGCAACCCCCTGAATTATTGATGATGTCATCCATCATACTTTATTGCTCCTTCGTGCTGTGATGAACAAGGACTGTACAATTTGAGCTGGAGCATTACTTATATGCTCGGCCGGTTCTCTGGCAATCAAAAGTCCAGCAAAACGCAAATTGCTTTTATAATCGCACGATGCAATGGTCATTATTGCGTACATTATCATTTTTGTGTCGACATATCTAAATGGATCAAGTCTTGTCAACGTTTCATGCATGTCAAATGATGATGATGCGATATCCACTGTTTGTTTCTCTAAACTCAGAAGTGTGTCATGTTTATCGTCTATCCTTATCCTCCACACAGTTCTTTTTTGTCATGATATTCCACATCAGTCCTTGTCGCAAAAATACAATTTCACGATCATCGCACATCCATGTCATCCAGTCACGCGTCATGCAATTGTAGATATAATTATCTCAACCGCCCGTGCAAGTTCCCTCCGTAATCGTTATCCATATACACAAACATTGATCGTATGACAACAGAAGCATCCTTCACTGCATATCTGCAAGGCTTCATATGTAGATAAGAACTTCCATCAAAGCAAACAACTGGAGTTTGGCAAAGAGAAATATTAAAATGGGTAAATAACTAATTGGGTCCAATTTGTAAATAAAAATAAAAGATTGATCATGAGCCATGCGAAATTGGATTGTGGCAACGCTCAATTTGCATGAGTCATGCTGTGGTTGATTTGACTGTATAGAACAGTTTCAAGAACAATGAAGAACAGCAACAATCAAATTCTGGATTCATACTCTGGGAAAAAGCCAGGAAAGCACACAATGGCACATGGGGATAATACAACTCAAATGCTCGGGGTCGAGCCGATATTACTTCCAAATCAACATATAAGCAACTAAAACATAAATTACTCGAACAAGAAATTCATAAAGACGATGAAACATATAAAAGTCACATTCTGATCCGCTCGTGGCTTGGCGCCGCAATATCTACATCTTCACTCTCTGCACCATAGCATCCAACTGCATCAAAATAAATAAGATTATGAAGACAATACGGTCTAGAGTGCAGTTTTTATTTCAATGAAACTCCATAAAGAATCACAAGAAATAAAACTGACCAACGTCCCAAAATCTTCCTACCAATACCTTTCACTAATAGATACTTCGATACATCGTGAAGTAAGACATAGCAGAAACAAGCAAACAGGTAAATGAATGTAATGCGTACATTGTCAAGAAACACACAAAGCAAAAGCAATCTGTATGATGAATGACTGGAGACTTCAAATGGTTAGAACAATGTGATAGAACATAAGTCTCCTGTTAGGGCATCGCTCAACAACATAGAGCCTTTTGTTCCCCAAAGCGAGACTTCACGTTCTTGTATGGAATCTTTGCATAAAAATATGTACTCTCATATGTTTGGACAGTAGGCAAGGACCAAACAGGAAAGCACATATCATCAATCTTCTTTTATTTTCACAAACCCGAAACACTTGTGAATTGGCAAACATCCACAGCGCCAAGCTAGGAAGAAGTTACACCAAATTTTGATAACTAGAATGTGAGAAATGAAGAATAGCCTTGATTGAAGCAAATGAGAGTGGCTAAGCAGGTGCTAGTCCAAAAGAACTACCCTATTCATAAATAACAAGTGGTAATGAAGATGGATGGACGATATAAGCCAGCCCAGTATGAAATATAGAGGGATATATGGAAACTCCAATAGCACTACGGAGCTCAAGAAGACTATGACAACTCCATCAGCACAATGAAGCTTACTTCATATCGAGATAGAATAACATAATTCAGGGATGCTATGTTTAATGTCATTTGAAGTCAGTGGGCCATCAAAAAGTGCAACAGCAATTCCAACTGTTGACTTAACAGGAATTTCTGGCAAATGCCAACTGACCTGCAAAGAATCACCAGACATCTGCACTCTGCTGCTTGTGTTGGTTACTATGCTTTAACGGACAGTGAAAACAATCTACCTTGCGAATGTGCAGAGTGGATATCTGAATAAAATGGGCAAGACTCATGTTCCATAGATTAGACTTACAGTAGTTTGTCATCTAATATGGACAAGTCCATATTCTCCTAGAAACAAAGGTTCCTATTACAAAGGTAAAAGCAACAGCACTAGCTCACATAAAGCAGAAGGCTTTGGTGACATGCCAACGTAGGGTAGCGGTAAGATTTCAGGACTAAGATTTTCTGCTGCCCAAAATTCAATAGTGATAAAAAGAATTTGCTGCCTAGAAATACCTAAATCCCCAGAGATAAGGTACTGCAAGGACCTATGACCATAGGGCGCACCATGTGGTTTTGAGCAACATCTTCGTCATAGAACTGTGTAGTTGCAGTATATAAAGATTAAACATCTTCACTAATCAATCAAAAGAAATAAAGAAGATCAATTGTTTAACCATTACATCAACAATTACCGTTAATGTGATACATAGGAAAATGCGAATTTAGCTGACTGCTCTCTTTTACTGTCTAAGCCAAGTTCAACTTATCAGAAAAAAAACTTCTAGTGCTTTCTCTTTAAAAATTCATTAACCCTTCTTGGTTTGTACTTGGAAACTAGAAGCATCCTAGTGGAAAATATTCTCTATTATGAGGTAAAGACAAGATGGTTTCTGAGTTGAGTGAAGAAAATTCACCCTAAGCTAGTATTTGAAGGAAGTAAAGCCACTACTACTAGTAGCTGCTGAGAGCCAAATCCAGAAATGATTGGTATTCTTCTCATCCCATTTGTGTTGGATTTCTAGTCTTCTAACACAAGATGAGTCCAAGTCTAATGTAAGCTACCAATGGGGATCACTTTAGCAATGAAAATGAGCGTCAAATAGAAGTACAAAACTAAGTCTATGTATGCGGTAATAATGAATGAAGTAGGACAATTATGTGCTGCACCAGTTCCGGAAGAAGAAAGTTAAAAAACCTGTTAAAACCGGACAAGATTCACGAGAATGGACAGGTCCAATGGGGATGTTACTTGTTTACTTGTTTTAAGTGTTAGTCATCTGTAAGATTTTACGGGACAAGCTCCAGCCTATGGCTGATGACATGACCTTGGATTGCCCAGATACTAACGTCACGTTTCAAGTCGGTTTACAAGTACTCAAGGTTGGTGAACACACTTTGTTTCATTTCTTCTAAGATAGATTATCTGAGAAGAAATGCCTCTTTAAGTAAGAAGAATGATCTACAGAAGAAATAAATTGTAATTCGAAAAGATACAGTTCTTGAAAGCAATAACATGTTTCAAAACTAGGACCAAAATGAGGGCAACGTGTTTCAAACTAGGACCATAATGAGGGCAATATGTTTCCAATTTGAGATGGGAACAGGAAGGGTTGCCTCTCCATTGCCTAACCCGCTTCAAAACTGCTTAACACCTAATGAATAGCATAATGCAGACCAAATTTCTCATTCATGGTAGATATATTCATTTACCTTCCAGGTATTTTTTAATAAATATTTCATCTTTTAAAGCAGCAGGACAACAAAAATTTCAGCTTGGTATATATAATTTCTTTTGATGGAAGAATGTGAAGTTTTTGGCCAATTTGACCAAAGGTATCAACTCACAGCCCTTTTCTATGTTTGTAGTACTGACTTAAAGCCACATCTTACAAAATTAAGGGCGGTAATTACATTTGGAATTCTTTCAATGGAATGAAATGAGATGAGGGTTACATTTGCTAGATTTGGTTCTACGTATAGTAAGGAAATTCAAAGGAATTAATGTCCAAAATTTCCCTTAGATAAAGTATGAGAGAGGAGAGAAGCCAGCATTGAATTATACCACTTTTTCGTGTTCTGTCTCTGGAAAGGAACGTGTAAAATGTTGTGAAACCATTATCTACTATTCTAAAAACTTAAAGGTACAAAGGCAACTTGGCTTAAGACTAAAGTGGAAAAATCTATACGATGAAGCAATTAAGGGATCTCAAAAAACTTGAACTTGGGACCTCTTCCTCGGATGGCTTGTAAAATTCTTTGGGACAACAACTTTCAAAAAACTTAACCTAATATATCGAAGCATGATTTAATATTTAAATATTCTAACAAAACATCAATCCCTTAGATAACATCTGATGCATTTCCATTAAAGAATTATAGAAAATCGAACATAGGAAATCGTGGGAGTGGCAAGAACAGTTTTTGGTAGATGTTTTAGCATATGATTTAACTCATCCTCTCAATTCAACAAAGAACTTGGGTCTTCTCATAGTTTCAGAAGCAAGGGACCCTTCTGCAATAGCCAAAACAACATAGAAGTAGGAGGCTGATCCATGATTACCCGCATCAGCTCTTTTTGTTGACATTAGAAAACAAAACGAGATTTCTTTCCTTTTTTGTGAAAATGAAACATGAACGAGAAGAGTTTGTGCAACAAATTGAAGGGGAAAGTATGCTTTATTAGATTTCTATCTTGAATGAAGATCAAATACAAGAATTCTTATTAAGTCTACCGTCGGTGTAAAATATTTTTTTACATATTCACCATTAGATAGGTGACGCATTTACTTAAAGATAGACATGTAACCGTTTAAATAGTCTCCCTTATGTGAATGACATATTTCTGATCAGCAATTAGAAGAAATGTGTCATAGCAATATTAATTGTGGCCTTGAGCACAAAAGGATTTTCTATTAACTACTTTTCTTTTTTGTAAAGTCTATCAAAGTATGCAAAATCAAAATAAGAGCCTCGGCTATGCATAAAGCAATCTCAGAAGCAGTTCATGACCTCAAAATTGGGCTTCAATATTAAATCGAAAGCCCAACTCGATATTAAGATGAACTATGATCATGTTTATTAAGCTGTACCGTCTGCTACTGCTTTTTACTCATCAGAAAACAAAAGATTTCCACCATCTGTTCAAAAAATGTCTCCTTATGTGTGAAATTTAATACCTTTCCTCGTCCCATATTCATTAAAATTCTCAACTTCCACGACTATCAAGTTCTCCCAGATTCTTTCTGTACACATCTATACTGTCTCATTTCTCAACCATTTAAATTCGATTTAAAAAATTACCTCAACCGGTCTAGAGCATCTTAGTCGACTTGTTTATCAAACATTTTCCGCTCTAGCTTTCCCTTACACAAAAAAATGTGTGCTATATGGTCAATGTAAGAGACCAACTCTCTCCACTTCAACTGAGAAGTTACAAAGACAAAAGGAGTTGGTTTGATTAGAGAAGCATATGCTTTCTGTCCCTCTTCATCTCCATGGTTCTCTTCTTCAGCCCCCATTCAAACAACTAAAGTTGTCAATGGATCGAAACTCTTGATCCAAACCTCCAATCCCTCATGAATGGCCAGCTTAGTTTCAAATGATTAGCATGATAATTAGTCATGCAGCATCACTATTAATGCCTGGAATTCAGGAGTCCCAATGATATGAATCATATAAATAGTCAAATTCTTGTGTTAGCAAGTGCCCTCAAGGTCCTTGCTAGGGTCAAGAAGAGACACCTTCTCAAGCATGTTAGATAATGCACATCATGAATTTTAAAATAATTCTGCTAGATGACCAGAAAAAGAACTACTGTACTGAGCATAGCAATTGCAAGCGCCCAATAGACATGAGTTAACATTGCCTAAATAGTTTCAGCATAAAAAATCGCAGTGTTTTACTCTAAAAACAGGTTGTTGTTTTTTAATTAATTAAAGCACAAGAAGATATACAAGAGATTCTCTATTGAGTTCATTTTCTTGGTTAAGTAACGACACACTGCAACGATTAGCCCACTGTGTCCTTTGTCTAGTTTGTTCTCTGATGTCCTAAGCAGGTGATAAAAGTATTAGAACCAATATATGTCTGTAAGAGGTATGTTTTATGACAACATATGCTTCGATGCTGCGGAACCATGTATGATGAAACACCAATTGATTGAACCCCGAGTATTATGCAAATACAAACCATTTCCTTCAAAAAAAAGAAGAAGATGGAAATGCTTAATATTTAAATAAAGTAAGACAATTAACGTGGATAAACCACATAACAAGGAGATGTGTGGTGCCATTAAAAAAAAATAAAAATAAAAAAGAGGTGACATTTCAGACCTATTAGATTTGATACAGGATCGTAATGTGCGACCATTTGCATGACAGATTCATATTAAGAAAATTAAGAAAATTTCGTGTTGGCCAACTTTTGTGCACATGTTTTTTGACACCAAGCATATATAACTCATGAATATGAACTGTCGGCCGTATAGTTAAATTTGGTTCAACCAAACTCTTTCCTACTAGAACTAATGTATGATATGTGATACTGGGAAAAATAGTCCATTCATTTTAACAATAGCGAGTATGAAGACTTCAAGAGAATTTCTCTCAAGAATAATTTTTTTTAGACCTTTTCTTTTTGGATGAACAGTTTCCTTAAGATTCTGAAAATAAAGAGAAAAAGAATGCTTTTAGCTCTTTTCCTGAATACGCAGTTCTTTTGAAAGTCCTAAGGAAGGACAACGAAATGCAGTTACACTTGTGGTTATGTTATCAAGTGTATGAATATCTCATTCACAAGTTGCTGATAAGAATGTTTCTAGATGGTTAGATATTTACCCTTTTTAAACTTCTTCATCAATGTAAGCTCATATGACTCTTGCATGGTATCTCTTGGCTAGTCATGAAAGAGCTTCTTCTTTTTCCTTAATCAAAGAATAAGCCTGAAGAGTCTCCAGGTTTCCAAATCCTCTAATTAGTCTTTTGCCACCCCAAAATAAGAGAACTAGCCAGTCAGTCCCTTGGGTATTAGTTTCCCCCAAAAAACAAGCAAGCAGAGAAGCTTAAGACATTTTCCCAGGTCCCTAGCTGAAATGCATTAAATGTGCTGAAGCTTCAACTTCTATTCAGAGCAATCATTCACCTCTGTAATCAGAGAGAAATAAAGGAGAAAGAGGGACAAAGAAAAAAGGATCAACCTTTTTTTTTTTTAAAATTATGAAAGAACCCTTTTGCAATCATCCCCTCTGTCCACACCCAAAATTTGATATGCTGTCTAAAAGCAGAAATCAACATTATTCTCATCACCACAGTGTCACCAAAAGTCTCATATCAATAAAGTTGATATGCCTACGTGCATGGAGTTCGAAACTGTATAGCATATGATACAGCAAGTGATTTGTAGGATCCATGTAAGCTAAAAAGAATAAAACCCACGCATCCCCCGACAGTGCGCCGATTCATAGCCATGTGTTGCAAGCTCAGAGGCACTTTAACCAAAAAAATGAAAAGCAAGAACAAGAAAAGAGGAAATAAATAAACAAAGAATCAAGACATTTTTCTTAAAGCTGCTAAGAAGGCCCACGTTCATGAGAGGGGGCACAAAAACACAAGCGCAAAGCCAACCAAAAACCTTAAAAAGCCTTTCTTTTTTTTTTTTTTTTTTTTTTTTTTTCCGTGGAACAATATGTCATAACCTGATGACCTACATTTGCTCAATGAGCCAGAGGGATGGCAACACCTGGCTCAAGAATTTCAGAGAGCTTGCTACAGGAAGAGGGAACCAAAGAAATTTCAGAAACAAACGAGGAGACAACGAGCCGATCTCTTAAAATATTTCCCGGCAACCTATGCAGCATCGAGAATCAGGAGAGAGAGAGAGAGAGAGAGAGAACAATGTAAATATACCATAACCACCATGAAAATACACCCCACCCCCATGAAATTATTCTTTTTTATGCTTCCCAAGGTTTTTTTTTTTTTTTTTAAATTTACAATAAAAAAAATCATAAAGATTCATGGGACGATACCCTAGCACATCAAATCCAAAAAGCTAAAACCTAAGGAAACAGAAAATTAAGAGAGAGAAAGAACAAGAAAGAAAACCCATGAAAACCCAGTTCAAGAATTGAGCCAAGGAGACGACCCAAACAAGCAGCCACTTACTTAGAGCAAGAAAAGGCTATAATGCAGTAGGCATCATCAACCAAGGACTCACTCTCGTGAGCAGAAGAGGGGTTGAAATCTTACCTCAAAGAAGATGGATTACATACGAATGGATCTTGATGGAGTTCATCCGTTCTTTGTTTTTCCCTTGTGCTGGCTGGCGGCAGCGGCCGTGGCTTGTCGGGTACCGTCACTGTAGCAGAGCTGCAGCCGGCCATCGATCCCAGATTGGAACTGGGCAATGTGGTGGTTTTGGTGGTGGTGGTGATTAGTCTCAACAGCGATGGGCATGGCTGTGCCAAGCAGGAATTGCATGCTTGGACCGTCCATGGGAGTAGCGAACCTCTGGAGGTGGTTAGGCAAAAGAGACGGTGATGACGAATTGGACTGAAGGGTCCCCCTATTGAAGCCGCCGAGGCCAGAAGAAGAGGTTGACGATATGCTGAAGTTCAGATATTCTGGCTGTGACGTGCCCGTGGCCGCCGCCACCGGGATGAGGTGGTCGGGGAAGGAGTAATGCGGGAGCTCCTGGTGGTGGCTGCCCCCGCCACCACTTTCAGCGGAGGAGATGGTAAAGGCCGGAACTTGCATCGCTTGCGGCAGCGAATTTGTGTTGTTCCCCATTTGAATCTGCCCAGGAAATCCACCAGACGTGGTGTGAGGATGTCCCCTGGAAAATTGTGCACCGAATAGACCACTGGTGATGTACTCCATGGTCATCGAGTTCCATGGCCTCGGTGCCGCCTTGTGGAACGGATTGGCCTCGCCGCTGCCGGAAGGACTACTTGTGGTGGTGGCAACGGCGGTGGTGGCATTGGCGGCAGCGGCGACGGCAGCGGTGTTGTTTCCAGTGCTGATAGCCCCCCCAGTGAGGAGCTCGGTGAAGGAAGAGTTATGGGCAATTGCGTTCAGGTTCTGGTTATTGGTCTCCTTCTCCTTGGCCGTCCTCTCCCTCGCCCTCTCGCGCGCCTTCGCGCGATTCACGCGATTAGCCTGGACCTCCGACTGGGACAGAGAGAGGCTGGAACCCTTGCTGTTCTCAGAGTTGCTGCTACAAGCGGATTTGGACAGAGAGAGGTTCTGGTTCTGCTGCTGGAAACTCGAGTCGCCGTCCAGCTCAACCTCGGCCGAATCGAACCCGTGCTCCTGCTCCGTGCCGCCATCGCTCGCCCGCTTCTCGTCGCTGAACTGCTGCGGCGTCTCCGGGAATGAGCCGCTGAGCGAAGGAAGCTCCGCAATGGAGTCGGATGCCGCCTTGATGAGCCACTCCACCGCCTTGCTCGGCTGGTCATACCCCAGACGGTCCTGGATGTCGTAGAATTGGATGGCGGTGGCGACGGACAGGCGGACCCTCCGGTCCCGGAGGCCTTTCGAGGTCAGGACCTTGCTGTGCCGGTCCTTTCCGCCGGAGGACCGTGAAACCCTAACGATCCGGGAGCTGTGCCAACCCCGGCCGGCGGGCCCGATACCGGCGGCGGCGGCGGCGGCGGCGGCGGCGAGGTTCAAGGAATGCTTTTGCTGTGCTCCGTCTTCGTCGTCGTCAGGGTAGTGCTGGTCGCCCATTTTGCGCCCAATCTTGGCCGAATCGATGCTCCTGCTGGTCCCATTTCCAACCCTTGGGAACTTAGCTTGTGTCTGGATCTCCTCCACCTCCATGCCGCTTTCATGCCTCAGAACAGCAAGGGCCGGAGAAGTTGACGTGACCCTTTGGCTTTTCACCAGAATTTATGGTTGTTCTAGAGAGAGGAGGAGGAAGAGGTTTGAATTTGAGGAAGTGGGTCTCAAAGAGAGAAGTGGTGGGTTGAGCTTGCCAGTGAAAAGGAGGGATTTTGGTGGGTGTGGTGGAGGTGGTGGTGGTGGTGATGGCGAGAGTGCAGGTGGGGTTGCAATGTCCTACGCATTGATGACGATAATACAGAGAGTACTTCGGCTGGGACGCGATAAAAAAGTAGCCTGTCTTACGCCTCCGATATATCAAAGTCCAAGTCAGGGATGTCTGTGCGAGTGTGCGAGGAGAGAGAGAGAGAGAGAGAGAGAGAGGTCAATAACAATAGAGCAGCTTCCTCTCTTCTCTCTCTATCACTACTTCTGCAGTTTTTTTTTGCAGTGTATGCCTCTTTCAAAAGCAAAGCCTGAGATGGTCTCAGAAGGGGAGAGCTTCAGCCTTCAGCACTGCAAAAAAAACAGAAAGCCCAAAAGAGCCACAACGACAAAAAAGAAGGAAAATTTAACCATCATCATCATCACCATAATTCACAGAGAAAGAGAGATAAAAAACGAAAACAGCAAGCATCAGATGCTCCATACGTACACATTGCTTTAACCACACACACACACAGACTCACCTTACTCATTTAGCTGACCACAGAAGAGAGAGAGAGAGAGATCTGACTCAGTTATGATACACTCACATACTACACCCACCCATACCTACGAGCATTATTGTGGCTACAAAGCTCTTTAGCAACAGCTCCAGACCTATCTTACAGCTTTTCAAAGACGATAAAAGCTTCCAAGAACCGCCCCAACATAAAAGAAAAAAAGTGGATTGAAATTAAAAGGACAGTTCGAGGGGGGCTACTGAGTAGTGGCTAGAGTGGTGGCTACATATCAAACCTCGATCTGAAGCTTTCAAAAATTTCCTCTTTTCCTTTTTCCAGATTCAAAGCTCGATGAGCGGGCGGAAACACCAGTCAATTCTTGTACGGCACGGTTGATCTGACCTTCTCTAGACGACCCTTTTCTTCTTGTTTGAAGCTCTGGCTGACCCTAAAAATGGCAGACACAAGAACAGCCCGATGATTTTATAGTGTTAGAGCCCTGTAGTCGAATAAACAAAATAGGCACTAATTAATATGAGTACTGTTTCTGAACTACCCACACAACCAAAAAACCCCATAAAAAAGAATAAAAATTAATAGAACGAGAGGAAATCTTGATACTGAGGAAACAATGTGTGTTGGTGTTGGGGGGTTGGATTCTTGACAGGTGTTGAGTTCTCAAGGCCAAAAAGGATTTCTTTTTCTTTTTTAGCCTTTATGGCAGAAGATGTTGAAGCAACAGCAAGAATTGGAGCCAAATTACACCAAACTAAGCTCACACTTCACAGATCTGCCTTCTAATCTGTGCAAATCTAAAAACTCCCTCAGATTGATTAATTCCCTCTCGAATCGAACATTAATTTTTTCTTCTCTGCGTGCCCCTCTTCGAAGGGTTCTCGAAATCTTGAAACCAAATTCCAAGAAGAAGAAGAAGAAGAAGAAGCAGCAGCAGCAGCAATCTCAAGTGTCAGCACAAGAACGAAACAGACCCATGATTTTCTTTTAATTACTGAGCTTTTAGCATCAAGAGACACGGTGCTGTTGCTTGAGAAATTAAAGGGAGGCGAAGCAAACACCTTCTTGGGGGAAACCCACTTCTCCAGCAGAACAAAGAAACGAAAAAGAGATGCAGATTTTGCGGCTCTCCAGTTTGGCACGCACTGTCAAGGACTCGGTTGCTCATCCATGACCCGCCATGGACGGACCTTGGAGCTCAGATGGGCACTATGACACCATCATCAAGAACAGCAGCAACAACAACAACAACCGCTAGAATTCTTGAGCTCAAGCTTTGGCGAGCGAAGAAGATGGGGGCAGGCAGCACAATACGGGATTGGTTTCGTCTTCTCAAGGGGGGTTTGGGATTGGCTTTGATGGCTGAGACCCAACTCAAAATCCAAGTGTCTTGGAGGAAAAAAAAAATATCTGCTCAGACAGAGAGGGAGAGGGAGAGAGAGAGAAGAGAGAGAGAGTTATGAGCTCAAGATTGCCCTAAAGAAGAGGAGAGAGAGAGAAGGAGATTAGGATTGAGGAGACAGTGAGTTGAGTTGGAGTTGAGTTGGGTTGGGTTACGACTCATTTTTCATTCGTCCATCCACATTCGTTCCGGCAATATATTACCACGGGCTTATCGCGAGAGAGATAGATAGGAGTCACTGCCCATCTCTCTCTCTCTCTCTCTACAATCTTTTATTCGCCCCTCCGTCCCCGCCTATTTGTCCTGATTGCCATTTTCAGTTGGCATCCCCTTAATTTCCGTACGCCTTTGGCGATGTTCGATTGCTCTTGATCCTCTCTTGACTATAATGCCTAATGTAACCCAACATTGCCAAGAAGGCTGGTGTGCGTCCCGTGCCGATGGCATTTCGAACGTGCGATCGCCACGTCGTATGAGCTCGCCGCATGATAAAACATTCTCCCGGCCACCTTACTATGATATTCTCCTGTGTAATTTTGACTTCGACTTTAATGATGGGTTAGGGGTGTGCATGGTCCGGGTGAGTGGTTCCCGGCCTAGAATCGAGAACCACTCGCTAAGGACCGGTTCCAAAATATTAGAACCAGGAACCACCCGTTGTTATATGAATCCACTTGAGAACCGGACTGTCGGTCTGGTTTGGTTCCCGAGTGGATCCATGGAATCGATCTCACCTATAATAATATCGTTTTCCAAATCTTACCATGAGTACTTTTCATATCAAGTAATATTTTTCTTTAAATCGAACCGAAATAATTAAGGGCACCATTTTTCTTTATTTTATTGGAAAACGTTACCAAAGAAGAGAAATAAGTCTTTTTTCCTACTTTTGAATTATTTCAGTTGAAATCAAAAATATTCTTTAAGTTTAAGATTCTAGACGATTGTCATATATAGATCGTATTTTCCTTTATCCTCTAACAATGCTCAATCTCTTACAACATTTGCTTTACTTAATTATTTTTGTAGTAACAATTCCATGGTACTTCACATATGAACATGGTGTCATATGTAAGTTCCCGAAAGTATTCTTTGAATGAGTCATTTGTTGAGTTGTTGAAAGGCAGCTTACACACTTTACTAAATTCTTACTAAAATATGGAAACCATGAGAGGAGATGGAACCTTAAAATTTAGATTTGCTAATTAGTAATTTCAAAATTTATTTTAATATTAAAAATCAATAATTATTATAATATAATCGGTCCGATCCGGGTGGACGGATCCACCCATGGAACCGGGAACCGGAACGGTTCCCTCAAGAACCACCAGTTCCGGATGGTTCCGATCTGGTTCCGGGCGGTCCAGGTGGGTCCCGGTTCTTTTGCACACCCCTATAATGGGCTACGAAGGAGTCAGTCGAGTGGTACAAAACATCCTCCTCTTCTTTATCTCTCTCCCATTTCATAATTCTCTCGAAACTTGGATTACTAATTGGTGGAATACCAGGCAACCCAAAACTTCTTTTAGCTGGCATTTAAGAAAAGACAAGTTAGAAGAACTCTTTTTAATATGAGAGGAAAATCGTTTTTCCAACTTTGTTTAGGGGCATCATTTTCCTATCTTGTTTAGATAGATAGCTACTATCAAAGACGAGATTAATCAAAATTCGCCAACATGGCGCCTTAGCACTCGACAATTTCCTCACTTGATAGAGATAGGGTAGGTGTGGAACCCTAACTTGAAAGGAAGCGTTTCCTATCACTAGATTAGAAGAGCCATCTAAACCCCCGATTTCTTGACTAAAAACACTCCTTGGATGAAATGATGAAAGAATGATCACGAATTCCATTACCGATTAGTCGCCTTCGTAAGTTATTGCCTCACCAACTAGCTATTTAAAGGCGAATCCTTCCTTAGGTGATTTTATCTTTCTGCTACTCAACCAACCAATAGGGTATTCATAGCCATTTTTCCCTTCCAATAATAGCTCTTAAGCGTCATTCACTGGCCTGTCATTAGAAATATCACTTTTGTCCAACTAACATATATCTGTTTATTATGTGAATTGATGATAACATTTGCACTAACATCACTTTTTTGTTTAGGCCTTTTTTTTTTCTTTTTCTTTTTATACATTATAACACTCGGGGGCCCCGAGGTGAGGTTGAGGTTCACTCAATGGACTTTTATGAAAGGAAAAACTATCTTAGATAGATAAATCCTAACTAAGAAATACCCTATTGATCTCACCAGATCAAGTAAGATGCAAGCCAAGATTCATGCAAATAACCCAAATATGGAATTGATTGCACTTAATAGTGGAGGGAATCGATTGAATGTTACTTAAAACGATCCGAGAAATTGTCAGTTCCTTTTGCTTATGCCTAGTTTTCTTGTTTCTATTTAGTAATAATGAGTAGAAATATGCAACTTGCATTGCATGAGTAAAATATACTCTTGTCACGGGATAATTTTCAAAATCCGCATTATTCACTCTATCGATCTCATTGGTGGAGTAAAAGACTATATTATGGTGGCGGGCATGACTACTAAAATTCATCATTCATCTGCATGTGAGACGATATGATTTGAAACAAAAGATTTGTTGTGCTCAGAATATTTCCATAACTTAATTAACATAATAATGTTGCAATCAAACAATGTTTACAAGACAATCGCAAGGGGGAAAGGGGGCATGACCTGCCGCCAATCACACTTTTTCTCTGTTGCCATATCTCATGGCAATTTGGTGAAAACAAGCAAAAAGGATGGGTTAAGTTCCAAGATAATGCAAAGGGGGAGATTAGGGCACCAAAATTTCGCTAGATTGATAAATGGACCCCAAGAAAAGAAAAGAAATTATCATCCCCCACCACCCAAATGTCGAGTTGGGAAGTCATTCCCCATTTAAACCAATCATCGACTTTTAAAAAAAAATGTTAATTTTTGCTTTTTGTTTTTGCTTATCTTGGTTTCTAAAAACAAGGATTTGATGGGCATTTAGTGATAATGAATTTATATTAAATTAATCTAATGAGCATTAGGGAACATAATGGTCCGTACAAGTAATGATGTGTCTCATTGCCTCCCAACTTTCATAAATCAATATAAAATTTGCTTGTGCGAAGGTACCAATATGATGGGCCACGAGAAGCACCGGTGAGAAAGAAAGCCACTATGAACCTTATGCTGGCAAACACGACAGCAGCCTGCGAACCTTTCTTTAACATCAACCAAAAAGAACAAAAAAAAAATGAAGAAATTACTATTTCGGTCCCTAATTGTTGTCGAATTACGCTATTGACCATTATACTCTGTTTAGTTATAAATCTAGGTCCTTATACGACTCTCCCATGTCGACTTATGCCCTTCCGTCGAATCTGGGTGAAAAAGATGTCGGAAATTACCGAGCCAGAACTGGCTAGTGACACAATGAGTTCTGCATGCTCAAACCTCTAGATGAAAATTATGTTTTTAGTCCTTGTACTATTCGGAGTACTTTTTGTAATGTTTAGATTTAAACCCCATGCTTTGGTTTTATAACAATGTTAATCCTCGCACAATTTGTAGACTAGGGTTTCGAGTATAACTTTTTTCACACTTTCATTCTAAATAAGACTTGCTCTAATTTAATGCATGATATGTACGTGTATTGGTCTTTGAAAAAACATTAATTGCTTTATTAGTAGTAGTTGAAGTGACACTCGACAATTATAAGTAGCAATAACCTCCCACGACGTAGACGACTCCTTACAATCAATGTGACACGGACTTGCTGGTATTACTAGAATCGTGATGATTCCTATAAATTGTATAAAATGGTCTATCTATTAGATAGTGAATTAAAGTTATGATCCGACCAACAAAAAAATTGAAGTTACGTTTATAGGATTCAAAAGTTACTTACCTTTTTCTAGTGATGGTCCTATATATGTCTATATGGATCTAAACTGAAATTAAGAATGGCATTATTTCATATTTTATGAGGGGTTTTTGACTTTAATCAGACTCTCAATTTGATAGGGATGCCCAAAACATAGGAATCACCAATTGAGAATTGGTCTTGATTTGATATTTTCATAAGATTTCGAATTGAAACGTGACAAAAGCAATTTATTTTTCGTCATAACAATAACATAGGGACTTGTTGTATCACTACAACAGAATGTACACACTAAAATTTATCAACCTCCAGTACGGGGACCACGAGCTTAAGTTGCTTTAGAGGTTTGTACACGTAAGCCCCATGAGTCGATAGCTCGATGTTGACTAGGCAATTTCTTACTGTGTCTATCATTTCTCCTTAAAAGAGGAATACTATGTGTACCAAGAAGTTTTATTAAAAAATAATTGGCTGAAAATGGTGAGAGACATTTAATAGGGTGAAAATGAAAAGAGAAGTATACATGTACCAATATATCATATTAAAATCTCTTATTAAGTGATGTGGTGATTTTTTATTGGTTGCCGATCATTTAATTCAACTTTTTTCAACAGCTAATAAAAAAGTTGCGACTTCTTTTGGTGAGAAAGGCTTAGTAAGATTTCTTCATTTATGTCTACCATTTGCCTAATAGTATGACAGAATTGGTAGAAACAAAGTAATAATAGAGACGATCGATATTATTTTCACTTGATCTAATGATTATTCCTACGTTCCGAATTTGAATTTCAATATACATCACCTATAAATATCAGTCCGTTGCAAGAGTATATCGATTACAGTGTTAGTGCACAAAAATTATATTGAAGGTAGGCAAGGTCGCTTGCAAAGAATTTTTTTTCTCTACTCGTGGTAAAATGAAAGACAAAATGATAGAAAAGGTTGGAGACACTTAATTTTTTTTTTTATTATTGTTGGTTAAATAAGTTGATATTGGAAAAAACTAATACTATTTTTCTAATAATATTTTTGCGTCCATATTGGTTTTTTTCTCAAAAATGTCAATAATTTAATTTTCTTTTCACGCAAACTGTCTTTTTTAACATATTCCTATCATATACTTATATCAATCTTTATCCGGAAAAAAGTTCTTAACATAGACTAATAATATATATTCATACTAAAATTACAATTTTGTCTAAAAGTAATGAAGATTACTTATAAGTTGCTATTATATATTGGGCACGACATTTATTCATGACAAATGCTGATTATTGAAGCTAGCTTCTAATTCAATTAATTGCTTCTCAGACTACTTTAATGATAATGTAATAATGTTGCAAAACTAATAAAGTATTTCTTCCTGCCAGCATATAAGATCTATCTAGGAATTTTAGATAATTCTCTTAAATAATGAGAAGAAATACTTCTTTTTTATGATCTCTTTCCGGAGACACTAGTTTAGAGTTTTGTTTATCTATATATTCATTTGTTTGATGGAAAATTGGAAATCAAGCATTACTATCTCAATAATCGTGGTTTTTATAATCCACTTAGAAGCTAGCTTCTAATTCAATTAATTGCTTCTCAGACTACTTCAATGATAATGTAATAATGTTGCAAAACTAATAAAGTATTTCTTCCTGCCAGCATATAAGATCTATCTAGGAATTTTAGATAATTCTCTTAAATAATGAGAAGAAATACTTCTTTTTTATGATCTCTTTCCGGAGACACTAGTTTAGAGTTTTGTTTATCTATATATTCATTTGTTTGATGGAAAATTGGAAATCAAGCATTACTATCTCAATAATCGTGGTTTTTATAATCCACTTACTTGCTTCTTCTTTTTTTAATATAGTATATGCGAAATTGTCATATAAATATTTATTTGCATAACTGAAACAACTTGTATGAAATGTGAATAACTTGACATGATGTTAATATTGAACCATTTGGGTTGTTTACAATACTAATATATACTAGACAGGCATTATGCATGCGCATGATTTCCGTCTACAAATTAAGCAAAGCTGTATTCCTTTTCTGAGGACAAATTTCATCAAAACTTCCTAACTTTTTAAACTTTATTAACTAATATTATATAGTATAACTAATCAAGTAATAAATATGTGAAAACAACTTTTGATAGACATCCATAATTTTTAGATGAATCGTAATTTATAGAAAGTACAAAATCTAACATCATCCACAACTTGATTCAACTTAGAGTGATAATGGAAATCAATAGGTAAAACTTGCACATATAGTCAAGTCAAACCAAAATGTGATAAAAACACATTTTACAAGCTATATGTATCTACGGACATGAGCCACTATGCATGAATTACGTCAAAGTGAAATAATAAATAGTATATCTAAGTTTGGTTAAAAAGACATTGTGAATTACAACGCCAGAATCGGGCAGAAATTAAGGTAAAAGTGCTTCTTCTTCTTCTTTTTTTTTAAAAATTTTCGTTTGGCGGGAGACCCAAGAACAAATATCGATATGCGTGTACTAATACATGAATTAATACGCTCTTGAATTGGATCTAGAAGGTATTTGAATCGTGACGAAGCCACGCCTGAGATGTCGCCATACTTTGCAGCACGCACAGGGCTCGAAGACCTATCTTCTCGTGCGGCAAAACAAGCACGAAAAGGGACAATTCCTAGACAGGAAACGTTTCTATTCTAAGGCAGGGAAATTCCTTGACCTACTCCAACTCCGCTTGGACTCAACCTTGAAGATCATGCTTGCTTTGTTCAGTCGTCGATCGACACACCTCGTTCGAATTCAGATTTCTTACTTGAACAGGTAGTCAACTTAACTCATGCGTGAGAGATAAAAAGAGAAATATTGCCTTCTATGATCACGCCTGATATGTAAACCCTTCAGAGTTGCGTGCGGGACGATTCGAACTCCGCGCGGGTCTACGAAGTGAAAAGAGGCCCCCAGCTAGCCACGCCACTGCCAGGGAGACACACCTACAAGTGCTTTCTTCTGTAGGAAGGAGCTTGGGAAGTTCTAGCATCACCATTGCCTTTTAGAAAGCAAAATTGCAGTTACAAGAGAATTGCTGGTTCCTCAAGTATGGGAGTTATAGGGTCCATTCAATCGATCCCTCTCTTTGATCTTAAAACGATAATTTGGAATATATTATCGTTTGTGATTGCGCCATTGGTTAATTCAGATCTATAAATGCATTTTTGGACAAGTAGCTTCAATATTGCACTATAATTCTGAGTATCATGTAAAGATGACCGTCTGATTGTCCTTCTACAATTATATATGAACTTTCACTTGTGTCATTATATGAAATATCTCCAAGATAAGTAGTTGAGGGTATTTTATTAAGAGGGGATGATGGGAAACCCTTAGTACTAGATATACCTCTCTTTTAATAGTGACTCAAGTGATTACAATTTTTTCTTGTTTCAAGTTTAGGTGGTAACGATTCGGTTCACTGATGGCAAACAATAATCGCCGGAACTCAAAAGACTTGAACATGTTATAAATTCTATTAGGCTATTGGGGATCATAAAAGGACTGTGGTGACTAATCAGTAAGATCAAACACACTTTGTATGTGAATGTGAGTCGGACCCATTTGTTTATGGGCTTTGTACATGGTGAGATGGCGAGGTACGGTATGATTTTACGTGTGAATTGAGGACCGGAATAAATATCACAATCCAAGATCCACACAAGAATTTATGACACCAAATTATCAAAATTTTGCAAGATGAAAGAGGGTTAGATCTTGCAGGGAAGCTAGGAGCTATTAAAAGGAAGAGAAATGGTTTTGAAAAGGCAATCGAATTTGGATGGAGGAAAGAGATAGAGGGAACAAACTAAAGAGGCATTAGGAGAAATCAGAAGGGATTGATTCAGTCAATTTTATGTACAATCCAAATCCTTCTAAATCTTCCCAAATGTGGATGGATTTAAAGAGACTTGTATATTAATAAATAAGTTTATTAGATCTTATTTTACAATAATTTATATGCATAAATATTTATGTTATAGTACATTATTTCATTTTTTATTTTTTATTTGGGTTCATTGCTACATCTAAACAACAATATAACAATCCTTTCTTTCTCTTCTTTCCTTTCCAATTTCTCCATCAGAACTAAGTGTAAAAGTTGGATAGATGGTGTCATAATTGCATGAGAAGTGTCTTGCTGATGTGATATGGACAACTGATCACATCTGTCCATTTTGCTAACATGACAAGCACTCATTTTTCACGTGTTGAAATGAGTGATTTTCATGTCAACAATGATGAATGTGATTGATTGGGCAATATCACCTCAATGAGACACATGAGATCACTACTAGACAAAATACTCCCATATATGCATTCTCACCATTCAATGGATTTTTCTACATTCCTAAGTCTAGATCTTTACACGTTCCTCACTTCAATACAAGCATAAGAACTTCAAGACCTCACATTAGAAAGGGATAATTCCCTAAAAATCCTTAAGTTTAGGTTTAATACCAATTCTATTCTACACATTTTTTTGTTTGAAAAAAGTCCGAGTTTTCACTGTAGTCCTAAATATGCCAAT
This sequence comes from Eucalyptus sp. ANBG9806169, assembly GCA_014182395.1. Taxonomy (NCBI): domain Eukaryota; kingdom Viridiplantae; phylum Streptophyta; class Magnoliopsida; order Myrtales; family Myrtaceae; genus Eucalyptus; species Eucalyptus sp. ANBG9806169. Next base: position 2,383,125 of record CM024576.1, on the reverse strand, counting down.
GCATTCAAAAATCGCCACTAATTTTTTCAAAATTACCAATATAAGGAGATCAATTTTGTTTCATACAAAAGTAAGGATGTCGATGAAGATGTGGGTTCTAATAATAAATCTTTAACTAGCCCTGGTTTTGGTAATTTTAAAGCAACTAATAGTGATTTTTTGATGTGTGGGTAAATATGAAAATAAAGTGAAAGTAGGCACCTTTTTTTAGACAAATAAAAGATCATGGAAGAATCAGAATTGACTTAAAGTTTGAATTGTGTTATAGAATTAGGCCCAGTAGAATGACTTCATATGACTGAACATAAAATATTTGAGTTATCTTTACTTTCAACATTTAACAGAAAGGCCGAGTTTCCATCACTCAAAGTCTTGTAAACTTATGTATGCCCCCGTTGAATTAATCTTGATAGATAGACAATTGGGAAAAAACCAAAAACCCTCCATCAAAGGTCACTCTCCACATCCTCTACTCTCAAAACCAGTTTGTACCCTGAATTTTGTCTTTGAAAACCACTTTACTCCTCGCCACCCATTACAAATATAAACTCGAACATAACAATGCCATTTTATTTCCAAAAAATGATCCCATCTATATCGTAAATCCTCCACCCCGCCCAAAACACCTAAGCCAACCCAAAACCTAAACTCAGCCGTTGCCACTAACTATCACTAACACCTCCTGCCATCCCATCCAATGCCGCATGGCTTGTCGTCGCTCGCTCGACAGTACCGAGAGCGGTGGGGGAGGGATTGATGGCGGCGACTGGAACGGAGTCAACCACGGCGACGTCCACGGTAGGGTGGGGAGTCGACGGCAGATTAGTGGTGGTGGGGGAGGAGAGATTGGGGGCTTGTGGGTGATGGAGCCTAGGGTTTTGCGGAAGATTTTGGGGGTTGGTGCTTTTTCAAATGATGGGGAAGGTTTTTGGTGCTCTCGCTAAAGAATCAAAGAGCTTTAGGACCTTTTTCTACTAGCAAGTAGCAACAACTACGAGCTTTGGCTTTCAGCCAATAATAAGTTACGTTTAACTACAATAAAAATGATTATTAGAGTCAGTCATTTTGTAGCACAGTGCCTCTAATACTTCTGCTATCACCCTCTAATCTGTGTCGGAACTTTGGAGGGAAAAAAGTTGACTAAAATGCCAAGCTTTCTAGCCATGGATACCTGCTGCCTCCAAGATATATTTAATTGACTTTGGAGAAAAAAAGAAAACAAGAAAATTTAAGATTGCTTATGGAAAAGAAGATAATTTCTTTTTGAAATTTAGACCTATATTCAAAAATTATTTAAAAGTTGAACATCCCGCCATTTTTTCCTTCTATTTGCCGATGACACTTTTCAAGTTACTAATTCTCTCCCTGAGATAAATTTAGTTTGCTAAAAGCAAAACAAAAGATTGATGCCCATTTCTCAAATTATTGATGCAATTTCCATTAATACCAAATGGGTTGATACCATGAAAAACTCAAAACCCGTGCACTTGCGACAATTTAATCCAAACTAATATTTTGACTACAAAAACCTCAAACTGGTACACTTTTAACAAATTTATTCTAAAATGGTACACTTATGATAAATTTACCTTTTGTTGAGTTGGATGACACGTGACAGTTGACTGGTATATCAGTTTGAGATTTCACTCTTCATTTAACACAGTTGCACCAATTGTGTGGTTTGTTGTTATATTAATTCAATTTAACGGAGAGTAGATTTGTCACAAATATACCAGTTTGGGGTTTTTGGTGGTCAAAAAATTATTTTAAGGTAAATTTATCACAATTATACCAATTTAGAGTTTTTGTGATTATTGGAAGTAAATTTGTCATAAATGTATCAATTTAGTGTTTTTGGTGATAAAAAATTAGCTTAAGGTAAATTTGTCGCGGGTGTACCAATTTGGGGTTTTTCATGATATTAATCCATACCAAATTGTAGCACACAATAAGGCCTCAAAAGACCCTCATGGAGACAAAAATAAAAAATAAGGATGTAGACCATTAAGCAAAAACAGTACTATGTAGCTCAAAGTAAAAAGGGAAATTTTAAAAAACCGACTATAAACCTTAAGAGGTACTATTAGGGACAACTAAATTTTCTTTTATGTTTTTGATGTATGTATGCGATTATATTTGCTTTGAGGAATGGTATAAAGACGGAAAAACTAAAATATTTAACTCTATAATAGTCTATTGAAATAATAGTAATCTCTAAATAAATTTAGAAATAACAGTCTGAGACGATTATTTTACCGGCCTCCATAGCATTTAGGGGCAAATAATTGACTAATAGAGACATTTTCATATGCCTTAATAACTAACTTTTGTTATAGTATCCCCCTCCAAAACAATAACAATAGTGAAGTTCGTTTTAGATCGCTCATATTTGTAAATTTCTGACAAATTTGGGATATTTAAAATTACATAAAAATCTCACTTCTACTTACAAGAAAAAGAAAAAAAAATTAAAAGTAAAGACACATCCAACACCCATCAAGAGCACCACGGACAATAGCTGAAAAAGGTTAGTGTTAAACAAGGGTAATTTATTTGGCAGAATTCTTTGAGGGGATGGTTTTGCTACGCAGCCAATGATTCGTTCATTCATCTACGGGGCTGATCTAGACACATGTCTATTTCATTTCATGGTTGATCCTTTAGGAGAAAATGATTAATGATTTCTAAACTTTTGCTTGATGTACAATGTTGAATATTAATTTATTCAATACAATACTTGAACTTTGATATAATATTCAGTATGTCCTTTGACCTTTTTAGCATTTTTATATAGTCTATAATTTTTATCAATAGTTTGGGAATTACATTGAACAAATTAAAAATTTAGGGACAAAATTGCACATTGAACCAAATAAATGCAGTGATGACATTACAAAATAGATAAAATTTTGGGTGCATTTGGATTTTTATCTCATCTTTTAGCTGAAGTGATAGTTTTCTTATGAGTCGACCATCAACTTACTCAACTGTGAGGTTGATCCTTTTGCTTGTTTGAATATATTAGAAATGACGGTTTAGTAAAATTGCAATGAATTTAGTTGTTTTGAGGCTTTACAATATGACTTGTGGATCATCTGGCATATAAAATTGACACCACTTTGTCTTGATTTATAAAGGAATTGGATCGTTACAAGTGCTATGTGGCACTACAAGTTTGATTGTGATCGTAAATTTTGAGTTAATATCATTAAAAATCCCAAATCGGTATCCTCAAATATATTTATCACACACTAATTTTCATCTCACAAAAAAAAACTTAAATTGGTGCCCTCCAAAACTAATTTTTGTCTCATAACTATCTCATAATCGGGACCCCTAACTCAAATCTACCCTTCATTAACATTCCCTTCCAATATTCCTTTAAAATGCATTAGTTTCAACATAAGTGATGAGATGTATTTTGATGTGGACATGGAGAATGACACAACAAAGATAGAAAATCCACGCATATTGACATGTATCCATTCTAAGGGAGAAAGGCACTAGTAGTGCTAAAAGTCATGTATGACATTCACTTTAATACCAAAATATTTTTTCGCATAACTTAAGTGCTAATTAAAAAAAACGATCATTTAAGTATCAATTCTGATTTGGGTAACTAGATATCTGACATTGCCATATTTTATTAGTTTCTCCCACTGATGTGGCTCACTGGTATGTCCAATTAGCATATAGACTACATCATTTACAACATTGACCCAAAATATAATCCTTAAATCCCAAATCAAAAGAAATCCCCAAGTCAAAACCCTAAAAGCCAAAATGACAACCCTAAAATCCAAGATCTTCTTCCATACTGCCTCCTTTCCTCCATGACCTGAGGGGGAGATCAAAAGAAAAACGGAAAGGGAATGAAAAAGATCGAAACAAATCCACATTCGAAACCCTAAAACCCAAAATCTTCTTCCATACAATCTCCTCTCATCCATAACATGAGACAAAGACTAGAAGAAAAACAAAAAGGAGAGACGAAAACAAATTTTGAGAGACCCACCAGGAGAGACGAAAACTTAAAATTCCGGCTGCCGGTTGTACGGCGATTAAGTAAAAAAAAAAAAAAACAAACAAACAAATTTGAGAGCACACCGGGAGATTCTCGGACTTCTTCCTTCACTGTCGGATGTCTTCAGTCATCATTCGTGACCATTTTCTTGCCATGGCCGAGACACTCTCCGTTATCCTCTATTTTCACATTCAATCTATTCGAGGGAATTGATCTTTTGCCCGAAGCCTTTTTCATCGACACCGATCATTGTAGCTCACGTGCTTGGAGTCACGGTTAGGCATTCGATTATTGCTGGTCACCGTGGATCTATTTTTGCTGTGAAAAATCGGGAGAAGCGTTGCCTTGCCCTGTTTCGTTGATCAATGCTAACCTGAAACCTCTTTGGACGATTTTTTTTTTCCTAAAAAATCTTTGGACAAGTTTAACCGGCAGTCATGTTTGAAAATCCCTCCTTGGCAAGGTTAGTTTGATAATTTGGTCATTGCAACTCCAGGTTGGACTTGTTCTTAATATAAATAAGTCACGTTAGAGAACAATTTTAATTATAAAAGCCACTTAATTATTTTAAACGGAATTTCTTGTGAAGGCACTTAAGTGATCGTTTTTCTCCGATTTAATACTTAAGCGAGCCAATGAAAACTTTTGACATTAAAGCGAGCGCTGTACACAACTTTAATACTCCTAATGTTCTTCTGCCCCATTCTAGTGGAATGTAGCTTTAAGTTGGAAGCACTGGTTTAAGATTTTCTACGAGATGAATATTAATTAGTGTGTGATATGGGTATTAATATAGGAATTTGTGACACGAAAATTAGTTTGTGGGTAAATGTGTCATGAAAGCCTTGGCTTAAGATTTTTATGAGTTCCAAATTAATTTGGATTAAATGTATAGTGGGGCACTAATTCAAGATTTTAACAGTATTAACCCCCACGAGTTTTTGGGGATAGACGGTGTGGTATGCAAAGCTCATGTTGTCGAATCTTAGTTTTCACAAACACCGGCAAAAGATGTAGTCATCCCTAATTTTCCTCGCTCGATATTTTCGCCCTGTAACTCCTGATAATTTTTCGGGGCATGCCTCGATAGGGCGGAAAAAAAAATCCCATACGAGATTCGACCTTGGGACGCGGTCGAGATCGAAGGATGTCATTGTAATGCGAAAGAGATCTCAAGCTGAAACCAAACGTGGGGGGATGTTCTTAGAGGGATGCGAGGCTGCATCGTGTTACACCATCGCCACATGGGAACGGGGGACCTGGGCGGAGTCGAATTCCCTAATCGATCGGGTATCATGACACTCAAAGCTCGTGCTGTCGGACAGTAGGAAAGCGGGTCAAACGAAAATGATGGGTCTCTCAGAAACGTTGGAAGAGCAGCAGAGGAGGAGAGAGAGAAGGGTTTTTACCTGTAGTAAGTAAGTACAGCTTAGAGAGAGAGAGAGGGAGAGAGAGGGAGGGTGGCATTTTTTTATTTTTGATGTTTTAGGGGTTGAGGGAAAGGAAGACCGGGACACGTGCTGGTCATCGAGAAGTCAGCCCCAACAACGCATTGATAGATTACACGCCTGACTCCTCCCTCAGACCACGACACGTGCCTCTGCTTCCCCCATCTCTCTCTCTCTCTCTCTCTCTCTATCTCTGTGTGCGTTGGGCGACGTACTGCCTTTTTCCTTTTCTCCATCTTCCACTTCTTCGACTTTCAGCCTTTCCCACTCCCGCTCTCTCTCTCTCTCTCTCTCTCTCTCTCTCTCCCCTTTCTTTTTCCTAGCAGCAGGAGATGAGAAATAAAGAACAGGAGGGTGTGGTCTGCAAAAAGTTCAGATCAGTACTAAAACAGCCGTGGAGTGAAACGGGCATCTAATTTGATTCTTCTTGCTTACTTTTCTCATCTTTTTGCTTTCTCTAGGTTTAATTTGGTTCTATCCGGTTGCTGAAAGTAGTGGGGGGCATTGATGTTCTCGCAACCTGCCTCGATGCATTGCCAACATTCTAGAAGAGATGAAAGAAAATACACAAAATAATGTTCATCTTGACCTTCAATTATGCGAATAACACTTGAAATGTCACAAACTCATTTAATTAAAATATCAATATTATTGTTAGTGTGGGTTTCTCCAAATTCGATGTATAGTTTTGTTTGTTTCTCTCTTTCAAAACCCTCTCGCCTTCATGATCACCCCGCCCTTATCAAATCGAGGATAGGGCTTAATCCATTCGCAAACCATAAATCTATTAGAGGAGATCCCGGTCTTACACAATTTGCAATGATAGGATTTATTCCATGTGAGTCAAATCTCTAGAAAGAGACTCGGCATGACTACTTAAGGTTGTAACAATTCGAGATGGGTCGGAATTAATAATTAAGCTCCAAGATCTAATGACACTTGAGGTGTCGCTTTATTTTAGTGCTGGCTTCTTTTAACCAAGCCCTAATAAGCTATTGCAATGGAAAAGGAGTTCTTCTTCATTTATTTTTCAAATTCTATATTTAAATTACAGTATTGATGCATTCTCTTAAAGATTCATTATATTGCTAATGATAATGACTATTGTACTTCAACAATTATTGTTGTGAACGGTATGATAAAAATGTCACATGTATGGAGAGATCACTTGATTATTAACTACTTTCAAACAACTTCAAGGATATATATAATATTGGGGTTAATACCACAAAAAATATCAAATTATTACATCAATGGAAAATTTATCTCAAACTAAATTTTTTACCACAAAAAACTCTAAATTGGTATACACATGACATATTTATCCTCTATTAGTTTCTGTCAAATATTGCTATTACATTGCTAACTTAAATGCCATGTGGACTTGATATACGTGGCAAGTTCATGTGGATCAATTAATGGGTCAATGCCACAGAAAATCTCAAATCGGTGTACATGTGATAAATTTATCCTAAACTAATTTTTGTGTTAAAAAATCCCGAACTAGTACACGTGACACATTTACTCTCCAATGACTTCCTTCAAATTTTACCATTAACTAATGGTATCTGTAAGCTTTTGTCAAATTGTCACAAGTAAAATTATGGTCTAACTTGCATAATTAGGTGCCTCAAAGCAAGTTTATGCTAAATGTTTGAGTAAAATTATGTCACTACACATTATTCGAGGACCATAAAATTACTCGTGAACATAGTTTTATGCTTTGAGGGACTTGTATATTTTGGTAAAATTATGTCACCGTGCATTATTGGACGGCCATAGTTTGGGCTTTGAGGCAAAGCATAGGAATTGTGCTTGGCACATCTATGTGACCTGGAAAAAACTATACAATGGAGAAACATTTAGGAATTGCTTTTGGAGAGCTACATATTCAAAAATTGTCACTGGTCCCCAAACTATACAAGTCCTCGAAGCACTCCTTGAATAATCATACAGGAAAAATATGGTCTTCATTAGCTAACATTAAATTGTCATAGGTAAATTCTTACCTTCCATTTCAAATTTTACCTAGATTTATCAAGAAAAGTTGTTACCTCAAATTCTTAGTACCCTCTTTTGAATGGGATTCAAATTCTAGCAATTACTGTGTAACATCTGTGAAAAGACATTGCTTATACTCATCTTTAAGAAGGAGCATTGATAGAAGGTCAAGTAAAACTCGTAAGGGTTTAATCCATTGTTAATGTTCTAACACGAGATGCCACATTAGGTATTGATTAGGCTATAGTGGTACTTGGTTGAGCCATTTTGCCAAGAGTACCATTGGAGTTATTAAAAGTGTCGGTAAAGAGGTCTCGCTAAATGGAGTTCGCAATTTCCTCAACCTAGACAAAGATGACGATGAAGAACTCGATGAAGAGGAAGACGATATAGAGTTTTCGCTAAATTTAACAGTAAAATTTAATGAAAGTTAATGGAGGGTAAATGTGTCGTGCGTCTACTAATTTGGAGTTTTTAATGTGACTCAAAATTTTATTTTTGGATAAATTTATCATAAGTATATTAGTTTTGGGTTTTTGTGGTATTTAACTCTCTGTAAACTTGCCATGTGCATTCAAGTCAGCAATTTAATTGCAATATTTAACATAAGCTAATGGATGGTAAATATGTTATTTGCGTACCAATTTGGGATTTTTGTACTATTTAACCCTAATTTTTATATTAATTTAAATATTTGACAAAAACTATTTTAATTTCTTTGAGCTTTTTCAATAAAAAGAAATTAAATTAAGTACAAAAACCATGCCGGTGTTAGGCCCTAGATTAAATGGGGGAAAATTGTCCAAAAAGTCCTAAATCTATTGTATTTTTTCTAATTCAGTTATAAATTTTTCAATTGTGTCAATTAAGTTTAAAACATTTAAAAAAAAATTTACCAATTGAGTCCATCCAGCTAATTTCAAACGGAAATTGTTGATATTGATGTTAATAGTGCCACGAACAACAATCTACATTTACGTGGACAATTTTTCTTTTCTTTTTTATCTTTCTTTCTTTTCATTTATTTTTACCAAGTCCGATGAGGGCCAACCAAACCTTACGAACCACAGGCGAGGGTTGATGACCCTCATTGGCCACTAGGTGAGGGCCGGCGACGGTGACCAACCGTCGCCCATGACCAGTGAGAGTTTGCTAGCAATCCTTGTCGGTTTGGAAAAAAGGAAAAGAAAAAAAAAAAGTAAAAGAAAAGAGGAGAAGAAAAAATAAAAATAAAATTCATAAAATTTTGAAAATTTTGTATTATAAAATTTATCCATGTTAGTGTTGATCAGGCGACATAAAACGGTTTAATTGACAAAATATAAAAAATTTTGGGATTTAATTGGCAAAATCAAAATATTTATGACTAAATTGATAATATATATAGAATTAGGGGTTTTTGGACAATTTTCTCAATTAACCGATTTAAGTTTTTCTTCTCCTTGTCAAATTAGTTTATCTTTATTTTCGGTAATTGGGTGCGGTTGACATCTCTATGATTTGGATAAGAATCGCCGTACAACCAGCATAGATTTCCTTCCAGATTAAATATATATTTGCCAATTATTCTTATTTTCTCTGCCAAAAGGGCTACATGAGGAAGCAATCAGAGACCATTATTGTCGTAAATTATTTGGACAAAGTTGTACGGCACCTCGTTCACGTTGGCATGTGTCAGTCAGTACCATCAGAGCAGACGAGGCCTCCCCCCCATCTTCATATCCTGGTTGGCATAACATATGGTGAAACCTAGTGCAGAAATCATGAGCTTCTTTTGATAAATACTTAAATGTGCCAAACATGCTCTCTTTTTAAAAGCCATTCGGGACACATTTTGTTGGTGCTTTGGCATGTCACACTCATATCCAACTTTGCTAGTTGCTTTGTTGCCACCACTTTATTCCTCCCTGATATGGCGCTGGCGGCGACTATCACTCGATGGTAAATAAAATTGTGTTGTATTTCGTTAGGATAATATGGAAAAGTTGTACCCGCCTTCAAGATGTTACGGCTTTTATTTGCCGCGTTTAATGGGCACGCACCTTTTCATGTCTGCTTTGAATTGTCTCGTTGATGCGGTCGAACCGAATCTTGGTAATTTAGCAACACACACCAAAGTGAATAGATAAATTTAGGATCAAGGATGGTGTAGGGTTGCTAAAATTTCTAAGTTATCTCAAATGTACATGTACGACTTGACTCTGTCACATCTTTCCTAGAGTAGGTTCCGTAGCGCATAGCAATTTCACAATGACTTCTATTCACACAGAAAAGAGTCAAATTAGATAATTTCATTTCCATAGTTGGTTTGTTTATTTATCATACAATAACACAAAGGCAATATGAATTGTATAGGGATGAGCATGGTCGAGGTTGGGCCAGCCCAACACCTATCTCAGGGGGTCAGCTCACACGATTTTTGAGATCGGGGACCAACTTTGTTGAGCCTAGGACCTAGGATTAGACTGACCCTATGAGTCTAGTCTTGATTTTTTTTTTTTTTTTTTTGTATTCCTTAAAAGGACAAACATACTCTTTCAAATTACATATCTATCAATAATGCAACATTAAACAACCAAACTATGAACATTGGTACATATCAAATATAAATTTAAGATAAGGTAACAACATAAATCTCCATTTATGATTGTTGAACTGCATACGTGAGGACGAGCTAAGAAAGGCGAGCGATTTCACCAGCTCGGCTACGCTCATGAGGTGAGTGAGGAGAGGCTAGAGGCAAGTGAAGAGAGACGAGCATTGAGCAAGGCAAGCAAGGCTAAGGCGAGCGAATAGGGTTTCTTTATTTTTTTGGTCAAACATGGGTTGTGTTTCTATTTTCCAATTTATACGGCAGAACCGCATAAGAAAGAACAGAGGCAGAGACGCAAATATTTAAATTAGACAAAAATACATTATATAATATATATTGGTCAGGGTTGGACCAATCCTTAAGTCTCAAAACCAAGGACTAACCCGTACAGTACAGGGTTCATAGGTCCTAAAACTAAGGACTGGTCTAGTCCCCCCAAGAATCAAATTAGGATTAGTTGGATTGAGCCAAGCCAGGGTCAGTCTAAGGTTGATCCTAAATTGATGCTCACCCTAGGACTATAGGCAACTCCATCCGACATGGGTGATATAGCATCACAAACTCATGTGGCATTTGATCTCACCTTGACTATAAAATCCCTACAAATCGTACCCTCCCATGATATTGTTCACTTAAGTAGCCGGTCGTTTGTGCTCACAAGGCTTTAAAATCTCAATGCTAGTTTGAGGTTGCATGAGCCGACGACAACCATGTAGACTTGATAAAAAGGATAGCATATAGCATAAAATGTAACACGCTAAAGTCACGGGTCAATAGTTCCTTAGTCATGGAATAACTCATGTGGCGCCTGGCGAGCAAAAATCATCAGGCCAACCTTCATTCACTAGTTGTTTCGAAAAGCAATATGACGAATAACTTCCTTTTATGAGATTGTATTACGGTCAGCTTAGCTCAGACGTTTAGTCCATCGAGTGAGACAATAAATTACTTTAGACTCGACAAGTGGTTTCGGTCTGCCATGTCCTCATTAGAAGAACGGCATTAGCTCTCAATCAGTTTGTGCACAGGAGGTCAAACCCGCCTTCAGAGCTTCTAAGAGATATGATGGTTCTATCCTAGAACTCCTAATACTAACCATCAGGACACCACTTCCACAGACTAGTTGTGTTTATTCCCTCTACATCACTCATTATTCACTTGATAACCCTAAACTCCACCCATAAGGGTTCATGAGTATGAGAGAATGACGAATGGTGACATTCTCCCCACTCAACTTTGCAATGCCCTCATTGTGAGTTGTTCTATCGCTTCCCTATGTTTCCTTAACTATTGATGCGCCACTTTGGATCATACATCGAAGGGCAATGCTCGCCCAACAAGACAAGTTGTTCCATTGGTAGCTTTTTATTAATTTTATATATATATCGCATCTATTTGGCCCCTTTCGATCACTTGTGCTTTCCTTGGTAAGTACAATATTTTTCGCCAATTGCACCTTTTGGCAACACCCTCATTTGCCTACTAAGCTTCTCAATCCCAACAAATAAATGGACGTTCTTTCCTTGTTGAAAACATGATAGTATACCTCTTTTTGAGATTCGCCAATCAATCCAAAAACGTTTTCCCCATTCAATGAGCAACCAAATTTTTCCTATGCCCCATTGTCATCCTAGAAGCTGGTCGAGAGCCGCACTTTGTCCAAGCACCTCTCGGGAATTTACTCTCTTTCTGGCCTCATAACATCAGGTAGACCACATGTTTTCTCCAATTCAACCCTCTTACTGGAGAGATCCTTCTCTGATACCGTTTGTCATGAGTTGACAATTCCTTGGCCGCAAGTTAACTCGCGTGGCGCCTAGTGAGCAAAAATCACCAAACTAGCCTTCGTTTACTAGTTGTTCCAGATAACAATACAACGAATAGTTTCTTCTTATGAGATCATACCACGCCTAGCTTAGTTTGGGTATCTAATCTATCGAGCGAGACAGTAAATCACTTTAAACTTGACAACTAGTTTCGACTTGACATAGTATCATCAAAAGAGCGACATTAGTTTCCGATTAGTTTGTGCACGGGAGACCAAATCCGCCTTAAAGTCTCCCAAAAGAAATAATCGTTCTATCATAAAACTCCTAATACTAACTGTCCTCACTCCATTTTCACATATTAATTGTGTTCATCTTCTATGCATTACTTTTCTGCACTTAATAACTAGAAACTCCACCCACAAGGGTTCATGAATACAAGAGAATCACGAATTGTGACGCTAACATCTAGAGAGAGGGGCTGGGGGTGATGGCTACCACTAGCTCCTAGGTCCATCGCCAAGGTTACATATGCTCAAAGCGCTTCTCATAAGGCTTATTGGAAAAGCGGTCACCATCGAGTTTACAGTAACATAGTAACTCATCGTTCATCGAATGCAATGCACATCGACGATGTAGTTAGGCAGCTTTACTATTGCCGATGCTCTCCCCATTTGACTCCAATTCTGGGTGGGGAAGCGAGCGGCCGCATGACTCAAATCCCACCGAATGAGAATCGACTGAATGCGACTCACTCCCCCTTTCGGCAAAGGATATAAATGTCACTTTCACATCTCTTTTTCTGGGCGAAAACCCTATAAACCACAAGGCCGGAAGACACGAATAATAATAATAATAAATATTGCCAAGAGGGCTTTCTGCTTTTGCAGTAATGGACAACGCAAGACAACCACCAAAACGACTTGTCACTTCAATGATGTCTGCCGAATTTAGCAAAGAGAACGATTCGGACGGTACTCATAAATTTCAATTTAATTTCCCCCCGTTGACTCTCAATTATGCAAGCGATTGATTTGATTTGATTTTGATCTCGATTTCGATTTTGTTTTCTCCTTTGAATCACTGAAAACTTTGCTTTAGCATCATTATTATTGAAGTCAAAAGAAAGCAATATCTTCGAACCCCCTAAAGGGGAAGGGAAGAAAGATTGCGTAAAGGAATGGACATTTCCCCTGGCCTAGGTCGTTTGGTTTTGACCAATAATTCGACCCGTGAGATAGAAAGGACGAAAGGAGATGTTAATGCCAGTTGCAATTGAACCATGTTGCAATAATGCATGTTTCCCTATCTATTATTGCGCTATGATATTTTTTGATTTTCTTGGATTGGGCCATACCCTTCTTGAGGTCATGTCGATTTTTGAATTAATTTACGTGGATGTTGCTTTCGAATTGAGATGCAGTGTTTTTCATTAGCTTTTTTCTCTTGTTAGTGTCATGTTATTTTGATGGTGTTAAGAATGGTCGGTCTTCTCAAAACCCGGTGATTAAAGCTTGAGTTTTAGCTGATCTTGTGATTAAGATTAAGTCTGCCTTTACTTGAAAGGTTTTGTTTATGTTGTAGGTCAACTCGCCATGCCTATCGTAAGTTCATTGTCTTGTGTTGTGACTTCCTATTATAGTTGTGACGTGTTGCATATATGTTTGGTAGCATTTATTTTGTCGCTCGGTGAAAAAGTAGTATAAGAAATTGAATTTGTTCTCATTAATTATTTTAGAGTGATTAGAAAGTGATTCGAATACCTTACAATCAAAAAATATATATGTGCCTTGATGACTTGGATTTGCCATGTAACATCGTATACTTCAGATTCCATTATGCAAGGGCCAAATTGAGATGCAAAAACATTCAAATCGCAAAGAGGTTGATCGAGATGAGTTGAATGGCATTGACTGAGATAACCTCCAAAGTATAGGGGGCAAGATGTGATTTTCTATGGCATCACATCCCAAGACTTCAATATTGCTAAACCTTTGGGCAAGTCATTGTTTTTAGAAAAGCATGAGGTTAATTAAAAATAAAAGAAAAAAAATCAAATCTTTTAATAGTTCTTACATCCACAGCTTATTAAGATATTTATAGCAAGTGCTTTTTGATATGTAGCTATGTGGTGCTTTGGTAGGCTTTTCATATACTATTCACATCACTTAAAAAAAGGAGAAAAGGAAAACTTTCGGTTGTTGTCGGGTTGTCAAACACTGAGTCAAGCGAAACACTTCAACATTAATGCTTAAATAAATTTTTTTTTTTTTTTAATCTATGTTCAATTTCAATCTTGATTCATGCTAGAATTAAACTTGAAATTCGTGGTGATATTTGGTGAGTTAAGCTAATGAAAACGGCTAACTCTAACTCAGATTTTGAGGATTTTCATGGTTTAGTTTGGAGACATTTTCAACGCATATCGAACCCGATATGGGAAAATTTCAATCCAAACCAATAAAATTTCACCTCAAACCAAGCCAATAACTTTAATTTGTTATCAGTTTTGCTCTGATTCAAACCATCACCATCAGGTCAATTTTGCTCTGATTCAAACCATTACCATCAAGACAACTTATGAGTAAGAAGTTCAATACATAATCTGGACAATCTAACTCCAACATACAATGTGAAATTTACAAAAAAAAAAAAAAAAACACCTTGTCAACACACTTGGTTAGGCCGAATTACAAATATTGCTATGTTTGTTTCACAAAAAAATGAACAATTTGAAAAAATTTTTTTAAAAATGATCACTGTATTACTTATAAAATGAATAAACAAAAAATATATTCATTGTCCACAAAATTATTTAGACATAAATTGTTATCGATAATAAAAATATCATTAATTGACTAATTATTTTAAATTGTACAAGTAATCATTTTTAGAAAAATAATTTTTTGTTCATTTTCCGCAAAACGAATGGTATCCAATAGTTAAAAAGAAGATGAATATATTCACTAAACTTATCAATTTGGTTCATTTTATTGGTTTCCAAAGTTATAAGCCAAAACCAAACCAAATGGACGAACCAAATCAATCCGGTTCGATTTATCGGTTTTCAATTTTCTGCAAACCACTTAATATTTCCTCCCTATCAAATGTATATGATCCAATTTCAAATCTCGGCCCATTCTATTATTCGTAGGTAAGCAATATTTTGGGCCGAGACTATGAGCTGGGCCTAGCAAAAGACCATGTTTTTTTGTATTATTTCTGTTGATCAACAGGTAAGTTTCTCGCCAAAATTCAATCTGTCTGGAATAGTTGGAGGATCGATCTTTGTTATGAACTTGTAGCACTACATGAGACCTCTCCAGCGATGCAAAGCCGATGCGATTTGGTTATCTGCAGGGAGAGAATCGAAGCCTTAAAATAAGCAGCATGAGATAGGAAATTCTGAAAAAAAATTTAGAGCGCTTTTCGCCGGTGCAGTGAACGGCGGCGCATACAGCTTACCCCGACATCGGATTGTAACGACATTTTTGCCATTGTACTGGGCACGGCGGATACCATGATCCATGAATTTTCTGCAATTTTTTTTTTTTTTGGAATTATTGCAACATTCGGTGATTTTCCAAACTTTTACGAAGTTTCAGCATATACTTGTGATATTGTCGCTTTTGGTGGATGGAAAATGGTGTAGTTTTAAGTCATCACTCGAGGAAAAAATGACAGAGCCCATTTTCATCACGTGGAGGTATTCTGAACGAAAAGAATTGTATACACGGAAATTACGGGAAATTGTTAAAATCTGAGAAAATAATGTTATGAAAATGTGAAATTTTTTTTTTTATCAAATCTCTGAATGTTTATTTTCCAATTATTGGCGTGGAAATATCCTGGTTTTTGTAATCTCTGACATGTCGGGTGCTATTTTTATCAAGGAACATGAATAGTAAATAGTATAGTTTCATCTTGGTTTCCTTGACATGAGCAATTGAGCTTGATATAATTGGTTTATGATATGGTGCATATCTCATGATTGCTTGCTCGTTACATGGGAAATGCACTGAAATGCTATTTTCTCGATATATATTAACGTGTGTACCTATTTCTAAAGTCGTATTATTCTTTACTTGATCCCACATAACGGTAATTGTCGTATAGGATTGTGGTTTAGCCGTCATCCTCTATTATTATCATTTCGGGTTTCCAACACGAGGAAATTAAACTGGAATTCACGTAGACAGCGATCCGGGGGGGCATGGAAAATAATTTGAGATTGTTGGAATGGAGTTGACCAAATTGAAATTTATGAATTTCTAGTTCACTCCCTCTTGAACTGCAGTGCTCCGTGCTCCAGCATCCTCTCAATCACCTCCACGGGAAGGACGCGATGTGCACGGCTAGTCCGGTGAGCGCAAGCCAGCCGTATCCGCTCAGGCGGCACATCGCGTCCCACTGCCGGTCTCCACCGCGGCACGGCTCCTTGGTAGTGTCGTTTGAGACCCAACATGCCCCTGGGAAAGAGCTGCACGAAAGTAATGGCAATTAAGCGAGACGTTGCTTCTCCTTTTGATTTGAATCCGGCTCGAGAAGGCGGGCGACCGACCCTTCGAAGTGTACTAGACCACGCTTCACCTTGCTAGTCGGCGACGAACGGAAGCTGCAGTCAGGCGACGAGGCTTTCGAGCACTTGGTGCAGTCGCACGAACCAGGATCATGGGCTGAGCTGAGAGCGGGACAGGCATGGAAAACAGCTGCTGAGAATCCGAGGGAAACGGTCACCTCGAGCAAGCTGATCGCTAGGAGCTTCTTCCTTCCGGTCTTGTCGATGAAGGCGCGGCCGATGATCACGGGAGCAGGGTCAGGAGCCGAAGCCATTTGTAGAACAGGAAGTCTGCGATCAGCACTGTGCTTCTCCTCCCGACCATGCTCACTATACTCTCCTATTAACATAGATAATTCCCGTTAGCATTCGAAATATAGGAATCAACTCGCTCTAACAAGTGATTGTTGATAAAGAAAACGAACTGGACGTTAGGGTCAGGTCATTGCGGATTTGATGTTGGAATGAAGCTAATTTCAATGATCAAGCAAAATGAGGAACAATCAACAAGTTTCCATGAGCTGATGATAACTCCTTGTGCAGCAAGAAGACCTGCAAGACCGGCTTTTTATCCATGGATTCGAAGTCGTCATCTCTGATATAAAGAGGTGAGCGACACCGGTATTGTATCCGAAGAGGAGACCCGCGATCCCAGCGGAGAAGGCGAGGCGGAGGATGCACGGGTTCTTCCATGTCGGAGAAGAGAAGCGCTCCTTGAAAGCAGAGGGATCTGCTTCTGCAAGAACTCCTCCCTTTACCGTTCCTTTCTCTCTTCATTTGAGTTTGTACTGCAGCGAATAGCCTCAGTCCATGAAAATGGCTGATAAAGTGGCATGATCGGAAGCCACAAAGAAGGTTTTACGCTCGCCAGGAAAGGATCATCTTGTGTCACTGCATGTTCCAGGGTCATTCGAGTGAATGGTCCATAGTTGGCATAAACCAGTTTAAGCTTACTGGACATCGTCGTTGGTTTGATTCTTGCAAGCTGGCCTCAGATGGATGCTAGACCAAAGTTTTCACGTGCTCATATGCGAAGCGACAGCATAGCTCAGGTTTTCGCCGAACCAATTAGTGCGTGTAAGATTATGTCCAGGCACTCAAGCGAGAAGAATGATCGACTTTTGTTTAATCTTAACGACTAGTATGCATTAGTATTTCATGAAGGACATCTTCATCTTGCGGCTGATCGTCCAGATTGAGATGTTAAGAGTCAATGTAATTAGGGGTTCAGCCCATCTTTTTCTTTGCATAAAGGCGTGGAAGGTAGACATTGTGTATCAGCCTTAGTTGCATAAATCCTTTTTTAGGCCTATTTCGCGTTGGCAAAACATGGCCAGAAAAGCTTTCAGACATGACATGCAGCACACCGCTTTAGTGTTTCTGGATAAAAACATTAAAAGGCAGGACGGCGCGATTCCGTGGCTCATGGGGAAATTTGTAGTTTACTGAACCAAGCCAATCACATTTCAAGAATCTAGAGGAACCATGCCATAAATAGTTACTGAACCACGACTGGTTCTGTCAACTGCATCACCTCCATCCACATAGACAGAGCCTACACGATTTTTTCTCCAAAGAGGAAATGCAATCATAGGCACGATCAGGCCTCTAGAGAAGGCAAGTTTCTTAAAGCCCGCCCTCGGAGACCCTCTCACCCCATTGATCGCCCGATCGTGATGGGATGAGGACTGCGTAATCTGAATTAATTGGGTGCTATAAAAAGTTCTGATACCAGACCTCACCTGCAGATGCTCATGTGCTTGGTAGATTAGAACCCCACAAGCACAAACGTGGAAGTTCTGATACCAGAACTCACCTGCAGACGAAAAGCGAGACAGAATGAATTGCAAGCTTTTCTTCCCCATATTATTCTGGATAATTCAATAACTATGACCTGTATTTATTGTCACCGTCGAGGAGTGGGCATCATTTTCTTTGGCTCATTCTACTTCTCATCACATTCCACTCTCTCAAAACTCGCCACCCTGTCCACAAGAAACATCTCCAAATAAGCGAGATCTCCTTAGCTGAGAAATGCAAGAGATACTAAAATTTTCACAAAGTTCGAGATTCCAAAATTCAGTTTACCATCCACCCATTGCGAATATAACCACACTGTCATAAAAAACACCGTCTTATTAATAAATGATAGGACAGTGGCAGAACAGATGCATTTCTCTCATTGCCTGCTCAAGAATTACGATGAATGCAGCAAGAGATTGTTACACTCCAACTACAGAGTTCCTCCACTCACATGATGGCGGACAAAATGAGTAAGGTCAACAAAGCAGGGGAAAGAACAGAACGTACTCCCACTCCCTGAGTACCTGAAACTTCACTGATACAATAGGTCAAAACAGAAAGAGGTACATGAAAGACCAACTGTAGAACAAGTAGGAAGAAGGCCGTGCAAGGTAACAAGTAACTAATCAGAGCTGAGGAATCAAACGAAATCCCTCATGTCATGTGAAAACGCAGTTTAAAATCAAACTGCAATGAACAATAGGTGCGGTGTAAATTCCACAGGACTAATTACTCTTATACAATTGAGGTTCAGTCTCCTGATGGAGCAAAAGGCAGTTAATGATCAGTAAAGATATCTCGAGCCAGAAACCATTAGTGTGGATAAGCAAAAATTATAATATATCAAAACTTGGTCAAAAAGGCAAGAAACGGTTGCTGTAAACTACAAATTTTCCTTTATATAATTAATTGCTGCAACAAAATAGATAGTTGAAGTCAAAAGCCCCATACTCTAAAGATGGTGTACATAAAAAATGGTTGATACAGCATCTAAGTAGCAAAATTATACTGTTTGCCAAGAAACAAACATTGTTCCGGTGACAACCCTAATCTCTTGCAAGAAGTTTGTCTCCACATAACGTAATCTTCCAGCAATCAACTTGGAACAGAAAAACAGAACCTCTCTTGGGCACAACTGCAAACCACCGAAACAAGTTTTAGCTACTCCCAGAAAAAATACAACAAATAGTACAATAAAGTAAAGAAAAATTGAAACAGAAACCTGTTAGATTACTCTAAACTACTTAATAATCGGAATCCATTATAGCGATGTGATGACCCTAAGATGCTAAATTAGTTGTTGAAGCAGCAAGCTGACGATTCTAGATTATAAATTTAAGCACCTTTGTATGCATGCATTCTTCAGCACAACTAGTCAAGCACAAATATGCTCAGACCTGCTAAATCTATTTGGAAACTATTTTACTTTATGGTGCCAAGCTTAAGACAATAGAGTAGTGCTTTTGCGCTACAGTGTTATGAAATATAGAGTTTAGAACACTGAAAAAATTGAACAAAGGTACAAATCTAGTATATCAACTCATTTTTTCCATCGGTCTGCAATATCTGGTAACTTGAGATTTTGCAATATATATTGATAATCCATAGGGTTGTAAATGCATATGCAATCTAGGTGTAACACCAATATCACAATCTGAATCTTACTAGACTTATGAGTCAAAATTTGAACTTACCCCGAAATCTATCATTTTTCATGATTAATCCAAATGTTTCTGCAGTTTCACGTATCATAATACCACTTGCACCAGAAAGTGAAGTCACTTTACACTCAGCAACTGCCACAAAACAGACCAGAGAATAAAGATAAACAAAGAACGTAATTAAGCCAAAAGTACATAAACTCCAAGGTCAGAGATCGGTATTTTGGTGACCAAGCTAGAAGAAACAATTTTTTTTTTTTATAATGTAACTTTATGAAAGCACAATCACAGATGATAACAGTAATTCAAACTTCCAAAATGCTCCTAAAGAAGGTGGGAAGATAACAAGAATCAGAAAGATTGTCTGACCTTGAATAATAGCCCCATGTAAATCTGCACTGAGGAGGCACTGAGCCAGCTGATTCTTTCTGTAGAATACGAAGAGATGTGACTACAAAAGCTGAATACTTCTACTATGGTAGGGTTTGACCAAAAACGCATTATTAGCCACACACACACAACCGAATTTATCTTACCCACTGATATTCAAAAGTTCAACTATGTAGCCTTTCCACATTTCATGCATCGGCTTAAAGAAGTCAAATCTGCAATTCAACAAATGAAAAAATAAACAAATAAAAATTTCAACTACGTGAATGAACCAAGACCAAATGATGCCATCAGATATCATATTCTATAACACAAAAAAATCTAACTGATCATTCATCTGTCTTCATTCACATTCAAGTTAACTTTGCAAAATCAAACCTCAAAGATGAGACCCTGGATAAACAATAAACTAACCGGAGCAGTAATCTGAAGAAAATTTTCTCTATGCTCCAGCTCAACAAAAATAATTTAATTTGCTGTTAACATGCTACTTTACTTCAAATATGTCAATAGAGTATCTTCTTTGACAAAGTTTCATTACTTAAACAACAAGGTATAATATGGAAAGCCAACTTCTTTCAACCAAAATCTACAGGATTTATACTCAATAGTTTTTCTGGAATAGGCATTTAACATGCAGTAGAGTTCCCTTTGTAAGATCCACACTCCAACTCGAACCCATCCCATACCCTCCACAAAAAGAAAATCTAAAAGGGGGGGAAATAACAAATCATAAAAGGAAGAGAAAAAAACTCATGCTTGCCCCAAAAAAGCTCCTAATCTCCATACGCGGAGAACGTAATAAGAGAAATCTAAATTTTACGCAGAGGTTATTCAACTACAAACACAATGCATTTAAAGGAAGAGGGAAACAAAGGAGAAAAAAACAATGTATGGCAAGATTTGGTACTGAGCAAAAACCAGATTTAAGTGACCTATAAGCAAATGGGCACACTTACTTGAGATCTTGAGGCAAATCAAACGATCCACATTTCTTATGCTGCTTCATGGACATGTGAGTTTTAGACCGTTTTGATTGGCTCCGCAAAGCCCTGAGGCGAGCACCAGCCAGAGTGCTACGTTTTGGTACATAATTATCAAGAAGAATCACATCATCCAGTCTCATAGTTCTAGAACCCTGCATGTATTTCTGAGCTGAATCACCCTTCTGGAGAAGTTCATGCAACACCCTGTCAACTCCAGTTCCTCTTCTGCTAGAAATCTGCATAAATGACAAGAGATAAATCGTGAAAAAAGAAAAGAAAACTACGTATTTCCCATGTCACTGGGCACTTGGCAAAATAGAGGTGCGAACCCCGATCAATGATCACTCTAATTCAGAGAAAGCAAGTGATTCCTAATCCTGAAAAACCAGTAGGCAAAGTAGCCAGTGTTACTCAGTTCATAAACACTCCAGCCAAGAGAAAACAATAATACCTCCAAATTCTGCACTAACAGATTTTCGTGCATGTTTTGAGATAGTAGTGAGTACGTTGGATCACTAGACTCGACATCTGCATAAAGAGCATATAACATGAGCAGTTGCATCCTTTAGCAAGCACAAAATTAAGCAAGCATAGAGTTATTGATATATAAGTTAATCTGAACATTCTTTTTCAATTAAGTGCATCCAACCATCTGTACCAAACAAACAAGTAAAGATGCACAAGACATCGAAACCTGAGGTACAATATGTCGACAATGTGTATTTGCAAAACACAAGCCAGAAAAGATGAAACAATCATGGCCATAAAGGTGGAAACGGACTTAAAAAAAAAAAACCAACTATGTCAAAAACTTAGATGACAATGTCATTACCCCTGGTGAGTAGTTTTGAACTAAATTTAGAGATTATCAGATAAATATATTTCCAAGCCTTCAAGAAACCTCAAGACCCTTTCTATTAACAAGGATCCATCAAAATATAAGAAGAAGAACCAGTATAATTCCTTAGCAAACAAACACATTAGAAGAAGCACATGTATAAATAAGGATAACATCTCTTGGGGTCCGAATCTGCTGAATGACAAGATACTTGAGCAAAAAGTTTTCCTTTTCACTCGCGACCTCCCTCAGAACATCTCCTCTCTCCCCAAAAATCAAATAACAAAACCAGCATTCTCCCCTTCAGATGAATCTCAAAAGTCAGATCACAGAGCAGGTCAAGGATGAACATCACTAATTCATGACTTCAATAACAGGATGTCTAAAAGCCTTTTGGTTTATAGTACAGCATGGAATGGCACAGAAACTGAAAATAAATTCACGAAGCTGAAAAGACAAAAGAGGCAATGCACACACGGAAGTGATGAATGCAGAATGCCTAACTGAGAAAAATCATTCAAGAAAGTCATATAAATCCATCAAACCTTCGAACTAGAGCTGCATAATGAAATCAAGAAACAACGGAATGCAGGGCCATAAACAACCATTCTACAAGCAGCAAAATCCTACATAACCGAAAGGTGTTTTTGCGCTAATTACATGAGACTCTAGCAACCTCGGCAATAACCCTTCACGGTTCACCCTCGACAATCAAAATTTGCAACCGAAACTCATATGGGCAATCAAGGAAAGGACCTTTATTCACTGAAGTAACGGAGGAGGACGCTGTGCCAGCAACGCCAGCCCCACCATCACCTTCTCTCCCACTCCCCCTATCAAACTTGCGGTTATTGCCACTCCTCCTCTCTTGCGGCTGCATAGCCTCGGCTCGCGCCACCGCGAACCGCCGTTCCAGCGCCTCCTCCAGCGCGCGTTTTCTCTGATCTTGAGAAGCTTCATCAGCCGCCATCGTAGAAAGCCAAGAACTTTCCTCACCTCTGCGGAAAAGCAGCAAACATTCAGACAACGGCCCGAAGTCAAGTCAAAAGGGTATGAATTTGTCTTGCTCTTTTTGGGTTTCGACAGTAAAAAAACAGCACAGCAATTCGACGAATTTAACGATTGCAGAAATCGCAGCGATTGGTGACTACCCAAGTGAAGACAATCTCGGGAAGGCGAGAGCAACGTTCGATATCGCGAACTACCCCACAATCACAGTGGGGAAAGGGTGATGTACAGGGAGGCCGCGACGGGCGGTGCTCCGGCGAAGGGCCGGCGGCGACGGTGGTAAGCCGAGTAGTCAGAGATAGAGAGGGAAGAGGGCGCGTAGAGGCATCATAACAGGAAGAAACTAGAGGCGAACCGGGTTTTCTACCGAACCGTTGCTCGGGAAATTGAGCCGAAAACCGTCCGGTTCGATTACAGTCTTAGGACGACGCCGTAATGTATGCCGTTGTGACAGAATAAGATTGTAATACGTCGTCTTAAATGAGGTAATACTTATTATGATTATTTGGTTTCAGAAATAGAAAGTGTAATTAAAAAGAAGACAAAAAAGAATAACAACTCACTTTACCCTTATCGAAAAATTAAGGTTTTGATCCATCTTGAAGAAGAACGGTCCAAATCACATTGTATCGTAATAAGCGAATCTATCATAACTCTATGTACAAAATGTAATAATTCACAAAATAAGCAATTCTTTGCAGGGTACCATGTGTGTTTATGGATTGAGTTAAAGGGCAAATTTGCAAAATTCAAACTCTTTTAAGTTTTTTTTTTTAAGTACACCTTGCATCCTCTAAATTCTCAGTAGGCACTTTGACATAGTTAGTACTTGCACTTTCCTAGTTGGTTCAGTGCGGCTCTCTATCTATATATATCCATATAATTTGCTAATATTGTGCTAATATTGTCCCTCAACTACATAATATTTTGTTTTAGTTAGCTCTCCTTTTGAAAATACAAATGGAGCTGCTGAAATGGACTGTTATAGTAATGCCACATGAACACTAATTGGATAAGCTAAAGTGATGTGAAATTATTTTTCAATGAATAGAAAACTAAATGTAAACAAAAAACAAATTTCCAAAGTTTCATTTGCTTGCGGAAAATAAATGATTTAAAATATATTCTTTCAAATATGATCGTTTGTATTATTTGAAATACTTAGTTAACAAAAATAGTTTTTACTACTGTCAATATTTATGTTTAAATGTCTTCATAGATAATGAAAATATTATTCATTTACTTATTTTTGTGGACCAACAAGTAATCACTAATAAAATCATTTATTTCTTGCGGAACAAATCCCCCCTAGAGAAAAGGAGAGAGAAGAATGAGGATGAGCCATGCCAACTCTACTTAGGCATAAACAGAGCCCGATCCAGAGCTTGTTGGCCAGCCAACCACAGTGTAGCTCTTCGTCGCCACCTCCCATTAAATCACACACGGCATTAGGCAAGTTAGATTGCATTGCCGTCAGTTTCCGGTGAAGGATCGAAGATCTAGGGTTTGGTTTGAACAAAGTTCTACCGTGAAGATGACGAAGCACAAGGCAATTTTGTGGGGAGGGGGCAGACGGCATTGGAGGTAGAATCTCGCAATACGATGAACCTGTGAAGCTTTCCCTGTGAAGCTTTTGGCACGCCATTGAAAAGCTTCCTGTCCGATCAATCTGTTCCGAGGGAACTTCGGAAGCTATCTTCTCTTCACAATCTTTCTCATATTATCCAAGTGTGTCGCAACCCCTCTTGGATGGGGAAAGATGGGAAAACAACGGGATTAGAGGTAATGTCAAGTTAGGGACCAATGGTTCTTAATCGACACGAGTTCCTCCAAACCCTTAGAAAACCACTCAATTTAATAAATCTATCTATGAAGTTCAACTTAACTAAGAGCTATCACTAGCCTAACCAGGGTCGGCTAGAAATCAATTGAGGTATAGGAATATACATCGCTTCCTACACAACAAAAGATTTATGATTGATACTTGATTATACTAATCATTTAATTAGTGTCATGTCGGTACCTCAACTTGATTATTTCATGTAATATTTTGGCCCAATAATGGGTCATAAGGTTCTCATCCATTGGTTAAAAATGTAAAGTGATGTAACTTAACCATTTGACTAGAGCAAACAAATCATGACACAAAAGGGTAACCTAATACGAATTGGTTAAAAATATAACATGACATTGTTATAATGCTCAGGACAACAACCACCATGAGTTAAGTTCAAATGAGTTCACTTTATTACCTAAAAGATCAATCTATCTAGCCTAAGTTATATCAAAGGTAACTATTAGAAGCTCTAAACTAAAAAGTTATGTTATCCTTCTGAAACTAAAGTAAATCTATTATTATGTTTAAACAACCTAATAAAGGCTTCTATCATTTTATAGATTTCGAATTTTAATTTTTTTATTTTTCTGGAAACTGGGACTTGGGCTGGGCTCTTGGTCCCGGCCCGCATGCAAAATTAGGTACAGGCTTCGCACGGACGCGGGCCGCGCATGCAAAAAGGCTCACTAGTCAAGCCTCTTCCAATTAAAATTTCAAAAGCCCAATTAAAACGCTCCGCTATTAACCACCTCCAGTCGCCGGATCGCCGCCGCGGACCACCGTCGCTAACCACCAGCTGCATGGCTCACAGAACCGCGACGATAACTCTCCGCCACCACTCCCCCGAGCGACCGATTCCGAGCACTGCTGTTGTTCACGCATGAAACACGATTTCAAAGCAGTATGACTTCACCCAAGTGGGACGAATCTGTTTCATCAAATGGTTCAGTTCCAGTCACGACAAACCAGACGACACCGATTTTAACTTGAGAATATCGTCGAACAAATGGTGGGCGTCTCGGAGGACGGGCCTATGTGCGATGCTAGAGCAACACGTCGGGTCAACGGCGTCGCATAAGCAGAGATTTAGACCCAAATCATCAAACAAGGCCCCAATTACTATGCAGTTATCACGGAACATCGTCACGACATCAATCTTTGCTCTTGACCGTAATAGATGAGATGAGACAAAAGGGTTGTTGGGTCCTACCTTTGCCGAGAGCGAATTCCAGCCGCGATGATCACTAGTCCATCTTTACTCG
Organism: Eucalyptus sp. ANBG9806169; assembly: GCA_014182395.1. Lineage (NCBI taxonomy): Eukaryota > Viridiplantae > Streptophyta > Magnoliopsida > Myrtales > Myrtaceae > Eucalyptus > Eucalyptus sp. ANBG9806169. The sequence goes on along the minus strand of CM024576.1, from coordinate 2,356,950 downwards.
AGGGAATTCCAGGAAGCATTGGCGAACAAAACCAGAACCGCTGCAAGGAAATCAAGCGAGGTCTAACGGCTTCAAGACCATCGGCTATGGAAACAGAGCAACCTGGATGCTCTTCTTGCGGAGTCGAACGAAGGGCCGAGACCTCTGATAACTTGTCTACGGCGATTGGCGTAGGCGAGAAAGGCTTGAATGATCAACGACAAGATCCCGGCAACGGCGGCGAAGTCACGATCTGCCGCCGTGATGGCGGATGTCCGCTGGTGACAGAGGAAAGTACTTTCCTTCATCATGCACTCACTTGATAGTTGATACTAAATTAAAAGTTCTTTTTTTCTGCTGACATACGTCAAATTTTTCTGAAGTAGGTGAAGTGATGCTGTTTAATGGGAAAAAAAAGGGGTCCTCCTACGATGACCTTTACAAGAGATCAGCACTACCCATATCAACCATAGATTGTCACTTTCATTGCACCTCTCCCGAGCTATGACTTGTTAATTAAGGACAGATCGGTTCTAAGGTGGGATAGTTCCGTCAATTCCACCGGTTCGATTTGATTCATATAATTCATTCTCAGGAATTAGGAACCGAATATATTTCCAAGGGAACTACCCAAAACCGACCGATCTGATTTGATCAAATCCTATTCTTGAACTAGACTGGGACCAAAGATCAATTGGGGACCAATGCACATCCTTATCGTTCATACAAACCTAACATGGCGAAACTTTTGTGTAACAAGGAGTCAAATTGTTGTCCCTCATGTCTATTAAATGTTTCATGTCCATTAGTTAAAAAAAGGAAACGCAGCTGCCATTCCAATAGGGCATAATTTGGCAAATCTCTTCCCATTACTTGGCTTCTTGTATAGGCGGACAAACAATGCAAATAGGTACCTCTTCTGACTCTAGTGCCTAATAACCCTAAAAGAATTTCCGAATTTAAATGTAATTCTCACTTCTGTCTCAAACTTGTATTTTGTCATAAAAAGGAACCACCAATTATCGGTTTAGTCCCAAATATGTGCTGCATCCAAAAATTGCCACTGATTTCTTCAAAGTTTTCTATATTGGGAGATTGCTATTGTTTCATAGAAATATGAGTATTGGTGAAGATGTAGATTTTGATATTGAACCTCTAACTCACCTTGATGTTGATAATTTTGACAAAATTAATGGTGATTTTGGGGCGTGGGCTAGATTTGAAATAATAGAAGAAGTTTGTAATTTTTTATTATTAAAAAATTTTAAGGTAGAATTGAGATTGGACCTAATTATATGAATCTTTTAGGGAATTAAGTCAATTTTTCAGGTTTAGGGTAAAAATGTCATCAGTGTCCTAAAACCGAAAATTCATACAATGTTATAACATCTCATGATGAAATGTGGCCCTAACGTTATGCATTATATGTTCTAGCAAATATAAAAAAGACATTATACATTGGATTTTGTGTCCTAAAAAATCTCGCCTCCTACCCGGAGGCCACACCATTGTCATTGTACCTTTATATATGAGATTTAAATTCTCTACACTTTATCATACTAGGCAAGGGTAAGCATTAGTTTGGGGTCAACCCTGAATCGAAACAATTTGACCGGTCTTGATTTGATTTCTAGGGAGACTAGGCCTTGGATCCTATACTGAGCGGGTTGGTCCTAGTCTTGGGACTGTAGGTTAGTCTAATATGGATCAACCCTGCATTATATATCATAATATATAATGTATTTTTGTATAATGTAAACCGTTTTGCTCTTTTATTTCTTATGCGGTTTTGCCGTATAAATTAAAAAGTAGAAACCTAGCCCAAATTCAACTGAAAAAAAAAAAATAGATACCCTCTTTGCTCGCCTTTGTCCTCTTCTCACTCGCCTCACGAACACAGCTCCATCATTGCAAATGGAGATTTCTATTGTTAACTTATTTTATATTTATGTTTAATAGATAACAATATTGATAGTGTGGTTACTCAATATTGTACCTTTGATAGATATATAATGTTAAAGAGTATGTCTGTCATTTCAATTAATACAAATAATAATAATAAAATAATAATAATAATAATAATAATAATAATAATAAAATCAAATAAAAATAATAATAAAAATAATTGATCGGCCCTAAGTTGATCTTGAAACTGAATTGGACCGATGGGGTTCTTTTAGTCCTTGGTCCCAGGCTTAACGAGGTTAGTCTCTCATCCCAAAAATTGAGGACCAACACTGTATAAGTTGGTCATTAGATTAGGTGCTGAATTGGCCAAACTCGGACCATATTCACTCCTAACATTGGGAATAAAATTCAAGGGTATCTACCAATATGCGAACTATCGATGGAAACTTATAGTGGGAAATAGGGAATTAGTTGCAAATTACAATGTGTATCTATAAGGGAAATTTGCAAAGTCACACTCATAAGGTTTTCCTTTGTACATCTTGCGTCCTATCAATCCAAAAGGCATACTTTTAACTCTTTAGTTTTCTACAAATTTCCTAGTATTCTACTGTAACGATAATGACATCGCTAGCTCTTGTACCTTTCCAATATTGTTCAATATTGCTTTGATACTATTTTGGCCCAATGCAGTCCCTCAATTATGTATTGTTTTGTTCGAGTTAGTTCTTCGATCGAAATTACAAGCGGAGAAGCTAAAGTGAACTGCCGCGTTAAGGTCATCGCTGATTTTATAAATTAAAATGAGCTAAATGTGAGATATTATTAAGAATTTAAAGAACCTAATCCCAAAGAGAAAAAAAGAGGGAGAAAGAGTGAGGGGCCGACCGGAGAACTGAATCAGAGGTTCCCGGTTCTAAAAGGACCGGTTCCGGTTCCCGGTTTCTTTTTTCCAGGAACTGGAATCGGAACCGGTTAGGGCTCCAAAGTAAAAAAAAAGAAGAAGCCCCAAATCTCTATTGATGGGCAAAGAGTTTAGGAGCCTTTAGATGGGCAAAATGACATGCTTCATGGAGTATTATTGATATTGATTTTTTTTTTTTGTGTATTTACTAAGGATTTTGACTGATTTTCATCCATGTCTTTGTAGGGTTTTGCTGTGCCAAAGGAATCACAGGGAAATGTTGCAGAATTCACACTATGGAGTAGATGAAAATTTGAGATCTTGTTGGCACTTCTGATTTTTCATCTCCTTAGTATATTTTGCTTCATCATTTTCATTTGACTCAGCTGATAAGACATATGGCATATGGCAAATGTGACGATTTAAGCTTTGTGCACATATATTGACATATGTGGGCACAATAATTATAGTTAATCAAACATCTCATTTCCTTTCTGGAAACTTTTTGTTGGTTTTGATTATGTATGTCCAGATTCTTGGCATTGGTATGTTTGCTAAGATGTGGGAAGTTACTGTAGAGTATGCACGTACGTTATAATTCAAATCTGACAAAAAAAAAAAAAAACAACTATTGGAACTTGGAACCGACCCTAGAATCTATGACGGGGTAGGTTTCAGGTTTTTGGTTTTGACCGATAGGTTTTAGGTTCCAAAAAATGAGGAACTTATATCTGACGGTAGGTTCCAAGTTCTAGACGGAACCGAATCGGAACTTGGAACCGCTCACCCCTAAAGCCGACCACGATGAGGAGGCCATCACCGTCTTTTCACATAACACACGGCAATAGGCAATCAAATTGCACCGTGAGCTTCTTTGTTTGTTTTTTATTTTTTTTATTTTTTGTGTTCTTGAACTTTTTTGTGTTGTTGGTGTCGTGCGACCCCATCCAAGGGTGGCCTAATTCGTCTTAAGTTTGGGAGCAAATTGACCCTTTAAAAGGAGGACCAAACGCTTGAAAAGATGTATGTGATGGAACCATTCATCGTAAAAGATATTCCTAGATCTTGATCATTTTTCTCAAGTAATTCTTTCAAAGTAGCCCCAACCAAGTGTTCAATCCACCATCTCATTTAAAATCCTTTCTTAAAAAGTGATCTAAAATACTTTCCTCCATAATTGTACTCATTGATATTAAAAAGTTCCTTTCCTTTTCCTAACAAAATCCCCCAAAATCACATCAAAATATTCGATGTAGGCGAAGCAAATGATGTTTAACAGGAAGATGGCACTTTAGCACTAGCCATGTCATCCGTATATTGTCACTTTCCTAGCACCTCCCTCAAGCTATACGACTTGCTCATTGATTCATATCTGTACAAATTTAGCCATGGAGGCCCACGTCCATCAACTCCCACCTAACATTTATTGAACATCTTCTCCATCCATTCCTTCCGTGAATACAACTTTAAGTTGGTAAACTATTCATGCGCACCCCTTCTCAAGGGAGTGGGGACGAATTAGTTTTAGAAGTGGATTTCGACTCACGCCCGCATAAGGCGTATCGAAAGTCCGAGTGAGAGTTAGAATAGGAGTAGAATATGACTGACATAAAAAAAAAAAAAAAAAACTATCCATGCATGTTGAGCGAGGCTTAAATTGCAAAGCGACAAATGTCGTCCTGAAAATTACTACTCTAAATTTGGAACCATGGTGATTCGAATATGGGATCCAATACCAACAAGTCGAGCGTCTGACCGCTCACTCCACCCCCAAGCTCTCATGTGGAGAAGATGAACAATTACAAGGAGGGACAAAACCGAAAAAACTAAAGAATTAGTTAGGATAGCTCTGGAAGAAAAAAATATCTTAATTCTACTTTTAGAATTCCACAAATGCTACTTCACAAGGCTGGGTGGGAATAATATTGGGTTTTCGGTATTCTCAATGTTAACATTTGGTCGAAATTATTTGAAAATACTTGCCAAACACTTCAGTATTTCCCAAAGGGATTTTGGAGGCTAAAAGCTCTTGGGAAAGCTGAATTAAATGTACCCTTAATTTTTAGGGGTATCGTGTGACCTCATAATGATTGTCTAATCGTATCAAGTTTAGGAGCAAATTGACCCTTAAAAGGAGAGCCCAACACTTCAAGAGTATGTGATGGACCTGTCCATTATAAAAGATGATTTACCAAGATCTTGATCATTTTTCTCAAGTAATACTTTCACCGGTTGACATTAAAAAGTTCCTTTCCTTTTCCTAACAAAATCCCCCAAACCCACATCAAAATTTCTGAAGTAGGTGAAGCAAATGCTGTTCAACAGAAGATGGCACTAGCCATATCATCCGTACATTGTCACTTTCCTAGCTCCTCCCTCAAGCTTTTAAGACTTGCTCATTGATTCATGTCCATACAAACCTATCCGTGAGGACCCACGTCCGTCAACTTCCACCTAACGTTTATCGAATATCTTCTCGATCCATTCCTTCCGTGAATAAAAACATTAGGTTGGTGAAATCTGTCCACATAGGCATCGAGTGAGTCTCCAATTGCAGAGCGACAAGCGTTGTCCCGAAAATTACTGGTCTGAGTTTGGAGCCATAGTGATTTGAACGTGGGATTCGATACGCCGCGAGTTGAGGGTCAGACCACCGACTCCACCCCAATTGGTCTCTCACTTAATTGCATCCCTCGATGGGCATAATTTGGCAAATCTCTTCCTAATTTTCTAGTTTTAGGGTGAAATGTCGTAAAAATGAGATATTAGACATAATATTTATTTAATAACACCAAAAATATCAAATTAGTATACTCATGAATTTTTGACCTAAAAAAACCCCAAAATAGTATAGCAAATTTATCCCACCACCATGAAAAATCCCAAATCCATAGAATTTACATTACATTAATTTCCGTTAAATTATATTAATATCATGAAAAATCACAAAATACAAATGGAGGGTAAAACCTCAAAATGGTACACTCGTTAGCTATCATGTGTTATTAAATTCAGTAATTTGATGATAAAATTTAATAAAAATTTTAAAGAGTAGATTTGTCATAAGTATATCAGTTTAGAGTATTAACATTGGACAAATTTATCAGGTGTGTATCAATTTGGTTTTCGTGGAATTAACCCCAACTTGGCAATTCTCTTCCTAATTTTCTAGTTTTAGGGTGAAATGTCGTCACAATGTCGCAAAAATGAAACATCGATATTATATATTATGACATGTAACGATGTCGTGTCCCGAAAAGATCTCAGCCGCTGGCTAGTAGCGCGGCGGGGGCCCACATCATTTGTCCGCCTCCTACGCCACAGATCCTCCTCCGATTTTACCAGATCCACCAACCCCCGACTCTCGATCCTGACCGTCCGTTCCTCCACTACCGAACCCGATTTATAACCCTCTTCATCTTCTCCAACCTCACTCTCTCTCTTTTCTCTTCTTTCTCTCTCTTCGACGCTCAGATCTTGATCCCGATCCCGATCCCGATCCGATCCAGAACACGCCGGCGAAGATGGCGTTGATCGTCGAGAAGACCACCGGCGGCCGGGAGTACAAGGTGAAGGACATGTCGCAGGCGGACTTCGGGCGCCTCGAGATCGAGCTGGCGGAGGTGGAGATGCCGGGGCTCATGGCCTGCCGCACCGAGTACGGCGCCGCCCAGCCCTTCAAGGGCGCCCGCATCACCGGCTCCCTCCACATGACCATCCAGACCGCCGTCCTCATCGAGACCCTGACCGCCCTCGGCGCCGAGGTCCGCTGGTGCTCCTGCAACATCTTCTCCACCCAGGACCACGCCGCCGCCGCCACCGCCCGCGACTCCGCCGCCGTGTTCGCCTGGAAGGGCGAGACGCTGCAGGAGTACTGGTGGTGCACCGAGCGCGCCCTCGACTGGGGCCCCGGCGGCGGGCCCGACCTCATCGTCGACGACGGCGGCGACGCCACGCTGCTGATCCACGAGGGCGTCAGGGCCGAGGAGGAGTTCGAGAAGACCGGGAAGGTCCCCGACCCGGCCTCCACCGACAACGCGGAGTTCCAGATCGTGCTGACCATCATCAAGGACGGCCTGAAGGCGGACCCGAAGAAGTACCGCAAGATGAGGGACAGGCTGGTCGGCGTCTCGGAGGAGACCACCACCGGCGTCAAGAGGCTGTACCAGATGCAGCAGAACGGGACCCTCTTGTTCCCCGCCATCAACGTCAACGACTCCGTCACGAAGAGCAAGGTACCCTTTTGAATTCTCATCTGGGTTGTTGTTGCTTTGGATTTGCTTTGGATCTATACTGTTCCTCGATAGATCAATGGATCTGGGCGATGCTTGTCGTTTTGATAAGATAAAGTTTTGATTTTTAATGTCTCGCGTTGGATCTGGACGTTTGGCTTGATGATAATACATGGAATATCCATGGGATCTACATCTACTAAATGTCTGCATCTTTAATCAATTGGAGATACGTCAAATCATGTACGTGGTGTAATTGAATATGTAATGTCATTTGGTCTATGTAACATATTTAATATAGGAAATGTCCACTTGTCGTCGCCTCATTAATAAAATGCTCGTGGAAACAAATTAATATTTTAGCCAACGGTGCAGATTAATGCACAAATGGTAAAGAAAGATTCTGGAAATTCTTCTTGTACCTCGTGCTGGCTGGCTCAGATCTCTGGGATCTAATCTGTCACTGCATAACTGTGAGAGTAGTAGAAATTAAAGTTCTAAGAAGTAGGAAGTAGGATCGAAGAACTGAATATATTTTGCAGAGTGTTTGGTTTCAGAGTACCTTGCGTATCTTGATGTTCCGTGTAGTGGTAGTCATGTATCCTTGTCATACAACTTAACCTGTGGAAGACCGGCAGTTATGAATTTCTAACTTCAATTTGTTCATCCATAATCATCCACTTTTAAATATGTTGCACTCAGCTGAAAGGAAATGCCTGTTTGAATGAATTCCATTTCATATGATTTTTTTCTCTTATGGGGAAGAGAGAATTTTGGGTCTAGCTTGTATCTCTACTTTTGGGAACTCTAACTTGAGGAAACTTGTATTCGTCCCAAAATTTGCTTCTCTGGTGAACAGATACTGTATCTCTTTTACTGTTTGTTCTGTTGTCTAGGAAAAGTAGCAGTATGTTTTTCCTTTCCTGTTTACTGAAAACTGATGAGCATAATTCTTTCTGGAAACAGTTTGATAACTTGTATGGTTGTCGCCACTCTCTCCCTGATGGTCTGATGAGGGCTACTGATGTCATGATTGCTGGAAAAGTTGCCGTGGTCTGTGGATATGGAGATGTCGGCAAGGGCTGTGCCGCCGCCCTCAAGCAGGCTGGCGCTCGTGTCATTGTTACTGAAATTGATCCCATCTGTGCCCTCCAAGCTCTCATGGAAGGTCTCCAGGTCCTACCACTCGAGGATGTCGTGTCCGAGGCTGACATCTTTGTGACCACCACCGGAAACAAGGACATCATCATGGTTGATCACATGAAGAAGATGAAGAACAACGCCATTGTCTGCAACATCGGTCACTTTGATAACGAGATCGACATGCTCGGTCTTGAGAGCTACCCCGGTGTCAAGCGCATCACGATCAAGCCCCAAACGGACAGGTGGGTCTTCCCCGACACCAAATCGGGCATCATTGTGTTGGCCGAAGGGCGTCTCATGAACCTGGGTTGCGCCACCGGGCACCCTAGTTTCGTGATGTCCTGCTCCTTCACAAACCAGGTGATTGCTCAGCTTGAGCTGTGGAAGGAGAAGGCTTCAGGTAAGTACGAGAAGAAGGTCTATGTCTTGCCCAAGCACCTGGATGAGAAGGTGGCTGCTCTTCACCTCGGCAAGCTGGGTGCCAAGCTCACCAAGCTCTCCAAGGACCAAGCTGACTACATTAGCGTGCCTGTCGAGGGTCCCTACAAGCCTCCTCACTACAGGTACTGAGCAACTTTACGAGGAGAAAAAGCATGTCTCCTCCAAAAGGCTTCGCTGTGTCTCTCTTGTATTGATTCATCGAAGAGCGGTAGGGTTTTGGCTTTGATTTTTCTCTTATGGGCGGCGGGGTGGGTCGGGTGGCTGGTGAATGATTCGGAGGTGGACAAGACGGACCGATACAGTTTGAAGATGGCTGAGAAGTCTGGAGAATGGGGATGAATAAAAAGATGGGAGGAGAAGGCCTGGGGCATCATATATATTCTAAGTGCTGCAATTGGAATTTTGTTGCAAGTGTTTTACTATATCTACAGGAGTTTTTCTTTTTTGTTGTGGTCTGGTTCTGTGAAGAACCGGACGAGAGAGTATTAGTTGCGGTTTGTCAAACTATATGTTTTCATGCTAAGCTATCTATATTTTAGTTGATTTTGCTTACTATTAGTCTCCATCTATCCTGCTCTGTTTCAGGCTGTTTACGTCTTTTACCTCCCCATTAACAAGCTGCTGAAGTTTAAATTTGTAAAAAGAAGAGTACACGACGCAGAGAGATAATTTGAGAGAGCGAGATGGAGAGAGTTATGTGCAGTCGCTCAAGCTTGAGCTCCTAGTAGAGCTGGCAAAATGAGTCATAAACCCATATTATGATTAATTTTTAGTTAAATAGGTCATATATGAATTGTGGTTAAATATGGGTGAAAGTTAAATGGGTCTAAATAGGTTATTAGGAAACTCACTTTGAACCATGGCATTCTTTAACTTTATAAAATTTTTTTTTTTAATAAAAAATTGAAATTAATTTTTTTTTTTTTTTTTCTTCCTTCCTTAGTTCGGTGGCCGGTCGGCGATGAGGCGGCGAGTCGGCTTGGCGAGGCTTGAGCTCGCTGGCGTCGGGCAAGGCCTCAGCCTCGCTAGATTGGCGAGATCGAGCCTCGCCGGGCGCCGACAAAGCCTCGGCCTTGTCAGATTTGGTGAGGCTCGAGCCTCGCTGACGACTGGCGAGACTCGAGCTCGCCGACGTCGGGTGGGGCCTCGGCCTCGCCGATCCGGCGAGATTGAGCCCCGCCCAATGCCGGCGAGCTCGATCTCGCTTGTGGCCGATACGGCGGCCGGTCGAAGAAGAAGAAAGTGTGTAGGGGAGTTTGACGTTTGGGCCCACTTTGGACACATGTCACCATTTTAGGTTCATTCTCTTTTGTTGTGCTGGTTACACAATAGGCACCCAATATTTTTCATAATCAACTATGTTGATGCCATGTTAGCGAATTCTGTCGCCATACCGATTTAGAGAAGATTGATGGAACTTTTTGGAATGGTAGAGCTACGAATAAAAGCATATGGATCGCTAGTGACAATAATCCAAAATAGATTCACATTTAGATGATGACACATAGACATGAATTGTCTCGATTTATTTAAGAGAGTGACGTTAGCTAAGAGCTTAATATACTAGGAAAAGTACCACAAAAGTCATAAACCTATTGCATTAGTATTAATTCAATCATAAACTTTTTAATTGGACCAATTTAGTCCTTAACATTTTAATATTGGTATCAATTCAGTCCATTCGGCCAATTTTTTGGCGCCAGCGGATGTGGACGTGGCGGTGGCTGGACGTTGACGTGGTAATTTTTATGATTTTTTCGAATTTTTTATTAATTTTATTTTTTTTCCTTTTCTTTTCCGATGGTGGCTGGCAAGGGCCACGAAGCCTTTGCTTGTCGGCGAGGGTCAGGCGAGGGTAGTGATCGGAGGTGCTCCCACTTGGCGTGGTAGTGTTGGAGATGAGTGGCGGGGGAAGACGGTGTTTGATGGCGCAAGGCTCGGCGATGAAGGTGGCGGCAACGTGGGACGGAATGGCAGTAGCGACCGGCATCGGGCCGAGGGACTTCAGGGCGGCCGGGCTTGTGGTTGGTCGATGAGGCGGCAGGCGGCACCATAGCTGGTCGTCGGGGCAGAGCAAGCTCAGCCCGGCAAGAGTCGCAGCCGGTCGATGAGGTTGCGATCGGTGGTGTTGCGGCAACAACAAGCGGTAGCGGTTCGGCTCGAGGACGGTGTCGAGCGGTAGTGACACGGCGGAGGTCCGGTAAAGGTGCGGATTTTTCCGTGATTTGCCTAGATCTCGCCCTCGTTTTACAGATTCGACCCTCCAGCACCCAGATCTGACCTTCGAGACCTCCTCTCCTTCTTTGGATCCAACCCTCTTCGGCCTCGACTTCTCCCATTTCGGCCGACCTCCGTTTGGATCACATCGCCCGCCGCCTTTGCCCGCCGCAAGGCTAGCCTCGCCCAGATTTGGGCTAAGCCACCTCGCCTGCGGCCTTGGGCGAGGCCGAGCGAGGGCTGCGACCCTCGCTGGAAGCTGGTGAGGGCTTCGCGGCCCTTGCCTCCGCCCTAGCGATGGCCGCCATGGCCTCGCCAGCCGCGGGCGAGGCTGCCTTCGCCTGGCAAGGCTAGGGTGAGGCTGGCCTCACCTAGATCCGAGTGAAGCCGCCTCGCCAACAGCAGGTGAGGGCATCGCGGCCCTCACTTAGTGACAAGAAAAGAAAAGGAAAAGGAAAAAAAAAAAAAAAAAATTAATTAAAAATTTGAAAAATCATAAAAATTGCCACGTCAACATCCGGCCGACGTCCACGTCGGCGTTGGCCGGCCAAAATTGTCCCGGATGGACTGAATTGGTACCAATATTAAAAGGTTTATGACTAAATTAGTCAAATTGAAAAGTTTAGGACTGAATTGGTACCAATGCAATAGGTTTATGATTTTTTGGGTACTTTTCCCCAATATACTAATGTCAAAATTAGGTTATGCAATTTAGATGATGTGGAGACTAAATAGTTTCACTTTGTCTCATCTTATCTTTTTTCTATAAAAAAAAAAAAGCGGGTCACCCCTACTTGCTTAACGACTCCTTCTTATCCTTCTTGTCCTTTTCTCCTCCTCCTCCTACTTATTCTCTTACTTCTTCTCCTCCTCCTCCTCCTTCTACTTCTTCGAATGCAAATAGTAACATTTCTATTCCGATGAACAATTTCTTTTCAGAAATAATTCTTGTATATTTCTACTCTCCATAATAATTTGTGAGCAAAATAATGCAGTTGGTGGCGATGGGCAGTTAGCAGTGGACGGCAACGGTGGACAAGCGGCGATGGTCAAATGTATTCCTATTCCTTTTTTTTTATTCTTGGCTAGTGGCGGCAATTGGGGGTGGCGGTGGTGGCGGATAGTGACGGTTTGCAGCAGCGATCGGTGGTGGCGGTAGGCGATCGGCTGTCGGTGGCAATGGGTGGCCAATAGGGGTCGGTGGGCGGTCGATAGGCGGTCGGTTGGTAGATAGTAGCCCGTGGGGAGCGACAAGGAAGAAGAAGAAAAGAGAAAGAGAGAGAAAAAAAAAAAAAGACTTATTTTTAGAAATTATTTCCAAGAACAAGAAGTTATTCTTTTTTGTACTTCTTATTTTTTTTTTCCAAATCTATTTTTCAACTACTTTTCTATTCCGTAGAATAGAAAAACTAGATCATATTATCAAATGGATTTCTATTCTTTTTTTATTTCAGGGAGTAAAAGAACAAAAAAAACAGATGAACAAATTTATTCCTATGTGCTACCTTCTTCTCCTCTTTCTCCTCCTCCTCTTCCTCCCACTTCTCCTTCTTCTTCTTCTCGTTCTCCTCCTCTTTCTCTTCCTCCTCCTTCTCTTGCTTCTCATTTTGCTGCTTCTCCTTCTTCTCCTTCTGCCTCTTCTTCTTCTTCTTCTTCTTGTTTTTTGTTTTTTTACTTGATTATTTATGTCCTTTCTATATGAACAATGGAAAAGTTAGTTTAAGGAATTATTTTGATTAGATATCAAATAGGACAATTAATTTTCATATGAATTATGTACAACTCGCTTGAGTCCACGGTAATAAGTTTTTTCAAGTGAAATATCTTTATTTTTGTTGTCCTTATAAAAGAGTAAACTTCCAACATATAAGATTATCATCATTTTGTGTTGATTCATTATGCCTGGCAATCTTTTGATAGAAAAAAAATTCATAAAACCATTAACTCAATAACATTGACAAATCTTCAATAGATTTAGGACTAAATTTGGCAAAATTGAAACGCTTAGGACTTAATTGGCATATATATAATAGGTTTATAACTTCATTGTTAATTTCCACCCTAACTGATAGCATTTAATTAAACAAGCATAAGTGTTTTTATTTTTAATTTGTATCCATTCACTAAGATGACTATAATTTTCAATTCTCTTCATAGCTTTCCACTCTTAAAATGTTGCTGGAAAAAAAAAAAAAAAAAGCTCTTGAATAATTAGATAAATCAGGTCAAGCTTTATGCATGTATATTTGTTCAATTTTGCGTTCTCTAAATAAATCGTCCAGGTTCATGACTTCCGTTTCGAAAATGTTTACTAAGCAGTTTAATAAGATGAACCTATGTATTGGACAATTTGAATTTTGGTTATGTTGCTATTAGCACGTACATGATCGAGTTTATTTTGCATATGCAATAATACAATTCTTATATTGCATTGATTTTTTTTTATCATATCATTTATTTAATAAGTCATGCAGAACTTTTGTTTGCAATACTCTTTTGATGTGGCCTATGCTACTCTTATGAGCCCTTCTAATAAATCATTACGTTTTTAACAACGCCTCATGGATAAACAATAGTCTCAACAAGCTATTTTAGCATTCTAGCATCCCTAATAAATTCCCAAGTAGTTTGCAGTTTGACACTATTTATTTCGTGAAAAATGAATGATTTGAAAAGTGTTTTCTTAAGAATAATTACTTGTATCGCTTGAAACATTTAGTTAATGAAAAATTATTTTCATTATCAGTAACAATTTATGTCTAAATATTTTCATAGATGAAAATATTTTTCGTTCAAAAGTTTTTCCAAATGATACAAGCAATCATTTTTTTTTTGAAAATATATTTTTCAAATCATTCATTTTTCGCAGAACAAATGAACTATATAAACAATACATTCATCTCAATTTGATTCAATATTTTAAATTGAATAAAAATATATTTAATCGAAAAATAGGTGGTCATCCTTGATAAATAAATTTCAGGAAAAATTGATGGGCAATGTCTAGACAACAACTATAGGAACTTTCTGTCAAATCATGATTAACTGTAATAATTAATGAAACCAAAATATCCAACTTCACATATCTTAGTCAAGCATCATGTCTAGACAGCCTAAAGTTCATACCGCAACTAATTTAAAATCTAGTTATCGCCGGTCTTCCTATATGATATATTGCCATGTTAATGATTTCTAGTGGTAATTGGCTAGAAGAATTACGTTGGAATTTTGCGCAAAAGCAAATTGCAAAATTGTAATGTTTAGGACTGAATTATCATTCGTACGATATATTTATGATTAATTAGACAATTTCCCTGATTTAAGGATTTTCAATGATTAAAAATAAACCTTTGACAGTGTCTTTTCTCCTTGTCTAGCTAAAAAATCGAATTTTTTTTTATTCATCTTGATTGTTGATTGAGTAAAACCAAACTACTTTGTTCTTCCCTTTTACATTCCTCATTCATCAGCCATCATCAAAAAGTAATGTATTATAAAATTATTCCTCAATAATTTCCTAAATTATTAAAAGTTCCACACTTACTTATTCTATATATTTATTTATTTATTTATTTTCAGCAACTTCTGAACCGTCTTTGCAAGTTTTGTATTATAAAATTTCATCTTAAATTCTTCTTTAGATCGAGATCTGGGAAAATGCCCACAAATTTGGGATCATCTAATAAACAATATTCATTGAATATTCTGTTTTAGTGATATTTTTAGTTTTTCTGTGTGCTATTGATTTTTTTTAGTGTTCGGTATTGATTTATTGAGGCGATTGAGAATATTGGTTCAGGCGTCAAGGTCCCCAATGTTTGTTAGCTATGCACTTGAGTTAGAACCGGAGATAGTCTCGTGGTAGATCTTGTGTTATATCTGTTACAATTTATTTAATATGATCCCACATTCCGTTTATAATTACTGACATTAGATTTCATTGAAGATTAATTATCCAAATCTAGTTGATGATAACTATGAAAATTGTCCATATCTACTAGGATTAGTCTTGATGAAAGACTATATCTATTAGGATTTGTATGGGTATATAAATTGGTCATTTAAGTCAAACCCTCTTATTATTCTCATTATTTATCGGAGAACATACCATCAATATTGAGAGGGCAATTGGCTAGAAGTGCATATTCACAAACGTTCAAGCTCTACATATCTGTTCTTGATGTCATTAATGGGTAGAGGTTAGTAAAGAATTTACACGTACGTATTTGTTCTTAATGTCATCAATGACCGGAGGTTAGTACAGGATTTACATATTTCCTGATCTTGATTATAGAGATCATGATTTTCTGCAAAATTTCTAACAATATCTTAAAACAAAAAGAAATTTTTTATTGTCAAAAAGGAGAAATCACTTTTTTTCTTGGAAAGTAAACGCACATTTTTCATTGATCATGAAAAAAAATTCTTTCCTTTTACTTGTTTCCCCAAGCGATCTAAACACGGAAAACGGAAGAAATACTTGTAACTGTTGATTTTGTGATTATACGTATTCTGTACAGTACACAATACGGTCGCAATATACTTACAGTCAAAGACCACCCCTATCTCTCTCTCTCTCTAGTCTGTCTCGCGCAACAAAAGCCATGCACTTTCTACAGAGAGGAGAGAGAAGGAAAAGCAGCAGACCAGACAATGCCGGGTACGAACCAAACGCTACCAACCCCTCTCTCCCTCTCTCCATCTTTGCTTTTTCTCGTTTCATTATAACAAATCTCGCCAAAGCTCGCATTGACCAACCATCTCTGTCGCGTATATCCTGCGCAGGAACCCTAGATAATGCCTTCCCTCAGAATCAGCATCTCTCTCTCTCTCTCTCTAAAGAAGAAGAAACCATGCAAGGGGTGCCCAAGGAAGCTGCAGAAATCGCAGTGAACGACGGCGTGACGCCGACCGTAAGGACGCAGAGGGCACGTCACGCTCTGACAACGTCTAACGCCTGCAAATATGTCCAGTCCCATGCAAAAACGGCATGCAGTTCTTGACCAACGGCATCCCATATTCCTTTCCTGCTTTTTAAGCTCGCCAGGAACGTGAACCCGAAATGCTTGCTACAAGCAATCATTTTTTCCCCCTTTTCCACACACACATATATTTATGGATGCTTCATTTCTTGTATGTTAAGAAATAAGAGGTCCTAGGTTTGTTTGTTTGTTTGTTTTTTTTTTTGTGACCTAGGGAAATCCCGTATGCCGACACCGTGGCGGGACAAACCCTAGGGAGGACACGTGGAAACCACCACCATGTGCCCCCGGGTAAGGCACCCAATGCGATGCCCGGGAATCGAACTCCTCCCCTTGTGTTAGGGGGAGAAGCTCGCCGCCAGCAACGCCACCCAGACGGGTGGTAGGTCCTAGGTATTTGTGATGCAAGAAATCGATTAATTCTTTCAAAACTATCTCGTTTGCTTCACTTATTCATTTTCTCACTTTGGGTATTTTTTCCTACACATTTATTTGAATTTATGATCATGATGCCTAATTAATATGTACACAATATTGGGATTTTTTTTGGAGAGAAGATGATTTTTTTTTTTTTGGGTTGATTTTAGTGCTAAGTCGAATAGGGGAGCAAAACATGTGATGGCGAAGGTTATTCGGAGGAAACAAATGACTTCTCCACTTTCATTTTTCTTTTTCAAATGTCTTACCTTTTTTAATTCATTTCTCTTTTGAATACTGTGGATACTCGAACTTTAACTTGAGTACGCAATTCTCATGGATGTATGTAATTGCCCCTATCACATTTATCATTTAAGATTTCACAAATAGGGTGGTGAGACCCCTTAAGATTACTCTGATTAGCAGACAACGTGATTTGGAAAAAACAATAAATCTATTGCGCCTAAATTAAACATTTGACCACTCAACTAATCTTTCATAAGTTTCTTTATACATCCAAATTTCACATGATTTATGCAATTCTCAGACTTAAAATCAAGTAAGATTAATCCCTTGACGCAGTTAGTTAGGACGCCATGAGATTTTCAGTTTAAGAATTGGAGGTCGCTTATTTGAATTCTATCAATTATGTACAAACTGCTCCGAGTCATATTCTCTTGCATGAAGTCTAGAATTAATCGGTTCATGGGGGTTGTGAGATGTTTTACGTGCTTTTAGGTAGCCAATAAAATTCATACCGAAACTAGCTTTAGGTGTCTTTGACGAATAGGAAACTTTACGAATAGATTTAAGAATTTCTGACGATTAAAAATAGACTTTTGACAATGTTTTTTCCCCTTGTTTAACTCAAAAATCAATATAAATTTATTAATCTGATCGTTGATCGAGGAAAATAAAAGAACATTGTTCTTCACTTTTACACTGCTCATTCTTCAACCAATCATTAAAAAAGAAGAAGAAGAAGAAGGCGTGTTCAATACTTTAAAAAAAAAAAAAAATTATGCACTTGCTTACTCTAGATGATTTTTATTTTTTAATTTTATTTTTCAGCAACTTCTGAAACGTCTTTGCAAGTTTCATATTGTGATAATATCATCTTAATCTCTTCTTTATAACAAGATCCAGGAGAATACCCAGAAATTTGAGATCATGCATGGTCCATAAGCTTTTATTTTATAAGTATCAGGTGGAAGATTTTATGTAGACATTTATAGTTTTTCTGCGTTTGTTATTGATTTATTGAGTCGGTTCCGTTTGAAATATCAGTAATTAACATAAATTAACTAATAAATTAGGTGCATCATGGCCTACATTTTGCTGTCACATTTAAAGTCCTGCCTCCATCACTCTTTCCAAATAAGATAATAAGACATATATATATATATATATATATATATATATATATATATATATATATATATATATATATATATATATATATATATATATGATGATATTTTTCTCGAAGAAAAAAAAAAATAAAGAACACTTTTAAGAGAGAACGCAGAGTGCAACCTCAGGGATCCAGGTCCTAGTGTCGGGGTCTCAGGTTGAAGCCGACAGGGACCCTAGTCCAATCTTCGTGAGGATCTCGGGTTATATCTTGAAAAGGGAACTTTAATTTTTTAAAGTAGGAAATCATTTTTTCAAATTCAGACATATATTGTTCATTGACCATGAAAAGAAATTTCGTTTACTCGTATTTCCGAGCGACCTAACAATTGAGGGAATAAAAATACATTCTGATGGTTAATTTTCTGAAAAATAAAGCACGAGAGCCATAATGATTATACATATTCTGTACGCCAGACTATACGGTCGTAATATACTTACAGTCAAAGACTCTCTCTCTCTCTCTCTCTCTCTCTCTAGTGACTCTAGTCTGCCTCGCGCAACAAAAGTCATGCACTTTGTACAGAGAGAAAAGAGGAGAGAAGGAAAAGCAGGAGATGGCTAGCTCAACAATGGTCAGACATTGCCGGGTACGAACCAAACCATACCAACCTCTCTCTCTCTCTCTCTGTCTCCATCTTGCTTTTTCTCGTTTTCATTTATTTAATCTCACCTAAGCACGCATTGACCAACCCTCTGTCGCATATATTCCGAAACCGTTCGTCTTTTCAGCACCTTGCGCAAGAACCCTAGACGATATCTTCCCTCAGAATCAGCATCTCTTCTCAACCATCTCTCTCTCTCTGTGAAAGAAGAAACCATGCAACTGATGCCAAAGGAAGCTGCAGCAATCCCGGCGAGCGACGGCGTGACGCCGAGCAAGCCCGGGAGCTCCTACGAGGCGGTGAGGCGCCTCGCCGCCAGCAACGCGGTGGTGCTCTTCAGCATGAGCGACTGCTGCATGTGCACCGTGGCCAAGACCCTCCTCTTCGGCCTCGGCGTCGGCCCCACGGTGGTCGAGCTCGATGAGCTCGACGGCGGCGGCCATGACATCCACGCCGTCCTCCGCCAGCTCGCCCCCGGCGGCGGCGGCGCCCTCCGCGACTGGCAGGCACTCCCGGCGGTCTTCGTAGGCGGCAAGTTCCTGGGCGGCCTCGAAACCCTCCTGGCCCGCCACATCAATGGCACGCTGGTCCCGCTCCTCAAGGACGCCGGCGCCCTCTGGCTGTGAGCGTCTCATTGTGCCCCTTGCCGGAACATGTTTCCGACGCCATTACCGCGGGCGCACTCCTTATATAGATGATCTATAATAGATCTTAGTCAATACCTCTCTTCTTCTTATTAGGTTTTAGTTGTGTTCCTTTCTTTTACAGTGTTATATGGAAAATGAAACTATTAGAAGCTAATAGATATAAAAAGGAATTACTCATGTTTAGCATATCGATTCTTGGTAGTGTTATTTCGTCTTGTTGGCTAATTAATTACAATTAAAATCAATTTAAAGAAGACCAACATTTTTTGTTTTTGAAATGTCCGACCGGCCTTGAAGTCTGGGGGAAAAAAGAAGGAAAAACTAAATTTTTTTAATAAAGAATTTTTTTTTTTTTTTTTTTTTTTGGCCTTCTCCTTTTTCTCGTTCTGAGGAGGGACGAACCGCCATGCAGAGCTGCTGCGGCAGGGCGGCAGCTGAGGACGCAGAGGGCGACACGTCACGCTCTGACAACGTCCAACGCATGCAAAAATGGCATGTAGTTTGACCAACTGTAATTCCCATACTCCTTTTTGCATCTCTTTAATTTGCTTTATCCTTTTCTGCTTTTAAAGCTCGCGAGAAACGTGAACCCGAAATGCTTGCTACGCTTCCTACAGCTACAACCAATCATTTTGATTCCCTTTTCTATAAATATATATGAGAGATGTTAAGAAATAAGAGGTCCTAAGTATTTTATGACGTAGGAAAATCAATTATTTCTTTCAAAGCTATCTCGCTCGCTTCACTTAATCATTTTTTTCATTTTGAGTATTTTTATCCCACACGCATATATATATGGTGCCTAATTAATATGGGAATTTTTTTGAGAGAAAAAATAATATATATATTTTTTTTTTTTTTTTTTTTTAGTACTATGTCGAGTAGGGGGACCAAAACATGTGATGGAGGAAACAAATGAAAAGGGAGATCAATCTATAGTTTGGTGCTTGGTGGCATCCAATACGTTTAGGGCAATGACATGCGCAAATGCATTTTTACCCAATTAAATTCATTACAATAGTTGTTAGGTACTATGAAGCAGAAGGGTTAGGTTCTATTATCATGTTGGAAGTATAGGACCCTCCGCCATGTGCAATCTAATGATTATCTTGCTTGATGAGTCAATGAAATATCTCAAACTTCTCAAATTCAAACCATCAAGTTAAGAAGGCACGTGTTGGGTACACATTAATGTAAAAGTCTCTGCATGGCGAAGGTTTAGCATTTCATATATATTTGACGAACCGATAGATGTCCCTATCTATTCATCGTTTCTTGGCTTCGAGATATTATTAGGTGCTCCCGATTTAAGGTTGCTCGAATGATCAATTCGGGGGGTATTTATCAAATTCATAAATTTTAATATTTTGGTCACGCCATGCAAATTTAAATTATATTTGTATAAACTGATAAATTCATGATGCTTTATGGTTTCTTGACCGTTATGTGATGCTCCTTTATTGATTCAAGCATGATATACATTCCATGTGTAGTGTTTTTTTAGTTAAATGTATGTGTGCATTGATATTTAATTCTCTCTTTTTCATTATGAAATTTTCGCATTTGAATTTGTGAAAACTATAATTAAGTCGGTTGACAATCTTCCATCCCTCTAGAAAAACGATTGTCCGACTTCCATTTCACCGTCCATCTCTATGTGATGAGCTTTGCTATGTGGATATATTTTAACTTATGCTCTTAGTTGAGTGTGATAGACTTTCATGTAGGCTGATTCAGCTAAATGATGAGTGGAAAGTGATTTATTTTTTGTTACTCTCGATGCTATTATTATTTTAGTTCTTTGTATCATTTAACCATATATTTTGTATTGAATGCTCAATGCGATAATTATCCGTTATTATTTTATTTTTTTGTTAGCATATGCAATGCACATGACTTTTAAGGGGTTTGTATGATTTTTTATGGAAATCTCTGTTTTAACCTCAATTGCTGTAAAAATGAAAATAATATATAAATTGGGAGAAAACTAATTAAAAGAAATTTTCTTTTTCGTTAGTTAAAAAGGATACATTTGTCAATTTTGGATTTATAGTAAACCTCAAATTGGAACTAAATACCAACAATGTTAGGCGAGTCGACTTGATTTGAAGCACGAATATAATCAACAAAGACCAAACTTCGCTATTTCAACTTTTTTTCCTCTTGTTGATATGCATCTGTATTTTGGAGTTGATAATAGAATTCTCTAAATGTTTAATATTTAATTGAGATGTTTATGGATCACATAAAAGAAAAATTGATCCATTTAGCATTGGATGAAGTCTTCTTCAATGCAAATGTAAGGTTAAGTCATGCATATAAACGTATAACTAAAGTGTCAAAAAGTTATGCTAATAATATTAAACAATAAAGCATACATTGACCAACCCTCTGTCGCATATATACTGCGCAAGAACCCTAGGCAATATCTTCCCTCAGAATCACAATCAGCATCTCTCTCTCTCTCTCTCTCTCTCGGGGGAAAGAAGAAGAAGAAACCATGCAAGAGATGCCCAAAGGAAGCTGCAGGAATCGCAACGAACGACGTCACGCTCTGACAACGTCCGACGCATGCAAATATGCCAAATCCCATGCAGAAACGGCTTGTATCCCATCTCCCTTTTCTGCTTTTTCAGCTCGCCAGGAGCGTGAAGCCGAAATGCTCGACTCCAAGCAATCATTTTCATCCCCTTCTCTATACACATTTATATACACACATATATATATGTATATATAATTACTTCATCTCTTATATGTTAAAAAAATAAGAGGTCCTAGGTATTTATGACGTTAGAAATTAATTACTTTTTTAAAATCATCTCGCTCGCTCAATTTAATCATTTTTTCTTTTCTTACTTTGGGTATTTTCTCTCGTGTGTGTGTGTATATATTCAAATTTATGATAATGGTAGAGCTATGAATAAAGTATAGGCATTGTTAGTGACAATAATCCGAGATAAATTCAACACTATGATGACGACGCGGAGACATGAATTGTCTCAATCTATTTGAGACCGAGTGATGTAGCTAAGTGCTCAATAAGCTAGTTTCAAAATTAGGTTATGCAACTTAGACTATGGGAGACTAAGTAGTCTCACTTCGTTCATCTATATTTTTTCCATCGATAAAAGAACGGGCACGGGCTACTAGCGCTAACATCCTCGCTGGTCTTTACCACAAAAGTCCTATACTAGTTACAAAATGATTGGATTGAAATATGATCGGGCAAATAATTAAATCACAATGCGACAAGTCGGGTGACTTCCTACGGGTCCATTTAGGATTGGCCAAATCCCCAATATTCTTATAAATTATAGTTAATATCACGAAAAACTTCAGATTGGTACATTTATGATAAATTTATCCAAAATTAATGTTTTGACCACAACAACCTCCAAACCGATACACTTTGATAAATTTACTATCCGTTAGTTTCCACTAAATTTTAATATCAAATTATTGAGTAGGATGACACGTAATAATTGATGGGTGTACTACTTTGTGATTTCACTTTTCATTTGTCATAAGTATATTAGTTTGTAATTTTTGTGATATTAATATAATTTAACGGAAACTAATAAATGGTGAATTTATCAAAAAATGTACTGATTTTAGGGGTTTTTTGCTAAAAAATAATTTGAGATAAATTTATCATAATTATACCACTTTGGTGTTTTTTGTGATATTAACCATAATTACCATTGTTCCTTTTACTTTATTTTTTTTATGTCCTTTCTATATGAAATGATTGAAAAAGTTAGTTTAAGTAATTATTTTGATTAGCTATCAGATGGGACACTTAATTTTCCTATTAATTATGTACAACTTGCTCAAGCGACTCCACACGGTAATAATTTTTTTTCAAGAGAAATATCATTGTTTTAGTTGTCCTTATAAAAGAATAAAATTCCAAAACATAAGATTATTGTCATTAGAATCTTCGGTGTTCTAGTTCAATATACAATTAAAGCATATTTAATTATTTTTAAATTGTTTTCGATAATAAAAGTGTGTGAGCTTAGAGGCCCCGTTATATGGAGGTTTATGAAATACCATATAAAGGTCATAAATCATTTAAATCCCATGTTTGGTATGTGCAAAGTAGTCCTAACCCAAAGCAGTAGACTATACGGTCGCAATATAATTACAGTCAAAGACTCTCTCTCTCTCTCTCTCTAGTCTCTGTCTCACGCAAGAAAAGCCATGCTCTTTCTACAGAGAGAAGAGAGAAGAGAGAGAAGAGCAGCAGATGGCTCATCAATGGTCAGATATTGCCGGGTACGAACCAAGCCATATCAACCCGAGAAAAGCATGCATTGACCAACCCTCTCTTTCGCATATATACAGCGCAGGAACCCTAGACAGGATCTCCCCTCAGAATCAACATCTCTCTTCTCTCTCTCTCTCTCTCTCTCTCTCTCTCTCTTTCTCTCTCCGTGGGAAAGAAGAAGAAACCATGGAAGTGATTCCCAAGGAAGCTGCAGTAATACCAGTAAACAACGGCGTGACGCCGAGCATGAGGACACAGAGGGCGAGACGTCACGCTCTGACAACGTCTAACGCATGCAAATATCCCAGATCCCATGCAGCAACGGCATGTACTTCTTGACTAACGTTGTCCCATCTTCCTTTTTCTCTTTCCCTCTCTAATTTCCCTACCCATTTCCGTTTCTGCTTTTTCAGCTCGCCAGAAACGTGAACCCGAAATGCTTGCTCCAGGCAATCATTTTCATCCCCATTTCTATACACACACATATATACACAAACATATGTATACATATAATTACTTCTATTATATGTTTAGAAATAAGAGGTCCTAGGTATTTATGACGTCTGAAATCAATTACTTCTTTCAAAACCATCTTGGTCGCTTAACTTATATTCGAATTTACGATGATGGTGCCTAATTAATGCTTACACTATTTGTGGGATTTTTTTTTTTTTGGGAGAAGATAATGATTTTTTAATAAGGGGGAGCAATCCATGTGATGGCTAATGGTTATTTGGAGGAAACAAACTGAAAGGGTGATCAATCTATAGTTGGTGGCATCCAAATCGTTTAGGACAATGACATGCACGAATGCATTTTACCCCAGTTAAATTTATTACCATAGTAATTAGTTTCTATCGAGTAGATGGATTAGGTTAGGTTAAATTCCTCATTCCCGTAATCAATGGAATATCTCAAACTTCTCGTGTTTAAATCATTAAGTTAAGAAGGTACGCGTTGGATGCACATTAATGTAAAGTCCCTGCATTGCAAAGGTTTAGCATTTTCGTATATCTTCGACAAACCGATTATTTGAACACATACCAATTATTGACCGTCAAGATGTCCCTATCTTATCATCGTTTTCTTGGCCCCGAGATAGTATTGGGTGCTCCATATTTAGGTTGTTCGAATTATCAATTCAGGGGGTAATATATCAAATTCGTAAAATTTAATGTTTTGGTCACGCCTTGCATATTTAAATTAAGATATGTATGCTGAGAAAGTCATGATGCCTTATGGTTTCTTGACCGTTCTGTGATGCTCGTTCTTTTGATCCTTTGATCAGTGTTGTATGCCGTCAGTTCATAGTCCTCCGTCCCCCGATTGATATACGATGGACGGTGATCTCACCACCACCACCGCCATCGTCATCATCAAGCCGGAGCTTGGAGGATCAGACGGCTGGGAGCATCGGTCCCCACCTGAGGGCAGTTTCAAAATGCACAAGGTGGGGACGCACCCGATTAGAAAGCCTGCTGATGAAGGCGTACGAGGGCAGTGCGCAGTCCCAGCATCGGCTTGCAAGAAATCGTTGACCGTCGCCTCACCGGTCGGTACTGCTCGTAACGGAAGGGGGCTTCTTGCGCGGAGTTTTGCGTGAGGATGAGGATCATGAGCACTTGGGCAGAGCAAAATTTTCTATCTTTAGTGCTTACTGTCAAAGACTACCCCCTCTCTCGTCCCTCCCCCACTTTCTAGTCTGCCTCACGCGAGAAAAGCCATGCTCTTTCTACAGAGAGAGAAGAGAGAAGGAAAAGCAGCAGATAGCTCAACAATGGTCAGATATTGCCGGGTACGAACCAAACCATGCCAGCCTCTCTCTCTTTCTCTCTCCATCTTGCTTTTTCTCATTTTCATTATAATTAATCTCACCAAAGCATGCATTGACCAACCCTCTGTCGCATATATACTGAAACAGTTCCGTTTTTTTCAGCACCTGCGCAAGAACCCTAGACAATATCTTCCCTCAGAATCAGCATCTCTTCTCAACCATCTCCCTCTCCCTCTCTCTCTCTCCATGGGAAAGAAGAAACCATGCAATCGATGCCCAAGGAAGCTGCCGGAATCCCAGCGGACGATGGCCTGACGCCAAGCAAGCCCGTGAGCGCCTACGAGGAGGTGAGGTGCCTCGCTGCCAGCAATGCGGTGGTGCTTTTCAGCATGAACTGCATGTGCACCGTGGCCAAGACCCTCCTCTTCAGCCTCGTTGTCGGCCCCACAGTGGTCGAGCTCAACGAGCTCGATGGTGGCGGCCTTGGCATCCATGCCGTCCTCCACCAGCTCGCCCCCGGCGCCTGCACTACCCCACTTTGTGACCGGCAGGCGCCCCCGGCGGTCTTCGTGGGTGGCAAGTTCCTGGGCGGCCTCAAGACCTTGATGGCCTGCCACATAAACGGCTCCCTCGTCCCGCTCCTCAAGCACGCCAGCGCCCTCTGGCTGTGAGCGTCACGTTGTGCCCTCGCCGGAACATGTTTCCCGACGCCATTACCGCCAGCGCACTCTTCATATAGATCTTAGTCAATACCTCCTCTTCTTCTTATTAGGTTTTAGTCATATTTCTTTTCTGTAGTGTTATATGGAAAAAGAAAGTATTAGAAAGCAATATAAAAAAAAAGGAATCCGACTTGTCGGCTTGTACCCAAGTCGAGAGACACTGTGCGAAGGGTGACACGTCACGCTCTCGCAACGTCCAACGCATGCAAATACGTCAAATCAAATGCCATGTAAAAAAGGCATATAGTTTGACCAACGAGTATCCCATACCCCTTTTTGTAGCTTTTAGGAGAAAATATTGGGGAGCGTTACGTCAGCGTGGTCCTGGACCACTTACGCGGCGCCATGTGGAAGGGGAGAGAGATAGCGGGAGAAATAGTCCTGGCCCACCTCTTTGACGCTCTCTCTCCTCTTTCTCTTCTCTGTCTCTCTCCCCTTCCACATGGTGCTGTGTGAGTGGTCTGGGACCACGTTGACGTGGCACTTTTGGACCACCCAATATTTTCTTAGCTCTTAGAGCTAGCGAGAAACGTGAACCCGAAATGCTTGCTACGCTTCGTACAACCAATCATTTTGATTTCCTTTTCTATACGCGCGCGCATATATATAAGTACTTCATCTCTTATATGTAAAGAAATAAGAGGTCCTAAGTATTTATGGCAATATATAGAGAAAACCTAAATCGGGAGCACCTGATAATATCTCAAGGCCAAGAAAACGATGATAAGTTAAAAACATCTTGACTTACATTAACGGTCAATAATTGGTATTCGTTCAAATGATTGGTTTGTGGAAGATGTACGAAATGCTAAATAAGAGGTTCTAAGTATTTATAATCATTACAATTTGGCAACTTTAATTCTTTAATAATATCAATGATAGTTAGCTTTTATGATATCAATATTCCATGTGATTAATTATTTCATTTTTTTGCCATAGAATCAATGGTAAAAGTGAGATTTTCTTTGAAACTAAGATGTAAATGCACTTTCCCCCTAAAGAGCCGCGTGCATTGCCCATGATAACATAAAATATAAAGGAGGTAACGACCATAAGACAATGAAATTTCAGCGTGATAATATGCAATAGTTGCAAATTAAAGGCGATGTCGGTGTCCCTCGACCTCCTCCGCGAAGCTTCCTAGCCTTGATCGTCTCCGTCGCTGTCCGAGCAGTAGAAATAAAACATGAACATCGATATATCATTTAGGCAAAGATTGGAAGGAAAAAAAAATTCATGAAGTCCTTGAAGTAGCATTTTGAAAATTGTTGGGATCGCCGGATCCCCAAAAACGGATTCGGCACTTAAAACCGAACCCCTAAATCAATGCGGAAGATGAGCCCGGGAATTATACACGTATCACCGATCGTAAAGCACACCACGGATTCGAGCGTACCTTGTTGGCCACGAGATTAGACACCGACGCCGTAAAGAGGAAGAGAATTCAGTCATATTCGATCCGATGTCGAAAATTCGCCGTGAAGGGAAGATGGCGTCGCTTCTTGGCTTTTCTTGGAGAGAGAATTCTGAAGAGATGAAGAACGTACATTCCAAAATGTCAAGAGGTATCATCTCCCTCTCTCTCATCCCTTTTATATGTTCCTTTTTCCACGGGCCTAATTCCCGTGGGCCGGGCCTTTAGGCCCATCGTGGCCGGGCCTTTAGGCCCATCGTGGCCGGGCCAACTTAGGCCCATTTATTAAATCCATCATAAAAGGCCGGCCCACGGAATTAGGCACTGTGGAAAAATGAACATATAAAGGGATGAGAGAGAGGGAGATGATACCTCTTGACATTATGTACGTTCTCCATCTCTTCGTAATTCTCTCTCCAAGAAAAGCCAAGAAGCGACGCCATCTTCCCTTCACGGCGAATTTTCGACATCGAATCGAATATGACTGAATTCTCTTCCTCTTTATATATTCCTTTTTCCACGGGCCTAATTCCCGTGGGCCGGGCCTTTAGGCCCATCGTGGCCGGGCCAACTTAGGCCCATATAATTAAATCCATCAAAAATGTTAAATGCTCAGAGTTGGGGGACTTGCTTTGAGTTCTAAGCATTTTTAAAGATCAATTTTACACTAAAAGCCCTTGAGATTATGTTAGAAAACACCCAAAGCTTTGGCTGAAATGTCTTTGAAAGCTCAAAACTCCTATGAAATGAATTAAATGCACCATTAAACCGGGGCTCTTTGAGAAAATATTGGATGGGTCTGACTATCCACATCAGTAATGAGATAGTCCATTCATTGCGCGCCATGTGGATAGTCGGACCCACCTTGTCAGAATTTTTGAAATCCCTCCCTTTTTTTTTTCTATTTCTTCACCGTTCACTCCATTTATTGACAAAGTCCATCCCACTCTTCTCTCTCATCGTCCCTCCTCTTCACAACTCTCTCTCTCTCTCTATTTTCACAACCAAATGCACCATGCTCTGCTTTCTCATTCCCTCCTTTGCTTTGCTATCTCTTCAGTGCTCTTCACGACCCCTCTGTGCCTCTAATCCCAAGCACGCCTCGGCCTCCGCCTCCGCCTTTGCTGTTGTGTCTTAGAGCCTTATTGGTGGCCTCGATTTGTCATATGCGTTCGACCAGCCTAGGTTATGGTTTTCCCTCTTTTGCGAAGCGAACCGTTTGTATTCACAACCCCTCTTTGCTTCATGACCCCTGCTCCATATTGTATCGAAATTTTCCTCTTCTCATTTTCTTAGGAATTTCAAGGGACGAGAGTGTAGTGTCTCTTTCTGCGACCAAATAGGTAGCCACCTCTGCCTTTAGGAGGCCATTGACGACTCCAGCTTTGTTTCTCCAATTTGTAGTCTGGTCCAGTGAACTCGCCGACCCCTTTGCTCCCATTATTGCCACAACCCCACTTCCGCCTCCACCGTCACCTCTAATGTCTTATTGGCAGCTCCGATTTGTCATCCGTGCTCAACAAACTCAAGTAAGTGTTTTACCCCTCTTTCATGATTATTTGCTAACAAGCTAGAAAATTGACAAAGGAGGATATCGGCTTTAATAGTGTCAAATTCAGAGTCTGCACGTGCTAAGCAATGCTTTATGGATTTTTGTTTGTTTGATGGCCATCTATCCAGTTATTATTATTTTTTTTACTTGATTGAGATTTTTGTTTGCTGGTGGTGTACTCCCATAGTTGGCTAATTGGTGTTGTGGTTTCAATTTGGCTTTGCTTCAATACATGCTTAGATTTGAATAATAACAGGGACTATTCTATAACAAGGTCTTAAAGGAAATTCATAAAAAAGATTGTTCGGCAAAAGGGTGAGAAGACGTATGAATGAACTCGGATTTGATACTAATCTCAACTTAACTTCATTGAGGATGTTCAAAATTAACAAGACAAGCCCAACCTTCTCTTTTTTGCACACTTATCCAAACGTATACATGGACGAGTTTATGCTTTTATTCATCATTCATCTAATATATCTCCACTCTCTATTCTTGCTCTTAGACCCATGCCTCTCAAGGACTATTCGTTGTTGTTTCAATTTCGAAAAATGAGAAATTATCAAGGGTCTCGAAGCAAAGCCAAATTGAAACCACAACACCAATTGGCCGGCTATGGGAAGACACCACTACCAAACAAAAATCTCAATCAAGTAAAAAAAATAACTGGTTAGATGCCCATTAGAAAAACAAAAATCCATAGAGCATTGCTCAAGACATGTAGACTCTGAATTTGATACTACTAAAGTTGGTGTCTTCCTTTGTCAATTTTTGAGCTCATCGACATATAATCGTGAAAGAGGGGTAAAACGTTGACTTGAGCTTGTCGAGTGCAGTCAACAAATCATAGCTGCCAATGAGACTCTAAGAGGTGAGGGCGGAGGCGGCTTTATGCAATAATGGGAGCAAAGGGGTCAGTGAGCTCGTTGGACCTAGATCATGAAATGGAGGCACAAAACTGGAGCCACCAATGGGCTCCTCAGGGCGGAGGTGACTGCTTGTTTGGTCGCGAAAAGAGACACTATGCCCTCATTCCTTGAAATTCCAAAGAAAATGAGAAGAGGAAAATTTGGATACAATATGGAGGGAGAAGTGCCAAAAAAGTCCTAAACCTTTTGTCTTTGTGCCGATTTAGTCCTAAACCTTTTTTGGTGCCGATTCGGTCCTAAACCTTTTACGTTGTGCCAATTCAGTCCTTTCGACCAATTTTGGCCGGATTTTGCTAACCCGGACGCCGAGCCAGGGCCGACGTGGCATGATCGGCGCCGACGTGGACAACTTTGAATAATATTTTAATATTTTTGAATTTTTTTTTGAAATTTTTGAAATTTATTTGAATTCTTTGAATTTTTTTATTTTTATTTTTATTTTTATTTTTTTTTGTTTTTTTTGTCTTCTTCCCCCCAGCTGGTCACCGAGGTCGGCACCGGCGGAGCCGGAGGCCGGCGAGGGCGAGGCCGACCTCGCCGGCCACCTCGCGAGCGAGGCTCGACCTCGCTAGATTCGGCCATGGGCGAGGCTCGCCCTCGCCGGATCGGCGAGGTCGAGCCTCGCCGCCATGGGCGAGGCTCCCCTCGCCGGATCGACGAGGCGAGCCTCGCCCATGGCCGGCGAGGCTCGACCTCGCCGGATCCGGCCATCCCCCTTGCCGGCCATGGGCAAGGCTCGCCTCGTTAGATCCGGCGAGGGGGAGCCTCGCCCATGGCCGGCGAGGCTCGACCCTCGCCCGCGAGGTGGCCGGCGAGGTCGGCCTCGCCCTCGCCGGCCTCCGGCTCACGCCGGTCGCCGAACCTCGGTGACCGGCCGGAGAGAAGACAAAAAAACAAAAAAAACAAAAATAAAAAAATAAAAATAAATAAATAAATATTAAAATATTATTAAAAGTTGTCCACGTTAGCGCCGATCATGCCACGTCAGCTAGTCGGCGTCCAGTCAGCAAAATCCAGCCAAAATTGGCCGGAAAGGACTGAATTGGCACAATGTAAAAAGGTTTAGGACTGAATCGGCACCAAAAAAAGGTTTAGGACTAAATCGGCACAAAGGCAAAAGGTTTAGGACTTTTTTGGCACTTCTCCCCAATATGGAGCAAAGGTCATGAAGCAAAGAGGGGTCATGAAGATGGATGGTTCATTTTTCAAAAGAGGGGAAAATCCTAAGCTGGGCTAATCGAACGTAGATGACAAATTGAAGCAACCGATAAGGTTCCGAGATGTGACGGGTGAAGGCGAAGGTGGAGGTGTGCTCGGGATCAGAGGCACATAGGAGTTGTGAAGAGGGTCGGAGAGACAAAAGAAGGGAGCAAGAGAGCAAAGCATGGTGCGTTTGGTTGTGAAAATGGACGTAGATAGAGAGAGAATGGAGCAAAGGAGGAAAGGAGAGAGCAAAGTGGTCGTGAAGAGGAGGGATGGTGAGAGAGAAGAGTGGGACATACTTTGTTAGTAAACAGAGTGAACGACGACGAAACGGAAAAAGAGAAAGGGACGGATTTCAAAAATTCTGATAGGGTGGGTTTGACTAGTCATGTGGCATACTAAGAGATAGTACAATAAGTGGATTGTCTCATTGCTGATGTGGATAGTCAGACCCACCAAATATTTTCTCACTAAGGGTCCGTTTGTTTCGCGGAAAATGGGCAATTTCCGGAAAATATTTTTCCAGAAATCATTGTCCAGGAAAATGACAATATTTTCGGTATTCGGCTAAAACCTGAAATGTTTCGGAAAATATTTTCCGGTGTTCGGTAAGGAAAATATTTTCTAAGACTTTACTTAGTTATGTATCACTTACTGACCTATAAATCCATCAAATATGAACTTACCTTTAAAGCCGGGCAAACTTGCTTCACATCTTTGTTCCTTCATTGTTGCCAAATGCTCATCTACTCTAAAAAATGTATGTATGGATTTTAAACTTTTCTTGAAAATCTGCAATCTTGAACAAAAGAGAAAAGAAGCAAATCATGTACAACTCTTATGAAAATCTTCCAGTTGAGTGGCCTCTTCTCCCCCCCGAGTCTTTTGTGTTATAATAAACAAAAGAGAAAAGACGCAAATCATGTAGAGCCCTTTGCTTGAGCAGTATACAACTGCAGGATAGAGTAAATAAAGAAAATGATAGGCAAGAGTGCAAGGGCTTTAAGTTGAATGCAAAGTCCACAGTAAGATCACCAGTCATAGAAATGCCAATACAAAACAACCATACATCTAATTTCATCTCATGAAGCATTGACAATAGCAACATAGAAAGAAAGAACACATGAGTCTTTTAGTGGTAAAGCTCAATACAATATATCACTAATGATGATCTCCTTTGTTTAGAAATTTATCAATCTATACTTTGCGAAGAGTCACACTCTTCACCATGAATGCTTTTCCAATTTTTTCATTTTCAATTAGATGGTCAAAAACTAATCCAAAGGTAATTTCATTATATCCGTACACTTTCATCACCTCATTGTAAAGTTGAGAGTAATAGATTTGAGAGTAATTGACATTGCTTTGACCCAATGACTTAATTGCTGAGGCCATCTCTCCAAGTTGTGTTTAAAGTGCAACATACTTATCATCATTGTCGGAACATTTTTGCCTTTTTTGAGACCTCTTTTCTGAATGCATAGTATATGAAGATGTTTTTGAGCCCACCATCAACTCATCGAAGTCATCGCCTAAGTTGACAAGTGAGGGGTCAACTTCCGTTGCATCGATATCCCCGAACTGCTTAGCAAAGCTTCTAGTGGCCATATTCTCTCCCAACCATCATAGCCATCTCATCATACATGTCAATCATCTTATTCAGATACTTTTCATGAGAAGGATGGACCTGTAAATGCATAATATTCATTCAATTATTAGTTCCACGGCTAGAAATGAAAAGAAGATATTAAGTAGACAACACTTAGGCTTCAAGCTATGACAGAAACATGTTTGAAGCCCTACGTTTGTTTGTTCTTTTAGTCCTTTTCCCTTCACAATTACACTTCAATAGAAATTGCATGGCCGATCCATCTTTGCAAGAGATGCAAGATCAATAAGATTTGAAGCACGAGGTTCCAAAAACGCCTATCAATGTTAGAATTAGCAACTCATTTGTGACAATGTGATGAATTGGAGTCATCAATGTGCTTTCTATACCGGCATAGATTGAGATCAAAATAGACCAAGAAGCATAAGAGTCTTCGGCAACACACTATTCCAATTCATTTCTTGATCATTGAAGCAAAATGCTATCACTACTCGACCTTCTCTTGTTTCTTGACTACTCATTTCTTCAAATGAGGCTCGAGAAGTAATGTCTTAAAGCATATTCAATATCACATTTTCAGGCAATCTCATAAATGATCTTAGGCAATTAGCCCATTGTAACATGCCTAGAGTCCAACCAGGCTCCAGTACTAACTCAGTAAGCTCTGGACATTTTTACATGGTGCCTTCTTAGGCTCTCCCCACCTAAATTGTAGAAGGTAAAGAGAAAAGAAGCAAACTTTACCAACCCAAGTCGCATTCTAGAGATGCCCAACAATCGAAATCGAAATTGCGGCAGCAAAAGACATTGAGAAAATTTCCAAACATATAAGTTACTAGTATGAAAGTCAATATTAAATTATGCATTGCACTTGTAACAAAAACAGAAACAACACCAACACGATGACCTATGGCTTCAGTGAAATAGGGGTGACTAATAAGTTAATAATATGCTTTTTTTTTCTTCAGTCCAGCATGTTAGCAAACGCATTATTGTTTAAAAATGTTGGCTGAGATGGTTAGGAAATTATCCCTTATATGTTGAGTAAGGATATAATGATATAAAACTAGGTAAAAGAATACCCCAAGTGCAAAACTTGACACAATGGGACACTTAAGTGCTAAAAGTTACAAAAGTGACATTTAAGTACCATATTTTTTGAAAAGTGGGATACCTGAGTGCCATCTTTAGCGAAGCTGGTCGGAAATCATACATGACAATTAAATATTAATATTGCTGGCCTACGTGGCTCGTCGGAAAGTTGACTCAACTCTGATTCACCCAAAACGACGTCGTTTCTATAGTTGGCCAAAATAAAACCCTTAAATCGGCTAAAACGACGTTGTCTCCCAAATTACCCTAAATCTAAAACCCTAAATCGGGCAAAATCCTATTGAAGCTTGGAGCCTTAATCCTGAACCCTAATTCGATTTGCCCCAAATTCTACAGTCGAATATTGGAAATGGAGAGCATGACTTTCAACAGCAGCTCAAATTCCTCTCGCCGAAGCAGAGGAGAAGGCGAGTGTTTCTATTTTTGTGAGTTACTAAGTCCAATAAGAACATCATGGACTCGAATGAATCCCAGGAGAAGATTATATGGATGTGCCCGATATAGAGAATGGTTGAAGTGCAAATATTTCAAATGAGTCGATGCGAAGTTCTCTCACTGAGCCATAGAGGTGATATTGGACCTACTTGATTGACGTCATCAACCTCCATCTACGCTTGTGGACAACTTGGACGATGTTGACTCAATGCAAGCTCAAGCATCTTCTGCTAACCATTTGAAGAATGAAGTTTCAAGGATGAAAATTGAACGGAAGTGTTACCAAGCGTTTATTGTGTTGCTGTTTTTTTTGTTTATCCTATTTTATGATGAAATGTAAAGTATTGGAAGATGAGAAGAAGTTTCTCCGACTGCCATATTTGTAAATGAGTGGACAAATGTACTTGTTTTGGGTGAAATGTAACTTATTTTTTTGGAAGATGAGAATAAGTTTTGTGTTGTTTACAAGATCGTTGTGGTTTTTTTTTTTTTTTTGCTGTCATATGTATTATATGTTACTTTTTGTGCTTGTGGGGAGGTCAAGGAAAGGGAATGCATGAATGAATGATATACTGTTTGTACTATGTTTTTGTTTATTCTTGAATATAAATCGACAATGATGGAATGTATATTGGGTCAATGTGTTGTGGTGACTTCTTTATTTGAACTGAATGTAAACCAGTAGCAAACATTGAATTGAATGGAGTTGCCATAAATTGAACCAAATATATAAACCAACAGCTTCTTTGGTTTGCTGCAAACTAACATATACATAGGACAGACACGAGTGATTACTCGAGTGTTATAAGTTGTATTTCGGGATCACTTAAGTGCCGATCGTGATAAAAAAGATAACTTAAATGTCAAGTTATTATTAAAAGTGATCACTTAAGTGTCACTTGTGGTTAAAAGTGAACACTTAAGTGCTAAGTTTTTTAGAATGTGATCAGTTAAGTATCAACTTTTTTTGTATATTTCCTCTATAAATTGCACTAGCCACTAGCTACCACTAGCCACCGCTGGCCACCATCGGCCTCAATCATCACCACTAGCCACACCAGGCATCCCAGGCACCCAACCACCACCAACCACTACCGTGCTGGTGGTATGCTGCTGCAGAAGTTGCTGGTGCAAGATGTGCATATTGCACACTTGCATCTTGCACCAGGTGCAGGACAAAGCCCCAACCCAACCTCTATAACAGACCCACCATCACTAGGCATCAGCAGCCACCACCACTAGCAACACTAGCATCTCAGCTACCACATTAGCATGGGGCCACCACCATAAACCCACCATTAGCAGCCATTGCTAGTGGTGGGTCTATTGTAAAAAGAGCTCGTGCAAGCCAGTACTAGGTGTAACAAGAGCCCCCAACCTAACCCTTCACAATAGACCCACCACCACCAGGCTTCACTAATCGCCACCACCAACCACCCGAGCACCCTAACCATTAGCGCAGATCCATCACTAGAAGCAGTAAGTAAAAGTAAAAGCAAAAAAAAAAAAAATGAAAAAGGCAAAAATGACAAGTAACAAGAT
This sequence comes from Eucalyptus sp. ANBG9806169, assembly GCA_014182395.1. Lineage (NCBI taxonomy): Eukaryota > Viridiplantae > Streptophyta > Magnoliopsida > Myrtales > Myrtaceae > Eucalyptus > Eucalyptus sp. ANBG9806169. The sequence goes on along the minus strand of CM024576.1, from coordinate 2,321,499 downwards.
CGTTCCATTGATATTGAAATTTAGTCTCACAAACAGCTGACTTCTCAGCCTCACAAACCATATCCCATCCCATTTCATCAATTAATATACACAATGCCTCATCTTCGTGCTCCTTTTGATGGATCTTTAACTTGATTCATAATCCTTGCACTTTTTCTAATTGAACATGCAACTTCTTCTTCAACTATCTCGAGATGCATTGATTCTGATGGAGCTGCAATTATCCTAGGTTCAACTGATTCAGAAGGAGCTGCAATTGTCATAGGCTGAACTGATTCAGATGGACCTGCAACTGGGTTCTTCTTACTCTTCTTTCTTATTGGCACAGCCGATGTCTTCTTCTTTGTTGGTGCAACCGTTGATTATTGAATTGGGCCTTGAGAGATAAGAACCTTTGAACTTCTCCCAGACTACAAAAAGAAAACTTAATTATCAATAAAAATTTGCATCATAAATTAAATTAAATGCAATCTATAAAACTTACATTAAGAATGACTGTTCTAGTACGCTCATCTGTTTAAAGGCCATAATCATATTATTTTAGTCTCTTTTCAAGAGCCATTCTTGTTCGAAGGGGAACGTCATTTTCAGATATTTGTGATTGATTGGCCCTTCTTCTCACCTGTGATTTCTTGGGCTCTTGTTGTGGCTGTTCAGCAACAACATGGGCTTATTCGGCCAATTCTTTAGCTAGGCGTCTTCTAGATGGTCTTCTTGTAGTTGGCCCTTGATTTGGCTTTCTTCTTGTTGTTTTTCTATTTAGCTTTTCAGCTTCAGTGACACATTCTATTGGCTTTTGTGGTGGCCCTTGTGATGACCATTATAGTGGCCTTTGTGGTGACTTTTGTGATGGAAAGAGGCAAATGACATCATAAATATAACATCAGTCCATATAACAACGTAAAGGAAAACTAAACACAAATTATTGAACTTATTGGGTATTTTTTTCTCTGCTGCTGAAGAACAATCGACTTAACTAGCCCTTCAATTGCTTCGGCCAAATCTTCATCTGGCTGTCTTCTACCTTATCTTCTTCGAACAGGCCTTTCAGTTGCAGGTACAGCAGGGGCTTCGACCAATTCTTCACATGTCATTCTTGTGACTTGACAAAGACAAAAACATTACATACATGTCAATTGTATCTATGTACATATTTGTAATGAACCATAAAACAACATAAACACAAATGTCATGACTTACTAGGTTTCTTATCATCGACTAAAGAACAGTTGAGTCACTCCGCATTTCTGTTTGTCATTCTCAATTGTCCCTTCACTAGTCCCTTCAGCTAGCCTCAATTGTTCCTTGCTGCTTCCTTAATTGACAACCTTTAGTATTGTGCCCTGCTATGTGGCAATAAGAGCACGTCATCTTTACACTTGTCCTATTCATCCTATGTTGACCCGAGACCTCTCCCTCTGTCATTCTTCGTTTTCGCTTTGGCCTTCCCATTTTCTTCTTTAGTGTCAAAGGTTGAGATGCTTTACGATCTGTTGGTTTCCAGAACTTGCTATTTCTGATTAGCTGCATCATGAATTGGTACGAAGCAAGATATTTCGGTTTCTTGTACTAATCATCAATGTAGTCCTTTATGTTGTGGCCCTTCAATTGGATAGCACATATGACATGTGCACAAAGAATTCCACTTAGTTGCCATGCTCTACATGAACACTTCCTTGTACCTAAATAGACAACATACTTATCGGAACCCTTTATTATCTCATATCCTTCATTCCCATTCCAAATGGGATAACAATACCTAATTACAGCCAAGTTTTCATACAATTTCTTAGCAATCCTAGGACCACATTGCCTAGTCCACTTTGTAGCCTCATCTTTTGTCTGTGCAGCCGAGTCATGACCATAACCCGCATGTCTTTAACCATTGAGATGATTGCTTTGCATTTAGCATCTATTATCCTCCCATTGAATGTTTCGCATATATTGTTATCGATGTTATCGCACTTGAATTCCTCGTTGAAGAACGCCCTGCACCAATACTTCGGTTTTAGAATAGTGCATCATAACCTTCCTTTGTCAATTGAAGCAGTTCTTTTAGCCATCCTAAAGTCAGCCATATTCGTGCTCTTTGCTAGTTGCCAAAATTGCGACTACAACTTGTCCCTTTTATAGATCTTTATCCAATTTGCGTATATGTGCCGCGCACACATTCAATATTCGACATAAGGCAACAACTCAGCTATTACCGGAACCAATCTTTGCAATAATTCAAAATAAGAAATGTAAGCAAATGACATGTTGATATCAAAAAGTAAACAATTGACCAAAATTTTCAAAAAATAAACATTACCTTTTGTTGGTCGCTCATGAATGCCCACCCTTCCCCATTTGTTATCACCAAATCATTCATTAGATTTTTTAAGAATTAGGACCAATTGTCCTTGTTCTCTACCCTCACAATAGCCCAAGCCAGTGGAAACATTTTGTTATTCGTATCTCTTCCAATTGCAGCTAGCAATTCTCCCTTGCACAAACCCTTCAAAAAACAGCTGTCCAATCCTATAATTCATCTAGAACAAAATAAAAATCCATGTTTGCATGTATCGAAGCAAACATAGAATTTATCGAACTTGGTCCTACTATTAGGAAGTGGTCTTTCCACGACCTCTACATACACTATACTTGAAGGATTTTGCAGTTTACACTCCTAAGTATAATCCCACAATTGTCCATATTCGCTGTTGTACTGACTAATGAGTATCTTTATTACCTTTGCTTTGATCTTTTGTATTGATTCCTGAATATATTGATGCCTACACGTTCCTTCACTAGCATCTTAAACTCAGTACTCTTCATCTAGGGCATCAGCTTAATCAGATCAAAGAAGTGCTTGGACAACCATGCACTTGTTACCCTTTTATTTTCAAAATTAATGGAACAAGTATGTTCCTCTTGGTAGGCTCTAATTTGGAAGGATCCACTTCTCCTAACAAATGTGCCATAGATCTTCCATGGACAATTTTACTGCAAACACCTAGCTTTTACAAAGGTCTTAGTGTTTCTAATGAAGTTAATATTCCTTTGTGTAGCAATGAAGTTCTTTAGTATAACTTCCCTAAATTGTTTCACATTTTGAAATTTCATACCTATTGATAAAGTAAGAGAGGTAACAGATGGATCATAAGAATGAAACTTACTTTTCATTCTATGCACAACTCCTTGATCTTCTTTAAACTCATTTTGGGAAGTAGCATTCTCGACGCTTTCTTCATAATCAATCTCCTCGCAAGCAGCACCGGCATCTGCAGGGCCTTTGGCCCTTTTTGGAACTTCATCAATTACCTGCAAAGCTACAAACTTATCTGTCAAAAAATCCCTTTGCTTTTTTTTTTACTGTACAAGCTCCTCATCGTTGTCATTATTTATGAAATTTTCAGCAGGCAACCCTTCATTGTCATCATCATTGGATTAAGCTATTTCCCAATATAATCCAATGATTGTGACATCACCTATGTCATCATTACTTTGGTGAACTACATTTGCGCTCCTCTCCTCTCCATCATGTCTATCCTGCCCTCTTTCATCCCTAACCTCAGTATTGCCTTGAATACTATCCTTCTCGTCCTACTTGGGTGCTCTCTTCATCATCATCTTCATCCTCACTATCATTATTGTACTCAACGTATACTTTTACCTCTTCGCCATGAAGATAATGATATATAATATTCATAAAACCATTATTATCTTCTAAGCTTCTCAAATCATCTCTTAAGTTTTTCCCAGGAACATAATACATAACTTCTGAACTTTACAAGGCAAATAAGTCACTATATCCCTAACAAATCCTATATAAAATGCATTATTTATATTGACAAAGATGATGCCCTCATTTCCACTCTCATACTCCAATTCATCCTCCCCAATCACAAAATCCCCACCATAATAAACTATGAGAGCGACAAAATTCTTGTGATAAGCCATTTTTGCACAAAGAAAAAAAATGATTACCTTTTAGGACCACATCCACAAAGAACAACAAACAATTGCATATGGAAGTCCCCCCACTCTCATGGACTTTATTAAAGAAAATGGAAGGGGGAAGAGATGCATATGTTAGGCCATTTACTAGAAATATACCATCCACGACAAAAAGAGGTTTCTACACTAACAATATATCCCTACATGACAGCCAAAAAAGAGGTCGCCACTTTGATTATTTGCCTTCCCTTCCCTTAAAATATTAACAAAAAAATAGAGGTCCCTACGATAAGCACATGTCCTCACAACACTTATTTTAATACTTCAATTTATAAAAAGTGACCAGATGTCCCCACAACAACCACTCTGAGCAATTAAGATCACCGTCGCACTTCACATTTCACATCTAACCCTTAAAAATCGCCCTCGCACATCACAATACCACATCCAAGCTCTAAACACACATCATAATAGCACCGTTCTAAGTCACACATCACACTAATAGCACACGAGGTTGACCCCTAATTTTTCCCTCGTCGAACCCTATATTTCGAGGTCGAGCCTTAAATTGCCAATCCGAACCCCCATTAGGGTTCTAGTACCGCTTCTAACCCCTAAATCGCACATTAAAGTTTCATCTGAGCCGACCTTCACATTTCCTCGTCGAGCCCTAAATTTTCCATCGGAGCCCTAATAAAAGAATTCGAGCCCTAATTTCATCACAGGGGAGGGGGAGAAGGGGCCGAACTTGGAGGAGCGACGATGGTGAGCGACAACAACGACCAACAACGGCGACCGATGACGGCGATTGATGACCACCTTTGGGCATGGACGGCGACGGAGAGAAAGGCCTCAGATCTAGTGTGAATGCGAGTGAATGGGGAGGAACGGCGATGGCCAAGTCCGCTTAAGCCAAAATAACCTAAACGATGTTGTTTAGCACCAAGGAAAAAAACGTTATTTAGGTCGGCTAAGCCAACGTGGATGGACAATGTCGTTTTTGTTGTCCGTGTGTGCTTTTTTTTTTTTTTTTTTTTAAAAAATGTTTGCCACCTCAGTAAAAGATATCACCAGAAAATGCCACATATGCAACTTGGTCGGATTTTCTCGCTGATGGCACTTAAGTGATTCTATTTTGCTCATATTTTGGCACTTCAGTATCATTTTTGTAACTTTTGATACTTAAGTGTTCCTTTGTGCTAAATTTTGGTATTCCAGGTGTCTCGGTGTCCATAAAACTGCTTACGTGAAATATTGGCTAAAAGAATGTACTGAGTAAGTGATGAGAAAAATTACCGACACATATTAATCAAATTCTTTTTTCCCAGTTATGACCATCTTCAACTTGTCATCCCAACTGAATCCACTTTTGCCATGCTCAGTTTGAATCGTCTTCCAATTGCTTTTGACCGTCTTCAAATGGTTCTCAACATGGTCGGGCTTACAACAAACACCAAACTTATCATTTATTGTATTGACAACTCGAGCAATTGAAGAGGGTTTGAATGTGCTTGAATGCTTGTTTCCTTTACTAGCTTCATCGGCGAAAATTTCAAGTAAAAAAACGCTCCATAGGCTTCGACCATCTAAATTGCTTGACCTTCTCATCATTTGCTTTACTTTTACCCATCATGATAACTATGTAACAACTTTAAACAGTAAAATAAGAAAAAAATATGATGGAGACAGACACGTAGTAAATATTTAAAGATGATTATCATTAAAGAAATGAAAACCACATGTTCAAAATAAAGCACTAAAAAGAAATAAAAGGAAAATTATTGGCTTCTTTTAATATTCTGATAACTAATCCACATTGCATGTGCAGTCTTATCCTTCTTTGATGCCCATATCTTATTTTCCTCATTTTCCTCCATTTGAGAAAGTTGAATTCTTGTATTTTCTCTTTGAGATTCCATTTGTCTATTCATCTCTTCTATGATAAAGTCATTGGGATTAGCTCCCATAATAAAATTGTGAACGATACAATAAGCTAAGACAACATCGACTTGTATTCTAAATGATCAAAAAGGTTTTGAATCCAATACTCAAAAACACTTCTTTAGAACTCCAAATGCTCTTTCAATAGTAGTTCTTAGAGATAAATGCCACAAGTTGAATAGTTCCTTCTCGTTTTAAGGTGGGCAATCACTGAACTCCTTCAAATGGTATCTAACACCACGATAGGGAGAGATGATGACATTTTGGATTCCATAACCAGCATCAACAAGATAACATTCGGCTTTGAAAGTGCATTAGACAAAATATGTGAATCATGAGCTATGCCCTTGAACCAGCTAATACATAAGAAAATCTCAAGTCAAATATAGTGGGAGCTAATACATTTTGTGTTGTTCCATCCTTCCAACCACGAAAGCTTCCTTGAATTTCAAGAGGAACTAATGCACGTACATGAGTTCCATCTATTGCTCCAACACAATCCTAAAATAATTAATATAGTTATCAACCAAATACTAATGAAACTTCTCAAGCAATTTATAGACTTGTTTTTTCAAATTTCATACCTTAAAATATGGATAAAACCTTTGACTGTTACTTATCTCGGGAGGAGTGGAATTGCTTGGTTCTTTCACCACATGCTTGTATAATTTCAAATTCGCTTGCAGGACAATTTTGAAATATCTATAGACGGTGTCTATTGATCTATGAAATCTTCCCTCAATGACTCTAAATCTTACATTATGTCCAATGATATGACAAAATACCATAACTTGCTCCTTAATAAAAACATTTACAGTAGATTACAACAAGCTACTTGCACCAAGTACCTTACAAAGGTCTAAAAAAGCATTCGACGTCATCTGTATTTGATCTATACAATGAATATCACCACTATATAATACACGATTCATATATAACTCTCTTTCTCTCTCTCTCTCTCTCTCTCTCATAATCTCAATTCACATGAGGCTCTCTCGGTAAGTAATTCTCTGAATGATCATAATCATCCATAACTAATTGAAAACTGTCATAATTGCTACAGCTGCACCCGTTACCATCACTCGAATTTTGTTATCCATCTATATTGGAACACATTAATCATGAAACACAAAATGCATGTGAAATACAAGAAGGGCAATACTAGAAGAGCTAGAAAAATAGGGGACAACAGATGATAACATACTCAACTATTTTCATCTAAATGATATTTAAGGGGATTAAGAGGTCAACTCAAATACATGACAACTTATTTAACCAACCGTCTATAAACATGGTAGAAGGGGTTAAGAGAGTACACCAGTATCTAACATACATATTTCTCATGAAAGAACAAGACAAAATGAATAATTACGGTCAAATGAATGAGACCAAAAGAATCCTTCACCAAGCTTGTCTACCATGAAGGAGTTAGCTTTCAATCCAGAAACCTAAGGGTTGTATTGTAAGAATGTATTACTTCACTTTGTCTGTCTCAATGTGGATGTCTAGTTTAATTCATTTCCCTTTGTAGGTCACACAGCAGGATTTGCGAGACACATTTCAGCCTCTATTTTAGAGTTGCATTCAATAAGGGAAAGCAAGTTGCTTAATGTGCGCCTACAATGAAGTCAATTGGGTGCTTGCATGTGCTATGCAAGATCTATTGCAGAAAGCTAGAGTTGATTGAGACTTTAAAGGGTGAGATCGTTAAGCTATTTCAAGTCAATTACTGATGCTTTGAGCTTATTATGTAAACCATTTGCTAGTATTAAGTTTAGATACATCATCTCAGACTGTGATGCGGTCCCACTATTTTTGAGTACCAACATTTTGTGAAGACGCGTGAAGACGCTGTTACTAATGCTCTTAAAGCATGTTATTTATTTATTTTTATTTTTTTTGTCTTTTGTTTGCTTCTGCTTCTCTTCATTACATATCCATACAGTTTTGTATGCTTGCATTACATCCCTTGATTATTAATAAATTATTTCTAAGCACCATCATGTCATCATAATACTCAAACCTCAATTAACCCTGAATTTAGCTCTAAATGTCTTTGAATATAATGTGGATGTCCTATTACGCATGATTCTAATAATGAATTTCCACTCTATATGAATTATAGCTAATGACAAGAGAACTTGGGCATTCTAATTGCAGAACTTGATATGGACAGAGATTGATAAGAATTTAGATATGTACGAATGATAAAGACAAAGTGCTTCTTACAGTAAAGCAGCAGTAGGTTGTTACAATATATTCTCTAATTACCAAATGATCAAATTCCAGATTATTCAAACGAGGACTTGACATTCAAACTACGAACAACAGAATACTAGAATTAGTTACCCACCGACTAAGCACCAGCATATGTCAGTTTTATATCATGAATTCATCAAAGCACCACTTAACTGTACTCTAACAATGTCAATGACATCATATGCAATTCATCTTCTACAGAGAAAACCCAAATGAACTCTTTTTTTTACAATGCCATAGTATGCATTGCGTTGATACAAGCAATAGGCATGGACAAACACGCTCGAAATTCAGTTAAAACCACATTTCAACCATTGAACCATCATTTAAACCAAGACATTTAGGCTTGAGAAGCATCACAAAAAACCAATGGCACCACATTTAGAACTGAAAACAAACATCATCCGATACTTGTTCAAAGCAAAAACCTTATGCTTGAAAATTGCTTCCAAAACTCAAGTACATAACGAGATTAACTAATTATAGTGATTACCTCAAAAATTGTGTTTCCTTGGGACAAAATAGAGGCCGCAACCTCTTAGAAATTGTGTCTCCGCTAGTAGGTGCTGCGAAGGAGGGCGAGGAGGCAGTGGTGATGGAGATCAAGTAACCTGGATGAGGGGGCGCTCACCGTTACTGGTCATCGACATCGAAGGAAGAGGACGACGAGATGAGAAACCCTCGTCCTTCATTCGAGGGCGATTTGCCGAATGCTTGATCACTACTGGTTGTCGGTGTTGAAGGAGGAGATCAGAAACCCTCATCCTTCATCCGGGGGCGATCAGCCACTATTGATCGTCGGCGTCAAGAAGGAGGACGGATTAGAAATGTTGGGCTTCGTGAGGGCGAAGATCAAGCACTACTGGACGTGGGGGACGCTCCACCACTGCTGATCGTCAGTGTCGAAGGAGGAGGAGGATGATATTAGAAATCCTCATCCTTCATTCGAGGGCAATCAACTAGATACTCGGCTGCTAGTCATTAGTGTTGAAGGAGGAGGAGGACGAGATCAGAAACCCTTGTCTTTCGTCCGAGGGTGCTTGGTTGCTGTTGATCGTCAGTGTAAAAAAAGAAGGAGGATGAGATCAGAAACCCTAGGCTTCGTGAGGGTGGAGATCGAGCGCCGCCAGATGAGGGGGATGCTCCGCCGCTGCTGATCGTCAATGTCGAAGGAGGAGGAGGATGAGATTAGAAACCCCAGGTTTCGTGAGAAAGAGGGTAGAAATGGCAGCTTCTAGAGTAAATGAGTTAGGAAAGAAGGGAACAGAAGATTGCATGAGAGCAAGTAAGGACGGGGAAAATATTTCCCTTTTTCAAAAGAGGAAATCATTTTCCACAATCTTATAAGGAGATTTTCCATTGACTTAAAAATATTTTCTTTGACTATTTATTTTTCGCCATCCAAGCATCGGAAATTTCGAAAAATATTTTCCGGAAGTTGTTTTCCGCGAAACGATTGGACCCTAAATACTTGGTTTAGTCTTCAAATTCACTTTTATTTACATGTTTCACATCTTCCATCATAATCTATCTATATCATTGAAGGAGAAAGATATAAAAAAATTACCAAAAAAGTCTTCACCTATGCATGGATGCCAATTTAACTTAAAACTTTCAATTATTCTAATTTAAACTCAATTTTTTTTTTAAAAATTTGCCAATCTAGCCATTTATGCCAATTTTGGTTTGAAATTGTTTACGCGAACAATTTTTGCAATTTTTTAAAAGTTCTAAATTTTAAAAATTTAATATTTATCTTATTTTCTTTCATTGTGGTTGGTTGTTAGCCATCGCCTTGGAGTGAAGGGGAAAAAAAAGAAAGTTGAGAAAATTTCTAAAAAATTGTAAATGTTAGCACTTACTACATCACATAAGATGGCTGGCATCAACTGGACCACCACTTTAGTAATTTTCAATCAAAATTGGCCAATAGGACTACATTAATAAATTGTCAAAATGTTGAAAATTAAATTGAAATAATTTTAAAAAATTAGAAATGAATTACCCACCATACAATAAGTTCATGATTTTTTAGAAAATTTTTTCCCTAAATATGAGATGTCTAGAATCTTGGTTTAGATTAGGAAGCATTGCCATTTTTTGGGAGTTTTTGTGTTGTGTCGGACATTCGAACACATGTCCGACACTCTTCGACATTCGGTCAACAGGTATCTAAAAATCCGATATCTAGTCAACTCCCCCAACACTCTCCGACACACGAGTCCGGAATTTCGAACTGGAATTCTGATAGGCTAGTTTGAAATTCCGACATGCAATGGGTCAATTTTTAAATTTTTTAATAATAACAAGTCAAAATGTAAATATGTAAAAAAATAAAAAATAATAATAAAGGGAATGAAAAAACATAGTCTTCTCTTATCTTCCTATTTTGACTTCCCATGACACACAATTCATTTACCAAATTTATTTATTTTTTCCTCATCTGACACGCTCTAACATGCAAGTCTAGAATGTATATTGTTTATTTTTTTCTTCCAAGTATTATGGATTATTGGAATGGAGTTAAATTTGTCAAATTGAAATAATAAATGATATTAACAAATGATGGGTTAATGTTTTTAGTGTAAATTTATTCTAAGCTCTTTTTTATTATTTATTTAACTATTTGAGAATTTGAATCAAATTAATTTGATTCAAATAATCATAAAATGATAATTAACATACAACATGTCCCAATGTGTTAAAATTATCTAATTTTTGAAAAACGACGTGTTGATGTGTCGTATCTTCTCATATTGCATGTCGATATTGATGCTACTTAGGTTTAGAGATACTGTGTAGCTGGGCCTCAAGTATGTTCTGTGCTCCTGAGCCAGCCCCCATCAGAAGAAGAGCTTGTAATGCCCAAGATGCCATTTTTTAGCTCATGAGCCTGCAGGGCCCAAAAGGATCCAGGTTCTAGTCAAAATGTCGAAGACCTTTTCTTATTCAACCAAATCCCTCGTTCATTTCCCTTTTTCATTTCCTCCCTTTTTGGGAAGAACACAGGTATTTACAAATGCACACAGATCGGATCGGACCTTCTTCTTTGCCCACAGTTTCCAGGACCGAACTAGATTTTGTTCCCCCCATTTTTGGCAAGAAGTAAGACCAGAATTTTTTACCAAGTACCCAGTTTGGATCCGATACGGTTCCTGTCCGGGTGGGAGTCTTCTTCTTTGCCCGCAGTTTCCAGGAACGCGTTCCCACCACGTTCCACCGTTTGAACAAGAAAACCGGCGACCGCCCCCCTCATTTTATAGAGTTTCTTCTTCCTCAAGTCTTCTTCGCCGCACCCACCACCTCCGAAGAAAAGAACCCACCTCTAGTTCTGCCCCACTTATTTAAACCCGCCAGGACCGTCACACGACCGATCCAGCTTGGCCATCTGTCCGCTCATTCATCGACCCAGTTCCTCAATTTAACCCCCCGTCAGATCGCCATCATACCCATTTTCCTGCTCTCTCGTGTGTTCTTGATTTTCGAGCGGTGGAGGGTTTTGGTGGGTTTCCTGTTTTCTTGAAGAATTTTGGCATCTTGGTTGTACAGAAGCGATGGTGGAGGAGACTGAGAAGAAGAAGAAGCAGGAGGAGGCGGCGAAGGGACGGAGGAATCGATGGAGCAATGGCGCGATCGGTGCTCTCATCATCGTCTTGCTCGCCGTGGGAATAAGTTGGGCAGCTGCTCCGAAGATTAATTTGTTCTCACGCGTTGATGACAAGCCTTGTCCTTGCGCCAGGGTATCGGTCTTTGCATGATTCTTGTTTGATCTCATGCGCAATTCAGTGTTTAAGGAGGAAACATTTGCCATTTCTGGTTTATGGGGTTGCTAGTGAAAGGACTTGCCTTTCCCTTTTTGGTGTCCCGTTGTTGTAGAGTTTTAGCTCTTCGTCGTTTCTTTTGCATGTGGGTTTTGCCATGTTTGCCACATAGTCATGGAGTGAGAGTAGCTCAAAATGATGGAATTTGGGTATTCTGTGGGAGGGTGATCCCTCATTTTCTCTGTTTCGGCAAGAGTGAGCAATGGTCTACGCATGGATGTGGATTCCAATATTTGCGGTTTTTTCAGCTGTTTTGCCCTGTAAATTTTGCAGGATGCGCATAAGTATAAAGGATTGGTGGAGGATTGTTGCTGTGAATATGAGACTGTAGACTATCTCAATGAGGAAGTGTTGCATCCCCTGCTCCAGGATCTGGTCAAGACCCCGTTCTTTCGATACTTCAAGGTCTGGTTACTGTGTCACTTTGGGATTGTTTATTTGCTGATTCAAAACTGTTTTGTGATTGTGTTATTGAAGGAAGTGAAGCGATCAAGAAGTCATCTTAGCAGTATATACCCATTTCTTTCGTTTTTAGTTTCCATGCTATACTTGGCCTGTAGTCATCTTAGCAGTATATACCCATTTCTTTCGTTTTTAGTTTCCATGCTATACTTGGCCTGTTGTTCGCTCTCTCAAGATGCCTAGAATGTGCTAAATGATAACTATGAGAAAGAAAGTAAATAGCGAGTAAGTATTCCTACGGTAGGCATCATCCAAGCAACTACTTTTAAGGCTGCATATCCATGTGGCAGTATTATATAACAATGGTGACATGCACTGTTATATGCTATGGATCGTGGTTCCCAAATGGAACCGGATGCATCACTTATTGAGAATGTGGTGTCTTAAGGATAGGCATGCTTTTTCAGTCATTGTAGTTGTGGTATGGTTTTAGGCATTCGTTTGAGTCATTCACTGTTTAATATAAGAATTTAGTAGTTCCTTTTTGTAATTATGTAGTTTGGAAATTAGAAAGGAAGGCCGTCATTAACTAATATTAGTCTAGTAAAATAATATCATAATGCATCTAAGTTATTTTGTTATGGTTTAGAAAATCTAAGTTAGGTTAAAATTGGGTAATAAGTCGTTCGAGAAGAAGATAATGAGATTACATTAATCTTAATGTCTTTTAATTGTATGAGTAGGTGGTGTGGTCAATTGGACAAATCAATTTTAGCAAAATTGAGTTTAAGAGTATCTGAATTTGGAGCAATGAACTAATATCACAGTCAGTGTGGATACATTGCCATCCCAGTAACACTGATTCTGGCATCAAGCTCAATGGGCTCACTAGGAGAGATTGCTGAGAAATTTCTACCCACTTCGTTTCAGATGTTATATATCGCATTTTGTGAGGCCATTTCTATTTTGTTTCTAGCTCTATATTACGTCTGATTAACGCAAACTCATGTTTTTAATTGTCATTCCATCATTCTACTCATATCTTTACACGGTTAAGTTGAACCACGGGGAGCAATGGTAAGTCATCCATTGAGAGCCAAATATGTTACTGAGCATTCTCTTGGAAACAGTCCTAGTATTGTCAATTGTGTCCTCAATCTTAATGTTATGAAAATTCTTTTGTACATGTAGTCTCTTCTTTATATGTGGAAACATTTTCATTTCTGCAAGTAAAAGCTGTCTTTTGCAAAGTTGAATGTTACCTAGTGATGCTGTCAGATATGTAGAGTCATATATGGCCAGTTTACGTGGATCTGGGATTGTATTGTGTGAATATTTTGTATAATTTCATTCCATCAAAGAAATACCAGAGAAAAGCACCATCAAATAGCTTTCTTCTTTGGGTGGTTCTGATTCCTACTGTTTTTCTGTTTCTGAGTTTGTAAATATAATTTTGTAGGTCAAGTTGTGGTGTGACTGCCCCTTTTGGCCTGATGATGGCATGTGCCGTTTGCGGGATTGTAGTGTTTGTGAATGCCCAGAGAATGAATTCCCAGAATCATTTAAACATCCGTCCAATCCTATCCTTCCATCTGACGATCTCATGTGTCAAGAAGGAAAACCTGAAGCTGCTGTGGATCGTACTTTGGACAGAAATGCTTTTAGAGGCTGGTCAGAGACAGACAATCCATGGACAAATGATGATGAAACTGATAATGGTATGTAATATGTCTATGTTCCTTTTTCCGCATCCTTTGAAAAGGTGTGATTTCTTAGCAAGCGTGCATGTGTGTAAAAAGCCTGAATCTCATTTTTTATTCTGAACCGTTTCTGCTATTTAACTTAATTTTGGCTGGGGAGTGCTCATTTGAACTTCAAATTATGCTTGCTCATGGAATTCATTTAACTGTAGCTTTTTTTGGAGTCGGCATTTGGCATCCATATGGATTTATATATCATTGTTTTCCTTTTATGCAGCTGAAATGACATATGTGAATCTCCAACTCAATCCTGAACGCTACACTGGTTATACTGGTCCATCTGCCAGAAGAATTTGGGATGCTATTTATGCAGAAAACTGTCCTAAATGTGATTCTCTCTCTCTCTCTCTCTCTCTCTCTCTCTCTCTCTCTCTCTCTGCATGGTGGTGGTTGCATATGAGCTAGCATGCAAGAGCAGCTGCACTTCATCAAAAGAGAATAAGACAATAGAAGGAATTTGGGTGTGAAGTCACTCAGAAGATTCATCTTGTACCTTATGAACATGTCTCTCTAGAAAGTACTTTAATTTCAAATTAAAGTTTCTCCAGTGAACTAATAATTATATTAGCCATGGGCTTTCCCGATTTGATTTCTTGCTACAGTGAAAATAATGTATGTTTAATTTTAAACCTGTTTCACAGATCCATCTGAAGAGTTGTGCCAAGAGGAACGGATATTATACAAGTTGATATCTGGTCTTCACTCTTCCATCTCAGTTCACATTGCGGCAGATTTTCTTCTTGATGAAACAAAAAATGAGGTAAGTCTTGCTATACATAATCTAGGTTAATCCTTTTGGTTTTTGATGATTCTTCTATATTTTCTTTTTCAAATTCTTGCTACTTTCTTTTACTCTACGATGAAGTTAGCCATCCTTTATGCATCATCGTGCTTTCTCAAGTTTTACAAGAACTCACTATGCTTTAAGTACCTGACTATCATTATGTTTCTTTTTCATATTATTCCAGTGGGGCCAAAATCTCACGTTGCTGCATGATCGTGTTTTGAGATACCCAGATCGTGTCAGAAACTTGTACTTCACCTTTCTCTTTGTTCTCCGTGCTGTCACGAAGGTGAGTCAAAGAAATTTGTTTTCCTTTCAAAGAACCATATTTTTAGTCAATGTTCGCTCATCCGATCCCGGAAAAGCCCTCCGATCTGACCATGACATATCTGTGGCGATTGAATGTTGATTTTAGGCAGCAGATTATCTGGAACAAGCATCATATGATACAGGCAATCCTAACGAGGATTTAAAGGCACACTCCTTGATGAGACAGCTCTTGTATAATCCCAAACTTCAAGCTGCTTGCCCAATCGCATTTGATGAAGCAAAGCTGTGGAAAGGCCAAAATGGACCTGAACTGAAGCAGAAAATTCAGAATCAATTCAGAAATATCAGGTTCCATACCTTTTCTTTAATTGAATTAAAATGACCAATCCAAGAGGGGTAGCACAAAGATCTTAAGAACACTTGCATTTTGCAGTGCGATCATGGACTGTGTAGGATGTGAAAAGTGTCGGTTGTGGGGAAAACTTCAAGTTCTCGGGCTTGGAACTGCATTGAAGATTCTCTTCTCTGTTGATGGTCAGGAAAACTTGCACCACACTGTGAGTGTCTTCTCCTTGAAATGACCTTCAGATCTCCTTTTTAAGATGCTTCGCAGTGCCTTTTTGGTATTCGTATTTAAAAGATCAATTAGGAAACCAGGAGAAGTCAATAAATCACAATAGTTTTCTCAGTTTGCTATTGAATAATTCTAATTTTCTCTGTTTTGTCAATTTGAATGATTTGAATTGATGGGCCGATTTAGAGCATGACAGGAAAACGTCAACAAAAGCATCTCTTACTTCTTATAAAAGTAGGCGATCAATTTCATACAAATTGTTGATCTGCTCCATAGTGTGGTTGACATTATTTTTGATATATATAGCTCTAAGCTTATTTAACCCACTTATACAATGAGAATGAGATCGTTCTTTGAAGTCACACTTCCACAACCCTCAACCAATCATATTGCAACTGAGATTAATCATTTAGATATCATTGGAATGTAAATTGTTGATCCTCTTCTTGTTTCTCCTTTGTCTTCAGCTGCAGCTGCAACGGAATGAAGTAATTGCTTTGATGAACCTGCTCAATCGACTCTCGAATCTGTCAGACTGGTTCACGAAACAGGACTGTCGGCCGAAAAGATTGGGCTGACTTCTGAACAGAAAGCGGCAAGTTGCCCATTCCAAAAGATGTGGGCATCCTTGAAGATAACCTAGCTAATCACATGTAGTCTTAAGAGCATTTAGGATAACATAAGGAATTTTGAGTTGTTCCATAGAGATACACTTCATAGACAGAGAAATGAAAGCATTTGAAGGAAGGAACCAGGAAAGAGGGGACAAATTGTATCAGGTTTTGCTTTTGAGCTTCTGCATTGATCAATGCATGTATATGCGACGCCAAATGTTTTCGGTTTGACTGGTGCAAGAAACTTCTCTTTTGGTTCTGCAGTCGTGTGAATGTGATGTGCACATCTCTCTTTCCTTTCACACGGTTTGATTTTTGCAGTTGGACTGATTCTGTGATGGGGACAAGCTAGTTAAGGTTAGGTTTTCTTGATTAGGTCAACTGACTTTTACAGACGACACTTCCATTTCTTTTCCACAGCAAAAACGTAAGAATAAGGACAAAAAACTGCTTCCTTCCTCGTTTGTCTGTATCAATTATAGCTTACATGCTACGTTAATAAACCAGATAAAGAGCCGGATAAATTTCTATTCTACGATGCATCAGTTGCAACTTGATGTCCCTGCAAACATAGCCACAGGTTATATTCTTATCCGGGCATAGAGTGAAATTCTTCTTCTGCTCCTCGCTCGCCATCCATGTTGATCTTCAGTGCCGAATCATCGACTATTGTCTCTCTGACAGAGGTGCGACAGAATTGTTTGCAATCGAGTAAATACTTCCACAGACTAATTGGTCGAATTCAATTGTGAAAAAATGTAAAAATTTTGTACGAGCTTTTTTTTTTTTTGTCTCCACTTTATGGAGAATCGTTCGGTATGAACACATTAGAGACCAATGAATCAACTGGCGAGATAGTATCACCCTATGAAAAAGGAACTGGTTTATGTCAACGGCCGGATAAAGGTATATTTTGTATGATGAATGGACAATATCCAGAAACTACACGAGTAAACTCATCATTGTTAATATATAGATACAACATAAGAAGGAAAGCTTTGGTCAAAAGAGAAGCAGAAGTGACCTAGACTACTTGAGAAATGAAATTGGTTAGTTTATAACATAAGCTCTCTTGCAGCATTTTGAACAACCTTCTTAGTCTCAGAAGTCTCCTGGAAAGATCTAGCATTGATTTTGGTTTTGCATCTTGGTGACATGATGCCCTTTGTTAATTGTTTCATGTTTAAAGACTCCAATTAAGTACCTACACTCCGATGGTCGTCAAAATCATATAGAAATCTTCCTGAAATCGAGACATATGAGCATTGACGATGAGAACTGCACAAAAATTAAAGGACAGAAAAATCTCAACTTTCAGAAAAGCAGGGATCTACTGCAAATACAGAGACTTTGGGCACCACGTAATGAATCTCCTTGTGCTGAAACAGGACTACTTCGGACATAGATATGTCGTTTGCAATACTACAAACCACCAAACTTCATAGTTATGTGACCACTCTATTGAAAAGAAAATATGGAATCCAGTGAACTCTGTTCTGTTACCCGTGAAACTATACATTGGTGTTTTGCGTCAAATCATATGGCAATCACTACACCTAACGAGATTTCTTCACCCGTTTTGAGGGCCGTGTAGGCTCTTTCCTTGCATCCTCCGGAGGTTTTAGATCGATGTATGGCTGCAACAACAACCACAGTACGGTGAGACAAAGTAAAAGAAAATCAGAGATATGCAGAAAATTTAGACATTTAACAATCAACATAAGGGATGCAGATATCATTAGCACGGACCCCTCAAATTTGCATGTGAGGGTCATTGCCAAGTTCTCATGAGCTAAATCTCTCTGTGAGGTCAATATATTCCAAGTTTGATCTGCAAAATTGCTTGGGCGGCTGAGATAAGCCATGCTTGTGATCTAGGATCAAGAAGATACATGAAGGATCTGGTGTTCAGGTTGCTGACTCGAGATAAAATGTTTTTCTTGATGTGAACCATTGCTTGACTGGTCGTCAACGCTTAGTGAAGTAGCTCATACTAGCAAAGAAGGTTTCATGAAAAGTGAGGTATCCTTTAAAAAGATGATGTATGTATTCATGGGTTTACACTTCACTAAATAGCATTTCTGTGGTTCAATCGTCCAAATTATTCTCTTACCAGAGCAAAAGAAAAAAAACAGACTGATGGATGCAATCATATTGTGACCAAACAGTTACTGATGAAACCCAGTACAAGACACTTCAGCTCAACCCATCAGTATTGACATAGTTAGTCAACAAGAAGAGCCTATCAATCATATTGTTTTTTTCTTTTTTTTTATGCCGAGGATCCGGCCCAGCTCACCTTACGGGAGCACAGCACTGACTATACCTCGGGAGAGACTAACTCAGCAACCCACCAGCTGGGGCCCCCCGCTTAAGTCATGGAACTGCTTTGGGAGTTGTGGCGGACTCTAAGAGTTGAACCCCTGACCTAGCGGTCAGAAGGCCAAGCCTCAACCAGCGCAGCCATGCATGGGTGGGTGCCTATCAATCATATTGTTCGAGCTTTGATTCTTCTCAAATCCACCCCTTATTGTGATTCTTTACGCCATCTTTTACATATCCAATCACGTCATTACCAATGTTCAGTGAGGTTACATGGAGGAGAGATTATGTAGCACACCGCTGTCGCAATCCATAGTTGTAATGATGGCTGTTGTCAAGCTTGTGCAATGGCCTTTATGGCATAATTACCACATTCTGATATCAAGCTTTGAACCAATGACATCGCCAAGAACTTGTAATGCAGAGACTTCGGTTTTTATCTACCTAGTTATCTATGAACAACATGTGGAGATGCCAAAAAGCGCATGTTTACTAACCTCATCCCATTTCCTCTGGAGATCCAAGAGTTCTTGACAATACGACAGGCATTCTGCATGGTAGGCTGCCGCTAACTCCTTTATCAAGACTTTTCTTTTTATGATGCCTATCACTGCAATTAGATATTGAAAATGACCAGGCAGATCAGTACTTCATCATTATGTCCTATATATAAAGGACTAAAAAATTTGACCTTCAATAGGAAAAAAGAGCCCAAAAGCAAGATAAGTTAAAATTGTCAGTTCCAACATGTTATGAGTCTTCCTTCTTGTATTGAATGCCATGGATTTCTCAGTAAGATTAAGACAAAGAGGAAGCAACTCATGAAATGAAGCAAAAGACCTTAAAGAAAGAAAGCTCATTTTCAAGAAAGACATGCACTCCTTTTCTTTTCTAGTCTTTTTTTCTGACACAAAAATTTGAGGACACAAGGAAGCATGCAATAGCATACAAAGATCATCGTTAAACCAACAGAGAACATATCTTCTCAAGGAAGAGAATCCACAATACGGATTCAATGCATCTAAATCCTTAAAAAATTCCTGCCTAATCAAGAGTACAATGTCATATAACGGTTATTTCTAAATGTATATTCAGAAGAATCACCCCTCAATAGCTCTTTTCTCCCCTTTCCATATTCAAATGATCAATGGTGACGATGTAAAATGTGAATCAAAAGTCTAGACGCTACATCTCAGTCTTAACCCTCAACTGCCAGGAAAATAATCTCCATTATTTTAAGAAAGGACCAATCCCTAATTTCAGAAGCACACTTATGATACTTGAAGAAACTTCGGCCAACTGATGCTGTTATTAAAATCCAATGAAAAACTGGGCATGTAGACTACATAACAATCTGTGATCTACCACAAATTTGATGGCATCCTCTTCGCAACAAAGTTAGCTTCAGCATGCTTTCCATCAGCCACAAGAGCAGTTCTCAGTTCTTCGCAGCAATCCAGATTTTGAAAGCTTTCTCTCTCCACCAATTCATAAAATAAAGCAAATGCCTGAGACAATTGCCTCCTTTCACAGAGGCCTTTCATAACTATGCTGTACATGTTAATATCTATTCTTGAATCTTTCCTCAGCCCATACAGCAACAATTCGCCTGCTTCTAAAACTTTTCCTTTCTGGCAAAGGAAACTGGTTAATTCTTCTATTGCAATCACATAACCATTCTGGTAGAGCAGATTGACTAATTCAAATGCTTTACGTCCTAGTCCACGACTAAAAAGTAGCCTCACGGTTTGCGTTGATAGATTGATATTTTGTCTAATGTGCTTCCCCAACATCACTTTTACCAAGCTGGCTGATTCATGGGCACGCTCTTTCTTTAAAAGTACTGTAAGTATCGCATGGAATGTAGAGGACCTGGGACGATGTGAACTTCTGAGCATCTTCTCTAGAATCTTGTAAGCAAGAAGAGGATTATCCTTGCTTAGAAGACCCTCTATCAAGGACAAGTAGGTCTCATAATCTGGAACAAAATCTCTCCTTAACATCAACACCAATAGATCATATCCAGCTTCAAAAGTACCTTCTCTACAGTGCCCCATGATTAAAGTCTTGTAAGAAGGAGGGTCTTGCATACCTCTTTTCATTAACTGCCTGAACACTTCCTCAGCTTTTTTAGTTTTCCCGCTTTTACATAGATATACAAACATTGGATGATATGCTGCAACTAGAGGGACACACCCAGCATCACTTAACAAAATCTGCTTTTCTGACAACTCATTGAAGAGTATCTCTGCCCTCTCAAATTCACCTCTTTGACACAAAGAGCGGATCAAGACACTGTAAGAAGCTGAATCTGGTGAGACCTGTAGTTCTGACATCTTTTCAAAGACCTTAAGTGCGTCATCCAGATTTCCTGAGTTACAATGCGATTGCATCAATGTATTAAATGTACATGAATCGGGGATAAATACCCTGTCCCCCTTCCCCACTGTCCCCTCCAATATCTCTTTAATCTTATCAAGCTTCTGCGCTTCACAAAGCCCTTTAATAAGCGTGTTGTAAGTAATCTTATTTGGTTTCAGACCTCCATTAACCATCTCTTCTATAATAGCTAAAGCATCATCAATTTCCCCTTTCATACAATACCCTCTAATCAAAGTTGTGTAGGTAATGACATTAGGCTTCAAGTCTGCACTCTTTTTTCTCATACCCTTTACCACATTATTTGCAATATTGACTTTCCCTGCCCTACACAACCCATCAACCAAAGTATTATAGGTAATCACGTCTGGTTCACAGTTAAATTGTGACATCTCCTTGAAAAAATGAAACCCCTCATCAACCATAGAGTTCATACAGAATCCCCTAATCAAAATATTGTATGTGTATGTATCAGGTGTAACACCATAAGTATTAAGCATTTCGTCATACACATGCTTTACCATATTGGTTCGACCCCTTTTAAGCAAAACAGAGAAGAGATTGTTAAATGTAATCACTGATGGTGATATCCCGATCTCTTTCATCGTCTCGAAAAGCTTAAGAGATTCCTGAAACAATCCAGCTTTACCATAGCTTCTAATTAAGCTGTTGAAGTATCTGTCTTCGAGCTTAACTGCTCCATTAGACATTCTCTCAATCGAAAACAAGAAATTACGCGCTGCATTGAGATTCCTACAACGGCCTAACATTTCCAGCATAAAAAAGTATGACTGATGATCATGGACAAAACCCATTTTGCCTTGTATCCATTTAAAGAACAGGAGTGCTCTAGCTGGACTCTTGATGAGCTGAAGAGTTCTAAGAACGTTGGTTTTGGATAGAGAAGCAGCAAGAGGTGATAGAGAAGATTCAACTTTGTCTGACCACTTGCTTCTATTGATGAGTTGTGAGATCACATGAACTATTCTAGTTTTAGCTCTCTTAGACGATTTGTCTTGCGGCTCAACATTCTTTTCTTCCAATTGTACCGAGCAATAGCACCTGAGATACGATAACGACACATAGCTAGAAATTCGAACGGAAGATGGCTTCTCAAGAACTGCCAGTCCTTGACGTGAAACTGGAAAGTAGGCCATCATGATGAACTCGATCCTTGATTTTATATGGTAACTAGTTCCACAGCATCTACAAATTTTTTATACCCACCATCAGACTCCAATATATACTCACGGAAGCACTCCAAATCAGCCACAAAATTCTAGAACAAAAGTCAAAATCGCATTCCCAAAACCTCATGAGCTAACCAGAGCTGGTTTTTAATCATCATGAGTGGAAGAATTCATTCAATGAGCGAGCCCCGCGATTCATCGGAAACCATGAATACACACAACAGATCAACAAAAGGACAAATTGCTTTGACCCAAGATAGATAGCACAAAAAAAAAAGAAAAAAAGGGAGCAAACGAAGCGCACAAACGAGGCGCACAAAAGCAGCGAACACTTTGGCAATCCAACAGATATTGCACAAGCCAAATAACCCAGGAGCAACTGAATACAAAGAACAAGAAATAACGAGAGAGAGAGAGAGTTACTTCTACTCGGATCGAACGCCGGCGGCGGCGGCGGCGGCGGAGGATCGGCAGTGGTTGAGGAAGGCTGGACGGCGGCGGCGGACGGAGGAGTGGGCTCCGACGGAGGCTTCTGCCGCTCCACCATCAAGGGTTGTTGTGATCTCGCGACTGTAGTAGGAACACAAAGTCAGCACCTTTCCGACTCTCTCTCTCTCTCTCTATCTCTCTCTCTCTCTCTCTCTACACGCTCAGCACCGTGACCCCCCCACGCAACACGGCCGGCGCACTCCCCTCCGGGGTTCGCCGACACCGCCGGCGATCCGGGCCGCCGGACGCGGCCGTCCTCAGGCGATCCTGTCGCCGAAACAGAGGAGGAGGAGGAGGAGAAGAAGGAAGAGGGACGGGAGACACTGAATCGAAACCCAAGCCTAAAAGAAAGAGGAAATCCTACTCACTCCTCATGCTTTTCCTTCTTCTTCTCCTTCTCCTCCTTTTATGAATTTAATTTTCTTTACCCATAAAGAAATTTGCTCTCTTGTTTCATTGGAAACCTTAGCATTTTCTTTTTTTGTCCTATCGAGTCTTATTAACGTGTGGCCCGATTTGTTAATAATACCTCGTAATTTAATATATTTTCTTTTTGAATACGTGAATTGAAATCGACAAACGTTTTTGTTATACGGATATTTAATGAGTGTTCAGAGAGCACTCGTTAACGAAATCATTTTTTCTTTTATTTCGGCTAAAATATCGAAAATGTTACCTAATTAATAAACACGGTCGAGGTTTGAGCATGCTTAAAAATTTACTTAATTCAATTTATGAATGTAAATAAAATTAGCTAAAATGCGAAAAAAAAAAACATTTCTGAATTTTACACCGACTTTAAATTGGTTAAATAAAGCAACAAAAGCTTATGAGCATTGTAGGTAATTTATGAGTGAGTATGATTTTAGGGTAGAACTCGAAATTGAAGAACCGGATTGGTGGGAACTGATCTAGTTTCAAGTTCATATGGGATTTGGTTCAGTTCGTTTTCATATTTTTGGAAACTTGTCTTATGTGGTTACCAAACATAATCGGACTAGGAACCAAACTACCTAGGTAACCCTAAAATAGAATTTGACGTATATTATACGGTATTCGTGAGGGCTGTGAGGCAGAGGGTTGCGCGGAGGAAAGAAATTCCTTCCTCTCCGAGAGTGGCTCATTGGCTTTTAACAGTGGTATTTGGCATGGATAAGATTCCATCTTTTAACCTCTAGAACTTTGCATCGGTTGCTTGTGCCACCTAACGGGGTCTATGAGGGTATTCCGTGCCCTAATTTGTACTTTAGAATCTTGATGCGATGTAGTAACCGAGCGTCAAAATTGTCGGCTTTAACAATCCACTTCTTAAACTCGTTGTCATCATCTTGTGCTCTAGCGTTACCACTGCCAACAATGTCCTACAGATTCCAAGTAAGCATAGCATAGGATTGGCTGGCTTGAAATCGATTTTAAACCTGTGACAAGATAAATTTCAAATTCCAAAAACTAAAATAATGGTTTTGATATGTAGGTTTCGGATTTTGAGTGGAACTTGAATTGATGCTTAAACCACTCACCATTAAAGTTATCGATTCTCGAGTGGGTTAGTCCTCAACTTAGGATCGCGAACCTATCTTGAGAATTTCAAATTCAAAGATGAAACTAGAAACTGATCTAATTTTTGTTAATATGTATAACAAATATAAACTTTGCACCATTTCACTACAGAAAAATATATATGTTGGTTAAGTGGTTGTATTTTTTTTTTCAGTGGTGAATAAATGGTTTGATTCTTCATGTGCCCGAGAAGAGTTTTTTTTTTTTTTTTTTTTTTTTTTTTTTTTTTTTTTTTAAAATATATAAGATGGTTGCAAATCGGTTCAATTTGGGAACAAGATCAGTTGAACCCATTCGGCAGTTTTGACCTTGGAACCTGTTGTCCCTAGAGACGGCCTTGAACCAGCTAGTTCGGTTTGTTCGGTTTGGACCAGTGCTCTCCACTAGTTTGAATTGGACTCAGTGCTCGTTTCTTAAAAAATAGTTACATCGTTGTATATTAAATAAATATTTTTATATATACATAATAAATTATCATTTTTATGATTATTTCAATCATATTAATTTGAATCAAATTCATAAGTAAATAAATAATTAAAAAGTCTAGAATGAATATACACTAAAAACATTAATTCATCATTTATTAATACTATTCATTGTTTCAATTTGACAAATTCAACTCTATTTCAATAATTCATAAAATTTGAAGAAAAAACAAGCGATCCATATTCTGAACTTGCATGTTAGTTATGTTGGAAGATGAGAAAAAAAACTTAAATGGTGAATTGTATATCACGGGAAGTGGGAGTCGAGGAAAAGAAGAGAATATTAGGTTTTTCTTCTTTCTCCATTTATTATTTTTATTATTGTGTTTTATTTTTTCAAATATATATTTTGATCTTTCATTTATTGAATTTTTAAAATGATCTCGATATTGGAATCACGTGTCGGAAACTCGTTTGTCAGAATTTCAACTTGAGTGTCGGGAAAGTTGACCAAGTATCAGATTTTCCGACATGTGTTGACTGAGTGTCGGAGAGTGTCGGACACGTATCGAAGTATCCGACACGACACGAAGACTCTTGGAGAGTGTTGATGCTTCATAGGTTACATCTATTTATATTATTATAAACAATAATTTTTCTTCACTTCTTAACTATTCCAATATTATTCCTAGTACTCGTTAAACTTAATTCAGCGAGTGAACATCCACTTCATACATGTCCGACAATTACCATAATCCTGCATCTTCATTACTAAATAATCACCTATCTCCTCTCCGAATATAAACATCTGTTATACAAGTGTTTTGCATTATTGATGTTACCATCTATTGCGCAACGAAAGGGATACTTCTAAGGAATTTCTTACATCCCTTCTACTAAATTATTTTTAGAAACCCTAATGCATCTTCAAAACAAAATGCTAACATAAATTTCTTAGTACATATGTTTGTACCAAACCGTTAAGACACTTAAAATGACCAACTTTTTTGTTTTTCGTTATAACTGATATGTGACAAATTTAGTGGATAGTAATAGAATTTAGTGAATAACAAAAGTTATCGACACTGATAGCATATGTAACTAATGAGTAGTGATACAATTTTGTTTTGTCAACGTTAATAACATGACAAAACAAAATGTTCTACAAGTGGGACCTTTGTCGAATAATGAAAATGTTCGGTCCCTAGGACCTAAGGAGCATAAAGGGCAACTTTATAAATTTGCAAATTCTGATCAAGTGGCTAAACTGTTATTACAACAATTAGGTGCCAATAGAGGGATGGTTAGGCCAATATATAGGAAGCCACCTCCTAATTGAGTTGACTCTATATCTTACCCAAGAGGATTCAAAACTCTTCACTTCGCTATTTTCACTAGTGAAGATAGCAGCCAAACCATAGTCAAACACATTGGTTGATTTATAATCTAGTGTGAGGAAGAAGGGACAATCATAATTCGCTGTGTAATTAGGTAGAGATGGAATGGCAATTATATTATCAATTTTATAGAACAATGCTGAGGTGTTAGTTGCTAATTTGGCAAGACTCTATCAACACAATAATGAGTTCATCGATCAATTCATTGATTGATTTAAGAAGGCTAGAAAGAGATGCCTTATTTTACTCTCAAGGAAATCATGAAATTGGCTTTTAATGGGTTAAAATTTAATCTTAGAGAAAAATTCAAAGGCCAAATATTTGCTGATTTATTTCAATTAGCAAGGAGAGTCTCTAAGTTTGAGCAACTACTTAAAAATAGAGATAGTTGGTCATATGAAGACTTTTTACAAAAGGTTACTTTAATGGAATATATGAGTCAGATGATGAATCTAACAAAGATAAAATTATGCAAAGAAAAATAAAATTTGCCAATAAGAAGGATGCATGATGACTCTTGATTATCTAATTTAAAAGAATCAAATGATTGATAAATCATTCCATTCGTTTAAAGGGGACATATGTTGACACAAAAAAAAAAATTAACAACTTTTTGGTTATAATTGTCAAGTGACAAACTTAGTTGATAGTGGCAAAGCTTGGTGAACAATAGAGTCATCGACATCGACTTTGGCTTGTAACTAATGAGAAGCAATATTTTGGGATATTTAAACTCAACAAATATCAGTTATCTAGAATAAAGTCATTGGGATCGATATTGACACGTAAGTGATATGGGGATGAAGTCATCAACGTCGACGTGTAACTAATGAGTAGCAATTTTTTCGGATATTTAAGTTTAGCAAATAACAATTATTTGAGATAAAGTCATCAACATTGCTATGGACAAGCGATTGATGAGAGCAAATATTGGTTATCTTGGGATAAAGTCATCAACATCGACATGTAATTGATGAATAAGGATTTATTAAAATATTTAAGCTCTTTTAGATAAGTGCCGCTAGATAATAGAAAGACTGGGAAATTACTTATTTATTTGAATTGTGTAATCTCCGTTTGTAATTGAGGCTTTAAATATATATATTTTACTCTCTGTCAACCATCGATCAATCAACAAAAACATGTTATCTTTAATTAATAACTTTCAATTATCTTTCAATTCATGTATTTATAGTTGTAGTTTTAAATATCTCATTGTCTACTAAGTTTTGGCGTGTAACTTAATTGTAGTTCTTAGATTTTTGTTTTCAATTAAATTCCAGTATTGTATCTTTATGTCATTATACTTTGTTGTTGAATTAATTTCGGCAAAGCATTTTACGTCATCAAGTTTCATCATTGATTAAATTCCATGCAACTGTTGTCCGGAATTACCATAGAACTCGTCTCCTCATAATGAAAGTCGCAGGACGAATTTTGGTAAATGTATCTTGTGGAGGATCCAATTTCGGTGAAAGGACAACTAAGTAAATCCAAAAACAACCTTCAATCTCAAAATTTCGCTGAAAAATTCTAGAAAATATTCACGATCACGATCCTATTCGAAGTGACTTGAAACTGGGATCCTGATCCCGCAGAGGAGAGCCGCTGAAATCGAACATCAAAAGAGAAAGTCGCGCATGTGAAATTTGCCCGTAAATCATCTTTCAAATCGCACTAGAAAGTCAAAAACTAACAGAAACTTTGGCAATTGTTCAGTTTTATTCTGTAGAGATATTTTATATTACAAATATCATTGCGATACTGAGTTGCGAACCTGTTTCTTGACTGCATAGAAGTGAATCAGGAAGGTGATCCTTTCTTCTTTTCATCATTGTCGAAGCACTTTCCTTACACTCCTCGATAAAAATTAGGTTGTTGAACCAAACAAGAATATAAATGAGAAAGTGAGAATGTTTTCCATGGAAGTGGTAGGAAAGATAAAAAAAAAACCGACACTACGCTTATATTCTCATGCAAAAAAGAGAGTTTCCCTTCTAACTTCGCTCCAATCGTGGATAACGAGACAATATTTCTTGCCTAAGAACTAGGCTTCTGCCAGATGTTTGACATATTTGCTTGACGAATTAATATAAGATCTTGAAATAATCCTACATCGCTTGTCTAGGGTTTATATACTCTTTGTATAGACGTATTAGTAAATTAGGTTTATACTAAAGGGCATAATATTCATTGTATTGTTTTAGTCCTAAGCCCTAGGTATATATTGTAAATTACTTCATCAATGGAAAAAACTAGGTTTGCCCAAATTCTACATGGTGTCAGAGTGGTGACCCTTGGAGCCTGTCTCTCATGTCCAAAGCCGCCAGCTTTTGGCACTACTGTGGTCACCGTTTACCGTCCGTCATCAAATGTGTTTTTCCCTTTTTCTTCTTGCTCATCGTGCAAGCCGACTCCCTCCGCCTGCTGCTCCAACTATGGCAAGTGCTGCCCCAAGGACAAGGCGATCAAGAGGTTTCTAGTGAGGAACATCGTCGAGCAAACGACGGTTAGATTTTCATCTACCTCCTCGAAATCGCAATCGTTCATGGTCTCCTACCTCGTCAAATTCAAGAGCTAAATTTGGATCCTTCAATTTTTGTGCTTGAGAGAATCCTTCAAATTCAAGAGCCTCTTCCCCACGTTACTTTCATTAGAACCAGATGAGACCCTCTTGCTAACAATCAATTTTTTATGCTCGAGCCAAAGTAGCTAATCTTTCGGTCGCAAGTCACCATGACAATTGAGTCTTAAGCCTCTTCAGCTAACGTTCCCATACATGAGCGGCCGAACAACCCTTATTTTATGCATCCTTCTGATAACCCTGGATCTAGTCTTGTCGGCATGGTTCTTATGGGTGACAATTAAAACAATTGGTCTAGTGCCATGGAAATTGCCCTTTCTGCCAAGAACAAGATGGTGTTTTTTACTGGAGATATTTAAAAATCAGCTGCAGATGATCTGCCTATGCGTCATGGATTCATGTTAACAATATGATTCTATCTTGGATTCTTAATTCCATCCATTTAGATTTGGTGCCAACGGTTCTCTACACAGAGTTAGTTGCAAATGTCTGGGCCAATCTCCATGAACATCTTTCACCATCGAATGGTCCTAGGGTTTTTTCATCTCGAGCAAGAGATATGCACCCTTGTTCAATGTGACAATGTCGTGACCAAGTACTACAACAACTTGCGAAGCTGCTGGGATGAATTGAATAATTTGGATCGGTCACCGTAATGCTCTTGTTCGGCTCCAAACAACAAGAGAAGTGGCGCTTGTTTCAATTCCTCATGTGTCTCAATCCGAGGCACGCTAATGTTACTAGTTAGATTTTGCTAATGGATATGTTACCTAGTGTTACACATGCATATGCACTAGTTCTTCAGGATGAGTTGCATCGCCATATCCAATCGGACTGCCCATTGTCCGACCAAACCAGCACTTTGTTTAGCATTCACAGCAATCATGCTTCGCTGCCATACACGGATTCATCATCTTTGGATAGCCTAGCTCTCTTGGTGCTCCCACTCCATTCGCCAACCTAGCTAAACGGACGACCACGTCCCACGGTTGGGAAAGATGCACCCACTGTGGCATCCCAGGACATATATGGGATGTGTGTTATCAACTTCATGGCTTCTCTCCCAACCACAAATAGCATTATAGACGACCATCAACCTCCTCCTGTCTTGCAGATAACAAGTGATGCAGCCCGCATTGAAGACCAGCTCTCTCGACTAAGAAGATCGGCCCGCATTCAAGCTCGATGAAACCGAGAAGCCATATCGATATCTTGAGTCCATCCCGGACATTTGAAAGACACATTGGGAGCTCACATGACGCTTTTACTAGTTTATAGTTTCCATGCTCGTTACTATTTCTCCTAGTTTCAATGCTTTGTCTTTATTTCTCCTAGTTTCAACGCTCTGTCTTTATTTCTTTGACGATATAAGCCATCCAATTCCTTGTACAAGACAGACGACTTTTGATGAATGAAAACTTTGCTTTGAAGCAAGTATCGTGAACCTTGCAGAGTTCATACCCTTGAAAACCTAGAAGAGTTTTCACTCCATCCTTGAAGAGTCAGAGCTTTCGAAATCTGCATCCTTGAAGAGTTGCAGTCATCGATCTAGAAGAATCGGTGCCCTTTCAACTTCCTTGGAGGCCTAGAAGAGCAACCAACGGAGTCTCTTTATTTTCCTGTTCTGTTCGTTATTTCCAACCCAAATTCGACCATCCTACAGTGCTTATTTTAGAAAACCCAAAACAGAGAAATTGTAGATCCAGAAGTCTTTGTTCATTTGGCTTTGGAATCAGGTCGATCCGATTTGTATCAACAAAGATACGACTATTCTCCTGAACTTGCGCAATGCTGAAATTTCTGTTCGTCTTGTTTTCCCGTGTGCGAGTCACTCTCCCAATCCTACTGTTTGAGAAAGCCTAACCTTGGCTTGCATCAACAAGTGTAGCCATTCTTCTGTTACGGCACCTCCTCCACTCACAAATGATCAATATAATCAATTGATGTGCTCATTGCAGGAGGTAAACATCCCGAAAGCCAACCTCTCAAGTAATGTTCTCGGCTTATCTACGAATTCATTTAATTATGATACTTGAGTTATTGACACTGTCGCCACCACCACATCACATTTGAACCCCGTTACCTTACAAACCTAACACACTATCCGTCTCCACATCCCACCATTGGGATTATGAATGGTGTTAGTGTCCCTATGACATTACACGGTTCTGCTCCTCTTATCCCAACTATCTCCCTTGATAATGTCATTCGCAACTTACTATCAATCTCCATGTTCACTCAAACTTTAAACTGCTCAATCAGTTTTTTTTTTCCTAACCAATGTCTTTTTTAGGACCTCTTGACGAAGAAGATCATTGGTTAGAGCCATGAGTGTGGTGGTCTTTATTATCTGGAGATTCCTACCGAATCTGATGTTCTCTCTACTGCAATCTCTTCACCTCATCTTTGGCATGCCCGCTTAGGACATCCATCTGAGTCAATTTTATCTACTTTGCAACAAATTTTATGTTTTAGTCTAGCAAAACAATTGAGTCCATATGATGCTTGTCATCTATCTAAGCAAACGCGTCTATATTTTGTGTCTAGCACTATTACTACTTTACATATGTTTGAGCTTATTCATGTTGATGTTGGAGGGCCTTATTCTCATTCTACACATAAGACGTGTCGTTATTTTTTTTTATCTATTGTTGATGACTATTCGAGCTATACTTGAATTTTTTTACTTACTTTTAAGTTTGATGCAATTGATTTTTTGATTTGCTTCTTTGCTTTTGTTGAGACTCAATTTCAATCCAAAGTCCAAAATGTTCACTCTGATAATGGAACTGAATTCCTTTTCTCTCAGTTACAAGAGTTTTTTTGCGCCCACGGTGTTCATCACCTGCGTAGTTGCCCTCACACTCCTCAACAAAATGGAGTTGTTGAGCGTAAGCACAATCACTTGCTCAATATTGCTTGTGCTTTGCGTTTTCATTTTGGAATGCCTCTTGATTTTTGGGAGGATTGTGTCTTAACTGCTACTCATCTCATAAATAAACTACCTAGTCATTTCCTACACAATAAAACCTCGTATGACCTTTTCTATGGCAAACCACATTGTTAGGACTAGAATTAGCACCTAGAGGGGGGGGGTGAATAGGTGACTAAAGCAATTTTAACAATTTAATCCGAATAAGAGATTAATGCATTAAAAACAACAATTGTAGCAAATAAAAGTAATGAAAGATAAAAGGATTATGGATAGAGAATCAAGACTTCAGATTTATAGTGGTTCGGCTTAGACCAAGCCTACGTCCACTCTCCCGCACGGACAGCCCTTATGGCTGGATTTCACTAAGAATCAAAGAGTGTTTACAATCTCACGCTCTTGAGTTCACGGTGTAGAAACTCTACTACACTTTCTCAAGATCTCACCACACTATGATCTCTCTTTTGATTACATGTATTGCTCGAAGAATAAGATCACAAAATAACAAAGGAGATTCAGACTTTGAAATTCTTCTATCTTTTTTACCTTCAACAACTTGAGCGTCTCTCTTATATACTTCTCCATGCCTTCATTACCATTGGCACATTCCAAAGAAGTTCTTCCAATCAACCCGTTGGACATAATCAATTTCGAGAGATCTCGAGCTCTTTAAGGTAAGTGTAGATAGCCCATCGATTCTGCTCGCCCATACAATCGGGATCTTGGTTTCATAAGTAGAACTTTCCTAATATAAGTTGCGAATCTTAGAGAATCTATATCAATTCGGATACGAATATAAAATCTTGTGGTGCTGAATCCAGTCGAAAGATATTCCCTAGCCATTGGAATAAAAACTATGATAGAATCAGAATAGAAGTTTTTATCTTGTCGGTCTGGAAATTGTCCATAAGAGTAGACTTTGAAACTTGAGTCTTGTTATCGTCAGACTTTGATCTTCAGACTTTGCCAGTAGAGTCTGCAAGTCTTCAGACTAGATTGAGGAAAATGATTTGTCAACTTCAAAATATCTCAAGAGAATTTATCCAACAATCTCCCTATTTTTGATAGTGACAAAACTTTCCTGCAGGTTTGAATACTATTGCCCTGTAATACAACTTTTAAGCTAGTAATGATATCTCATAAATGATTAGAATGAGGATAGTATAAGTTGTTATGTACACAGATGTCTTGTACACAGACTTATCCTGTACACAGATCTGCATCCACAGAAAACACATTAGTCATGTGTAGACATCACTATCTTTATTTAATTTAACAGCTTAAAGTAATGCAGTAATAAGCAAGCATTCAAAAACTCAAGATAAAGTCAAAATGTCAATCACAAATGTCAAACATAACAAAATATTAAATTCAAAAAGATGTTTAAAAAATGATGTTTAAAAAATGAAGGTTTGGGTTTGGAATGAGAATATAGTGAAAATTTGCCTGCAAAGTCTTCTCCCCATTTTTGTCAGCATTAAAAAGTGAAAAATCAAGGAGCACGAGGAATGCGAACAAGTTGAAAGTCCTCCATAGACTTGACAGTTCCTTCCAACTTCCTCAAATCTTCCCGTAGTTGAGCGAGAGCAAAGTGCCTTTGTAGTGTCCCGAACCCGACGTTGAACATCTTTAAGCTGATCATACAAGGAGATGAACATAGCATGATTCTCATTCTGAAGAGTATGAAATTCACACCCCATAGCATATATTTGGCCTTTAAGCTCCAAAATGATGTCAAACAACCTTCCGAAATCTCCTGAATTGTCAGTTTGTGTGCTTGCGTCAACTCGGTCTGATGGTGGAGTTAAGCCAGTGTGAATATCAGCAGGGAGATCAATGTTTGGAGATGATGCCTCTCCCTCGGGAAAATGAGTAGCATGAACATCTTACGCATCGGCGGTGATCTACTTGCACCGGTAAACGTCAAGAGAAGAGGAGTACTTTCTCTTTGGACATCTTCCCCTGTTTCAATGTCTTCTGGAGGGGAGAAGTACTATTCTTTCTGAGGAGTTTTCTCAGTGGCAAAATGTTGATCCTCCTTTTCTGCTGAAGAATCTGCTTTGGCTCGTGAGTCTGTTGGTTGATGCTGAGAGTCTGTATTTGCTGGTTCTTCCTCTTCTTCTTTTTCTTCTTCTTCTTCCTGTAAGGATTCCTTTTCCCGGTTTCCTTTCTCAGTTTCCTCTGCAACTTGTAGTTCTGGAACAGCTGAAACATGAGCAGGATACTGAGAAACAAGGGCAGAGATAGGCATATCATCCTCATCATCTTCATCCTCCAAGATGACTGCCAGCCTCTTCTTGATAGGACTAGTCACAGGTTCCTTTCCTTTCCTCTTAGCAGCAGAAGAGTCTGGTCTAGTCTTAACAGGGGTTTTCTCCTTGAACTGCTCCAGCTTCTTGCTGAGTTCTTTCAGACGCATCTTTGTAATCATCCTCAATCCGATGACTATTTGATCAATAGTCTTCACAGAGAGAATGTGGGCAGGCTGAATGTTCAAATGTCTGAAAAGACGAGTGATGAGAGCAGCATAAGGGAGTTTCCCTTGTCCTTTGCCATAGACCCGTACATGTGAAACATGATAGTGTGTGGCGAGAGAAGTTAAGACCGATCTTGATTGCATACATCAATTTGGCTTCCGAGATGGACACATTTGTTTTGAAGTTGATTTCGGTCTAAGATAGTTGATCACTATCTTGTGAAGCAAAGTGTTTGTAGCATTCATCCTTGAGTAGGAGAGACGACCTTCAGCAATTCGTCTCTCGCAAGTTCCAGTTGCATGACTCACGGACACATAAATTGATTGGAAAGCTCCTCTTTCCACACCAATTACATCCCTCAGAGTGTCCGTGTCAACCACATATTCTCTATCTCTCACACTGAAAGAAAAGCTATTGGCATCAAGAAAACTGAGGTTGGAATAAAAATAGGCTGTTAATTCGGAATAAGCCACCTCACACTTAGTACAGAACTTATGAAGTTGAAGTTTCTCAAACTTCTCTCTCAGATTGATGCTCAATAGATTTAGAAAATCAAAATCCACAGTTCGTGGATTCATCACCCCACGCTTCAGCAGTTTCTCATACACTTTCATGTGCTCCTCTGAACGAAACAATCCATCACTCTTTCCTCGAAGATTTGCAGCCACACCCATCCGAGGCTTAAAATGTACAAACATTTTCTCATCATCATCATTTCCCTCAGGCTGATTTATACTACCAAATCGAGGGTCACTTGGAAAGTTAGCAAAAGCTTTTGCTGCCGTTCCAACAGGAACAACGCCCGATCATTCCATCACAGTGAGAAAGTGTATCTCATTTTTATAACATTTTTCTTTTAAAAATTCATCAATGAAAGTCATTACAGAACCTCATTCCTTCAACGCAGAATAGAGCCTATAAACAAATGCATGCTTAAGGGATCTTACAGGTTCAACATCTTCAATGATTTCGTCTGCATGTTGAGGATGACGAACATGAGATCTAGTCAAGGAGGTGCGCTGTTGAGATTGTTGGTGCGTCTGTTCTCTTGGAAAGTCACTTTTTTTCTGTGAGATCAAAGTGCGTAGGCCCCTCACCAAAGCCCTGTGGTCTCCTGTTCGCTACTCTTGAGGATTTCCTTTGGAAAGACATTGTCGCTTTCTTGGATGAAACTTTCACACTTGTGTCGCAAGAAAGTCAAAAACTTGAGAAGTAGAAATTGAGGAGAGAAATTCCAGAGAGTGAAAAGCTTTTGAACTAGGGTTTTTGGGTAAAGTAAAAAAGGAGAAGGAGAAAGAGTATAAAAGGTAATCAAATCGTGGTAACTAAAGCGTCGCGAAAAAAATTCCTTTTAAAAAAATAACTGCCATAAATAAATCGATAACCACCCTTTTTAAGATTAACTGCCTTAATAAACACGATTATATATATATATATATATATATATATATATATATAAACAGACAAACTTACCTTTTCGAGATAACAGTTTAAGTAAATAAATGAACTTACAGTCGTGTCGATTGGTATTCCAAGTCTACAACTTTGAGTCTGATACTTTGTCAGACTTTAAATTCTGAGTCTGAGCTTTAACAGTCTTCAAGAGATAAAATATTGAGTCTTGAGCGAATAGACTCAAATAAGCTTTTCTCAAGTGGCTTTGTGAAGATGTTTGCCAGTTGAGTCTTTGAGTCAATAAATTGTATCAAGACTTCTTTGTTCTGAACATAATCTCTTATAAAATGATGTCGAATCTCAATATGTTTTGCTCTTGAATGTAGGATAGGATTCTTTGTAAGATTGATTATTTGGTATTGTCACATTTGATCTCTGTGCAAGAGTCTTCAATACCAAAGTCTCGTAGTTGTTGTTTTATCCATAGTATTTGAGAATAGCAACTCCCAAGGACTATGTATTCTGCTTCAGCTGTTGAAAGAGCCACAGTACTTTGCTTTCTTGAAAACCAAGATACTACCCGGTTTCCAAGTAATTGACAAGTACCTGAAGTGCTTTTTCTTTCAACTCTACAACCTGCAAGATCTGCGTCTGAATAACCAAGAAGAGTAAAGTCTCCTTTTTGGGATACCATAGACCAATCTTAGCGTAGTAGCAACATATTTAATGATACGTTTAGCGTACTTAAATGAGATTCCTTAGGATCGATTGAAACCTAGTACATATGCAAACGCTAAATAATATGTCGAGGTCTAGATGCAATAAGATAAAAAGTGAACCAATGATACTCTGTATAACTTTTGGTCGATTTTCTTCCTGCTTCATCTTTGTCTACTTCAAGGAACTTGACATAGGTATGTTAGTCTTTTTGCAATTCTCCAGACCGAACTTTTTAATAAGTTCTTTTGCATATTTTTCTTGATGAATAAAGATTCCTTCTTTTAGTTGCTTCACTTGTAGACCAAGGAAAAAGGATAGTTCACCCATCATGCTCATCTCGAATTCATCCTGCATAGACTTAGAAAATTTCTTGCACAAAGTCTCATTTGATGATCCGAATATAATGTCATCAACATAAATCTGAACAAGTAGAAAAATTTTACCTTCATTTTTAATAAACAAAGTAGTGTCTACCTTTCCTTTAGAGAAGCCACTTTGAATTAAAAAATTACTTAGCCTTTCATACCAAGCTCGAGGAGCTTGTTTTAATCAATATAAAGCTTTTTCAATCGAACACTAAGTATGGTTTCTTTGAGTCTTCAAATCCAAGAGGTTGTTCCACATAGACTTCTTCTTGAATAAATCCATTCAGAAATGCGCTTTTGACATCCATTTGAAATAACCTGAAATTCTTATAACAAGCAAAAGCAAGTAGTAATCTGATTGCTTCTAACCTTGCTACTGATATTAAACACTGTGATCTTTCATGATTCACATCCAGAAGATAGATATTTCCATGTCTTCGTCCAGTAAAAGATTGAGTAAAGTCTTTACTGATTCCATAGCACGTTTCTTCCTGGAAAATGATCTTGAAACTAGTATCACACAACTGGCTTATGCTAAGCAAGTTGTAATTTAATCCTTCAACTAAGGAGATATTCTTGATTGATGGACTTCCATTCTTTCTTTGTTCCTCGACCGTAATTCTTCCTTTGTTGTTACCACCAAAAGAAACTTTTCCTCCATCTATCTGAACAAGTTTTATGAAGCAACTTGAGTCTCCCGTCATATGTCTTGAGCATCCACTATCAAGATACCATTTAATCTTCCTTTTGATAGTAACTGCAATTAAAACGAATTCAAGCTTTCTTTGGTACCCATATCATCTTGGGTCCAAAAGAGTTAGAGCAATAAACAGTCTTTGCCCAATTCCTTTTAATAGGTCTCCAAACCAAATGACATTCTTTCTCAAAATTTTCTGAGCTTTTACACTTGGAACATTTCAAAGCATTTCTACCAACAGGTTTTACAAAGACTTTCCGTAAATGATTTTTATAAACAATTATGGCTGGTCTCTGTTTGATTCTTTCCTTCACTTTTGGGAAATCAATCAGTAAAATAGTTTCAGAAGTCATACCAAGACCTAACTTATCAAAGTAGGGTCTTTGTATTGAAAGAATCTTATACAACTTTTCATAACCATTTGAAAATCTTTTTGATATGTTAGTAATATCATTTTTCAAAAGATTATTTTCTTTTGAAATGGAGTCTCGAGTTTTCTTTCACAATAGCAAAATTCTTTTCCAACTTTTCAAACTTTTCTTTCCAAAGTTTTTCTGTTGCTTCAATGTAAAATTCTCCTTTTTTAATTCGGAGATCCTCTTAAGAGAAGTTTTTAGACTAAGATAAAGTTCATCAATATATTTAGAAACCTTGACAGGAATTTTTAGGTTACTAACCTCGAGTTCACATCTGTCTCGAGTCCGTATCGTATTAAGGTCGAGTCCGAATCAGATTTTGCCATTAAACAGATATTGGCATAATCGTCATCACTTTCTTCACATTCAGTATCACTCCAGGTCTCTGCTTTGAGTGCTTTCCTATATTTCTCAGTTTTTCCTTTTCTCTTCTTTAACAGAGGACGGTTGGGTCTGATGTGTCCATTTTTCTTGCATTCAAAGCAAGTCATTTCTTTGTTAGAATCATCTTCCTCTGTTGATTTGTTTTGAAACCTTTGTGAGCTTTGTTTCTTCCAATTGAATTTCCTTCCTTTTCTGTTTAGCTTTCTGAATCTCTTTATCATGAGTGCCGATTCTTCATCATCTAGATCTTCTTCAGAGTCTGTAGCATCAGAATAGTCATTAGACTTTAATGCAATAGATTTCTTACCTTTTGAATCTTCCTCTTCGTTGGTGTGCTCTACTTTGTAAGATTGAAGAGTTCCAACTAGTTCGTCTACAGAGAGTGGAGCAATCCTCTGTGTCTCTCTTATTGAGGTTTTTATGTAATTCCAGTCTTTAGAGAGTCCTCGTAGGAGTTTGTTGACCTTCATATGTCTTGAGATTGGATGTCCCCGATATTCAAGACCATTCACAATTTCAGTAAAGCGACTAAACATGTCAATTATTGATTCTCATAATCTCATCTTAAAGACTTCATATTGTCCCAAAAGAATATTGATTCTTGTTTCTTTCACTCTATTAGTCCCTTCATAGGTAATGTGAAGCCTATCCCAGACTTCTTT
This sequence comes from Eucalyptus sp. ANBG9806169, assembly GCA_014182395.1. Lineage (NCBI taxonomy): Eukaryota > Viridiplantae > Streptophyta > Magnoliopsida > Myrtales > Myrtaceae > Eucalyptus > Eucalyptus sp. ANBG9806169. The sequence goes on along the minus strand of CM024576.1, from coordinate 2,282,741 downwards.
TGCTGTATCACAAGAAGATATTATGTTATACTCAGTAGGGGATAAAGCACAATATAAGGAGTAAATGGCTTTAGTGTCAAGAGTCTGTCTCCTGGTTATTTCTTCTTGAGCCATTTGAATAGGATCAACAACTTCTTTTCCTCTCTCTGATTCTGATGCAGCAGCATGAATAATTCCTTTATCTACCACTTCCCATTCCAAAGGATCTTTCGATCTTAGGAATGCTTTCATCTTGTTTTTCCATATGTTGTAGTCTTTTCCATCAAAGTATGGAGGTCTGGTATTGCTTTGACCTTCAACCAACCCTGTAGGCAACATACTAGCCATAGATCTTTTACTCAGAAGTAAAGACACTTCTTATAAACGAGTACACAAGCTTTGATACCAATTGTTAGGGCTATAATTAGCACATAGAGGGGGGTGAATAGGTGACTAAAGCGGTTTTAACAATTTAATCCGAATAAGAGATTAATGCATTAACAATCGCAGCAAACAAAAGTAATGAAAGATAAAAGGATTAGGGATAGAGAATCAAGACTCTAGATTTATAGTGGTTCGGCTTAGACCAAGCCTACGTCCACTCTCCCGCACGAACAACCCTTCTGGCTGAATTTCACTAAGAATCAAAGAGTGTTTACAATCTCACGCTCTTGAGTCCACGATGTAGAAACTCTACTACACTTCCTCAAGGTCTCACCACACTATGATCTCTCTTTTGATTACATGTATTGCTCGAAGAATAAGATCACAAAATAACAAAGGAGATTCAAATTTTGAAATTCTTCTATCTTTTTTGCCTTCAACAACTTGAGCGTCTCTCTTATATACTTCTTCATGCCTTCATTACCGTTGGCACCTTCCAAAGAAGTTCTTCCAATCAACCCGTTGGACAGAATCAATTTAGAGAGATCTTGAGCTCTTTAAGGTAAGTGTAGATAGCCCATCAATTCTACTCGCCTATACAATCAGGATCTTGGTTTCCATAAGTAGAACTTTCCTAATATAAGTTGCGAATCTTAGAGAATCTATATCAATTCGGATACGAATATAAAATCTTGTGGTGCTGAATCCAGTCGAAAGATATTCCCTAGCCATTGGAGTAAAAACCATGATAGAATCAGAATAGAAGTTTTTATCTTGTCGGTTTGGAAACTGTCCATGAGAGTAGACTTTAAAACTTGAGTCTTGTTATCGTCAGACTTTGATCTTCAGACTTTGCCAGTAGAGTCTGCAAGTCTTCAGACTAGATTGAGGAAAATGTTTTGTCAACTTCAAAATATCTGAAGAGAATTTATCCAACACACCTTCCTATTCTCATCTTTTTGTCTTTGGCTCTTTGTGCTATGCTTCTACCAGCCATCTTCACTCCGATAAATTCGGCCCCCGATCTCACCAATGTGTTCTAATAGGTTATCCCGCAAACCACAAAGGTTATCGTCTCTATGACCTCTAAGATCAAACAACTTGTACTAGTCGTGACGTCTTTTTCTGTGAACAAGATTTTCCTTTTTGTTAAACCATAGAACATACCACAACTGAATTGACCTCAGTAATTTCATTACCTTTACTTGACATTGGTGAAACATCCCCTCCTCCCTTCACCTAGGTACTTACACCAACCTTACCTCCTTAGCCTCTTGCACCCATGGCCATAGCATCACCCATTGAACTTGAAGTTGTGCCTCGGCCATCTCGGCCATGCCATCTACTCGGATATCTTTGGGACTATCACTACGCTATTGTGGTCTCTGATAAATCCTCTTTGGACTCTAAGGAAATTGAATCATGTGCTTTTTAATTTTTATCCAATTGTTTATCATACTCATGTTTTTCACCCACTCACCATGCTTTTTTAGCCTCTATATATGTGGAGCAAGAACTCGAAAATTTTGACGCTGCATGTCATTCTCCCAAGTGGCGGGAGGCAATGTCTTTTGAGATTTATGCCCTTGAATAGAATGACACTTGGAAAATTATTCCTCTTCCTCCTGACAAACACCCCACTTGGAGAATCTCTAGTGGTCCCGGCTATGAAGAATCACCTTATTAAAGTTGTCAAGGACAAGGCCTTGACATTTGCCAATGTTGCCGACATTGCTAGGAATAGGAGATTACAATGCAATTGGGGCCTCGACCCTTCTATCTTTTTGCTATGGTGATGGACAGTCCCTCTTAACTTAGGTGTGCGTTTTGTTCGCCATAGGTGCTGCCGTGCTGGTTGGGAATGGGCGGCCTGTTTCGCTGACATGAGGGAGGGCTCGCTCTTCCTCTAGTGGTGCTGTCCTTGTTGCTTCTCCCGATGCTGCCGTGTTGGTTGGGATTGGGCAGGCTGCTTCGCTGTCGTGAGGGAGGGCTCCTTTAGTCTAATCTTCCTTTGGTGTTGCTATCCTTGCTGCTCCTCCCAGTGTTTTGCTACTGTTGGTTGGGCTTTACCGGATGGGCGGTTGGTTGGTTGATGTCTCTTGGTCGTGCTATCTAGTGTTGCCGTATGTCCCGATTTGGCTAGTTTTGGGGTCCTTTCCGTGTTTTGTTCGTTGTGTTGCTGGTTGCCACTATTTTGGCTTCCTTGTTGTCCTAGTGCCTGTTGTGGGCTTTCTTTTGCCGTTGTTTGGCTGCGCTTTTACGTTTCGGCTCCCTTCCACCGCTACGATTTTGTTCGTTTTGAGTGTAAGTTTTTGGAGCCGATACCTCTTTTATATAGTTGGTTTAAGCTCAATATAATTATTAACTTCACCAAAAAAAAACACCCCATTGGATGTAAATGGGTTTACCGAATCAAATATAATTATGATGGCATCATTGAGCACTACAAGGTTCATCTCGTTGCAAAGGGTTACACTCAAATGGAGGGGATTGATTACCATGATACCTTTGGGGGTGCATGATAAAAATTATTTCTGTTCCAGAAATGATTTTTCTGTTCCAGACCAATTTCTGGAACAGAAACTTTTTTGATAACGCTTATCAAATTCTCTATTTCGGAATAGGTTTCTATTCCAGAAATAGAAATGGAGGAGAAATCAAAAGTAGAGATTTTCTACTTCGATTTCTCTCAGAAATCAATTTCTATTTCTCCCAACCCTAATTTCAGTCTTTTCTCCCTCGTATGCCTCTTCTTTGCCTCCTCCTCCGCCTCTTCTCTGCCTCCTCCTCCTCCTCCGCCTCTGCTCATCTCCTCGAGACATTGTCTCCTCCGCCTCTTCTCTGCCTCCTCCTCATCCTCCGCCTCTGCTCGCGAATCCACCCCCTCCGCCTCATCCTTTGCCTGTCCCCGATTGTTGTCCGAGGGTCCGCTTGTCTCCTCCGCCTCGCTCGCGAATCCACCCCCTCGCCTCTGCTCGTCTCCTTCGCCTCATCCTCCGCCTGTCCCCGATTGTTGTCCGAGCACCCCCTCGGCAAATGATCTCGCGCTTGCACCCCCGCCACTCGTTCCCCTGCGAAGCCAAAAGCCCTCTGCAACAGATCCAAGCATCGACGCCCCAAGCCGCTCCTGCTCTGCTCCGTCTCACCAAAAGCCGCCATCGCCCCGCGACCTCAGCAACGCCGCGCGCCCTCTCCTCATCCAGCGACAAGCCCCTTCGCCTCATCCGGGAAGCCCTCTACAGCAAACACCGGAGCTGCTCGAGTTCGTCCGAGCCAGATCCGAGCACCGACGCTCAAGCCGCTCCGCTCCGCTCCGTCTCACCAAAAGCCACCATCGCCGCGACCTCGGCAACGCCGCGCGCCCTCTCCTCATCCAGCGACGAGCCCCTTTGCCTCATCCAGAAGCCCTCTGTAGCATACACCGGAGCCGCTCGTGTTTTTAATTTTTGTAATGTATTTCTATTATTTTGTATTTGGGGATTTACAATGTTTGCTTTTGTATTGTGATAATGTATTTGATGATTCCTATCTCAATTCTTGTAATGTGATGTTCTACTTGATGATTTCCCTTATTTGTAATGGTCCTTGTTACACTTCGTAAAATTCGCGATTTTGTAAAATTTGCCGCAAATTACCCAATACACTTCTTAGTGTTTCTTTCTAAAACGATTGCTCGATATCGTAAAACCATGGCGGCGATCAACGTGACACACTAGCATGAAGGGGATTAGAATATGGTTGCCCGCCTTCATTCTAGTAGAATTTTGGGAACCTTCTATTATGCTCAAGAGTAATGCATATTGATCTATTTTTTCTATTGTATGGAGACTATTGATAAGTATATTGTTTGACCGTAATTAGCTATCTACGTGGATGCTAAAGAATTTTGTGTGAAAATTTAGAAAATTTAATATAACATCTCTTACTTTGTATTTTTATTTATTTATTTGCAAAAAAGGGAGACTTTACTTTTAAAAAAAAATCATACTTTGTATTTGGGTCAATGATTTCATAAGCATATGAAATTTGTAAGAATGTACATCTCATTTGCTCCAAAAAAAGAAAAATTTGTTTTAAGAAATAGAAATTTTATTCAGTTATCAAACGAATTTCATTTCCGAAAAGAAATTTCAGACGTTATCAAACAGATTTTTTTCCTCGAAACTTGTCCAGAAATAGAAATAGAAAAATTCATTTCTGTTCCAGAAACTATTTCTGGAACAGAAATGTTGTCATGCGCCCCCTTTGTGTCCATTGCTAAAATGGTAGCCATTCGTACTTTATTAGCTCTTGCTTCAATTCGCCATTGGCGAATAACGCTTTTTTGCACGGTGATCTTGACGAAAGGGGTTTACATGAGATTTCCATTGGTTTTCATAGGAAATGGGAGAATTTAGTCTGTTGACTTAAGAAATCACTCTATGGCCTTAAATAGGCATCGAGGCAATGGTTTGCTAAATCCTCTTTTGCACTGCTTGATGTTGGTTTTCAACAGTCCAAGGTAGACTATTCACTTTTTACATTGGTTCGTGGCTCTTTCTTGACCATTGTCCTTGTTTATGTTGATGATTTGGTTATCACGGGTGATGATGAAGTTATGGTTCAACTTCTCAAGTGATTTCTTGACATATAATTTTGCATTAAGGACTTGGGTACTCTCAAATCCTTCTTGGGCATTAAAGTTTCTTGTTCCAAGTTTGGAATTTTCTTGTCACAAATGAAATACGCTCTTGATATTTTGTTTGACGTTAGTCTTCTTGGAGGACATCTTGTTGATACCCCGATGGAACCCAATATACAATTTTTGAACTCCTCCCCAACTCTTAAGGATCCAAGTTCATATTGATGACTTATTAGTAGATTATTATATCTTACAATAACTCATCTAGATTTACTCTTTACAGTTCAACATCTTAGTCAATTTATACACTCTCCTAATGAAGATCATTAGAATGTTGCCCTTTGCATTGTGCGATATCTCAGGCATGATCCTGGCATTTGTTTGTTTTTCCCATCGGATTCTATTCTTCAACTTCATGGTTATATAGATTTTGATTGGGCATATTGTTCTATATCATGACGATTTGTTTTTGGCTACTGCATGTTTCTTGGTTCTTGTCCCATCTCATGGCGTTCCAAGAAACAAACTACCGTTGCCCGTTCCTCAACAAAAGCTTAATACCATGCTATGGCGTCTGTTGTGTTAGGGCTAGAATTAGCACCTAGAGGGGGGGTGAATAGGTGTTTAAAGCAATTTTGATAAATTAATCCGATCGAGATATAAATAACTTAAAACTAACAATTGCAGCAAATGAAAGCATTTAAAGATAAAAAGGATTAGGGATAAGAATCAAGACTCAGATTTATAGTGGTTCGGCTTAGACCAAGCCTACGTCCACTCTCCCGCACGGATAGCCCTTCTGGCTGGATTTCACTAAGAATCAATAAGAGTGATTACAGTCTCACGCTCTTGAGTCCATAGTATAGATTACTCTACTACACTTCCTCGAGATCTTACTACAATAAGATCTCTCTTTTGATTACATGTAACGCTCGAAGAATGATATCGCAAAATAGAAAAGGAGATTCAGACTTTGGAATTCTTCTATCCGCACCCTTCAACAACTAGCATCTCTCTTATATACTTCTTCATGCCTTCAATACCGTTGGCACCTTCCAAAGAAGTTCTTCCAATCAACCCGTTGGACAAAATCAATTAGAGAGATCTCGAGCTCTTTAAGGTAAGTGTTGATAGCCCATCAATCCTGCTTTCGCCCATACAATCGGGATCTCGGTTTCCATAAGTAGATCCTTCCAAATATAAGTTGCGAAATATTTAGAGAATCTAAACATATTCCATATGAAAGTAAGATCGTTTAGTGCCGAATTCAGTAGAAAGATATCCACTAGTCGTTGGAATAAAGATCATATAATATCAGAATAAACGTCGTTCTGGAAACTGTCCATGTGAGTAGACTTTGAAATATAAGTCTTGAGTCTTGCCCGCTTCAGGACTTTGATCTTCGAGACTTTGTCAATAGAGTCTGTAAGTCTTTAGACTAGATCGATAAAAACGTTTTGTCAACTTCAAAATACTTCAAGAGAATTTATCCAACAATCTCCCCTTTTTGATGGTGACAAAACTTTCCTGCAGATTTGAATATTATCGCCTGCAATACAACTTTTAAGCAAGCATCATAAAAGATTAGAAAAGATAGTAGAAGTTATCCGTACGTAGATATCCTGTACACAGACTTTCCTGTACACAGATCTGCATTCACCGAAACCTCATTAGTCATAAACAGACAGTACTATCTTTATCTAATTTAAGAAGCTTAAGGTATTGCCATAGTGAGCACACATTCAAAAAACTGCACACGTTTAAAAAAACTCAAGTCAAAGTCAAGATAGCAACAAAAAAAAAAATATAAAAGATAAGATTTGGTTTGAGAACATACAGAAAATCATTCGAAAATCTGCAAAGTCTTCTCCCCCTTTTTGTCGGCATTAAAAAATCAAGGAGCTCGAGGAATGCGAACAAGTTGAAAGTCCTCCATAGACTTGACGGTGTCTTCAAGCTTCCTCAAATCTTCTGTACTTGGGTGAGAGTAGTGCCCTTTGCGGTATCCCGAATCGATTTGAACATCTTTAAGCTGATCATGCGAGTGATGAACATTGCATGATTTTCATTCGCAAGGTCTGAAATTCATATCCCATGGCATAAATTTGACCTTTGAGTTCCAAGATGATTTCAAGCAGCCTTTGAAAATCTCGAGTTGTCGGTCCCGAGTGCTTGTTTCAGCTCGGTCGATGGAGGAGTCAAGCCGGTATGAATGTCGGCGGGAAGTTCAATATGTGGAGATGATGCCTCTCCTTAGGAAAGCGTGCAGCATGAACATCTTCGGCATCGGGAGGTGATCGACTAACACATGTTTGTGCATCTTCTTCTCTAAAAGTCGTAGCGAAGAGGTGTGTGTTCTCTGTCCCGTATCTCCCCCTGTTTCCATGTCTTGAGGAGAAAAGAACTCTTCTTTCGAGGAGTTTCCTCGGTGACAGTACATTGTAGATCCTCCTTTTCTGCTGGAGAATACATTCGTTACGGTTCATCTACTTGTTCGCTTTTCCTTCTTCTTCTTCCTCTCTTTCTTCCTCTTTCTTCTCTTCTTCTTTCTCTTCCTCTTCCTCTTTCTCTTCCTCTTTCTCTTCTTCTGCAAATTGATGTTCTGGAACAGTTGGAATAGATGCAGCAAATTGAGAAACAAGAGCAGAGATGGGTATAGCATCCTCATCATCTTCATCTTCCAAGATGATTGCTCTTCTCTTCTTGGTAGAACTAACCCTTTGGTTCTTTCCCTTTCCTTTTGGCCGCTGATGAGGTACGATCTTGATAGGAGTCTTTTCCTTGAATTGCTCCAGCTTCTTGCTAAGCTCTTTCAGACGCATTTTGGTAATCATCCTCAGCCCGATGACCATTTTATCAATAGTCTTCACTGTGAGAATATGATGAGGTTGAATGTTCAGATGTCTGAAGAGACGAGTAATTAGAGCAGCATAATGAAGTTTTCCTTTGTCCTTTGCCATGCATCTGTACATGTGAAATATGATGGTGTGCGGCAAAGAGAAGTTGAGACCAGTCTTGATTGCAAACATCAACTTGGCTTCAGAGATGGATACATCTGTCTTGGATGTCAATTTGGGTCTTAGACAGTTGATCACAATCTTATGCAGCAAAGTATTTGTTGCATTCATTCTGGAGTAGGATAGTCGACCTTCTGCAATTCTGTCTCTTGCAAGTTCAAGAGTAGCATGGCTTACGGATACACTGATCGATTGTAAAGCCCCTCTTTCCACACCAAGTATATCTGCCAGAATGTCCTTATCAACGACATACTCTTTATCCCTCACGCTGAAAGAAAAGCTGTTTGCATCAATGAAACTGAGATTGGAGTAGAAGTACGCCGTTAATTCAGAATGAGCCGTATCACGGTTAGTACGGGCGATAAAGTTGAAGTTTTTCAAACTTCTCTCGCAGATTTATGCTCAATAAGTCCAGAAAATCGAAATCCACGGTCCAGTGGGTTCATCACCCCACGCTTGACAATTTTTCATACTTCTTCCCGTGTCCGTTTGAGCGGAACAGTTCATCCTTCTTCCCTCGAAGGTTTGCAGCCACTCCCATCCATGGTTTAAAGTGGATGAACATCTTTTCATCATCATCCTTTCCCTCTGGCTGATTCATACTACCAAACCTAGGGTCACTGGGAAAGTTAGCAAATGCTTTTGCAGCCGTTCCCTCAGGAACAACTCCAGACCTTTCCATGACAGTGAGAAAATGAGTCTCGTTTCTGTAACCCTTCTCTTTCAGAAACTCATCCATGAAGGTCATAGCAGAACCACCTTCCTTTAATGCAGAGTAAAGCCTATAAACAAAGGCAGGCTTAAGAGTTCTTACTGGTTCAATATCTTCAAAAACCGTTTCTGCATCTTGAGGGCGATGTCCTTGAGGTCTATTTGGGGAAGACCGCCGTGGAGATCATTGAGGAGTTTGCTCGTAGGAAAGTCGCTTTCTTGGTGAGATCAAAGTGCGTAGGCCCCTCACCAGATCCCTGTGGTCCCCTGTTTGCTATTCTGGATGACTTCCTTTGATACGACATTGTGCTTTCTTTGGAGAAGCTTTCTCACTTGTGTCGCAAGAAAGTTGAGAACTTTGAAACGAAGAAGTTTTGGAGAGAAAAATACGGAAGCGGTGAAAAGCTTTTGATCTAGGGTTTTGGGTAAAGTGAAAACGAAGGAGAAGAAGTGTATAAAAGATAACAGATACGGGGGGTAATCCAAGCGTCGTATCTTTTGGAAATCTTTAAAATTTCCTTTTGAAAAATAATTGCCTTAATAAATCGATAACCACTCTCTTTAAATATAACCGCCTTAAAAATAAACAGATAATCTTACCTTATCGATAAGACAGTTTAAGTAAATGAACTTACGGTCGTGTCGATTCGTTTTATCGATCTTTAACCTTTGAGTCGATGCTCGTCGGACTTTAGTTCGAGTCGAGCTTCAACATTCTTCAAGAGATAATATATTGAGTCTTGAGCGAATAGACTCAAACAAGCTTTTCTCAAGTGGCTTTGTGAAGATGTCAGCTAGTTGATTCTTTGAGTCTATGAATTGTATCAAGACCTCTTTGTTCTGAACATGATCTCTTATAAAGTGAATGTCGAATCTCAATTTGTTTTGCGCTTGAATGTAGGATAGGATTCTTTGTCAAATTGATTGCGCTGGTATTGTCACATCTTATTTCTGTGCAAGAGTCTTCAATGCCAAAGTCTTGTAGTTGTTGTTTTATCCACAAAATTTGAGAACAAAGCAACTTCCAAGGGCTACGTATTACGCTTCAGCCGTTGAAAGAGCCACGGTACTTTGTTTCCTTGAAAACCAAGATACTACCTTTTTGTTTCCAAGCAATTGACAAGTACCGAGGTGCTTTTTCTTTCAACTCTACAACCTGCAAGATATGCGTCTGATAGCCAAGAAGTGTAAAGTCTCCTTCTTTGGGATACCAAAGACCGATCTTAGCAGTAGTAGCAACATATTTAATGATACGTTTAACAGCACTTAAGTGAGATTCTCTAGGATCATATTGAAACCTAGCACATATGCAAACACTAAATAATATGTCAGGTCTGGATGCAGTAAGATAAAGAAGTGAACCAATGATACTCCTGTATAATTTTTGGTCGATTTTCTTCCCTGCTTCATCTTTGTCTATCTTCAAGGAACTTGACATTGGTATGTCAGTCTTTTTGCAATTTTCCAGACCGAACTTTTTAACAAGTTCTTTTGCATTTTTTTCTTGATGAATGAATATTCCCTCCTTTAGTTGTTTGACTTGTAGACCAAGGAAAAGGATAGTTCACCCATCATGCTCATCTCGAATTCATCCCTGCATAGACTTAGAAAATTTCTTGCACAAAGTCTCATTAGATGATCCGAATATGATGTCATCAACATAAATCTGAACAAGTAGAAAGCTTTTACCTTCCTTTTTAATGAACAAAGTAGTGTCTACATTTCCTTTAGAAAAGCCACTATGAATTAAGAAATTACTTAGCCTTTCATACCAAGCTCGAGGAGCTTGTTTCAATCCATATAAAGCTTTCTTCATTCTGAACAAGAGTCTGGTTTTTTTGAATCTTCAAATCCAGGAGGTTGTTCCACGTAGACTTCTTCTTGAATAAATCCATTCAGGAATGCGCTTTTGACATCCATTTGAAACAACCTGAAATTCTTATAGCAAGCAAAAGCAAGTAGTAATCGATTGCTTCTAACCTTGCTCTTTGGAGCATAAGTCTCATTATAGTCTATCTCTTCTTCTTGCGTGTATCCTTTAGCCACGAGTCTTGCTTTGTTTCTCGTTACTTTGCCTTTTCGTCAACTTTGTTCCGAAAACCCATTTAGCTCCAATAAGCGATTTACCTTTTGGTTTGGGAGTCAATTCCCATACGTCGTTAATACCTTGAATTGTCTCGAGCTCTTCTTGCATTGCTTCAATCCAGCTTTCATCAGCTAAAGCTTCTTCAATATTTTTGGGTTCTATTTTAGAAATAAGAGCAACAGCACTAGACTCTTCTCGCCTTTTGGATCTTGTTCGAATTCCCTCATTAATGTTCCCAATAATGAGTTCTTCAGGATGACTAGACTTGTGCTTCCGATTCGGTCGATCGATAGATTGTTGATCTTCTTCTTGAGTAGATTCTTCATCGGTAGCTTGTTGTACCGGTTTCGATTTAGTAACTTGCTTCGGTGGAGTTAGATCTAGCGATTAATCTGGAGAGATTTCGAATCTTCAGTCTGAATTTGCTGAACTTGTGGAGAGTCTTGAAATTTGACATTCATTGATTCTTCCACGAGTTTCGAGTCTTTTGTTGAACACTCTAAAAGCTTTGCTTGTAGTTGAATATCCAAGAAAGAATCCTTCATCTGATTTTTCTTCAAACTTACCAACATGATCATTTGCATTCTTTAGAATAAAACATTTGCAACCAAATATTTGAAAATAAGAAACTATTGGTTTCTTCCCTTTAAAAATTTCATAAGGAGTTTTCTCAAGAATTGGCCTTAAAAACACTCGGTTTATAATATAGCAAGCGGTTGAAACAAAGCTTCCGCCCAAAACCTTGAAGAAATTTGATTTCCAATTAAAAGTGTTCTTGCCATTTCTTGCAAAGACCTATTCTTCCTTTCCACAACCCCATTCTGTTTCGGTGTATATGGAGAGGAGAATTTGTGTTGAAAACCAAATTCATCACAAAATTTAGCAAAGTCTTGATTTTCAAACTCACCTCCATGGTCTCGTACGAATGCTTGAGATAGTGTGACATTTCTCATTCTGCACCTTTTTAGCAAACTTTGAAAAGAGAGAGAAAGTCTCTGACTTACTTGAAAGAAAGTAGACCCAAGTGAATCATGAATAATCATCCACTATCACCAGACAGAACCTTTTACCACCAATGCTTTGCGTTGGTAGGTCCAAACGAGATCCATATGCGAAAGCCGCAATACATGATTAATGGAAACTTTATTTATTGATTTGTAAGAGTTTCTAACCTGTTTACCCCGACGCATGGTGTACATAGATCATACTTTGAATAATTGAGAATAGGCAACCCTCGAACAAGTTTCTTTGTAGAGATCTTGTTGATTTGCTTCATATTGATATGGCCTAGCTTTTTGTGCCACAGATTTGCTTCATCTTGTACCGATATTAAGCACTTTGTGATCTTTCTTGATTCACATCCGGAAGATAGATATTTCCATGTCTTCGACTAGTAAAAGATTGAGTAAAGTCTTTACCGATTCCGAGCACGTTTCTTCCGAAAGTTGATCTTGAAACCGAGAATCACACAACCGACTTATGCTAAGCGAGGTTGTAATTTAATCATTCAACTAAGGAAACATTATTGATAGACAAACTTCCAATCTTTTGTTCCTCGACCAAGTAATCCTTCCTTTGTTGTTACCACCAAAGGAAACTTTTCCTCCGTCTATCTCGAATAAGTTTTATGAAGCAGACTTGAGTCTCTGTCATATGTCTTGAGCAGCCACTATCAAGATACCATTTAATCTTCTTTTTGATAGTAACCTGCAATTAACAAGAATTCAAGCTCTTTTTGGTACCCATACCATCTTGGGTCCGAAGTGTTAGAACAATAGACAGTCTTAGCCGGCTCCTTTTAACAGGTCTCCAAACCAAAGGACACTCTTTCTCAAAGTGTTCTAAGCTTTTACACTTGGAACATCTCGAGCATTTCTACCAACGGGTTTTACAAAAACTTTCTGGAAATGATTCTTGTAAACAATTCTAGCTGGTCTTTGTTTAATTCTTTCTTTTACCTTCGGAAAATCAATCAGTGGAATAGTTTCAGAAGTGATACCAAGACCTAGCTTATCAAAATATGGTCTTTGTATCGAAAGAATCTTATCCAGCTTTTTAGAACCATTTGAAAATCTTTTTGATATGTTAGTGATATCATTTTTCAAAAGATTATTTTCATTTGAAATACTGTCTCGAGTTTTCTTTCACAACAACAAAATCTTTTCCAGCTTTTCAAACTTTTCTTTCATAAGTTTATCCCGTTGCTTCAATGTAGAATTTTCCCTTTTCAATTCGGAGATCCTCTTAAGAGAGGTTTTCAGACTAAGACAAAGTTCATCAATATATTTAGAAACTTTAATAGGAATTTTCGAGTTACCAACCTCGAGTTATTTGTCCGAGTCGTAATGCGAATCAAGGTCGGAGTCTCGAGTCGACTTTGCCATTAAACGAGATATTGGCATAATCATCGTCACTTTCTTCACATTCAGTATCACTCCAAGTCTCGCTTTGAGTGCCTTTCTCGTTTTTTCTCGGTCTTTCCTTTTCTCTTCTTTAACAGAGGACATTTGGGTTCGATGTGTCCCTTTTTCTTGCATTCAAAGCAAGTCACTTCTTTATTAGAATCATCTTCCTCTGTTGACCTGTTTTGAAACCTTTGAGAATTTTGTTTCTTCCAATTGAATTTCCTTCCTTTTACGTTCAACTTTCTCGAATCTCTTTATCATGAGTGCCGTTCTTCATTGTCTAGATCTTCTTGTAGTCCGTAGCATCAGAATAGTCATTAGACTTTAAGGCAATAGATTTCTTACCTTTTGAGTCTTCCTGTTCGTTGGTCTGTTCCACTTCATAGGATTGAAGAGTCCCAACCGGTTCGTCTACGAGAAAGTGGAGCAATCCCTCTGCGTCTCTCTTATTGAGGTTTTTATGTAATTCCAGTCTTTTGAGAGTCCTCGAAGGAGTTTGTTGACCTTCATATGTCCTGAGATTGGATGTCCCTGATATTTAAGACCATTCACAATTTCAGTAAAGTGACTAAACATGTCAGTTATTGATTCTCCTGATCTCATCTTAAAGACTTCATATTGTCCCAAGAGAATGTTGATCCTCGTTTCTTTCACACGATCAGTTCCTTCATAGGAATGTGAAGCCTATCCCATACTTCTTTTGCTGTATCACAAGAAGATATTATGTTATATTCAGTAGGGGATAAAGCACAATATAAAGAGTAAATAGCTTTGGCGTCGAGAGTCTGTCTCTTGGTGATTTCTTCTTGAGTCAGAAGAGTAGAAACAACAGTTTCTTTTCCTCTCTCTGATTCCGATGCAGCAGCAGGAATGATTCATTTATCAACCACTTCCCATTCCAAAGGATCTTTCGATCTTAGGAATGCCTTCATCTTATTTTTCCATATGCTGTAATCTTTTCCATCAAAGTATGGAGGTCTGGTATTGGTTTGACCTTCAACCAACCCTGTAGGCAACATGCTAACCATAGATCTTTTACTTAGAAGTAAAGACACTTCTTATAAACAAGTATACAAGCTCTGATACCAATTGTTAGGGCTAGAATTAGCACCTAGAGGGGGGTGAATAGGTGTTTAAAGCAATTTTGATAAATTAATCCGATCGAGATATAAATAACTTAAAACTAACAATTGCAGCAAATGAAAGCAGTTAAAGATAAAAAAAAAAAAAAGGATTATGGATAGAGAATCAAGACTCCAGATTTATAGTGGTTCGGCTTAGACCAAGCCTACGTCCACTCTCCCGCACGGACAGCCCTTCTGGCTGGATTTCACTAAGAATCAATAAGAGTGATTACAGTCTCATGCTCTTGAGTCCACAGTGTAGATTACTCTACTACACTTCCTCGAGATCTTACTACAATATGATCTCTCTTTTGATTACATGTAACGCTCGAAGAATGATATCGCAAAATAGAAAAGGAGATTCAGACTTTGGGATTCTTCTATTCGCACCCTTCAACAACTAGAGCATCTCTCTTATATACTTCTTCATGCCTTCAATACCGTTGGCACCTTCCAAAGAAGTTCTTCCAATCAACCCGTTGGACAAAATCAATTAGAGAGATCTCGAGCTCTTTAAGGTAAGTGTTGATAGCCCATCAATCTGCTCGCCCATACAATCGGGATCTCGGTTTCCATAAGTAGATCCTTCCAAATATAAGTTGCGAAATCTTTAGAGAATCTAAACATATTCCATATGAAAGTAAGATCGTTTTGTGCCGAATCCAGTAGAAAGATATCCACTAGTCGTTGGAATAAAGATCATATAAGATCAGAATAAACGTCGTTCTGGAAACTGTCCATGTGAGTAGACTTTGAAATATAAGTCTTGAGTCTTGCCAGCTTCAGACTTTGATCTTCAGACTTTGTCAATAGAGTCTGTAAGTCTTCAGACGAGACTGATAAAAACATTTTGTCAACTTCAAAATACTTTAAGAGAATTTATCCAACATGTTGTGTGTGAAATCACATGGCTTCACATGCTTCTCTTGGATCTCCACATCAACACTACCACTGCTAATCTTTTTTGTGATCATAAAGTAGCCATCCACATCGCCACTAATCCTATCTTCCACGAACACACCAAACACATCGAGATTGACTGTCACTTGGTTCGTAACAAAATTCAAGATGGCACTTTGCGTATTCTTCATATTCCCAGTCACTCCCAACTTGTGGACATGTTCATGAGGTCGGTCACATGTGATTTATTTTGCAATTTTAAGAACAAGTTATTGACATGTTTACATTCACCAACTTGAGGGGAAGTATTGGTAAATTAGGTTTATACTAAATGGCATAATCATTATTTTATTGTTTTAACTCTAAACCCTAGGTATATTTTGTAAATTACTTCATCAATGAAAACTACGTTTGCCCAAACTCTACAACATGTGATTGCTCTCTCTCTACCTATAAATTATAAGATTTTAGGTTGGACATTCTAACATAAATTAGAGTTAGCTTCTTGCCTAGTTCAATTTACCATGCGATCTCCCGTTCATCAAATTTTATGTGTCCTTTTTAATCTGGCTTGTATGTGAAAGAGGGTGTCAAAGTATCCAAATCCCTGTTTAGGGTTCATATGTTCTTTAACATGTGGATTTTTTTTGTGATGAGTTGTCAACGGAGGGAAAACTACCAATTTAGTTTCAACCCTATTATACGAATGCCTATTCAATCATAAATATTTTAATTTTGTCAATATAGTCATAAGCCATAAAATGAAATTTCAATGTAATCTTTTTGAGTGATTTTTGTCTAGAAATGCTATTGTGGAAGTCTAGCCCTGGTTGACCATTCTTCATTGGACGCCTGGCGTCTGACATGGAAAAAACTTAAGTGAAATGACTCCATTTGCTTAATTTTTTCAAAATTTCCAGATTTCTTTTTTTTTTTCTTACTTTTCATTTTTTCCCTTTCTCTCTATCAAGTGTTGTCGCTCGCCTCCTCTCTCTCTCTCTCTCTCTCTCGACAGTGGCGATGATGCTCGTGAGTGGAGCACGCCTTTGACATTTAGAAATAGAAAGGAAGAGGGCGGGGGAGACAAAAATGTACAGTAACAAAGAAAAAAATAGGAGAATTTTAAAAATTAAGAAAAACGATGTTGTTTTACTTGAAATTGTCCACGTTAAAGATGTGCCGTGTTGTGTCACGTAACACGGCCGGCGATAACTAAATTGCTAGATTAGCATTTACACACGGAAATTGACCAAAACTAAATTGGAATTTCATGAAAAGATTTAGAACTAATCTAACAAATTGAATTGTCTAGGACTGATTTAATAATTTTTCTGGATGTTGAACACCGATTAGAAACAAGAGAAAATATTGGTGGAGAGCGAGAGTGGTTCAAGAATAGTGGCGCAGATGGTTCATCTCACTTCTTTTCAATAATATATTTCATCTTCATTTCCTTCACCTTCTGGTAGGATATGAAAAGATTAGTATAAGCTCGTTTACTCGGTTTACCGTATTGAAAACTTCTTTTCGACAATATATATCATCTCCATATCCCTCACTTTCGAGTCTCTTTTGCGAAGCTAGGGGTCATCGACCATTGGCAAATACTGACTAGTAATGAAAGAAACTATCGGTCAAGAGTGAGAGGGGTCGAAGAACGGTGCAAAAATGTCAAGCTTTCATCGCTTCGTTGTTCCCATGGTTTATCTTACTTCTTTTAACTAATATGTCACCTATTGATTTCCTTCACCTTTTAGAAGGATCTGAAAAAAAAAAAAATTTAGTAGAAGCTCCTTTATACAATTTACCTTGCTTCTTTTGAACTAATATATTTTATCTGGAAAATCGTCAGATAGTTCTAAACCTATTGTATAGTAGCCAATTCAGTAATAAGCATTTTTAATTTTGTCAATTTAATTATAAACCTTTTGAAAACTTGCCAACTTAGTCCTAAATTTTTTAATTATGCCAATCTAGCAAAATATATTTGTCAATATAATCCTAAATCTTTTAATAATTTATCAATTTAGTACTTCCAACAAATTTGACCGGAAACCACTAATGTGATGGTTTAGTCAACGTTAGCCATCTTACGGTATGGTCGGCGCTGACGCAGATAATTTTTATAATTTAAAGGCTATTGAAACAATGTGATGAATGGACTTCAATCTCTAAAAAATATTCCCACGACCTTTTGATCAAGTTGTCTCCCTAATGGGCTTGTCAAGATGTTTTGGGTCGACCCGAGCAGTTAAAGCATCCTTTCACTGTTCAATCCAATTGTTTGGCTAGATATATGTAATCAAGAGATTTACCGCGAACGCAATTCTACCCTCAAAATTCCTCCAAAACTTATCAAATATGCCTTTCTCTATAAGATATTATTAGGCCAATATGCTTTTTTTTTCCTTCTCTCGGAAGACACTATTTTCAATAAAGTTCATATTCCCTTCCGGTAGGGCGGTCCAAAGAACCATTTGTCACATTTCTAAATCAATAAAGACAATAACTCAAGAGAGCGAAAAACCATGCTTTGATAATATTTCACCACAACAAATCATAATCTTTTTCGAGCCATTCAGTAAACTTACAGTGTAATTATTTCACTCGAGTGTATTATCATGACAAGTTTCGGGATCTTACCTATAATTTTCTCAAAAGGTAAAAAAACTAAGGATTACAGAAATTATTTATAGATTTAGGTTTAAACTAACTCAAAGAACTTTTTTCGGGAGCATTACAGACATAAACAACACACTTAAACATCCCACAAATACATCGCGTCTTTGTAAACGAGTTTTGTATCTATGGCACTACGTAAAATGGACGGTGACAGAACAATGACATCGAGTTAAATGGGAGACCACTGGAAGCATCTTTATTACATCATATATCTGAAGATGACAATTCGACAAGCACCTTGGATAGCTAGTGACCGACATTGAAACTTGAAAAGACTTTTTCTGCAATTCCCAAACCCTAGTCACGTTACGTTCTCCAAAATCCTAAAACTCCAAAGAACCCGTGACTACAGACTTGTTTTAGTTCCTAATAGCACTCGTACAACTTAACATCCATCTTCAATCGAAAATACTCATACAGAACAAAACCCTCTGTCTCAAACTCGACAATCCCTCTAGTCATGAAGAAATCTCCAGTTCCGCCAACCACCGAGAGATACCTAGTCTTTGCCGGAATAAAATCGGACCCCATGACGTTTATAGTGCCCTTATACTTGGTCGAGTTGAAAACCAAGGTATAGGCGAACCAGGCGCTCGGAGCAGTCTTCATATCGTAAATATAGAAACCCTGAGCCCGGGCCGCCGGGGGAGAATGCAGGTTCTGGTCTTTGGTCATGGGGTCATCGAATATGGACACCTGACCAAAGTTAAAAGGCCCAAGCCCAACCGGACTCGTTGCGGCAGCCCCGGTCGCGTTGGCCGAGTTATTGCCTTTGAAGTTTATGTCATGCATGTAAAGCACGATGTGCTTGCACGGTTTGAGTTTTCCGGAAGGCCTAGCTAGGGAAAGTTGCGAGGCGAGCGAGAGAAAGAGACAGATAAGGAGGAAGAAGACGCCATATCTTTTTGAAAGCTCCATCATTTGCTGTTTCTTTTGCAAGGTTGAGATGATTGTGGTGAATAGAAACGCTACTGTTCAGTGATCAGCTTATATAGAACTTAATATGCAGAGGGAGGTGACGCGTGCCACGTCAAATTGTACGTTTCTTGGTTATAACATACCCCGTGGCGCGTTTCCGAATGGAATCGTACACATCAGCTATATATTATAGATATTCACAGCAACCCACCCCTGTGGCTCGTTCCGCTTTTGGCTTTATTAGACGGCAGTACTTATATAGTCTTTTTGTCACTCCTGTTTGTAAGAGAGATGGGGAATCTTATGTTAAAGAGCAGGGCTGGTCTCGATTAGCTCAACTTTGCATAAAGCTCCGATTAACATATTGATACGTGGCATATGTGTTTGTTGGTTTCTGTTGTCGCGACTTTCCCGAAGTGAATTACCCAACAAAGACTAAGTCCAAAAACTTAGCACGGACCCTTCCAAGTCCTACCAATTGTAACTTGACACTAAGAAATTAATCCATTTAAACATGCAATTATACTCAATTTGGAGCCGCCACCAACCAATTAGGATTGATTAGGTACCCAAGTAAAGTATGGGAAAATACTTGGTCCGGAGATTCAATAGGTCCGGAGACATTGTTACTCTAGATTAATCAACGCCATTTTGATACCTTTTCATTTTAATTTCAAAAATATTTTGCAAGCAGCCTTGATTAATTTTAATTTAAGCCACTAACATGTAAAGGATGGTCATGCGGGTGTAGAATCAATAAAATAACATTCAAAAAACTGAAGTGATAAATTGTAAGAAATTATAACCAGCATTAAGCAGAATAACCTACAACTTTATTAAGGTTTACTCTCTAAAAAGTTGCAAAAATGCTGATTAAAAATGCATGCCCTAAACATGATTTCTAAATGACATGACACCTTTTTTTTTTTTAAATGTTAATTATATGCAATCTTAATCTAAATTTAATATGCATGATTTTAACTTTAATGACATGTAAGATGCAATTCATCTAACATAACTTGAACCATCACAATATGTGAGCAATTTGATTTACATTATCCTAAATATGCATGTGCTACACGATATGGAATGGATGACGCGGTAACTCTATATGCATGTTTTTTAATGATTTTTTTTTTTTTTTATGACCTTTCTATTAGAATCACATTTACTATATTATCATCTAAACTGAGGAATAATTAAATCTATCTTAGCCATGAAATTCCCTACGTACCTATATTATCCTAAAATGACAATTCTAACATGAAATGCAATCTGACCTATCATGTAATGCAACTTTTATATAAAAATTCTTATAAGAAAATTTACTAGAAATTAACACACACAAAATGTAATTAGCTACGTAAAAGATAATTCACCCCAACTCAAGACGGAAGATCAACAATAAAAAATCTAATCCGACGTCTCTCGGCTCAATATTTCTGATCATTGTGACCTCCGACATGACAATCTTCTTAATCGGATAATGTCTAACAAAATCACCAATCATGATTGGAAATAATTAAGTAACGAAATAACCAAATCAAATTCGGTTAAAGAAATTACCTAGCTCGGAAAAATTATCTCCGAGAATGAGACTAGCAAGGAACGATGCCAAGCTCACACTACTGAATTCACAATTGACATGAGAATTCTACAAGACAGCAGGGTAGATCTTCTCAAACACCAAGTAACCTGCACAAGAAGAATGGTCCCAACAATACAAGACTTGCTGGATTGATTTGGACGAAGGATGGCGATGCTTTGATCTGGGAATGAACTATGGTCGAACAACGTCAGCAAGGCTATACGGCATCGGTTGGAAAGGCTGGGTACCACCGTGTACGTAGAGACGCCTGAAAAGGACCACGCGGTAGCAACAACTTTGCAAGAAGCGTCGAAAGAGGATTGTTGGTCGTCTGTGGTATCAGCGGTGCTGTCGTGGTAGCTGGAAATCGTGGCAGAGTAGGAACGCCGGGGCTGATGAAAAACTTGTCTGGTGAGGCGAAGGTCCACGATTGGCTGGACTTGCTGATGAGGTAGCCGGCATTGAGAACGTGAGATGTGAAGAACCAAAAGGACGACACTGTGCTGTCCACTCTTTGACCCACGCACTATCACTCTCCCTCTTTCTTTTTGCTTGTGAAAGGACGACACTGGGCATGGCGGTGGGATCCTGTTCTAGTCTCTCCCGAGGTATAGGGGGCCGGTCCTTCGGTGCCGTCCGGGCATAGGAGGCCGGTGGTGGAGTCCTCGGTTACAAAAAAAAAAAAACTAAGCCATTCAAATTAATTGATATTACTGTCCACCACAGATGTATGTAAAATGCCACTTAACAAATCGAACGTAGATATGTTGTCGAGCCCCGCATGAAGTTCGGACAAACAAAGTTGTCCAGTTCTCTCCTCATCGAAGCTGTAGAAGGTTATAGGATTCATGTGTAAATGGTACGAATTCTAACCAACTTCATCGTCTAAGTTAAGAGCAAAAAGAAAGCCTGTTTGTAATTCTAGACTATCGAATGAGTTTTTCGAAAACCTCATGATGAGAATCACAGTTGCAGACTCGAGGCGAGCAGAGACGCTTTTCTTTTTTATCTTTTCAACTAGTTGTTAAACCGCATGTTGCACGGTATCTACTTAAAAATGATGTTGAGTGATGCTACCAATCTATATGAAAGGTAATTCATCTAATTGACAATAAGTATGACCTCCACTATGTACCTTATTCAGTAGGGAAGACACCGAGAGTCAACCTTACGTAGGGAATGCAATAAAATCATAATCATTTCAACTAGTTCAGTTATATCGTAAGCCTTTTTCTAAAATCACAGTGAAGTCATTTCGATGAAAAACACCAAAAATTAATGCCTAAACTCTGTGTCACTTAGATATTGCCTACATTACATCCTTTTGCACTCTCTAATATAAATTTTGAAACTTAATTGTACTTTTTTTCAGTAAAGGTTTAGGACTTAATTGAGAAGGTTGAAATATTTAGAATTCGATTGAATTTTTTGGTAAAGATTTAAGACTTGGTTAAATCAATCGAGAAGTTCATAGCTCAGTTGCTTTCTTGATACATAAGATTTTGGAATTATGTTGTAGTTTACCCTAATAAATTGTTTTACCTCATGCAATTCACATGGTCCTCTTTGTTATAGAGGGGGTTGAGCAGAGCCATCCCATTGCAGATACATCATGATCCTTGCTACACAGAAATAGTAAATTGATCCACCAAAATAACCACAATTTGACTATTTTGGTTCACCTCGTTGGCTAATAACTTTGAAGCCATATATGCGTTGTTGTCTTGTTGGGTGCCATCTTTAGAATACTTAGATGAAACAACCGTCGATTAGGAAAAACATCGTTGGCCAGGATGTCCGACGTCAACCAACTTTGTGTATTTCTAGGAAAGGAAAAAAAAAGGGGAAACTGTCTTCGTTTTTGCTCTTAAAATAGACATGCCCAGACTTATTGCCAACCGACTTCCAGATCATTTCGAGGTTGATCTTGTTGTCCTTTTCTCTAATTAGCCACTTCCAGATCATTTCGAGGTTGATCTTGTTGTCCTTTTCTCTAATTAGCCACTACTCCCATTAATATAAGAGTCTATTAACCTTCCATCTTTCGGTAGGTTCTCCATCTCTATCTCTTGTTTAATCATTGAATTTTTCTTCTTCCTAAGCTCAAAGTACTCAATCATTAGGCAAAGAGACGGAGAGATTTTCAATATGGCGAACGATATGAGATATATGAAGAACTGGGGTGAGGTGGCTCCGACGCTTCTCTTGTCACATCGGAGATCATCCAGTTCTCCAAGGTTAGAGACCATTTTCGAAGAAGGGTCTGAGGAATTCCGGCTCGCCGTGAACAAGCGGATGTTGTTTATTCTTCCGGTGCTCTTCTCTTTGATCTCCTATTTTCTATTGTATAGAAATGCCTTGCTTGAGAATCACAAGTAAGGTGAAAGGAGAGTTATAAAATAGCTTTAGCGTGTTATTAGGGGGTTTTGCCAATTTCAAAGGCACAGATTTTTCTATTGATGGGCGTATCATTGTACTCGGGTTGGCATTGTGGATTCGGAAATGTTGTTAAATCATAAAGTGTAATGACTACTATGCAATAAAATATGGAAATGATTTTGTTTATTGGCATTCCTTAAGTTAATTATTCTTTGTCTTCAGGTACTCCTCCTCTAGTTTGTTTCCCCATGATTTTCGGATCATTCTGTTAGCTTTTGATATCAGAATGTTTAGATTGTTTTATAAGTAAAAAAGAATAGTTGAGCATTCAAATGAATCAAGATGAGATTTTTGTGAATTGACTAAGTTATACCTTGCTGAGGAAGTTGCAAAAGAAGAAAAAAAACACATTTAAAATGGTTGTGGCTAGTCTCGTTAACAAAAGTGCCACAATACTTAATAAAGAAAGACTTTTATTTTTAACGCATTGACCATGGATAACACGAGAAAAACAGTGCTTTGAAAATGATAATTTCTCTGTCATATTTAACAAGTGCCTCTTGGACATTGTACAATCTTTTTCATTTTTCCTTTTTTTGACTGGAACTTCCTTTTCCCCTTAGAAGGCCCAATTGTTCATTTCTTTGCCTTCGAGTTGTTTCATGTACTATTAATTAGTCCTTTCGAATGACTCTTTTGTGAATAAACCAATCCCATCTGACACTTGTGAGAGAATTATTAGGCTACCATCATTAGGCCATTTTGGTGTTAGGACATCTAATCTAATATCTAACATATCATAATAAAAGTGATTTTTGCGCATTAAATGCATTACATTTTAATGGAGGGAGTCGTTTCTTCTCCAAATGACATTTAAGAGTTTTGCCAAGAAAAAGTAAAAGTTTAGAGGAAAATCTCTTGGCAATGAGTAGAGAACCTGACCTATGAAATTCAGAAATTTTAAAAGATTCAAGAGAATTTTTCTTCTGAAATATTAGCATAGTTAGAGAAATTACCATCTATTTAGTACTCTACAATAATGACAAAGTAATTACATCTCTATACATGATACGTGATGTGATTCATTTACAGAATAAAATGGAAAGAAAATTGACTTACACACTTACAGTACACCATAGAGAATAAATTCACATTGATTCGATCAAACACAACACGTACTCAAAGGATAATAATTACCAAAAAGAAAATGACCAAACGATTGACCAGAAATAAGTATAAATGGTTCCTGATATATTCCATTTGTAAAATATGACGGAGGAGGTGTTTGGTAAATTTATATTGAATTTATATATAAAGCAAATGAACTCAAAATATTCAGTTATTTTCCAGATGATATATTTTATTTTCAAGTGGTATTTCTCTAACTGAAAGTACACTTTGACTGCTGGGGTCTCATGGGAAGCATCTACAATCCGGAGAAGAGTTGCTTAGACGTACGACCACTGGTGGACCAGGCTAAAGCAAAGATGCAAGCCTTACCGGGCCTAACACTGGCCCATTGCAACAGAGAAACCAACAAAGTAGCGGATTAGCTTGCGAAAGCCCATCGTTTAAATTTTCTTCCTACGAATTGGGTCTCCCACCCCCCCCTTTTGCTCTGTTAGATTTACTTTGCACAGACGCTCTTGATGTAATTACCAAGCAATCGACTAATTAATATATATCATCCGTAATTTCGACCAAAAAAAACTCTAAAGATACTATTTTCATAGAAATTGGATACACAAGAGTGGAGAATCAGCTTTAATAAACTCGAAAAAGTTTCATGCATAAAAGTCATGCGAAACATGGGCAAGTACGAAGTTTCAAGTCTCAAGGATAGAAGATTTTTCAAGACTTTCACCCCAGATCGCCCAAGATTGGCAAAAAGAAAAATTCATCATCCGTCTCCAAAAACACTATCTCATGATTTTTCTATAGGAAACGTCTACCTTATCAATAATTGACACTCTTATTTCCGATGCGTTCTTGACGATCACCTTGTTCAAACCTTCAAATTGCACTGCCAATGAAAGGTCCTTTGGACAGAGAAATCTAAGGACGAGGGGTCTCGTGTCGCTTTAAAAGGACCTGCCAGAAGGTATCTGAGTTGTTCATCATTCCCGAACTTCCTATACCCGAAGAATCGGATTGTTGCATGACATCCATCGATTGGGATACAAAGGTTTAAAGCAAAATGAACCCTGGTTCTTTGGAGCTGACGATCACTTATAACTTTTCCCTGAGGAAAACGTGCTAGCTGGAAATCTTCTAAATCAAGTGCAGACATTCCTCTATCTGATGGCCTTCCTCCAGGGATGAAGTGTTCGGCTGGCCAGGGTTGTCAAACAAAAAGGCATCCTTTGGCGGAAGGACCGAAGGCCCAAAAGGAACGCACGTATGGATTTAAAGCCATAGGTGATCGGGGCAATAACTCTGTCGTCTTTCTGATCCAGTTTTGTATTCTTGATCATTGGGTTGTGACAGGAATTGAAGGAATTTGAGGAATTCTATTGTGTATTTCATTCATGTACGTGAGTGTATATATAATACAAGAAGGTACAATATAGGAAATAATATATGAGATACTATTTCCCTACTCTGAATTGATTGAATCAATTAACCTATCAATCTATCCACCATGGAATCAAATTTTATCTTCAACACTCCCCCTCAAGCTAACGGCTTGTATATATCGAAGACACCTAGCTTGCTCAACAGATACGTGTGTTGCCTTTGACATAATAGTTTGGTGAAAATATCCGTAGGTTGTACAACAATTTCAATTCCTCTTGTTGCAATTATCCATTCTTGGATTTTATCTTGAGTAAATGAATGTCGACTTCTATGTGTTTTGTCATTTCATGAAAGATTGGGTTTGCCCCAAGTTTGAGTGTAGTATCAATGTTGCAAAACAATATGGTCAACCCATCCGCTTGTGCTTCAAGGTAGAAGGTAAATCCCAAATTAGGCTACTTCACAAACGATCTTTGCCATAACTCGATATTTTGATTCAGCTGATGATAAGGAAACAATTGACTGTTTTTTTTGTCTTCCATGAAATCAAGAATCTTCCTAACTAAATGTAAAAACCAATGATGGATCTTCGAGTCATTAGACAAGTAGCATAGTCCGTGTCGCAATAAGCTATCATCTTCATGTCATAATCTCGAGACAAAGTATTCCATGTCCTGGACACCCTTTCAAATATTTCACAACTTTCAATGCTGCATTCAAATGGGACTGCTTTGAGCTGTGCATAAATTGATTGAATATTTGCATTGCATGACATATATCAAGTCTAGTCATAGTGAGATAAATCAATTTTCCCACAAGTCACCGATACTTGATGGATCTCTAAGTAGTAAATCATCATTTGATGATGATGATGAACCTGCATCATATTCAAGCGTTGTTAGTTTGGTATTTTTCTTAATCAAAACAATAGCTGGCTTACACACTAATAATCTTGCTTTTGATATGATTTTCAATAGCTAAGGTAGATTCCCTTATCTAGTTGAGCAATCTCAATGCCAATGAAATATTTGAGAGGTCCAAAATCTTTAATGTGAAAAGTGGGGTGCATATATTTTTTAAACCTTTTGATAGCAGATTCATTATTTCCCATGATGAGTATATTATCAACACATATTAACAAATAATATTGTGGGACAAATGTAGTCTTTGGTCCTTTTTTTTGGGGGGGGGGTGTGAGTGAACACAACGACTAGAACACCGAGGTTGCTCAATAGATAGTTCACGAATGGGTTACAAAGATTCATTAGAAATAAACTATGGAGATGCTATTGACGACGCAAGTGAAGTTCTCGCTTGAGATGACAATACTAGAGACTTGATCATTTTATCCATAGAGCCATAATTATACATCGCTGGTCAAGAATATTGTGGATATGGTGCAACAAAAATGTATTGTTGACTCAAAGATAAATCCTCCTCTAATAAGAATGGACGACGATATGATATTGAATCGGGTGATTGAGACGAAGATGTCATCTCCTAAAATGGAAATATATCTTCATGGAAAACAACATCTATGCTTACCAAGAAGCGATCCGTAGACATCTCCATGAGTATAACATTTACGTAAAGTAGGATATCCCATGAAAATGCACTAGACAACATGGGGTCCTACCTTTGTCCTAACATTTTACAGTACTTGTATAACATAAACAGCCAAAGACTCTTAAGTGATCAATCTTAGGTTGTTTCCCAAAACACATCTCAAAAGGAGTTCAACCTTCAAGTACTCTAGTTGGCATATGATTATTTAAATAAGCTGTTGTGACTAGACAATTTCCTCAAAAAATTCAGGAACTAACACTTGTTACTTAAGAGCTCAAGGTACTTCTAAAAGATGATGGTGCTTGCACTCAACAATCCCATTTTGCCAAGGAGTGTATGTACAAGAACTTCCTTGGAGAATCCCATGAGAAGAGAAAAAAGACGTACACTTAGTAGTGAAGAACTCGCAACCATTATATGTTTGAATGCGTTGGATAGATTTGTTGAATTAATTCTTTATTAGGGTAAAAAAATTGATAAATGAGAAAAAGTGTGACTCTTTGCTTGCATGAGGAAAACCCATCTAGCATTAGTATAATCATCTATAATAGTGAGAAAGAAATGAGCTCCATCGCAATGTGGAGTATGATAGGGACCCAAGATATCGACGTGTATGAAAAAGCACTAATAGCTCGAGATATACTGATTGAGAATAATGTTCATGACTGTTTTGCTAAAGGACAAATTGGACATTTGGGGTGAGGAAAACAGGCACTATGATCCAAATGCTTATGGGAAAGAAAGACTTTATTACTAGCTGTGGCATTGCATGAAATGCCCTTTTTCAAGGAAATGGAAGATAGATCAAAATCTTTTGGAAATGGTCCAAAAGCATAGCCTTTGTATGACACTACCCAAACCCATTAGTTTGCTAGTCGAAAGGTCTTGAAAGAAGCAATTTTCAAAATTGAATATGGCATAACAAAAATTGTCCTCGCAGGCTTTGGAAACAAAGATAAGATTGAATTTGAATTCATGAATATATAGGACATTCCTAAGAATAGATATTGAGAATAAAATAACCGGTGTCAATTTTAGTGACATAATTGACATTCCCGTTTAGAAGACATTCTGACATGGGGGAATGGGATTTTGTGTCAATATGAGAAAAGATTTTCTCATTGCATATTATGTCGTTGCTAGCATCAGAATTAATTATCCATTCATCAACTGAAATGGAGTTTGTCTTGCACAAAAAAGTATCTGAAAAACTCGTAGTCTACCTTGTGTTGAGACCTAATAAGAAGAGAATCTTTTTTTCTTTTTTTTTCTTTATCATTTGATCTTCTACGTAATTTCCAGCATGTATCAATAGTATAGTGTGAACGTTTGCAATATTCATAGAGTTTACCTTTTGTTTTAGAATTCTACCCTCCCCTTTTTGAGATGATATGGCATCTTATGAGCCGTTAGGTGCCATAAATGTTGGCGCTAACGTGGCAGGATGTGAACCGCTCAATTTAGTCCCTTGAATGGATGAATAAGAGCCATTAGATCTCGGCTTTTGATCTAGACCGTCCAAAGCAGACCTTGTAAGGTCATTTTCTTCCTCCCATCGAAACTCTGGCGCCGCACGATGGGTAGTTGTAGCCATGGGTGCTCGTTGCAATGAGTTCACTAGAGCGGTGATCATTGTGCTCTCACCCACCCGCCCATACTCGGCCATCATTAGGCGTTGGTTTCTCCTCTTAGATGACGAGTTAATAGATTTGGCCGATTGGCAGAATTGGTTCCATGGTGAGGATTTGCGAGTTGAAATTCGAGTAAGTTTCGTTTAAAATCAAGAGAAAGTGAGTCATTTTTTCCTGTTCTTTGATGGCCCAATATTGCTTCAAGGTGGTCTCGAGCCATTCTAGTCGTTGCTTGGCCACCTTGAGCTTGTTCCACAGAGCCGAGAGTCAGCAGAAGCAAGCGGTGACTGAAATGTTCTCTTGCTTCAATTCTGACAAGGCCTAATTGAGCGAGAAAATCTTGACTTGGTCTAGTTTCCTATACATCTCATGGATATTATCTCATATCGCCTTTGAGTCTTCGGTTGGTGGGAGTCTAGCCACGACCTCGGGAGCTACACAATTTCCAATCCATGTGCAAACGAGTTGGTCGCACTTGTGCCAATGTCATTATAGTTGGTCGTTGATCAGAAAGGGACGGCTTCGTCAAGGAAGCCGTCCTTATCCTCCGTGACCAAGGCTTGCCGGAGTCACAAGCCCAAGTGGTGTTGTCATCCGGTCTAGTGAGCTATAGATTGATGAGTCGAAACTCTGGTCCATCAATTGGCGACGTTTAGAGAGGGTCACTAGTTTCTGGGCGACCGCCATTGTTGTGAATTGCAAAGGGGAGAAAGGCGGGTTAGAAAACTGGGTATGGATTCGTCCCAAGACCCAATCGAGTGGATTCGAGTTTGTGATTTGAACCAACCCAGTCGTCCTTCTCCAAATGGGCCTTGTTATGCCCATGTTTGGCTTGGTTCGGTGGCTCATTGGCCTTGAACCAGAAACCGATTGACTGGTGGCCATTGGTCTTGGCCGGAAGCTTGAACTGGAGTAGGAACAAATTTAGCACGGTGTTGAACGGAAGGGCTCTCTTCTTTAATCAGATCAATTTGATGTGAATCTTGATTTCGAGGTGAATTGTTGACCTCCTCATTTGTACTTTGATTTTTTATCATGGTATCTCAAATTGAATTCCTATCGTGTGCTGATTTGTTTTGCCGAATAAGGATTGCAACAAAAAATAATAATAATAATAATAATAAACAAAATGGAAGCAATTCTGAATTGCCGAAGTTAGGCCAAGAAAGAAAGCTCTAATACCATGATAGAAATTGAAGGAATTTGAGGAATTCAATTGTGTATTTCATTCATGTACATGAGTGAATATATAATACAAGAAGGGATAATATAGGAAATAACATATGAGATACTATTTTCCCACTTTGAATTGATTGAATCAATTAATCTATCAATTTTAGATTTGTACAACCAACTGCG
Source organism: Eucalyptus sp. ANBG9806169 (assembly GCA_014182395.1). NCBI lineage: Eukaryota > Viridiplantae > Streptophyta > Magnoliopsida > Myrtales > Myrtaceae > Eucalyptus > Eucalyptus sp. ANBG9806169. The sequence continues at coordinate 2,252,874 of CM024576.1, read as the reverse complement.
GAACCAAATCGTAGCTTTAACGTGTTGCTATTCAATTCGTATTCAAGCAATCTTTGTTGATTATATGGGCTTCCTCGATGAAAAAGGTCTTTCTGGAGTGACATTAGCATGGCAATTGTTGTTTGCATTAGATTGAGGCAAATTGGATATCGTCGGAAAGGAGTTACGATTCGATCAGGTTTTCAATGAGGTTCGACCTCAGGTCAAAGTTGATCAAAGTATGATTAAACTTGAAAAATCACAGGTAAAAATGAGGTTCTGCACTTAACATTTCTATTGAGGAATCAATGAGGACCTTTCATAGTTCATCTCCACGGTAACAGGTCATAATCACAGGCCATCACGACGACTATGTGGTGGTGGGGGAAAGAGAACATGAAGTCAATGTGGGCCTCGTGAGACCAAAAATATATATATAATATTACTCGTATGAAATAGACGCTTCATAAGCTTTTTTCCGCCGAAAAATCGACTTGTGACTTTAGTTTGTCTTCCTTACGCATGGCTCAAATTTTACCATGCTCTCATCTTCTTCTTCTTCTTTTTTTCAAAAATATAACATTACTCGTATGAAATAGACGCTTCATAAGCTTTTTTCCGCCAAAAAATCGACTTTTGCTTCCTCTATACGGCAACTAACGAAACCTAATAATAGCGACGTAGGCACGAACACATGCACAAGTACAACGTGTGAAACCAAAACTAAAGAGCGAATTGAAGAAAACTGGAAAGATAATGCCAAAAATACATCATAAGATTCCAAAACGTACGCAGATAAACCCATGCACGCAAGCAGTTTTCAATAGAATTAACCCTAGAACAACGTTCACTCTCTACTAGTAGGTGACAAGGAGGTACAAAGGTTTTTGTTGAGACATGAGAACTTCATCAAGAAAGATTCCTAAGTAAACTCATAATTGCCATGCGACGACAGAAACGGCATCTTCAGTTCCAGTGAACAAGTCGACCTCGTCGTCTCTGACCACCTCAACGTACCCGATGAGCTTGGACCAGTCCCGGCGATGTCATCATCCTCATTCTCTTCTTCAAAGATGGTCTCCAAGGTTCTGTGATAATGATGGAGGTTTGAGGCAGTAGTGGCACGAGACGGCGCGAGAGCAGATAATGGGAAAGAGATAAAGCTTCCGATAATGGTCGGAGGAATGATGGTTTTGGAACCGGCGTGATCAGGGAAGCCATCGATGGAGCTATTCGAGGCCTTATCATCATCTTTAGCGGTTGGATGTCGTCGAACTCAATGGTATCATCCTGTATGAGGAAATGGGAGCTTTTATAGGGCAACTTCGGGTGCAAGTTGATCAGTATAGGACGTGAAACTAGTCATTTTGATTGGCCGGTATTAAAAAGGAGGACTTTGTTTCGACGTGGAGGGTTTGAATTTTAGGGAAGCGTCATTGTCGTGCCTAATTTCCACAGGCGAGGTTAAAGGAAGGACATTCATGGTCCCCGTGTCCTAATTGCTGTAAAAGCGCACGGCAATGAACTTTGCTATTTAATGGGAGAAGCCAAGGATGCAAATAAATGTGCCGTCTCCAATTCTTGTCTCATCTACTATCCTGTAGATTAGTCAACAGAACGTGCACATCTCTCTCTCTCTCTCTCTCTCTCTCTCTCTCTCTCTCTCTCTCTCTATAGATTGGTCAAGGAGGGATGCAACACTTGAGGTTGTCACAGCATAAGCAACCTATGTTGAAGGTTAGTGATTTTTAAATAGTCGCAGAAGCCATGGACGATGGTGGCTGTGATCAAGGTCACCATCATGTGGACATCGATCTATGGTCGTTGACAGACTTAGTGACCTTGCTGTAATTGTTAGCAAGGTTGCTCCATGCACAAGCAACGCATGAGAGAGTAAGAAGATGGAGATGACGGAGAGGGAGGGAGCGGGAGAGAGAGAGAGAGAGAGAGACGTAGGGGACAATGGAGCAAAGAGGGAAGGGCAGTGGCCGGTGACTAAGGGCGACGGGCAACATGGAGCGGGGGCGGTGGTTGTTAGTTGTTGGGGTTGATCGAGCAACGTGTTTTTTTTTTTTTGGTCGGTTATCAAGCAACGTGTTGATTGTAGCAGAACTAAGTGTTTGTATAATATGTCTAGGGTTTCTACGTGGTAGGGAATTAAAAAGTAGTTGGGTAAATGATTACTTGAATAATAGAGTCATGTGATTATTTGGGGCAGAAGGACATAAAAAATGCTAAAACTTATATACGGCGTTCATTTTCATTTTAGTGCCAAAAGTTCTTGCTAGCTTACTTAAATGTTAAATCGGAGAAAAACAATCACTTTAATGCCAAAAGTAAGAAATTTCAGCCAAAATAATTTCATTCCTTTTATAATTAAAAAAAATAAGTTGAGTTGGCATATTTATTATAAATAAAAAAAATACAATCCACGTGGATTTTGCCCCTCTCCATAGAGTCTCACTCTCTCTCTTGCTCCATGTGTGCTTGTTGGCTCCATTTTTAGCTTCCTCAAGATCATCACTGACCTTCATCCCCCTCTCTCCCTCTCTCCCTCCCTCATTTTGGGTTTGATTCGCTTCCAACTCCTTCCTACTTCGATTGAGTAGATCTCACAATGCGGTTGCTTCTTCGTCCGCAATCCTGATGCCCAAGGGTTGTCTCTTAGTGATCACTAGGGTTTGTCGTACTTTGCCGGCTTTGGAGAGCTACTAGATTTTACTGAGAGTTGACGCAAATGTCGGATCTGGTGAAAAGGTTAGTGGTCGCACTGATCGGGATTCGTGTGAGCTTATCTCGTCGAGATCTCAGGATTCTTGCATTGGTCAGGCGATTGAAATCACTCGATTTGGTTCACTATTGTTACAGGGATTGGCGGATTGTTTCGACGGAGGGGAAGAAGACATGTGCCAATCGCAGGACCTCTAAGACACCTCCTGGGCTAGGCATTCCAATTGCCCCTAAAATAATTGATCCGTCCATCACTCGATCGCTGTTTTGATTTTGACACGGCTTGCGATCAACCTGTGCTTCAATCTTGTAGTCTATGTGCAATGCGTGCAGGATCAAGAGTAGGAAGAAGAGGCGGGTTGTGATCAACCTAAAAACGATCGGAGTGGAGATCAAGAAGGCGAAGCGCACGGCAGCTCCTTGATGCAGAGGGTCTTGGCCTTGGGAAGAGAAGCGTCGATGCAGAGACTAATAGAGTTGATATTATTAGGTGTTGAGTTGAATGGTTTTGTTCAACATTGATAGTGTTTGTCTTCGTTTCATTTACTCTATGTTAAATTTCTTTATCGTAAATTGGATTTAGAAGTGGTAGCATGACACCTGATTGCACAAGGTCAATCTCATTTACTCATGCCACAGTTTTTGATTCTAATCTATCTTCTATAGTAAAAGTGGTGTCTAATTTGATATGCTCTGGTTCGGCCCTTCTTCTCTGTTTACTGACTACTGAATTTATATTTGTAGCGGCTCTTACTAGTAGTTGTACTTTGCATGCTATGGATTCAAGTTCTGTGTTATAGTGGGAGGAAGATGTCGATCTAGCCAATCACCACAGCCTGTTTATATCTCTTCTTCTGTGCAAGGGTCTGCCTTGTCTACTCATGAATTATGATCTTGTTCTTCCTAGATATAATATAATTTAACGAGCTTTCATCCGGTTTGATTTAATTTCATCGATCATGTGAAGTTTTTGTGATGTGTTCTGAGTTTTATAAGTGTTACCTTCATTAGTGTTTGTCTACAATGATAAGATCTTTGATCAAAGTACATAGAATGCTGCGTTTTCCTATTTTTTATTCCTCAGATGGCAAGGAATTGAGTCTATTAGTTACAATGTTTGCTCACTTGCCAAGTTGAGATTTGAGGTTGACAGTGATTCCAGCTAGGGGTGTCAAAAAAACCCGAACCGACCCGACTCGACCCGATCCGACCCGAACACGAAACAAATTTGGTACATGTTTGGAGTCTTGATACTGTTTGGATAACAAATATAAAACAAGTGGAATACATGTTTCGGGTCGGGTTGAAGGTTGGAACATTGTTCGACTCGGAACACGTTAACACCCCTGTTCCAAACAAACTAACAAACACAAACAGACGTGTTTTCGAAAATCCCTCCCATTCCATCATTCTCTAATAAAATTTTATTAAAAAGAAAATTGTACTAAAATACCCAAAATACTAAAAACACTTGAAATATGTAATAATTATATAATTATATATTGAATTTATATTATAAGATAAAATTAAAAATTTGAATATAAATAAAAATAAGATTAAATTAACTTAAATATTTTTATTTTTTGTTATTGAATTTTTATATTAAATTCATATATTATTTATATTAAAATATAATTTTAATTTGTTAATTTAAGAAATTTATTATTTGAGAAAAAAATTTCCTATTATGGATATTAAAAATTATATCGACTTTGCCCCATCTCCCCTATGAAATTTTTTTTTTTTTTTTAGTTTATATCTTCTTTATATTTGATTTTATCCTATCTCGAGCAAGCTCCAAACGCAAGATAAAATAAATTTTATCATATCCTGAATTTTATCCTCACTGCCAAACACTGCTTTATAGTCATAGAAAAACCTTTCCTTTTTCTCCTTATTGTCCAATAAAAATAACCCATCTCAACTATTTTTTTCCAGTAAAAAGATAAACCAAATTTTTTTACTCCTTGATATTGTGAAATTACCTGGATAAATTTTGTCAAATAGAAATAAGGGTTATTAACTAAGGCTCTGTTTGTTTCATGTAAAATTAATGATTTGAATAACATTTTTTTCTAGATATGATGTCTTGTATCATTTGCAATATTTAGTCAATGATTTTTTTCATTATTGACACTAATTGTAGACAGTGAATATTTTTCTTCCCTTCATTTCTATAAATGATTATTTTATGAAAATATTTTCTAAATCATTCATTTTTGGTTAAATAAATGCACCCTAACATTGGTTTCATTCATGGACCCATCCATATGTGATGCACAACCTGTGGAGCTTTCTTCATGGGCCTCCATGTCCAAACCCCAATTAAGAGTAATGATCTGGTGATTGTAGTTTTCAGATTTCATGGATATGTCGGGTGCTGCATACCAAACAACTTCATCAATGTTTACTAAACCGCAAAACCAATTCGTGTTCGCCACTCCGTCTATATCTAACCCGATACATATTCCACTGATAAACTATCATAGCCAAACCTCATGGTTTAAGGTTTAGGAAGCTGAGGATAGACCGACATTACATGTTAGGTTTTGTCTCCTTAAGGGGTCTCGAGGTAACTCGGATCGATCCCTCCGGAACAACAAATGGTGTTCAAATCAGGTCGTGCATTAACACTTTGTGGTCATCCGCATCAGATTAAACCACCTGGAATCCTCATGAGGTTCAGCTTTCTGTCACTTTGAAGACCAATATGGTAACAGACCCTAATGGTATTAACCCTACTGACAATACCATCCCAACCTGAACCCTAGAGAAAAGAAAGGAGAGAGAGAAAAAAAAAAAAGCGGGAAACCCAGCAACCCGACTAATGTGTTTCGGGTCGGATCGGGTAATAACAAAACCCGACCCAACCCGACCCATTGACACCCCTAGTTCCAGCAAATATAATCTGGAGGGGAGCACAGTTGTTCATGATCTCCAACCCATTCTTCGCTTCAATTCGTGTTCGACAATTCATGTTGGAATTTTCGAGTAATGAACATCTAGACAATGTGAAGTTCATCCTCTCGATTCTCATATCCAACAACAAGTGAAAAAATTCGATTGAAAAATAAGGTAGAGATCATAACACAGGCTCTAATATCAATGTTGGAAGAAAGTTGGTGGAAGAATCAATTGACCTCTACGATACACAATAAACAAATTACCCAAGAACGAATGATGAATCATGAGCGACCAACGGATGATACTACTTCACGATGGTCGAAATACAATCACGAGAAAAGTATTCATGTTCCACATCATTAATGCCAATTATCTTCCCAAAGTAGTAATAGAATTGCTTTTTGTTTGCTCTTCTTTGATGAAGTGTGAGAGAGAAATAAAGAGCATTCTTTTCTGAAACATTCTATTGTCATCAGTTAGTTATTTTCTAAAGTCATCCTATTTATACTTCATTTTAAAAGATAACTATTCATACGCTTTCAAGGGGTGCATTTTCAATTACATTATATCAAGATGAACGGGTGCCTTAATCGCACCCCATCATAGACATATCATAGAAATATAACAATTTGACCAATCAAAACTTTTAATTTCGATAATAATATTTGGACCATGTCTTCTTACAACCATCCTTTTGACTGGCGGATTCCAACTATAGACGATATCTATATTTAATTTTAGTTAATTTCGTATCTGGGTAATAGTTACAACCTTTGTAACATATGAGAAGAGTGACTGGGCGAAGGAAAATACGATTTATCTTTTGTGATGCAAGTGGATATTGGCTATTAGATTTTTTTTGCTGATGTGACATCATTCAGAAACATAGTTGAAGACAGCGAGGCCGCCTCCCTGGAATCCATAGACTCAGTCGTCGCGTGCAATCTGAATTTTCCCTTTTCGAGTTTTGGCTGCATCTTGCAGCCGTCGTCCTAGATGAAGTTGTTCAAATGCATCTTTCAAGGGGAAACGTGAAAACTGGGACGGATGAGTCTGGTGTTTCGGCCACTTGCTTAGTTACCGGCCGAGCATGTATCAGCACAGTTGGTACATCATCGTTCGTCAATTGATTAATTTGGAGGGCAATAAACACAAAATATAGAAAACCCCGCTTTCTCATTGCTGGTAGTACACTATTATTTATTTTTAAATGTGACTGACGTCTTTCGTCCCACCATATGTGCACTGAAAAGTAACCAATTTGTTGACATAAGTAGATATGTGAATAGAACATTAAATATTGATGAGCACGTGACCCATTATCGATGATTAAAATTGGTTTCGATGATTGGCGCAAGTCAATGGGTGTCACCAACTAGTTGTCAAACCATGATGAAGTATGGTCAACGAGGATCAGTAAGTTTATTGATAAGTAGTCAAAATGTCTTAAGAAAGTTGAATACATAAGGAACATCAATATATAGCTACCTGTTCGTAGTCACTAGTAAACAGAGTAGTGAGATTGTGGAACAACTAACAAGCATTATTGAAGGAGCAATCAACCAAGCATAAGATCGTGGCGTCATGAAAGTAAGGACACAAAATTTCCAAAGATGGAAGGACATGGATATAATCGTTGGAAACTACCCAGAAGCGGTTATGGCACTACCACTATAAACAATATTGCTCACCCACTGGAGAGCCCCCACATAAATCAAACAAATTTGTTATCTTTCAGTTTTCTTTAATTTCATGTATTGCACTTTTATTTCTTAGACTCACATTGTTGATAAAATTACAGCGTGCTTTTAGCTATAATTTCTAGATTCACGTCGTCGATTAAATTCTAGCGTATAACTTTATCTTGAGTTTGAGTTGTCGATTGAATTCCGATGTATTAACTTTGTGTGCTCAAACTCTGCTATTGATTAAATTTCAGCACAATTTGTTTACGCTTAGTTTTGTCATAAAGTTTGTGCTTTCCAAGCCTTAACATCAATTAAATTCTAGCACGATTTTTGTTTGTACAGTCCGTTTGAGTTTAAGTTGTTGATTTCTTGATCACCCGTGATATTTCCTCTAGAGTCAGCGTAAAACCTATCTCCTTAAAATAAAAGTCGAAGAACGCGACTTTCAATAAAGATATTTCATGGCGAGAAAATTTCTGGCCAAACAATTTATAAAAAAGCAATTATAGCATAAACTAGCAATCTAAATTGTTAGTGAAGGAATCTCTCTCAATGCTCTAATAGCCCCATTGGATATGAACCAAGTTATTCCACCATGTTCTTGACGCCGCTTTAATAGTCGAACAACGCTTCAACGTACCCTATTTAGAATATAAGGCTCTATTCGTTCTATGGAAAACAATTTCTGTAAATTGTTTTCTAGGTTTTCCAACGTTCATTTCATGGAAATGAATTGATTGAGGAAAATATTTTTTCATGAAAGAAAAAAAGATTTCTAAAATAAGGAAAAATAATTTTCACTTTTCAAATAAGGAAAACATTTTCTCCACTCATTCTTTCTTATCTCACACCCCTACTAGCCTCCACTTCTTTATTATTATTATTATTATTATTTTTATTAAAATTTTGATTTTTTAATTATTTTTATCTTTCTTTTCACTTTTCTTCTTTCCTGACCAATCGTTGCCGGTTATGGTGATAGGCGAGCCTCAAGTGCAATGCTCATCGACCTTTGGTGAGCTCAAGCAAGTTGCTCTCTGGTGAGCTAAGGCTTGTTGATCTAGCAAGGCCCTAGGCTGATGAGCTCGAGCCTCTCCTATGGCCAGCAACAAGTCGAAGAAGAAGGAGGGGGAAAGAAAAATAAAAGGAAAAATTAAAAAAATATATATATAAAGAAAATTAAAATTTAAAAATTTGATTTTTTTAAAAAATAAATAAAAAATAAGAAAATAAAGATTTATTAAAAAGAGTGTATGGAGGAAAATCAAATTGAATTTTCCACACGGAATGGCTAAAAATATTTTCTACTTTATTTTCAAATTTCAATTGAACATCGGAAAATATTATCATTTTCCTGAAAAATAGCTTCCTGAAAAAATATTTTACAGAAACGCCACATTTTTTACGAAACGAATGGAGCCTAAGACCGGCTATCATGGCCTTCAAACCACTCGATGTTGCGATGAAGGGATTCCATGAGCGCTTGGTTGGGACGTCTTCAATGAGGTGGTGAGAGACGGTGGGAGCCACCGGCGGTGGATGCTGGTAGTGGAGCTAAGATTAAAGTTTTATGCCAAGGATTGTTTTGGGTGACATGCGATTTAGGATTTTCTGGGCACTTTTTGTAAGGATAGGTACCTCAAGGACAAAAACGGAAGAAGGTTATAAAATAGTCACTCTTTTGGTGTTCCTCTCCTTTCATTTACATGTACATTTATAGATTAGTAGCTTAGGCACGCAATGGTAAGATATTTTTTCATGATGAGCTGGGCCACCAGTACTTCCAATCAAAGCTTAACCACAGACCGCATGCAGACCAGACAAATAGTTAGCTCGAGACAGCAAACCCTAAACTCCCCGCTTCAACTGATTCCGCGAAATGTCACTTCACTACTGTTCCCTTGCATTCAGGGCATTGCTGGTGTTAATGATGATAGCTGCATTGAATCCGGAGGATTGTGCTGCAAAAAGCAACGCCATCGCAATCGCACATTAATTCTTTCAATTCGAAAGGTTGGTTCGATCCATGAAATTCATGGGGACCATCGCGTCGCATCTCGAAATTCCTCAAAACGGAGGACCACCGATCGGTCGGTCGGACGTGAGTTTTACGGTCTTCTGATCCCCAATGCCAAAGGGCGAAAATAATCATCCCCCATGATGAAGTTCAATCATCGCGGAGAATCCCAGATTATCCTTAATAAATTACCTCACGCGCGATAAAATCTTTCATAATATAACTTCTCAATTAAGGTAAGAAATGTGTTGGTAAACTAGTTTTTTTTTTTTTTTTGTATTAAGGTGTTTGTATGCACTTAATATGCTTTTTTTGCAGAATTGGCAAAAGAATCCCGAGGTTAAAGTCATGATGCGCTAATGTATCAAATAATTGTTGGGTGGTCTTTGATCTCTCTCAACTTAAAACCAACCACCAGCCTTTTTACAACCAATGTGGGACAATCTCAACAATCTTCCCCTCACACATCGGGCTTGAGTTGGAAAGGCAACAACTCATAACTTTTCGTGCGATTTTTTTGGGTCTAGACTTAGTGGCAACCTAGGCTTTGATACTAGCATTAGGTAGTCTTGCGCCTTTCTCACCTTAAAAACTAGCTCAAAAGATGAAGTTTTCCGTCACACTTACAAATCAATCATCAGCCCCTTCCACAATCGATGTAGAACAACCTTGACAATAACATGTTTGAAAACAAAAAAAGTGCATGTCCCACTTACTTTCTTAAACCTTTGATGCAGATCCGATTCTATTGCTTGAGAAAAAGAGCCAGCGGGTCTTTGCTGGCAAAGGCCGCTGTACAATCTCACGCTCCCTAGCTGTTCCTACTGGCCCTAATCCAATTCAATGGCAACGGCCAACCAAAGAATCACAAAGATCTTGTGGCCAGAGTGGCCCTATATTCTCTGGCTGCCTCCTTTGGCCATATCGATGTGCTTCGTGAGTAGGACATTGCCCTCAAGATGGTTACAGTGCACATTGAGAATAGCTAAGGGACGATAACTATTGATCCCAGCCAACCATCGAGAGCTAGAACTGATCTTTTTCTTACCATTATGGTGATATTGGAAATTGGCACTCGCATGTAGAATTATGGTTATGTTTCTATCCTATGTTCTTATTATCGATTTTGGGTGTAATGTGCTTGTACCAAAGGTGCACCTGGTCAATCGGTTTTTGAAGGAGTGGTTTAAACAGGGCTGAAGCATATTGGAGGAAGGTCTTAGGATGTACTCACTTGTGGGATGCAGTGTGCCTGAGTCTCCTTGTGCTTGTCAAGCGCAAGATTGAAAGATAAATCATAGGTTTAATGTAAGATGATGGAACATTGAACCTATACTTCTAATGTTGAAATTTTTCAAGGTCCGTGGTTTTTTTTTTCATAGGCTGGTTATCCATTTGTAAATCGCTCTAAAATCAATACCAAGTTATGCATTTGAATCTCGGTTCTTTAGTATTCTAGTTTATCCATGTGATATTTTGGAAATTACTTATGTGTTATCGGGGTTTTGAATATGAGGTTTATTAGGATTCGTTTGATAACATTTATGCTCTGGCAAACAATTTTTTTTTAGAAACATTTTTTTGTGTTTCTATTCCCAAGAACAGTTTTGAGCATTTGAACACGTGTTCGGTAGCTACACAAAATTTATTTTCCCTGGAGAGAAATGCGTTTGGTATGATCTCATAGATTTTTGTGACTTAGAATTTCTTTTAATTTATTAATAATTTTAATAATTTTATTTTTTTCCTTTTGCTTCCTCCACCTGGTTACCAACCGGCGACCAACCAGACAAGTTCCAATGACCTCGAGGGGCCTCACTGGTGGATGGCGAGGTCGCCGAGCCTCGCTGGCCAGTTGTCGGCCAACGCTAAGGCCGGCAACCGAGTAGGGGAAGAAGAAAGGAAGAGAATGAAAGGGAAAAAAAAAAAAAAAACTTGTTTCTAGAGTTGTTCCCAGAAACAACAAGAACTTTTTTTTTTTTTTTTATTTCTATTCCAAATCTCTTCCTAGGAACAAATTTGTTTCTCGGGAACAAAAATCTTACCAAACACGTTTCCGTACTATTTCTGCTCTTGAGAACAAAAGAACATAAACATTTGTTTCCAAGAGAGTTACCAAATGCAGCCTTAGAATTCTCGCGAAATTTGGTGCCAATTCCATATATCCTTTCCAAAGATTCCCGAATTATGCAGTTTCTTTCGTGAAGCAAATCATTGGAACCGTTGTGATTCTCTCCTCTGTGAAGTAGCACCGAATCAATATTTTCCATAGTTTGTAGGGGTAGAGCTTTAGCAACATAATTATGAAGATCCAAATTATCTCTAAATATGTCGTTGGTGGGACTTAAACCCGCAAACATCTCTAATAAAAGGATACCATAATTGTAGGTATCACCTTCTCTTGAAACCTTACTTCCATTAGCATATTCTACGATTGACACATGCCTAGGAATAAGAATTGTCAAAAACAACTTTCGACTCATAAACAGTTTCTTGAAGAACTAAGAAAGAAACAGTAGTCTCTAGAAGAACAAGTTGATAATCATTGAGTGTAGAGAGAGAGAGAGGTCTACTTGGAGCAGCAAAATATGATTATCTTCGCCAACCCAAAGTCACCAACACATCCAACCATGTTAGCATCTAGAGAGACATTACTTGGCTTTAGATCAAAATAATTTATTGGGCTCTCAAATTGATTATGGAGATAATCTATTGCAGAAACAACATCAATGGAAATGTTTATCCTTGTTATAAGACTCAATTTCTTGAAGTGCCCATTTGCATTATTTGGAGTTGGATTTGGGAGTAGCCACTCTTTTAGGCTGCCATTGACCACAAATTCATAAACTAAAGCCTTAAACTCATCACCCTTATAATCAATGCCGAAGCACAACATCAAAACTTTCACAAGATTTCATGTTTTATGCCCTTTAAAACCCTGCACTCTGCTTTGAAGCTTTCGAGAGTATCATGCCGTGTTAAATTAAACACCTTCACTCCAATGACATTTTCATTCTCCTAGAGTAGCCCCTTATAGACGAACCTAAAACTTCCAACCCCAATCAAATTAGTCGAAGAAAAACAATTGGTTGGTTTGAGAAGAGCTACATAAGATAGATTCAACATTGAATCATCTAAAGAGCTTGAAATCGGCTCATTTCTTTTCTGCTTCAACAAACATAGACATAGGAAAAGTGACAACTAGAGGTATCCCGAGAAGACCAAAAACATTGAACATGGTAAATTTCAACTTATGAACCCATCCTTTACTTTTAGAGTTTTGAGAGACACATTGAGGGAGCTCAAATTCAGCATTCCTCCATAGGGTTTTTCATTTCCAGCGACAAAAGTTGCACTTATATTGTTAAAAAACTCCTTGAGTTGGTAGTGTGCCTTCAAAATGATTATAAGATAAATTCAGTTTTTCCAAAGATTGAAATGCTGCTAAGAACTATGAAATTTCACCATAGAAATTGTTTTTGGAAAGATCTAATTCCTCAATGCTTCTTAATGAACTAATTGATTGAGGGATGGACCCATGGAAGAGGTCATCTTGCATTCTTTGTACTTTCAGTCCATCACAATTACTTAGACTGCTCGAGATTTCACCATCCAGAATATTTCTAGAGACATGCAATTTGTCTAAACGTTTCAAGTTTCCAATTTCCATTGGAATGACTCCACTCAGATGATTTCACCATTAAGATCGTTAGTAGAAAGATCTAGGTTTGTCATGCTCTGGTACCTGACTAGGTATGAAGGAATTGGCCCTTCCAAGTTATCCCCGGCAAGATATAAAAAGATCAGCCTCTTCAAATTTTAAAAAAGAAGATGGGATTGTGCTAGATAGACAGTTGCCCAACAAGATCAATGCTACAAGATTCAAGAGGTTCCCTAAATCTGATGAGATTGCACCTAGAAGAATATTGTCTCTCATTAACAATATCACCAATCTCTCTTGCAATCTCGCCCAATATTAGATTTTGGCCTATTCCCAGGGTTGTAAGAGTAGCAAAGAAATTACTTGCATGCATATGCAACACCATCAAATTAGCGACATTTGTTAGTGAGCAAAGGAAGCTCAATTCATTTACATCAAACCCTATACTCCCAAGATAATTAGGCTGCATTTGGTAATGCTCCTGAGAATAAGTGTTTCCGTTTTTTTGTTCCTTAGAATAGAAATAGAACAAAATACACATTTGGTAATATTTTTATTCTTGGGAACAAAATTGTTCTTGGGAATAGATTTGGAATAAAAATAAGAAACAAAAAAAAGTTACTTCTTTGTTCTTGAAAACAACTCAATAAATAAGCTTTTTTCTCTTTTCTTTTTTTCTTTTTCTCTTCCTCTCTTCTTCCCCTTAGTCGGTCACCGACCTCAGTGATGGCCGATGACCGGCCAAACGAGGCCCGACAATCTCACCGGAGCTTAGCCCCTAGTGAGCTTGCCAAACACTAGCTAGCCCCCCTCCCCACCAAGCCTCGCCCTACCACAACAAGGCTCGGGGCCTCACCAAATTTAGGCAAGGTTCTCACGCCCGACCCTTGTGCACGCACCCATCCCTTGCCTTGGTCAATTATAAAAGCGATATCCTAGGACTACGTATCGCCGACCCTTTTCTTTTTAATGCACAAGCGGAAGCATAAATTAAAATCCCCAGACAATAAAATATTGGGATAGAACAGTAGGATTAAATTTCAAACCTTCACTATTATATACATTGCAAAACAGTGCACATATATATACAAAGTGAACTATTAAGTCTAATTCACATTAAGCCAGTTAAAAACACAAGGTCTACAAACAAAAGGGGGGTTCTACAAGTTACGGGTCCCCATCCTCCTCTTCATCATTCTCCACATTCCAACCGGAGCCTTCAAGGCAGACCGCACCTGGACTTCGAGACCTTCAACATCCAAGTCTACTACATCTAGGGACTGAAATGGTTATTTAATAACCAATGAGATCACGTCTCGGCAAGTTCTACCCCCTAAGATCCGATTAGTAAACTAATACACTACAGGCTGCCTAAACACGCACAGGTAGAGGGCTTACATTGGTCTCAGATTCCACCTGCAAATTAGTACAATTTATAATAGGCACCCAACTACTCATAACAAATCGAACCAGTCGATTACATGACATAGAGCACATGTGCATTCTCTAAGCGCACTAGTTCACCAAAGTGATGCATCAAATCACCGGCCCACGTGTCTCTTCCAAGATGTCTCACTTAATTCCATGGGCCCACGTGCATTCTCTAAGCGCACTAGTTCACCAAAGCGATGCATCAATTCACCGAGCCCACGTGCCCTTTTACGATGCCTGGGCCACGTGTATTCTCTAAGGCACTCGTTCACCAAAGTGATGCATCAAGTCACCGAGCCCCCTGCCCTTTTAGATGCCACTCTCAAGATTCAATGGCTTTATAGTCCCACCCGACCCTCTCAAGATCTAGTGGCTTTACGGTCCCACCCGACCCTTTCAACTATGGCCAACGATATTACACCTCATAATTAAATTCCTCAGTTTCATAATATCTTGGCCTAATTTGTTGATATCAAAGATACTCGATAAAATAACGTGTGTAGGTACACAATTGGCCTTAGCCAAAATAGAATAGTTTCCTTTTCTATAAATCTCACAATTTTCTGTAGTCTACCAAAACATTTTTGGCATTGTCAATCGATGCCCGGTTATTTTTCAATTAATAACCAAAGATTATTCAATTTAGGAATAAATCCTAAAATCGCTCATAAATCAATTTAACACAAAATAAAGCTCAATTAAATAAACAGATCTGCACCACGATCATTAGCACGAAATTCCCGGTCACCGTCCATCCCGGTTGAATTTCCAGAAAAATAATTAATTTCGAAAATTAAATAAATAAATATTAAAAATCCAATTTAGGCCCGAAATGCCTGATTGGAAGCCAAGACGAGCCCGGAAAATTACCGAGACTCGTTCAATAAATAACAGAACATGTCTACTTACTAATGTCTATTTCTAACCACCTAATATGCATTTAATTAAATCTAACCAACCCTAAGTATAATTAACAAACTAAGAAAGCATTAGTGAGTAAAACTCACTTGATAAACGCGAAGATCGGAACACCGCGACGGCGACACGACGGCAGCCGAATCTCAAAATTTTGACGGCACCAATGCACACTCAGGCCGGGCCAAGAAACTTTGCAAGCCCGCATAAATTTTTGGACTTCAACTTGGGCTTGGGTCTGCTGAACTGGGCTTGGCCAACGTTGGGCTGAACTTCAAGACTGAAAGTGGGCTGTAATTTAAATGGACCAAGCTGAAAATGGGCTGAAAATGGCTGCTGGAAACACTGAACTGGGCTGAAGCCACGGGCCCAAGCTGCTGGACTTGATGGAGTTGCTGGGCCGTTGATGCGGCTGAAGAAAAGACCGCATGGGCTGCTGATGATATGGGCCGAACCGTGGGAGATCGAACAAGAAGATGGAAGCAGCGAAGCCCACGAGCTGGCTGGCGATGCTCGAGCGTGGAGATGGGGATGCACGGCAGGTGGCTTCGTGGATGGCTGATCTCGAGTGGAGCGTTGCAGTTGGGATGGATCCACGAGCTGAGTTGGACCGTGCGATTTGCTGGAGGACGCGTGGAGCTTGGACGGTGATGATGTAGATGAAGGATGAAGCGGATGGTGCTGATGATGGTTTGTAATGGAGTGCAGAGGGAAATTGGCCGAGAGATTGAGGGGGTTTGGTGGAGATGGGGATGATGCGGATGATGGGGACGCTCAACCTTGCTCCCCGAGGCTGGCGACCTAAGTAGCACCGACATTGACACGTAACATGACACGACAAGCCGACACGTCATTTCTCAAAAAATAAAGAATTCCGACATGTTGGGATACGTTGTATATTAAAATATATATATATATATATATATATATATATATATATATATATATACATAATAAATTATCATTTTTATGATTATTTCAATCAAATTAATTTGAATCAAATTCATAAATAAATAATTAATTTAAAAAGTCTAAAATGAATTTATACTAAAAACATTAATCCACTATTTATTAATATCATTCATTGTTTCAATTTGACAAATTCGACATAATTCATAAAACTTAGAGAAAAAACAAGCGATCCATATTATGGACTCGCATGTTAGACATGTTAGGAGAGGAGAAAAAAACTTAAAGGGTGAATTGTGTATCACGGGAAATGAAAGTTAGAAAATAGAATATTAGGTTTTTCTTCTTTCTCCATTTATTATTTTTATTATTGTGTTTTATTTCTTCACGCACACACACACACACACACACACACACACATATATATTGACCTCTCATTTATTAAATTTTTAAAATTGACCTTGATATTGAAATCATGTGTCAGAAACTCGTATATCAGAATCCAAACTCAAGTGTCGAAGAGTATCGAGAAAGTTGACCAAGTGTCGAATTTTCCAACACATGTTGACCGAGTGTTCGAGAGTATCCGAGAGTGTCGGACACGTGTCAAAGTGTTCGACACAACATAAAGGCTCTTGGAGAGTGTCGATGCTTCATAGCTAGCAACTAACTAGAGAAATGAGAAGAAAAAGAAAAAAAAAAAAAAAGAGAGAAATGTAATATAATTATTAAAAAATTAAAAGAAATTCTAAGTCAAAAAAATATTTGATGTCATATCGAACACATTTCTATTCCAGGAATAGAAATTTTGTATAATTATCAAATGCTTTAAAATGTTCAGAAATTGTACTTGGAAACAGAAATAGAAAAAAATGTTAAAAAAAAAAAAAAAACTGTTTTCATGAACAAAAACATTATCAAACGCACCTTTTAGTATATAAGGTGACCTTCATAAGTTTATGGAGGTTCGCCAAAGAAGGGAGTTGATTGCCTCCAAGTTGAAGCACTCTTAAATTTGTGGCGCTCGATATTGACAATGAAATAGATCCAACGAACTGGTTTAAAGAATTGCTTAAAACTTGAAGATTCGGGAGAGTGACTCCTATATCTTCAGAAAGATTGCCGTAGATTTGGTTCACGCCTACATCAATCAATTAGCGAAGACAGGTTGAAAACCGAAGGCGGAATGATACTGGAAAGCCCGTTCATTCCCAAGGCGAGAGAATTCAGCTTTGTCAGTCAACCTAGAGATTTAGGAATAATCCCACTCAAACTATTATCCGCCCAATAAATCCCTTCGAGAGTGATAAGGTCCCTATGAATGAAGGGATGCCGCCGGTTAGGGTTCGTAGAAAAGCTGGTCACTTGAAGATTTGACTAGAAGTCTAGCTCCACAAACCCTAACGTCCCTGCTTCGGCTCATTTCGTGAAATGTCTCTTCACCACTGCTCCCTTGCGGTCAAGGGATTGCTGATGTTCATGATGATTGCTGCATTGACAATCACTCATTAGTTCTTTCAGTTCGAAGGGTGATTTGATCCGTGAAGCCATTGGGGACCGTTGGGTCGCGGCCTCGAAATCCTCAGAACTGAAGCCCGCCAGTCCGTCGTTCTGGGTGAACGATCCCCGACTATGGTCGACTCCATTGGTTAATGAGTTATTGTTAAGCTACTTTATTATCCTAGATGTGTACATTGGTAAAATGAAAATATTGTTGTAAACCTATATTGAGAAACACGAAATATAACACTCGTTCTCTGAAAAATCACCAAATCTTTTTTTATTCTATGCATAAGTTCTGTGATTAGATATTTTCTTGAAAAATACAAAGTTTTTTTATTCTATACAAGCGCAATTAGTATTTTCTTATACATTGAACTCTATTATAGTCATTCGTGTCTTTCTATTTTTTCATGTCGATACCATTTTATTCTTAGGCAATGGTAAGGGATGCAAATAAAAAATTGAAGGCCCAAATATACAGACGTGCAAGCGTAAATTCCCAAGTCTGAAATATAAGGTCTAATTTTCGGGCAGGTTTTAAATTTCTATTTCAAGTTGGGCCAGAAGTGGGCCGGCTCAGAAGTTTCGATTATTTACTTTTAAATGTCTATGATAAAATAAATGTGAGGAATGTTTAATACTCTTCGTTCCCAAGTAGAAAAACCATCTACTTCTTTAATTGAATTACTAATGGAATAAACTATCATTATTTAAGAAAAATGCAGTTGAATTCGAGAAAATGGCCCGAAACATGCCAAAAAAATAATAATAAATTTTTAAGTATGAAAATGGCCTCAAAAACTTTTGGGTCAAAAGTTATGTTATTCGAAAGCTGGTTGGATGAAATTTATACAATTCTAATTAATTCTGTTAAATTCTAATTATTAGGATAGACAACCAATAATAATAAACTTTGAAAAGGATGCCCTTTTTCTACTATTTCTTTAGCTTAGACACTTGTTATTTTTGTGTTTCTATTGCACGCAATTCTCTTGCCAGTTTCACGTTCAACACAATTCTTTAGCAATTCAAGCAATTTTCATGGCCCAAGACATTGTATTGCTTCTCTGAATTTCAACTTTACAATCCTATGAAATCCCACAATTGGCTTGCATTTAATAAAGATCAAATTCACAAAGATAGGGTAAACGTACATTAGCAACCCCAACAAGTCCCACAAAAAAAGTATCCTCCATATCATCACCGGCCGCAGACTATCAAGTTCTCAAGATGGACATCCAACCGCCTCATCGTCAGCTTGTCTCGAGATGACGAGTTGGACATGTCTGGCAAGTTCTTAGGTCCAAACAATTACATCAACTACATGTTCTTCTTGCCTCACCATGCTAGACAATCAGCCGATGGTGGGGTCAACAATGTCGAGCACATCCTCAGACTCCAATGGGACGCTTCAACGGAGTATAAATCGACCTGGTTCCGCTCCGAAATGCAACAGCCGGGTGACGAGGGTGGCAATAGGAATGGTGGGGGCAAAGATGGACCACGACTCGTCCCTGATGAAGTCAAACAACAAGTCGATGTTCTTGAGGAGCCAAACTGGGGACTTAACCGCACGAGATGGCAGTTCGAAAACAAAGGAAGTATGGAATTGGGAATGCATTTTGACAAGAAGACTGTGAGGATGCTTATGATGGTGGAATGAACATGGAAGATTCAAAGGCAAACCTTGGAAGCCTCTCACTCGGAAGATCAAGATTGTATTAGGTGTTCTTAGCCCTTACTGGTCCATAAGCTTTAGTGAAATGCTTTGACATTATCTCAAATTCGTGAAATCATAGTTTTCTCCAAAAATAGAGAATGGCCTACAAGAGAGAATACAGAGAGATGACAACGATGTTGCAAGAGCTGAAAACTAAGAGACATCAAAAGCGTGAAAAGAAGAAGGAAAGTGGGACTTGAAAGAAAAGAAAATTGAAGAAACAAAATGAAAAGAGTTGACCAAATAAAAATAGGGACCGAAAGAGATGGGCCACACAAGAGATAATATAGTCAAAACTTAAAAATAGGGAATGCTTAAGTTAAAGAAAGAGTGAAAAAAAAAGAGTGATCCTTTTGAAAATCGTTAAAAAAAAAAAAAAAAGGATTTGGGCTAAAGCCCATTTCGGCCCGGCCAAAACAGAATAGTTTTTCAATCCGGGCTGTTTTCATTTTTTGGGACCAAGCCCGTTAGTTTCCATGTTTGCTTGCGAGTGTATTTGGTTAAATCCGCGGTACATACCGTCCGAGAGCGTTGCAAGGAGGCAGGACAAAAGTCTGAGAGTGAGCGTTAGAATAGGCCTAGAGTAGGATCAACTAAAAAAAAAAAATTGATTTTTCAACAGCACTTGCTACCTTGAAACAAGTTGTGTAATTTAATTTTTGTAAGCCTGAATATTTAATTAATGCCGCAGTTTTGGACGATAGAACGAGAGCGTTGGTATGAGCAGATATCTAGGCTTTCTCATCGAAACTTGTTTATGAAGGCGAAAGTGACCTTCGCTATTTAAGGCTCTGTATGGGAACATTTCTATTCCCCTATTCTTTTATTCTTTTGCTCCCCGAAACAATAAAAGAAAAAAATATCCATTCAGAAACGTCAATTAATTTTTATATTCTCCGGAATAAAAAAGTGGCCAAGTCATAGATTTGAAAAAGAAACGAGAAGTAAAAAAAAGTAGTTTCTTATTTTAAGAAACAATTTGTAGAAATAAGCCGTTTTTTTTTTCTTTTTTTCTTCTTCCTTGCTATGGCTATTGCCCTTGGATCCGCCGCCACCCACGACCACCGCTGCCTGCCGACCGCTGCCTACCACCGACCGCCGCCCAACCATCGCCGACCCATTGCTAGCCGTCGTAGGCCACCCGCCACCACTCGACCACCGCTTGCCAACCGCCACCACCGCCAAACGCCATCCGCGACCGGTGATCGCCACCTATCGGCCGTTGGCCGCCTCCGACGCCGGTGGTGTCGGCCGATCGCCGCCCACCGCGAGTCGTTGTCGACCACCCAATCGCTGACTGCCACCCGACAAGCAGTGGTCTGTGATTGAGCAGTCAGTGGAGGGCGAGCAACGGTCGAGCGGCGGGGGGCGGCCTATGACGGCCAATGATCGGCAATTGGTGTTCGATGATCAGTTAGCAAGAAGAAAAAACGAAAAAAATACAAAAATTTATAGATCATACCAAACACATTCCTAATTTTTTTATTCCAATAATAGAAATTTTATATAATTAGCAAATACGTTATTTTATTCAGAAATTATTCTAATGAGCGGAAATTGAAAAGAACTATTTTCAAAAAAATTATTTTTCAAAATAAAAATGTCACCATTCACACCCTAAATAAGCGCTTGAATGGACACCTGCACAATCAACATTTACCAAGCATATATTCAGTAAATAAAATATTATCGAAGAAGTGAGAACAGATTTATAATTATTCAAGAGAATAGATGCCACATGTCGTCCTTGTACAGTCCGTCTTTTCGACCTCTGTCGGCGGTTGATTTCATGTGACTCGAGTCAGATAGACCCATGCTTTCTAGTGATGAAGGGCTTTAGAATTTGAAGGAGGGTTAGGGTTTTTGCTTGTTCGCCTCGAGGAAACCTGAACCGATCCCAGAAATCCGTCAAGGAGTCTTCCTGAGGAATCGTGACAGATACACGAGATAGCACCCTCCATTGATCCAGGTTTGTACAAGCCATCTATGTTGATCTTCCGAACTCCCATCTTCTTCGGCAGGAGCCAAATCTGAGGTGAGCTTGCGGTTTCAACCTCGACATTCTTTGCTTTTGAGTCC
The DNA here is from genome assembly GCA_014182395.1 of Eucalyptus sp. ANBG9806169. Classification (NCBI taxonomy): domain Eukaryota; kingdom Viridiplantae; phylum Streptophyta; class Magnoliopsida; order Myrtales; family Myrtaceae; genus Eucalyptus; species Eucalyptus sp. ANBG9806169. The sequence goes on along the minus strand of CM024576.1, from coordinate 2,231,338 downwards.
CGCTTGTTGAAGTTGCTTGACATCGCAAGTGCAGAGTAAACTGAGGGTATGTTTGAGATATTCAAGCCAGATTATGGATAGTCTCTTCCTGTCAAATTGCAGATTGTGAAGACTAAACTCGGCAAATAATTCAAATGGCACAGTGAATTTCAAAGATTGTTCAAATGTCAAAGTATTGTCATCTTCCTCGCTCGCAACGTCTGTTAGAATCACCATACCAGTGCATCTCATATTTTCACCATTCCGAGGGCGCGGATATCAGGGACATGTGTGGTTCAATAGCTTGGCATGGTAGCAGGGACCTGCATGCTTCAGTTAGCAAAAAGTTTTTCAACCCTCATTAGTCGAAATTTCTGCGGCATACGACAGGATTGAAAGTAGTGTATCGGTGAGCCATCGCCATCTTCCTCAGCTTTTTTATCTTCGCTGCTTTTCCTAAGAATGGTGATTTGCGGGGCCTCTCACATGGATTTGGAATCTTTTTGTACGAATCGAACATGCCATCACGATCGAAGGGCAATTCTTAATGGCGTTCTTTGACTTTCTGGATTTTTTATTATTTTCATATGGACCCGAATCCATCGGAAGAATCAAATCCGTGAAGGGATTCATGTCCTTTATCTTTTAGATCTTATGATACAGTATATTGATTTCCAGATATTAAGATCGGCTCAAGTATTTGAAAGGATGACAAATTGGTGTGATAAGCACAAATGACAAATTAGTAAATTGATCGTTTTCTCAGTTACACTTCGCTTTGTGCGCTTGTGTGCTTATTGCGAGCGTTTACCCATGAATGTCTGTGCAGTCGCAACGTATATGGCTGTCAATCCAGTGTTTCATGCTCGTACAAAACACATCTGGATTGAATTCGGTCTTGTCCGTGAGAAGGTGGCCCCAGTGATGTTCTAGCTCGTTACATGTCCACCACTCATCGGATAGCTGATGTTTTAATGATAGGTTTATCAACTTCTCGATTTCGACGTCTGTGGGGCGATCTGACCATCTTTCATCCTGTTAAACTTGAGGGGGAGCATAGATATATTAAGTTGTTGATTGTACTCGTTAGGGGATGTAGATATGTTCTTTAGGATGCTTAACCTATATACCTTGCTTACCTTTAGGATGCTCACCAAATATATGCTGATTACCTTTTATGTATAGAGATGTATGTAGTACCTTTACGGATGCAGTCTTGTACAAATTGAATGAAAAAATTCATTGCCTATGTTCACCAGCTACTCCAACCTGCAAACTGGTTTGATCTCTTGCACAATTCCGCTTGCTCCTCTATGGCCTCAAACTTTTTTTTGTTTATCAGTAGTCTCAGGCCTCAGCCAATGGTTCAACCGAACATTGGAGGGAAAATTGTAACACGCATCGAGCCTTTTTCCATCCTTGTCTGATACAAAAGCCGGATTCCCACCTTTCCAATCTGCTGATTCAGCCAAAAGAAGGCTCTTGAAGAAATGGGTACTGGTTCCAAACTGAGCAGGATTTTGTTCATTTATAAGCGGTACTTTTTCAACCATAACATGGACTGGTAAATCTTTTAGCAATGTGTTCTAAAGACCTAAATTGTACAAACATGCTGAAATACGCTGAACATTGAATGACAAAATTAATCTGATGAAAACATTGCTTGCTGCGGTCTGCACATCAATGATCAAAGAGTTGATGACCAGGACACCATAATTTGGCCAAGTCCATACGCAAGCTGTACTTACCTGTAAACTAACCTGGGTTCTGCTCTGTAATACAATTCTTATGGCTCTTTTTAAACATGAGCTCTCTAGGCTCATGAGCCAACAATTATTGTGTTCTGTAAGAGTTTCGGGGCTGCATCTGTTTGTTTATCTTTTTCCACGTGTTCATCTATCTACATATATAACACAAGTACAAGGGATATTTTAGGCTGTGTTTGATGAACTGGATATAATTCCAATTAAAATTATTACTATCTGATCCAGTGCTTGAAGCAACGCAAAATCCAGATATGTCCAATATTAAGTCTGGACGTCAATCGTGGCGCCGTTGAGTGACCACCAAGATATCGTCACCACTTGGTGGTTGCTTGAGTCTTCCTATGTTTCTCATGGCCTGAAATCTGCACGACTACGACAAGGGTTGCCTTTCTCAGGCGACCACCCGCTATGGTTGGATTCCCCAGGTGACCATCCGTGGTGGTTGCACTTCCCAGGCAACCATTCGTGGTGGTGGCACTATCGAAGGGACCACCATAGCGGTGGTCACCATCTTTGCCGTGCTGGCTACGGCAATTTTGGCATTTAAATTATCTTATTTGGCCTTTTTCGGTTTTAGAACTGAATTTTTATTCTTTCTTCAATCCTATCCTAATTAAGTGCACTCACTTGATGAGATTTATCCCTCAAACTGAAGGAATTTTCTATCTCATCTTATTCTATCGTAGCTCAATTCCTGTATTCACAAATAAACAGGACTTTGTCGATCTTCTTCTTCACGTTTCTGGCCAGAAAAGGGCTTGTTCTTTACCAGATGATCGTCGTAGCAAAGTAGTTGCGATGACAAATCGAATTTAGTTTTGGTAAAGTACAATAGACGAGATGAAAATACGCTGAGCCATTGGTGCAAGGAAACAACAGAAACTGCTATTATCATCACCAGCCTGGAAGGATCATAGTTGTACAAAAAGCAGCTTCAACATATAGAGTTATTACCACTTAATGTACTGGCATTCCTAATACAGCCTCGATGATCCTGTCAACAAGGGCAAGTCCTCTTTCTTAATCATCACAAGAATCCATATCCCATGAAAACATCTCTAGCTCTCAAACATGGACAAAGATCTATCAACCCCACGGAAAAAGCTGCCCGAACCAGCCGTGGCGACTCGGGAGGATGTGGTAGTCGAAGCGCGAGCTGATGGAGATGACAGCGAGCACTGTGGAGACGGGGAGCGAGAGGCCTGGCTTTTTGGAGGCGAGGAGCGAGGGCCGCTCGAACCGACCTCCCTCTCCTCCTCACTGATGGTATCCAGCATCTGCGATGTCCGGTGCCTCATGACGCTCACGAACTGCGGGGGTGCGGCCTCCATGACGAACCTCGCAATCCTCGAATTCGCCATCCTCTCGGAGTTCGAAGCGGAGGTCTTGAGAAGCAAGGACCCAAGTGAAAGAGAAAACTTTCAATTGGGCGGGTCTGGTTTTCGGCTGTGGATGAGGGAGGACGGACGGATGAGGCTTTTATAAGCCCTAAAGCTCAGGCTGACATGGAGTCAATGGTCTCATCAGCCCCGGTTTCCATCAGAGCTTCAGCCGCTAGTGCCGACCATCGATTTGGACGTTTCGTGCAAGAGCGTCCTGATGCGCACGAAGGGCAACGCGAAGGTGAAGAGAAAACCCTCGACGTGGTGGGACCCGTTCCCAGGCATGTGTCGACCAATGTGTGGAAAACTGGATCATCTATGGATAGATTAAGGTTTCGTCGCGTTCGATGGCTGCAGATTTTCACTTTTTTTGGGTGTCGCAGCCCGAGTTTACCATCGACACGTGTTGAAGAGATATAGACCCGGGAGACCCAACGCCAAGGGAGTTCGAGAGGTCCATCCAACTAATGATATGAAAGGCACGTCTCTATGAGGGAAGCGATTCTACGATCTTGCATGATGACATTTATCGCAAAGTGTTCGTACATAGATATTGATGTGTTTGGTTAGATTTTTAAGAAAAATCTTTGAAAAAATACAAAGTACTTTAAGTTAAAAGAATTTTTTAAAATGCAAATTATCTTTGGTAAATTATAACCTAAAAATCTATTATGAAATACTTTTGAGCAATATAGTGTTTGGAAGAATTATATTTACAATGAGCTTTGTTATTAAGAAAGAAAAACAAAAAAATAGCTAGCTGGTGAAGGGTAAACAACTGATGATGATCCAAATCTTTTGTCGATGACCTTTTATAAGATTGCAAGACCTCAGGCAACCCCAGGAGATTGTCAAGGGCCGCCTAAGGTCAAGCGACCTCTAATGAGGGTCATGCGACCGAGCAAAACCCTCGCCTGAGGTCACACAACCTTGGCGAAAGTTGCTGGGGTTGGGCAACCGCCGGTAAGGCCTAGGTTGCTCTTACCGGCGGTTGCCCGACCCCGATTGAGGTTGCAATGACCCAGATCCATGACTCCTTGCTCAAGTCGTCGTGACCCAAATGGTGCGAAGGTTCGCAACCCAGGCAAGACCCTTGCTTGAAGTCGCATGGCCTCGGCGAAGGCCACTAGGGTCTAGCAACCATCGTCAAGGGTCACACAACCCTATGCTTGGGTTGCTCAACCCCAATTGAGGTCGTGGCGACCTAGATCTACAGCCCCTCACTAAGGTCACCGCGACCCAGAAGGCGTGAAGGTCACACGATGCCCTAGCAACGGTCACTTGGGTTGCCGCGACCATGCTGACCTCTATCTAGCTCGTCGTCGGCCCCTCACATCCCCACGCAACACACCAACCAACCTGAACATAGAAGAAGATGAATAGTCAAATAACAAGGGCAAAATTGGAAAAACAAAAATAGTGAGGATAGTTTTGAAAGAAATTTTTTTAGTAACCCTAGAGAAAGTTGAAAGTGAAGGCACCTTAAGATCTGCCTTGGGTTTTCAACCTTCAAAAGGCCAACTTTTCCCGAATGGGGATTGCAAATTTTTTCCCAAAGACTCAATATTTGACCCAAGAGGCTTTGAATGTCCAAAGTCTCTTTCCAAGGCCGTTGCCAAACGCAACCATTGTTAGAATTTGATATACAATCACAAAAAAGAAAAAAGAAAAAAAAGAGTAAAGATAGAAAAAGAATTTAAAACACAAGGTTATATCCCTGTTCACCTCTAAACTAAAATTATATCCAACAAAAGATTCCACTATAATTAGCATATTGCATCTCTCTATTATATCCCAAATATGAGACCTCCTACTATCCTATCAATAGGGAGTATGAACCATACCCCAACACATATGGTTACAAAGTAAATGCATAATAGACATAAATGAGTACATAATAATCCATCTCAACTACCCGCACATGACACAATTGGTCGGAACGTTGAGGGATTTCTAATTTAGTAACCATAAATTACTCATTGAAATCTCATTGACTGCGGGCAAACTACTCTTGGTAAAGGCCACCTACAAAGGCCTAAGGTTCAAATTGAAGCTTTCCAAATAGTCGAAATTCCATGCCCCTAGTAAAGAAATATACTAAATAACCCACACAAAAAACTCACATATTTTGCTCTATAGTCTCGCCAAATCCAAAATCACCCTTTTCAGCATATAGGTATAAGTTCAATTGTTATCATGTTGACGTCGCCCGTTGTGGTTACAAGTGCAGGAACAAATTTCAATGTGAATCATCCATGCCCTGAACCGAACGTCAAAAGTCCAAATAACATACATATATATCTAATATAAAAGACAAAGTACATTAATCAGTCCACTTTTATCTGAACTACCTGACAAATATATCCTCTACAGGGTTCTCGTGCCTTCTGATGTCCATGAATTCCTATCAAAGTTTCTTATACAAGCCCTCATCACCATTTTTAACGAGCACTATGTTCATCCTTTTAGGGTCCACAACCTCAGCACAGGAAATCATTCGATTTTTATTTATTTGGTGATTTAGAGAAAGTGAATTCCTTCTTACTAGAAGGGAAAATTGTTAATCCCCAATTTAAGTTTATTGTTTTTGATTCATGGAAAACATTTTTCATGAATTGATTCGTTTTCCATCAACTTACATAAAAAAAAAGTAGGACAATAATCTTTTAGAAACAGTTTTACCTCAAGAATATGTGAAGCAGTAAGAAATCTGAGCATTCATTTATTTGAAAGAAAATTGTTTTTGAAAAATTATTTTCCAACTTTTTGATATTTAGTTAACGGAAAACGAATCAAATTCATAGAAGAACGTTTTCCATAGAAACTACTTGCTAGCTAGTGGTACTCATGCAAGGATATAAATACCAAAAAAAAAAAAAAAAGATGGCGCGTTGTCATATGGACAACATGGGAAATAAAAGTGAGACTGACTCCATTCTTCTTGTGAAAAATGCTACTATAGGAAAATATTTTCCTCGTCTTTTGCATTTAAATCATCTAGGAAATTGAGTCGGGACAAATATTTTCATTGTTAAAGGAAAATTTAAATTTAAATTCAAAAAAAAATGAAATCTACCTTTTAAAAATCGATTTCTATGACATAACTTGACCCGCCATCACTGCAAAAGCCGTCCAGATGCCAAGCTGATGGACGACATCAATTAATAGCACTTACTAAAAATAACAAGTTTTAATAACCATAACTAGTTCTGTCTTAAAGAATTCAAATAAGTCAAAAAAATCATTTAATTCGTTAATTGAAGCTAGGGTTAATTAATTCAGTAGAATAGGCATCCAAATAGTAATCAAAATCTTGCCTATAATCCTGCCTATTACTCAATACTTAGCTTGTCACGCCCCACCCTCCGAACATGCGGCATCCCATCTTTCTTTGGTTATTTAATTGCGATGTCCCAAGATACGTCGCTGACCCATTTATTTTATATTTCGATTTACACAAATGAAAATAGATGCAACTTCACCCAATCATACACAACAATAGGGATAGCATAGAAACATATCAACACACGCTTTCATATATATATACACATACACACACTCCAACTTATACATCAAAAAAAGTTTCATAATTATGCCTTCGCATTGCGGATGACCTTCCGATTTATCCAAAAGGGTTGGGGGTTAGCCTAACACCTCTATCCTACGAGGATGACCTCAAAAAGTAGTATCCCATACGCGCCTAGTATAATACTATGGCTAAGGCTCGAGATCCAACTCCGAATCCGACTCCATCTCCAGGTTAATGACAATGTTGTCGGGGACATCCACAACCAGACATACCATGCCATGAATCTATGGAGCACCAGATTAGCCAGCCCCTCATCCACAAGACATGCTTCTTCGTACACCACATCAGTCCCCTCGATTGGGTACTGGTCAGTTGGGTGTCCTGATCGAAAGGCACCCCAAAGCATACATGACGGAATGGGCTAGTCATGATTAGGGTATGAAAATTTTAAACAACAACAAGTAAGATAAACTCATTAAAAAAACTCCTTAAACCTCGCGTAGGAGAGTACTTTGCCTCAAAGACGCCCTATATGTGCAGCTTAATTGTCGATGGCAAATTAATAACAAAGCTTAAGCTTTGCCTTAATGATAACATGAAGGAATCTAACCTTAACCTAAATCCCTCAAGTCCTTATCAAAGGTATACAAATCCACATGCCTCTCAATTCATAAATAGAGTCGATCAAAGCATGCACATGCCACATAAATAACTAAAATGACATTTAATTCATGCACGTGTCTCATGTGACTCATATAAATCCATGCCATACATGTACAAGCCATAACATCACTCTCAAAGTATGCATTTAAAGTTCAAACATCTTGTACACGTTTAGTGTCTCAAGAATCACATGGTATCCCATACTACCATGTTATCTCGAGACAAGTTTATTACGACCGCTCTTGGCCACAATCGACACTCACGTCAATGGTCCTCCGGTGTAACCAGGTATCATCCCACCCCATCGGGCACGGCAACGTCTTGATCTCACTCAAAGACGGCATTCCATTAGGAGCATCATTTCAAAATCCATTCGCCAACGGCATCCCGTTAACGTGAAAACATCCAAAATCCATTGGGCATCATATCTAATAATCATACGAGTACGGAACATTTAAGTGATTACACGAGCACAACAATCACTCAAATCAATTTTTATCTTTCAAATTAGCCAATGCAAGAGTGTTTAGGGCTCACACATTATACACTAGCAATTTTTACACACAAAAATACCATGAATAAATCCATGCAATCACCATTTGATTATTTATTCACCAAAATAATCACACATTAACCTAATAGCATATAATATCTCACCATGAGTTTACTTATCAATATAATTTATCACTTTTCAAAATAAATTTTATTAGCATTGTCACAACCTCACCTCGGGTGCACTACCTAGGGTTCAACTAATAGATTACTAAGTGTAAACTTAGCTCGGGCCCTTCTAAGCTTATACCAATTCGCGACTAAGGTTCTAGTTATTTAACATGCAAATGATTTTTAACTATGAGTTGTCACTAATCAGTTTATGGTGGGTCGATTAAATACCCAAGTAGAGTAATGAGAGATTTACTTTACTCCTACGACAGTTCGGAGACTTGTTTGCAGCTTGAATTGATTTTAATTTACCTTTGGTGATCATGCGAATGCGCAAACCACCAATTTAACACTCAAAAAAGCAATAAATAAATTACAAGACTTATCTCGTAATAATGACAGCATCTACAATGTCAACTAGTAGAATTCACATCAAGAGCTCTAAATGTGATTTCTAATTAATATGCAATCACTCAATCTTTTTTAGGATTTTCTCTTGTTTAATGAAATCTAATCTATGTGCAATGCAAATTAACCAAATGGCCTAATTCTAATGACGGACAGTTTTTAATTAAATGGACCTAGCAACAATTACTAAATGACATGCATTTCATGAACCTAATTCTATATGACATGCACATGATATTTTTGTATTTTTTATTAAAATTCGTAATTAAAAATTACTAAAAATAAAAATCTACCTAAAGTGAGATATTATTTAGAAAATAGACTAACCTAAATCTTGTCTTAACATAGAAACTTATCTCAATATACAATTTAATTATCTAACCTAGATATCATCTAAATATGCATTATAATATAATTAGAAATGTATCTAACCAATCTATCAAACAGTTCTATCTAAGAAATCAATTATAATCTACATGATATGCAAATGCAATCTTTTTTTTTTTTTAAGGATAAATAAAGCAATCAAAACATTCAAACCATTCAATCCACAAAGGTATGATCTAATTGATTCAAATATAATTTATTCAAATATAAAAACAATATCTAATTATTTGAATAAAATCAATAAATTGATCTAAAGTCTTAAAAATCAAAATATTAATTTTATAGATTCCCACAAAATTAATGATTCAATCTAAAGCCTTATAGATAGAATCAAAGATTATATGTGATTGCGAATCAGAAAATAAATTCTAATTTGGGATATACCCATCACTCAAATATGCATGTTAGATATTTATAGACATATATTAGGCAATAAAATATCCAAATCAAATTTAAATAAGTTAATTACCTAATTTCACAACTAATATTGCCAAATTTAAACTCAATGGAATCAGCTCGATGGATGATCGGGATCGTAGCTAGCTCCTCGACGATGAACCGCAAGCGGCGGTGGCTCGTGGCCCACAAACCTACAAAACAGATACGTGCGGTATGGCTCAGTTTGAGGATGAGCTTGATAACAAGTGGGCCTACTAGCTCGACAAAAGACAGTGATGGTGCTGGGACGACCAATGAGGCTACTTTGTCGATGGTTAGTCACGGAGAGAACTGAGAGTCGTCGATCACCAGTGGGTGTGCGTGCATGGCTCCTTTCTTCACACGTGTGGATGTGTTCTCTATTCTCTGTTTCTCTTATCAGCACACATCTTTGTAAATTTCTGAATGTACCCATATTTGCTTGGATGAGCGTCAAGGCGGAGCAAATCGTGGGATTGAACTTCAGCACAAGTTGGGACTCGTGGCTCGCGGATGCTTCATCGGAAGGGATCACGACGCAGCTAAGGATGCTGGTGCAACAGCTCGTCGTCGGGGTTCCACGGTGAGTAGCAACAGGTCATCAGCATCGCGCTCAAAGGACAGTAGCTCAACTCGGTGGTAGTCTCGCAATGCGGGGCAGCGTCGCAAGGAACTCTCGGCCAAGCTTGGCCGAGCACTCTATCTCTCTCTTATCTCACGTGTGTGTGTGTCTCCGTGTATTGCGAGACTCAATATGTGTGGCCCCCTGCTATTGTGTGGCCTCCTCTTGCATCGTCCACAATGGGTCCTTTTATAGGTGAAAGGGTCTGAGCTATTAAGGAAATCATTGTCCGAATGTCATCTTTGTGGAGGTCTAGCTTTTCTCTCCTTTTTTATCTTTCCTTCATTTGCATGTATTGCACATCCATGCGCCCTCAGTGACGAACATGACCTTCTTTTCTGCCTTGAAGGAAAAAATATATGTCCCCATGCACAGCAATATTTCTTTCCTTCTTACTGTCTAGAACCTTGCTTTGTCGTGATGCCCAAGATTTTTCGAATGGATTTTCCAAAAGAAATTATTGTTGCCTATTAATATCCATAGATCAAAGATATGTGCGAATAGGATATTATTCCTCCCTTTCTTCAGAGAATTGGGCCAGATATGATTTTCCTTTTTGCTTCGAAACTTCTCTAACCACTACTCATTCCAAAGATCACAATGCCCATTTAATCAATTAAGCTCAAAACCATTCACTTAAGTCTAATGCAATACTTCTTAATGGGCTTAGTCCAATTAATCAATTAAGCTCAAAACCATTCACTTAAGTCCATCAACCGTCGATCTGATTAAAATGCAAACCATATGAGCCTATTAACTACTAATGCAAATGATCTTAATAACTATATGCAGTTTTAATTAAATATTTTTGTTTAGGGGTCTGGTTCAATCCCTAATTTTTATGTAATAAATAATTAATCAGGTCGCCAAAATTTAGGTGTCAACAAGCACTTATCATTTTTAAAAATAGGATTTCATAAGCACTTATCACTTTTAGAAATAGGATATCTATCTAGGGGTCTCAACCTCAAAAGAAATCTTGAGAGGTGAGGGGGGCCGCAGCAGTTATAAAGCAGGCCAGAGGGCTTCTCCCAAGCGATGTGGGACAGCTAAGATCCCTTTAGCATGCACCTGGATCTACCTTAACCTGGCTCTGATGCCAATCTTGGGGTCTCAACCTCAAAAGACATCTTGAGAGGTGAGAGGGGCCACAACGGTTATAAAGTAGGCCAGAGGGCTTCTCCCAAGCGATGTGGGACAACTAAGATCCCTTTAGCATGCACCACCATTTTTAATAATAGGATGTCATAAGCACTTATCACTACTCACAATAGGCTATCACATGCACTTATCATTATTCACGATAACTTATCGCATGCACTTATCACTATTCACAGTAAGCTATACATTGGCTTATCACTTATCAATGATAAGCTATCACCCTAATCCCCTATCACATAATCTAACTATCATTAACCCTAATTCTAACTTTAATCCTAAGCGTAACCACCACTTTAATCAAGGGTTAGAAAGTTACTCATGGGACCGGATCTAGGCTTCGACGACAAGCAATGATGGCAATGATAGAACAATGGCTCACAGTCTTGGACGGTGGCACGGCGATGAGGCGTGGTAGTGAATGGCAAAGGGTAGCGGTGGCTTGGTAAGACGCAGCAACAACAATAGTGTCACGGCAATAGGAGTGGCTCGGCATGACAAGGGCATGAGGATGGCAACTCACAATGAGGCAACAATAGTGTGGCACAACAACGACGAAGGGCGGCAAACGGTGGCAATGTGAGGGACTGAGAGAAAGAGAGGAGGGATAGGGGGTTCGGCCAGAGAGAGAGAGAGAGAGAGAGAGATAGTGAGCACATCCAAGATTTTTCCCTTCCAAGTATTAATGAGTTTGGGTACAATTTCCCTTAATTCACTCTTGGCCAAGCCTTTGCATGGCGACAATTGCTTCTTGAAATCCTTCCTATCCAAGTTCATTAATGGCAGGATATCAAGCATGTGACAAAATTGAAATTGAACTAGATAAGGCTAACTAAGTTCAAGTCTCCTCTTTCCTCTTCCATTTGGGCACCACCTTCTCCTTAGGCCAACTAGCTTCTAGAAATGGCAAATTAGGACTTGAATCAACTGTAGTCCAAAGTAAACCACTGGGGTTTGCCCCAGTGGCCACCCTTCCAACTTGGAAGGGGGAGGTAGGTAGGGGGTTCGAATCCCCACCTTCTTAGGGAGGGTTGGGGTGGAAACGATTTAGTTTCAAGAGTGAATTTCGACTCCCACGCCCTACAAGGAGCTAAGGCAAAAGTCTGAGAGTGAGTGTTAGGGTAGGGATAGAGTAGAACTTACCAAAAAAAAAAACTATAGTCCAAAGTACTATTTATGCGCACGAGCAAATTTAATGTGCAAGCTTCCAAAAATCAAGGGTAGGCTTGAATGGCTTAGTGGGCCCTCTTGGCCATATGCTTAGAACTAGGGAAGACATAGTCAATTTTCTGTAGGTATACCTTCCCACAATAAGCAAACTTCTTGTTCAAGCCCTTCAATGACAGCCTTTTAACCGCAAACTAATCAAAATTTTAGTTCAAAGTATAAAGACACTCAAGGGTGCTAGGATGATAATATTTCTAACTATCTATGCTGCATTTCTCAGAGGATCTTACTAGGCTAGAGAAGAAGTGTTTAGGGAGACATTGAGAATTTTTCACAAAACACTCACTTTGCTTCAGGGAACTCCGCCCGACATATTACATCATCTTTGCCTTTTATAGACATTAAAAAGTCACAAACAAACAAGGACCAAGTTCACGGGTCCAAAAACAAACAAAGGCTTTGGAAAATCCAATTGGGAATTATTTTGAGTGATATGAACAGCGACTATGAACAATGATTTCCATAATCTATTGCTACAACAACTTGCTATAGTGACCTAGCTACATGCCTATCTTTTATCACAGGCATTATCTTCTGTCTCATGAGAGTCTATAATCTCTTCCGTCACAAGCATTGGGCATGAGGCTCATTGGACTGTCCGTAACTTGGGCCCTTGTAGCTCCTCGTTCATAGCCCGTTTCCACTTTTTCAAAATTCTATGGTCCGCCAATGAAAAATTGAATTTTCACCCTGAGGTGAATATCCCTTTGTCGCGACCAAATTTTTCGAGGTGCACCACCTAAAATTAGGCTAATGAATTGCTAAGCCTAAACTTAGCTCGGGCTCTCCCAAGCCCATACCAACTCGCGATTTAGGTTCAAATTCTAGCATGCAAAAGGGAGTCGCCACTAATCAGTTTACTGTAGGTTGATTAGACACCTAAATAAAATAACGGGAGAATCATTTTACTTCTACGAATCAGAGATTTTGGATACGGGGACTTGATTACGTTAAATTTCTCTAACACCCTTTCGGTACCTTTCTCTTTTATTTTATTTTTAAATGTTTGGCAAGCAGCCTGAATTGATTTCAATTTATTTTCCTAACATGTGAGGTGTTCATGCGGGTGCGCAAACCATCAATTTAACACCCAAGTAAAGCAATTAAATAATGCAGAACTTACCTCAAAGCAACGAAAACATCTGCGTTATTAGATCAAAATTCACATCAGCAATCCTAGATATGATTTCTAATTAACAAGCAATCACTCAATTTTTTTGTTTTCATTTATTCAATGAGAATCATGCGATGCAATGTTACTAATCTAACATAAGTTGATATGACATGATAACATGACCTAAACTAAATGACATGAGTAAAGGTAATTTCTAAAGAAATGCAATAATTAAATATGCAATCTAAATTAATCAAATGACCTAACTCTAATGACAGGCAATTTCTAATTAAATGAACCTAATAGTAATCACTAAATGACGTGCATTTCATGAACCTAATTCTATATGACGTGCACATGAATTTTCTATTCTAGAAAAATGCAACATATTCTAGAAATTGAAACTAATTTATCCTAAAACAAATTTTTATGAAATTCGAAATTAAGGAAAATGCAAAATATAATTATCTAGATTAAGATTCTATCTAGTTTATATTAAGGATCGGTCGACTAAATCCTAATTTAAACTAACATATTATCTTAACCTAGCCAGCTCTAACCTAAGATGCAAAAATCAATAAAACATGCAATTTATTCTAATATGCCATGACGTGCAAATAATGCATTGATTCCTAATTTTTTATGAAATTCGAAATTAAAATTAAACGTGCAATTCAGATAAAAAAAAAACTAACATCCTAAATGAGTGCACTTTTTCTTTTTCTTTTTCATGACTCAAAATAAAATTCTTAATCTAAACATGCAAGATAATAAAAACCTAATCTGACTCAGATTTGATTTGATTTTTTTTACGAAAACAAAGTCAATTCACATAACACGACAGCACATCCAGCAAGATAAGATCGATATCCATAAATTGACGAATCATATCCCGCGCATGGGATCGGATTGGTCAATTTCAAATAAACCGCGAATCGAATCTCGAGCATGAGATCGGATTGGCGATTTTTCGTGCGATTGCGAGTCATATTTCGGGCACGAAATCGGACTGTCAATCGTATGCATGTTATGAAATTAGGATTAATCCCTAATTTAAAAGGCTACTCGAGATTACGGATACGATAAAGATATCGAGAATTTAAATAATGTGCATCGACGATATTTCAAATAAGGAAACGGAATATTCAACAATCGAAATAGATAAAGTTTTCACCTAGTTCGAATATCGGCCTTCAAAATTCGGATCCTCGCGACTCGACGTGATGGTGCTAAGCTCGGTGGACCACGGTAACCAATGACTCACGGGCTTGGTGAACAGCTTGTTGGACAGCTTGACTCCAGGAGATGCACATGCAAGTAAAGAGAGAGGATATGTGCCCCTTTTGTGCTGGTCTTTCCTTCAAACAAAACAAGCAAATATTAAACAATATATGTAAGAAAATTTTGTGCTCGTCAATATTGCTCCATGCTGTGGTGTTTGCTTGCGATGACTCAGGGCCAAGAAACTCGGGGATTCGCTTGGGACGTTGAATCGTAATAGTGGGCAAAGTGGCAACACGTGGCAGCAAAACCCAAACATGAACAAGGGCATGCGTGCGTGCAAGGCATGAATTTTAATGGATGCCTAAAGTTTCAAGAGATGGGTTGGTTTAGGAAGACTCCTGGACTCCAAACGGACGTGGTGCTTTTGACCAAGTTCACGTGTTCTTCCTTTGCCAATAATTCTTCAATTTGTAGCCGTAAAAATGTGAATTTCGTGGCTTGCGGCATGGTGATCGACAGGTGAGACTAGGGCAGCAGCATCGTCTAGGTCGAGGATAGCGATGCTCGGCACAGCAAGGACTAAGAAGCGCTGGGGATCACTAGAAACCTGCAAATAAGGAACAAACGACTGGACGGCAACGTGATCGGACTGAGGCTCGTCTTTTAGCTATTCATGTGTGGTTCCCGCGATGCTTTTGACGCTGGGCAGAATTTGGAACGATGAAAGACGACGAACGGCGGCCAGATCCGAGGTCGCAGCTACCTCCAATGACCAACGCAGATTATTTTCCTTCCAGCCAATTCCTCTTTTTTTCGAAGCACCCTCACGTCGCCGGCTTTTCTTCTGCCGATCCCCTCTAAAAAAGTGACAACCCTCTTGTATAGTATATTGATGTGTGGCTCCTCTTTCGAAAAACCCCACGTCCACCTTTTATAAAGCATTTTTCCAAAAAAAATATGTTATCTTTAAAAAATATTTCGAAAATTCCTTATATCATCCGAATCACAAAAATCTTTATCTCATTAATATTCTACGCCGATTTCATCATCATCCATTGATAAAGATAAGATTCAAATGCGATTTAAATAATTTTCAAAATATCATAATATCGCACCAAATCTTTATTTAAATAATTTTTGTCATTTAAAATAAACGGGCTCGGGCCGATTTTCTCGTTTTATGGGCTTAGTCCGGCCTGTTAATTTAAATCCAAAAATTTAATTCGAAGCCATTGACCACCGGTCCTAAAGAAAATAAAAATGCAAAACATGTAAATTAAAAATAAATGCACCTAACACTATATGCTATGCAATTGAATTATAAAATAAAATTAACCCCTAATGACTAAATGGGCCGCCAAAATTTAGGTGTCAACACCCTTACTTTTCCGTGGTTTGTCAATTATCGTCGTAATTCTACTCCGTAGATGGGGGTCGAATTGAGGATATCACATAACTATTATCATATAACATTTTCTTTCTATTTTTCAGCACTTAAAAAGACTATTAATAACACTTCAAACATTCGCTTTTTAGACTTGCAATACTTGTTTTTCAATTTGATCAATCAAGCCCTTATAAACTTTAGATTAATCGACATTGAGGGCCTCAAGGCTACAAATTTGACCCACGATTATCTCAATTCTCCAACTGCTTGAGGCCCAACTTAATATCCAATGAATTGATATTAGAGACTGAAATTGACACTTTCATTTGTAAATCTGAACTAACTAGTAACTACCCATCATCTTACCTAACCCTTAAATCTTTTCGCAAGGAAAACATATAAATATTCCAATTTCGCCCATTTAGAAAACTGACAAATTCTCTATGAAATTAAATCAAAGGAAGCTTCATCGGGAAGGGATAGGGATGGCGCATTGGCTTGGTCGGCGGCTGGTGGGCTTGAATAGAATTAATTCGTCATTCAACATGAAATCTCTGTCACCTCTCTTTTTTTTTTTTTTTTTTTCCCCTTTTTGGGTTCTAGAGTTTTGCAGCGTGCTACACTAACTTTTACAGGCCATATTGCATTTCCCCAAAGCTCAACTAAGAGCAGCCTCCATATCAGCCTTTTCGAGATTCGATATATGACAAGACCATCAGCATCGAACAATTTGTTGACGCTTTTATTGGGGTGTAAGCGGGCCGGGCCTAGAGGGATTTTGGACCCGGTGCCGATAGATCATGTCTGACTTTAGTGGCATGGTCTATTGGCCTAAGATTATAACTGAAAAAAAGAAGGGTTGAACCGAAGTTACTCGCTTAGGTACAGGGCAGTTCAAGCTTTTTAACCCGAAATTTATTTTTCTGAGATATCACATATTATCATACTTCAAGACTCAAACCTACAATTGTCAAATAATCAACCTAAATTATCACAAAATCCCCAAATTTCATTAAAAATATATATGTTTGACATTCCTTTCCACGGTCATAGTCCATTTCAAGTTTGATGGTTAACTTGTTATTTGTTACAACTTTGTAGCGGTTTTATAAATAATAACTGACAAACCTTTAAAATTTTTAAAATTTATATATATACATATATCGAGTCGATCAAGACAATTGGGGTGCGAGCATCTTAGACCCGAAAACCTAGGCCGGCCCTGATGAGAACCCAAGGACTAGCCCGGTCTTGCTAGGGCCCAAAAAATTTCGGCCCAGATTTCAGGCCTTCCGCGCATTGATGGCAGCATATTCTCGTTAGGTAGAATTTGTTTCTCTTTAGGGGGAGGATCATGTACTTAAGACTTTCAACGAAATTAGTGTCTAAACTAATGTTTGATTGGAATCTTATGAAGTCATGCCAGAAAAAAGCTACAAGTATCATTTTTATATTCTTAAGCATAGAAAAGCTGGATTAGCATAAGTCCCATGAAATCAGACCTCATTTTAAATTGCTCATTTCAATATGATTGCTGACGTAAGGGCTACAAGCTGAATAGTTCCTTGACTTATTCATTGGATCATAGGTTATATGTTGCATTTAAATCAAGAAACTAATTTATAATGCAATTATGCACCAGCCACATGTCATAATTCATTCCGTGTGCTATGTAATAACCTTATGCGCACTGCCCTTTCCATTCTAAGCTAAATAACATATGACTCGATTGCCACACCACGAATTTAAGAAATGCTATATCATTTCATAAGTTAAATCCAATTTTCTTCATCCAGCAGGGTAAACTATGATTTTTTTTTACTTTCATGTTTCTATTAGACGTGCACGCAACTCTAACATTATTCAAGTCAAAGGAATCTTTTTAACCTTGACATCTCTAATCCCTGTTGATTGACAAATTTGACTGAGAAAACTAGTTCATATCACCGACCAAAAATAAAAAAATAAAAACTAGTTCATATCACGGAAAATATATAAAAACGTTAAAGGAAACACTTCAACCTTGGTATCTTCTGACCAAAAAAAAAAAAAACCTTGGTATCTTAGTCCATGTTCATCGAACTCAGCAAACAATTTCACATTACCGAAAACGTACAAAAAAATACAGGATGTCACCAAACTTCCTCGAACTTTTGGGGTATTACATATGTACTCCTAAACTTTCAATTGTTAGAAACTACCCTATGAGCTTTCATTTCATTTAGCTGTCAACCCTTCATTATATATTTCGTTAGCATGTGCAATGCACCTGACTTTTGGGACTTTTGGGAGGGTAAAACTGAATTTTCATCTCATTTTAAGAGAATTTTTTTTTACACATGATTTGTATAAAAACCGAAAATAATAATGGAAATGGAGAAATATAAAAGAAAGTGAAATATTAATAGCGGGAAAGTTAAATTTCCATAATAATATCAAAAAAAAATTATTAAGATCTCATGAATATAAAGGAACCAATAAGATGTTTCAAGAAAACGAAACACAATTAAGTAAAATGGAGAAAGACCTCGATATTAAATACGTCAAATTACAAAAGTTGGAAACCCGTTACACGGTATTGAATGGTTAATTAATGCAAATATATATATATATATATATAAAAAATATATATATATATTAACCACACAAAGTATTTTATAATTTTATAATTTCATATATTAATTAATCATTTTCTACATTAATTAATCCTTCAAATATACGTAATAAGTAACCATTTTTCGTCTCTTTTTTTTTTTTTTTAACCTTTTGGGTATCGAGGCCTCTTTCATTTTTATTTAATTTGTGTTTATTCTTTTTCTTAAAATATCTCATTTAGGTCTATTAAAGTGGCTGTGTTTATCAAATGTCAACAAACTTTTATTGTTTAATACAATCATCGATATTTATTCTTTTTATTATTAGTATTATACACTTCAGTTTTTTTCTCATTTTCAATAAAATTTCAAATTTTCACTGATATTAGGAATAAAAGAAAGATTGCCTTAAAAAAGGAAATGAAAATATATTTTCACCTCTTAAAAGTCACATACATTACACATGCTAACAGAAAGAATAACTAAGAGTTAACAGTCGTGACAAAATAAAAGTCAATGGAGTATCGGATGACAATTCAAAATTCGATGGCAAACATATAAGACTTTGTGCATATTCCCTCTAAAGCATTGAATTCAATATAATTGCGATCGCGTCCTTTGAAAAGTGCACATCCATGAACGTAGACATTCTTAGGTAAGAAATTAGCACGTTTGACGTGGCACGTGGTACCACCATGATAAGGACAGATAACCCACCATTCCAATTCAAGTTCCCTTCCAAGAGAGTTCACTATTCTCATGTGCTGAATAATATGGTCATACAATTATTGTGAAATATATGAAGCTAATCCTAATGGGATGAGATGTCCTAACTCTTAACGGATCTCTTCGTTCCCTTATTTTTCCCTTCTAAAATCACTTAAAGTGATTGTTAAAAAATGCTTATTCAAAGACAAATTCAGGATAATTACTAAAAAAACTGACCCAATTCAGTCTTAAAAAAAAAAAAAAAGACAAATTCAGGATAATTACCAAAAAAGTCCTCATATAATTGTGCCAATTCAGTCTTAAATTATTTTTTTATCAATTAAATTCTAAACTTTTCATATTTGTGCCAATGTAGTCCATTCAACTAACTTTAGCCAAAAATCATTGATTTGGACACTTGCCATCATACCTGATGCACGTTCGACTCTAAAATAGACAATTTTAAATAATATTTTATTAGGGGTTTTTAAAAATTTTTTTATATTTTTAATATAACAAAAATAAAGGGAAGAAATTTCTTTTCAAGTTTTTAAGTTCTTTTCTTCCTTTGATTTTTTTTAGGCATTGTTCCGTTGCCCCTACATAATTTCATTTTCTTTTGGTCATACTTCGAGAGTTGTTGTCCTGGATTTTCATTTTTCTCGAACCTTGTGTTGTAGAGGAGCTCCAAGCTAGTATATATCCTATAAGAAATCTCACTAATCTCCGACAAATATAAGAAAACATGACATGTTTCTTCAAGACTTTGTTTGCAATTTTTGACCAATTAAAACAATGAATGATATTAATAAATGTTGGATTAATATTTTTAGTATAAATTAATTATAGGTGAGGGCGAATTCTTTTTTTTTTAGAAATGACGTGCAAGCGTGTCGACCTTGTCATCGCTACAGGTAAGGTTGGCCTCACCCTATCTTTGGACGAGGCTTGACCTTGTTGACCCATCCCTGAGATCTAGCAATCGATTGGAGGAAGAAGGGACAAAAAGAAAAATAAAATAAAATAAAAGGAAAAAGAATAAATAAAGAAATAAAATATTATTTAAAAATGTCTACGTTAGTGTCGGCTACGTCATGTAAGACGGTTGGCATACATGCTAGTGATTTTCTGCCTAAATAGATATAAATGGACTAAATTGGCACAAATACAAAAAGTTTTGGACTCAATTGGTAAAAAGAAAAGTTTAGAACATAATTCGTACAATTGCAATAGGTTTAACACTTTTTTGGTAATTCTCCTGGCAAATTCATAAACTAAAACATCTTATGTAAAAACAATAAAATTTTAGACTCTATAAGTCCATTTTCCTCATGACACGTATCCTCCTCTACTTTTGTATTCTTTTACAAAGAAATCATCAAGATAGAATCCACATCCGAACCTATCATTATATTGATATGTATTCATATTCACTTAAAAGCTTAAGCTACTAATATTTAAAGTCCATTAGGATAAGATTAATTACTTCACAATACACCATATCCTTGATGGGAGATTTCTTTTGCTTAACATGAGATAATCTTACTCTTTGAGGATCAGTGAAATATATTACATATATCTAAATTTGTATTGATCAATTTTGCATGTGCTAATTTGTTTTATCATTTTTTCACATGTATCTTGACCTTTCGACATGATTAATTTATATGGATACAAGCAAGTCAATTCTTTTACATGTATTCGATAAGGCTCCACTCCTATAATGCGCGGGTCGAATTAAGATTACACGAAACACGAGAGTATTGACCATGACGGGTTAAGGCGAGGCCAGGTCAACATGCGACGGCAGTGGGTACACCAAGAAGATTTAGAAGCATCGGCCATGGCTGCACAACAAAGAAGAAGAAGAAAGAAAAGATCATTTAATGTAGCATAATCTAAAACGGCAGTTACCTACTTAGCATTTTTTTCATGTGCAAGCATGCCACACCACCTTCTCAAGGGAGGTTGGGGTGGGAACGCTATAGTTTCTGGAGTGGGTTTCGACTCCCACGCCCTGCAAGAAGGTAAGGCAAAAGTCTAAAAGTGAGCGTTAAAATAAGAATAGAGTAGGACCGACCAAAAAAAAAAAAAGCATGCCACACCATCATACTAAATAGTTACCTAACGGCCTTAGTGCTCCAATAGTGGTTTCCACTTACGGATTTAAAAAAAGCACCATGTTGTCATATTGAACCGAAATTTTCTTGAAGATTTTAAAAGAATTCGCATACTTGATTAAAAAAAGATAAAAACTCAGATATTTTCGATGTCAGTATCCCCGTTATATTAAGAGAGCCTAATGAGAAGTGAGAGCCACTCCCACCAGAGAACAAGCAAAGTCGGCCCCATTTTGTGTGGACCAAGCGCATGATGGATTATTCTTCTTAAGCAGCATCTTGACCTTTCTTAATTTTAAACGTTTTGGTGTTGCTTATTATTTTATTGATTAATAGTGAGCGCATGTCAATCTCAGTTACAAAGGAGGCTGGTGGATTATCTAATAAGATTATGGAGAAGTACCCACTTAAATCTTTGCCCGTTGCTTTTAGATTATTCTATTGACTCGTTCTCTTGAACAACATCATGACTTCAGCTAGGTGTCGACCTTGGGTGGCCTTAATTAGACTTCAAAAGTGGTTTCAAATAATTAAAAAAACAAGTGTAGCTTTCCCTGAATCGAGGATCATTAGGCATAAAATATACAAAAAGCTTGGGTGCCCCCAATAAGAATTTGGCAAACATCATAATAATCTCATATTACTTTTCCCTTGTCAAACCATACTTGTGTAAATTATTTCCAACACTGATATATGATCTAATGATATTAGGGGTATAATTCATAATCCACATTGATAGGAAAGCACGGGAGTCTCACCTCGGCAAGGGTTCAGGAGGAAGCGCCCTCGGCTGCCAAAGAATTTTTATAGTTTGAGTACGTATTTTATTAGTAGTTTGAATTTCCGTCCATGAATAACTATTACTTGCTATAAATAACTTCTTTATATTGTAATTGAGGGTTGTAACATAGAGGTCAGAGATGCTAATTATAGTGAAATTATTTGCTGGATGTAGCTCTAGTTTAAGAGTGAAAAAGCATAAATCTTGTATCTCGATTTCTCTTTCTCGTCTTTACTCTCTAATTCATTGCGTTTGTCAACGCAATCCTAATAAATATTGCCTAAATGATAATAGATGTTGAGGCAATATTATTGATAAAAATGTTTTGTGATTCTCGGATATGCACATAAAATTTTTGAGAGAAATATATGGAGAAAATCTCTGCTGTATATTTGAAGACTATTTCAACCTCCAAACTTTTACCTAAAAAATATTTAAACCATGTATACTTATTAACAAAAAAGGGATAAAATTGAATTGCCGAAGGGTATAATTACAATCCGAATCTTTAAAAGGAGCTGCTAACTTAAAATCTTAATTTTTCTTAATTTTTCATTAAATTTGAATTCAAATATTTCTTAGCGTATTTAAGGTTTTTAAATATTTGTCTTTTATTAGGATATTATATTTTCTTTGAGTTTTCTTCCACACACGGTCTGATCTCTTTGCTAGTGTCTCGAAAGATGTAAATGATCATAAAAGTGAGATTATATAATAGTTTTTTCTTGTCTTTTAACTAATTTTTTGGACGTGAGCGTTTTTTTCCCCAGAAGAAAAGGGATATGAATTTCAAAGATTGGAATATGTGTCACGTGAAAGTAGGAGATTTGTTAAATAACTTTTAATTGGCTTCGAAATTTCTATCGGTAAAATCTAATTTTCTCTTCAGTTCATATATAAAAAATTTTAAAAAATAAAAATAGAGGCATTGTGATCATTTATAGGGTGGACACCAAATTCGCAAGTTAGATTTATACATAATAGTTTTAATGAGATAAGATGAGAAGCATCACATCTATGTGGACAAAGGAGGTGACCACAAAAGTAAGGTAATTTTGGATTAATTTTGATACAAATAGACAGATAACGATGTGTTCTTGGAGCACAGTTTTGTCATCCTACACGCCTATACTTTTTCTTCTTTGTCAAACTCATGTTGATGATATCACCAATTAAGTGTCTTGACTTTGCAAAAAAAAAAAAAAAATTCGTCCTAGAAAGTTCATCTTGAATAGACAAATCTCGAACTCCATAGAACAAGTCCATTAACATCATGATCCCATGAAATACCCCCATTAAACTCGTTGATCAAATAAAAACGAGTCTATTCATAGGTGGGGACTTGTTTTTAGTGTACATAATCGAACTTGTGTTGTTTACCTAATCTACACACAAAAGTCAAATTTTTAGCACTTCGTCAGCAAATGGGGTTAACTTTGCAACTTAAAGGAGGGTCTCCACTTGTTTAGCCTCATTTTCGAGTATAAACACGATAATTACTTAATTGGTTTCTAATTTACGTTAATTTTTTAGCAATTGTTACTCCATGTAAAACATCTATTATAAAACAGAGCCAGCCTACAGTTATCATATCGATATTCTAGATCAAATTGGTCTAATAACAAAACAGAAAAATTGGGGGGGGACATAGAATTTTTACACTTCTACCTAACCTCTTTACTAGATACCTCTTTTTATCCCACCAAAAGTAATTCCTAGTATGACTACTTCGTCCAACAAATGTCATCATGACATCAATCAATCATGGATATAACAAATAAATTTACATACTCGGAAATCACCAAGAGAAAGATCTCCTAGTGCTCTCAAATCCTCCTAACATAAGCAATGGCTCACCTCCACCCGTGAAAAGGAGGAAAACCTAGAAATCTCCACCAAGATGACAGAACCTACCCGACACATGAGCTGACCGGTTGTCATATACCTAGACTTTTTAGAAGCTTAGAAGGGTTAAGATTGCGGTTTAGGGCCATTTAGTCAACGGGAATGAAACAATTGTAATGAATTACAAGAAATGGAATAAAATTTTTGAACTACCATATTTGGTAGCAACTTAGAATTGGAATGTGAGGTTTTTTTTTTTTTTATAATTTGGAACACTATTAATATCTATCATAGCAATGAAGAGATACATAAAGATTTATTTTAAAAGTTGCCAATGGAAGCAAAGTGAAAAAAAAAAAAAAAAAAAAAAGGAACGAGAGAAATATCATTTCATATTTCTTGATTTAGTTGTTTTCTTGTCGTAAATAATCCTCCTATAATTTGCTCTTTCTTTTTGTAAGTCATGCATATTCCTTCTTGTTTATTCTCGTCTCTTCTACGTTAGTGAAAATATGGCAATGAAGCCTTTTTCATTTTCAATATCGATACTCCAAGTTACGAAAAACTATGAGGAACATGAATGAGGTCTCATAACCATTTCAGTCTTCTCATTCCCAATAAACAAACTTGGCCTTAAGGCTTTCAACGGACAGAATTTTGAGCAACTTCCATTGCAAGAAAAACAAGCTCATGAGAACTTACAGCAGTTGCATCATCAATTGCTTAGTAGTTATCCTTGATACGTTAGCTTAGTGGTTAAGGAACTCTAAGGAGGCTTTGTAAAGAAAAAATTAAAAAAAAAAATTTACAAATATTGTCCATGTCAGCGACTCAGCGCTGACCATGCATTTAGGATAACCAATGTCTACGTCAGTAATTGCTGACCAAAATTGGTTATAAGGACCGTATTGGCAAAGCATAAAAAAATTTAGGACTAAATTGGCCAAATTGAAATGTTTGTGACTGAATTGGCATCCGTACGATTGATTTAGGACTTTGTTTGGATAATTATCCCTTTTTATTGTTTAAAATTATCATGACATTTATTCTTTCTATTACAAGTATTATATTAATTTTTTTTTTTTTTCGTGTTTTCAATAGATTGTCAACTTTCATGGATATCAGGGATGAAAGGGAGATTGCCTTAATAAATGAAATGAAAATATACTTTCGCCCTTAAAAGACATAGGCGTCACACATGCCAATGAGAAAATTAATGAAGATTAATGGTTATAACAAAATGAAAACTTATGGGGTATTGTGTAACATTTCAAATTTTGAGGATAAATGTATTCTACTCCAGAGTTAGGCAGAATGTGTGTAATTTCCCTTGATGACTACATTATAATTATTATAATTGCGAAGTGTCCTTGAAAAATAGACATCCATCATCGTAGACATTGTTAAATTAAAAAAATGAGCATACTTGAAGTGGCATCCCCATGACAAGGAAAGATAACCCACCGCACCAATTCAAGTTCCATAAAGAGAAGACAAATACTAACCTCCCAAGAGAGTTCACGAATCCTTGTATACTAAATAAATCGGTCACGTTTTATTGTGAAATATAATATATAAAGCTACTCCACTACTTGTGTT
The DNA here is from genome assembly GCA_014182395.1 of Eucalyptus sp. ANBG9806169. Lineage (NCBI taxonomy): Eukaryota > Viridiplantae > Streptophyta > Magnoliopsida > Myrtales > Myrtaceae > Eucalyptus > Eucalyptus sp. ANBG9806169. The sequence goes on along the minus strand of CM024576.1, from coordinate 2,205,765 downwards.
AAAAGGAGTAAACTCTCTATCCTGTATAGTACAACCATCGACACCTCAATAAATCTCAACTATTTATGAAAATGAAGTTGTCAACAAAGAGTGAGACTTTTCAAGGCATCAAGGGAGTACCATGCGATTTTGGAGTTCTTTATACCTATGGAGTTCTTCATACCTATGAAAGCTGCATGTGTGGGTTTGTTAGTGAAAAACAATCCTACTTCGATATATGATATATTGTGAGGAATAAAGTAGCTAATCTATATAATCGTACCATGATATATTTATTTTGCGTGCCAAGATGACCGTAATTAGTCAACTACTTGGAGGGAAACTAGCATAGCAAGCCTGTACCATGATCCCTTGCTTAGATCTGAATTTCCCATGAGATTAATCAAATCCATAACTATCGGTTTCCAAGTCGAAAACATGGAGACAATCTACAACCGGGTCAATTCCAAGGTAAGTTGTTTTATAAATTAACGGCTTAAACTTTTTATTGAATATCAGAGTCGGCAAGATGGATCTGGCAATCCATTTCTTCTAACTCATGTTGGTTAGTTAAAGTGAAAATTCGTCAATTGAACTTTCATAAAACAAGTCAAAATACCCTCCTTCCCTCCCTCCCTCCCTCCCTCCCTCCCTCCCTCTCTCTCTCTCTCTCTCTCTCTATAGATGTGGACATAGCAAACACGATGAGGTGGTCGCCTTCCGTTTGCAAAGGGGACACGGACCGCTACAAGAGTGGTTGCTATCCTAAAGGGAAGAGATCCTCCTACTCTTGACACATCTCTTCCTTTCTTCTCTCTCTCTCTCTCTCTCTCTATAAAAAATTTCCAAAAACCACGTAACATTTTGTTAGAAAAATGCCAATCCGGGGACGAAATCATAAAGTAAAACATCTTAAATAAATATAGTAATTTGGTAGATTTTATAATTCTATTTATGTTAAAATCCATATCTTACCAAACCATTTTTTTTTCTTTTTAGAGAAACTATTAAGAGAGAATCCAAATCCGAATCTATTTATATATCCAATGAAATTCACCATTATTAAAAAACTTAAACTAATAATTTATGAGTTAACTAGGATAATCTTGTCCTCGATATGAGATGTCTTATGCCTAACACAGTTTAATAGGGGATCATCTTACTCTTCAAGAATCGATGAGATATTAATATAGGATATACATCCAAATTTGTATGGTTGATCGACTTTGTGCATGCGCAGATTTATTTAATTATTATTTATTATCACATATGTCCAAATATTCGACTCAACTAATCTACATGGATATATATAAGTCATTTTGTCTATTTGATTGGATACAGTTCCATTCACAAGGTGATAGGTGAGGCCTAAATGTGAGTGAAAAAAGTTGTGATTGAGCACAAAAATTACTACATCCAAATCTAGGATTTAATTACTCAACTAATTCCTTAAGTATTGTATGGAAGAATTTTAGTGGTCATAAGAGATAATAATATTATCGGAAGCACATTAAAATTTGCCTTTATTCAATCAAGTAATTTTTATTTTCCAATCGGGTATCTCAACTTTCAAAAGTTGAGCTTTACTTAATGTTTCAAGAGGTGTCGTGTTGTATACTTGCTCAGCAAAAATTGTCCATAATTATTGACTAGATGCCAACTCATATAAAAACAAACAATGCTTTTTGTCCTTTTTCTTCTTCTTCTTCTTTTCTTCTTGCACGATGCCAGCTTTTTCTTCTTCGTGCAGCCGTGGCCGTCATCCCCTTCACACCTTCTGTCTCTTCTTTTATCTTCACAACACCGTCGCCGCTCACCCTCAACATCCCCCGCATTCCAACCACCACTGCCACGGCTCAAATGGCAGCACCGCCACTGGTCACCATCACCACCGCCGCCAACCGCCAAACAATCGCAACCAGACGCGTAAGAAAAAAGTTGCCTCCAAAGACCAACATCACGCACCAAATGCATAGTCTTCATTTTTGCCGTGCAAGTATACCACATCATCATATTAAACGGATACCTAATGGCGCTAATGTCACATCGGCAATTTCTGTCCATGGATTTGATGGAAGCACCGTATTAAACCAATAACTGAAATGTTCAGTATTCAATTGAAAAAAAAGATAGTATACTTGATTAAAAAAATGATAGATTCCTGTTATATAAAGAGAGGATAATGAGAAGTGAGAGCCTCCACCACAGAACATGCAAAAGTGAGACCATTTTCGTGCGGATCATGCTCACGATGGAATTATTCTTCTTATGCAGCATCTTATCCTTTCTTTCTTTCAAAGTTATCGTCGCTTGTTAATTTCTTATTTATTAAGGTTGAGCACATGTCAATGTCAGTTAGAAAGGAGGCAGGTGATTATTATATAAGAAGAGGGAAAAGTGCCCACTAAAATCTTTGCTCTTGCTTTTGAAATCGCTCTATTGACCTATTCTCTTGAGCAACATCATAACTTTAGCTGGGCGTTGACTTTGGGTTGCCCTAATTAGACTTCAAAGGGTTTGGAATAACAAAGAAACACACAAAACCCAGGTATAGGTAGCTTTCCTGCGATGGAGGATTATTTGACCTAAAATAAACAAAAATCTCGAGTGCCCTTATCATTATGGGCACTAACAAAGGGCTCTTATAAAATTATTATGGGCACTGACAAAGGATATTATAAAATTATTGTGGGCACTAGCAAAGGGTTTCATAATATCACTTCTTTTTTTCTCAGCCAACCATAATCGCGTAACTTATTTCCAACACTAACAAAGGATCTTATAAAGTTGCCTAGCTGATAATATATGTCAAGGTAGTATGGTAGATGCAAATCTTCTTTGAATCTTGAATCACTTCATATAATCTTTTCGAGAGAGAAATCTAAAAAAATTCTCTACTATATACAAAGTAAACCTAAAGAGTATATCAACCTCCAACTTTTTACCTAAAAAAGGATATAAATTTCAAAGGTTTGGATACGTGCTAAGTGAAAGGAGGAGATTTGTGAGGTAACTACTTAGTGACATCGAATTTTCATCGATGAAATCTAACTTTTCTCTTTAATTTTCTTACATTAAAAATAAAGGCATTGTGGTGTCGAAAGGGCGCATTTGCAATTGCTTATTTGATAATGCTGTAGATATTATTTGTTAATTTTTTTTAATATTATCATTCTAAAGTTGAGATGAGAACTGTCATATATAGGTGGAGAAGGGAGTCAACAATAAAAGTAGGTTATTTTGGATTAATATAGAGATATAGATAGATAGAAAAATATTATTTGAGGACAACTTTATCATCTCACATGCCTATATTCTTTTGTCTAATTGCCCAAATTAAAGGTCTAAATTTGCAATTGTCTTAATGGAGGAAACCCAACTCAAATAGGTAAATCTCAGACTCCATAGAATGATCCTATTAACCTCACGAGCGAAAAATAAGGATTATTTCTTCCTATAAATAGATATTGCACTCAATTTTCAATCGAAATCAGTTGAATCAACTCTTTCAGGGCCTCGAAAGAGATTTAGAGCCCTCTATATCATAAAGAAGTAAGTTATGAGTGAAGCTCAACTCTAATCTTAGGATAGGACCTTAATTAGGAACAAGTTGTAAATTTCGTTTCAGTATGACACGATGAGGGATACTTCTAGCAAGAATATCGTCACTAAGCTCATTGACCTGACAAACGAGAGCCTAGGCCTGGTGGGTATGTCTCTGTGTACAAAATCGAACTTGTGTGGTGTGTATCTCTCGAGCAAAAGTAAGTTTTTTAAAAGCACTTTTTGGTAATCCAATGGGGTTAATTTTGCAAGGTAAATGAGTGTCTTTACTTGTTTAGAGTTGGGGATAAAGACACCATAAATATCAAACTTTCGCACGACGCTCAATTAAATGTCATAACTTTTTTCAATCATTTGAGTATCATGACTTCTAAAAAAACATTCATTCTAGTGCCTCAACTTTCAATCAATCACTTGAATAACATAGCCTTTAAAAACATTCACCACAAGTATCCGGCACTTAAAGCATACATTTTTAAAAGTTATGGCACTCAAATGAACAACTCTTAAAAGTCATGGCACTCATGATTGAAAAATAATTATAATACTTGAGCACCTATGGTGTCTTTTCCCTTTAGAGTTGTTTTGAGTATAAACCCAATAACGATGTACTTCGTTTCTAATTTATGAGTCAGTTTATTTGATGAAAACCATCTATGGGAACAAATGTTCCAACTTTTTACTGTTTGCTAGACAGAAAATTACCCGATCTAACGGAAAGCATAATCTAGAGACTGAAAACAAAATGGGGAAAATAATTTCCCTTCTGGCAAAAAGAAATTTGCACGTCCAAATGAGAAGAGTAAGTCCCTCTCTGTCTATTTCGTATCTTCTCAGTTCTCTATCCCTCATTAGTTTTCGTTCCCCGATAAATATCTTAATTTTTTTTTATAAATCTTATCTACCATTTCTTGAAAATACTTCTTTAACGCTCATGTTCTTCTACATTCCAATAAAGAAAAAACGATTATGTACAATATTTTACAAATATTTTTTCATAATTACTTTCCGAATTTCTTTGTAAAGTCTTGTTACTTAGATGTATTTCAGAATAGACAACATTGACGTCAATTCCAGTGTGTAGTCATCTTCAAAATACAAGCGCACGCCTAGCAAGGGCTCTCACCCAATGTCGGCAAAGGTGTGTAGGCTCATGCCTGTGGCCGGTGACTCTCGCTAGCCACCAGTCACCAGCCATTCTGGAAAGATGAATAGTGGAAAGAAAAGAAAATATAATCAAGAAATAAAAATTATCTAAAAAATCAGAAAATGTGAAAAAATTACAAAAATTATCCATGCTAGCGCTGATTATGTCACATAGGATCGTCAACGTCTGCATCAACGATTTCATATCAAAATTAGATAGAAAATCTACATTGATAAATCAACAAAGGGTCATGGTTAATTGGCCAAATTTAAAATTTTAAAGCTAAATTGACCGCCATACAAAAGATTTAGGATTTTTTAGACAATTTTCCTAGAGGATTGTGTACTTCGACTTTGGATGAACTTAATGTCTAACTCGGAAACTTATGAGGGAAAATTATCCAAAAAGTCCTGAACTTATTATTTAGCCCTAAATTTTTCAATTTTGCCAATTGAATCCTAAACATTTTCATTTCTTATCAATTGAGTCCATCCAGTCAATTTTTCGTAAATTGCTAAATGGACGACAAAGCATTGATGTGGTACCTTTTTTATTGATATTTTAATTTTTTTTTTTTTTTTTTTTTTTGAATCTAGGGCCGACAGCCCTCGCCGATGAAAGTGAGGGCACACGAGCCCTTGCCATTTCTGGGCAAGGGCTTCCATGCCCTTACTTTCGCAGCGAGGGCATTGTGGCCCTCGTCCAAAGCTAGCGAGGGGCACGATGCCCACACCCAGAGCCGACGAGGGTTGGCCGGCAACCCTTGCTAACCCTAGATCCAAAAAAAAAAAAAAAAAAAAAAAATTTTTTTAAAAAAAAAAACCAAAATATTCAAAATATTATTAAAAAAAAAGGAAAAAAATTTAAAAAAAAACCAAAATATTCAAAATATTATTAAAATATTAATAAAAATTGTCATGTTAGTGTTGGCTATTTACATCAGTAATTTTTAGCTAAAATTGGTCAAATAGACTCAATTAGCAAAAAGTAAAAAGGTTTAGGATTGAATTGACAAAATGTAATAAATTTAAGATTTTTTGGACAATTTTCCCAAACTTATGAAGACATGCCAAAAAAGCTACAATTATTAGTTTTGAGCTCTTGAACAATAGTAAGCTGGATTAGCATCATTCCAACGATATTGGGAACATTCTTTTATTTATCAAAATCAGACCTCCTTTTATTAAATTGTTAATTTCCATGTGATTGCTGATGTTAGGGCTGCAAGCTAAACAAATTATCTACTTCCACTGGATTATCGATTTTACGGTGTAGCTAATTCAAGAAAATATATATATCATGTAATTGATGCACCATCCACATGTCATTGATGACACTATTTGCTAATTTCCATTCGCGTGATTTTTTGTGCTAATCTAAGAGTATTCATGATTTTTCACCTTAGAGAGAGGATTATTTCGCACATCCATCTATAAATGATTTGTACCTCATCTTTTCCGGTTTTATTAAAACCAGATCCTTTTTTATATTATCTTTCTAGTTATTTAATCACCCTTTGCCAAATACAAGAATTATTTTCGGATTATCATTTTCTACAAATCGTCCACTAAAAACTTCAATTTCCGCAATTACTGGCATACTTTCATCGCTTGTTATAGTCGTCAACATCACTACTATTTATATTTTGAATTTCATCAATCCAATTTCTTCATTCAACCGTGTAAATTATGTCTTTCTTTTACTTTGGATTTTATCAAACGTGCACGCAGCTGTAACATTATTGAAGTCAAAGAAGCTTTTCAACCTTGATATCTTAATCCATATTCACCGCCAGATTAGACTGAGAAAACTGGTTCAATTCACCGAACATATATAAAAAGATCAAAGGAAGCATTTCAACCTTGATATCTTAATCCATATTCATTGAAAATTTTGACTAAGCATGCTAGTTCACGTCACCGAAAACATATAAGAGCCGGCGGATATTAAAATTACTTCCTCAAACTTTGGACATTGTACATGTTTGCCCTTGAAGTTTCAACTATTTGACGTTACTCCCCTAAACTTTCATTTTTTATGGCCGTTAACCCTCTATTGTAATATTTTGTTAGCATATGCAATACAAATGACTTTTAGGGTATAAAAGTGTACTTCAATCTCATTTTTTAAGGAAATCTCTCTTTTATCCTTGATTTCTAAAACAAAATAATAAAAATAAAGAACATGGAGAAAAGTGAATAAAGTAAATATTAATATCAAAATAATTAAATTTTTATAATAATATTAAAAATCAAAATGCGTTAAAATTTTATAAATATATTAGTAGAACTAATAAGATTTTTTTCAGAAAAAGAAACAAAATTAAGTAAAATGGCAAAAAGGGCTCAACAACAAAATTGTCAAATCACAATTTTCAATACTCATTATTTATTTCTAAATGTTTGATTTATGCAAAAATGGTTTATCAATATAAAATATTTGGGTATATCACTTTGGATTCCAGTTAATCATTTTCTTTATTGAGTTGATGACATCATTTCCTTTTATAATTATCTTAAATATAATTCTTAATTAAATCTTTTATTCCTTAACTAAGAGTAATGCTATTTCCACCTCTTATATGACTTAATCCACCTTTTTTCACTAAAAAGATAAAATTGCCCTCACTTATGCAATTGCAAGTTAAATTTGTGGCCCTAATTGTAATTTACTTTCCTTCTTTCTTTTAGTTTTTTTTGTTTCCGTGTAGAATCCGGTTGTCATAACAAGGAATATCACATGTTTTGCTTTTGTTTAATGTGGGTGTCCCATATATACTAAAGGTCACTATGTTCTCTTCTTCATTTCAGATTTCACTTTCGTCAAAATTAGCTTGTCCAAAAGAGAATTTTCAAGAAACCTAGTTCTTTTCTATATTATCAAGTAAATTTATGGATTAATTGTCAAGTAGAATCTAGAAAAATTTAAAGATATAACTTTTTAACATAGTCACACGTTTATAACATTTTTTACTTGTACCATCATAAAAGAATTTCCATGAATTTAGTCACACATGATATTAACTTTTGTCAGTCCAAAATGATGAAATTTCACTAGCATTTTAAAAAAAAAAAATTCTTATTTTATGCAAAGCTTTGATTCAATTAAAGTTAAAGTTTTACATTGGGGAATGTAATAGTAATTTTGTTTCTAAAAATCTTTAAAGAGGGTCTTATTTTGTTTCATCCCATCACCCTTTGATATGTATCTACGTATATATAAGACAACTTATAAGAAATGGTTCGATGGTAATATGTGCACAATAAAAGTAAAATTTTATAAAAATCTGACTGTGTTAACAAAGTTGTCTCTAGATTCCACTTGATAAATAATCAATAATTTTGCTTGATAATGTAAAAAAGAACTAGCTTTTGTTGAAACATTATCTTTTTGAAAAAACTAATTTTTTTAGGAAATAAAATTCAATTATAAATAATAAAATATAGTACCTTTAACATACATGGATACTCACAATAAGCAAATATAAAACACGTGGTATTCTTAATTACGGCAACTTGATGCTACTTAGAATTGGAAAAAGTAAAAAGAAAAAAGAAGGAAAGTGAATGAACTTAGAGCCACTACTTTAAATTGCAATTGAATGATGGATGGCACTGTTTTCTTTTTAATGAAAACGAGGTGGATTTAGTCTTACAAGGAGCAGAAATAGTATAGAGAGAGAGAGAGAGAGAGAGAGAGAGAGAGAGAGAGAGAGAGCCTTTTTCCCATTATAATGTGTTTTATTCTTTTTTTAAAATATCTTATTTAGATCTATTAAAGTGACTATACTTATCAGATTTTTAAGAAATTTTTATTATTTAGTACTGTTATTATTATGTATTTTTATTTTTTTATGTACTTTTTAAATATTTGTAGATGTAATCTCTTTTAGTTTACTAAATTTTTCATTGGCGCCGGGGTAGCGGCGACATGAAGGCAGCCACCATAATGGTAGAGACTCGGCAGGAGTGATAGTTTTATTATTATTCCATACGCATCAAAATAAGAGTTAATTGGGTAGGTTCATGTTGCATTGCTGTGAATTTGGAAAGGATCACGTAAATTGTAGTTTATAAAAATTGGCCAATGTGTGTTAATTAGGTGTATTTGATCCGAGCCTACATCCAACCTACCCAATCTCAATCGAGTCCACCTCTTTGTCATCTATAATTAAGACAAATTCAATCGAATATATTGATGAGCTTGCATTTGAATGTTTTGGTAATCTCTCTTGCGTGTGACGTCAGACTTATTATGTTCCAATGATGAATCCACAATCTTGAGAGTCAAGTAATTACGAAGATGTTGATCCTAAAGGCACAAGATGTCGATAGACTTCTACCTTTCTTTTTTTTTTTTTCATAAACCATGCCAACTTGTTGTTAACAAATGTTAATCCGAGGACGAAATTATAAACTAAAACATCTTAAATAAAAATAGTAACTGGTTAAAGTTTACGATTATGTTTACATCATGAAATCCATATCTTTCCCCTAACTTTGTATTCTTTTTTCTTTTCTTTCTTTTTTATAGAATGACCATCAAGATAAAGCTTAAATTTGAACCTATCAATATGTCAAGTTAGACCTATATTTATTCAAAAACTTCAGTCAATGTGATATATAAGTGATATAATATGAATTGCTCCACAATACACCATATCCACAATGTGAGACTTCTTTTGCCTAATGCGCACCTTAACAAGAGATAATCTTTCTCTCCAACAATACAACTTATAGGGGTGAATAAGTCCATTTACAAAACTTAATAATTTTTTGCACAAATACTCAACTTAAGTGATAGATATATGAACAGTTTAATAATATCATTTGCAAGATGATTCTATCAGATAAATATTAAAATAAGTATAAAGATTGAAGATGATGTGTATAGATCTTAGAATGCTTGACTTATGTCAAACCTGCATCCACTCTCTCATACTAACAAACACCAACAACACTAGTATACATTAATAATCTCTTGAATTGTTAAAATGAAGCAAGTGCCAGTGTTAGCTGAGGTTGAGAGATCCCACTTTCAATAATCAAACGTTGTTGTTACACTTGCATACTTCTCAATTCACAAATTACAACGAGTAATGACAACTCTCAATAAAGTAGAACACAAGTGAATATGATCATGCTTGCGGTAAATAGAGAGAAGATGACAATAGTAGAATTTGTGACTTTCTCGATTTTCCATCATATCCTTCATCTTGTTTTGAGTCTCTTATATAAACCTTCCATCTCCAAATTAGCCATTGGAGAATCTTCAAGAATATCAAAGAAATAGTTGGAATTGATAGATTCGATCAATGGGAGGTTTGATTGCCCATATGATTTGATCTTTTAGTGATGGTGAGGTTTTCTCAAATAAACTACTCTAGGATAACACATCAAATATAAAAGGATACGGCTCAGATTAAAATATACTTTATGGAGAGGTAAATTAAAGACAAATAGGATTTTTTACATTCATGGTGTAAATGCATTTCTCAAATAACAAACTTTTAAAATAATAAATTTAAAATAATTTAAAATAATGTTGAATTCTAATATAAAAAGAAAATTCAAAATGATAAAAAAAAAGAACGACAATTATTTTTTTATTTATTCCTATTTTTATTAATGTATTTTAATTTCTTTCTATTCTGTATTATATACATATATATTTAGTATTTCTATTTATTACATATCTTAGTTATAGTAGTATAGTTTATTATTTAAATTTTTTTATTTAGGAAATATGGAAAGGAGTAAAAAAAAAAAAAAGAGAGATAAAATTAATAATTAAAGATAAGTAAATAAAATAAAGTAGAAGAAGCCAGATTTTAGATGAACAAATTCAAACTTGAAAAGTATCTTTCTAATTGGAAGAATGAGGGCTAATGAGATTTTTGGGGAAAAAAAAAAAACCACCCTTCTCCATCTCCTTCTTGTTCTTATTTATGGTTCATGTTGAAGTTTTATGATTCTCACATAGTTCTTTGGTTTGCATCAAAGTTCCAAGAAAAAAGTGAGAGAATCAAAGCTCCTTCTCCTTCATAACTCTGTGATTCATATTGAAGTTTCACAAAACTAGCAAAAAGGTTAAAACATTACTCTTCGGAATCGCAAAAATGAATGATCATATTCTCTCTCTTACTAGATTTTACATTCGTTGGTTAATCTACCTCATCATGCTGCTGTGACTAGATTACATTTCTTGTCATGAGGTTTTGGAATGTTGTAATGAGCTCCTTTGTTGATTAAGTTTTAGATTGTATAATAGTCATGTATTAATTGATGGAGGTTTTCTTCGTTTGTGCATTTATGATTTCTTTAGCAGTGAATCATAAGAAATTATTAGTATCTCCGTTTGTACATTTTCAAGTTCACTTACACTAGTCATTGTTTATACAAAGCAATGCACATAATAAGATATGAAAGTGTATGACTCTATTTCTAGATTTCATATCATATCATGGCTAGAAATTCAAACAATCAAACGCAGCCTAAGAGTTGTATGCACATATTTAATTGTTATAGGGAATAACGATAGCACGAGTACCTAAATTGTGCGAGCATGCCATGTCATCATACTAAATAGTCAGCTAATACCATTGTGTCATATTAGTGATTTCTATTTATGGATTTCATGAAAGCACCGTATTGAGTCGAAATTTAAAAAGTTATAAGTATTCGATTGAATAAGAAGAAGCTTCTGTACTTGATTGGCAAACGGATGTGTCATTATCCCTATCATGAAATGAGAGCCTCCCCCACTAGAGAACATGCAAAGTCGGCCCCATTTTGTGTGGATCATACTCACTATGGATTATTGTTTTTTGAGCAGAATCTTATCCAATCTTCTTTCGACGTTGTTGCTGCTTATCTTTTTGTTCATTATCATCGGGCACATGTCAATGTCAGTTGGAAAAAAGGCCGGTGATTATTACATAAGATGAGGGAAACGTACCCATTTAAATCTTTGCTCTTGCTTAAGAAATTGTTTTATTGATTTATTCTCTCGAACAACATCATAGCTTTAGCTAGTTGTTGACTTTGGGCTGCCTTTGTTAGATTTCGAAGCGTTTCAAGTGTAAAAAAGAATACCCTCAATTTAGGAATGCGTAGCTTTCCTTTAATGGAGGATGCCATAATAAGAATTTGGGAAACATCATAATATCACTTTATATTTACTCGTCCAATCGTGCTCGTGCAAATTATTTCCAACACCGACAAAAGATCCTGTAAAATTGCCTAAATAATGATATATGTCAAGATCGCATAATCGATGAAAATGTTTTGTCAATCTTGACTTTGCAAATAATCTTTTCCAGAGAGAAATATAGGGAAAACCTCCAAATTATATATAGTAAACTTGAAGATTATATCAACCTCAAAACTTACCCTAAAAGTTATTTAAATCATGAATATTATTAGGTAAGTCATAACCTAACATCATCTAAAAGGGATGATTACAATCCGAATATTTGAAAGTCCAACCTTTTCAAAATTGAATTTAAATCTTTCTCGGAATATTGAAGTTTTTCATAGTAGACTCATCCTTTAAATATGTATTTTGTTAAGTATTTATTTGTTCGAGTTTTCTTTTGCGCGTAGCGTGCTCTCTTTGCTAGTGTCTAGAAAGATAAAAATGATATAAAAAATAAAAATAAATAAAAAGTGCTATGAGAGTATATAATAGTTTTGCTTTCTTTTAACTAATTTTTTGGCACTCACTACAGTAGCATAGAAAGGAGATGGGTGTGAGCAGTTTTTCTTATGAAAAAAGGGATATTTATTTCGAGGGTCGAGGCATGTACTCTATGAAAGTAGGAGATTTGTTAGGTAACTATTCATATAAGTGAATATTCATCAATAAGATCTAATTTTCTCTTTATTCGTCTGACATTAAGAGCAGAGGCATTGTGATAATTTGAAGGGCGGGCACCAAATTTGAGAGTTAGTTCAATGCATAAAGCACGCGTTGGGCAAGTTTGCAATTACTTATAATATTATAAATTTAAGTTGCTTTCGTATTATCATTTTAAAGTTCAGAGGAGAAGCATCGAGTGGAGAAAAAGGGTAATTGTCAATTTGGAATAATTTGGATGTATATGTAGATATTGATAGATAATAACAAAGTGTTATTCGAGGATAGTTTTGTCATCTTATATGCCAAAACTAATGTTCTTTTTTTTATCATACAAAACTCATGTTGATATGAGAACTATCACCAAATTAAATGTCTCAACTTTGCAATTAGTTTTTTATTTTAGTTCTAAGAAAAGGAAACTTCACAATTATTTTGATGACGGGAAAACCCACCTTAAATAGGCAAATCTCAAACTCACACAGAATGATCCTATTAAAGGCAAATTTCAAACTCCACAGAATGATCCTATTAACCTAATGAACCAGTGAAATACCTTGACTAAATTCATTAGTTAGGTAAATGCAAGCCTAAGCTTGAATGGGTACTTTTTTATGTACAAAATCAAACCATAACGTGTTTAACCCACACACAAAAATCAGATTTTTAACTACTATAATCTAATTCGATGAGGTCAACTTTGCAAATTAAGCGAGTTTCTCGACTTGTTTAGTGTTGTTCTCAAGTATAAACACAATAATTACGTAGTTCGTTTTTCAATTTATGCTTCGATTACTTTTAGTCCATGTAAAACATATATTAAAAAAAAAAAAAGCCATTTTATAAATTATCAGATGAATATTATAGATCAAATTGGTTAAATAATAAACGAAAAAACCCTAGAATGACTTCCACGTCCATCAAAGTGTCACCATGACATCAATCAATCGTAGACCAATAAATAAATATAAAAACTAGGAAATTACCAGGAAAAATCTCAAAGTGCTCTCAAGCCGTCCTAACAAGACCTCACTGCCACCCGTGAAAAAGGAGGAGAAGACCTACAAATATCTACCAAGAAGACAAAAGCTACCCAACATTTGAGGGGACCGGTTGTCATATGTCCTGGCTTTTTTAGAAGCTTAGAAGGGTTAAGATTGCTCTTTCCCCTGGTTTGGTTAGTCGGAATAAAACAATTTTAATGAAATCAAAAGAAATGAGAATGAATGTTTGATAATTGAAACGATTAATATCACGAAAAGTTTAAGATAATACACTCATGATAAATTTACTCAAAATCATCAAAAATCTTAAATTGATTCATTTGTGACAAATATGGCGTGAAACATTTTTCATTCTCAATATCCTTTCCATTCCTTTATATTCAAAGTTACCAAACACCATAATGAACAATAATGAGGTCTCGTTTCCATTCCACTCTTCTAATTCCTAGTGAACAAACATGGCTTTAGCGCTTTCAGTGGAGAGCATCATGAGAAGCTTCCATTACAAGTTCAGCAAGCACAAAGTTGCTTTGCGGTCATTACTGAAGCATTACTCGAGGAAGAATCTAAGTGTGGAGCTGAATACGGGAAGTTGAGGAACTCTAAAGAAGCTTGTTATAGACAAAAGCCAAGAGCATCCCAGCTTAGACTAGGGGATCAAAACACTGTTTTCTTTCATTAGAAGGTTAAAATTAGAACTTCAAAAAAACTATGTTAGGGTTTCTTTATACTGAGGATGGAGGATAAATTGAAAGCTGCAAACTTATCGGTGAGGAGACTGCGAACTACTGTCGAAGGTTTTGCTTGGGTCGTTTCAATCCTGTCCTTCAAATACTGGTTAGGTGCTAAAGGGATCTTTTGCAATTGGTTAGATGCAGACCAAGCTTCTTCTCTTCTTGAACTTGTTACTCCTTTAGAAGTTGTTGATAAGGATCTCACAAGGGCCATTATCGATTTTTGTCTCCTCTTCCAGGCTGATGAAAAAGGTGAATGCCATTGCTATTACTTTTAGGGCTTCTGAATTGTCTCGACACAAGACCAATTTCATGCTGCAATATAATATAGAAGTGCATAGCTAAGATCTTTGCTAATAGGATTCAGCTAATTTTGCCTAGCTTCATCGGTCCAAATCAAAGTCTTCATTTGTAAAAGATGCCAGCATTGCTGGGAATATTCCTCTATAAAGGGTAAAGGCAAATTTGATGGAAGCCATTGGCTCAGTCAAATTGGGAGTTGTCCTTTGTCTGATGTACGATCCATCCATGTGCCTGAGGTATTTGTTCATTGGATTGAAGAGTAATGGACGTCTTCGGTCATCGTGATGGACCCTTTTGTCTGATTAGCTTTTCGCCATTTGCAATGGACGTCTTCGGTCAGATGTTGGCTACTGCTGCACATGATGAGAAGATTAAACTCCATCCTCATTGCTTTGAGCCGAATCTTACTCATCTAAGCTTTGTCGGACGGTTCGATGATCTTTTGAAAGAAGATGACGCATCTCTGTTGGAACTGCTGAGTTCATTCCATACTTGAAATGTTTATGCGGATCGTTTACTGCTTATCAAATTAGTGATTTGCAGCATTATGAGTTACTTTTAATATAGAAGGACAGCTCTACTAGCTTGCATGGTGCTAACTGCTAAGGTCTCTTTGGCTGGATGTACGCATATGCACATCTAAATGTGAGGGGTAGCTGGGCCGTCTTATCTCCAACGCCTGTTCAATGTTTTCCATCCACATTTGGACAAAAACAAACAGGATAAGGTCTGCCGCCCTTGTTATAATTTTATATCTGATTTAATTGAGATTTTGGTAAAAGACATCAAGATTTTGACGACATTATTTTAGGCTTATCGGTACCACGTTGAAGACAGAAAATGATAATAATTTATAATAAAAAAATCTGCATCGGCACTTTTTGTTAATCTAATTGGATCGAGTTAACCAAAAGATTCAACTGCACCAATTTAATAAGTTGTACGACTTGAATACATCTTCTGAATGTTGTAAAACTCACTCGTGCTTCTGTTACAAATTCCAATGCTTTCAACACACTTGTCACAAAGCAAATCGTCTTAACATCGCGATCGAAAATTAGTACTTCTCGAAATTTCCCACAGTAATATTCCACTCTTTAGATGGAAATCTGAAATCGCGACCAGACCGGCGAATCGGTCTAAGAATCAAATCTGATTATACTAACTATAGAATTAAAACAATAATGACCAAAATCGATGTGGGGGCCATAGGGCCACTTTTGTAATCTCACATCCCAAATAAAAAATAAAAAATAAATAAAGAAAGAATTCTTTTTTTGACTTCAAAAGGAGAAGTAGGAATTAAAGATTTGTTAAAGAGATGGCCACATCCAATGAGCACCGCATCCAATGAAACATTATAAAAATGTGCAATAATTGTCCCCGAGGTCAATCGTATCGCCCCCGATTCAAGTCCGGAGTCAAAAAGAGAATCGAGTTTCTGCACGCTAGAGCTCCGACGACCCAAGAAAATTCTCTCCCGGATCTTCCCCCCGCTGGACGTTCCGGATCGCGGTGAATCTTGGACGGCGGATCGGTGATCGATCTTGGGTCCGCGCTTCGTCCTGGCCTCGTCGCCGCAGAGGCCCGTTTTCGTTCGCCCGGGGATTCTCATGGTCTTTAGGTAACGATTCTTGGGATTCTTTTTTCTTCTGGGTCCGGGTGGGTATTCTTGGCCGACCCTTTTCTGATGGGTTCTCGTTTCTTGCTTTTTGCGTCCGAATCTTGGCGTCGAATGAAGAGAGAGGAAGCTGGCGAAGACGCAGGTATGGCAACCGTGCAAAAAGAAGAGATCTTGATCCGCCTGCTTAAGCTCGAGCTTGAATTGTGATTCTCGAGAGAGGAAGCGAAGGGAGAATTTGTGGAGAAGAGAGAGAGAGAGAGAGAGGGGAGGGAGGATGGCGTCACGAGGGAGCACTAGCGGGAGGACGCGCGTGGGGAAGTACGAGCTTGGGAGGACTCTGGGAGAGGGGACTTTTGCGAAGGTGAAGTTCGCGAGGAATATCGAGACGGGGGAGAATGTGGCCATCAAGATCCTGGATAAAGAGAAGGTTTTGAGGCACAAAATGATTGGTCAGGTATGGTGAAGTTTGATTACGTTCTTGTATTATCAGATTATCATGCGCTGGCTTGGCTTTGAGCATTATAGAACCAAAGGGTACGGTAATTACCTGATTGCGGCTGGATGGTATGGGGAGACTGTTGTGACTCGATGTGATTAGTCCAGGGTTTGAAGAGAGACAAAGAACAAGGAAAAAATGTTACACGGATATCATCTGAATGTGTTATTGCAGTCTTATCGAAGCATATTATGTTGTTTAAGTTGGAGGTAGTCTTGCGAGATGGATCCTTTTATTGGATATCATTGGAATGGACGAGGGAATGCTATTCATGATTTGCAAATTCGATACTGTGCTTTTTTCAGT
This sequence comes from Eucalyptus sp. ANBG9806169, assembly GCA_014182395.1. Lineage (NCBI taxonomy): Eukaryota > Viridiplantae > Streptophyta > Magnoliopsida > Myrtales > Myrtaceae > Eucalyptus > Eucalyptus sp. ANBG9806169. The sequence goes on along the minus strand of CM024576.1, from coordinate 2,188,751 downwards.
AAATCCTCATGTCCTCATAGTGGCAGTGTGCTATATACAACTGTTTCATCCCATTGTATAGTGTGCTGAAGAAAGAAACCTGGGTAATAAACATACTTAACCTTCTGAGTTGAACCATTCTAGTTTCTCCAAACATAGAGGCACGATAGCTCACTTGAAAGAAGAAAATTGCATCTGCAATCATTGACAGCATGGTTATGTTTTCTGCCATTCTTGACTAATGAGAAACAAATAGATAATTTTCCAACAAGAATGTTAATATATTTGGCGAGGTGACATGGCTGATATAGTCAATCATACTGGCAATCCGACAGGAATGTTTTTGCATCCTTTGGTACTGTACCACTGTTCTGTTGGCTTCTCTTCTCCAGAGTGTGCTCACAGGGCAAATTCTTTGTTGGAGTACCAAATCCAGACATACAATTACATAAGAGAATATCATGTGTAGACCCTCGGAAAATGCGAGATTTTCGCTGCCACTCTGCCTCTTTGTAGTTATTGTCATTAGTTTTGGTGGTAGCTAACTATCATAACAAGTAATTTTTCTTTCCTTCACTCTGTGGCTGTGAATTTTAACATCTCAAACCAGCAGATTATCTTACCTATTATTGTTATTTCTGGCAAAATGACTTGTCAAGATTCATATTTCAAAAATGATACATACTTATCATGTCAAGGTATATATAGTTTGATTATCAAATCCCGAAATTTGGAATAGAAAAAAGAGTCGGTATTGGAAAATGAGAAACATGCTTTTATCAGGAAATCGATGGAGGAAGCAAATTATCTTGGCTTACTCTAGCCTTTGATTTAGTGCTATTTTCTTTAAAATTTCTGATAATTCACTTGATCATTCATAATCATTCATTTGTTACAATGGTTTTTATTACAGGATAGGATGATGGACTCTCTCTCTCTGTAATCACATACATGATTTGCATGGTTACTTCTGCAAAATAATAAATCACGAGTCAAATTGTCACTTAATCTTTTTCGAGAAGATTTAGTGCTGTTTTCTGTACTAATCTGGCTTCTCCTCAACCAGAAGAAGCTATTTAGCCATTGCAATGTCTTACTTCAATGTAATAAATAAGTATTATCGTTTGTGTGTCTGCTGAAGATACTACTACTAGACATCCTTCATATCTTTTTACATAAGTATTGCATTGTTTGTGATGCATTTTTTTCTCTTCTTGAAGTCAGAAGATTATGTTGTTTGATTTTGTATAGCATTGTCTTACTAATGTTCCCCGTCTTCTGATGCTATCTTTATTTTCAGATCAAAAGAGAAATTTCAACGATGAAATTGATCAGGCACCCAAATGTCATCCGCATGTTTGAGGTTAGACACTAGATACTTTTTCATTTGTTTCTTTCGATCATCATACTAACCTCATGATTACATTTTTTGCCCTTTTTTGCCTGTAATGTAATATGTATGTTTATTTATGGTTCTTAACATTTTCATGACAGAGTGATTGATGTACTTTAAACTGCTGTAGGTGATGGCTAGCAAGACGAAAATATACATTGTGTTGGAGCTAGTAACTGGTGGCGAGTTATTTGACAAAATTGTGAGACGATAGTTGCAAGTTCCTATTTCCTTTCAGTTACAATCGTGTCTCTGACCTATCTTTTGCTTTTTGAGCCAGGCAAGTAGAGGCAGGTTGAAAGAAGATGAAGCAAGAAAGTATTTTCAGCAGCTCATCAATGCTGTGGATTACTGTCACAGCAGGAGCGTCTTCCACAGGGACCTGAAGGTGACATTTCTCTTCCAATATGTCGATTGTGAGCATGTACCTTTGTCATTCTATGTTAAGGAATCAGTTTTTTATTGATTAACTTGGTTTGAAAATCACAGCCCGAAAATTTGCTGTTGGATGCTAGTGGAACTCTTAAAGTTTCAGATTTTGGACTGAGTGCCCTGCCTCAGCAAGTTCGGGTAAGCTTTGGTTCATCACTGCAGTCTTGTAATCATTCAAAAGCAAAGATGCTTAAAGGGTGGCATATGGCATGCCTTTATTACTTATTGGAAGTTTGAATGGCAGTGCCATTCATAGGATCTTCATTTTCGTTTGCACAGCACTGAAGAATTATTATTGGTTGAGAGGTGCTCATATTAGGATCTTAAGCAGTAATATGAAACCCACATTTGTCATTGCTTTAATATATCACCAACTCTTTCTGGCATTTATAGCTAGATACCATTAGGCATACTCCTAGTCATAAGACAAGTTCTGAATTCTGTTCCTTTTCTGTGTTCCTTAGGAGGATGGACTGCTTCATACGACTTGTGGAACACCAAATTATGTCGCGCCTGAGGTATTGTAAGATATTCTGCAAATTTAAACTACAATTCTTTTGTGCCATTAGGCATATACTTCACTTTTCCCTCCTTAATTCCAGGTTATTAACAACAAGGGTTACGATGGGGCAAAGGCAGATCTGTGGTCGTGCGGTGTGATTCTTTTTGTCCTTATGGCTGGCTTTTTGCCCTTTGAAGAATCCAATCTCATGGCGTTGTACAAAAAGGTCGGTGCTTCCATTTATCTACATTTATTGTCTAGTGATACGACCATCCCACCAGTCGATTAAATATTAGATCCACACAATATTACAGTGACATGCCTGCAGTATGAGGTAGAATTGCAGCATACACACTCATTGAATAGAGTTTCTGACTGGATGTATAAATAAAAGACTTTACTCCGTTAACTGTTCAGTTAATATCAAAACCAGGAACTTAAACTACTAAGCCAGTTCAGGGGAGAGAGAGAGCTATATAATCCGATATTTTGTCAGTTTTGTGGTTATTCCATGTGGATAATCATAGGAACATGGTCACTTCACATTTTATAGTGTAATTTTAATAGTAAAACCTCAAATAGCTGCACAAAGAACTGTAAAGTTTATTTCATTCCAAAAACGAATCAACAAACTGATAAAATCTCAACACATCAAAAAAAATAAAATTAAAAATTACATGCGTAGCTGTTATCAGATCCAAGAAGTGAGAGCTTAACATGGCTGGGTCATGTGCATCAGCAGGTTGCCTGTTGGCTTGTCATTTGCTGGCTTAGGAAGGTTTTAGCCACCAGGATCATTGCATCTCCGTGCTTTATTTTCTCCACAATTTTCTGTTTTGCTTGCATTTCATCCATAACTAGTGAAGTTGGCTGAATCAGATAATTCTGTCATTGCAGATTTTCAAGGCCGACTTCACGTGTCCTTCATGGTTCTCCTCAAGTGCAAAGAAGCTCATTAAGAGAATTCTGGATCCTAATCCATTGACTGTATGTACATTTACTTTTTCTTTATCTGATCATTTTTGGAATTTGGTAGGTTTTCTTTTAGACTTTGAGAAAGGCTAGGAAGGTCCTATTTTGGAGAGTTCCTTGTTCATATTTCATTTGCTTTACCATCACCATAATGGCATGGAACAGCGGATTACAATTGCGGAGGTCATTGAGAATGACTGGTTCAAGAAAGGATATAAACCTCCAGTTTTTGAACAAGCCAACGTGAGCCTCGATGATGTGAATGCAATCTTCAATGAATCTGTTGTAAGATTCTTTCCTTCAGTTCTCAACATTCTGCCTTGATTATCTGTTTGTCTTTTGGCATCAGAATATGACTCGAACTTGATGTGTTGTTGGCATCAGGACCCACGAAACCTTGTAGTGGAAAGGCGTGAAGAAGGGCCGGTGGCCCCTGTAACCATGAATGCTTTCGAACTTATCTCTACTTCGCAGGGTCTCAACCTAAGCTCACTTTTTGAAAAGCAAATGGTATGTTTGCTCATATCCGAGGTGACGGTGATAATTGGAACACTTTCCTCATGTCAATGAATGAAGATCAATCTCTTCCTCTTAGACCTTTGAATGCATATCCATCATGGCTTATTACTCTATCAATGAAATTGATTTGGATTCTGTCCCTGCGCTAAATGAAGACTAGGAGTAATTCCGGGTTGTTCTTTGGTAGCTTTATCACCAACTTCGATGGGTACTCTCATGCTCAGTACAGTGGATTTTTCCATTGTGACAGATTCCAAGCCTTGAGTTGCTCAAGCAAACATTTAGAATGATGTCTCCATTCTACTTCCAGCTTGCATTCCTCTTTATTATGCATTTAACCTTGTTTTCATCATTAAAATTTGAAAGTAGATCAATTGGTGAGAAGTTAGACAGCTGATGTACCCTGAATTCTAGGGACTTGTCAAACGTGAAACAAGATTCACATCGAAATGCCCAGCAAACGAGATAATTGCAAAGATTGAAGAAACTGCTATGCCATTAGGTTTTGACGTGAAGAAGAATAACTTCAAGGTATAAAATGACCTCTCCTCCACCCCCCCCCCCGGCCCCGTGGCTCCCTTAACCCACACTCGGTTTCCTGTTGCAGATGAAGCTGCTTGGAGAGAAGACTGGACGGAAAAGGTCATTTAGCTGTTGCAACAGAGGTAAGCTATTTTTCCTTTTACTTGGTGTCCGTGGTGCTTGCAAAAAATTATTTTCTAAACTAAACTACTTATCATACCAAGTGACAGTTAAGCTCTTCTTTTCAGATTTTTGAGGTGGCCCCTTCACTTTACATGGTTGAACTGCGGAAGTCTGGTGGAGATACACTGGAGTTTCACAAGGTATAAATTTCAATCTGAATGTTGGTCAGGTTAAAGAATTATTTGAACTCCGTTGATAGGTTCTTTTATCCTTATGTTCTCTGTATATTGGTCATTGTGCAAATTACTCTTTCAAACAATGTGGCATTTCTTACGTTGATTCGTTTTGAAGATAAACCTTAATTTCCATTGTATCTTTCCCATTTGAAAAATACTCCAACGCAAAGGGTGAGGATGGTAATTGTAGGTTTCAAAATATGAGGAGGGTATTTTGTATGAGGAGTGTAGTCAAGGAAGATATTTGTATTTCTCAACAGCTTGAAAGAAAAAAATGGCGAGATACATTTGCTGAACAAGTTCCTGGAATGCAGTCTTTTGTTTTTATCATTGTCATGTTTTTTTTCTTTTTTGTTGACTCATAAAAATCAATGTTCGTACTTTTATCTCATTTCAATTCTGGTCCAACCTCATGCACGACGAACCTATTTTCTGCAGTTTTACAATAACCTTTCAACTGGGCTGAAGGATATTGTCTGGAGAACAGATGAAGCAATCGAGGAAGAAACTCTCAGTGGTAAGCTTGTTGCAGATGTTGGATGTGCAAAAATTTCCCGTATTTGGTTACATGATATTTGATTTTTATTTGCCAGTTTCAGCACTTCATTTCTGTCAGATGGACAAAGTTGCAAATCGTGACATTGTGCAATCATTTGGGTTGCCTTCCATGCATGCTCTTCTACTAGATAAATTAAGTTGAACATGAATCAAATGTTTGTAAGTTCATGACACCATTCGTGCACACATGCACTTACTTTAATCATTCACAAATTATTCACGCTCCAAATGCAAGTCGATTTTTGGTAATTGTTTGAACTGCAACATCATTAAACCCCGCTCTTAAGCCGACCGACACTTCTTGATTAGTTACCATTGTAGGCGTGTGACGAATTGACTCTTTCATATGGTTTTTGTCCGTTACAGGTGCTGCAGATGCTAGACCTTGATGGTTGCTTACCACACTTACTTAAAATGTCGGCAGAGCAACCAATTGGCTTGCTTTTGTGCTTTTTATTTTTCTACACTGGATTGGAAAGTTGGTATATATCATAGGTGGGAATGTTCTTGCTCTTTCCTTGCTTTTTCACATCGAATTCTGCGAATCATATTAATACTGGATTTGGAACTCTGTCTCTCTTTACTTGCCTCCACCGCACATTCTGCCGTTGAGTCGGGCTGTTGTTTCATTGAGCAATTCGTTTAGTTGATGACTTTAGTTGTTTAGGTAATGGCCTTTTGATTCACCTCTAGGCTTTGTCGTTTCCTTCATGAAATGATATGGCTGGTATTTACTTTAGCTGTTGTGTTGTTCGACGACGATGGACCAGCGAGCTTTCGATGCTAAGGGGATGAGGCCCCCATAGCCTTCGCCGTCAGCGGTGGCTGGCACGCCTCTCTCTCTCTCTCTCAACATGTTTTTAGTGTATAAGGAATCAAATCGAAGTTCATTAACTCGTTTGCTTGAGGCAATGAAGACCTCATTATTCATGCGTGAAATTCAGCCAATGAAATATTTGAAAAAGCAAGAGAAACCATTGTAAAACACCAGCATTCTTTTTTTCTATAACCACATGTGGTAAGTCTATCTACATAAAATATAATCGAGTCTTAAACTTTGGTTTGATTAAGTGCTAAAATTACTAAAAAAAAAGTCATGAATACATTACAATTATCCCTAAATAGTCCTAAATTTGTTTTTTGTCAATTTAGTTTTTAGTCCTTTTTAAATTTGTGCCAATTCAATCTCTCCAATTAATTTTGATGAGCCAACATTTATGGCATGGATGCCAAACATGAATAATTTTTAATAATTTTTTTTTCTTTCTTTTCCTTTTTTTCTCCCTCCATAACAGCCAGTGAGGCTCTAGTGAGGGCCATGGTCTAGGCTAGCCATGCCATGGCCTCGCTGGCCATGGGTGAGGCCACCTCACCCACAATTCCCATGCTTCGTGCACAAATCGCAAGATAAATCGTATTGACCTTCCGGAGTCACACACACAAAATAGTCTAGACACGAGCCTTAGGGGCCACGGGTGAAGGTAGCCATGGGCTCGCTAGTTGCGGGTGAGGCTGCATTCACCCACAACCGACGAGGGCTTCACTATCCTCACCCAATTGCCAACAATCCTAGCTGAAGCCTCACTGGCCATTGTGGGGAAAAATAAACGAAGGAAAAAAGGAAAATAAAAATAAAATAAAAAATTGAAAATAAAATAAAAAAGTTATCCACGTCAAAATTAGCTGAATAAACTAAATTGACACAAATGTAAAAGGTCTAGTATTGATTTGATCAAAAAAAGTTTAAAATTAAATTGGCATATAGATTAATGATTTTTTTGGTAATTTTCTCTCGATAAATTCTTTAAATCTTTACCATAAAGTACAATATAGTGCTAAACTTTTCAATTGCTTCACTTTAGGTCTTAAATCTCTATTTAAAATATTTTATTAAGTCTTAAAACTTAAGGTGAAAATCGCATCCAAAATATTTTATGTAGGCAGTTTTTAAGTGATCGGAAATAAATTTATGTATTGTTTTTTATTGAAATGATTTTATTGCACTTTTAGAAAAAAAGTTAACGGTTTAATTAAATCAATTGAAAATTTTGAACTCTGTCGCATGCCTTATGTAAGGTTTAGAACTAGCACTTTTTTCGTCTCAAAATACACGAAAATCCTTGAGTAAAATGACCTCCAGAACTATTAGGTGTTGCATGAAGACGTAAGGCATTTAGTTGATGTATCATTTAAATTGGTTTGAAAATTTCCTATAATCCACCAAATGATAAGATATATGTTGTGGCTTCACGCATTCGATGATTTCTTCTTCTTTTTTCAATTATATTGCTAAAATATTTCAAATATTGAATGATTCGACAAAGAATCAGGATTTCTTAGAACGAGTCTCGATGTTTTTAGGTACTTGACTCATAGTTAACTACAACTGGCTCAATGTTATATCGAGTCATGGTATAAAGTCGTGTCTGAAATTGCTATTCCATGTGCCAAAGCTTACAATGATTTTTCACATTTTCACGTTGCAAAACGATACCAATTATTCCATGTCTCATTTTCCTTTACCAGCCTAGCAATGTATATTCTTACATTATTCTCCATTTCTGTAACGAAAAGACATCTTCATATTGTGATGATTACGTCCGATAAAAATGGAACGAAATCGAGAAGGGAAAAAGAAGGGAAATAAAGCCATTTTAGAAATTAATAAGGCTAACAACAATCCTACCAAAAAAGCTTAAGAAGCTAGAATAGAGAATTAACAATGTATATCAAGCGCATTTTTGTTAGTGATCAATCAATATGCTTGATATACATTGTTGACTTATTGTCCTAACACCTCGAGCTACTAGCTCGAGAATCTAGTTAGCTTATAACGATGTTTAAACGGGATCTTACAAGCTATGTGGGACAAAAATAACAATTACCGTCGTAACAGCATCGCTCTTTTGTTTTTTTTTTCTATTTCTATTTCATCCTTATTTATTGAGCCAAAGCCTCAAAGATCTAGGCATAATCAATCCAAATTGAAAAATTCATGATCTAATTGAAAAATTTAGAAATAGTACTCTAAAAGTTCTAAAACTTGTCATCAAATATAATTATATCATAAAACCAATAAAAAAAATATAATCATATCCTAAAACTTGTCAAATTGGTGCAATCGAATCATTTCTTTAACTCCATCAAACGAAAAATGTTGGAAGTGACTTTTTTTATTTTATTTTATCTCTTCTATATGGTATTGAAACATGAATGATGTGACTGAAACGAGGCCATTTTGGTCCCAGTGTATATATATATATATATATATATTTTGTTTAAATATCATTAAAATTGGACCCCAAAAAAAGAACTGAGAACTATTAGTACAGACAGAAAATTGTCCTTGTGTTAGACTTTATATAGAAGTTAAGACTTTGAATATGAGCAAAAGAATAAAAAAAAGAAAAGAAAACCGAACACCATATCCTATCAATTTATTGACATGACTCTCAATACTCACTACAAAGTCATGTTGCTAAAAAGAACTCATCGTCTGAAGAATGTCCATATTACAGAAAGCCAAAGCGCAAATCTCACATCATATACTCAAATCAACAGTCAGTTTCCATCTCCTTTTTCTTTTGCTATTGACAAAACAGAAGGCAGATTGCAATATTGTCAAGACTGCACCAAACACAAACTGAGAAAACTATAGTACAAAACTTTTTCCAGGGCGATATTCTGGCGTGATTCGAGTGCTCCGGCAGAATGCCGGATGGGAATAGCCATGGCAATCATCGACAACCCGCTTCGAACTCGGATCTCCTAGCCGAAGTTTCAAGATCCGTCGGCTTTCTGAGCAACGGAGAAGGTTCGGACCTCGCCCACTTTTGCACTTAGCTAAAGAGGGCATTCTGAGAGACGAACACACCCCAAGCTTCCTGAAAAGTTGCAGCAGCAATCGCTAAGCGTCACTTACCAACGCCGACATCGAACACGCTCAAGGTTAGGTCGAGAAGAACCAGATTTTGCTTTTACCTGGAGGGTGGAGAAGGCCTTTTGGGCGATGTACTTTTGCCGAGTGGTCGCGCCTTTCTGCTGGAGCTTGTCAGGGTGGAGACACAGCCTCGCTCTCTGGTAAGCCTTCTTCACTTGAGAGCTGTCTATGAGACTCGTCACCGGGACGGAGCTCCAACCGCTGTTCGGCCAGAGGATCTGAAACCGGCCACCGCCCCCGTGAGGCCCGACATGAGCAAAGACTAAAGGATCAAAAAAATGCGAGATGGGTTCGGGGAAAGAGAGAGAGAGAGAGCTAAGTACCTGATGTAGCGTCGAGAGGAGTAGCCGGATATTTGTTTCTTTGCCGGCCAACCACGCCCGTAAGTTCTGATCCAACAGCTCCATTTCCTTCTACACAACACGAGCCGTTAGAACTTAGAATCTATGATCTATCAAACTGCGAGCAAAGCTCGACGTTCGCCTTTACTCTGTATAAGAGCTAGCTACAACGTCGTCGACAGATAACTATGGCAGGGATTCTCAAATGCATCGAATGCAGAGCCGGTGTTTTCGATCGATCGACGTTCTTCCTCAGGCCAAAGGACTAATGTTTTGCGCAGAACAGTCGATTTCTTTCGAATGCATTGTTTGCCTTCTCATCAATTCAGAGTTTTCTTGTGCAGTATAGTTTAATGCAATGGACATAGATGAGGAATAGCTTACGTCTTTCTCTGATAGGGTGCCGCTGCCGTCTTCTCCGGTCCAGTCATCTTGTTCCTCCTGACAAATACAGAATCACGAGGCCTCATTAGAAGTCGGACCAACGCAATTTACTCGCGGTCGATTTCGTTTCCTATGTCCAATCAAGCTGAGAAAACAATGTCACTCAGACGAGTGCATGTCTGTGGCGTAAGCACTGATTGATCTGCTTAGAACTGTTTACCTCTGAAGATTGCATCTTGCTGTGTCCGCTTGAGTCGAGAAATTCACAAGCTTTTGATCTCTCTTCTGAATTGCATACAACAAAGAGATCGATGGTCAGCTTCGCATCGCCAAAATGATCAGCCGAATTGGCCAGAGCGTCGCTCAAGCTAAAATCAGTAACATTACCTTCGGTTTCGGGTGAGTTCTGCTTCTCAAGCTCTGTCGCGCCCCATCGGTCTTTCTCGTCGCCCGGCGCTCGAAACTTCTCCTTGGCCCACGCGATCGCCTCGTCGATCCCCAATGCTTCGCCGGAGCCATCCTGGCGATTCGAAGTGCCGATCTCAATGACAAAAGAACCCGATATCTCGTCCTCGTCTTGGTCCTCTATCTCTCGCTCCCGGACGATGTGAACCCGATCTCGGATGCTGAGGCCGTTGCCTTCGGGATCTTGACAGAGCGAAGAGATCACGGACGATGGGGAGTTGATCTCCATGTCGTCGTCCTCGACCGATATTTTCATCCGCCGGCGCGGGCTCGGTTCTTCGGTAACGGATTCCGGCGACGGAACGGGCCGCGCAAAGCCATTGTACGAGCATCTCGAGTTCGATCTGTGTTCTTGTTCAGTAAGTCGCTCGTCGGGCCACGAAGGTGGGCTGTAGGGGAATGCCGGAATTCCATGCTCCTTCAGTTGATCACCGGCAGCAGCTGCGATTGAATTCCATCGACACGGCACGTTGATCGGCCTGTCAACATCGACCAACACGCAATTTAGTTGCAGTATCACGTAATCTTTCATACAACTTTCGCATACGTTGCATTTCTTGATGATTATTCTTCCTGTTCAATCTGATCTCGATTCAGAACGACTTCAAGATGCATACGATTTGATATGGAACTTAAATTCACTTCAATAATATATATAAAAAAAAAAAAAAATCAGAAAAAACAGAGATCTCTCTCTAGTAGCAGCTGTTTAACCTGGAAACCAAGCCAGCAGAAGTTCAGCATATCTACCTGAGCTTTGAAGCGAAAGACGACAGTCCGACGTCTTCTCCGATCACCGGCCGGAGAGGGCTCAGCTCCTCCGAGCTCAGCGCCGACGACGAATTCGACTTCGACTTCGACCCAGACATCACGTTCGACCCCGGCCGCGACCTCTCCCTCGACCTCCGCACTCCATCCGACCCGAACACATCCCTGTAGAACACCTCCGCCGCCGCCGGGATCCTGAACGCCGGCAGGCTCCGGCCGGGCTTCTTCGCCGGGGAGGCGAACTCCGGGGGGCGGAACACCTCGTCGTAGAAGCTGGAGGCAGGATCAGAGGGCGCGAAGTCGCCGGAGAACTTGCGGAGGAGGATGGTGCGCGGCGGGCCGCCGAAGACGTCGGAGAAGTCGTCGACCTCAAGGGTCTCGGAGGAGAGCGGCGGGGGCGGCGCCCCCCTCCGCCGCAAGAGGTCCGATGGCGGGGGAGACCCGGCGGCGGGCTGCGGCGGAGAACGGACGTGCATTCCCATGCGCATCCGCCAAGACTCGTCCATTTCTGCTCACCAAGAAGAGAGAGCGAGCGAGATTTCGCATAGATATTGAGTGGAGCAAAAGGCACTTTTTTTGCATGTATAAAAGAAAAGAACTTTGTCCAACTTTTGGGACCAAAAAAAGGAAAAAAGTTGAAAAAAGTATAGGGCGTGTTTCATAAACTTTATTATATGAAAAATTGGAATTTTACTTTTTTAGTTGTTGGCCAATAATCATCACATAAAATTTAGTGACATTAGCAAAAAATGGCAATGAAATTTATAAAATTTGATTTATTAGCTGACTATCTGAAAAAAATTTAAAAAAGTATATGGTTGAGAGAATTGTTCTTTTGTATATTGAGTTGTTTGCTTGATAAGTTGGCTATGGATGTGCTTGATTGAGGGGGTTTGAGTGGGGCTCTATTCATGTGCTCGATGTGCTTTTTAGTGCTTTTCTATTTTGTTGGCAAAAGGCAATCTTATCCTCTAAGAAGAAGCTGTGGTTTCTTTTTTTTTTTTTTTTTTTTTAGACTTTTAAACCAATATTTAGGGTGCATTTGTTTCACGAAAAAAATTATTTTTCAAGAAAACATTTCCCTCATTTTTCAACATCCGGTCCACTTAAGAAAATAAGGTAAATGTTTTCCTAATAAACAAAAAATATTTTCCAATCAAAACTTAAATTCAAAAAAATGATTTCTCCTTTGAAAGAACCAAATAACATTTTCCAAAATGTTTTCCTAGTCTTAGAGTGCTTGGTCAATGAAAAAATTATTTTAATAAAATTATTTTTTAAATAAATCTAATTATTAATTATTTTTAAAAAATTTGAAATGTTTATTATTATCATTTTTCTTTGTTTTTCTTTTCTATTTTCTTTCCTTTTCTTTCTCCTTCTTCCCCTTTCTTCCTCGCCTAGCCATGTGCCTCAACCACTACTAATGGCCAAGAAGCGGAATGGCAAGCTTGAGGCTCAGCCAATCCAAGTGAGCCCAAATTCCGTCAAGGCTGGTGAGCTCGCACTCACCCAATCATGACAAGCTTAAGGCTCACCAAATCCAAGCAAACTTAGGCTCCTCTAAGATTGGTGAGCTCGCAACTCGCCCGATCTCGACGAGGCCAAGCTTACTTATGGTTGTCACTATCCAAAGAATGACAATGGAAGGGAGAAAAGAAAAAAAAAAAAAAAAAAAAAGAGAGAAAAATTTTAAAATTTTAAAATTATTTTTTTTTAAAAGAGAAAATTTAAAAAAGAATATAATTAAATAATTAAAAATTTAAAAACTTCTTTTTATTTGAAATAAAGTTATGAGAATAATTAAATAAAATTCGAATTTTTATAAATTTTAAAAAATTTAAAAATTATTTTTTTATCTAAAATAAAGTTATGAGAATGAAAATCATTTTCCAATAATTCCAAACATCAAAAAATATTTTCGATCGTATATTATCAAACAAAGGAAAACGAGCTATATTCCTGAGAATTTTACTAGAAAACATTTTCCTATATCATTAAATTTTCCGCGAAATAAACACACCTAGAGAATAAATGATATGGAAAAAAAAATTCCTCAAAATGATTGCTTATATTATTTATAAAAATGAATGAACAAAAAATATTTTCGTCGTTCACAAAAATGTTTAAATATAGATTGTTGTCGATAAGAAATTATTTTTCATTGACTAAATATCTCAAGCAATACAAACGGTCATTATAAGAAAAATATTTTGCAAATCATTTATTTTTTCGTAAAACAAATGGATCACAAAAAAACAAATATTTGAAATGTTTGATATAACACTTCCATATCAACCTTTCGGTACTTCTCTTTTTATTAATAAAGGGTCGAGAAAGAGCAACCGGCACTACCGGCCCTTTTTGATATTATCATAAGATCTCAAATCCGTTACAGAAAATTCGGATTGACTCATAGCCACTCGCTCCACCCGTGACTCGAAGGCTCGAGAGTGAAAACCGCGTCATCATTGCTTCCACCGAAAACATTAGGAAGAAAAAAACCTCTCCACACAAGATACTAAGCGATCAAAACAATGAGGCATGAGCCAGTTTCAAGAAGTCACTCGTGATCTCGTAAAAGATGAGTGATCTATCCTTCGAATACCACGAGATCGGACCCCCCCCGGGTTTCAAGAAGTCACTCATGATATCAATTAAACTCGTGATCTTGTAAAAGATGAGATGATCTATCCTTTGAATACCATGAGTTCGGACCCCCCCCCCCCCCCGGGTCTATGCTACTTGTCTTCCACCCCATTTTTGCTGAATTTTTCCTCCCTCGTTATAAGCAAAAAAAAAAAAAAAATTCATCACCACTTTTGACTGCGGAATGATGCGGCGGAATGAATGATGATGGGATTGGGCATATATGGTGTGTGACGATATTATTATAATGACTGTTGGTATCACGCTTGCTAACCTGGAAAGGTGTCTCCTCGGTTGGATGGTAGGGGCCCCAAACCCCCTCAACGAAGTCTAATGATCACAACACCTCACTACTAAGTGCAATTCCTTATCTTCTTCTCCTTTTTATTATTTCTGCATTATATATATATATTATATGAAAATATATATTGGTGAAAACACTTTGGTAATATTGATCACAACACATCACTAATAAGTGGTGGAACTTTTATCTTGTTCTCCTTTATTTTTTTCCCCTTTTATTATTTTGTACTTTAATTTGTTATGCATTTTTCTTGTTTTTTGTCCCTCCTTATATTTCATTCTGGATTTGGGTGATATTATTAAGTTTGGAGCCAAATTTTCATCTGCTGAATTAGATTGGCTTTTGTCCCTCCTTATATTTCATTCTGGATTTGGGTGGTATTGCTAAGATTGGAGCCAAATTTTCATCTTCCGAATTAGATTGGCCTAAAGAAAATCGACATTGAGACATCGTACTCTTCGAGGGACGTGGCTTGTCGGTCACCTCAACTGATAATACTTGAGTTTCTTTTTATTCTTTTTTGGGATACATTTATTCCATAATGTGTCTATTTCCGGATATCAATCGACGTGACTTTGATTATATTATCTCGAATGTTACCCTTTCGGCTAAGAAAAGACATTAAAGGAAGAGCAGGTTGTGGATCAAAAATTATGTGGACGGCATCAAATCAAGAGGCGTGTCTCTATTTTGGAAGTGATTACGTTATAGTCATGTAGAAGTGTCGGCACTATCCATATTTCCATTAAGGACCACTGGTTTCACATATATTTTTGCCATTTACCTATTTCTTTATAATCTCCATTCTCAATTTCTCATCTTAACCCCTACAATAATAACGCTAGATAAATTAAGCAAAATATATATATGGATTTATGTAAAAAATAAATTGCCCCACTTCACGCGTGTGTGACGATTAGTTCATTTTAAATCGATGAACAATTAAGTAGGATTAGCTTCCTCTTTTTCATTAAATGAACTAGAAGAATCATTGAATTCCTCTTAAACTTTGCACTGGGTAATCTTCTTCGCCGAGAAATAGGAAGAAAATAAACAATGGAAAACCTAGTACAAATTTGGCTTTTAATCATTCAAAATAGTGACCTTTTATTTATCTATTTAACGTAGTAATCGAGGCACTTTTAATAAAATCTTGCAGAGCTTCCGATGAAAACCATTATGAAGGGAAAAATTAGGTGGTTCTACCCTTACTTTCATTTGGGGACCATAGGTGGACTTTACCCTATGTTTGTCATATTTGTTTGGTACATCAGTCATTTAATTGGTTTATTTATTTAAGAGACCTTTGACATTTGATAGTTAAGGAAAAGGTAGTGGTACCGTTAACCCCGTGAGCTTTTCATAAGGAATTGAAAAGATAAAAGAAAATTCACGTGGTATATCTATAGCAAGTTTTTAAATCCAAATATAAGGAATGAAATTTTTAGGACCCCGATACGTTATCTTGACAAGTTTTAAGGCTCCTACTATAATTATTTTTAATATCACCATCATCATCATTATTATTGGACCGACAAAAAGTGGTAAACGCAGGTGAGCGCAAGGATGGCTGATACCTCCAGAGGGGACAATGCATGCCACGATTTGACTGTGTCGAGGCCCCTCTGTACACCTCACTCTCTTCTACTTTGCACAAACATAGAGAGGAATTATTTCCTAATTAGGAGTTTAAGGATGTATATAAATGCAAATGGGTTTATGCCAAGAAAGAAACGGGGAGTCTATCCGGCTTTAAAAAAAAACCAAAATCCGAGGGAAAAAGCTCAAAGCTTTTGGATTCTTGTCGTGTGGTCCAAAGATCACAAGCAGAGGACAAGATTTGAAGAGGGAATCGGGGGGGTTTTACAGCTTTTACAAGGTGGGAGGGAGGGACATCATCATGGAGGAGATCATTATTACATCAACTTTGAGTCGTAAGTTGCAATCGTGGCTGGTAGCATCCCCTTTTATGATAATCCATTGTAACTAATGAATTACGCATACACATAATAAAGATATATATGTATGTTGTGTGTGTGCACGAGTGTTTTGATTACAAAGGAATGGGATTAATTAGTTATATTCATGTAATTGCATCATAACAAATTATCATAGTTGGTGCTATGAGCCGTTGCTTGTGTCTTATTTTGTAAGAAGAAATTGCATAATCAGTCATAAATTTATTGTATAAATGTCAATTTAGTCTTAAATTTTTCAATTTTATCAATTTAGTTATATATTTTTATGCAAAATTTCAATGTAGTCATTCCAATCAATTTTCGTCGGAAATTGCTGATATGGTGATATGCCACGTAAGACAACTAACAATGACTAGATTGCCATGTCTGCAATTTCTAGAGAAAATTGGTCGGAAAGACCATTTTGAATTTTGCACAAAGGTGTACAACCAAATTGGTACTATCGAAAAATTTATGATTAGATTGACATTCATATAATATATTTATTAAACCCATCAAATGGGTGAATCAAGTTAGGTTTAGGTCAGTTGAAAATGGGTCAACCTAAATAGATTCATTTAACCTATTTTGATCCATTTACATGCAATACAGTCCTAACCTGACCATATTGTTAGAAATGCTTTTATATGGTATCCTAAGCAATGCCTAACCCTACTTCTATATTATTTGCAGTCTCTCCACCACCACCTCCTTAACCACCAAACCCAAGCCCCAAAAGATAAAGCCCAAATACGCGTCTTGCCTTTAATTTCTTTTAAGAGAATGGTTGCCAAATATTTGTCTAAGTGTAGAGTAAGTGAACGCAAGCTCAAGTACGAGCAATAAAAAATGAAGAAAAAGTCATAAAATGGGTTGAATTTAAATTAGTTATAAATCCATTTATGATCCATTTATAATTCATTTAACATTCATATTATATTTAAATATATTTATTTAATATAATTAACTCATTTATAACCCATTAAAAATGGGTCAATAATCATTTTAACGGGTTTAATGTTTGTGACTAATTAAGTAATTTTCTCTATTTTATATAACGTATTTTTTCAATTATTTTGTTTATTTTAGAGAGAGAGAGAGAGAGAGAGAGAGAGAGAGAGAGAGAGAGATTCTTTTTTTGAAGTTGGTGGCTGAGAATGTCTTTCATGTGCTCATGCAAAGGAAGAGAACTTTTATGTCTTGTTGTAAATGGAGCGGTCTATTTGGGATGCTAGCACCGAGAAAGATACATCATGCACTAAGAAGAGCTGTCCTTGCGCATAGAGTACAGCGCACATCGCCGATGCACCACAAACAATCCCCACCAAATAACTCTGAAAAATATCGAGCGAACTCATATTATGTGAACAATGTAATGTATGGAGTCGATCCCGATATTAAGATTATCTAAAATTTATATTTTTATAAGGAAACGTATCGAATTTCACTATTTCTTGATATGTGATTCGCGTAGTTTATTAGACCAAGATTGCTAAAGAGAGCTATTTTACCGTTGAATGCAGGCTTAGGAATGTGAGTGGTTAATTATAAAGCAATAACATTCAATAACGATGTCTTACTCATGGAGTCGACCATATGATCCCTCTTGTGTCATTAACCTCTGCTTCATATCAAGATATGTGATGGGATTCGGATACTTAATATCTTTCTTCGGTCTCCGTTTACATATTCCATCAAGAAGAAGCACATATTCTCCCTAGAGCATCTAAAGTGGGAGATTTACAAAAATTAAAAAGAGTCCTAAAAACATATGTGTTAATTTAGTCATAAATTTTTCAATTGTATCAATTTAGTTCTAAACATTTTCATATTTTATCAATTAAGTCTATTCAGCCAATTTTGACCCGAAATCACTAACGTAAACATCGACTATTTTACATAGCTCGACCAGCGCTTACATAAACAATTATTTTTTTAATATTTTTCTTTTTCTTTTTTTCTTTTCCTTCTTTTTTTTTGGGAAAATGTCACAAATGGTCCCATACTTTTACTTAATATGCAATTTCGTCCCTGAACTTTCAATTTGCTCAATTTGGTCCATGAACTATTGATAAATGTCCAATCTAGTCCCTGAACTTTTGATCGGCTCAATTTGGTCCCTGAACTTTTGATCGGCTCAATTTAGTCTCTGAACTATTGATAAATGTTCGATCTAGTCCTTCGTTACTGTTTTTCCTTTTCTTTTTCTTTTTTTGCTTTTCTCTCTTCCCTCCGCCAAACGCAGGCGAGGACAGCCGACGCCGGCAAGGGCCGCCCTCGCCAGACACGCCCTTGCCTACGTCCAGCGAGGACGGCCCTCGCCCGACGCCGGCGAGGGCAACCCTCACCGAACGCCGGGAGGGAAGAGAGAAGAAGCAAAAAAGAAAAGGAAAGGAAAAACAGTAACAAATGACTAGATCGGACATTTATCAATAGTTTATGGACCAAATTGAGCCGATCGAAAGTTCATGGACTAGATCGGACATTTATCAATAGTTTATGGACCAAATTGAGAAAATTGAAAGTTCATGAACGAAATTGCACATTAAGTAAAAAAATATAGACCATTTGTGACATTTTCCTTTTTTTTTTCCCACCAACGAGGGCTTCGCAGCCCATGATCATGGCCCTTGCCTAGCCTCATTGAGATTTGGGTAAGGCCTTCATAGCTGCAAACGAAGGTAGCCTAAACCGTGCCTAGCAAGGCCATGGCCACCTTTGCCAACTAGCCTTGTTCACGGCTATGCATCACAATGGTATAGGCATGGCCGTGAGTGAGGCTACCTCCCCAGGATCTAGCCAAGGGTTACAACCCTATCTAGCAATTGACAAAGCTTCACATCTCTCGCCCAGTGGCCGACGAGCTTTAGCAACCCTCACTAGCCATGGTGGGAAGAAAAGGAAATAATGAAGGAAAAGAGAAAAGAAAATTAAAATATTATTATTTTAAAATGTCCATGTCAATACCAATTGTGCCACGTAGAACGACCAACATTTACATCAATAATTTCTGACCAAAATTAGCCGAATTGGGTAAAACATGAAAATGCTTATGACTAAATTATTACAATTGAAAAGTTTAAAACAGAAATAACATAAATGCAATAAGTCTATGACTTTTTTTTAGGTAATTATCCTTATCTAAACAACATTGGAGCACTAGAAATTAGACCATAGTCTTTGATGGGACCCACATGAAACTCACCATTTTTAATGACACAAATTCATTTTGGTGCAACAATATTGGTCATAAACTTATGGTATAGATGTCAATTCAGTTTTAAACTTTCTAATTATGTTAATTTAGTCCTAAACTTTTGTGCATCCCATCAATTTTCATCAAAAATCATTGAGTCGCCGTCAACCATCCTACGTGGTACATCACCACATCAATGATTTCCGGTGAAACTTGGCAAGAAGAACTACAATGGAATTCTGTAAAGATTTAGGACTTAATTGACAAATTTAAAAGGTCTAAGACTATGTTAACATCCATGTAATAAATTTAGGACTAACTAGAACCAATTTCTTCATTTACGTTGAACCCTCCTAGATGGAGCTTAATCTGCTCATTTTATAAATCTTAAACTTAAGATCAAGCTAACATTTTTCCATTCTTATCCTTTCCTTGAACGTACTCATCCGACACTACATTCTTAGCTCGATTTGCGTAAATATCGATGCTTAATTGATCGTGCAAACCTCTATGCCTCGAAGCTTTTTCTGATCGAGACTTGAGAGCAAAAGGTCGATCATTACCTGTAGCAATTGCGGATTAGACGTCCATAAATTAATGCGCCTATCTCTCCAATCTTCACCATCTATGTTTTTTAAATATACAATAACGAGCTCTTTCTCCGACGGCTGCCTCTAAAGTCTAAAGTTGACACGCGGGACCCTAGATAGCAAAAGGTTGATCATTCTTCTTGTAAAAGGAAAAATTATCCAAATAATTCTTAAATTTTTTTTACTTTTACCAATTCAATCCTAAACATTTTAATTTTATTAATTGAATCCTAGAACCTTTTATCTTTTTCAATCAAATCCATCCAACTAATTTTGGTAGGAATTCGCTAATGTAAACTCTGATTATCTTATATAGCATGACCAATACTAACATGAACAATTTTTTATAATATTTTAATATTATATGAATTTTTATTTTTTATTTTTTTGTTCTTTTTCTTTTCTTTTCTTTTCTTTTTCCTTATTTTTTTCTTTTTCATCTTCCTTTCACCTCACCTCGAACCATTGACTATAACCGTATCCGTGTCGGTCTTAAACATAGATATAAATATATCCCCGCACATAAACCATTGGATGAGGGACATACATGTATAGATGACTCGTAAGTTGCTCCTTGAAATTTTAGTTTACTATGAACTCTTGCAATAAATTAATTTCGTCTACTACCTACCATGATGGGCGAAAATTGCTTCTTTCAAAACATTTACCTTTTGCAGGAAATAGAGAGCATAACGTCAGTTGCGTTATAAAAAGAGGACAGGCCGAGACGGGAGGGGCTGGACTTAGAGATGACGCTGTGGTTGGGCCGAGTCATAGACCAAGCTTGACTGCTTACGAGCATTTTATCAAACTATCTCGATATGCCTAAAAGGGATACCCGACTTGCTAAGACATGGTAGAGTTTAGTTTATAGTACTACGTTTGGGTGTGTTTCAAACTCCTAATCAATAGAAAGGCACAACGATCCTTCTCCCCAATGAGAGGGCGAGGGTCTAGGGGCCGCCTGGCGAGGGTTGCGGAGGCAGCACTCCTAAGCCACCAGAGGATTTTTACAGTTCAAGCTCGTATTTTGTTGATAGTTTAGGTCAGGGCTCATGAATAATTATTAGTATATATAATCTCTTTCTTTTATAATTGAGAGTTGTAATAGAGAAATGCGACATGCTAATTATAGTGAAATCTTCTACCAGATAAATCTTATATCTCGATTTCTCTTCCTCATTTTTACTCTTTGTTTCATTGTGTTTGAGCACCTAATCCTAACATGCTAGAGATTTAAAGCATACAATTATAATCAATGTGTACCTTAAATCTTAATCAGACTCACGTGATATATTACCAATTAATCACCTCAAAGGGAATCTGGTGAGCTAATTTTTACTAAGTACATATATGTATATAATTAGTATTACCGGCCTTCAAAATATTTTCTAGAGCTAGAACTTTCCTAATTTAGATTAAATATAACCGTGTGAACATATCCTTTACCATAAAAAGAATAAATATTATTTTTGTCTTGGAATGCTGGACAATAACTATCAATATGACGGACTTTATTTGCCATACTTGAAACAAGGTTTTATCATAGTAACTTGTTATAGCGATCAATTCAAGTTCAAATTATACATTTTTTTTTTTTTTTGGTCAGACAAATTATACATTTGATCGATCGCAAATATAGGAGACTTAGGGTGCATATGTTTGGGAGAAAGTGTTTTTTTCTAGAATTGATTTTCCGGACTTTCACCCGTTTTGTTCGCGAAAAATGACTAGTCGACCGAAAACACTTTTCGATCCACAAAAATATTCATACATAAATTTAAGAAAATGAATTCATAAATGTAAAGATATAAAAACACTTTCTGGAATTGTTTCTATAAGGTTTTTTATTTTTTTTATTTTTCTTTTGTATTTTTCTTTTTCTTCTTTTTCTTTTCATTGAGCTCGAGCTCGCCAACGTGAGGTTGCTCATCGAAATATGGCGAGTCTCGCCAACTCGCACTTGTGCTTCCAGATCGACCATGCTTCGAGATCGGCCGAGCTTCGGTGGATGGAGTCGGCATAGAGGGAGGGAAGGTAGTCGAAGATGGTGGCATTGGTAGTGGTGGAGAGGAGGAAGGAAAAAGAGAGAAAAAAAAAAAGGAAAGGAAAGAAAAAAAAGAATAAAAAAATTATTTAAAATTTAAATTTAATTTTTTTTCTTGAGATAAAGTCATAAGATTGAAATTATTCTCCAAATGAGAATAAAACACTAGAAAAAAATTTCGGTCATATATCACCTAACAAATGGAAACTATCCATTTTTTTGGAGAATGTTTTCTCCAAAAGTATTTTCCTTTATCACGATGTATTCTTCTAAACAAACGCACATTGAAATAGAAAGCCAGACTTCTACGACTTAAACTCATCACTCAATCAACTGACAGATCAGGCTTACTATCGACCCTTAGAAAATGGTTGCCTAGGCCACCTATGATTAACAAATTTTCGAATGAGTTTGGACAGATCTTGGCAAGTCGGGCCCAAGAAGGGAATGGCTCGCCAAGGCCTACTCATTTTGCTCTTCGAATGACCAGGCCTAATGAGAATATTAATGTCAGGCCACTTGTCAATTGAGATTCACAAAAATATTTGACATTTAAATTAAAATGAAATTAGATTTGTTAAATGAAATTTGGGTCTTTTTGATATCCTGGAAACGATTTTTTAATATAATTAGCAAAATTTATTTGGTCAGAAAATTAATCAATAGTATGAGTGGCGCAATGTCACATTTCATGAGCTAGTATTGCCTTGTGCACGAACCAGGCAGCAATCTCTCCTTGCCAGAAAGCGTACGGATCCATCCTAGACATGAAGCGAACCTTCCTCTTTATTTTTATAAGGCATTACCCCCAAGTTTCAAAGCGTACACATCCCCCTTAGACATGAAACGAACCTTCTTCTTTCTTTTCGTTAATAAGCTGAAGAAAAACTCATAAACGTATTGCATGTCGAAACATCGGACCGAAGTTCCTACGCCACCAACTTGCTAAGATAGGGTAGAGTTTAGTTTATAATACTATGTTGGGATATGCTTCGTACTCCTAATCAACATAGAGACACGAACGCCCCGCTCTCCAATAAGCGAGCGAGGGTCGGGGGTTGCCTCGGTAGGGGTTGCGAAGGTAGCACCCTCACGCTGCCAAAAGACTTATAATTTGAGCCTATATTTTACTGATAATTTGGGTTTTGGCTTATAAATTGCTACTAAATATATATAATCTCTATTCTTGTAATTGAGAATTGTAATATAGGGTTATGAAGTGTTAATTATTGTAGAATCCTCTATTGGATGTAATTCTAATTTAAGGGTGAATCAAAATAAATTTTATGTCTCAATTTTTCTTTCTTATTTTTACTCTCTACGCCTACCCTAAAATACTAGAGATTTAAACCATGCTATTATAATCAACATGTATCTCAGATCTTAATAAGGCTCACGTGATATATTACCAATTAATCACCTAAATGGGGAATCTGGTGAACTAATTTTTACGTTGTACATATATGTATATAATTAGTATTACCAACCATCAAGATCTTTTCTAGAACTAGAACTTTCCTGATTTAGATAGTAACCAACCAGTGAACATATCTTTTTACCATAGAGAGAATAAAAGCTATCTCGTTGACAATAACTATCTAGGTGACGGATTTTATTTGCTATACTTTTAACAAGCTTTTATCATAGTAACTTGTTATACCGATTGATTCAAATCCAAATTGTACATATGATCAAACGCAAATATAAGAGACTGAAATAGAAAGCCAAACTTTTGCAACTTGAACTCTACACTCAGTCAATTGAAGGATTAGGCTTGTTATCGACCCTTAAAATTTGTGGTCTAGGCCACGTACGATTAACGAATCGTTGAATGAGTTTGGACAGATCTTGGCAAGTCAAGCTCGAACCTACTCATTATGCTCTTAGAGTGACCGGGCCTAACAAGCGTGATAATGTCGAGCCACTCCCCAATTAGAAAGGTCTATTAAAACTACATGTGTAAGATCCACAAGAGTAATCAACATTTAAATTAAAAAGAAAAAAATTTATTAAATAAAATATGGATTTTCCGATATTCTGTAAATTAATTATTTTATAATTTGCATTTTGCAATGCTAAGCATTAATCAAAGGTAAATTTTTTTAATTGGTCGGAAAATTAATCAAAAGTATGAATGGGGCAATGGTACATTTCATGAGCTGGTGTTTACGGATCAGGAAGCAATCCCTCACATGCCAGAAAGCGTACAGGTCCCTCCTCCACATGAAACGAACCTTCCTCTTTCTTTTCATAAGGAATTGCCCCCACAAGTTTACAGAGCTGTTGCAAATTGCCCCCCGACGTCCCGATTTTTACATTCTGCCCCCCCTGAATTTTTAGAAATCGATTGCAGTGCGTCCCTCGGAGCCCCAACCATGTCCACTCATTACGAAAGACAAATTCGCCATGCATTACTCAGAAACATATCACGTGTCAAATCATGTGACCGGATTTCCTGCGAGAATTCAGTCGGCTTTATTTTGTCTGGTAGTTTGGAATAAGAATATTATTTTGGAACCGGTTTTATCAATTAAAAAGCCAAAATTCTAATTTATTTTTCCCTTAACTTTTAACGTCAGCACTCTTTCATCGTTTGTCCTTCCTCAGCATTCCTCACCAGCCTTCCTCTTTTACCTACATTTTTATTGATGAATGGGGAATGAAGTTTTATAATTAATGTTTTATGTTATGTGTTTAAACTTTTTTATCGTTTATAAGTGTACGTGGCTACTACGTATTCATCTTATGGATTGTTAGTTTTAACAAATTATGATTTCGATTATTCATCTTTAACTTTAAATCATTTCTTTACTTATAGCCTCATATGATTTTGTTGTAAAAAATGAACCAAAAATAGGAATAAAAAATAAAATAGGTTATTGAATAGATCTAGGAATCGGACTAGAAAAACAAGACAGGTTCCAAAATCAGTTCCAAATAAATAAGATAGGTTTCAAGGTCAAAAATTAGAAACCGATTATAATATGATAGGTTTCAAATTTCAATTTCGGAACTGACCCACCTTAGAATCGTATCACCCCAAGATACACGAGGACACTTTAGCTGGAATCAATGCTAAGGGCACATTGCCACCCGTTTCAAAAAAGTCATGGGACCAATTGTAAAATTCAAAATGTCGATGGGTAACTCGATGCGGCTCAAAAAATCTGGAGCAGAGACCAAGCCGCCCTCAATTTGTTACTTTTCGGTCCACACGGCACTTTTTTTACGTCAATAATTTCCGGCGGCAAAAACGGAAAATTCCCGGCACCCTCGTACGGTACGAGGAACAAGAAGAATCGCCAAAAGAAAAAAAAAGAAGTTCATGAACCAAAAAAAAAAACGCCACTTTTTTCCGGCGGCATGATCAAGATTTCAAAAACCTCGGCCGTGCTTTTGCCGAGCAACGACAAAAAAAAAAAAAAAACTGCGAGAGAGAGAAAGAACAGTTCGTCTGTCTGGGTCCTCGACCACTCCGGTTCCGCCACGTGTCCGACCGCGGAACCCGCCGCCAGAGCCGTTAGACTATATACGCTCCTTCGCGCGTGATCGATATCCCCAGTCGCTCCCGAATCTCCCGTCCTCTCCACGCCATCTCTCTCTCTCTCTCTCTCTCTCTCTATGATGGAGGTCGAAGATGCTGTGGGAATCGGCTCGAGCGGCGGCGGCGGCGGCGGAGGCGGAGGAGGATCGGCCCTGATCTTTCTCGGGACGGGGTGCTCGGGCGGCGTCCCCAATGCGAGGTGCCTGATGCAGCCGCCGGACCCGCCGTGCCCCGTCTGCTCCCAGTCGCTTCTCCTCCCGCCGGACGCTAACCCGAACTACCGGTCCGCTTCTCTTCTCTGTCCGCCTCCTCGGTTTCCGTCGATTCGATCCGCTCCTCTTGCGGTTCGACGCATTGTTTGTTTTTTCAGACCGAGATCGGCGAATGTCGTCGATCGTGTTGCGCTTTGATTCGGTCTTGATCGGAAGAGATTTTGGAAATTTTGGAAGAGTGCAGTTCATGAATCACGGGGAAAGTAATGCCACTATTTACCGGCAGCATAATCAAAATTTCAAAACCTCGGTCGTGCTTTTGCCGAGCAACGACAAAATAAAAATAAAAATAAAAAACTGCGAGAGAGAGAGAGAGAGAGAGAGAGAAACAGCTCGTCTGTCTCGGTCCTCGACCACTCCGGTTCCGCCACGTGTCCGGCCACGAAACCCGCCAGAGCCGTTAGACTATATACTCTCCTTCGCGCGTGATCGATCTCACCAGTCGCTCCCGAATCTCCCGTCCTCTCCACGCCATCTCTCTCTCTCTCTCTCTGATGGAGGTCGAAGATGCTGCGGGAATCGGCTCGAGCCGCGCCTCCAACGGACCGGCGGCCGTCGGCGGCGGCGGCGGCGGCGGCGGAGGAGGAGGAGGATCGGCCCTGATCTTTCTCGGGACCGGGTGCTCGAGCGCCGTCCCCAATGCGAGGTGCCTGATCCAGCCGCCGGACCCGCCGTGCCCCGTCTGCTCCCAGTCGCTTCGCCTCCCGCCGGACGCCAACCCTAACTACCGGTCCGCTCCTCTTCTCTGTCCGCCTCCTCGCTTTCCGTCGATCCGATCCGCTCCTTCAGCGGTTCGATGCATTGAATGTGGTTGATCGTGCTGATTTTTGGGGTCTCTGATCGGAAGAGATGCTCGAAATATTCGGAGAGTGCTGGGATTTCTTTTTTCGCTGGTCATTGTTTGTCCTGTGCGTTGATTTTTGAATGTTTAGAGCGGTGTGGTGTGCGGATGTCCTGTTGCGAGATTGGAGGCGGTTGTGCTGATTGTGCATTGGGTTTTTTGGGGGAGCATCGGTATGTCCATTTAGCATGTTTAGGCAGGTTAAAACTGGCAGTGCCTTTATCTGGTAAGAGAGAAGGATGGGGGTAGTAAAGTAGTAGTAGAGTGCAGCTTGAAAACTATGATTGCTCCCTTGACGCCATCTGTCT
Organism: Eucalyptus sp. ANBG9806169; assembly: GCA_014182395.1. NCBI lineage: Eukaryota > Viridiplantae > Streptophyta > Magnoliopsida > Myrtales > Myrtaceae > Eucalyptus > Eucalyptus sp. ANBG9806169. The sequence continues at coordinate 2,161,908 of CM024576.1, read as the reverse complement.
CATTTGGTACTTGGGGACTTTATTGGAACTTCTACTGGTTAGTTGGACCCTCATTTGGACTGGAAGGAACGACGCCTGTTTTGTATTCACGGTAGTCACATGGTTGTATCGCAGTTTATCTTGTTTTGCTGTTATTCGCCTCATTAAAGTGGGTCTTTTTAAACATATTGTGGCCGAACGGCTTATGCACTTTAGATGGCCTGCAGTGGCTCATAGCCAAAGTCTAATTGAGTTCTGAACCAATAGCTTATTTCTCATCAGGACAAATGATATTTTTCTGAATGATATTGAGGGGTTATTGACCAAAATTAGAAAAAAGGCCAACAGATTCTTGGGCTTAAAACTCGTAATGCTAACTTAACGTTACTAGCACAGGGTAAGTAATGTACTGTAGTTTTCCTGCTTTGGTTTGAATTCCTTCTTGCAGAGTATTATCTCATTTTGAGTAAGAGTTTTTTTTGTTTGGCTTCGCTATCTAAAGTAGATAAACTAACTCTATGAGGTTCCTCAACCTTCATTGCATCAGTTTCTCGGGAAAACTGGGTAAAGCCCTGCTGATTAGTTAAGAAAATTGCTTGTCGCCTGTCCACTTGTTAGGTTGCTTAGTATCCAATCCTGCATCCGAGGCAGATCATGGTGAAATTTTGATTTGAGTTCTAATGATCTCTCATACCTTGAAAATGAAGATTTGATAGTTTATCCTGTCAATTGCAGGTGCAATACCTCCCTTCTTATTGATTACTGCCCAGATCGTACTAAGCATAGCTATATAATAATTGATGTTGGGAAGACATTCAGGGAGCAAGTAATTCGGTGGTTTACATTATATAAGATTCCCCGCATCGATTCAGTGAGTTAACCCCCCTGTATTTCTTGTGCATGTATGATTCATGTATATTTAATAAATATTTGCTTTTTTGAATTCCATTTGTTGACATGTGACTGATCTTGATGGATTTCTTCATATCAAGTTTCCAGTTCGTTAACTGTATCTGTTGATTCTACATGTGGACTGTTAAATGATCATTTTCACACAAGATCATTCATGAATGCTATGACATGTAAATCTTAGCGTCAGTAGTTTTATGTTCACATATGTCACCCGATGGGGAGGGGAGGGTGATCTTCTGGCTGTCATTGTATGTTTGCAAATCTCTCGACAGATTGAAAAAATGATGCCACTAAAATAGCGATAATTCTGCAATTCACAGATGAAGATGATTCTAACCAACAACAAATGCAAGAGGTTCTCATTTGACTTGTCAATTGGTTCATCCAAGTAGTTCACCATCTAAAGGAGATATTGTCAAAGGTGTCATCCAAAACTGGGCTCAAGAAATTATCAAAAGAATGTAATAAAATATCTTATAACCCATAGATACCAGGAGAAACATTAGTAGTAAAGTTAGAGAACTAACTTTGTTGCTGTAGAAAGAAGAAGTTTAAGCGCCCACCCCCCTCCCCCCCCGGGGCGGGCGGGGCAACCCACACACACCCTTCTTTCTTCTTCAAGCTTGTTGCATTAGAACATATTGTAATTTTACTCTCATGTGGATCATAAGCTAGGACACGGTAAGTACTATGCATTTTATTATAAACACTCTGGGCCCAGCTAGTTTTATGCTGGTGTGGGTCATGTTTGTTGAGTAATTATTAGTTTTGAAGTATTTAATTTCTTTTTCTCTGACATTGAAGACTAGCCCAGGCTATCAACTTTTTTCTATTCTGAAGGACGTATTCCTGAGGGGACAAGTGGATAGAATGGCTGCTTTAGTCTCAAATCTTCTTGGACTATAACTTCTAGTAATTCTGGGATTTGACCATAGGATTAAAACCACGTGTGGGACTTTCATCTTGCACAACCTGAGTTTTTTTCTGTTTTTTTTCTTTTCAACTTGGAAGCTTCAGGTGAAGTTCTATAAAAGAGAACAATGTTGGCCTAACTGGTGGGTTTTGTGTCACATGTAGAAAAATGACTAGCAGCAGTACCAAATTTCATTATGGGGAGTAATTGAAACATCATCATACCTCTTGCTATTTTAACAGATTTAAAATTGCAAACAGCAGCACATATCTTACAGTGTTCCTTTGGTGGACTTTGTTTTTAATTCATGTCAGATCATTTCTGCTATCAGCCTTCTCTACCATTCTGGCTATAAATAGGAGAGAATTTGGATCTTCCTAAGAATGTTACTAGTAGGCCATGCTCAAATGGTTGGCTACTTCTTTTCTATCTTTTATTTTCCATTTTAAATATCAATATTATTCTCTTGGAGCATTAGTCAGCTGTGGCTGGTTCAATCTTCAAAAAACTATTCCTACAGAGAACATTCATATCACATGGTAGTAGGATGTGATGATTAATGCTGCAAATTCTACAGTACCTTCCCCACTGTATCCCATTCTGACACTCTTTTAGAATTTTTCAATTTCTTGTTTATATGTTTATCAACATCACGTCAAATGCTTTGCAATAGAAGCAATCTCTAAGTGGTAGAGCCTAAAGCTAGTATCTGTGCAAAGTGCAGATGATCTTGACTCATGAACACGCTGATGCAGTTCTTGGTCTGGATGATATTCGTGCCATACAACCTTATAGCTCCACAAATGACATTGATCCAACTCCTATATACTTGAGCCAGCATGCAATGGACAGGTACACTTTAAGACTCGCGAGAGTAAATTCTTGCAAATATTTTATACTCTATCTGGGCCTTGTTTCTGAAAACATCAGGCTTCTGGCATAGCGGATGATTGCTTTTACCATAAGTAGTATGATTTAAGGAAGAATATATTTTATTGAGCACCCCTTCAAAGTAAAAAAAACATTGAGCACAACATTCTCGACTTCGCTGCAATCATTTCTGTCTTATATATTCCTTTTATTGTGCTTGAATTTATTTCAGTAGAAGCTCCCTTGTTTTGTGTTTCTTATGCTTGACTTTGTGAGGTCAAAGAAAAGTTTGTCAATTATTGTGGCGTCAACAGGATTTTTTTTTTTTTTTTTGGGGTAAAGTACTGTTTTTTGAATTACTCTCAGTGACCTTACGTGCTTTTCATTGAGCTGACAGACTAGCATCAATTAAATGTAAGAACCTATTTTGCATAAGTTTTGAGATGCTCATCTATTTCATCGTTTGTTTTCTTGTCTTGAAAGTCTCTTTCTGTTCTCAAGTATCCTTTCAGTTTGATCACTGTGTGCATGACCCCAATATCCTTACTTCTGCATGAGGTTTTTGTTGCTAAGCCACGAGACCTCAGGTTTTTCATGTTCATTCTGCCCAGTAACTTCATGCTTCTGGCAATACGGCTGAAGAATGGCCTAAAAGAACCAAGCTCTCATAGCTTGTTTTCTCGTTATGTTCATTCTAGCAACAAAAGTTGATTTTTCTGATTCGTTAGTTAAGTTAGTAATGGTGGATCACACACAAGTACTACAAAGGGCTTGTTTTATCTCACTTTTTCTTTTTCTGGAGATTTTTTTCTTGTTCTCTTTTTTGGGTCGCCTCCCCCCCCAGGGGGGGCTTCCAGAGGGTGTTGTAATCATAGTGAGGATTTAGACAGGACATGTCGTGTTGAGGTTTTTAATATGATAAGCGGTACTTAAATGATCCTGCTTATGTTCTTTGAGACAGCATTGCAGAGAAATTCCCATACTTGGTTCGGAAGAAACTTAAGGAAGGTCAGGAGGTGAGACGAGTTGCACAGCTTGACTGGAAGATTATTGAGGAAAATTGTGAGAAATCATTTGTTGCTTCAGGCCTGCAATTTTTTCCCCTACCGGTGATTTGCCAACATCTCTCATATAGCTCTTTTATTTACAGTTTTTCTGGGTAATAGTTTTTTCATTTTCAGTCTTGTGGATGTAGGTGATGCATGGAGAAGATTATGTATGCCTTGGATTCCTTTTTGGAGAAAAATATAAGGTAGCTTACATATCTGATGTATCCCGCTTCATCCCAAGCACAGAGCAAGGTGAGTGTAAGAACATGAATCTGCCATTCAAATCTTGTTGTAAGGCACAATGACCATGTCATATGGGATACATACTGATGTTGGGAGGCTTAGCAAGCAGCAAAAAACAATTTGACTTGGGTTTCCAAGTGAAGTACATAGTTGAAACTGGAGCTTTCCCAAAAATAGTTTGCATGATTTCTATCAAACAATGGTATCCGTTCTAGAGATGGTGGATAATTGACATAAGTGATAGTTCAGTTTTATACTCAGGTTTCTTTAAGATTAATAATGGTATTGTTCATTCAAGTTCATTATTCTGTTCCTCCAATATGAGTTATTCCATCAAAAAGCAGGTTGATGGTACTTAATTACTTGAAGCTATGGTATTTACTTAATACATGTTCATGGTAAAATTATTAGGCTAAAGGATGCAAAATCAATATTTTCTTCAAATGTGGACATGGTCTCACATGGTGGTTCTGCTTACAAGCTCCTGCTTTGTTGTATTATATGCCTGAACACAATATGTTACTTGAGATGTGGTCTCGTGCAGCAGACTGGTTGTTCATGAAAATTTTATAACGACAGCCTTCATTTATAAAATCAAAGATGGAAGACAAAGGGAACCACCCAATCGGTCCTAATGTCACAAATCAACGCTCCTTTATTGCTGAAGATCTTACTTTCACTAAAACCAAAGGATGACAACAGCTTGTGAAAGAATACGGAGAAAGAAACACAAATGCATAGACAATAGAAAAGCACTGTGAGCACATAGTTGCATATGCTCATATAGCGCTAGAGATGTTGATAAATATATTCCTATCTACTCTACATGAAGACACAATATGAGATTCCTAGGATTAAAGATTAAACAACTTGATTGTTTTGCAGTTATTTCCAAAAATGGGGTTTGGCAGCTGGATCTTCTTATCTTGGATGCTCTGTACAAGGTCATTAATCTTTTGGCTACTCCTGATGGCATCTTTTGCATTGAAGGCTACCAATAAAACCTTGCTTTCATATGAAGTTTTGATGAATTTTTGTGGCAATTACAATTTATAGGATTATGAATTAGTCTTTTGATGTTTTACTTCATTTACATATGGCTTTAAGGTTCATACATTCAAGTTGCACTTATGGTGTAGAGCATGCTCGACTTGGCTGGTTTAGTTGCTTGACCTTTCTTATGACTGTTTGCTTCTTGAGATATTATGTAAGAAGAACCAAGAGAATATGGATCCAAGGATGTGGTACTGAATGAGATACGTCCAAACATATTTTATTTTATCACAGTAAGTGGTTGATTGAAATATGTGCTCACAGAAGTCCATTGCTCTCTGGTTAATGTACAAGCGAATAGAATACCGGTTGTAAAGAATCTTGGGTTTCAAAGTAGATAATCTTTTCTTTTATGAGAGGGATGGATCAAGAAGATTGTTGTAGATAACTGAGTGTGGCTGTCTTTCTGTTCGAAATTGAGATAAATACGAAAAAAATCACGCCCTTATGCACCAAGCATATTCGAAAGATCAACAATCCATGTGCTACAAGACTTGATCTTGAAGAGTAGGGTTTGTGGGTAGGTCTACATTGTCATAGTCATTCTTGCAAATGTTTTAGCAGGTTTTGAAGTCCAAGTGCCTATAATCATGATACCAGCTGATTCTCTTGTTTATTAGGGTCCATTTTATTTTAGCGTCACGTCTTAGAGAGTACAAGAATTAGTTGGTTTCCTTACTTTTCAGAAGTTATTACAACAGATGCTATTGTTGAACCGTCACTTTTCTGATAGCATATTTCCTTGTTTGGCCATTTTCATATTAAATGATGGAACACTGTCCTTATAATATGTTCCCCTTAAAGCAATATGATTTTTTCTGTCCATTATTTATGGAGATTATCGAGGCTGGTGGTCATTTTGTGAGTATTTTTTAAGTTATAGATCTGCAGATTTGTGTTTTGACTTCAGGCTAAACAGAAATATGGGGACTTTTCTTCATGTCACCATTACATGTGCCTGCCCATAACCCTTTTTTCTGCATTAGCGGTATTGGTTTGTTGTAGCATAGGGTACTGTTAATTTCTTGGCAGCATTATCCTGTTCTCAAAATCTTACTTCTTTTGCAGGAAGGATCTCATAACGTTCACTTATGCTTGCCTCAGGTTTAACACTATGCTTATGATATTAATTAGAGTCTGAAGGAACAATCTCCTGAGGATGCATCTGAATAACTTGAGATTTTTTTTTTTTTTTTTTTTTTTAATGCAGAGTCTTGAAGCCATCAAGAGGATACGTCCAAAGCAAGCTCTACTAATTGGAATGACTCATGAGTTCGACCACCATAAGGACAATGAATTGCTTATCGAGTGGTCAAGAAGGTAACCTACTCATCAAGACTTTCTCAGTGGCTTTTGACATCTGATTGACAAAAACCATGTTTTGTCTATTAAATGTGTCAGTTTATACGCTTAAAAAAACTGTGTTTCCAAGGCGAGGATTTGTCAATATAGTTTTTGCATGCTTTTCCTTTTTATGTATGTGTGGGGACAAGCGGTATCCATAGTTCTGCCACCCTCTTCTCCCTTTCCTCTGATTATTAGTTTAGGGACCAAGAATAAGGCTGATCTTCATTCTAAATTGTTTGAATCAGAGAAGGAATCGATGTGCAACTGGCACGCGATGGCTTGAGGGTTCCCGTAGATCTGTAATGATTGGCAAGGTTAGATTGAACCCAATTATCGATTTATAGCTTTAGTCTTGCGTCATTAACATTTTCATTCGTTGCTTATTGCTAGATATGTTCTCGTTGCAGATCGGACATATTGTCAGATTAAAAGCATATATGGTTCACAACCCATGTTGGGTCAACGGGGACGACGACCATGCTCAAGCAATTACGTGATTTATTGTCCTGGCCCAGATTCAAATTGATTTGGAAGGTGCTTCGTACAGCGAAGGGCACTCTGCTGACTGATTATCACTATATCATTACAATGTTAAATGCTTTGAGACAAAGGAGTCGTCGCCTTAGCATGGAGCAATTTGTACCTGTTCTGTAACATTGATTAAGAGGGTAAAGTTTATGTGTAAAATAGTTCATTTACATTCAGTACTTGCCCGAAGCAAGGTCTCTCTCTATCTCTCTCTCTCTCTAAACCTTGCCGAAGCCTTTTGGCTCTTAATGTAACTCCTCGGTTCATCATAAGGGTTGCTTACCCTGATTTCACCATCAACAATTCACTGAGAAAGGGGCAAAAATACTTGCTATGAATTTCCATACTTTGATGCTGGACTTGATCAATGGGCAGGCAGTGCGGGCTTGAGTCAATCAAAGCCCAACTTTGCTGGTAACGACTGCGAAGTCGACCGAAGCCAAACGTCCAAACGTATGCGACAATTGCCGAGATGGGGCTTGGAATTTGTGACCACGCTTGACCCGACAATTGCCGAACGGTTCGGAGTCAAAACGAACAATCAACCCTGCCCGTGCGAGCCTATCTTTTAATTACTTTTAAATTATCTAATTTTTAAAAAATTATTTTTAATTTTTTTTCTTTTTTGTTTTCCGTTATTCTTCGGCTGATCACTGGCTACTGTGGCGATTGGCCAAAAAATCAGCGAGGTCTCGACCTCACCATACCGGCAAGCTCAAGCCTCATTGGTGCTAGACCTCCACAAGTTCTTAGCCTCACTTGATCGGTGAGCTTGTCCCTTGCTTGGCCAGCTGTCGCCGTTGTTGTTGCTAAGATGGAAGAAAGGGGAAAGAAAAAATAAAAAATAATTTCGATTTAAAAAAAAAAAAAATTGTAAAGTTGAAGATGGAGAGAGTGTGGTTGAGCCTAATGGATTAAAAATGAGTTCTAAACTCAACCCATTTAAACCCATTTATTTCAGCTTTTAAATTTAAAATCCATTTAAAATAGGCTCTTCCAAATTTAAGTGATATATACATGATCCATTTATGTTAGGTCTACTCCCATGATATAGATGGCCGATTGACCAATGGATCCCCATGTTTAAAATGAGACTAGCGCTTACATGATTACATTCATGCTCACATAGGTCACAGCAGAATCCATTGTCATATACAAGATCAATTTCCCAAAAGGAAAAGACTAGAAAAGGCTAAATTTGTCGCCGTTGCTAAAACGGTCCCATTTTGCCATATTTAGACACTTCTATTATACTATTGCGTTTGTTTTGCTGCCGGTTGATTCAGTTAATAAGCACTGCTTATTAGTATATTCGAAGCGTGTGCGGAGGCACGAAGACAGAGACGGACAAGAGGGTGCGTCGATCTTTCTTAACATAGCAATACGTCGAGTGGGTGCGTCAAGATAAGGAGTGGCTTAGGCTATCGGCTAAGACCAAGTTGGCCAATGCAGCTAATACATAAATATTGAAGAGAAAATTTTCTGTGGTTTGCAAGTGTCACATCAGCAACTGTGGACGCATTTGGAATAAAAGATAAAAATCTGATTTTTACTCGTATTTTAAGAAGAGAAAGATGTATTCATTTGATTCTCCTCATTTTGCTAGTATTTTAAGAATTTCTTTAGTTAGTCTTTTTTTTTTTTTTTTTATAGTTCTTTCGTTCCAATAAAATATCTAGTAGTGCATTGAATTATAAGACTAGAAAAAGGTGCCTTGCCTAGAGCCATGGTCCTTTTAAAGGTCTAACTAACGAAAGATATATGGAAAAAAAAAAATTAAATACACATTTCAATGATAACGCTAAATGTCTGGGATAGATTTGAAAAAGTTTTTGTTATTAAGTTGATCCGTATTATTATCGCTATTGTCGTTATTTTGTTTTGATATTTTTTAATGGTCATTACATTTTCCTTATTATCTTGTATTTATTGAATGAAATAAATTTGTTTTAGCTTATTTTGAGGCAAAAGAGTGATTTGAGTAAAAAATTCAAAAATTTTAATTTTAATTTTAATTATGCCAACTATGACACATTTAATCTAAACTTTTTTTATATCAAAAATCCCAAATTATGTCTATCATGACACATTTATCCAAATTTTTTTCTTGTAACATAAAAACTCTCACACTTATAAATATACGACACATTTAGGGCATGTATGATAACGTTTCATTTTCTATTTCTCTATTTCTCTATTTTTCTATTTCCCGGAACAGGTTTGGAATAGAAATCCATTTGGTAATGTAATTTCGTTTTTCAATTTTTGGAACAGATTTCTATTCCAGAAATAATTTTTTAGCAAAAATCAAAAGTTAAAATTTTTAACTTTTTTATTTTTGGAACAGAGATGAAAAATCAAAATTTTCCTCATTATTCACTCTCGTCACCACCTGTCGTCCACCCGTCGCCCGTAGCTCGTGGGATGTCGCCCACCCGCTACCCGCCACCGGCCCTGGCCTTCGGCCGCCGATCGCCAGCCACCAGATGCTGATTGCTGGCCACCGGACTCCGGTCGCCCGTCGCCAACCTTCGGCCACCGGATGCCGAAGGCTCGCCGGTTGTTGGTGGTTCATCACCAACCATGGACGTTGGAGGCTCACCTTTGACCACCGAACGTCTGCCGCCGACCACTCCCCATCGGCCGCCGGATGTCGACCGCTCGTCGTCCGCCACCAATCGTTGGGCTTTGGATGTCGGACGTCGGACATTGGACACTTGCCGCCGGTCACCGGGCTCTGGATATCGAATGCCGGACGTTGGACGCTGGCTGCCGATTGCCAAACATTAGACTCTAACACCGAACGTCGAACTCCGGACTCTGGTATCGAACGTCGGACAACGGATTTCGGACTTCAGCTGCCTGCCGTCGGTCACCAATTGCTAAATGTTGGACTTTGGCCACTGAACATCGGCTGTCGCCACTCCTAGAAATATAAATTTTATTATGTTATCAAATGAATTATTATTCCAAAAATAGAAATTTTGAATTGTTTCTAAACGCGTTCTTTACTCAAAAACTCGTCCATGAAATAGAAATTGAGAAATTAATTTCTGGTCAAAAATTGAGAAATTAATTTATGGTCGAAAATTAATTTATGTTCCATAAAATTTGTCACGCGCGCCCTTACCATCCGTCAAAATTCCAACCATTCACTACTATATAGACGCTACGTGATGTTTCTTTTGAAATCCATGCAGGAACCGTGCTTATTGATAGAACCTTGACGAATGCTAAATATGTCACATAGATATAATTTTAGGATTTGGTATATTGTGGAAAAACAAATTTAGGAAAAACATGTCGGAAATAGTTTGAGTTTTTTTTTTTTTTTTTTTTTTTTTTTTTTTTTTTTTTTGCCCTTTCTTGCAAATTGCAATGAAGTTTGGTAAGAGACAGGCGCGTGACTCCGCTTTCGAAAGGAAAGGCATCAGACCAGAAGAGAAGCCTTGTCTAAAGCCGACAGTACAAGACAAAAGCGCACGCTTCCTTTGAACCTGCCAATCCTTCTCTCCTCCTTCCTCCTCTCCCCTTCTTCAGCAGTCAGTCGGTCGGCCAGCCACGGTCGCCGGAGATCGGTCATGGGTCGCCGCAGCCGCCACCGTCGCCGGAGAGAAAGCGGAGGTGCCGTGTCGGAGATGGATCCCGGTAGCTCGCCGAGCAGTCCTCATTTCTTCAAGATCGTGCTCTCCCGCGCGCTCGAATCCGGAAAGCTCGTGAGTTCGTCCGCCCTTCCCGTTTCGCTCCATACCCATCATTCATTTTCACGAAATTTTCGATCTTGCCCTCCGCCTCTCGCAGCCCGTGCTGGTTCGTCAAGGATGTCTCTGGTTTTGCAACGAAGAACTGTTCAATTCTTGCAAAAAAGGGGAAATTGAAAATGAGCGTTCGATTAGTATACTAGTTTGGCGATTTGGCTTTAGCGTGGCTAGCATTTCTGGACATTATTATTGCGGAAATGAACGTTTATTGGATAATTGAACTCCGCAATTGTATAGTGACGGCATTGTCTGTGGAAATTGATCATTCATCTACAGGGTAGAATGTAAAAGTCTCCTGTTTTTCTTAGTTGGCATCTTTGAATTTAGCTATACATGAGGGCAATGGGTTTACCATACATTTTCATCACAGGGAATCCCAAAAAGCTTCTTGAGAAGATATGGGAAAGACCTCTCGGGTTTGGTGCTTCTCAAGGTTCCGGGTGGTTCGACCTGGCCGGTGAAACTAGAAAAGAGTGACAATGGCAAGGTTTGGTTGTGGAAAGGGTGGCGAGGTTTCATGGAGCATTATTCAATTGGTCATGGTCACCTCCTAGTCTTCAAGTACGAAGGGGACTCCGTTTTCCACGTGATAATATTCGATAAGAGTGCTTCGGAGATTGATTATCCATCGAGCATCGAAAGCGATATGTCAAGCCCTGAGGAGGAATTCCTCTCGCGAAAAGAGGAAGATGTCGTGGAAATCGAAGATTCAGAGGGTTCCGTGCCTTGTTCACGGCCAAGTTCAGACAGGTCGTCTCGAGAATATGGAGGTGTGACTTGTGTTCTGCGCCATGTTCCTTCTTGGCATAACTCTCTTTCCTCAGTTCTTGTCGTTTTCAATTTCTTCCAAAAATTTTAATAAGCTATTTTTATATGTAATTGATAAAGTCTGGAAATTTTAGTTAATTATTTACTTCTAATTGGAAGGTGATGATAAATTTACTACATCAAGTTATCTTTATCGATGCAAATGTCATAGTCAGTTAATTGATAAAATCTAGTGCAGTTCTCATTTCACAAGTGCAGACGAAATCAAGCAGTTTTCAATGTAGAATAAGTCATCTTGAGCTGGTTTTTCATGGTTCTGCAGTTCCAAGTCTTCTTGCTGCTCTTGAATTAGCCAGCGAATTCAAATCGGACCATCCCTTTTTCAAAGTGGTGATACAGCCTACTTATGTTCGGAAATCTTTGGTAAGATCCTCAGCTCTATTTGTCGGTGGCATAGGTTGAATTCAAATGTGATCACTGTTTGTATTTTGTCATATATTATAGTGTTTGCCAAGTCGAATTAGTTTGTGTAGGAAACCAGATGGCATGTTATTTTCCTTGTAGTGTTCATGGTACGAGTCAAATTGAGATGCAAATCCTATCTATAACTTGGCTCCAAATTGATGGCTTCAGCTTTAGTCCAGGAGCATATATTAGACGCGAAATTGCAGGTTAAGTGGTTACGATTGATGACTTCCATTAGCAAGTAAAATCAGTTGATTAAAACTCCTGAAACTAGAAATTTTATCATAAATTCACATATCATGTATCCTTATTGTATCACCTTCGTTAATCGTATACTGGTTGTTCAAACACCTATTGGCAGACCATCCCTCTAGAATTCTTCATCAAGCATGTTCAAAAGAACAAGCAAATCGCAACTCTTAGGTACTCAGACAGATCGTGGCAGGTGAAGCTAAGGAGCTATGAACATACAGCATGTCTCTCTATTGGTTGGTCCTCATTCGCAAGAGAAACTGGTCTCCTTCTAGGAGATTGCTGCGTGTTCGAGCTCATTGATAGGGATGACATTGTCTTCAGAGTCTCCATTTTCAGCAGTGATGGTAAGAACCTGATTTATGTCGATTGAGATGAACACTAGAGGTTTCATTGTATGCCATGTAAATCACTGAGGAACTCAGTATCCCAAATTGCCACTCCATTGTTCAGTTCAGCAGTGATGAATCCATTTAAAGTGCACTTTTTATCTGTTTTTTGTTCTTAAGTTATGAGCCTTCCGAGATGATGAATTCTTCTGTATGGTTTGTGAGGTTTGAAATAATTCAAATGCACACTTGCTGATGACGTCACATTCGCATCTAAATTTGCAGGTGTCAGCCAGTTGCTGCTTTATAAGAAATGTTTCTGCTTATGTACTTTCTATTCTTAATCTGTTTTCCAATCCTAAAAAAACCTATTACGGGATAATTATTCGGGAAGTGCAAAATCTACTTGATTGCATCTTCTAGGAAGAGGATGAAAACGACCCTGCATAATGATTTGCAATCCATGATAAATCCTTTCATGGTCAATTCATGAAAAGTTCATACTGGTGCTTATGAGAATTCGCCTCTTTGTATTGCAGGTCAGATCCTAACCAAACAATCTCAATGCCAAGAGCACCCTTTGGAGTCAGCTTTCCACACTTCTCCATGCCTGAGCCCTGTCATTGCTCATGAAAGAGCTTGCGAATTTGAATCTGAGTATCCATTTTGCAATGTCGTGATATCGCCAACTAATATTAAAAGACAAACCGTGGTAAGCCTGAGGTCTTACTTATCTAAATCTTCTATGCTCAGCTCTTGAATTTGCATGCTTATATTATGCCCGTTTCTTATCATACATTGGTTCGTCATCAAACCACTGTGAGCAGACCATTCCATGGCAGTTCATAAAGACATACGTTCAGAAAGACCATCAAATGGTGAATGTTGTTTATTTGGGCCGATCGTTTGAGGTGAAACTCCTGGTCTATCAGCACTTACACATTGCCATCTTGGGGGTCGGTTGGTCCGCGTTGGCAAGAGAAGCTCACCTGCGCGAAGGAGATGTCTGCGTGTTCGAGCTCCTCGATGGGGGCAATATCGTGCTCAGGGTCTCTGTCTTCAGTAGTGCGAATAAGGAAGTGATTTGCATTGAGTGAGACTAACAGCAGGAAGTGTCACACTTTAGGCTGTTTTCGGCGCTGAGAGGAAGTCGAGAAACGAACTACCTAACACTACTAGTTCGTGCTTCCTTTATCTAATACCGTGATTTAAAATCATGGAAGAAGCTCACTTCTGCTTGCTTGCATAAATCTTCTTTGTTTCCCGGGAACTGCAAGTCAGGTGAATGTAAAATCTACTTGAATCAGAACGTTCATGAGAGCAGTTCATTGACGGGCAAGAAGAAAGAAAAGAAGGAAAGGCAGCTTGTGTGATGCTTCAAAAGCATCATTGCAATCATTTTACGTAAAAATGATGATGTACTCGAAAAAAATATCAAGTGCGAAATATGACATTCTATCGTTCTCTTAGAGCAAAATTAGTAATTATTTGGCCCGGGAAAATTTAATAAATTGCTACCTTCGTCGAGCTACTCAAGCATAAATAACAAAGCGACGTGTCCATCCATTACTTCACATCAACACTTTCATAGACAGTCATGTCAAGAACAAAGGCCACGCAAGCCATTTCAACAGGCTCGTGCAGAAACCCAAAACCACCATCATTCTCCTCATCATCATCCTCCCCCTCCTTCTTCATCTTCTTCTTTGAGCATTCAGTGTCGCTGCTGCATGGCTTGCTGCCGTCGTTGCCGCCGCCGGAGAGAGGATGAACGTGCTGGCCCTCACTTCTTCAAGATCATACTCTCCGACACACTTGATTCTGGAAAGCTTGTGAGTTCAAACTCATTCTCAACTTTGCCTCCACCATCTCGTGCCAATGGTCATTTTACATTGCATGCATGGCTTCACTTCTCGAAATTTCACACACTTTCTGTTCATCCAAGAATGTTTCCTTGGTTTTGGGAGGAGAAATAGCTAGTGATCCTGCTTTGAGTGGACTGCACGCACGAGATGTCTTCTCACTATGTCGTGGGTATGGTGTAAGCTTGGGGTTCATGTGAAGATCAGATGAGAGAACACTTCGTTAAATGTAGTCATAAAGTGATTTGACCCCTTATGTCCCATATAATGTTTTGTATTTCAAGCTTGATGTCCATGGAAATTGATCTTTCGTTCGAATCCATAGAACATAACATTTTCTTAGCTTTTTGCGAGTTCTTTTTGCATGATGAACGAGGGCCTCGAGATGACCCCTGAAGCTCATCATATAACAGGGAATTCCACGAAGGTTCTTGAGGAAATATAGAAACCATCTTTCGAGTTTGGCGTTTCTCAGGGTCCCACTTGGTTCAACCTGGCCTATAGAACTAAAGAACTGCAACAATGGTTCAGTTTGGCTGCAGAAGGGGTGGCGGGAATTTATGGAACATTACTCGATTGGGCACGGTCACCTCATAGTCTTCAAATACGAAGGGGACTCCACTTTTCGTGTGATAATATTCGATAAAAGTGCTTCTGAGATAGATTATTCCTCGAGCAGTGGCGGGGTATCAGACCGTGAGGCTGAATTTCTCTCACGGAAAAGGATAAATGTAATAGAAGCTGAAGATTCAGAAAATTTCAGGTCATGTAAAAGACTGAGGGCCAAATCATATTTATCTCTGCAGAGTTTGACCTGCTCATCTGGAGAATTTGAAGGTCCGGTTTGTGGTATTATAAGTGATGGCATTTCTGCTCCCATCACTTTCTTTACTTCATTTTTGTTTGGTTGTGGAATTTTTCAATATAAGCTTTTTTGTATGATCATTTCGTTGTGTTGCAAATTGTGTTAACTAGTTATCTCTAATGCTCAAATCAGCATTTAGAATCCTCACTCCTGGTAATTATATTGAAGCGCAGAATTGGTTGTCTTCTTAATGTACAGGTATGATTAAACAATCAAGACGCGGAGAGAGCAACTCCAGGCCAGTTTTTCGTGGCCCTACACGTCTGAGGCCTCTCACTAGGCTCGAATTAGCCAACAAGTTTGAATCAGAACATCCCTTTTTCGAAGTGGTGATGCCACCATCTTCTTTGAAGACAAGCCTGGTAAAATCCTGTTTTGATGCTTTTGTTGGCTCCGTCAAAGGCCAATTATAATTATCATTTTATCAAATGGGAGATCCTACTGGGTTTTGTCACAACTATTCAGGTTTATGGAGAGAAGTTTTCTTACTCTATGTATTTGGCTTCTGTTTAGGCAATCGGCATGCCATAAAGGTGACATTGAAACAACAATTTGATGAAACTACATTTAAGTTAGCGATATCGTTTTCTGCTTCTTCTGTTTCCCTTCAATCTGTGGCTACTGTTCATGTATATCGCAAGATTAATCACTATTAATGACTTCAGATTATGTACCCTATCCTAGATTAGAGTCTAGGAACATAAATGTTGATGCTTCACCTTCACATTGCTGGTTAAGATCAATTGCCTCCATCAGATAGTAAGGACCGTCCCAAAAAATCCTGAAAGTAGAAAAGATTTGCCATAAGTCTACATCTTGTGTGCTTCTCCTGTGACTGTGTACTAATAGTATGTTCTTTCTACAAATCTGATGTTATAGCTGTTCATGGGCATGCAGGGTATTCCTCACAGATTCGTCAAGAAACACATACAAGAAAACAAGGAAACTGCGACTCTTAGGTATTCAGACAGATCGTGGCCAGTGAAATTAATTAAGAACCATTCGCGCAACCATGTGGTGTCCTTCGGAGCTGGTTGGCTTGCATTTGTGAGAGAAACACGTGTTTGTGTAAGAGATGTCTGTGTATTTGAGCTCATTGACAAAAATGATATGGTGTTCGATGTCTCCATCTTCTGCAGTGCTGGTAAGTACCTGATACTCCTGTTCATTGAGATGAACACCGAAAGTGTCGCTTTAGGCCTGATTGCAAGGGCACTATGAAATTGATTTCCGCCAACTATCTAACATTTAATTTCCCACCTTCTTTAAATAGTGAGTCAATCAATGAAAGATTCATGCCGGTGTCCATTGAAGTTCTCATTTTTGTTTTTTGGACTATATAGGCATAATCAAACAGTCTAGATGCCATCCTGCATGTCCAAGCCCTCTCTCTAGCCTTGAATTAGCCAGCAAATTTGAATGGAAGAACCCCTTTTTCACGGTGGTGATGCAACCAACTCACATTAAGAGACACATGGTATGATCCTGGCTGTTAATTTACCACTAGACTATCTCAAATCTAGTCATGAATGCTAGCTATATTTTTTGCCTCATATTAACATAGGCCCAATGATGAACAATAGTTAATAAAAAGGAAGAGGCGTTGACTCTGTTTAATTAGATGGTTGATTTGAATAATTAGCAGATCGAAATGGAATGAAAGAAAGTCGAGTTAAACACGCTGTCTTTAGTTAAGTTTCAATATTTGATCTTAGTACATGTTCGAGTTAACAGTATGCCTTTCGACTTCAGATTGCAATTAAGATTGATGGCTTTTTTTTTTTCTATGCCTACTCTAACGCTCACTCTCAGATTTTTGTCCTGCCTCCTTGCAGGGCGTGGGAGTCAAAACCCACTCCTGAAACGAAATCGTCCCCACCCCAACCCCTGAGAATGTGGGGATTCGAACTTCCCAGCTCCTCCTTCCACGTTGGAAGGGTGGCCACTAGGGCAAACCCCAGTTAGATTAATGGCTTTCACTAGTTAAGATTTTTCACTAGCAATTACTATACCATGTGGTTTTGCCATAAGCGCATGCAACTATCAAATATTTATGGACTTCCTTCGCCGTACATGGGCAGAGAGTTCCTCGCGGATTCATGAAGCAACACATCGTGGAAGTCAATCAAACCGTGACTCTCAGGTATTCAGACAGATCATGGCCGGTGGAGTTCAGGTTCTATCGTAGCGAGCGAGCGGGGTACTTCTCCTCTCCCGGATGGTCTGTATTCACGAGAGAAACGGGCCTGCGAGTAAGAGACATCTGCTTGTTTGAGCTCATCGGCTGTGGTTTTCCCATGTTTGAAGTATCTATTTTCAGGAGTTTCGGTCCAGAACTGATTAAGATCGACTGAGATATCCACTGGAAGTGTTTGCTTTCCATGAATTTAGAATTCCTAATTATGCCTTCTTTTGCCTTTCGATGTATCGATGAGAAGTGCAACGCCTTTTTTGTTTTTTGGGTTTATTTCCTGTTTGAACTAAGTTACAATTGTATGGCAATCCTTCTCTGAGGATTATCTCTCAAGTTTGGCACTTCTCAAGGTTCCACATGCCTATTTCGACTTCAACGTGGCCTTTAGGACTAGTGATAATTATTTGACATCATTTGGCTGAGGAAGAGGTGGTATGACCTTATGGATTGAAGTGATCCAGCTCATCTCATCTTAAAATTGAAGGACAAAGGTAATATCTATTTCTAGTTAGAGGAAGTCCACTCATGCCTTTGATTGGTTGGTAAGTTACAACTATGGAAATTACTCATCCTGTAAGTTACAACTATGGAAATTGCTCATATCACCTTGCTAATGATTGTTGCTAATGATTGCGTGAGTCTTTAATATTTTGTAAGAATCATAATCTATTTTCAATCATAAAATATTAAATAATTTTTTTTTATATTTTGTGAGAATCATAATCTATTTTCAATCACAAAATATTAAATAAAAAAATTTTAAATTAAGAATTGGTGACTCATAATAAGCTATTATTCTCAATAACTCAAAAATTATTATGCCAACAAAGTCCTATAGCAAAGCCCTATCAATTTAGGGATATATTATGCTAACAGCTCCGTCATTTTCTTCCCAATAACAGAGCATTCTTGACCACTCAAATTTCATGAAAACTGAACCGCTTTCTTTACCGGTTTTCAAAAAAAAAAAAAATTAAAATGTTCAACTCCGTCATTTTCTTCCCAATAATAGAGCATTCTTGACCACTCAAATTTCATGAAAACTGGAACGCTTTCTTTACCGGTTTTCAAAAAAAAAATTAAAATGTTCAACTCCGTCATTTTCTTCCCAATAATAGAGCATTCTTGACCACTCAAATTTCATGAAAACTGGACCGTTTTCTTTACCGGTTTTAAAAAATTAAAATTAAAATTAAAATGTTCAGCTCCATCATTTTCTTCCCAATAACAGAGCATTCTTGACCACTCAAATTTCATGAAAACTGGACAGCTTTCTTTACCAGTTTTCAAAAAAAAAATTAAAATTAAAAGGTTTACTTGCGTTAAATTATTTAAATGCAATAATTAACAGAAATTGAGTTCTAAGTATACGAAGAAAAGGACCCACGCACAGCAAACGGTTTAATTGGCGTACATATGGAGCTTACAATATCAAGGTTATATAAAATAATTTTTCTTACATTTAACTTTTTTTCAAAATTTAAAACTTTTAAAATATTAAGTTTTAAAAAAACTATGAAATACAATATTTGGTTCTACATGTCCATATTTCTATAGTTTAAGAAGTTCCTTATTTCTTTTGTCAATTACGAAAATCGTATACTTATGTTTCATCAAAATTGATCCAGCGACCGTATCTTTTATTGAAAGTTGTTGGGGGTAAAAATAGTAGGAGTGTCAAAACTTTCATATGGCGCTCACTTGAGGCCAAAACCTTTCTTCTTTTTTTTGCTCACTTGAGTGTCATGAATTTGAAAAATTGATCAGTTAAGTGCCAATTCCAATTTGCCTTACCATAAAATCCAATGTGGACACCGGTTGTCCGACGTGGCTTCAACGACACTATGTTTTTAATATTTTTTAATATTTTTTTTTTAAAAATTAGGGATGTGTACACTGAAAGTCCTAAAACTCATCATGAAAATGCAATTGAGTCCTAAAACATACAAAGAGTGCAATCAAGTCCTAAAACTTATCAAATTGATACAATTGAATCTTTCCATTAACTCCATCCATTTGAACTAATAGAAAACGCTAATGTAGCTTTTTTTTTAATATTTTATCTCTCCTACATAAAGATGACATGGCTTAAATTCTAATTTATTTAACCAAAATATTAATTCACTAAAATAAAAAAAGTATTTCAAAAAACAAAAAAAAAAAAAAAAAGAATAAGCTAAACGTAAGGGCGGCAAGCCCTTGCCATTCGCCACCCTTGTTGCCGAAAAGGGCCAATGGGGGCTCGGCCAAGGCCGACAAACCTAGCCGATTGCGGTGAGGGTCACGACCCTCCAGCCAAATCTAGGCGAGGGTGGCCGACCCTGGCCAAGGCCCCAACGACCCTTTCCGACGACGAGATGGCCAATGGCAAAGGCCTCCGCCTTTGCCTTTGCCCCTTTTTTTTGTGTTTTTTTAAATATTTTTTATTTTGTTTAATTAAGCTTATGGCTAAAAATTAAAATTAAATCCAAAACGACGTCATTTTAGCCTAACATTCCATGTTTTAACCACATCATCGCCACTAAGTAGAGAGAAAATATTTAAAAAAGCCATGTCAGCATTTTCCATTAATCTAAATGGACGAAATTGACGGAATAACTCAATTGTACCAATTTGACAAATTTTAAGACTTTGTTGTACTTTTTTGTAAATTTTAGAATTCAATTGCACTTTCATGACAAGTTTTAGGATTTCTAATGAACATATCATTTTTTATCATAATTTTTTGAATTTTTCTTTTTTATCTTATCTTTTATTTTTTTGCTTTTTTTCTTTGGGGCCGCGCGGGGTCACTAGAGACCATTTATGGTAGTAAAATCCTCGCCCAATCTGGGCAATAGCCGCCTCACCCTTAGCCATAAAGGGTGAGGCTATCAAGGCCTCACTAGCTACTAGTAAGGCCACAGGCGACACCATCCAAGGCAAGCGAGGGCCCTAGTCGCCTCACCTACAGCCCACCCAAAGCCTTCACAGCCAAATCTGGACGAGGGCCATCTTGCCCTCACCACAAAGACCTTAGGTGAGGGCATCACAGCCTCTCCAGCCATTGGTGACACCGCCCAAAGCTAGCGAGGGACCTCGCCCACTCTAGGAGAAGGCAACCCTCATCAGCCCTTTAAAAAAAAAGAACAAAAACTCAAAAAAATTAAAAATTCTACGTAGGATGATTTGTCGGAATCGGTACTCAAGTAATCAATTTTACTCCAATGTGGCATTCAAGTGAGTAAAACAAAAGTTTTGGCACTCAAGTGAACGTCGTACAAAAGTTTTGGCACTCATATTATTCTCGCTCCAAAATTGTTCTTCGATTTTTATTAGAGAAGACGGATTCCATGGTGATTCCAAATAGAAAAAATCATCAGTAAACAATAAATAACTACAAATTTTACTTCGAACAGAGCTGTGCATACAAATGGTGCCAGGATGTAATTGACGATAGAGTTTAGAAATATTCCACAAAAACATATGTACAAAATTTTGAAAGAAAAGGCAAAACATAAGTATAAGACTTTCGTAATTAGACTTCTATTTGATCGAGGGAAGAGTTAATGACAAGTATTGATTTTTCAATGTTAGTTGAGCAAACATTGATTTGGCCAACTATAATAAATGTGGTTTTTTTGTGGGCCGATCAAAATTGAATTTTGTGGGACTTTGATTTTACATCTAACAAGAAAACTGACAAGTTTCCCCACTAGCTTTATTGCAGTTTTTCTTGGTCTAAGAAATATGAAACTTTTCAAATTATACAATATAGACATGTAGAATTTTCAATTTTAATGTCAGAAAACTTATCTTATATACCCTTGATATTACAAGCTCTGTATGTACATCAATTGAAGTGTTTGCCGCGTGTGGATCGTTTCTTTAGTAAATTTCCTATTATTGTTGCATCATAATAATATATGACAAGAGAATATTTTATTTATTTTTTGAAAACCAATGAAGAAAGTGGTCTAGTTTCCATGAAATAGGGAAAATTTCAAATGAAGGTCCGAAGTGCTCTTATTTTTTCAAATAAAAACCTAAAGTGAACCTCATTTGAATAAGGGTCTCAAGTAGTCATAATTGTTTCAAATAATAGCCTAACCTTCCCGACTCGCCGGCTGGCAAAATATCCAGACCGATTAAAGATATTTTCGTCTGGACACAAGTTAAATTTAAATTAAATTAGATTAAAAATATTAAAAACTTTATAAATAAATTTAATAATAATAATAGTAATAATAATAATAATAATAATAATAATAATAATAATAATAATAATAATAATAATAATAATAATAATAATAATAATAATAATAATAATAATAATAGTAATAATAATAGTAGTAATAATAATAATAAGTAGTAATAATAGTAATAATAATAATAGTAATAATAATAGTAAATAATAATAATAATAGTAATAATAATAATAATAATAATAATAATAATAATAATAATAATAATAATAATAATAATAGTAATAATAATAATAATAATAATAATAATATAATAATAATAATAATAAAAGTAATAGTAATAATAATAATAATAATAATAATAATAATAATAATAATAATAATAATAATAATAATAATAATAGTAATAGTAATAGTAATAATAATAATAATAAAATTAATAGTAATAATAATAATAATAATAATAATAATAATAATAATAATAATAATAATAATAATAATAATAATAATAGTAATAATAATAATAATAATAATAATAGTAATAATAATAATAATAGTAATAATAATACTAGTAATAATAGTAATAAAAGTAATAGTAATAAATAATAATAATAATAATAATACTAATAATAATAGTAATAGTAATAATAATAGTAATAATAAATAGTAATAATAATAATAATAGTAA
The DNA here is from genome assembly GCA_014182395.1 of Eucalyptus sp. ANBG9806169. Classification (NCBI taxonomy): domain Eukaryota; kingdom Viridiplantae; phylum Streptophyta; class Magnoliopsida; order Myrtales; family Myrtaceae; genus Eucalyptus; species Eucalyptus sp. ANBG9806169. Next base: position 2,139,646 of record CM024576.1, on the reverse strand, counting down.
TAATAATAATAATAATAATAATAGTAATAGTAATAATAATAGTAATAGTAATAATAATAATAATAATAATAATAATAATAATAATAATAATAATAATAATAATAATAATAATAATAATAATAATAATAATAATTATATTATTATTATTATTATTATATTATTATTATTAAAAGAGGAAAAACATAGCCCCTCCCACCGGTGGCCACCACCCCATCGCCAGTGGGGTGACGGCGAAGGCCGGCGAGGTTGCCAATGCCTGGGTGAGGACCAATGACCCTTGTCAACCAGAGGCGAGAGCCTGCGACCCTCTCCCAAATATGGACAAGAGTCGCCCACCACCAAGCTTGCACGAGGGTGAGCAACCCTCTCCCAAATCTAGGATGGTGTCACTGCCCTCTCTCGCTTCTAGCAAGGGTCATCGACCCTTGCCCAAGCGCCGGCCATCACCGCCGGCCCACTGGCAATGGGGCGGCGGCCACGAGGGGAGGGAGCACCCTCCCGCCTGTGTTTTCCTTTTTTTAATTTTGTTTTTGTTTTTTAAAAAAAGGAAAAAATAAAAATCTTAAAAAATGAAATTACTCTTCACAGCCGGTGAACTCAAGCCCTTCTTTTAGATTGATATGGGCACTTCGGGCCCTTATTTAAAATAAAATATGTTTCGAACTCTTATTTGAAAATTTGAGAGTACTTTGGCTCATTATTTGAAACAATATCCACTTCAGGTCCTTATTTAAAATTTTCTCCAAATTATGACTATTCAAGATTGCTCCGTTATTGGGAAGCATAGCATATTCCATCAATTTACTTGAGAATAATGTGCATAATATTCATGTTTTGTTTATGAAGTTCATTTTACTTGCTAACAGTGCAATTTTTTTTCCTTTCCTTGTATGCAATATGTATAACCAAGTAATCCATTACATTTATAGAAGCAAATATTTTGTGTTAGCCAATTGCCATCAAAATTGTGTAAAAAGTTGTTGATCTAATCTTGTGACTATAGCTAATTTAGAATATTTATAATCCGATTGAAACAAGGGGACATGTTCAAAGATTGGGCAAGAAAGCTAGGGTCACCCATAAAAAAATAAAAAATAAAAATAAAAAGCATAATTTGATTTAATTCTATAAAAGGAGAACAATGGATTGATTAATGGTCTCATATCAAGCAACATTTACAAATATAAATATGATTTTTGTTAACAAAAGAGATGGAATATTGATAAAATAATTGAATACGACATATTTTCTATTGTTTCTGGTTGCTCAACTGACCTGGTGGGTTTCATGCGTATTTCTTGACATCTTAAGAGTTTTTGCAAGAAAGTAACTATACAAAAAAGCATTCCGTGCGAAGTTGACCTTTTGCATTCCTCGCCTTTTAGGGTCCATTAACGTTTCTATTCTAGGGTGTAATTTCTTTTCAAAAATAATCATTTTCTATTTCTATTCTCCGAAACAATTTCTTAGTAAAAGAACGTGTTTGATAACTATACAAATTTCTATTCTCGGAATGGAAAAAAAATAGGAATACTTTTGGTACGATTCAAAAAAAAAAATTATAATGTAGAATTTCTTTTAATTTTTTTCTTATTCTCCTTTAACGCCGCCATGGTCGCCACTACCCATTGCCACCATCGATCGCCGCCAACCCCGGCCACCTACCATCGATGACCACCAACGCAGCCACTCGCCGCGCGCTACCACCGATCGCCACCGCCGCAGTGGCAACGACAATGGTCGACGAATGGCGATCAGCGGCAACGACGGTGGTTGGTAGTGGTTGGCATCTATCAACGGTCGGCGGCAGTGGTAGCAGTCGGTCAACCGACGGGCGGTGGGTGGCGGTGGTTGGCCAACGATAGGCCGCAGTGGGGGTGGCGACCGGTGAAAAAGAAGAAAAGAAGAATAAAATAAAATAAAATAACTTATTTCTAAAAATTATTTTCGGGAACAAGAAATTATTTTTTTACTTCTTAATTCTATTCCAAATCTATTCCCCTGCCACTTTCCTTAGAAATCTATTCCCTGCCACTTTCCTATTCTAAGGAGTAGAAAAATTAATTGACATTATAAAATGGATTTCTGTTCTTTTTTTGTTTCAGGAAATAAAATAACAAAAATTATGAGAAACAGAAACGTTACCAAATGGAGCTTTAGCTGATCAAGAATGTGTTTATATTATCCATGGCTTAATGAAAATAATATATATAAATATATTTCAAGAAAGTTACAAGGATAAGTTTTCAATTGAATGTGACGGATTCCTCATCGAATTATGTCTCCAACTCAAAGTAAGGCTTTTCAGACAGGGAAAAAATTATTTCACTGCAATCATTTGAATTTTTTTTTGTTACGAGATACACTTCCTTCACCACCACTCCCCTACAATCCTCTGGTCGCCGTGTTTGGTGCTAGCCACTTGCTACCGCTTTTGCCCACCGCCAATTGAGGATGGTCGATTGTCGTTCAACAGCACTATCCCTCACCCTCATCCACCGTCCACCGCTGCCCGCCACCACCAATCGCGGCGTTTTCAATTGCCGAAATTCATGCCACTGCCACCCATCGCTGCCTCCGCTGCCGTCCCCTTGGCCGGATTGGTCCCCAACGGCGGCCGTAAGTCTCTTCTCACTGCTGTCGCAGCGGATCATCTATTCATCCGATGATTGCTCATCAATACTGACTTTTTTTGTGATAATAGTCGACATAATTCCGCTATTCGTTCTTTTCGAATATTGACGTATGCTAAATCTTTAAAGAACTTTGATATAATTATCATTTAAAACAGGGTTTCTTCGGAGCGCACGCTTGCACGCACATACGAACATTCGTACGCACGGTCTAACAAAAAAAACAAAGGCCTTCTAGAAGCCCATGGCATCTTCAGTCCAAGCCATTAAAATCGAAATTTCCTTCTCCTTTGTTTCACCATTATCTAGAACTCGAACGAAGCAAAATCACACCACGTCACCTCCTACTTTCTGTTCCTATGACTGCTAACTTCTCGTGACTCGTCCAATGTTTCAAACTTCAAAGTCATGAAGACGCCAAACACGACCAAGAAAGTTGCTCGCGGCGCGCTTCGATAGATTCCAAAAAACAGGACCTTGGCGCCTCTCAAATTCAGGCTTATCCCTTCTACTATTTCTTCATTGTTTTTGATTCATTGGAAGAGGGGAGGAGAAAGAGAGAGAGAGAGAACGAAAAAGGGTGGTGAAAGGCCAAAAGGGAAGATGTCTTGCTTCGTGCCTTTCAGCTGGAGGAACTTACACACGAGCTTTTTCGTGTTCCGGCCGACTTCGGTCTCCGCGGACGAGCTCGTCGACGCTTTGAAGCGATTCTCTGTGTCCACCAAGGTTCTCGGTTGCGTCCAGAGTTCCATTTTCAGGAGCATTCATGGCAACATGGTACGTTTTCGATTTAACCCATTTCAGACCAAGTCCATCTCGTAAACCATCTTCGATCCCATCAAATTCAACCTCGATATGTTGCACAGAGTGATTGAAGTAATAAAACTTTACGACAAGTTAGAGAATTTTGCGCTTCTCTTACATTGGGGAATTGTATATTACACCCCGAACTCTTGGAGTTGCTTTATTTTAGTCCTTTCACTTTCATTTTGCCCAGTCGGATCGCATGGGGTATTTTCCTTTCTAGACCGAAATTGACCTAAAACCGCATCACGCACAAGGTAGCAGAGCAATCCGAGATGGTTTCGAGGGATATAGTTTACACGGATACGACTCGATGGTGCGGAATTGACAGGGTCAAGAAAGTTTTAAGGGCGATGCGAAATCTCCCTTTCTTCATACCTGAAGCAGTAGTTCTCTTAGGAACAAATGTGTCTATGACATCATTTTTCTTCATGTTTTCTCCCGAACACGTTATGAGTCATGAATTTTCTCACTGATGATGGTAGCGTGCTTTCACAGATCATATGGTACGGAGCATGGACGAGGAAATCAAGTGACAACAAAGAGTCGCTGAGTGCTACCCTGGTGAGTTCTTCTTCATTACTCAACACTTCCTAGTTTTGTCCATTCTTAATGAATAGATCATCTCTTGAAATTCAAACATGGTCCAACATGTCTCGCCGGAGCCACTTATGTTACGACTCAAAGTGCAGACCTTGATGGTTGCTCTTCTAACGACAGCTTATCTTCGCTATTACTTCGATTCTTAGAATCGTTTCGGTGGCCGGTGCCAACTCTGGAACTGTCGGAGTGCAACACTCCCTCTTTTCGGTCCACACAAGATAGTTATAGCGACGCATGGGTCTGTGACTGTTGGGGTGGCCCCCCGAGGAGTTGACAACGGCGAGGGTCGAACTTCGGACCTCTTGCTTTCTGAGGCAAAAGGTCCAAAGTGCCTAATTACTGCAACAACCCAGACGATGTTGGTTAATGGTAGCTTGTCCATGCTTGCGATGACATGCCTTCTCGTCTTATGAATATTTTCTCCCAATTTGAATATGGACCCAACTTCTCACGTCCATGCAAGAATTGTCTCTCTTTTCTCGTTTGATAGGAAACGCTTCGGATTCCTTTTCCTTTCACTGAAAACTTTTCCCCCTCTTTTTCTTAGCTTCGATGTTGACCGATGTATCGAGCATGGCCATCCTAGTCGAGCACAGCTTCTATGAACCCTACGCTGGCGAGTCGCGGGACAGCTCGTTGGCCGCCAAATTCTCAACAGGGGACATCATATCGGTCCACGCAGCCGAGTCCAACGATGGCGAGATCGGTGACCTAGCCTACGCGTGCTTAGCGATATTCAAGTCTCGGTTCATGAAGATCGAGGGCGTGAGCGCTGGGGTTTGCATGAGATCAGAGAACCGGCCGAGGCTGGCGTGCGTCTACGTATGGAAATCGCTTCAGTTCTGTTACTCGTGGATCTTGAACTCGGAGTACTGGACGGCGATGCTCCCGTATCTTGACCGCTTCTCTCTCGACCTCAAGTACGACATCTTCAAGGTCGTTTACGTGAGTAGTGATAATTCAGTGAGTTACCATCGCCATGTCTCTCCTCATCCCATGTTAGGGCACGAGGGAGAAAGCAAAGAGAGGCAAGTCATGCAAAATTGATGAAGAGTGGCTCATTTGTTGTGAATGTATATTGCAGTATATTTGTAACGAAATTTTGAATCTCTTTTACTATTTTGAACTCTGGCAGGCATTGAAATTCGAGCCAATTGACGTGTCCAACTCACCCTCTTTGAGAAGGTACAGAAGTCAAATCCTTATTCAGAATGTTCTCGATGCTCTCTCTCTCTCTCTCGTCTTTGACCTGAAAATGTAAAAGAGGCTGTCCACCTCCCTGGCACGACAGATGAGGTACGATGAGTTATCGATCTTCAAACTCAAAGATGAGGAGAGAAAAAAGGCATGGCACGGGAGGGGCCAGACACGATGGAGATGAAAGCAAGATGAGTTTGTAGCACTTGGCCCAGTTAGCCCAACCCCAGAAATCCGAGTTTCTCCGAATTCCTTTGTTAAAATCCCAAACCTAAACTCATTTTTATACATCAAATCTCAAACTTCCTCCAAAGCCAAGCGGTTGTGAATTTATTACCAAAAAATAGAAACCAAATCTTTCGCAAAGGTCCACGGATCCACATATTATAGCGCTCAATATTTGCTTATCCACTATGAATAAGTTGTTATTGTTGGCTCCTCACGTGATATAACAGAGATTAGAGGGAGAGGACGCATATTAGGAAGCGAATGGAAGAATGAAATATGTTTAGAGTTCGACCGAGAAAAATGTGGTTGAAAAATGAAAAGGAGGCACTAGCGATTTCCTTCGAGAAAAAGTATCGGATTTATATTAACAATTGTAGATGACTTCTCGAGGCGAACATGGATAAGCTATAGTTAGAATCAGGCAATAACCAAAAAAGAGATTGGTAAAATGATCTAGCATGTGATGATTGACAATAGCATGAACTTTTGTTTAGGGTTGTCATACAAATTCTATATGAAAGAAAGTATGGCGACACACTATGCTAATTCCAATGAATCATAATAGGTTGTAGAGTTGATAAACTAAACATTACTAGAAACGGCACATAAATTATTCTCAAGCACCAGATTGCCCAAGTGCCAAAATTTGACATGAGTGGATACTTAAGTCCCAGAACTTTCAAAATGTACACTTATATACCAATGGTGAGAATTTTTTACCAAACTATTGACGTAACATTTTCCGACAATATTTTTTATTAACGTGACAAGTACTTTTCAAAAAATTATTCATGTAGCGCTGGCATGGCTAGATAAGCCCAAAACAACGTCGTTTTGCCCTCAAAATTGATTTTTAAATTAAACATTAATTTAATTTAATTTTATATTAAAAAAGGAGGCAACATTAGGCCTCCACAACCCTCGTCGTTACTGCCCAACCATCGCTTGAAAGGGCTAGCGAGGGTCGACAAGGGTTGCTGGCCCCAACCAGTGGGCGGCAACCCTAGTCGACTACAAGCAAGGGTCTGTGGGCTCTCCTCCAGATCCAGTGAGGGTTGCAAACCCTTACCCAATTAGGCCAAGGACTAGCACTGGCTAGGGCGAAATCACCGCCTAGCCCTATGACAACCAATGGTGGCCATTGGCCCCTCTTGGTGAGGGCCGATGACCCTCACCGAATCTGGGGGAGGATTGTGACCCCTCGCCCCACTGTCACCAACCCTTTCCAACAACGGTGGCGGCAATGAGGGCTATAGAGGCCCTCATTGAATGTTGCCTCCTTTTTAAATTTAATTTAATTAACATTTGATTAATAAATTTGGGAGCAAAATAACGTCATTTTGCACATTAATTGTCAAGTGGACATTTCGACAAATGACATAGACCACTTTCATTATTAAAATAATGCCACGTTAGATTTTCGCCAAGCTTCATCAGAATTGGCACTTAAGTGTACCTATTAGAAATTTTGGTACTTAAGTATCCATCAGTGTCAAGTTTTTATACTTTGAGATTTTTTTGCCAAATATTCTCTAGTGTTAATATTGCTAGGAAATTCGTGGCATATGTGCTCAATATGGTGATCTACTTGGTGATTAGATCAACTACACTAGATGTCAGACTCCCAAAGAAGTGTGGTCATATAATGTTATCGATTATTCTATTCTTAAAATATTTAATTACCCATGTTATCTTTTGGTAGTGATCGTAAAGTCAATGGGAGGGATAATGTCACGATCAAATTTTCGGGTGATCCACCTAGGATTTAGCTAATGGATTACTAAGCCTAAACTTAGCTTAGGGTCTCCCAAACCCATACCAATTCGCGACTTAGATTCAAGTTCTTAACGTGCAATTGATTTTTAACTAGGAGTCGCCACTAATCTATTTTTGATGGGTCGATTAGAAACTCAAGTAAAGTAACGGGAGGTTCACTTTATTCCTACGAACCAGAAATTTATGAGTCCGGGGACTTGATTATGCCAGATTTCTTTAATGCCCTTTCAGTACCTTTCTCTTTTATTTTGAAAAAAAATGTTTTGCAAGCAGCTTGAATTGATTTTAATACACTTCCCTAACATGTAAGGTGATCATGCGAGTGCGCAAACCACCAATTTAACACTCAAGAAAGCAAATATAAAAAATGCAGGGCTTACCTTATAGCAACGAAAGCATCTGCGTTGTTAGATCAGAATTCACATCAACAGTCCTAGATATGATTTCTAATTAACACGCAATTTCTTTTTCTTTTTTTTCACTTATTTAACGAGAATCATGCTTTATGCAATGCATGCTACTAATCTAACATGAAATGATATGACATGGCAACATGACCTAAACGATATGACATAAATAAAATGATGTCTGTCCTAAAGAATGAAATTGATTTATTCTAAAACAATTTTTTTGTATTTTCCACGAAATTTGAAATTTAAAAAACTGCAATCTAAATGTGCAATCTAAATTAACCAAATGACTTAATTCTAATGACGAACAATTTCTAATTAAATGAACCTAGCAACAATCACTAAATGACATGCATTTCATGAACCTAATCCTACATGACAAGTGCATGATTTTTTTTGTATTTTTTTTATGAAAAATCGTAATTAAAAATTACTAAAAATAAAAATCTAACTAAAGTGTGATATTATCTATTCTAGATACCTTCTAAATATGCATTTTAAAAAAGCTAACTAACCTTTCATGCATTCAATTATAATCTACATGGAATGCAAAATGCAATTTTTTTTGTATTTTTGGGATAAACAAAACAATTAAGAGATAAACATCAAACCATCCGTGATCATCAAAAATGCTATCCACCATTCGAATTGAAATTCAAACTTAATTATTTCGCTAATAAAATCAATAAACTGATCTTAAGCCTTAAAGATCAAGATATCAATTTTACTCCCGCATGATTAATTATTCCATCTAAAGCCTTATAGATGGAATAAAAAATTGACGTGCGGTTGCGGATTAGGAAATAAATCCTAATTGGGAGATATGTCTATCACTCATAGATATGCACATTAGATATTAATAGACATATATTAGGCAGTAAAATAGGCAAATATACTAGCAAATGTGCATCTTACCTAATTTGAGGATATTCTTCCAAATTTGGACCAAGTGCAATCGAACCGGGATCGCGACCGGCTTCTTGACGGCGAACGGCAGCAAGCGTTATGTGCACGGTGACGATACACATTGACACGAAGCATGGCTCCACGATGCTTGGGTCGCTCAGAAACTGCACATAATAAGTTCTTTCTTTGCTGCTGCACGTCTTCTTCTCTCTCTCTCTCTCTCTCTCTCTCTCTCTCCTCTTTCTGCCTTCTCTATTGTCAGTCGAAGAGACTTTCTTCTGCTTTTGCTTTTTTCTGCTTTTCTTATGTTGCCTTGACTTTTCCTTCAACTTTTCCTTTCTTTTTTTTGTGTTGAATTTTTCCAAATAAGAAGAACGAAGAACAAACTCCCCTCAAAAACCCTAAAAACGAAGGAAGAACATTCTCTCTCTTGCTTTGAATTTTCAACCTACAAACCGAGAGAAAAGCCCCTTGTGTGGCCGTATATTCAATGTGTGGCCCCCAAAACCCTATGCATTTAACCTATTTATAGGCCACGGGTTAGGGTTTTAATTTTTCCAAATCCATATCCAAACACAATATTCGCAATATTTGCTTTTCACATTTGTCCTTATCCAAAAAATTCATCATATCCCGGAAAAATTTCAAATTCTTATTTTTCACGAGATAATTTTTTATCATTAATTTTTGGGCCAATTTGCTCGCTTCATGGGCTTAGTCCGGCCTACCAAGTTAAAGCTCAGAACCACTAATTCGAACCCACCCATCACCGGTCCAATGAAAAAAATGCAAATTAAAAACAAATGCACCTAAAATTATATGCTATGCAATTAATTATTTTTTCGGGATAAAATTAACCCCTAATTTTTATTCAATAAATAAATGATCGGATTGCCAAAATTTAGGTGTCAACAGATAAAAAGTGAATATTTCTAGGTTATATATGAGATGAGCGGGTCTATCGGTTGTGATGTCCCGAATTAATTCACTTGTTATCTACAGAGAAATTATATTTGATGAGTCCTAAATATTTCTAGGTAAAAGTGCTATTGGAAACGTTCATACAAATTTAGACGGTGTTTAGCTTAAGATGAAATTACAACCAAAACCTCTAAGGTGAGCTAGAACCTTTAGTGCCAATGGCTATTTGAGCTATTGAGTTTAACGTGGTGCATGTTCAATCTTATGACAAATATGGATGCAACGGTGGTTTTACTTTATTTATGATAGAGGAGGTCGTGTCTAAAAATTCTTGTGGAGTAGCTAAAGGTAAAAGTAGAGTTGGTGTTCTAATGAACTCTAATGTTAAGGTAAAGTTTGAGCATGGTCTGAACTTGAAAGATGTATGTGCCAATTGAACCCATGAGGAGCTGTGGCAGAGTAGCAATGAAGTTGAAATTCTAACAAAACAGTTGTGACCTGACTCAAATGTTGAGCCAAGGTAGAAATTTTTTAATATCTCAAGTTTAGGCCCTCTATCCAAGTAGATTTCCTAATTTAAATAAGTTTTCTATTTATAATCCAAAATATTTTCTATATATAAGGGTCTTCTTCTTGAATTGCATCCAAGAGGTTGTTTTTCATAAATTACACTCGGAAGTAATCTAAGAGTGTTGAAGCCAAGAAATCTAGTGGTAAGACTTGTGTAATCCCTTTGTGAAAGCTAAATATTGTGTGAACTATCAGGTGTAATTAAGAGTTGGCAAACATTGAGACTATGTAAATGACTCAAGTGTGTTGTATTCTCCATTGTATCACTTGATCTAAAGTGGAATCTCGTACTGTTCTCCCTATGAAGTAAGTCCCACCGATCAAACCATGCAAATTTGGTATTTGTTTTATTTTCTTATTCTATTTATTTTGTTGTTTGCTCGCTTGATTTTCATAATGGGATCATTATATCACTTTATTTATAGTAGAATCTCATATTATTCTCTGTGTGAAGTAAGTCCCACTGATCAAACGCTGTAAATTCAGTATTCGTTTTATTTTCTTATTCTATTTATTTTGTTGTTTGATCACTTGGTTTTCATCATAGGATTTTCTCTTAACATGGGAAATGGTATTTTGAAAAACAGATGAGGCGATGTGGTAATAGCATGAAAAGTGAACAAGGTAATTGGTATTTTTCCCATTTTTAAATGGGCAATCCAACCACAGCTCAAAATTCGATTATGACCCATTAAAATACCAGTAGATCGAGAAGTCAAAATGAAAGGATCATATTCAGGAACTTTGCACATGCAATTTATAATAAAATGGAACGGTCTCTAAAATTCAAAGGCTGAATTTGTATTTGACCCATCTTGCATCGGCTATGCAAAATAATCTGCTTAAATCACACCACTTGAACTTCGGATAGCTGAGGCCCAACGGTACATAATAACACCAGATGGTCCAGCCCATAGCGAGGGCATTTTCGATCGAAACGCACAAATACACATATATACGTACGTACATGCATGCTTATATGCATATATATAGTTTTTGCGTTTTTCTGAACCGCCCATTGACCCTTTTGTTGCGAACTTCAGTTTGTTTCTTAGACATTTAGTAGGAATATTTCCTTTTATAACACAATTTTTGTGTCTAAAATTGTGCTCGTCATTAAGAAAACTGGAGTTCGTAACATTCATTTCGAGAGTAATTGAGGAAACCATGTGAAATGCTCCTTTTATGAAGAAAACTGAAGAAAAATTGGGTTTGAGCATTAATAATAATTGTTTCTCCATCAACTTAGGTTCTTTCAAAAAATCAAAAAAAAAAAAATGTAGTTTCCTACGCTCAATGATAGTTTTCCGTCTCCATGTGTTCGGTAGAAAATTTAACATTTTAGGAAAATGTTTTCCAAGAAATGACATTTCTTTAGCTGAAATCTGAAAATAAATTAGAAATTATTTCCAATTTGAAAAGGAAACTTGACCTTATTTTCGTAAAGAAACATGCACTATTCATGTGATATAAATGATATCTAACCATTGGGATCTCAATCATAGTGGGGATTCTTGAGCCCAGCCATTAGGATTTAAGCACAGGCATGCTAACCCGACCGTGATGGATTCCAGCTCAGGTGCTAGTGACTTGGGCGTGCGAACCAAAAACCTAGGCACCAAGGTCTTAGGCCTAGCCTCAAGAGACCTGGGTGCAAAGTTTTTAGACTTGGGCTCGACCTCTAAGGAACTTGACCCAACCTCGTGGACCCAGCTTTAGGCAAGGGTGACTTGGGTGAGAGAGTCGGGTATCCAAGCACAACTACCAAGGAACGGGTAAAAGTATCAAGGCAAGGGACCAGGGTCTAGCCAACTAGGAATTGAACCTAGTCTCAATTAACGTGAGCCTAAGCATCAAGGACTTGAGCATAGGAGCTGGGTACCCAAGCATGCTGTCGAGCACCCGAGCACGAGCACCTAGGTCTCAAGCCCAACCTCCATGGACTTGGGCCCAAGTGCTAAAACAAGGTTCCGAACCGGCCTATACATACGCAACCCCAAGTACTAGCGACAAGTGTGAGAATCAAGTACTTGGTCATGACCGCCAAAGACCCGGTCAAGGGCATCAAGTTCTCGGGGGTAGCCTTCATAGACTCAAGCCCTAGCATTGGTGACTTAGGGGAAGAGCCAAGTTCCCTAGCACAGCCAATCGAGGACCCTAGCACGAGCACTGAGGTCCTAAGCCTAGTTCTCTATGGACCTGGGCCCGACGTTCAATCAACTTGGGATGAGTGTCGAATTGAAACTTGGGCCTAAGCGCCAAACCAAGATCCCAAGCCACGGCACCAGTATCTTGGGCATGGCCATCAAGTACCAGGGCATGGCAGCCAAAGACCTAAGCACAAGCACTAGACTCTTAGGCCAAGCCTCCATGGACCCAAGCCCAACCTCATGGACTCAAGCTAAACCTTGATGGACTTGGGCCTTGGCGCAATTGACTTGGGCATGGAAGTCAAGTATTCAGGCATGGTTATAGAGGACTTGGGTAAAGGTACCAAGGTACCAAGGTCCCAACCCAACCTTCGTGAACTCAAGCTTGGCTTTGATGGACCCAAGCTTGGGCACCAATGACTTCAGCACAAAACTAGATACCCGAGCATGGTCATTGGGGACCCAAGCATGGGTATTGGGGTCTTGAGTCTGGCCTTTGTGGACTCGGTCCTAATGATCAACAACTTGGGCACTAGAGTTGGGTACCCAAGCATGGCCAATGAGGACTTGAGCATCCCGCACCTAAGTCTTGAGCTCATCCTCCATGGGCTTGAGCCCAAGCGTAAAAGCTAGATAATTATACAGGAATCGACATCTTGGGCCTAACCTCGAGAGACCTAGGCCCAACCTTTGTGGTCCTAGGCCTAACCTTTGTGAAATCTAGATCGGGAGTTGAGTACAAAGGCATGACTGTTGGGGACCTGAAAACAAGCACTGGGGTCCAAGGCCTACCCCATGTGCAACCAAGCCTGGTCGCCGAGAGTTGGGGCACAGGATTCAGGGTTCCCACACCCAAGTGTTGTTATCTACGCATATTATAGAAAATAATTTTTAATTCTTAAAAGAGGAGATTATTTTTCTGAATATAAAATTTTTATTGATTATGAAATAATTTTTAGTTGACTCATTTACCTAAACGATCCAAACACTAAAAAATGAAAAATATTTTCCAACAAATTTCTTCGCGCAAGATACATGAATCTTAGAGAAAACCTTTTCTTGCTACCAGCCGACCATTACGTACATAATTCGCATTGTCGTGACCTTGGATTGAATTGATTGATCCTAAAATTGGCAGCTTTACGAAAGTCAACACTTTTTTCAAATCTTGTGGCCGCCCAATACATGCCAGGAACGAGTACAAATCTAGCGCTTGAAAAACTCGTGACTTTCCGGCAATGCGTGTCAATATATAAATATATATAGGCTTAGCAGGTCGGTCCACCAAAAATAAAAAACATAGGCAAAACTAGGATGAGAAAAGTTTTCAAAGTAGAGCATGTATGTCATGGGTGTTGAGGTCGACGTTCCATGTGCAAGCAAACCCTAACGTAGTTGCGCAAATGGCGCTATTTGAATTTGATATCTCCATATTTGTCCTTCATTCCACAAGTATACATCATCAAAAAGCCTTTTCAAAGACTTTTAACTCTCTCTCTCTCTCTCTCTCCACATATGCCCATGATCACATGCAAAGCAATATGGACTCTTCCGAAGAATAATGCCCCATGAAATGTTCCATCATTATGCTGGGATGGAGGGAAAAAAGACAACTTTTACGAATTGTTTTGAACTTTTCAAATGTAGACGAAGGTAAGTCAAGAAAAAGGAAGCAATCACACGACTTGTGGTGCGCCTTCACTCGACTATAATAATCATGTCGTTAATTGTTATGCTATTTGGGTTGAAATCGTTGAATACTAAAACTAATGTGCAATACCACGTCAATGTATCACGCGGTGTATATACCATATAATAATGTACTTTCATTTATTATAAAAAATCCAAAAATAAAACAAATCCTTCCCCTTGTTTGATGGCTGAGGGACCCATTTGAGAAAGCTGAAAATATTAATGCAACAAGCTGAGCTTCGAGTCAAACTCATCCTCCTAGAGAGTCCCCATGTAATAAATGGGGCCGCCTACGATTCGTTTTGATTTGTCAAGATCTAAGCAAATAATTAAGACCGGAGCAGATCCTTTTCAGTTTTCATTATTGTGCTGCTGTATATGCTCCGGTGCAGCACAAGGACATCATGTGTGCAATATGACCGCAAAAGGTATTTGTCTTTATAATCATTATTAGAAAGGTCGCGGATATTGTTCGAGAGGTTGAACATTGAATTTTGAATTAGGGCGGCTCTATACATGCGTTCTATCTTCGGCTAGATTAAGAAATTTCAAATCAAAGGTTTTGACTGATTAGGCTATGCTTTTTGAATTATTTGCATCGAGTCGTTCGTCGCAACTTCTAAAAATTGAAAATAACTTTTATACTTTGTCACCAGAAATATCAAACATTATCTAAATCTTAAAAGAAGAAAACTTGGACTGATAATCCTAAACGTTTCACTCGATATGCATTCGAGTCCTCAACGTTTGGAGAAAGTGCAATAAAGTCCTCCCTGCAATAGCGCAACCGATTATATCGACACCAGAATCCAACATGCATTTTTTAAAAATATTTTCTAGCACATGCAATATTGACGTGGCACATAAGCTCCATGTCGGAAACAGTCAATTTTTTTCAGAATAGAAAGTTCATAAGAGCCAAAATTTAAAGGAATAAATCAAAAAAGCCGAAAGTTAAGAAAGAGAACGGAAATATCAAACAATTGGAGAGAGTACGTTTGGAAAAATTGGGGGTGGCGTTGCCCGCAATCTTCACATGCCTCCAAATATGTCAAAACATATTTGAAAATATCATGTCAAATACCAACATATCACATCAAAAAAATTGATTTGCGATCTCAATAAAGATTCAATTGTACCAGAGTCAAAATATTTAAGACTCAATCGCATATTCTCAAATGTTTATTGCAAATTGGACAAGACATGTAAGACTTTGGTCGAATTCTTTATTTTAAAAAAAAAATATATGAAAAAATAATTATATGTAAACTTTGAAATTAATTTTTTAAAAAAATCTAAAGATTGCTATCACTTACATTAAAAAAAGTCTGAAATGTGTGAATCGCAAATTTTGGACTTTCATGACAATACATTAGTATGGCAGTGCCTAATGAGGCTCCTCTACGCATGCCACGTGTTGGATTCTCTAATTACTAACCTTTTTTTTTTTTTTATGTATCATTTGCTTAAATATAAATAACCCGACAAATTAGTGGCCGAGGCCAGCGGCACATAGCCTTAGGGTTTCAAGCAAGAGGCTGATTCGAAAGGCGAGGACATGTAGCCTTTGGCTCCTCCTCACTTCGCCTTTTGATCTCGTCTTTGCAACGTGGAGACCACGGCCCCAATAAGAAAAAGAGGACTGCTAGTGTAGTCAACTCCACAAACGCATTCTTATAATCACTTTGACAAAATGGGTATGAAGGCAACTTTGGTCAAAACCCTAGAAAGAAAGTTGGGGAGAGACAGAGACTATACGTGCCCCTGCATAACCCACCAAAGTACCAAATGACACGGGCCCGATGACAAGGAGAAACTAGCAATGGGGCCTTCAAGCCACTAACAGTAGGACCACAATTCATTAAAAATTTCGAAAAAAAAGAACCCTAGGATTTCATAATAATCAACGATTTTTTGCAAAAGAATGTATTGGGGACACAACCCTTTTACTTTCTTTTTTTTTTTTTTTGGTATGCTGTGCCTGATCTGGTTTAGAAGGAAGTGAAATCAGTCTTTTCGATGAGACCACATGAAGCCAATGAGATTTGAAGCTTTGGAGGGACCTTTTTTGGCATTTGCCTAGGGCTTTGAGCAGATGGAGAGGATGAGGTTGAATCGGGACTCCTTTTTGGACGAGTAGTAATGCTCTTGAAGGAACAAACGGTAGTAATCTCTCTCTCTCTCTCTCTCTCTCTCTCTCGCGTCATAATCCAAAGCAGAAATTCATGCATATACAATAAACATTAACAATAAGATAATATGCATACATAAGGTATATTTATTTTACAAAATATTAATGATTTTAAAAATATTTTCCTAAAATAATCATGTATATTTCTTATATACATGAATAAATGAAAAATATTTTCATTGTTTGACTAATTATTTCAAGGATGGAAAAGATTATTTTCAGAAAAAAATTTCGAAATATTCATTTTTCGTAAAATAAATAGAACCGTGTACACATACATGTGTAAATGGATAGGAGGAGGGGAGGGGATGAAAGCATAAAATTGTATATTCATAATCCAATTAAGTCTTAATTTTTTTTAATTTATGTAATCCAGTATTAAATCTTTATTCAATAATGAATATAAAATTATGAGCTTTTGAATTGCTCAACCCAAGTCTCTGACATTTCGATTCCCGATTATCTACCATGATTAGGCATTAGAATTCACAGATATCAAAAAAGGATTTTGTGTGTATTTGATGATAAGGGTCTTGGGTATAATAATTGAGACTACTTAACATGGATTTCTATTGAAATATGGGGAATAATTTGTATTTACTGATTTGTTGGAAATGATATCATACTATAAAATGAGAAGGATCCTGTTACAATAAATGAAAATTTTCAAGAGATTAGTGCACTTATTGTCCGTGTTTTGTCTTTCATGCACTCTAATACTTTGTGATATGTGCACTATATAGAGATTAATATTGTGCAAGATGTATTGATGAGAATGTGTCAAACATTAACACTGAAATGTCATGGCAGTTATGCTTATGAGATGCTTGAATTATTAGATCGAAAGTGCCAAGAGATCATTATATTCTACGTTAATGAATTATGAGAATGAAATATACATGACAAAGATGATGTTGTTAAGACATTATTTATATCGCCATGTTTAATTATCGTAATATTGCTTCACAATCGATTTTTCGAAAATGAATTTTTCGTTTTTACATGATCATGCATATATGAAATATATCAAAGTATCGAATGACATACAGTCACATGACAGACCTCTACAGAGTTAATATAGACAAGAAATATGATAATCCGTACACTAGGTAATAGGCTTGTCGATCCAATAATGTGTTATATGATCCCGTGGTAGCCTTCATGTGGATTTGCAATAGTACAATAAACATTGCCAAGGTAGAAGACCCACAATGAACTCATGATTCTCTTGCCCATTAAAGAAACGTTTAAAACGATGTTACATTAGTCAAGGCGAGTCTCGATCAATTGACCGTGGAGGATGGACACTTGCCTCTCAATCCTATATATATCAATAGAGTTACTAATGGTAAAGGCGTTGGCTTAGATAGGACCACCTCCCAACTAAAAATTTTAGACTAAGATAATGTTTGTCCCATGTTATTGAAGGCCGAATTTCTCCTAGTATTTCGCAATGGCAATATGCTGACCGTACAAAATTCGACCTGTAAAATGACATCGCACGATCCATTTCTCACCTTTTTATGAGTCATGATGGTCTGTCTGAGCTGTAATCAATTTCACAAAATAGCATAGAAATCCTGAGTTCTTTGACTGTTCCACCTCTATTAAACTTTTGCTGCACAGGCCCCAAGATAAACATTCAGTGTTAATTATGATGCTAATTACTTTTTCCCCTCCTTTTAGGCATGTCCTTCTGACTAGACCCGGATAATTGTTTTTATAGGATTTAGAAAACAATAATACTGTCCTATTTTTTCCTTTTTTGATTTTTCCTACTGGACGAGATGATCTAGGGTATATAATAAATGACAATGTACCTTTCTCATATGAGATTGATACATTTCTGTCCACTAAATGTTTACCTTGAAATCAAATTCATAACCCACTATTTGTCAATATTGGTTTTTCCAATATATAATTACAATATTAGGGCCTATATTTTTTTTGGGGGGGAATTATGCGAAAGCACACTTCTCTGTGGAAATTTAAAGATATTATTTGAATTTCCAAAAATTATAAGAAAGAATATATAAAAAAATCACGTATTAATACTTATATACTGGAAAAAATTGAGGTGTCTCGAATTAAGAAAATTTTAAAACGAATTAATTGTAATACTTTGATTAAGTAAAAATTAAAAGCCAGTGCAAATAGACATTCATATCGTGTGAGATTTAGGGCCTCAAACAATTCTAGTCAAGGTTACTCAAGTGAATAATCTGTTTGTTCAAATCTTTATAATATAATAAAATTATATACAGGTACGACAATTTTACTGTACATGATTAGGGATATTTCAAAAATATATACCTAAGGGAATGATTTCCTTAAAATAAATCAATAACCGGCTATATAGTGTTGTCGATTTTTGCACACCATAAAATTATTATGCTCATACTATTTTCACTCTCTAAATGGTTATAAAATCCTGTCCCAAAAAAAAAATGCCTATAAAACTCCCCAACTTATTGAGTTGATGAAAGTAATCTCAACAAAATTAATTAATCAAAATTACAAGTGGAATGGATAAAAATTATTGTTTATTTAAAATGCAAAAATCACACATTGTCGTGAAAACATAAGATTGATCGTACTAATCATGACAGTGATATATTATTCCACCGCCTCATGTAATTTTCTATTTGTCTTTATACAAATTTCATCTCCTTTCTTCTATCTACTAACGTGCTCAAGCTGACTTCCATAAAAAAACAAATCGTTATGGGTTTGAACCTTGTTGATATTCTTTATAAATTAATATATTTCAATCAAATTATAATCATAACAAGTTCACAATTTTAACCAAAGAATTCCCTTAAAAAAACTTGAACTTAAGAATTGCATAATGCGAGGAGCTATTCCAAATTCAACTATAGAGAAACATCATTAATAAAGTTGCCATATTTATATTTTTTTAAATTAGAATCTCAATCATTAAATTCATTAAAAGACTCGTAACTTAGATGATTCTCGTCAAAAAAAGCAATGAATACTTGAAGTTTTCAGATTTAAAGTTATATTTTTTCCTCTTTCATCAATTTTACTATTAACAAGGTCTCAATTCGGGCAATTTTTTACCATTTAACTTTTAAGGTATGTCTGTCAAACAAAAAGGAATCTTAAGATGTGTCAAACTATATGAGGGTGGAAATAGTGTGAGGCAAATATATTATTATCGTACGGCTGTGGATAATATTTGAAAAAGGAGAATTTTCTCTTGGAAATAGGGGAATGTAAAAGAAGAAGCTGCACACTTCTTCCATGTGAATGGGATTTATTAAAATCTGACCACAATAGGAAAAGGAATTTTATTAGGTGGGCAAAGGGAGGAAGGAGTTTCTTTTTTATTTTTCTTTTTTTTTCTTTTTTTGGTATAAAGACTGAAGGAGTTGAGAAGGAGGAAGCTTCACTCGTTCCAATGCAAGAGAGAGAGAGAGAAAGGGAGTGATGAATTATAGAATTCCGAACCTCCCCCTCCTCTGTCTCTCTCTGACACACTGTCACTGTTCAAAAATATAATTTTCATTTTTATTTTTTATTTAAAATTCACCCACTCAAAGATATAAAGTGGGCATTGGTGGACGTGCTCCCCAAAGTATCTTTGACTGATGACTTCATCGAAAGTTATAATTATTATTATATATTCTTTTCTCTTTTTTATTAAATTGCTTTTTTGCCAAATTCAGTTTTCTTATGAGCGTTAAAATAAATAGCAGGAAAATCTATTCCGCGGCGAGGAATTCAGCAGACCTTGGTTCTCATCTCAGAAACAGCCACGCCAATGCTGGCGGATTTATCGGCGGTGGATTTTGTTTATTTATTCTGGTTTAGGTTTCTCGCCTTCTTAAAGTTTGAAATTCTCTGTTTTATTTATTTAGGTCGGATCAAGATGATTGCATATTTACGTCGTCCCAATGCATGAGAAATTAGGGTTTTGATATATTGAAAAACAGCATGCCGAGACCATCATTCTGATTTGACTGGAAAAAAAGGTGAAAGAATAATTGAATCATTCGTAAATTATTATAGTAAAGTTCAGAAAATTCGTTAGATTAACTTGTGTTAGAAAAAGTAAATTGTAAGATTTAAAATATGCTAGCGCCTATTATCTCTATGTAAAAAAGGAAGGTAGAGATATACAGTTTAGCGCCAATAATGTTCTTGCATTACTTTAGCCATAGTTTTGTTCTTGACAAAAAAGGAAAAACGGATAGTGTTGTCATATTTATTTAGGGTTTGTCCAATAAAATCACATGCCTGACAAAGCTCCTCAGAAAGGACTGAAAATATGATGAATTTGAAGTGGTGTGACTTGTCCGAGTCCCCCGATTTCTACACTCATGCACGTCAAGGGTCATTTCAGACCCATAATTCAATGACAAGATATAATTAAATATTGTCCTAAAGTCCTGAAAAAGAGGTGAGAAACGAAAAAAAGATGTCTTAAATTCAATGAAATCACAACTGCTCTCGCCCTAATTTGTACGGGGAATAAAAATTGTAGTTTTCCCCCCAACTGCTTTCTCGTAATTAATAAATGGCCACATCACTTTATAATTTACAAACTCAACGACCCTGGATGTAATTTTCTCTAATTTTTTCAATCAAGAAGGACATACACTGGTGCATGAATTAAAGCGGGTTGATTTTTTGGCCTCCCTTAATTAATGTATAATGAGTTAACTTACCAAGGAGGCGTTAATTCCGAAGATGGTTAAGTATTTACAATTCATCTTATTATAATTGATTGCCAATGAGCAAAGGTTGAAAATGTTTGATGGGAAAATATTCAATATTCACTATGTTAAAGGATGCATATCAAGAGAATAGTCGATGAATTGAAATTTGCAATATTTTCTTATTCTATTATTTAAATGCCCTCCACAATTGTGGGTTCTTTTGAAATTTACTAAAGTTAAACTTCCCAATGCATCCTATCCCAAATTTATAAAGGGTTTTCTTATTGAAATTTTTTGAATAGATGCAATGCATGTTGAACATAAAACAGCATATAATGCATGAGAGATATATCTCATGTTTGTGAGTTATAACGCAAAGACTTATCTCAAAAGACGAACCGGTTTGGCTTCATGTGATTCAAATTGGGAATCAATTAGTCTTTGAAATTTATCATTTTCATTTCCCTATCATTGCAAAAGAACAAAAAATGAAGGCTATAAAGTAATTTGGAGGAATGTTTTGCAAGATTCGAGGCTGTTAAATATATCATTTCTATGGTCTATAGGCTGCTTGAGAGCATCTAGATGATACGTAGATTCTACACTATAGCTCTTTTGGGGAACGATGGAGACGTTGCCTAAAGGATTCGATTCATCCATTACCGTGGACGGTCGTAGACTGGCTTACGTAACCTAGGAGGACCATACTATGATGTCTCACCGATATTGAAAATAACAAAACTTTGTTGGGTATTTAATAAATTTGATTAAAGTTGCAACGACATTATAAAAAGGACCAATGGCTATATTAATTAAAAAAAAGGTGTGGGTAAATGACACAAATGATTTATAAACTTTGGTCTGATATATAATGTAATCCCCAAACTTTAAATTTATTCATTGTGGTAATTCAATTTTAGTCTAACTTGTAAAGTTGTACGTCGACTTTTAATTTATACAATATGATCCATAAATTTGTTGTGCACATTTATTTGATTTTATAAAAATATTCAATACCATCTTCAAATTTTAATTAAGGAAATGATGACATTAAACATTTTATACAATTAAATGACTAAATTGAATATTTATAATAAAAAAAAAATCATGAGCTATATTGAACAAATTAAAAGTTAGAGACAACATTATATATATCAAGAATTATCTTACATATTAAATCAAAGTTCACGAATTATTTCTGTCTTTATTAAAAAAATAGAAAAAAGGCATTGGCAATCAAGATCAACATTCATACAAAAGAGTGTAGAAGCAACCGAACATTGACGAATCATGACGAGCCGGACTTTCCATTCACAGATCTCGTGTCCGCTGGGTTGTCAAATCACAAAGACCAAGCTCACATCCAAACGACGTGGATATCATCAGTTTATCGCAGCAAAAGAAGACCATGGACTGATTCCCATGTGGAAATCGATCGACAAAAGATGTATTCAAAGCCCGACATATACAGAAGATTTATATGACTAATAAGCCAGATTGATCGAAGGTTCTTCTACAGTGGATGTCGGTGGGATCTTACCAACAGACAGAAGGAAATAACAGATGGTATCCAAGCTTAACGTTCAAATTTTGGGGGCCTATAAGATGACCAAACGGCCGAACTTGGTCGGTCGGTCGGTCGATGAGTGCTGATCATAAAAGTTAGCAAGAGTGGTAAGCTTATATTTAATAATTACTTAGTTTTAAGCGGGTAGCGGTAGAAGGAGTCGGGTTTTACCCTCATACTAAGACGATATTTGCGCTCTTTGCTAAATTGGTGGGTTTTACACCCAACCAAAATCAATATAAATTTATGTTGCAATTTCTCTATGTAAACTTTATAATTTGTTTACATTTTTCTAGTTCATTTGCATGTGGAGGCAGAATTTTGAAAAGGCGTTAGTTCTACAAAAATCAATGCATATTTGAAAAAACCAATTCACCTCCCTCTTTGATTGCTTAGTTGGATATGATATTTTGTATCGAAGCATGTTCTCTCTCTCTCTCTCTATTATAAGAATGCGGTGCTTTTGATGGGGCTAACTATACATATTGAAAGTATAGGATGGTCATGTTCATTCGAGAAATTTGAAAAATTCCTTCGCATACATCCTCATTTATCTCAAAAAAACTATCACTAATTCTCTTATCGCAATTGTTGGTATAAATCTGATGGGAAAAGTGTTAAAAAAGTCATAAACCTTTTATATTTGTGCCAATTTAGTTTAATTTTAAATATTTTCACTCGATGCCAATTTAGTCATTTTCGGCTAATTTTGGCCGAATTTTCCTAACTGGGTGCCGGCCGACTAACGTGGCATGATCGGTACTAACTTGACAACTTTTAATAATATTTTAATACTTTTAAATTTTTATTTTATTTTTTTTTTTTTCCTTGTCCTCCTCCTTCCTCTAGTTGGTCGTTAGACCTCAATGACCGCTAGAGGCGACGGTCGATGAGCCTCACCAATGGCTGCGAGCCTTGTCGGCCATGGCCGAGGCTCGACCTTGCCAAATCCGGTAAGGTCGAGCCTCACCTAGCCTCTAGCGAGCTCGAGGCCGCCCAAGTCGTGAGGCGGCCTCACACCAAGCTAGCGAGGGTCAAACCTCACCCAACCTCTGGCGAGGCCCTAGCAGTGAAGGCAACCTCACTAGAGGCCGGCAAGGTTGACCTCGACCTCGTCGGCCATCGCCTCTAGCTAGTTGCCAAGGTCCATTGACCGACTAGAGGAAGGAGGAGGAGAAGTAAAAAATAAAAATAAAAATAAAAAAATTCGAAAATATTAAAATATTATTAAAAGTTGTTAATGTTAATACCAATTGTACTATGTCAGCTAATTGGTGCTTAGTCAACAAAATCCAACCAAAATTAACAGGAAATGACTGAATTAGCATCAAGTAAAAATGTTTATGACTAAATTGACACCAATAAAAGTTTATGATTAAATTGACATAAATGTAAAAAGGTTTAAATTTTTTTAACACTTTTCCCTAAATCCGACACTTCTTTTCGAAAGTAACAAAATTAAGAAAGTTTCACCCATCAAAGTGGGTTTCGACTCTCACGCCCTATAAGTAGGCATGGCAAAAGTCTGAGAGTGAGTATTAGAGTAGGATTAGCGTGGGACCGACCAAAAAAAAAAAAAAAAAAAAAAGCTATGACCATGTTTTCATTTGAAAAATGTATGTCAATGTACAGTGCACTATTCCTTCTTAATTGACATGGTTGTAGACACTTTTCTAAACATAATATTAGTGTAAAAGGGCTAAAGAAACATCAAAATTGACTTCTCTCTTAATTGCAAAGAACGACTAAACATAGGAAAATTAAAACCATTTTCCTTAGCAATAATTGAAAGAATTATACGATACGTCCTTGTATCTTCCCGTTTTTTCTTATCAAGTTTCTATACTTTTTATTTGTCTAATCAAGTTCTTATATTTTAACAGATTTTCTAATTTATTTTTTCCGACACAAAATTAAACCAAATTCAACCAGTATGGGTTGTTGGAGTCATATCATGACGTTGGCTAAATGTTATCTAGTCGTTCTTTGAAATTCGCATGCATCGACCAAAAATTCTCCACCCACATCCACGTTAGCTGAATTTGGCTGCATCATATTTAGGCATCATCCGATTGCCACGCTAACTTAATTTCGTCAAATATAGTATTGAAAGGGATTAGATTTGACAATTTATGAAAGTATAACAACATGATCAGATAAATTAAACATGCAGGGGCTTGATTTGAAAAAGACGTGAAAGTACTGAAACAAAAAAAATGGATTTTTTTTTCCAAAATAACTTCCTTTGAATACACTTTTTTAAAAAGTTCATTTTCCATAAATGCATGCCTTAAAATAAAGGGTTAATACCCTGAAAAACCCTAAACTGGTACACCAGTGACAAATTTACTCTAAACTATTTTTTTTATCATTAAAAACCCAAAATTGATATGCATGTGATAAATTTACTCCGAATGACCATAAAAAACCATAAACTAGTACATTTATGACAAATTTGTCCAAACTAATTTATTCGACCGAAAAAACCCCAAACTGATAAATTGTGACAAATATACCCTCCGTTAAATTGGATTAATACCACACAAAATCACAAAAATTGTAAATCGTGACAAACGGAGCATAAAACCTCAAATTGATATACCAATCAACTGTCACGTGTCATTTAATTTAATAATTTGACAGTAAAATTTAACAAAAACTAACATATGGTAAATTCGTCATAAGTGTACATGTTTAGGGTAAATTTATCAAATGTATACCGGTTTAGGGTTTTTGATGGTAAAAAAAATAGTTTTTGGTCAATTTATCACATGTGTACTAGTTTTGGGTTTTTTAGGGTATTTAACTCTAAAATAAAAAAAAGGGGTTTTCTCAACAAATATCCTTGATGCACTTACGATACATATTTAATTTTAATTTGAACAATCCTGAATTATAAACTATTCATTTCATATAATTAAGGGCCGGTCAATTCATTCACACTATGTCAATTGGCTGCCTAGTAAGTACGGTTAGAGATTAAAAAGAATCGTAAAAATTATAGCAAAAAAAGATCAGAACGATATCGAGTCCACGTGTCGTGGAATCGAGAAGGGGGAAAAGCTTCGTCGGGTTCGTTCGTGATAATTAAAGCAAAGATCCAATATCGCTGTAAATGCGATTTCGATTAGATTGATCAAATGATTGTGCTGCCCCGCCCTCTCGCAAACCCCTTCCTAATTTCCTAACTTTTTCTCCTTTCTAGTAAAAAAAAAAAAAAAAAAAACTTTTTCTCCTTCACCTATTTATTCGATTTGATTGATTGATAACGACATATTTACCTCCCCAAAAAAGCAAAAAAAAAAATCACAAAATTTGTCCGAAAATAAAAATAAATAAAAAATAAAGGAATTCCAACTTTTCATCATTGCCCCCATGCGAACCCCCCTTGGGGCTGGGGTTTTAATGATTTCAATCATTTTCCTTGTCTCATACCGAAGGAAATTCTTTTTTAATAAAAAAATAAAATTTCAATTCGAGAAATTACCGAAATCTCGAGGGGCGATTTCATCGCTGCCGCGGGCGACCGGCTGAGATCTCGACACGTCATCGTTGACCGGGTACCGGGGCGGTCAAAGGGGATGACGTGGAGGGATCGGGGCGGGGAAGTACCTGCACTTTCTTTTGTTTGGGGTACTATTTTTGGAGGAGTACCTTTCATCGTCGGTTGGGATGTTGGTCCCCCTCAACCCCCCCCAAGGTATGAACGGAATACCAAAGCCCCATTGGCCGTCCAAGACCGTTGACCGCTGTCGGTTTGAATTTTTGACCATGAGGAAAATTCTCCCAAATTTCCCTTACTTTATTATTTTTCAGTTTGAAAATGCGGTTGAATTGATGAGAAATTGGTAAAAATATATTTTTCCAAGGGAAAATGAAACCCTTCTGAAAATTGGACTTTGGAGTTATATTAAGAACAAACAAAGAAAAGCTCATATTAAGAGATAATGGCAAAAATTATTTTTAAATTTGGGCATAATGTATAATGAAGTCCATGAACTTTTTTATTCGTTCGCAATGGTTCATGAACTTTTATAGTTCTCGAATTATATGAAGATGTTTAATATTATCCATAAACTTGAACTAATAAAAATGTAGCATTGGACCTCTCCATATAGTTTAGGGACTAATTTTGAATATACCAAAAGTTCAATTATTACATTAAACAAATTTAAAGTTTAAGGATGACATTGTACATCGAGATGAAAATTGAGGGAGCACATTATATATTGGGTCAAAATTCATGTACCATTTACGTTATTTTCCTTTATATTAATGAAATGCAATGGTAATTGCTATGTAAAATCGCATAGTCTTTCATAACATCGTTAATTGCACAGTACATGAAAAATAATTGAATTTAGGTATGACGATAAAGTCGAAAAATAAAATTATTTTCTATGCGCTCTATATTCCAAATTGACAGAATAAAATCAGCATCTTTCCTTTTCTATTTAAAAGATAGCAATTTATATTTAATTCGTGTTTCATTGGTGAAACGGACGTATACCTGTATTTTTGCATTATTGTAAACAACTTCGTCTGGCCTACATATGACATGCTTAATGGGAGATGATTATTTAGTAAGCAAAAAGGAAATAAAAGTTAGAGTTTTTCTACTAAATTACATTCTCATTATCAATAAAATAATAAAAATAATGAATCTGCAGACTGCAGATAATTTTTTTAAAATTTCTAGAGATTATTTAGGCTTAATAAAAAATTTGGCAGATCATTTATCTTATAAAAATTTTATGATAAAATCAATAAAAAATAGGTGGACCCACATATTTAATTTAATATTGGAAAATTTTTTGTATTCATGTATGATATACTTTATGTCTTATTCTATACCGAATTAGACTGTCATGAAAGTGCAGCAGATGTCCAATGAGCTATAAATTCTTCTTTCTCTCCCTCCGTCTCTGTTCCACCCGTAGAGAGAGAAATCGTTCTTTTCCCGTGTTGTAGAGAGAGAGAGGGAGAGAGGGAGGGAGGGAGGCCGGCCATGGAGTACGAGAGGATAGAGAAGGTGCAGGTACGCCCCTGTTTCTTCAACTCGGGTGCGAAATTCAATCACCCTTTTGCCAGTCGTCTCGAGCTCTGCTAGTTCGCTGATGCATTCGTCGAAACGGGCTCGTTCTCTTGACGACGATGCCTTCTTTCTCATCTTCCAATTGTAGCCATTTTCTCCTCCTCCTCCTCCTTCTTCCCCTGTCTTTTTTTCTGTGTTCGTGCGGTGTTAAAGAGATGAATTGTGGTGCGGATGAGTCTCGCTTCTGAGTTGAAGAATTCGGTCGCGCGGACATGTTTGTTCGTTTGACCGGCCTCTGTTCGTGATGATTCGGCGAGTTGTTTGCTGTTTGATTGAGAAGTGTTTGGGGTTTGGATTTGCGGCTGTGTTTGGAGGAATTGTTGGTGAAATGATGGTGCTTGTGTGGTCTTTCTTTTTTCAAGATTTAATCTTCTGATGATCTTGTTTGAGTGTTTGACGCTGGTCTTTCTGGGTTTGATTCTTGCAAGTGCAGACTGGTATTATCTCTCCGAGCAAACTGAGGATGAAGCTGATGGGTCCGCACCACCACAGGAAGAAGGATGGGTCTAACAGCAACTCTTCAAGAACGTCTCCTTCCAAGCTCCAGGACTCCGAGTTCGCGAAGAACAGCTTGTTGGCCTCCGACGGTGCCGAATTCGACGAGGAAGGTACGCGGCCTTCGCCCTGTCCGCTTCTTGTTTTTGATAGGTTGAGCTGGGATGGTCTTGAAAGAACAGAGTTTTCCAGGCAATTCTCAGGGGAAACTGCTCTTGAAAACCACCTTATTTTCTGAACAAACTTATGAAGTGCTTTGAGTTGGTTTTTCTCAGTTCTTCTTGAAATGCTGAGATTGTCTGAACGAGTGCTGTCGATTTTGTGAGCACCTGGTTTAGATTGAGATGGGATTATCGGAGAAACAGTTCTTCATTCTGTTGTAAAATGCTTTTCCTTGGACCTTCTTCTGAATTGGTTTCAAATTTGTTGGAACAAGTAGAACCGGTTCCAAAATAATTTCTATTTTTTTCTTGTGGAAAAGAATCGTGCTTTTGTTCTTAAAAATCAGCACTTGCACTGATTTGAAGCTATACTGCAGTTGCAGCTACCAGGGTGGAAACCACATTAATCAAAGTACCTGTTCAGTTGTCCGTTTCGGAACCAGGCCACTATAATCAGGCCTCACTCAATTCCAGAGTCACGGTCGTGAGAGAAAATGAGAATGTAGGCCGTGCTCGCTTCGAACAATACGCCAAAGGAGACGGCAGCAACTCCAGTGCAGTGTATCCCGTGAGAATATTAGAGGACGAAAATCTTGACTACGATAGCAATGCTAGCTCATCCAGTTTCGAGTTTCACAAAGGAGAGAAGTCAGTTCACCACCACATCAACCGGTCGCTCTCGAGGTCGATGCCGTCCAAGTGGAACGATGCCGAGAAATGGATAATGAACAGGCAGAGCGGCCAAGCTAACTATTGGAAGAAGTCCGTTCTGCAGAACCAAACAAATCGCCTGCCGGCGATGAACACGATAAGAGTTGCTCCTGAGCATGCAGGGTGTGAGAATAAGTTACCATTCGCCAGGGGGTCTGATACCAAGAGAGTCGATTTTTGCCATCCTACTTACCAAATGGGACATGATAAATTTTCTTTTGGCCCTCCTGAGGGAATGCCGACTTCAGGTCTATCTAATGGTGGAAATTTGCGGGTTGATGCAAATTCTCAAACTAAGGATTTGAAGGAAGTAGTTCTTGCAGACTCCTCTTGCATAGAAAGCTCGACAGAAGAATCGACAGGTATGAAACTGTTTTTTGCTTTTCACATTTAGAGTGCCCCTTATCTTTGATAAAACTATAGAAACTGTAATTGAGCAGTTCTAGGAAGTTTATAAATCTCCACTGGAACGTCCTTTCCATTTGATTCTGTTGCCTAATTAATGTACTCTCCACTCTTATTGAGCTAATCATATGTTTATCAGCTCATTTATTTATGTGATCACTAACTGGGGTGACTGGATGGATGCGTATGATAATTGTTTTGCAAGGAGCCACGGCAATTTAGGTGCTTGTGCGGTGTCATTAGCACAGCTAATGTATTTATTTGCTGATTGATGGATGGATTGATAATATGATGAAGGTTAGGAGTGTTTAAGAAATACAGTTCAGAGGGAAAAATCAATGTAAAGCATGAGCATGGTGCGATAGTCATAATATTTTGTGATTTTCTGTAGGCATATGAGTATCCTCGAAAAAGTGGGACTGTTGCTCATCACTGCCTCACAAAGTTCAGTACATTATTATTATTTAGAAATGATAATTTCCTTACTCTTGCCTCTGATGTTTCAATTTAATCAATAAATCAGGCATTCCTGCAATTAGAGAAGTTTCAATGAGAGATATGGGAACGGAGATGACTCCTGCCACTAGTCAAGAGCCTTCAAGGACAGCAACTCCTGTGGGTTCAGCTACCCCGCTTCGTAGCCCAACTTCATCGGTGCCGTCAACTCCCCGAAGAGGAGCACCAGCTCCCACGCCTGTGGGGCATGCCACTGATGAAGAATCTCAGCATCCGACAGAATTGTGCAAAAAGGAATTGTCCGAGGAAGAACAGAAGATGAAGACGAGGAGAGAAATAGTAGCCCTCGGAGTCCAACTGGGTAAAATGAATATTGCTGCTTGGGCAAGTAAAGAAGAATCCGAGAAGAACAAATCTTCCTTGGAAAAAGCTACTTTGGAAGAACTTGAGCGGATCGAATTTGAAAAGCGCGCAGCTGCTTGGGAGGAAGCTGAGAAATCTAAACACACAGCAAGGTTCTTGTTAAAATTGGCTCCCCTTCTGACTGGATTTCATTCCACTTCTTCTATTCTCTCTTGAAAAATGCAATATGCAGAGGTATGTTTCTATAGTGGGAAAATCTTTTAGCCTGACAATAATAACCCACATTCTCAGATACAAGCGTGAAGAGATCAAACTGCAAGCATGGGAAAGTCAGCAGAAAGCAAAATTGGAAGCACAAATGCGGAGAATAGAGGTACTTAAAATCATTATCCCTAACGATGCTAGCCATTAAGAGATAGAACAGTTGTTTAAGAAGCCCAAAAATTAATTGCTGGAACTGGGTGATGATCGAGTTTGTTCGCTATGATCTAGTTTCTTAGGCCTAGTGCAGCTGCCGTATAGCACTCTCCCCTCATCCTCTTCGACTATCAATGGCCGGTGTAGCAAGCCATTGTAACATTTGAAGTCATATAGAAAGCCGAGAACAGGTCAACTAGGTTTCTTAATAATTTCAGCATTTCTCTTCAGGCTCAAGTTGAGCAAATGAGAGCCCATGCTCAAGCGAAGATGGTGAAGAAGATCGCGATGGCGAGGCAAAGATCGGAGGAGAAACGGGCCGCAGCCGAGGCCAGAAGGATTAGCGAGGCAGAGAGGACTGCCGCGCAGGCGGAGTACATCCGTCAAACCGGACAAATGCCGTCGTCTCCTTACATCTGCTGCGCTGGTTGGTTGTGAGAAGGACATCAGAGGGATAAGACAGACGAGAGGAAGTGGCCCAAAAGAGTTTTGTGGCGTATGTATACATTAAATGTGTACACCCTTGTACGTATCAATCAAGCTTCCCTGTTTTTTGGCTTAGATGCGGAGACTGTTCTTGAATTCTCACATGACATGTTGGTCGTGATGATGTTGGTGGTGGTTGAGAGTACATGAAGAATATAGGTTGCTTCAATCTCTGTGGCATTTGAACTCTACAGTGCTTTTGACAGCAACTTTAGAAGAAGACTGGCCATGGCTTCCATGGCAGGAAGCTCTCATTTCTTGGCCAATGAGCTCTGATGCTGAAGGTTTCAGGTTATATTTTTGTACTGCTAGCGCTCCAAATCCGGCTTTGGGCGAAAAATATTTTTGACGAAGGAATGAGAATTAAGATTGTCTTTGGTTAGATTTAGAAAAATGTTTGATGTTCTTTCATGGCATCAAAGAGTTGACTGATTCAATCGGTGAGAAGAGCATGGTCCTACTGACTTAGATAATCTCAAATTCTTTGCAAGTCTTTCTAGAAAAGAGACCTTCCAAAATTTCAATTTTTAATACCTTTATCGATTAGGAGAATCTAAAAACTTGCCTTTCCGCTGGCACAAAAAAGTAATCTCAGAAAAGATTGAAATTACTTATGATAAAAAATAAAGGTTCCTAAGTAACTATTGAGTATATAATTTGAAGTGTATTATGCTATAACATTCTCAAACAATCCATTTAATAATGCAATACTTAAAATAATTATTAACTATTTAGTTCTAAATTAGACAGTTATATAAAATTCTCAAAAAAATCTGTTTGAAAAGAGGCAAATTACTTTTACAAGTTATGATAATCGGTGCGATAATATTATTTATATTTATGATGTATAGTTATATCAATATAACTACATAACATTTATAGTTCTACGTAATTAAGTAGTAGCCAGTTCATTCATGTAATTATACCATCTGATTATATGTATTGTATCTTATATAATTGAAAAACTAATGATAGAATAAAGTTCCATGGTTTGAAATATCATATCATAAAAATTAATATTGTGATAATATAACAATAAAAATATCAATTATCAATGTTATTTATATTAGTTTAAATTTTAAATAATATCAATTTTTAAAGAAGGAAATTGTCTTTAGTAGAATAACAAACGTCATCTATAATGTTTGTTGTAAGATATGTAACAATTTGGTGATAAACAGGTCATATAATTACGAATAATATTTGAGTGAGCAATTAATTGCAATACTTGTGTTGTAGAAATGTTTATGATACCTTATGTTTTATAATTTGAACTTTTCATAATATGATTAGCATATTTATTACTCGATCGAACATTACATATGAAAAATTTCATATTTGATGTAACTTTTGTATAATGTAGGGAAAAGACCACTAAAAACTCTAAATTTGATCTAAAGTGACAAATTTATCCCAATTTTTTTTTTTTACGCAAAAAACCCCAAACTTTGTAAATTGTGACACATTTACCCCATTAAGGGCATTTTCGTCTTATTCTTTCGATTTTTTCTTTTTATTTTTTATTTTTTTCTTCTTCTCTCTTCCCTCGCCGGTGTTGGGCGAGGGGTGCCCTCGCCAGATCTAGCGAGGGAGGCCCTCGCTCGACGCCGGCAAGGGGTGCCCTAGCTAGACTCGGGTGCGGGGTGCCCTCGTTGGCATCGGGTGAGGGTGTCCTCGCCATATTTGGCGAGGGAGGCCCTCACTTGACGCCAACGAGCCGACGGAGGGAAGAAAGAAGAAGAAGAAAAAAAGAAAAAAGTTTTTAAAAGTAAAAAGACCAAAATGCCCCTCTGATTTAGGGTAAATGTGTCCCACAAATGAAAGTTGAGGGTTTTTTGTGTCACAAAAAAAATTTGGGGTAGATGTGTCACGGTTAGCAAACTTTTGAGTTTTTCATGTCACAAAAAAATGTTTTGAATAAATTTGTTACTTTGGGCAAAGTTTGGGATTTTTGGTGTTTGTTTTCCTCATAATGTAATAATTAGATATAATGTATAGGTAGACTAGATTATCATCTTTAAAATCAAGTCATTATTTAAAATCATTGATACTTATATTCTTAAGAAATTTCAACTATTTAATTGGTCCTACAAGTGAATTTTATTAGTTTACTACAAATTTAAGGGAATCAACTAAAAAAGGTGAAAATTTTATTGAATTGAATAATGTATGCCTGAGTAAAATGTACAATTAGATTGGAAATAGTACATGCATAGCGTATGAATGAATTTTATTTATATTAATAGGTAATCACTATAAGATAATTATCACATCATTACCACCTAATATTCCAGTTGGGTAATAAGAAATTATGCTATATTTGGGATAATATCATCATTAACATATCAATGGAGCCACTCGATCAAACGAATTATGTTCTTCATTGGAAAACATATACTTTTTCTTATTATGCATATAGTTCGAGGAAGAAATATATATATGGATTGGCTCCATGCCTTCTTTTTTGAAACCCAAAAAAAATCATTTTTTATATAATCAAAGTAATATAAATTATATATTAATCGGGTGCAAGCAATTATATGAACATAATTGTTAGATTGTATTGGTGATTATAATGATTGTTCTAGTTTTAAGGACAATTGCCTCTTTTTTATAGGAAATTTAATTTTATCATAGACGATTTTAGCATTCGTTAAAAGAAATTTTTTGTGCTATCAAAAAGGTAAGTTTTTAGGTTTTTACAAAAATTGATGATTTAAGAAAAATAAAGTCACATAGAAGTTTACGTAGTACAGAGTGCTCTTAATAGGTAAATAAGTTTGAAAGCGCCCTCTTCACGGGAACAAAGTTCATAAAGGAGGAGATTTTCGGAAAAGTTCAATTAGATAATTGTTTACGAAATAAGCAATTTTTTATATAAAGAAACAACGTTTAGCTGTCACGCAAAAAAAAAAAAAAAAAACCTAAAATTACATTATCTTGAAAATTGTTTCATAAGCATAAATATAGTTCTAAGCTTTTAATGTCATTTCGAATTATTGATGGAATTGGTTCTAAATCAACCTTTTCAAGATCCTCCTAATGTCTTGTCACTTTTTTTTTTTGGTCGGTCATGTCTTGTCACTTTTTTTTTTTTTTTTGGTCTGATGTGTCTTGTCACTTGAGTGAGTCATTTTTTGTTTAAGTTTTATTTAAGTAACTAGTTCCTTTAACTTTAAAAGGAATTACTTGACAAATCAATGATTTCTTAATTCTTAAAGCTATCATGGTATGCTTCTTCTTCTTTTTTTTCCTTTTATATGCTTGAAAAAAGATATCTAAATAATTTACATGAACTATGAGCTCACAAAGATTCTAGCATAGCTATCATGTCAATTCAAAGATGATTTTAGATATTAATTGATAAAGAAGAATAGATACTTCACTTGATCATAGCCAAAAAGGCCGAGAAAGGTATTATAGTACATGATTTTAGATATATTGCCATTAAGCACTAACTCGTCAAGAAAAACTGTTTATGGAAAAATGTTTCTCAACCTTTTCATGTATGGAAGACAGAAAACTAATCGATTTACAGAAAATGTTTTTATCAAATGAAAACAACAAGCTTAGTTTGGGTTGCGCTGGAGCCGCCGTTGAAGAAACATCATCGACGTTGATGGGTGACGGAGTCATTGCCATATGGCCGGCGGTGAGAAAAGGGACTAGTCGGTCGAATTCCGATGATGTTGTGAACCAGATGAAGGGCGTTAGCAGATTCATCAATATCTCCAGCAAAAATCTTAACGCCGGCACAATAGACGTGCTCGAACCGGCGTTAGAAGTGGGAATCAAGGCTCGGTTTGGGCCAATTTTTCCCTTTTTCCGATTTTGACCCATCAAATCAGACATTCACGGACAATGGCCCTTATATTTCGCGCGAAATACAGAACATGACATGCATTTGAACTGGTTTGGTGAAAATTGATTGCATTATACACATGTCACCTTCATTATTTCACTTGGACTTCCTAATTTAAATTGTTGTCGAGAACACCAAATGAGAAGCAATACCAACTAATAAAAAAATTTAACCATGATATTCCGATTAATTATCATAATTAGTAGAAAATCTTATCGTAAGGCAAGGCATGCGTGGGTGGATAGACACGCAAGAAGCTAGTTACCTATATCACTCAATGCAAAACAATCGCATGGTCATTTCACAATAAAGTAACTTTATGAAAATATCTACCGGAGAAACACTCATAGCTATGTAGGATATTCCTATATGTTCATGGATCGCTGCTTATATACCTGGCATTGGCCATAATTCACAAGAACATGCTGTAGGCTTAAAGGAAGGGTTAAGGATTTATCTAGTGTTCGTTATGTATTATGAATGATCAGATTCAATTGATACGGAGCCAAATTCCAATAGACTCTACCAATAAATTTTACCTCTAATTCGAGGCGTCCAAAACGCCCACACGAACTCAATTTATTATTTCGGGATAGAAATGTAGAACCAAAGAAAAGAAGTCTTGGGGATAATAAAATAGAGCCACTTTAAGGTTCCCTATGAAATGAGGCATGTAACAAAGTCACTACGAAGAAGTTCTAGGGGTTACTCAAAAAATCTTGGAACTTTTTATTCTACCTCAAATACAAAGAATTTACTAATATAATCAGGTCACAAATGATTAAGTCTTGCCAGATTGATGGGCCTCTGAACCAATCTATATCGAGCTTCTTATTTTCAGTTTACAAAAAAAAAATAGAAATAAAAATAAATAAATAAACTTGGTCCTTTAGTTTATACTATTGGTGAAAGCTGCAAGGAGGAAAATGCATGTGCTATAATGACCTAACATGATGGACCGCATTTTCTCACGCATGAATCGAGCACATTTTTCTCGAAATCAAACGTCACAATAGAGATACCTCCAAGATATCTTGCCAAGAATCTCTAGACATATCACATTCGACACTTGAAAAGCTAATAACAAAGTAGAGGCACCTCGAAGAAATTTCAATGGGCACGTCATCTTTGTTCAGAAAAATTCAACTCGAATACTCGAATTCATAGAGCAGCGTGGGTTGCTTTAACATCCCATCTCACGTGAGGAACGTAGAAATTGACTAATATGGTGTCCAAATTTTGTCATGCTTGCTTTTCCCGGGGTGATTTGTGGGCGAATGGTGAAAGTTCCTCGTGGTCATCATTGTCTCATCTCGACTTGACCAAAAGCGCATCTCAGTTTGATTTATAATTTGTGGTAGTAATGCCGCATGCGTGTTCTTCTCCATTATTCTTTGGGGTCACCTAAGATTACATAGTCCCTCACTTTCATTGGCACATGTAAAACAAGATAAACCAGACAGTCTCTCTCTCTCTCTCTGTGTCGTGTGCAGATCATGGGGTCACTTAGAAGCATGATCCTCGTTTATTCGAGAAAAAAGAGGAAACGCTCTGTGTGTGTCTCTCAACCAACACGAGAATTGCAAAGAAGAAAGGAAGAAAAAGCTTGTTATTGGGGGACTATAATTGATGATAGTGCCCTACCTTGTCACCATTCCATACTCCACCCCAAAAGAAAAGAGGTCCTTATCAAAATGACCAAACCCCACCACATGCACAAAAACTCCAAAACCCATTCCTCACTTTCATTTCCACCTCTCAACTAGCCTAGTGTTCCAGCCCAACCCCCAAGGAAAGAGATCTCAATTTGTAAAATTTTCCCTTTTTCTTTCGAAAAGTTACCGAGCATAAAAACATTTATTAAATTGCCACCGGCCGTGGTGGCTCCGCTGGATAAGAACTCCATTGATCCTTCCCCAAATGTGAGGGGTTCGAAATCCAGTGGAGGCATTTGGTGTCTTAAGTGTAGCGCCGGAGACTTTACCCGCCCCGACTACCGGTTGTACGGGTTCCCTGGGTAAAAAAAAAAAAAAAAAACATCCATTAAATTCTTTTAACTTCTCAGTTCCATAACCATTGTATTGGCTAGCTTTGATCTTGTAAAAAGATTATAAAAACAAAAAGGAGTAAAGTTTCTATGACCTAGTGACAAAGGGGCTCTCATACTTTTGGTCCAAGAAGTGATGGTTGTGGATTCGAATTTTACCATAAGAAACTCAGATCAACCATGCTAGTTATCCTTTAGGTGGCCCATTAATTACGATCACGCCTGTAGGTTACTGAAAAAAAAGAGAGATGGAAAAAAGATTCTACATCTTCATCGTTATTTAATCAAGTTAGCAGAAGCAATTCAGAAGCATCAAAATTGCCTTGATATAGTAATTCTTTACAAAGAGCAATATGAAAAAGTGCATGTCCTCCATAATTAGCAGACGATATGGTCATAATTTAAACCTAATATAAGGAGAATCCAGACAACAGTCTCCAAAAACCTTAATTTAATTGGACTTTATTTTCAAGGGACAAGAAAGGTTTTGCGTTTTTCTTTGGATGACTAAGATTGTGGTGGTGAAAGTAAATAATAAAAATTAAAAAAAAAAACAGAAAAAGAAAAAGAAAGGTGCAATGAAATTAGGAGGGCCATACTCTTCACTTGTCATATCCACTGTCACTTCATTGGGTCCATACACATGGAAAAACACATTGTGGGCGTTTAATCAGATTACAGAACATGAAACCCCCACAAGCTGAATCATCATAAAGAAAAATCTTAGCCGACATAAAATTTCAACCAATTAACATAGCTATATCTGCATAAACATTAAAAAAAAAAAAAGTAACGTATCCATCCAAAGGGCCAAAGAAAAAGTCTCTTTTAGCTGTAACAGTGACCTGATCTGGCACAAGCTAACTGCATTTTTCTTCAGAAACCATGGTTCTTGAACTTCTTTCTGAGACGTGATAATGACCTCAGAATTCTACTCACGACAGGATCCTAAATTTTAAGCTAGACTTTAAAATGAGTAGACGATCATCCTAAGTCGTGCATTGGTACAAGTTTTGCGTCAGGATAAGTTCAGCACTGAGAATGAGCTATTGCGGTAAAACTTTGATGTAATTTGCCAACTCACCCGGCCACCATTCAAGGACATACTCCCTGGCTAGCATAAGGGTCCTGTTCTTATGTCATTTCATTTTCATAGCACGAAAGACCATGTCCAGAAATTGTTACAACGACTCACTCTGCTCAACACAAATAATCACAAATTCACAGTGGAAGAACAGACTGAAGCTGTAAGTGCACATATTCTTTGAAACGATAGATGAGAGAATCACTTTACCCTAGTAGTCACTTTCAGAGAGATAC
Organism: Eucalyptus sp. ANBG9806169; assembly: GCA_014182395.1. Lineage (NCBI taxonomy): Eukaryota > Viridiplantae > Streptophyta > Magnoliopsida > Myrtales > Myrtaceae > Eucalyptus > Eucalyptus sp. ANBG9806169. The sequence continues at coordinate 2,101,498 of CM024576.1, read as the reverse complement.
AGTTCCGATCTGTCCATGCCATACCCAGAGACACAGAAAGGTAAGCCAGATTCAGAGAAAGTTCTGTGGTCTCCATTTCCTTCGACTGCAAGATAATGTCAAACAAGCACTGCAGATACTTCTACTAAATGAAAAGACCATCGATGAATAAGCAAGTAGAACGTAAAAAATACCCAGCATACCTCGTGTCCCAATCACTAATTTCCTAGTAGCAACATGGCGTATATCACAATTCATGAAACATGGGAGAGAAGCAAATATCATTACAGTGCTAAATTCTGCATGAGTGTTACAATCTAAGGTAAGAACTAAGCGAGTCGTTCCAACCACAGATGGCTTGGACAACACTGAATATTACAGCAAGAAATTGCATCTTAACCGGTCATAGAGTTCCATAATCAAGAGACCCCACAGATGGTATTCCAGAGTTCATGGTTCTAGAATCCTGTCGGTTTGTGAATTCATCGCAACCGCCGTTCGAGTGCCTTTGAACAGGGATGGAATTCAGAAGCTCCAGATCTTGTTTGCCCATTTGCTGGACTTCTTGAGGTGAGAGTATCTTGATGCACCACACACTGTTCACAAACTCCCTGCAGCAAGAATCAATTCAATTATAAGTTTAAGATACAAGCCTTGTGTAGCATAAAATCAAGAGCCCAAAAATTGGAATTCATCTAACAAGAAGTCCATTGGATAATCATTTACGGAATAACTTCAAGACCAGTTGCAGAACTGTCTAAAGATTATCTTGATAGCTACAAGAGGTAAATCAGCATTCAAGACCCTTAAGCTGCTAGAGATACCCATATACGTTACAAGCGCTCCGATATTTCGCATGATCCTACATCTTAGGAAGGCAACATGTAAACAAAAAAAGGGTATAAACCTACCCACCCGATCAAATATATCCACACATGCACATACTAGCGCACCAGAAAGAACCAGGCAGAACATAGGGATAAGTAAATAAAACTTGAAATTCATTGTAAGGAAAAAAATGAAACTTTGAATTTGATAAGAATAGAGAGGACGTGAACTCACGGCCAAGGGCCATCACCAAGGAGAAGATTATCATTCTCCCTATCTACGAATACAAGCTGCCAGCCTGATCTCACAGGGTCCTCCAACTGGCCTTCAAGGCTAAACATGCGAGCAAGCTCACTCCGCAGCTCGTTGTAGCTGCTGAATTTTGTGATGTCTAGTGACCTGCCGAAGGACCCCGACTTGTAAACCTGTCAAGTAGATCAAACACCATATTCAAAATCAGCAAGTCATCATAACAAAATACAGAACCATAACAAACAAAAGTTTAGTACATATATGCATCCTTGCGATCAATGTTTTAGAAGATAAGCTGCGTGAGGTCATTTACCTTAACAAAGGTTCTAGTTGGTACGTTTACTTGATTCAGATTTTCTGGTGACTGCAGAAAACCCGAATCATCAATGCCACCGGGAGGGGCCACTGATGGATTAGGTGCAAAGTCTGCACCATTGTTGCTGATATAGTTAGAAGAGAAGGGCATGGATGTTGAGTCACTTTCGCTACCAACAGCCCTTAGGCTCGAGATACCATTTTGCATCAGAAGAGAAGAGGGTTCTAAATTAACTCCAAATAAAAGATGGCTTTGCACATCAGTGACTTCTTGGTCCATACATTCCCTGCCGGGAAAAGGTGGCAACGAGACAGAACTTGGAGAGAGATTATTCTGGGGTGGGCCCAGCTGATCCATCTGAGGCAAAACACGTTGGGAAGGCCCTGAAGGAACGAGAGATTCGATTGCAGCTCGCTTTGACGGCCACGAAGAAGGGGACACTGAGGAATTGGTCCTGGCCAAGTTGAGGTGATGGGTTGACCCATCTTGAGTAAAAGAGCCCAAGAGTGTCTGCAGGGGAGAGACGACGGGGCTAGTGACAGGATTGCCAGTTGAATCAGAAAAGCTCAGTTGCTGGCAAAGGGAAGGCATGGTTTGCAATGATGCAGTGTGAGACTGAGAGGCCAAAGCAAACTGAGACGGGGAAGAAGCACTTGTAATCTGCTCCTGGTTGACCAGCTGCTGCCGCAGCTGCTCTTGCTGTGGCTGCTGTTGATTAGTAAATGAGTTCTGATGCTGCAACTGTCGCTGAAGAAGGTGAGACTGCACTTGGTCTTGAGAAACTGAATGATGTGGGCTCTCTCGACTGCCTTGGAGAAGAGACTGATGAGGCTGAGTCGAGATCAACATTTGGGATGGCATCAGAGAAGCAGAAGCGCTTGTTATGTTCTGCACATGCTGCACAGGCATAAAGGATGTGGTAGCCAGCTTGGAGGGATCCACGGCTCTCATTTCCTGTAGAGCTGCAGCAGCCATAGCTTGGTACATGTCTGGTTGCAATCCGAGCATGGACGCATCCAACCTTGGTTGCAACCATGGTGTCAACCCCATTCCCTGAAAATTTAGGGACTGAATTCCTCGGTCTCCATCTCGAAGCCACATTGATGGAGAAGCCATTCCCATATCGTCATCCCTAAGGCCTTGGATCAACAGAAGAAACCAATCAGAACACCAGCAGAAGAAAGAGAAGGCTCCATGGATTTTCTCATGATTATAGTAATATTAACTGTGCAAGTATATTCAAAACCTAAACAATCCCCGTCAGAATAACTTAACTTACTACTCATACGATAGTTTCATCTTGATAACTCACATAGCTCCATTTAATGTCTGGCAAATATTTCAACTAAGTAAAAAAGTAAAGACAAATATGAAAGTGTTAAGCCATAATAAATAACTTTTTATGAATAGGTGACCTTCATATATATCCTTTAACAGGCACTACCATAGTATCTCTGTGAGAGATGAAACATCACTTGCAGTAAATATTTTGTGAAAAGGAAAAACATGAAGTTGATCTGACATTAAGAGCCACACCTTTCAGTGGCAAATTTATTGTAGAGGAAAGCCAACTCATATTTGCATAGGCTCAACACTGATGCAGGGTATAACATACCATAAGAGGGTAGGCCAGGCGGCCAAGGGCGTTTGAGCCTTAGGGGAAAGGGAGACGGGTACATTGGGAAAGTTGTAAGTGGTTCAATCTCCCACAGTGACACTCTTGGCTGTCTCTCCCCGGCCGTGGACTCATCCCATCCGACCTGCATGCATATGTCAATCGCCATAAAGTCAAACAAAAGGGTCCACTTATAACCTACTAAGCTACCTATCCAGTAAACTGGTGGAAGCATACCTTCACTGAACGCCAATGCGAATTCGGCCATCGAACAGGATCCAAGTCACATATGCCTGTAATAGTTCCCATATAGCTGTACATCCATAAAAAAAAATTTATTCAGTGTACGTTAAGACTCCTCCAGGGGCATTTCTTGGCCACAATACTGTAGGGTGGAACTAAAGCAAAACTGTGAAAAGAATGCAAGTCGAAACTGTTTTGACGAAGAAATCAATAACATGAAGGAAACTATGGTCCTTTCTCCCTTCACGAAACATATTGTAGCTAAAATGTGATAGAATATTTATCTAGCAGCTTAAGCTTTAGAACAACTAGTAGTGGTCCCACAAAATCTCACACGATATTAGAACAGGAGGTCCGGAGTCCAAATCTCTCTAAGCCCCTATTTGTCTCTTCAATTAAACATTTCCAACCTTAGTGCTGGGCAAAAAAGGCCAGACTAAGCGTGAGGGGAAATGATAAAATATTTTAAATATTAAAGTGCCTAAGCTTTTAGAATAGTTGGCAATGGTCCTACTAAATCTCACAAAATGTTCCTTGACATTAAGTCATTATCACAAGGGAAAAAAAAAAAAATCCAACAGTACACAAATGAGAAGTATTCTAAGCCAAATAAACAGTCTAAACTTACAGCAACTATAATGGACCATGGCTGAAAAGCCTGAAACTTACCGCCTGACGCTAGATTCTTCTGTTTCGAAAAGCATCCTAAAGCGCATGCCAACAGAAACACGTGTATGATAAACTGCTTTGATGTATTTGGCCAGGGATATGACAAACTCAGATGGGCTAGCCCTGTGGCAAAATGTCATGAGCTTTAGAAGGATATAAGAATGTCACACCTTCCTCAAAAGACCAAGTTGTGATTGTACCTTGGGTTATAAAATATGGTGAAGCGGCTATTTGTTGCAGCTGCGTGGGCTGCAGCTGCAAGAAGGCCCAAGTGCATGCTGTCACATGATAAAACTGATGATGGCATCACAGTTTGAGGTCGATTAGCACGTCTAACCCCAAGAAGTAATTGGTTCTTCTCATTCCTGATGAAACAAATCAAACCATCGTATTAGGGCAAACTCTAAGTATGTGCACCAGAGAAATCCATATTCTTGTTGCAAAGGTATCGACTCGATTGAGTATGAGGAACAATAGGTAATACACCCACACCCACAATGCTACGACTCATTCAGAAAGCATCAGCAGAGGAGGCAAATGACATGCCAATTGAGGGCTCCTTTCATCAATAGATTTTCTGTGTCTATAATTCCGATAGTGTTCAGGGTGGGAAATTCCTAAAAGTATAGTCTCAGCATGCAGTGAGCTCTTGAGATGGGATGTAAGATAATATAGTAGTTAAAAGAAAATCACGGTAATGAGGCAAACTACAACCTTGTTACACTACCTACCATATAAAGAGCACTGAATCACCAGCAACAAGCCTTTTAGCACTAACAAACACACTCCATCCTGTTGTAAGAAGATGCCTCTTTGGCTGACCTGCTCATACAAGAGGCAGACGTTGGTGAGAACCACTTACGTAACAATACTGAACTAGTCTTGTTGCACAATGATGACAATCCAGAACAATGACAGAAAAACAGTCAGAAAAGTCCAGATTCATCTCCTCACATTTTTTGACAAGGCAAACGAAGTAGAGATGTAAACCAGAAGAAATATTAAGATGACATAGGAAGAGAGTACAATCTGATGATGTCTCATCAGACAAGTATCAGATAGAGAAATCTAGAAGGTAGAGAACTGCTATGTCATCTTTTGCACATTTTTAGCATAGGCCATTTGTCTACCAGGTTGGGAAGCAGAGGTTAGGTGAGACTCCCATTTAGTAACATAACGAGGCTCGAAGATGAGAAGATTAAGGCTAACATATGGGCAAACAAACAGAACAATCAATCATTATTAACCAAGGTGGAATTTTCATTATGCAATTTTCTCATCAGCCTCACTAGCTGTGGTTTTTTTCTTGTAATAAGGAACCTTATTCTTCACTGCTAATGAATCATTAAAATGCATATACTCAGCCATCAGCGAGAATTACATTACAGGTTAACTTCAAGTGGGTAAGAATGCAGCTTCAAGCCCATAAATACATCACTCAAACACAGATGATGCATTTGTTAAAAAAATAAGTCACCATTTTTTGCTCGTATTCTTGCACCATAAATGAATTGTCAAGAACACTTACCGCGAAATATATGCCTAAATTTCCATTCATTGTCATGAAGATCCCTTGCAATTAATTCCTGGGCTGGAGGCTGTAGGGAGTAATCCTGTGAATTACACATTAGTCAGTGATGCATCATGGATTTAATCACTGATCTTCAGATGCCACACACACACACCCCCCAAGACACACAGACATGCGCAGAGAGAGAGAGAGAGAGAGAGAGACCAAAGGTGGGAACACTTTTTCAGCTGCCCGGCGGGGAACTGAGAAGCCACCATGTGTACTGGTATCGCTGGCAGTCAATGTTTTACAAAAGTAATTTGTGGGTTGCTTGCTGGGGGAGCCTAATTCTGCTGGAAGGTATGCTTCCTTTTGCTCTTGCTACAAAAGAAATATAGTTCTAAGAAAAAACTGGGCATAGCCACCAAAGATGAATACATCAATACTAAGGAAGTTATGTAGCGTACTGGACTAAGTGGTTGCAATGTCATTTGAGCATATACTTCATCCGTCTCAATATCTGCCTGAAGTTAACAAAAGCTTGAAACTTTAGGCAACAATTTCAGGAAGCATTAGACATAGAGAGAGAAAAGGTCTTACATGCATGGTCACATTGTGAAGCTGGCAGACAAGTTGTGGAGTCAAGCTTGGGTAGTTAGGAATTTGAGCATCTACCTCTTGATTGGTTGATGCAGCAACCTGATTAATTATGAAGACGATGTTCACAATCAAGTTGGTGTAAATGCGGGAGTAGTCTTTTACTGACCACTGGTAGTCCATGAAAAGATTTATAAAAAAAAAAAAAGAATGATGCCAAGTGTCCAACATAAAAAGTTCAAGATGCAATTTTTCACCATCTGCTACCATCAAAGACACTTGCAAACAAGCCTGTTGGGTGGGTTTGTAAAATCTGATCATACATAAAACGCATAATGAATAACTTATCCAGTTCATGATCAGTACAGCAAAAGAAAAGATTAAGGTACAGAAATAGACCCTTGGTCTGTCAAATAGCAAGTTATTCTTATGTTTCTTCATAGAGCTAATAATATCCACGTCCCTTCCCTCAAGCCAATTGGGGCTCTTTGCGAAAGAAGATGAACCAATATGGCTACACAGCAAATCTCAAACCACAAGCTAATTAAGACACCCTCCACAGTGAGCAGGCTTACTGATTTGTTTATTTACATACGTAACTTTTCTTCAGAAAGCAAAAGCTGACGTAGAGAATACATCACCCAATCCAAAATCAATTTGTTTAAGATCGTGCATCTAAATTCTCCTCTACTGACCTGCTCGCTATGACCCTGAGGGAAGTAGACAACTCTGCTTCCGATAGCAGGCAGAGAAACGAGAGGACCAGCACAAGCATGCCAAAGTTCAGAATTCAAAACTCTCTTTTCACCTGCAACATTTTGAAAGAGATAAATGAACATGTTAAGAGCTTAGAAAATCAAAAACAAGATAGGCTAGTGGTGAAAACCGGCCGCACACAAGATAACATGGGCACTTGGTACGGACATGGCGCGGAAGAGAGATTGATTTCTCTCTTTTTTTCCCAATCGTGGCCTCTCAGAGGTAACAGCAAGAACCAAAATCGAGCATCCAAGAAATTAGAAAAAGCAAATTCAGCTGGTCCAAGAAAAATGAACCCATCTGCTGGGGCATCTGAAAAAGCACTTCACTAAGGGAGAGAAAAGCAAAGACATGAAAAAAGTTACATCTTTTTGCTCACTAAGCAAGAATTTGGTTGAACAAGCCAGCCAACATCTTTATGGTCAAGCTTTTGGTCCTCAATACTTGTAAATCATTTTCGAAAAACTCCAGAGCAAGGGAAATTGTAGCCACTTCAAATTTTTAAACATAAAACAACAATTTATGCCAGTAGAAATCTGAAAACAGAATTTTCAGTTGCATAGGTCAGCCACACCAGAGAGAGGAGAGAAATTCAAGCACAAAGTTACACCAAAAAACAAGAAACATACCTTCCTGGGCTTGAGGAGAAAAACCAGCAGAAGACAGCCTCATTTTTTTAAGCAATCAGAAGTGCAAAATCCAAATTTCAGCGGAACTCTGAAATCTGAACTTGTTTCAGAAAATATCAACCCCAACTAAAGGAGATCCAAAATTGCGAACCTTCTCTTATTTTCACGAGAATTCTCAGGATATAAGTACACAACCCTCTGCACTGGCCAAACAAAGCCTTTTTCTTCTTTCCGTTTTACCACGGTTCTCCCTTCATAATATAACACCAGACTTTTGCATCCCCATCACCTTCTCTGACAAAACCCCCAAAATCAAATCCACATACTCCATCCTATTGAATTGCTTCAAACTACTCAAAGCTGGTCTAGCTCAAGACCTTTTTATAATGCTGAAACCACAGATAATGATCCATCCCAGAAACTTCAACCAAACCCGGTTCCGCTACAAAACACAACCCATTTCAGCCTCATTCGCTCTCAGTTAATTTCATCAAAACCACAGAAAACACCTACAAAATGTTCCCAAACTCGAGCAAGAAGCTTCATAACCCAAGTACTCAGAGAACAGAACCCGCCATCTTCAGCTGCTCAAGAAGCTTCTGATTCAACCGAGACTGAGGCCCAAAAGTTCCAAACCCAAGAAAGCACAACTCCCAGATACAAAGGCAGCAAAGAAACTGGATCCCAAGATTCAAGAAAGCAAGAGTTTTTCCTCTCAAACAGAGAAACCCAGATGAGGGCTCGCGGAATTCAACGATTCAAGCGCGAGGACGACGACGGAGACGATGGAAAAACTCTTAGCTCAAGCTCCTGCAAACACAGGGAAGAGACAGGTCACTGCTGCAAGGGGAAGTATATATATTTACACACGCAGGGCATGTAAGGGTACACGTGAGGGGTTTTGCTCAGGGAAAAGGATGGGGATGGATATGAACATGGGGAGAGGAGGCTCGGTTTTTGTTTCCAGTAATGGAAAAGGAACAGCGAGGTGTCACTGATAATGGGGGTGAAGAAGAAGCATGGAGACTGTAGTTTGAAGTAGTACTGCCAGTGGGTGGTAGTTCTGCTACTTGCGCTTTTTACCCCCTCCTCTCTCTCTCTCTCTCTCTCTCTCTCCTCCTTCTCTTTCTTCTTTTTCTCACACACGAAAAACAGGGAGTCCATAGAGAGAGGAGAGAGACAGAGACAGAGAGAGGAGATCTGACAATGATAATTTCTCTCTCATGCACGCCCTCCTTCTCTCTCTAAGAAGACCGTTCGTTTTTCTTTTCTGATTTTCTTCTTTTTGGGCTCTCCAAGGTACACAAGAGACAGCAAGCAATGGGAGTCGACTGTTGATGGAGGAGAGAGCTTCCCCCTCCATTGTTCATCTTCGGACAGTCCAGTCAAGAAGCCTGAAATGCCCTCCGATGAAGTTGGATTTTACGGGCTTGGTTTTCTTTTTTTTTTTTTTCGGGTTGTTTCTAATGCCAAACGTGAGGAATTCGACAGGCCGGTTGGGGAAAAAAAAAACAAAAACATTCATTTATAAAAATGTCGAAATGGTCTTATAAGTGAAATATTTGTCACCGCTCCTAGTCTAGCATGAATTATTTTTACTTTAAGTGTAGAAAAAAATAAGAATTTCAATAGTTAAGTCGGTTCTCACGTAATAATATGAGGGCAGTTTATATCGTCCATATATAATATTTAGACGATTTGTATTAGTGAAAAATCATGCAAAGCAAATGAATGGATTGACCATTGGCCTTGTGGTATGGGAATTATTTTCTTTCCCTTGAAAGAGTAAATGATTCATCGAACTCATCATTTTGAACTCGCTAATAAAAAAACCGATTTTCACACGAAATATTTTTTTTGTCTTGTTTTGAATGACGAAATTTTTTCAATTAAAAAGAATCATTTCCTATGTTGTAATTCCATGTCATGTGTATATAGTAGTATTTAGTTGAATTAAATAAATTTTAAAATGTAATGCGTAACTTGTTAAGATTTTAGAGTGTCATATTATAATCATTTATAAATTCTTTCAAAAATCAAATCATATCCAAGTGTTTAATCATTCTCCGTAGTCCGCAGTAACATACAAGGATATATTAGTCTTCAAATTTTTTTATCATAATAAAAAATTTTGATATTAGTTTTGAAATTGACAGAAGGACACGATAGCAACAGGTGAATTTCAAGGGAGAATACTCTCTCTACTCTTAATTCACAAATTAAATAAGACTCAAAAAATTATTTATCTATAAAAAAATCTGCCGCCAACATTCAACCAAAATGAAAGAGAAAACGTGAAAAATGTCGACTAACCCACGCCACCCAAAAAGCTTTCCCCAAACTTTCACTGAAATATATATATATATATATATATAGAATATTATACGTTCTAATTGAGGTACAATGTTATCCTAAATTTTTTCCTAATTGATATGAGTTTTACGACAATAAAATTATCACACGTGATCTCAAGCATTAGATTAAAAGTATGATAATTATAGATTATCGAATGACAAAACTCTTGACTCATGGACGAATGACAAAACTCTTGACTCATGGACAAAAGCAACTTAGGTCAACCGTCGGATTTGATATCGCAATCATATCTTGCCAACCTCCATTGGATCAATTTAGTTTGCCATCCAAAAGGACAACTTAATCAATTGGACACCCTATTCTTGATTAATCGATGCTGCCTTTTTTTTTTTTACATGCTCTCACCAAGTAATAGCTAGAGACCGTGATGCAAAAGTCGAACATTTAATATGAAAAGCGTTGTGAAAACTACGGAAAATCATGTGAAAACTTTTCCTTCAATTGCCTACCTCTCGCAACTTTTAGCTTCAGATCATCACAACATTTTTGCACCTCAAACGACACCATCACGAGAAAGCGACGAGGTTGGAAAATCGTTCCTAAGAAAAAGAAAAAAAAAGTGGACAGTGACCTTTCCAATTTCCTCAAAAATGAAGAATACAGCAGCCGGATAAGACTTAAATATTCGTGAAAATTGAACTTAATTATTGGGATTGTCCCCCAATTATTACAGACGTCCATGCATGAAAAGTACTCGAGAGTTTTTGTAGGAACGTCCTTTGGACTTTCAGACAAAATACAGGAGGGAACGCAATTTAATATATATCTATGTAGCAACGTTTTTATAAAAAAAAAAAGGAAAAATCGAAAGAACATCCTTCCAAGGGATGAGCTGACGCTTGTACAGGAGTAAAGTGACAGTTTCTGCTGGAGCTTTCAAGTTGCTTTTCTCCTTCATGCATGCCCCATAATGTTGACCCAATTTGAGTTTGACCGTCCGATGTACAACCCGAGGCAGACACTGCACGGGCAAAGGGAAAGGATGCATGGAACTGCCAAGCGGAGTGGGATTGATTGGACCGCGATTACCGTTGAAATTGCAATTAAGAATTTGTGTTTGTTTGAAAAAAATCATCGTGAAAACATATATTTGGCAGAATACCTCTTTTTTAGGTTCGAGAATTCATTTTCATAATTTTAGGGAATTGTATTTTCTTTGATTGTAGATAATTTTTTATTGACCGATCGTTTCTCGACAAACCAAACATGTGAAGATCCAAAAAAATTATCTCACTCAAACAAACACACCCCTAAAATCGAATTTTATGTCTAGATTAAATACTTCAACTCACTCTTGTGTTAGGTCTTTCTAGTGCACTCTACATGGAGGAGGGCTACAAGGGAAGGGACAGAACAATGGATAGAGTTGAGAGTGAATCGTTGAGTCTATTGCGTTGCAATGAACCTACGCATAAGATTTATATAGGAATGTTCGCGTCAAGCTGAGTTGGATTTTCTCGATTAAGTATGCTGTTTAAAATTAGCCCATTTGCCTTTCGAGTCTTGGATCATCTTTGGTCGAATATATATATTTTCTTAAAAATGCAAAATTTTCCTCGAACGACGTGTCGAGTTCTAATTATAACTCTTGTTTCCAAAGCTTCACGAAAAGCAGCTAAAGAGTCGAAATATTGTAATATTTGAAATTGAGAAGGTGAATGATCGTGCTTTCTCTCTCTTGCTGGAATTGGCATTTACTTGCTGATTTATCTTGTTGACATCGCTATAGTTTATTTACATTTCTTATCACGATCAAACCAGTGGCTTTGGAATGTTGCAATAAACTCCTTTGCTTTTAACGTTTCAATTATATATTAATTATGGATTAATTGCTAAACGTAGTCTCCATTTGTGCATTTGTGGTTTCTTTAGTAGTGAATTGTAAGATATTCTTATTATTTTCCTTTGTGCATTTTCAGGTTCATTTACACATATATGCAATTCCTACTAAATGATAGACGAGACTTGATATGAAAATACTGACTTTATTATTTCAATTTACCAAACATTAGGTATGACATTGTAAATCAAGAAGACCAAATACAACCTAAGCACATAAAATCAAATTATCCTATCTCAATTTCATTATTGGCAAAAAAATGTAATTGTTGAAATATCTATTTCATATCGTGTGATAATAGGTTTATATGATTTTTATATACATGTGGTTTCCCTCTACTTAAGTTTTTAGATTAAACTTTTTAACCTGATATCAGAGCTAGGTTCCGCCCCTAACCCCTGTTAGTCAAATTTCACGTGCCACTTCTAATTCGATTTGCACATGAAAATGCGTGTTTTGAAACATTTATCTCACATCATTTGACAATGAGATTTATATGTTTTTTTATATGCAAGTGATATCTTTACTTATTATTTTAAATTCCGAGGTTGGATTTTATAACAACAGCTCTTTAAGTGCATGCATAACAACAATTGAAGAGCTAATCAAATACAAAAGACCTCTTCGAGCGGCTGTTCTTTTTCAAATAACTCGGGTATCCCAACTTTCGGCTCGATTAATATCTTCGCTGGACAAAAATAGCCACGTCCAATTGCATCTCTTAAGTGGTGGACGTTGCCTAGAGGCAGTGCTCCATTATTCAGTCTCTTAAGTATCATTTCAAGAGGTTCAGTGTCGAAAACTTAATCATTGTACATCGAGTATATTTCTTAATGAATTCTAGTGTCTTTTTCCACCTTAACAAGAGAAGTTGTCTAAGTCGTTACCGTCTCAGGCGGCAAATCAAAAGTTTATAACTCTTCAATAATGACGGGAGGAAAGAGTACTATGCATACAAAGTAATGTGCGACAATCATAATCTGCAAATACCACACATTCATATCATATATATAGACGTTAAAATTTTTTGGCTCTCATTTGAGATCGATGTAAATGAATGGTAGAGTTTTCAAATATGGAAGTCCCAGTATTTGCATTGCATTTTTTTAATTTTTGAGATTTTTGATGCCGTATTTATTTATTATTTTTCTTAGTCGTGTTTGATTTTGCCAAGAAAAGCAATGTGGATCGAAGGCTCGAAGTGAACAGAGTCGGTGGCATCAGCTTTTTCTTTGGTGGAGCCTCCCACGTTGCTTTCGCAGACAGTGTTGAAAATACTGCAAAGTGACAACCACGGCGAAGTACCTCTCTCCCAAGGGCAAGGGAGACGCGAAGATCATCTTCCTGCGTTCACATCCAATACAACGTCAGAACAGTGATACCTCGACCTAATCGAACGAGAGCGATTTTCCGATCGTCCTTTCGTAAGATTCATCTTCGAAATGATCATTACCTTGAGTGGTTATGTCTGGATGGTCCTTCTAAGTGCTTGACTCTCGTGCGATGGATAAAATCTCTCTCAAAATGAGTACCAGAGCCACGACTGCCACAATAGAGCGTGGTCGTGGTCGGGTTGAGCTCTCAGCCTATCGATGAAGAGCATGGCGTGGTCACCCGGGAGAGAGAGTATAGAGTAAGTGCAGGCTCTTGGCAAATATTTAAAATGGCGAAGGAATAGAAATGAACCAAACCACATATCACGTCAGGTTAAAACATCGTCAGGGCAGTATTAGTCAACAATTCGATGCTAAATGAGTGAGTCAATGACACCCCAAACCTCATATTAGATGATAACAGCCTTTTTGACTTATTCATAAGTAAGATTCACACGCAAATAAATAATCATTATCTTGAGTGATTACACCTCGATACTCCTTTCAAGGGCCTGTCTCGTGTAGAATGTACTGATGTATCATATAAAATGTTCATATGGCGGGTCAACGTGAATGGATATCTTTGTTAATTTCATTTAGGCCATTTTGTAGCCATGCTCTTAGTTTTAATTTTGACTTATACATTCTACGTTTAGGGTTTCAGAGTTGACTTTATATGATAACATCTCAAATCTTCACACTTATAGGACTATTATATTTTAGTCACGATCTGAACCAATTTGAAATTTCATTCATGATAATTTTTTATTTTGACGAGAAAGGACAAAAGTAACAGGTAGGAGTGTGTAAATATACCAATATCTCATAGTGCGAAATCATCAGAAGAGTTGAAATCTGAGCTCATCAATATTTTATTTAGATTTTAATTTTATCAAAAGATTTAAATCTCTTGACTTATGTAACTCCTTTTGAACTTTAATTATTCAATGTGGGATTCTTTCTTTGGCCCACACTATGCATATGCATCTTGCGTTAGAAAAAAATCTGTGGAACCTTTGTGGCTCGTACGTTCAAGATTCTGTCCAAGAAGATAAAAATCAAGAAAATCGGACCATGATGAGTCAAGATGGTGGCAACCTAAGAATCGAGTGAAATTCACGGTATGGGAAATTGTCCAATCAATCTTGAATTTATTGTACGGATGTTAATTTAATCTTAAACTTTTTAATTTTATCGATTTAATTTTAAATATTTATATGAAATTCCAATATAGTCCTTCCGATCTGATTAGGTCGGAAGGAAACGTCATTTCTCAAATTCTAAGTTAAAGTGATTTCTAGTCCAAAAAGAAACAATATTAAAAATAAAGATGAGCAGAAGACACAAAAAGCTAAACCCTAATTTCTGCCCACCATTGCCCATCAGAGAATAATTCAACTGTGGTCATCCACTTCGCTCATCTACCTAAATTTATTTCTGGGGCCTACAAATCCAAGTGATCACTTTGCAAGATCTCCAAATTGTTCTTTTTATTTCTACGCTCCTCTCTCTCTTTCTCTCTCTTTCTCACACACACACACACACACACATATGTATTTAAATAGACACCCTTGGAGTATCTTATGGAAATTAAAAGTCTTTTAAGATATACTTAATTATAACATGGACGAAGGCCATAGATAGTCAAGCCGGGCCCTTCTCGCCCTGGATTTAAGAAAGTGGTCCTCTTTGGCTGCGTGTTATCATAGATACAGTACTATAACGCACATTATTAATCATCGGTCCATTCTAATCAAACTAAAAACACCCTAACTTATTAGGTTACTTATGCCCTATTTATAGTTGGGTCCTCTTCTTGCTGGTCAACGCTAACCTGCGATTGCAAGTAGCATGGTCCCCCTTCTTTCTCAAACTCAACTTTCTCGCTCATTGATCTAGCTCGAAAACCCCTACTTATTAAGATATTTGAAGAAAAGAAAGTGTAAGTTGGGAACCCAAACTACACAAGGTGCTAATCTCGACCTCGCTCGGTGGCGCTGGACAATTAACTGAAAAATCTCAATCATTGAATAGCCACGATGTACGACATGCTGTTGCACCTTAAAAAGTTGCATCATATGGCACATCTTTAGCAATTATTATAAATTCCCCATTCTCTAGATAAAGAAAGAATATTTAAAGAGAAACTTCAAAGAATCGTCATCTTTTATACCATAATCACTTTACATTATCATTAGCACTCTAAACATTTGCTATTAGATTCAAAATTACATCTGATATGAGAAAAACCCCCCAAACCCTAACTTGTTGCTCAACCGATGCCATTGTCCGCCGCCGCTGCTGCGATAATAAGTCGTCATCATCGGCGCCTCTCCCTCCATTCCTCTGTCTAGGACAACCTTGTGTCGAGGCTGTAGTGATAATCGACCACTTTAGATCGAGGTCGTCATGGTGTCAATGATATCAACCTAGGTCGTCAATAACACGTGATGACCTCACCCCGATATCTCAACAATGTCGGCAACCTCGATTTGTGGTCGCCAACGAGCATCAACAGGTCATGTTGCTTGTCCGAAACAGGGGGGTCGACCTAAAGAGAGGCAAGGGGGTTGCGGGCAGTGATGCCACAGCGGTAGGAGGTGGTGGGGCAGTGGCCAACCAACTGGTGGTCGATGGAGAGAGGTTAGGGTTTGTATTTGTAGGATTGAGAGTTAAGATTTGTGGTTGGTGATTGAGGATTGAGGCGGATTTGGAGATCTTCTCCGGAGGGAGGGCAATTGGATCTTTCGAGCAATGCATTTTTCACTAGGATGCAAAGTGGAAGATTTAGAAATAGAGGATAAAAAATGGAACGCGGTTGAAAGTAGAGAATGGTTTTCAGTATTATTTTCCCTTGCTTTAAATTTTAAAATATTATTTTTTTTTTTTTTTTTTGGTCGGTTTTCACAACTTTAATGACTTAAAAGATGCCAATAGCTATATAATAATAAAGTTTGAGTTACTCAATGTTAGATGAAGTCAAATTTTGAACGCTAGAAGTGTAGTTGGATTTTTTATTTGCTTTTTCTAAGTATTGCATTTTTGACATCGTACTGCGTTTACGTTTTTATTTTTACTCAACTTGAAGACTTGAAATTTTTCACAATATAAAGATGTTGACATGCAAATAAATTCTTTTAAAATTCTTTCATAATAAATGATATTCTATTTTTAGATGAAAAAGTCAAAAAATTATTTGTAACTCTTTTTTTTTTCCAATTAAAAACAAACGCATCCTAATAAAAAGTTAAAAATAAAAGTCATTTAAATCCAAATGAATTACAAAATCTCACTTTTCCATAAGACAATAGTTTCTTTCCCGCTAGTGGCCACAACAAAAATCACGTTCAAGTAACAAGCATTGGGCACGTTGCCCAATGGCAAGTGAATTAGGTGACATTATGACATTTAGTTTCAAATGTAAGATTTGACTCCTATACTTTATGAAGAGATAAAATAAAAATTTGTGGAAGAAATGATAGTAAGAGAACAGGATATGATAACAAATAATAGAATTGTGCTTCATATCACTACAAACCAACCAATTGGAGAAAATTTCTGAAAAATTAGAGGATCTTTGACTATGATAGCTTTTGATCATAAGATTGTCCTTTATGCCAGAGTCATGATTGGTGATTAGTGATGGTTTCCGTTTCTTCTTGTTGGTGGGGGGAATAAAATTGGCTATTTCCAATTCAAAACTCAGCACCATGTTACGTCTCTCTCAGGTTCCCAGTAAACAATTTCCCATTAGTTTAGTAAGAGTATCTTGGAAGTGTCAAACGATGCCCTTTTCTAAATCTTGACCCACTTGGTAGCCCACTGGAAAAAAAAAAAAGGAAGAAGGAGAAGAGAAAAACCTTCACCCACTTAAAAAAATAATATAGCTTAGGGAGTAGGGCTCAAGAGGAAATGGAAGAATAGATTGATCTAAACAAGAAAATGTGATAATCTATGGGAAGTGGAGGAGAAAAATCCAGCATAACAGGGTCAAATGGAGACTGTTTTATATGACTTTTGGCACATAACCCACAAGATGATATAGGAATGATTATAGTGGCTGGTGAGGAAACAGCACTTTTTTAGAGCAGAACTTGGTGCTGATGGTTTCTTGTGGTCGTGTTGGATCAGACTCTCTCTCTTTGTGTCGCCCAAAACATGGTCAATGAAACATCGAAGGTTGCTGGCTTGTTGGCTTGTTTTGCTCCCTCCTAGAGAGCCTGCCAAAAAGAGCACAAGAAATTCGAAACATCAGGTCAAATGTCTTCCTATTTATGTACGTGTCTCTCATCATTTCATTCTCTCTCTCCCCCTGCTCAGATGGGGCTTGATTAAGAAGGAAAAAGGGGTCGCTAATGACCCATTCTTATTTTAATTAATGCACATCGATGGTTTCGCTTTCGTCCTTTTCTTTGTCCAATTGGTGTTTTTGCTTTCTTGGCCCTTACTACACACACACTCAAAAACATCATTAACAAATGGGCTCCACCCTAATCATCTTATGTCTCTATATTTATGTCGCTTCGTTAAGATTGTCTATATTAGATGTGGGATTAGTGGTATGAAAAAAAAGGATCAATGTGCAAGGACTAGAGTGTACCTTTTAATGAATTGAAAGTTTATCGCTTGTTTTTGACAAATACCTCGTCCGATAGTTGAATCCATTAGAAAGACGCTCGTTTTGGCGCGTGATTCTCCAACGCAACTTATCTTTTTAGAGCTGACGTGACAAACTTAACGACAGTTTATCAAAATAGTTATCCGAGACTATTAGATCGAGCTTGATGCGTAGCACATAGTTCAAGGGCGGTTTGTCCCCACTTCGACATTTCTATGACTTCTTTGCCTCCCCTTTCCAAGATGAAAACTATTTTCATATCCTAGATACCCTCAAAGATTTTCGAATTCAACTGTTACAACTCTCCTTCTCTAGTTTGATAGTTTCATGTTTAGAGAAAGTCATGCCCCATATATATAAGACAAGTAAAGTCATGCACCTTGCTCACTTACACAATTCATCGAACTTTGTCCTAATTAACCTTTTTTAAAATTGCACTCTAATTTAAGGGTGCATAATATATTTCTTCTCTTTTGGATGCCTTCCTTTGTTGGTTCTCCTTCAGATGTAGATTTCCTTTTTCCCTATTTTTTTTTCCAAAGGTTATCCAATCTATTACACAACGAATTATCTCATTGAAATTTAGCCTAATGGCATTGCACGCAAAAAAGTCAATGTTTCTCCCTATGCTTTTGAGTAAATATATGCTTGTAGTTTTATTTATCATATATTTTTTTCTTTTCCACATAATATGATTTGCATGGCATAGGCAAATTAATTCGTATAAATAACTATAATTATGAATGCTTTCCCATTACCAAAGAATATCTTGAATGCTGAATTCACACGACGCTTTTTCTTACCAGAGTCAAGTATACGATAGAGATTAAAAAAATTAGAAATAATTAAATTAAGCACAACAAAAAAATTTGACAAAATCACGAGCACGTCTTAACAACGATCCCTAAAAGATTAGTAATGATAAAATGGTACGTATAGAGAGGGAAAATGAATCAATAAAGAAAAAAGAAAACTAAGACAACGTTAACCTTTACATAATAATTCAACTTAAAAGAAAATTTACACAGTTAATGTCACATTAATCACTTGGAAACTCCATCTTGTAGTTTAGCAACGGAAATGGAGCGACAGAAATGGAAGTTTTCGACTTGATTTGTTTTTTTGAAATATGTGAAATCTCTGAAAATTAATTTTGAGAAATTTATTTTCCATGAAAATAATAAATTTTACTTTATTTGGTTGAAACTTGAAAATTAACTGAAAAATATATTTCATTGTTTGGTAAGGAAAATCGAATAAGATTTTCCTAAATAGACACACATTATTTAAGCACTAGTAATTTGTGTATGAGCAGTCGAAGAATTGGATATGAGCACCATGGTCTCGAGTCTAGTCTTGATGGACCTCAATCCGAGTGCCAAGGACTTAGGCCTGGCCTCGATAGACCTTTGTGCCGAGGACCAAGGCATGGGCTAGGGGGGTCTCGATGGAGTTGGATGGGGGGTGTCATGGACACGGATGGGTATCGATAACTTTGGCTCGAGCGTCGAGGTTTGGGACCTGATCTTGATGGACACGGGCCAAGGTACTGGGGAGTCGAGCAACGATACCGGAGTCCTAGGCCTAGCCACGAGTGTTGGTGTCCCAAGCCCAACCCTTGTGGACCTGAGCTCGACCACTAGGGTTTCAAGCCTGACCTCTTTGGATTTGAGCTTGTCCTCGATGAACCTTGGTTCAGAAACAATCGTTGAGGTTTCTGTGCCAAAACATAGAGTTTTTGGTATAAGTGTCGATTTTAGTCATATATTTGGAAAATGAATTCCAATTGTTTAAAAAGGAAATTGTTTCCCTAAACTCAAGTACAGATTTTCCATAAGCTCATTATTTTAAGCCATTCAAACGGCCAAAAATATTTTCTGTGAACCAAATGACACCAAGGTCATTTTTATATTTGGCGATTGATGATCCTCATTGTGAAAACAAAAAAGATACAAAAAAATTGAATCTTTTTCGATGTAGGTTATCTAAAAAGTATCCTTTGATGACTGTACGATTAAAAATTATGACGATTTTGTCTAGAGTTAGATGGACTCGTTGAAGGATTAAGATCAATACTTATTTATGGTTGAAAATAGCAATCAGCGACGGCCGTTTTGTTAGATCTATTGATAACTTCTTCACTGACTATCAATTAAAATCAGCAAAATTTTATCCGAGCGATCTTATCCACTTTTGATTTGAGGATATTAATTACTCATTCTCTCACTAAACATCGAACCCGAAGTAAATTAGACCCAATCTTATGGAGCACTTGTTTTTTTTACATCAAAAGTGCATGCTATAATTACTGATGAAACAAACCTTAGGGCCCGCGCAGTTGGTCGAAGGCGTCAACAACAAGAGATTTACATATTGGGGACTGGAGATCACCGATTCAAATTTCACAAATTGCGTGCAAACTGTTTTTGACCATGACCGCCTACATAAGTCGAAAACAGTTTAATTCCCTAAAAATTCTTAATTTTAGGTTTAATTCTCAATTTATCCTGATTTTTTTTTTTAAAAATTATTAACTTTAAATCTAGTCTCATAAACATCTCCCTTAGTTCCTTCGAGATTATTAACGTTAGGAGGCTATTGTTGTTCCATAAGAAGACAAGAGTGCTGATGAAGACACGAGTTCTAATAATAGACCTTTGACTGACCTCGATGTTGATAATTTTGAAGAAACTATGGGTGATTTTTGGATGTTAGGCAAATTTGGAACTAGAGTGAAAATTGTAGATTTTTTTTAACAACAAAGTTCGAGGTAGAATTGATATGGGACCTAAAGCTAAGAGGCTGTTCTTTTAAGAGAAATAGGCAGATTGAGTTTTGATCTATTCACAAAGACTGCGGGTTCTTTACTAAGGCCCTCTTTAGTAATTGACCAATTCCTCACTATTTCTATTATTTTCGATAATAATAAAAAAAATAGCAATTCATTTGATAACGTTAGTTAATTTTTCAATTCTCAAGAATAAATCAGTAACCGTGGAATAGATTTGGAATATAAATAAGAAGTAGAAAAATGATGCTTTTTTTTTTCTTGAAAACAATTTCTGAAACAAGTCATTTTCTTTTTTTCTTTTCTTCTTCTTTCTTCTCTAGCTAGTCGTCGGGCCTCGATGATGGCCAGTGATCGGCCAGAGACAAGGCTCGATCTCGCTTAGATCTAATGATGTCAAGCCTCGCCCAACCACGGGAAGGCCGACCTCGCCAGGGGCTGTCGAGGCTCTCCCGAGGCTGGCCAGGTCACTAGCTCTCATCTTTGGCTGATCGTTAGCAATCACCAAGGCTTGGAGAGCGGTTAAAGGAGGAAGAAGAAGATAGGGAAAAAAAAATAGAAAAATAGGAAAAAAAATATAAAATAAATTAAAATAAAATCTACGTTAAAAGAATTGAAGTCGTATTCCAAATACATTCTTTTTTCTATTCCAATACTATAAATTTTATACAATTACTAAACGCGTTCAAATATTCAGAAATTAAAACGGGATTGAAAAGAATAATTTCCAATAATCGAATCTCTTGCTGTAGCGGTTGCGTTATGAATTAGAAAGAGGTAAAGTAGAGGTGAAGTGCGAGTACCAAATGCGCACATTTAGATTTAGATTTATACGTATGTGCGGGAGGCGGGCCCGTGCCGACGGAATTGAAGGGGGACGCGGGGGCGACGCGCGCACGCGACCAAAGGTCGCGTGGAGGGGCCCGGGGGGGCCGGGGGTACGAAATCTAGAGGGAGGAATCGGGGCGGGGCCCGCAAATCTAATCGGGTGAGCTGTTGCTTCTTTTGACGTCTATCACTTTTCCCACACATTACTCGTACGGTCTCTCTCTCTCTCTCTCTCTCTCTAACTCTCTCTCTCTGACGTTGATTGACTACTTCGAAGAGAGAGAGAGAGGGGAAGAGTACGATAAATTTCAAAGAAAAAAAGTTTAAAATAGATTTCAAGAAAAAATGATTTTTTTTTAAGGCGTTTAATTAAATTAACTAAAAAATAAAAATAACACTTTTCGATAACGATTTTAGAATAAAGAGGAATTTCAATAAGTCACTTGCTTTTGGTAAAAAAAAAAAATAAAAAAAAAAATAAGTCACTTGCTTCAAGTTGGGGATTTTCATCTCCTAAAACACTTCCACTAAGACTCGCATAAAATAGGTAATGGACACTCCTCAACATTTATGAATCAGTAATTTTGTATTTAACAAATCATAAGGGTTTTACGATAAATATAAGTTAAATCGTCAGTCATGGGTTCGATGAAGAAAACGAAAAACACTTTTGAGTTTCGAATGCACATTAAATGATCAATAGAAAAAAATTGTCGTTTTAATTGCATCGACTGAAAATATTTTATTTTGTGACCTATTAGATTTATTATGTATCATTTCTAAATCTTGAATTTATCATTTCAAATTATTATGAAAAATAGGTACATTAATCGATTGTTTTGCATTTTGAATTTCGGTTCCCATTTTGTTTCAATTCAATTAGCCTCTAATAACGTCAAGTAAAGAGACGCAGGCCCAATTCCATTTTACTGAAATCAAATGATCCCTCGAAAGCGAATCATTTTATCTGTTATTATTTTACAAGCTTTTCTATTTTACTCTAGAATTAATTTCTTAAAAAACTTGAAATTGATGGCATTTGTGATAAATTTATCAAAAAAATCTTAAACCGATAGATATGTGACAAATTTACCATTTGTTAGTTTCTGTTAAATTGTATTAATATCATGAAAAAAAATAAATAGAAAGTAAAATTATAAATTATCATATAACTTAGTAATTTGATGATAAATTTAACGGAAATTAATAGATTGATAAATTTATCAAAAGTATATCATAATTTTGAGTAAATTTATGTACGGATTTCGAATTTTTTATGATATTAACCTTTTATTTTATTCATTAATATGGTAACTGAAAATAGAATTAACTAAAATCACATATAAAGTTTATGTGTCAGTGAGGAATGTGACCTTATCTTCCACCCACCCCCACCATTGACCATCAATATCTGCGCTCATTTATTGCCGCTCCTTTTAAGGCAATAACAAAAATAAATTAATAATAATTTTTTTCCTTCTAATCACCCCCCATTTTAGCTGCAAAGTTGCCCTCATGAGCCGACCTTTATCACGGAAATGCCACGCGGGCGGTGCGGAAATGGTGAAATTCCTCGAATTATTCAATAATATCTGCTGAGCCGACCGGAAATTATTGAGAATAGTTTAATCGAGATGAGATGATGATAATAAATCTTGACCAGCTTTTTTGGATATTCTCTCTCTGCCTACTCCTCCCCCATGCTTGATGCCCGCAAGAGCTTTGCTTTTTTCTCTTCTTTTTATCCCCCTTTTGTTTTCGACGAAATTAAGGTTGCAGTAGAGAGAGAGAGAGAGAGAATAATAATTAATTAATATTATAGTCATCTGTAGATTGTCCCAGTATTATTATTATTATTGATTTTGAATTTCAGTTTCTCTCTCTCTCTCTCTCGTTTAACCTCCGTTGCTGTCTTGTGAGTGAATTTCCATCAGCATTTTGTCTTAAGAATGGATCGAGCTTTTTGGTTTGTCGGGGGCTGAAATGATGGCATTCTCCCTCCTTTTTAAGATATGGAATTAATCTCGTTTGAAATCACGATAACATTCTCTTCTTCCCTTTGAGTCCCGGATTCAGTTTGGGAATTGAACATACCCAACTCAAGTCGAGGTTAATTCCTTAAGCGAACTTTCTTGACTAAAAATCTAGAGACCGACCCGCTTCGTTTTAAACTCTTGGTTCAAGTCATGAATCCGCCTCAGTCTAATGAGGAATTGCACTAACTAAGTTGGCTCCAAAATAGAACCAGTTAGAACCGGTCGATACCCGAAAAAGAACCACTTCGTCATATCTTATACTTCCTTCGTCGTTGCAATATAATCTAGCACATGCTCGTGGATAATGTTCCATCTGACCTTTTTATAAAATACCCATATCGATTACAAACACTTTCATGAAAAAAGAAAGAAAGAAAAAAAAGAAAAAAAAGAGTGGTCTTCCATGAGATTGGATGCTAGGTGACAAAGTACATGCATGATCACTTGAATCATATGGACTCACTTTTGCATTGGCCCGCATAGGCTTCGGTTGGAGAGCCTCAGCCTCTCCCAAAAGGGGGCTATCCATAGATTTGAGACATTCAAGCGAATCGAAGAGAAAGGGACGTCTTACCTTAGGGGGCCATTTCTCATCCGATGCATGTCGGTCTCCTCGCAATTTCTTATGTAACGTCATGACCAAAATTCGACAGGGTCCCAAAAACCCTAGCCAAGCCAAAGGACGCAACCCTGTACCATCGTAACTATTTGCTTGTGTGTCTCCATATCCACGTACCTGTATGTTTGCACATGTATGTTCTAGGCATTTAGAAATGATGCTTGCATTCAAAATGCACGAGACATGATGAGGTTATCAACATACTTACCATACAAAGGAAAGTGTATATTCAACAAAAGGAAATTCTTTTTTATTTCATGAATGCGCTCGACTACTTACATCACAAACTGTTTATCTCGTGGGTCTCGCTTGTACTCTGGATGCACGTCTCGTGATATAGATGGCCGTGATGGATCCAATCAAGTAGAGTCGGGTCTAAGCAAGAAAATCCCGTCTGGCATATCGACAAAAAATTGTTGGGATGTGATGTGAATGGTACCTTGAGTTTCCTAGATGATAAGGATGTTGGATTTTTTTCTCCTTCGATCATGGAAAATTAACAATATAAGATACTAACCAGTGTCATTTCTAAAAGGCTAAAGATATATGTTAATGCATATACTGGCAAAATAGCGCCTGCATTGCGCATTTAAAAATAATAGCACTTTAAATAAGCATTAAAAAAGGGTGCGATGACTGGAAATTCGATTTGTAGGAACTGGGTTCAAATTATTGTTGTACCGGAAGTATTCAACTTCAAATTAGAAAGTGCGATAGATTTAAAGTTCGAGAAATTCGGATTGTAATTATTTCAATTACTCTTAGGTTGTTTTTCTCATCTATTTATTAGTTTCGATAGTTAAAAAAATCTTCTCAAGAATTTCTTAGGGTTTTTTTTATGGCATTTTGTTATATAGTTATAAAAAGATATGAATTGAAACCATATTTCAAATTTGTTTTAGATATAACTAGTTTTCATGCATATGCTAAGCGCTTGCGCGATTATTTATTTATTTATTTTTACTACTACATGGATTTCTTTCAATAATAAAAAACCAATCTTTATTGAAAATTTAGAAAAAGAAAATAAAAGGGGGATGAAATTGAGTATTGAACTATAAGGGCACTGAGGAATTCACCAAATGTAGCTTTTAGCGAAAAGTGAGTAGTTAACATTTTCCTTTTACCCAATTTTACTTTCCTTTTTTTTCTCTTTAATGCTACGTCACATTACAATATTAAAGTAATATCTAAGCTTGGGTCAAATGGGAAAAGTAAAAGTGAGACAAAAAACACTTTTGATATTCAAATGTGCAAATTTACTTATCCACACTCGAACGTCCCTAATAATTTATGCTATTTTCCCATGCATCTTTTACTACAATTATCCGAATTAGTTGGCAGATCAGTGTAAATCAATCTCAAACCAAAACCACTCCCTTTCGATAACTTCATTCTTTTCTTTTTCTGATGATCAAGATATAAAATAAGAGAGAATAAGGAAAAGAAGACAAGGAAAAAAGGAAGGGGAAAAAGACATAATTGGAGGGGTTGCATGGATGTGGGTGCCCATGTCCATAAATACCACATGCAGCTGCTCCAATCCAGCAACCGATGGTCACGTTCTAGGGTCGATTCTCCATCACCGAAGTGAATCCAACAGTCTCGTTAACTCCTAGCTCATTTTCGTCCGAAAGAAGACATACCACGTTTGCTCAGTGGGAAGTTCTCTTCTTCTTTCTTTCCCACTCTTCAACGTTTTTCTTCCCGGAGATTTTACCATAATTGAGTGAGGCACGGATTTGGATTCTAGTTGAATGAGGAATGGCTCCTATCTCTAAGGTCATTTGCATTATGAAGAGCGAAGGGGGGAGGGGGAGGGGGATGGTGTCGCCGTCGGTATTGGATGTCTTGACTCGTACCTAGTGGAACTCTAACGACGAATTCGTCCTGGCAGGCAGTTACTGGTGATATTGCGCTTCCCCCACCCGCACGTGATTAGGGTTTCAGAGTGACGGAATCATTCGATAGGTGAGTGGTGCATTGTTGGTGCCTCGAAGTGAACATTCTAGCTATAAATGAAGTAGATCACTACCCTGTCCAAACTCTTCCTCTTGTTCAAAAGAGGGAGAGAGGGTACAAAAAAGGTTGCTTTCTATATACCGTCTTGGCAAAGAAGTCACCTAACATGCGGGCCTAGGTTGCCAACTTCTTACAAAGGCAAGCTTTTGGAGGTTATCGAATTTGAGGTTGTCTAACTAAAGCCTAGTACATTTTTGCTTGGTATAAATGAAATACAAATTATTTGTATTCATCAAAGTATTTATTGTGAAAAGAGATTTTTTTAAAAAGATAATTAATGAATTCTTGCCACAAAATGCACCCTTCAATTGTAGATTGTGAAATGATCTGTTAAAAACCCTATTTTATTCTTAAGAGGGACGATGACATCAGTGTTTTTTTTTTTTTTTTCCAAATTTAACACTGCCCTTGAACTTTTGAAAATTGGTCCAATGGGTCATTGTACTAAAATCATTGACGAAATATGGAGTAACTATTCCGTATAATGCATTGCTTATCATTGTTTTTGTTCAATTTCATCCCCGTATTGTTCTTTTTTTCGTTCTTTCGATCTCTTCGAGTCAAATTTAGGTTTAATGCCAACACAAAATACATATTAATTATGACACAAGTGGATTCCATAACATGCAACGTAGGCTCTACATAGATGTTTTCATATTGCGAGTACTTTTAGATGTACCTAAACATAGGTCTTGTTAACATAAGGATTACTTTAAGCAGTCAATTCAAACCCAATATTGTATTGATTGACAAGTTCATGATGCGGACATGATTAAGTTTAATATGAACACATCAATATGCATAATGTGTATGCCTTGTTAAGGGGTGGTACAGAAGATCACTAATAATATTTGAAGACTCTTGTCGTACAAGCACATCAATATTATATAAGAGAAAAATAACCATTCCAAAAGTTTAAATTGCCAAAAATAGAATATTTATCGATTATCTTTTGACAATAAACACGAACCATTACTCATGGATAAATTTCGATACTTATAGAGGCCTTTGGAAAGGCACAAACTCAACACAATTTTAAGCTCAACAATATATGAATTCACTTTCATAAAATCTTTTTGAAAAGAGAAAACGACACAAATGATCTTTAAACTTTGGCCTAAAGTGCCATATAATTCATGAACTTTTAATTCATTCAATTTGGTCTCTAAATTTAAAATTTCTTCAACGCAGTCCATGAATTTTTGTTACATTTTTTCATTGTTCTGTTAATTCAAGTTTAGGGGTAATGATAAACTCGGATTAAATTGAATGTTTAGGGGCGATATTATATATTGAAATAAAGTTGATAAATCACATAAAATAAATAAAAATTTATGGACAAAATTAAATGAGGGTTTGTGTTATTATTTCTTTTAAAAGAGGTGAAAGGAGGCAAAAATCGATCGCAGAATGGAGGATAACGATTGTTGAAAGAATCTTTTCATTTAATCTTTTGCCAATTTCGATTTTTTGAAATACGAGGGTCACTTCATCAACATCAAGTTCCATATTTACGAGACTGCCGCTAGCTAGCCACTAGAGGGTTGATTGAAATGGACTTGTGGGGGGGATTAATTGAATTCCGTGTTGTGTTTCGCCATCGTACCCCGACGATGGCGACCCCTTTTGAAATCCGCCAAAAACCCTTTTCTTTCCTTCTCTCCCTCCCATCAATCATTCCCCATCAAAAAGTCCCCACTTACCAAAGAACCCGTGGGACACACTTGTACCTGTTGAATACAATATATATGAATAATATATATATATATATATATAATATATATATATATATATATATATATGTTTTGTATATAGATTCATGGAATTGATGTGACGTAAGTGGCCAATTTACATGATTTTCGGAAAGTGAGGATACAAAATCAAATTTCACTTTTGAAATTTCAGATTTCTTAGGATTTAATTATTGTCATGTAGCGCAACCATTTCTGATAAGATAGATCTTTATTATTAAACATACTGGTGTCGAGATAGGGTGGGGGAGAACGATAATAAGTCGAGACATAACTGATTTTGATGGACCTTTTTGAGTAGACGGTTGAGATAAATCCCGAAAAATCCATCAATAAATTACGAACCCCATGTTGAAGTTTCCCATTGTGTGGCGCGAGGAGGAGTAGAGTCATCAATAGGTGTAGAAGGACAGACACACAGGCTCAAAGACCGGAAGAAGGACATCAACTCGCCCTAAACAAATGAATAAGGTTGGAGAGGGCTTTCGCTCTCGACCACAGACTGCCAGGAATTCATTAGGAGAACAACATCGGTTCATGAACTGTCAATCCTGTCTTTGGAGATTCTCTGAGATGGTTATTCGTTTCTATTCGAGAATTCTTATCATTTGCACTCCGACGCTCACTCTGACTAACTAATTATATTGTTCCTTCTGTATCGTTTGCTCCTCACCCTGATGCCATAGGCTTCGCACTTCAACTTAAGGGTGTTAGAGAATCTAGTCCTTAGCATATAAATTTCGTTATGGAGCCTCGAAGACGACCTTTAGAGAATTTTACTGTGTCTTTTTACTCCGTAATGTAACACCTTTATATGGGGTATGTTTCAAGGATGTCGTAAACAATCTTCCCAAAAAAAAATAAAAAAAATTCACAAGCTGCGTTTAAATTCCACATAAGAGTGCCCCTATAAATAGTAATTCGTAGTTTTTTCTTTTGGCTAACGATGTTCCATATATATATAGTCTTTTTTTTGGGAGAAATTCGTCAATCAAACAAAATGGCGTGTCTGCAATTCAAAAATCTCGGTAAGCCTTCTGATTATGTGAAAGTAATTTATGTTCTCCGGGCTTGTCCTGGAAGATGGAAATTGGTAAGAACTGCTCGTGCATGAGATTACTTGAGTTTACATGTCTCAAAAGAGGCCTCCGGAGCTGAAGAAGAACTCTAAAAAAGCCTTTGATGCAGAAGTTCTTCGATCCACGTCCATGCATAAAATCACAGATTAAGCATCCGCAATCTTTCCTAATCCGCATAAATAATTTTGCAAAAGTAATGCTTACTTTTCTCGTCGGATTAATAGCTTTCTAAACGCGATGAGTTATAAAGCCAAGGATTCGTAATCCATTCGTCATCGACCCGAAAGGAATCCTATCGACTCTAGGTCCATTACCAACAAGTTCACTATTCGAGTTGCATTTTCCGATTGATCACGAACTTCCCGATATGAGTTTCCATGGAAACTTAATACAGAACGTACTCAGTGTTTATGTCCCCGGTTTACGAGTTAAGGGAGACGTTTGGATTTTGGATTGAGAAAGAGCGTACGACTCCAAATTGATGACCATAGTAACTTTTGGAAACGATTACTTATCTAAAAAAGGAGGAACATTGTCAGGAAGACGATAGAGTTAAGACACTGCAATAGTTAGAAAGGTTTTGATATGTTGCTCGTGATGAATGAGACTGAAATTCCAAATGCAGGCACATAAGCATGTATTTTTACCACACAAACTGTCTCTAGTTGGCGATAATTGGCCAACTCCAGAGCCGAATCACCGCAAGAATAGCAACGTCTATACTCCAACTAGGCATGATCTATCACCAATCAGCAATAATAACAGTGATGCAGCCACGATGGAAAGTCTCTGCATACGAGTCAATACACATTTTAACATTTTATTCTTCTTGCAACCAAACTGGACCTATAGTGAATCAACCCGGGATTCAGACAAGATTGGCATCTGCAACAAAGCCTTTGCGCAATTAGGGCAAGAGAAAGCCATTAAGAGTTTAGTGCCCATAACTCAGTAATTACAAAGAATTTGGCACCAGTGCCGTTGGTCGGACCAAACTAGGCGAGGGGCGGGGCGGATACAAGAACCTCTCTTTTTCCTATACATCCTCATTGGCTGAGATTTAGGCCTTTTGTCCTTAATTCTTTCTCCCCTCAGGTAATTAAGGGTAAGCAGTGGATCCACAGAAATCCATTTTTCGCAATGAAATTGACTTAAATGAGGAATTAGTGTTCCAGATTAGGAAGTTGAGATACTCTTTCAATTTCCTTGATAATTATCTCCTTCTCTTCTTCAAATTGCTCATCTTCAGCACCTGAAAATTAAAAGGATGTGCAAGAAAGTCTTAAGATACAAAGACGCAAAAATCAGTTAAAAATGTTCCACTGCAAATTTAGTCCTGCATCCAGAAGATACATGATCAATTCTCAAGATTACCTTTACCACCCGAGAGATTGTGAAGCAATGAAACCAGCTTTTCATGATTTTTTGACAAGATAACCTTAATTTCGGGTGGTTTGTTAGGATTCGCGACGAACACCTGCAGATATAATAGGATAAGTACAATTAGCAAGACACAGGCTACCTTCCCAAGCATTTGTATCTAAAAGCAGTATAACTAGGAAAACCTTGAAGATGTGGAAAGCAGTCATCTGAATGTTTTTGCTTGAGTCCTGGTTCAGAAAAAGAGACAGCAATTAATCAGAAGCCTCATAGCATGGAGAAAAATAGAAACATCCCCCATTCAGAAAATGGATATGATACACAAAAATCCAGTATATCAATGCTTTAGTGTCAATGGGTTCATCCATGACCGTGACAACGCGCTGATTTTAGAAGTTACCCATGTTCAAACCTAGTAATGAGATAACCTGACCAAAAAAACCAACTAATGTGCCCAGCATATTTTCAATCAGAATTCTCACAAAAGCAAAATCTACATATGTAGAGAGATTTACGAACTAAGAATAAGAAAAGGCAGGGAAGAAGAAATTGAACATCATTTAATGAGTAAATGTAAACACCAGTGTTAATGCACTACATTTCCCAGACTGTCATCTGTAGATGCATTCACCTATTCTAAATAATAATCTTGTCCTTTGAAAAATAAATAAAAAAATCCTGCAATCCATGTCCAGATGTTGCATTTTAAGTGCACAGAGGAAGGCAAGACAAGCAAATAGCCAAACATACAATACCTTCAACAACGTCATCATGACTTTGAAGTAACGAACTTCTAAAATATACCGCTTCATTATTTGGGAATTAGGAGGCTCCAAGAGAAAGTCCGAAAGAAGCTTTGAGTTCAAAAAATCCACGTATTATGTCACGATAATTCAAAATCAAAATTGAGGTAAAAGAAAATTAGCAACTAACCTTCACAGATTGCCTTTTGGTGACATAATTAGCTGAAGTCAAAAGTTTCTCGTATAGATTAAAGAACTGGAAACACCAACACTTGTCAGGTACATGCTTTGAAAGTAACATGACTTAAACTACAAGTACTGATTGTCAAAACATCCTATCATCAGTGCCAACATGTAAAATGAAGTGTCAGAATTGAATAAATCTTACTCCCAATGAAATTACTAAGTTGACTGTGTTAATTGAGATGACACACTACAAAAGTACTCGTTCAGTGCCAAAAGAAGGTGCGATATGCAAAACAATCAGATCAATATAGCAGAGAACACATGCAGCCAAGTGTAGTGTTGTTTGAAAAATAACCTTATTATAAAAGCAGGTGCACAATTTAAGTGTTCAGAAACAAAATGAAACATGTAACGTTAGTTAGGAGGTAGCTAACCTCGTCATAGTGGATGTTCAGATACTCAGCAACCACATCTCCATGCTTTGTGAGCAGATCCTGTCATATCTTTCTTCAAGCCCGTTAAAAAATGTAAGGGGACAATAGAAATTGCAAGCACTAAAAACTCATGGCTCTCACCTTAAAAGTAGTAAATGCATCAGATGCAACATCAAAATTAGGCAACTCTACAAATTTAAAGAACAATTCAAAGCTTGCTGACTCCAGAATGTACCTAGAAAACAAGAGCATAGAGTTTGTCACATGTTAGTAAAAAGAAGATAATACTAACAAGTTATTCCAAGGTGACTGCTGCAAAATACGTGGAAATTTCATATCTTGAATAGACGGAAGTCAAAAGATACTCCACAGATAACTGGAACTGGTTACAGGTAAATGAGTGTTCCATTTCACCACTAACATAATTTCATTTCAGATTCACATGATACCCCAGAGAAGAAGAAGATATAATCTCAAGCACCCAGCACCGACAAGCATCTGTCTACTCATTGCTTATAGAATACCAACATATCAATTGGTCATGGAAAGGATTATTATAGTGTTAACAATCATTGTTTTAAATTTGAGATACAAGAAGTTCTTTGATATATATACATCAGCACAACTCAAACTACATGCTCCCTGCGTGGCCATACCTCTTTTATTTATTAAGGGATCAGTTAACTCTCATTCTGTATGTTTGAGCATGTGAGTGAGTGAGTGCATAATGTGCTGTATGCCTATGCTCTTCCAAACTCCTTCAACAACCATCATTGGAAGACAACAGAGAAACGTTTACTAACAATTAATAGTGAACTTACAGAACTAAATACCTCAAGGCCTTACACTAAACTTCTCAAGTCCCAAATAGCACGAATATCTTACTTTGCAAGCGTAGGAAACTTGACACATTCCCTCAACATATTTCCACAGTTCAATGCAATTTCCTTGTTATCGTAGCTGCAAGCAAGAGAAAGTAGCTATAAGTTGCGGGTGTAAATGAAAAACATAAATAACCAGCCAGGAATATCATCATGGTGTAGGTTCCTAATTGGCAAAAGCAGTCAAGAGTATTATCACTAGGTAGACAATCACAACATAATATGGTCAAGGCAGAATAGCTATCACCACCGAAAAAAATCTGACTGATAATCTTGTTTGCTTATAATGCCCCCCTGCGCCCGCGGGGTGGGGGGCGTAGGTTTATAAGCTTGGAAATATTGACAAAAAAATTATTTATTACAAAAGAAGAAATGTCTAGACAATTCTTACCTTACAACAAGAGAGTCTAGCAACTCGAAATGGTTCTCAACATATTCCACACAACAATATGTTGAACCAACCTTTTGTTTTAGCAATATGGCCCAACTATAGACCAAATCCTTTCTTGCCTGCGTAAACATGACGTCATTATTTCATTAAGGCAATTGAATAGTCTCTGATATTCAAGAGTCCAGAGCATCATAATAATCTACCTCCCATCCTAGGATATGCAAGTTGTGAATTATAAGGGCGATAACATCCTCTTTACATATTTCAAGTGCAAGCTGCAAAATTTGATCGACATTAGGCTCAACCTCTCCATCTCCAGCAATCATGCATCTCATAGTTGCAAAATTCTTTTCAACTTCTTCCAAAGCCTGCAGTTGAACATGGAGAGTGAACTTATAGATTGATTGATCTTTGGGAAATGGGTAGACCACTAACTTAAATTCTAATCCTTAAGCTGGACCCATGATTATCAAAAGACCATATTCTCCAATTTCATGCATAAAAAAAATAACTACCCCAAAACTCCAAATTGAAGCACAGCATGACCCCAACTGAGCTGCAAACAAGTCAAACTCAACTTGCGGACTACTCAAGCAAGAATCGGCTCTAACTGAGTCAGTCTCCAATATCAAATTCTATGTAAGTAATTCTTTAACGCGGGAGTTGGATATGGACACATACAGGTGTCTGATCACCAAAACTGAAACTATAGGACAATGTGACTTGCCCAAAAAATGTCCAAAGGATGGATATGGTTGCCCAAACACATGTACATTATTAGTACGTATCTGTATTTTAGTTTCAACACCTTTTGTATCTTGTCAAATAATAACAATGCATTTCATCTCCACAGCTCCAAATCCAAGCATAGCATGACCCCAACTAGGCTGCAAACAAGTCAAACTCAACTTGCACACTACTCAAAAATGAATCGGTTCCAATTGAGTTAGTCTCCAATATTATATTCTATGTTGGTAATTCTTTAACGTGGGAATCGGATATGGACATATCCAGGAGTCTGATCCCCAAAACTGAAACTGTAGGACATTGTGACTCGCCCAAAAAGTGTCCAAAAGATCGATATGGTTGCCCAAACACATCAACATTATTAGTAGGTATGTGAATTTTAATTTCAAAACCTTTTGTATCGTTTCAAGTAATAACAATGCAATTTATCTCATATTAATTTTTCATAATTAAATCATAAAACTGTTTTTTTGTATCTTAAAGATTGCTTTATTGACTAAAGGACACATGGTGCCTTTCAAATTACTTGACAATTCAGCCTCTGGGCCTGTGGTTCCATCAGTGTTTGAGTCAACCTTTGTTATTTCAGAGATGGCCTTATTCCCAGGGCCTGCAAATGGTTGTTCTCATGGCTAGCCATAAACTTCTGTTCCCCTCGCCCAAGTTTTAATACCCACCGTTCTAGAGCTGATTCAAGATCCCTGTGATCCTTGATTTTGCATGTGAACGCACTTTGTTCTGGCACTTAAACTCTATATCTTCTACCTCAGTTGCCTCCATCAATTCATCAGAAGCAGGCAGACTATGGATGGTAGATGATTTCAAGTTCCTTTTTTGACATGGATCTCATGTCCTCAGCAAGGTCAGGTCATGTTGACTCTGAAGTGAAAGGGGTACATGCAGAGTCCATGTATCAAGATCAAATCAGGTTTATCTCCAATTCATAAATATTTGACTTAGAGCAGCTTTCGAGCTAGACTGACTACTTGTATTCTTTTTACACAGATATGTATTAGCAGGACAAGAAAAAACATACATATATTGGTGTTAGTTGTATTTGTACACTGAAAATTTAAGTCCAAGCTTGATCTCAAGTTTTTACTAGAGCTTGCCTCAAGATATCGAGCTCGAACATCAAATCAAACGCATGTCTTAGACATTTCAATGTCAAGCTCTGAAAGCACACTTCAGATCTTTGAGGAGGACTAAGGAATCTGCTAGGATCACTTTGAAACTAGAGATTTTAAGAGCTCCTTTTTAGATCAATCTTAATTAACACCGTGATGTGCGTGCAGTATACTGTGGAATTTGCACATCTCCTGCTTCAGAACAACTTAAATCAACAGTGGTCCAACGTATAAAAGTCTAACATGGCAAGCTAAACAATATGAAAGACGAGATACTTCTTTGGGGGCTGGCTGGTGGGACTCCCTTTTAGATCTGTGATCAAAAGCTACGTTAAGAAGCCTGACAGTCTGCCCACTACGCTATACTGCAGAAGAGAATGCTACTTACTTATCCAAAGAACGTTGGCCCCAAGTGTTATAGCAGGAGAACCCATGGAGAACTGTTACCCATAGAGGACCTTATTGGCTAAGCCTATACAAATAATTCTAGAACAAGGATGTGAATAGGAATCAGCTAATACCGTGAACCGGCGCCATGTTAGAGGCTCTATGTTAAGAAGAAGCTAGTGCACTCGCCGGGAGCTTCTGTGATTTCAAGAAAAATGAAATTCAAGTTAAGAACCCACTGATGGAATTCACCTCTTTTCGCGGTTGGATTTGGTAAATGACACTCCTGCTAATTCCCCATCTCTCACTAAGGAAATATTAAGCAAAGATTGTCCAATAAGAATAACAAATGACAGTATGAATGAAACCACCGAAAACTACTATTGGTCGATGCAGGACGATGATCCCCGAATCCCAATCCCTAAATCCATGGATCAGGTCCCACTACAACACGGTAAGATGGTAAAACCGCAGCTTGGGCGGCATCGACGATCAGCACCAAAAAGGCGAGAACCGGGATGGAGACTCACCTTCTCGAGGGCCTTGACTTCCACGACGGTCTTGGTGTCGAGGGCCATGAGGCTATCCTTGACCCCCTTCACGAACTCCTGCGTCGTTTTCGGCCTCGACGGCCTGAAGAACGAGAACGACATGATCGCCTCTCTCTCTCTCTCTATCTCTTCAACCGTGCTCGACGAAATGGCGACCCGATTGCCGCCAAAAGCAGGGTTTTTGGGCGTCACCCACGACTGAGATCGAGCTCAATGGGCGACCTCCGATCAGGGTTCGTCCCCAACCTCTACGAGGAGTGAATTTGGAGAGGGAGAGAGAGCGGGGCTCTGTCGCCGGAACTCCCCATTTCCCCCCTCGAAGCCGCCGGCGGTTCAGACGCGACGCGACGCGGGCGCGGCGGCGCTTCAGCCGAAGCTGCGATTCGTCGGCGACGGTTCGGCGGTGGCGATTCCTGCCGTCCGAAGAGAGAGAGAGAGAGAGAACCCTAGGAGAAATGGACACGGTGGACTGCTCACGTGTGGTTGTCTTGTTCTCTAATGTCGTTTTTCAGGCCGGAGTCTACAGCTCCTGGGAGGTACCGTGCCTTCCGAACTTTTCACCAGTTATAGCTTATCTTGAGATAGTTAAAAATCATGACGGTATAATTTGAGTATTATTGAAGGGCTTAAAGGGTGAAAATTTATACGAGCATGACATTTCTCGAGTCCATGGAATCGCCCTACTTTGTTAATCATTTCATTGCTTCGAAAAGCACCAACAACACGATGACTAGGTCTTGTCCATATTGCCATCCCGGTGAGTGCACTCCATCTCAATCTTTAGGTCATGAGACTCAAATTGGACAAACTTTATACAATTATTAGGATGGACTAAGCTCACTTTATCCCAATAAATATAATATTTTCCCTGACACAACATCTTTATTATGTTGAAATGTTATGTGCAAGTGTCACTGGTTGGTTGATATAACATTCTCATACCTTGTGCGGCCAAGTCAGCCTTTCTCATAGCATTGTAGAGAGAGACACTCTTTAGAGACAGGAGCTTCGAGTTTCTATTACTTGTAAAATAATATAAATGAGGGGAGGAGACCCTCGTATATGCATATGCTCCTCGGAGTACAATCATAGACATCTTCTCAATTTAATGGTAGAAATTTGGTTTCTCTATCTATTAGTTATCCGCATATACTACAAGAAAACTCTAGAATTAGGTTTATTTACAATATTTCTTGCCCTAGGAATATCCTAGCGAACACAAGAGAAATCTGTCCAGCATTCTTGGATTATTCATTATTCTTTGCGTATGAAAAACCACCAAAAAGTGACATTCTCCCCCACCTAATTGGGTAAAGAGCTTTTGTGGCTTTCCAACTATCTTCACTCCTTGGTAGACCCTTGCACCAGATCAAATTTTCTTGTTTGATCCACTATGATGAAATTGACTCTTCGATCATATGAGGTTTTAGCCTCAAGAGACACCCATTGCGACTCTCCTTGATCTAGGTCTTTCTCATTTACATGAAAAGGTTCAAGCATACTCACATAGGACATTGGATGTACCTTTAATTTCGATGGGAGCTCCAACTTGTATGCAACCACCCTAATTCATTACAACACTAGAACAACTACTCATAATGATGGATTAACCCTTTGTGCACGTCTTGATATCAAAGAACCGAATGTAGCTTGGCCAATACCAACTCACTGACTTGTTACTCTACGTGTCGTTGCTTCTTTTTAACCCACTTTTTCATGTACTTCAAGGCCTTGTATAGACAAATCTGCACCAAGTCTGCTTGCTCATGCCACTCCTTAGCAAGCTTGCAAGCAGATGAGCTACTCCCTTGATAACCTAGTGCAACCGTACTTAAAGTGAGCAATTGTTGCCCCATCATGATCTTGAAAGGACTTTGGCCCATGGACTTACTCCACTGCAAGTTGTAGGAGAATTGGGTATATTGATTAGCTTTGCTCAATTTGCTTGCATTGTGCTCACATAGTATTGGAGGTACAACTCAAAGAGCACATTCACCCTCTCCATTTGATTGTTGGTTTGGGGATTTAGACTTGTGGAGAAGTTGAGGTCCTACTCTAGCAGCTTGAAGAGCTCGGTGCAAAATCTCCCAATGAACTTAGGATTGCAATCGCTCATTATTGTTTGTAGCACGCCCAATACTTGACAATGTGCTTCGAAATAGTCTAGCCACTTCTTTGGTCGGGCAATCCTTTGTAGCTAGCACGAATATTGTGTACTTAAAGAACCGATCCACCATGACCATCAAAATCCGACACCTTTTGGACTTAGGCAAATTCACAATGAAGTTCGTGGAAGCACTCTCTCATGGACGAAAAAAGGATAGGAAGTGGCTCAAGAAGCCCCGCTAGCGATTGTTGCTCAAGCTTATCTTGTTGGCACACAGGATGCGTCCTCATATAGACTTCAATATTGTTGTGCAAGTGTTGCCAAAAATACCAATCCTCCACAAGTGCCATCATGTGGTGGATCCCTGGATGACCTACTCACTTGGAATTCTGGCACTTACGTAGCATTTCCTTTTGTAGCTTCCCATGAAGCGGTATATACAATTGGTGCCCTTTGGTGTAGAGTAGGTCGCCCTTATCACCAAAATTGTCAAGTCTTGCCCTCTCATGCATGCTCAAGAAGGGCCTTGGCAGTTGGATCATGTCGTAACCCCTCCTTGATTTGCTTGCTCATAGGGCATTTAAGTCAACTCATGGTCGCTAGCTCCTTTTTTCAACTAAGTGCATTGGCTACAAAATTGGCCTTCTTAGGCTTGTACTCCAACACATGGTCGAACTCCGTAAGGAAGTCTTGCCAATGAGCTTACTTTGAGCTCAACTTCTTCTGTGTTTGGAAGTAGCTTGCGGCCATGTTGTATGTCCCCACAATGAACCGTGATCCCAAGAGATATCGTCGCATGTAAGAAGGCAATACACCATTATCGTTCCCTCTTACACCGTGTATGGCCATTTAGTCTGATTCAGCTTCCTTGATTCAAATGTGATCGGGTGTCCTTGCATTAGAACACCACCAATATAATAATTGGAGGCATTGGTTTCTACCTTACATGGTTTGAAGTGATCAAGTAGCATGAGTACCGGTTCCTTAGTCATTGCTTGCTTTGGTCAATCTAATGCCTCCTGACATTGGCCCGCCCAATGCCACCGTTTCTCCTTCTTTAGCATGTCCATGAGTGGCATAGCAATACTTGAATAGCTTCGATGAACCGCCAGTAATAACTTGTGAGGTTAGGGAATGATTGCAGCTTTGTCATCTTGGTTGGTAGCTCCCAATTCGTGGTGGCTTGGATCTTGGTCATGTCCATGCACACTCATCCAGCCCCAACGATGTGCCATGGGAATGGCACTTCCCGCTATGTGACACACACTTCTTGCATTTGAAGGTCATTCTCCCATAGGACTTGGAAGACCTATCCAAGATGCTTGGTGTGCTCCTCGAGCATTCGGCTATACACCAAAATATCACCCAGGTAAACCACAACAAATCAATGAAGGAATGGATGGAGTACCTTGTTCATCTAGGTGCATAATGTGGCTGGAGTGTCGGTTAGGCCGAATGGTATGACAAGAAACTCGTATGAGCTGTATCGTGTCACACATGTGGTCTTTAGCTCATCTCCTTCAGTAATTTTAAGCTAATAATAACTTGATTGCAAGTCAAGCTTCATGAGGCACTACACACCACCAAGTTGGGGACAAATCCGCGATGAGCAGGATCAACTTGGTCAATGCCCAGTAGTCGATGCACATATGGAGGAATTCGTCATGTTTTGCTTGGAATCAGCGCGCCAAATGGAGCCTTTAATGGTTGGATGCAGCCAACATAAAGCAACTCTTTGAGTTGTTTACACAACTCTAACTCCCAAGATGCCATGCTAGGTGGTTGAGCATTAGGGACTAGCTCAATTTGGTGATCCACATCTCTTTGAGGCAATAGCTTCTTTAATAGCTCGAGAGGCATCACGTTCTTGAATGAATGTAGGACTTGGGCTACCTCCATTGGAACTTCATTCACATTGCCCTTAGGATCCTCAGCCTTAAGAGTTGCCAAGAAAGTAACCTCCCTTTTTTTTGCTCTTTACAAATTTGCATCGCCAATAGCATCTTCCGATCATGCCTTGATTCACACTTCATTGGGACCACACATTGATCATGTGTGTCTATGATGCTTATATAATCGTCAAATGGGACAACAAGAACATTTATTAAATCTAGGAAACCCAAGTCAATAATGAAATCATAGTTATCGAGTGGGATTACCTTAAGTATCTCCTTGTATCTACACCATCCAATGTGAACTTCCACATCCCTAGCCACGCCGCATGTGGGGACCTTTTTGGAATTTGCAGTCTCGAGCCACTTAAGGTGCGTTTGGGGGAGAACAATTTCTTTTAGTTTTTTTCTATTTCTATGCCTTATAACAATTTTTGAATAAAAAAATGCATTCGGTAACTATATAAAATTATGTTCCCAGAATAGAAAAATAATAGGAATGCATTTGGTACAATCTATAATTTTTTTTGTGCCATAAAATTCTATTTAATATTTTAATACTTTTTTTTAGATTTTTTTTTTCCTCTCTTCTTTTTCCTCCTCTAGCCGATGATGGTGGCAACGACCAGTGGGCGGCGAGTCTTCACCAACCAATTAGAAGAGGAAGAAGAAGAAAAGAAAAAAGAAGAAGAAAAGAAAAAAGAAGAAGAAAGAAAATGACTTATTTCTAGAAATTGTTCCTAGGAATAAAAAACTACTTTTTCTACTTTTTATTTTTGTTCCAAATGTATTCTCTAACCATTTTTCTATTCTAGGGAATAGAAAAATTAACCGACATTACCAAACGGATTAATGTTCTTTTTCTATTTTGGGGAACAAAAGAACAAAAAAAAAAGTGAAAAGAAATAGGAACGTTACCATGTAGGTCTTTAGCTTCTTTCTCGACCCACAGGTTGAGTTTTCTCATGGCCTCCTTCAAGATGAATAAGTCAGGTGTGCCAATATTCACAAGTGCACTCATTGTGGTACTAACGATCGTCAAGTTTGCAAATATGAGTCTTTTGGGCTTGTTTGTCTTCTTTGACTTAATGGAACTAAGCATTTGCGATGAACCCAGTCATGTCTCCTTTCACTCCTCCTCGTAAGCCTTGATAAGCACCATGAGCTTGCCTTGTGTTGAGCAATCACGAGCCTTGTACGATCCATTGCAAAAGAAACACTTGAAGGAAAAGCGTTCCTTCTTGTGTTATCCCTCACTGGACTTCAGCTTTGCCTTGGCAGAGACCATAGGTGGATTTCTTCTACTTGAACGGTGGAACTTGTTGTGATCTTCCCCCACTAGTGCCCTTGTTCCTTGGTTGGGAGTCCGATTTGTCTTGGAGTTCTCCTTGTATTCCACAAGGGTCTTGTCTACGAACATGGCCATCAAGAAGTCTCTCGTGCTGCGTTGCTTCAACTCTTGCTTCATTTATGGTTTGGGATCCTTTAAGAACTTTTAATAGGCCTTCGTATTGAGGTAGCTTGTAGGAATTACCTAGAGGGGGGTTGAATAGGCTATACAATAAAATCTTGATAAATTAAAGTGGAATATAATAAGTTAAGATCAAAATCTGAATAAGGAATGGATTCTAGAACAATGTTTAGAATCAGTTATGCAGTACAACAAACTTTAAAAGCACCCCGCAAGTGTGCAATAAATTATAACGATAAACAATAAGAATTTAAGGATAAGAGAAATTACATATAAGGTTTATAGTGGTTTGGCTTAAATCAAGTTTACGTTCACTCTCCCACACTGACATCCTACTGACTGTATTCCATTAGATAAATAATGAAAGGTTACAATCTATATTCCATTAGATAATTAATGAAAGGTTATAGTCAAGTTGTGTCGCTTATATCCCAGTGCTTCTACTGAAAGCTGGTGCTGCTTATACCTAAGTTGATAGAACTTACTATCTTACACCAAAGCACACACTTATAACACTATCAACATCTCTCAAATGATTATAATTTTAAGCTCACGAAAGACAAGTGTATATGGTTGAAGTATGCTCAGACTTTGGAATTACAGATTCTTCGCTTCATCTCTTACTTGTTCCTCGACACTTTGGTCTTTTTATATATTCCTCTACTTTTAGACTAACTACTGGACAGTCTCTAGATAATCGTCTTCTAATCTACCTGTTGGATATATATGTAGTAAGAAGATTGAGTGGTCGTCGATTGATAGAAGCAGAATCTCCACTTGGAATCTCCACTTGATTTTGGTCCCCATCCAACCAGAGTCTCGGTTTTCATAAATAGCGCTTTTCATTTAGAAAGAACTTGTCTTGAAATTGATTTGCCAATAAAATAATATTAAGTCATTTAAATCTTTTTAGGTGTGAAATCCAATGGATTACTAAGAGAGCGCATGATGACCATTATATTTTTATTTCAAAATTATTTTTTGTTTCAGACTTGTTTTTGGAATAAAAATCCGTTTAGTAAAACTATTTCATTTTTCTATTTCTAGAACAACTTTTTACTCCAGAAATAGGTTTGGAACATAAATTAGAAATAATTTTTTTTTACTTCTCTATTTTAGAACATAAATAAGAAATAGTTTCTCTCTTTTATACTTCTCACTGGAAGGTTTCTCTCCCTAATCCTACTATCATTTTTGACGCCTCGCTCATCGAAGGACTCTCCTCCGTAACCCTAAGCTCTTGACGCCTCCCTCAGATCGACACCTTGCTCAACTCAACGTCGTTGTCAACTTCGACGACGTCCCCCTCGCCGGCGTTGACTCAATCTCCTTGTTGGCCCTCACTTCACAAGGTCCTTATCACTGTCAACTCCATTCTTCTTGCTGTCGACTCCATCCTCCTCGCAACTGTCCAAAAGGCCTTGAAGTTTTGTAGTTGTCCAAAGGCCTCCTCTTGGTTGACGACCACAACCCTCTTCAATCGCTCTCTCTCTCTCTCTCTC
The DNA here is from genome assembly GCA_014182395.1 of Eucalyptus sp. ANBG9806169. NCBI lineage: Eukaryota > Viridiplantae > Streptophyta > Magnoliopsida > Myrtales > Myrtaceae > Eucalyptus > Eucalyptus sp. ANBG9806169. The sequence continues at coordinate 2,058,972 of CM024576.1, read as the reverse complement.
TCTCTCTCTCTCTCTCTCTCTCTCTCTCTCTCTCTCTCTCTCTCTCTCTCTCTCTCTCTCTCTCTTATCTCTGTTTCGCATTTGTCCAAAGGCCTTGAAGTTCGATTTTGCATTTGTGTTGCAAGTTCTACACTGGAATCTCCTTGATTCTTCTGTCCCCGCCTTAAGCCCTTCATGCTTCTCTATAGGGAACCTCTCTCCTCGACACCTCTAGGTAATTGATTGAATGGTTACTTTTGTGAGAGTTGCTTATGGTTCAATGGTTCATTATGGTCTATGCAAAGTTAATCTGATGATCCAAGTGGTTGATTATGGTTCAAGCCTATGCTTTTGTCATATTGAGTGGTTGCCCTCAAGTTATAATTTGGCAACTTTTGTCTATCGGAGTGTTGTTATTTCATAGAGGCAAAATTTGTGGGGGCTGTAAGGGCACTGGGAATGCCAATGTTTTAAGCCAAATCAATCTCAATCCACATCGGATCCCATCTTTGTCCATCCCTTTCCTTGGATGATATAGATGCCATGAATTGATTTCAACACAAAGAGGCCGGATTGTTTTATTCAAGTTCTTTTTATCTCTTCTCTAGCTAGTAAAAGAAAAGAAATTGATTGATAAAATGACAACAGAACCACCATATCATTGTAAGAGGTTTCGTTTGATAATGCTTATATTTTGTTTCGTAGTTTTCTACTATCTCTCTATTGGAGTAAGTTAACTGAACATGGACAATTTGCGCTCAAGACATTAAGAAACTTGAATGAGATAGACCTAAAAGTTTGCCCATTGATTTAAGAGGCCATTTTTATCCATATAACATCTTTTTGACCTCTTTTGCATGGAAACACACGTTACTTAGAAATATGTTAATCTCATGGACTCTAAAAATAAACTATACTGCATATACACATATGACATGTATGATGATTGTTCCTATATAAGCAACATAAGGTAGGGTACTTAGTCATAACCATATTGAATAATCAACAAACTATTTCAATGTGCAAATTTGAGGTCATGTCTTGCTCGGAACATATTCTATGATAATCAATGCCAATAAGTTTAAGGGGCGCGCAGAGATAATGTCCATGTATTCGTTTGAAGTGATTGTTTAGATGTATAGATGCCACTATGCAAAAATGAATGAACCCTCCCTAAGTTTGAGTGCACAGCCTGTGCTCGTTGTGCTTCCTATGTGTTCCTAGTTTGTGTTGAGATATTGGGTGGATGACATTTGTTCGTGTGAGGATCTTTGGCTAATATTTGAGGGAGGATAACATCTGCGTTAGCCATGAGAAATATGGAGGGCTTTTTGGTCCACTTTGTAGAATATATCGATGTTATTTCGACAGTTAAATTAAGGAAAGTTTTGGAATTGTCTAATTTTTAATTACAATCACCAAAATATCTGAAAACCAATTGTGTAAAGAGAAACCAAAGATGGCTTTTGTATGCACAACTGAAGAAATAAGGGGGCATGGTAGTTTTACTGCAATATTACCCTTTTCATTTCATTCCTTGTAAACTCTCGCGTGCTAAATCTTAATGGGATGTATTTGTGTAACTATTATTGCATTGTGGTTGATTAGTTGACTATCTTTGTATGGCCAGAAAAGAGTAAAGATTCTTAAATGAAGAAATGTTTCTATGTGGCAAGTGCTTTTCTTGGATCAACGAGGTATGCCGATTTTTTTTTAATATTCTTCATGAATAGCATCTTTTGATCTACATTTATTTAGAGATTATGAAATATGACATTGCCTTCCATGAATGTTAGATGTCCCTTTTGTTGCATCAAGTTCTTCGGTGGAGAATTGTCATTATTTAAAACACTATCAATTATTTAATTTATTTTGATTGTTGTAATGTGATGGATACTTTGACTCGTTCTTTTGCTTGCGATATATGGTTGCTCGTACAATCTTATATGAAAATTTTTTCTTTTAATTTTCTTCATGCATTATGTTTTGTTAATAGTCATGGAACATTATATTGATGTGACCTTGACATCAAAGCTTTTGCGCTTGAATTGGTACATCAATTGATATGGCTCATTGGATGCTCAACTAGTTAAGGTTAAATGACATCCCAAAAAGAGGCTTTTATGGAAAAATGGATCGAGCCTTTGACCAATGAGCTTGTAAGTTTGTTGGTAATAGAGGTAAAAAAAGGGAAATTGCATCACTTGTACCTACAACAAAACAAAATGAAATAATATACATGTTGAATTCAACAAACAAATAACATTCCACTTTAGTATAGTTTAGTTGCAGAACAAGGTCAGCAAACTAAAAAGATAATATAGTGGTTTCAAGAAACTTTTGTCACAATCTACATTTGGATGGGATAATATAAATCATGCGATTGCTATGCAGGATCAAAGTGTATGGGAGTCTCACATTAAAATATTACTTGTGTCATTTTGTTTTTATTATGGATGTAAGCTTTGATTATATTGCTGAAGTATGTCATTATTGTGAAAATTGTGGAATAATAGTGAATGGGCTAAATTCAAGAATGATGGATTTCCTTAGTGTCCCGATTTGTGTATTGTGTTTAGTGATACATATGCTATTGGGGAGTATGCAATAAAAAATGTAGCAAAAGTGGTGGTGTCCTTGGAGAGAGATGACAATAGCAGTGATGGTGGTGGTGATGCAATGGGTGATTCAGAGGAATTGTGTCACGCCCCGATCCTCCGAGCGCGCGCACATCCCTCTACGGTCGATAGAAATTATGCGACTTCTCAGGACACGTCGCCGACCCATTCATTTTTATTGCACATGCGGAAGCGAAACAAATCCCCTGACAACATTTAACTTGGGATAGAAAAGCAGGCAATCAATTACAACCAAACAAGCCTTCTTATAAACACATAGGTTTATATACAACACTGGATTGTCTACAAAATAGACAGGCTCAACAAAAAGGGAACTGTCCTATGACCACTAGTCAGACACGTTCGCCAATTCTTCGATCTCTACCTCCACAAATGTCCATGGCTTCGAGTCCTCCACGACCGCCATCTAGGGACTGAAATATTTTCCCCAAACCGGGATGAGACAATGTCTCGCCGAGTCCTACCCCTAAAACTCGATTAGGAAGAAAATAAGCCTCGGGCGCTCTAGCCACACAAATAGGATAGAGGACTTACCTCGCCGCAATTCCTTCCTGCACGTCAGTACAATTCATATTCAAACAATGCTCGCACAAGCTGAAACTACCGACACACCCATCGGTTTATCAATTCAATCAATCCAATTGATATCATACGATCCACACATCTATCAATTCATATCATCTATTAAACAATACCATCTATTCATCCATCAATACAATTACGGCTCGCACAAGCTGAAATGGATGCAATGCTCTCACAAGCTGATATATAGATGGTAGCTCGCACAAGCTGATATATACATAGATGATAGCTCGCACAAGCTGATATATACTTAGATGATAGCTCGCACAAGCTGATATATACATAGATGATAGCTCGCACAAGCTGATATATACTTAGATGATAGCTCGCACAAGCTGATATATACATAGATGATAGCTCGCACAAGCTGATATATACTTAGATGATAGCTCGCACAAGCTGATACATACTTAGATGATAGCTCGCACAAGCTGATATATACATATAAACCAATTCTCGCCAAAGCTATCATTCAATAATAAACCATAAAACTGGATATTCAATCCAATAACAACCAACGATTCAAACTAGTCATACAAAGCAATTACGGTGCTAGAAGCCAACACCGGGTATTTTCAAGTTAAATACTACAACTTCATCAATATCACTCAATTCCACACTTTTGGAATTATTAACCAAAATCATCAATCACTCAATTTCTCAATTTAAACATACAATTGGCACAACCGACCACACCGCTTTGCGATCGGCCACGAAATTCTAACGACCGGCCATCCCAAGCAAAATTTTCGAAATTATTAAATAATTAAATTTAATTCCGAAAATTAAATAATTAAATATTATATTATAATAATATAATTTAATAAAATAATATTTATAAATTCGAAATAATTAATTAATTAAAAATAATTAATTAGGGCTTAAACAAGATTACACTAATTTAATCATACAATTAGCCCTAATTAAACACCCATTAAACTAATCATACAACTAATCTAATTTACATTAAAATAATCTAATTTAACCACATAAACCTAATTAGACTAATCTAAACATCCCTTAAGCATGATTAACTTACTAAGCGAGGTTTAGAGGATAAACTCACCGGATTAACGTTCCGGCGAGTCTACGGCGAAGGCGACGCCAAGGCGGGCGATAAACCTCAAGGCGGCGACACCAACGGAGGCCGGGAAGGGCTTGAAAATGGGCCACGACGACTGAAAACCCTTGCTGGTTTTCTGCTTCTGTTCCAAGGACTGAACCAGAGAAGAAGAAGGGCTGAACGGCGAGGAAACGGGCCAATCGGAGCTCCGGCGAGCGGGTGGTTGGCAACCGGTGGCTCCCGGGGGTCTTGGGGATCTTGTGGGTGGATGGAATGGGCAAGGAAAGGGTCGGAATGGAAGAAAAACGGAAGAAAACGCTGAAATGGCGAAACCGGGCGAACTGCCAGGCGGACCGACGGACCGGCGGCCGGTAACTTCACAACGACGTACCGGACGGACGGCGGCTCCGTTTTGGGCGAGGCCGGACTCTTTGGAACGGTCTGGATGTCCTCTTCACGGAGATGGGTGGCTCGTTTGCTGGTTCAACCGGGAAGTTAACTTTTTACTCGGATCTTTGGCGAAAGGTCGGCTGGAGCAAAAACTGGAACGCGGGGAAAACAAAGGAGAAAAACGACGGGCTTGGCTGGTCCGGTGGGTGTGCGACGGTGGGGCTGGCTCAGCTGGTTTCCTCTGGTTCTCTTGAGGTCTCTCCAAGCCACAACAATGGAGAAAGCCTCAATTCAAGGAGGAAGAAGAGCTGCTGAACAAGGGGGACCCCAAAGGCTCCTTAGCCTTCAACACTTGTCTCTCTCTCCCTTGGCTTGCCCCCACCATCCATGGCCCTCACCCTCTGCCCTTTGCAGCCACCAATCTTCCCCAACAAGCTTGCCAATGGGTCCAAAATGTTGTGTGCCCCATGGCCTACGAATTTTTGACTTTACCTCTTCAATCTCACTCAATTTCCATTCAATTCTCAAGCAAACCAATTCAATTGAAGCCCAAATAAATCAGCCATGGTGTCCTTGTCCCTCTTATGATTTTTCCCCGTCATAAGATCCAACTTGCATCCCAAAGATGCGATCAAAACCGGCCCTTTGACAATCCCGAACAAAATCAGCCTTACTTTGCTTTTCCGCCAAAAATCCCGATTTGCAGAAAAATACTCTGAGGATGAGTCGACGTTCCTAAAATGAATTGTGACATAACAGAACTTCCAATTTCTGTAATCGGGTTCAATTTCACGGTTAATTTCAATCTGGCGCGATATGAGCGCGTCCTAATCTACCGGGTAGCTTTTAGGAATTTTCGGTGCAATTGACTCGTGGTTGATTAATTTCAAGCCACAAAGTACATCTTCGACACATTGGCGACTCTCGGTTGTCGTAGAAATCTCAAGGTTTCAAATACGGACACAGGGTACCAAAACGACAGAGAAATCGATCTAGTGCCGATCGATTAGAATTTTGTAATTAGGTGGAATCACCCACACTTAATCACATGGTTCTATCGAATCGACCTATCTCCGGTCTCTAGTCGATCCAGTGCCGTAATGACCCTTGCGGACTAACACGGTCGAGCGGTCGTTTCTGGTCAAATTCTCAAGTCTTTTGCGTTTAGATTCCTTAACGGCTTCACCTGATAGACTAGTTATCTCGTGAGTGGCCAACTCAGAGAAGAGAGCTATAGGCGCGCAGATAAAATACCCGACTTATTCAATTGAAAACAGAATTGGAAAATCAGGATGTCACAAATTGGATGAACACCATACTGATGAGGAAGTCTTTACACCTAATGTGATTACTAGCTTAGATCGTAAAATGCACAATTGGATAGGGCTTCAAATTCCAAGATGATGCGAAAAAGTAATACATATGATGTTACTAGTACCTGTAAAGCCATTTAACAAATGATTAATTTAAGACTGGTTAATCAACAAGAGGTTTTGTGACTTTAGATGCCTTATCACTTGTAAACCCCTACTCCATTGGAGCTGTGGTTGCCGTTTTAAATGGTATGCCTGACTTAGAGTATAATCTTTACAACAAAGCCATGAACCAATCATGCCTTAATGTCATTTGGAGATAGGTTTTCATCATATCTCTTTTAAAAATGAGATGTGGACTTCTTGAATCTCTTTAAATATATATTGAGAAATATGTTATGGATTTATACTTGGCTTAGTTTCACTTTATGACATATGCATTTTAGATAATTTGATTTTTTTTTTTTGTGATGCGACTATAAAAACTTTGTAGCTATTATTGATTGTTATTGAATTCTTTACTTATATGTTGTGTTTATGTTCTTATATCATGTTGTGGCATATGTAATATGGAAGGGGATGAAAGTAGTGTGTACAATGATCAAGTAGTAGCAGGTAAATCAATTGAATTAAACTTTGATGGTTTTGATATTGATATACTAATAGTATAATTGTGCATTGTTATGGTGGATATGTTCATACACATGAGATAACCTATTAGGGATAGTATATTGTCAGGATCTAAATGGATGAGAGAGGTTCTTCATCAACATGCAAATAGAATATGTGAAAGTTCAAAATGGAGAGACACGTCTTTTTCAACCTTTGTGATTTGATGAATGCAAGAGGTTAGTTGGAAAATAGTTGATAAATAAAGATAGATGAACAAATTGGATCTTTTTATCTATGATCTGTCACTAGAACTTGAATAGAGATTTATATAAGAGATTCCAACATTCAAAACAAACTATTAGCAAGTACTACACTATAGTGTTGAAAGTAATTCTCAAATTAGCAAAAAAGATTATCGTATTACATTCCTTTGATGTTGTCCTAAATGAGATTCTTATGGATCCCAACCATATATTTTACTTCAAGGTAGGATTTTCGTACATTCCTTTGCACCATTAGTTTCATTTTGTTGCTAATCTTGTATAATACTAGTTTTTGATAAAATGACAGGGCTATGTAAACACTATTGATAGTACCCATGTTCATGCTTCCGTACTTATATCGAAGTAGATCTCATTTAGAGTAAGAAAATGAATTTACTATTCAAAATGTGATGTGTGTATGTTTGTTTAATATGAAATTTAATTTTGTGTATGCTTGTTGAGAAGGATTTGCCAACAATTTTTAGGTGCAATTTGCAGCAATTGAGACTCCTCGCTTGGAATTTCCTCAACTACCATGAGATATTTACTTGTTCTGTAAGGAGTAATTTTCTTTGTGATTATATTGCAGTCGTAAATCATGACCAATATGAATACCTTGTGATAGATTTATATTATACATCAATTGTAGGATTCTTAACTCCTTTTAAAGGTGAACCATATAATCGAAATGATTATAGGGGTAAATCAAGACATTGAGAGATCATTTGCAGCATTAAAGAATCATCTCTTCATTTTGAGACTTATGCTTTTATTTACAATTCGAAAGTAAGCACATATTGTAATTGCACATTATGTTATTCATAATTATATTCGTGATCAAAATAGGAGGGATAAGAACTTTTCCCTATATGAAGATTTGAAGTACCCGTTTGAACCTACATAAGATGAGGTTACAAGTGATACATCGACCGAGGAGGGAACTAAGATGAACGGGCTTAAGAAAAGTGATTATAATATGCCGGAGATTCCATGAAATTGTGTTTTCGACTTTTGTAATGTATTTTCATTATTTTGTATTTGAGGATTTCCTATGTTAGTTCTTGTAATGTGATGTTATATTTGAGGATTTTCTATCTTAACTCTTGTAATGTAATGTTGTATTTGTGAATTTTCCTTATTTGTAGTGGTCTTATATGACAAACTCCATCACACTTTGTAAAATTCGTTGATTTTGTAAAATTTGCTGCAAATTGCTTAATGCCTTTTATTTTGTATCTTTTTAAAATGGTCATGCATGAACTAAGATTAACATGCATCGAGCACATATCACTACTTCTTGTGTGATAGATCATGGAGACGATTAGCGTGACAAGCTAGCATGAAATTCTCACAATTTCCTCATCTATTTGTATGTGGTACACCGAAACATTGAGGATGATGTCTTTTGGACATCAATTCCTTAAAAAGTAACAATTTTTTTTCCCAAAGAACACTTTAGGAGTTGGGTGCAAAGGCGTTTGATCAACGATAGCAGATCATTGATTGTCATGGATTTATGCATTCAAGTTTTCGTGGTATCAAGGTTGAAGCATGAAAATTTTGGTGAGTTGCTTGGTTATTGTGTTTAAAGGAATCTTTATGTACTTGCATATGAATTTGCCAACATGGGATCACTGTATGATGTATTACATGGTAACTGAAGCCTACTCGTATTTTGTGGCTTACTGCTCTCAATATGTTTTATCATGTAGAGATGAAATATTCTACATGAATGGATTATCACTTTATAGGAAGAAAATGAATTCAAGTTGTGCAACTAGGCCTTGTCCTCAACTGGATGCAGAGAGTAAGAATTGCTATTGATGTAGTGAAGGGATTGAAATATTTGCATGAGAAGGTTCAGCCTTCTATAACCCATAAGGAATATAGATCTTGCAACGTGCTTCTTTTTAAAGGATTCAAAGCCAAAATTTAGGCACCTAACATGGATGCTCGCCTTTATTTTGCCATAGTTTTGGGATTTAGATATCACCCTCAAGAATAATGCACGTGGATCTCTCTTTTCTATTGTATGGACAATATTGGTAAATATATTGTTCGGCCATAATTCGCCTATCCAGGTGGTTGCTGAAGAATTTTGTGTGAAAATTTAAAAAATACGATTTAACAACTCTCACTTTGTATTTGGGTTCATAAGCATTTGAAATTTGTAAGAATGAACATCTCACTCACTCCATTAGGAAAAATCTATTTAAGAGATAGAAATTTTATACTCTTATCAAATGAATTTTTGTTTTAGAAATAGAAATTTTGTATTGTCATCAAACGCATTTTTTTTTCTCAAAAACTCATCCAAAAATAGAAAAAAAAAATCTATTTCTATTCCATAAATCAATTTCTGACCATAATGGTTAGCATTCGTATCCTAACTGTTATAAGTTCTAAATCGTTACGTTTTGGACTTGTCACTTTTTGGTTGTGTCAAGTTTTAGACTTATCACATTTTGAACTAGTGTTAGGATGAGAACATGAGTAGTTCTCTAAGTTTGAAGATCTTCATTTTTAATATAAAGTATGAACTTAAGTCAGAGTATGTTTCATTCAAAATAGACTTTATAATCCGGATTTAAGTCTGAACACATTCATTCTTAGAATTTGTGTTTGAACATATTTAACCGTTAAGTTTAGACTTTGTCATAATATAGTTTGAATAGGTTCGGCTTCAACATAGAGTCTAACTTTTGGTTCTTTCAAGTATTATTCTTAACAATATCCTTCACATGTTTTATTAGAATATCATATGTGTAGCTGCTTGTGCATCTTTCACCCGTTTACTCAATTATTCTAAACGTTAGTAGCCTTTGATTATTTTGTTATCTTCAAAATATTATAAGGGATTTTCCTAACATGTATCATTCATGGAAGGGATTTGATGTAGTAACTCAGAAAATTTCTTGCTCTAGGCGATGGAGTTCATCTTGAGCCTCTTCTTTTGCATAAGAAGGACAGTACTGTTGTTGGAATTCTTCGATGAGCATTTCCTAAGTAGTGATAGGTTCACCACTCTTATCATCACACCTACAACATCACTAGAAGAGGGCATTATTAGTCAAATACATTGCCACGGTGCTTACCTAGAGTGCTCCATCGGTGACTCTCATGCTTAGAAGTATTACTCCATGTACCACTGGAAGTTATCCACATCTTCAGCCACCCTTCAGCCTTTGAATTCCTTCAGCTTCGGGGCGTTCACTCATGGACTAGGTTACATGGCGATCACCCCATTCACACATGCAACTTCCATCTTGGCCAACTTCACCTTAAGTTCAATAATTTCAGCGCACATGGCCTCCACCAAGGCTTCCAAGGCATCATCCCACAACCAAAGTTCTCTCCTCAAAGCTCAACCATGCTGGATTTGAACTATTACACCCCTGCTTGGAGCTCCCCCTTTTTGGTCTCGAGCCTTTCGATGCTCTCGGATAACTCCTCAACCACTCCTTGGATGTCACTTATGGCGATCTCCATCTTCTCCATACAAGCCTTCGAATCATGCAACACACCCTCCGAACTCTCACGGCCTTTCTTTGCCTTGAAGGCTGGTTGATTGGCAGCCCTTCACTTCGTTCCTAAATGGTCTTGTCACCTTGGATGGATATTACGTGGGAACGTGGATCCATTGCACCTTGGATTGACCTCGCTCTGATACAACTTGTCATAGGCCTGTTAATTTAGCGTTCCCTTATCTGTGTATGTAAGATGCAAAACATGCAATTCTATGATCTCCATAATTAGAACAAGAACACAGATAATTGAGTAGAAATATTAATGCACCTATTTTGGAATCTATCGTTATTGATGTGGAAGCGGAAAAGTGATGATCCACGCACAAGTTTTTCTCCTCTATTGCCCTCTGTATTACTGGCTCAATGAGACGGCTCCCTCACCTTTTAACGCTAGATAAATGCTCATTTGTGAGGATAATCAATGAATCACACTTTTATAATATTTATGTGATAACATACCTGTAACCCAACACCTGTATTTCCAAAAACACAAAAAAAAAAAAAAAAAAAAAAAAAAACAAGAAAAATAAGTGAAAATATACTAAAAATACATGTATTTAGAGTTTCGTATGTATTTTCACATCCATAAAATCATGAAACATGTAAAATAAATACACCACAACATAGAGAATGATCATACGTACTTGTAGCCGCCAACCATGTGCCAAACGAAGCCTCCACGCGCCTGCATATTGCCTGAGTGCGACGCATGGAGCTCATGCGTGAACGTACTGAGTCGTCGATCCGGTTGGACCAGTAGCGGTTTGATCAGTTCCCGGCTTGACCGTCCGATTCGACCGGTTGACTGGTTTGGTCAATGGTTGACCGATTCGAGCGGGTCAATGGGTCGAATTGGGTTGCCGTATCGGGTCGGGTCGAGCCATAGGGTCGCTGACGTCATCGTGACATCAGCCCTTGCATGTGCAACGCATGCACGAGCGGCACCCCGAGCGTGGGAGTGCGTGAGGGCGCGTGTTCATGCGTGGGGCTCGTGCTCGACGCCCTAGCGGCACGTAGGGGCGCGTGGGGCCTCCCTTGGCAACACGCCACCCATGGTTTTGCTCGTCTCAACGAACCCAATCTAAATTTATAATTAAATTTGATTTTTTTTGAACAAAAAATAGGGCGAAAATTCTATGCATTTGAGTTCTAGGTTATGGTTGCTCTAATACCACATGTAAAATGCAAAACGTGCAATCCCATGACCTCCATAACTAGAACAAGAACACATATAATCAAATAGAAAGATTAATGCACAAGTTTTGGAATCCATCGTTCTTGATGTGGAAGCGGAAAAGCTATGATCCCACGCACAAATCCTTCTTTTTTATTGCTCTCTGTATCACTGGCTCAATGAAACGACCCCCTAACCCTTTAGCACTAGGTAAACGCTCATTTATGAGGATAATTATGAGAATTAGGATTAAAAGAGAGACTTAAGCATTATTTATAAAGTTTCCAACCAAACTCTCTCATTACGGGCCACACTCAACTCGGTTTACACTAGCCAGCCCCATATTAAGTTAATTAAGAAACCTTATATCGTACTTTAGACCAACCCCGTAAAACGGTAAATTATAATATCAATTAATGTAGTCCACATTAAGAAAACTCTTACAATGTAGCCTTATAAATTTCTTCCAAAGTCACCCTTTCTCACAACACTCACAAAGATTGTAGAGAAATAAAAAATTTGGAGAGACAAGTTTTGGATTTCTCTTACTCGTGAGATGATACAAATGAGGGAGAAGAAAACCCCTATATATACGGATACTCCTTGAATTACAACCATAGATCTCCCCTCAATTTAACAATGGAGATTCTATCTTCCTATCTACCAATTACTGTCATTTATTATAACAACACTTTATAATAAGGTACATTTATAATATTGTCTGCCCCTAGAAATATTCTAAAGAACACAAGCGAGGTTCATCTATTCGTCCTGGATCATTCACAGTCCTTCATGCATGGAAAATCCTTGGACCATGACAAGAGCATGTAAAAATGTGTAGAGATGCATCCTTTTAGACTCGAAACCCAAATAGTTAAATATTATAAGCATCTCAACCAGAATTAGGAGAGTATATTTACCATCCTTTACAACAAGAATTGATTCAAGTTTTGACACTGAAATGCTTAAGTACGTGCCTTATGCACATTTTGTGTCAACAAGCTGAGTTGAAATTTGTTAGTGTTATTTTTATAGTGGAGAAATTATTAATTCAGTCTTAAACCTATTGTAAAGATGTTAATTTAATCATAAACTTTTCAATTTCATTAATATGATCCTAAACCTTAGTCCGAAATTTCAATATAGTTCTTTTGGCCAATTACCACCGGAAATTCGTTGGCGTAATTTAGGACAGACCATTTAATAGATTTAGGACTAATTGAATAATTATCTCACTTTATAGTCTTCTAGTTTAGGAATTCCATTATTCTTCATTTTACATTGGGTTCGTTTGTATGATTAGATAGGGGAAAAATGAATTCAGATAATAATAAATAAGAAGAAAAGGAAAAGAATGATAGGCAGATAAGTGCATAGGCTGTTAAGCAACTCCCCCAATCACTTCAAATCCTTACAATTTATATAGTTTTTGTTTTTTGGTCAAACTACAATATGTATAATCTGAAGAGATAAAAAAAATCACACAAAACCAGCTAGAGTAATGTTTCCAAAATGCATAGGCTTGACCGTCCGATTCGACCGGTTGACTGGTTTGGTCAATGGTTGACCGATTCGAGCGGGTCAATGGGTCGAATCGGGTTGCCGTATCGGGTCGGGTCGAGCCATAGGGTCGCTGACGTCATTGTGACATCAGCCCTTGCATGTGCAACGCACGCACGAGCGGCACCCCGAGTGTGGGAGTGCGTGAGGGCGCGTGTTCATGCGTGGGGCTTGTGCTCGACGCCCTAGCGGCACGTAGGGGTGCGTGGGGCCTCCCTCGGCAACACGCCACCCATGGTTTTGCTCGTCTCGACGAACCCAATCTAAATTTATAATTAAATTTGATTTTTATTGAACCAAAAATCACAAAAAATAGGGCGAAAATTCTATGCATTTGAGTTCTAGGTTATGGTTGCTCTAATACCACATGTAAAATGCAAAACGTGCAATCCCATGACCTCCATAACTAGAACAAGAACACATATAATCAAGTAGAAAGATTAATGCACATATTTTGGAATCCATTGTTCTTGATGTGGAAGCAGAAAAGCGATGATCCACGCACAAATCCTTCTTTTTTATTGCTCTCTGTATCACTGGCTTAATGAAACGGCCCCCTAACCCTTTAGCACTAGGTAAACGCTCATTTGTGAGGATAATTATGAGAATTAGGATTAAATGAGAGACTTAAGCATTATTTATAAAGTTTCCAACCAAGCTCTCTCATTATGGGCCACACTCAACTCGGTTTACACTAGCCAACCCCATATTAAGTTAATTAAGAAACCTTATATCTTACTTTAGACTAACCCCGTAAAACGGTAAATTATAATATCAATTAATGTAGTCCACATTAAGAAAACTCTTACAATGTAGCCTTATAAATTTCTTCCAAAGTCACCATTTCTCACAACACTCACAAAGATTGTAGAGAAATAAAAATTTTGGAGAGACAAGTTTTGGATTTCTATTACTCGTGAGATGATACAAATGAGGGAGAATAAGACCCCTATATATACAGATACTCCTTGAATTACAACCATAGATCTCCCCTCAATTTAACAATGGAGATTCTATCTTCCTATCTACCAATTACTGTCATTTATTATAACAACACTTTATAATAAGGTACATTTATAATATTGTTTGCCCCTAGAAATATTCTAAAGAACACAAGCGAGGTTCATCTATTCGTCCTGGATCATTCACAGTCCTTCATGCATGGAAAATCCTTGGACCGTGACAAGAGCATGACAAGAGCATGTAAAAATGTGTAGAGATGCATCATTTTAGACTCGAAACCCAAATAGTTAAATATTATAAGCATCTCAACCAGAATTAGGAGAGTATATTTACCATCCTTTACAACAAGAATTGATTCAAGTTTTGACATTGAAATGCTTAAGTACGTGCCTTATGCACATTTTGTGTCAACAAGCTGGGTTGAAATTTGTTAGTGTTATTTTTATAGTGGAGAAATTATTAATTCAGTCTTAAACCTATTGTAAAGATGTTAATTTAATCATAAACTTTTCAATTTCATTAATATGATCCTAAACCTTAGTCCGAAATTTCAATATAGTTCTTTTGGCCAATTACCACCGGAAATTCGTTGGCGTAATTTAGGACAGACCATTTAATAGATTTAGGACTAATTGAATAATTATCTCACTTTATAGTCTTCTAGTTTAGGAATTCCATTATTCTTCATTTTACATTGGGTTCGTTTGTATGATTAGATAGGGAAAAAATGAATTCAGATAATAATAAATAAGAAGAAAAGGAAACGAATGATAGGCAGATAAGTGCATAGGCTGTTAAGCAACTCCCCCAATCACTTCAAATCCTTACAATTTGTATAGTTTTTGTTTTTTGGTCAAACTTCAATATATAATCTGAAGAGATAAAAAAAAATCACACAAAACCAGCTAGAGTAATGTTTCCAAAATGCTTTCCTTTTTGGTTCCTTCATCCAAATATCCTTTCTCTTCCCCTCTAATCGTTGATATCAAACACATGCAAAGCACCTAAAAATTTTCAGATGTATGAAAAACATGTTAAATCACGCATTAGTTTTTATAAAAATTTTAAACTTATTTTCATTTTTATAACTTCGAAGAAAATATCCTAAGTTACCAAAAACAAAAGGAACCCAGTGTTTGTTTTTTTTTCCAAACCCTGCTATTGCAATGATCACCTTCCTCCACGGCAGCTGTATTATTTATCCGTACTATCGCCTAAACTTTTGAAATTAATGTCTACGCACAGTTGTCTGCGTCTCGCTGGGATTTCTCGAATTGCTCGAGGATCTGGCCTAAATGTACGCAACAAAATAAAGAAAGTCTCTTGGATTTAGTCTAAGGAGAATCCTCCCATATTTAAATCGGAAGACGAGAAATAAGGAGATAACAGAGGTAGCTTCGAAACCATTTGTTTCAGAGAAGAGAGCTGAAAGGACAGAAGAATGCGCGGACATTTTACAATCGGTGTCATTATCTTTTTGTACTACCGCCAGCGTGCTCTTACAATCGGGTCGGGGAACCCTCGATGCACTTTGTATAGAGAGCTACGCAGGGTTACAACTTACAACGTCGTTTATCATTTTGATGAGGAGAGGAGAAGGGTTGGGCCAATTGTTGTCTCTCCCCCCATTAGAGTTCGACAACAGACGTGTAAAAGCATGGAAAGGGTTTGCACTATAAAAGGAGAACAAACTATTGGACGGGAAATGTGTTTAAATTTGGAAGGACTTTTGTAGAAGGTGAACAAATTATAATGGAATGAGGGTTCGTCAAAGCTTGAACGGAATAATAAAGGAAAAAGCTACCAAAAACCTCAAACTTTGCCTAAAGCGACAAATTTATTCTAAACTTTTTTTTTTTTGTGACATGAAAAACCTTGAAATTTACTAAACGTGACACATTTACCCCAAACTTTTATTTGTGACACAAAAAATCCTGAACTTTCATTTGTGTGACACATTTACCCCACATCATAAGGGCATTTTGGTTTTTTTACTTTTTTTACTTTTTTATTTTTTTTATTTGTTTTTTCTTCCCTCCGCCGGTGTCCGGCAAGGGCCACCCTCGCCGGCCATGGCCGGTGGAGGGAAGAGAGAAGAAAAAAAAAATTAAAAAGAAAAATTAAAAACAGAAAAAATAAGACGAAAATGCCCTTAATAGGGGTAAATGTATCACAATTTGCAAAGTTTGGGGTGAATTTGTCACTTTAGGCAAAGTTTGGGGTTTTTAGTGACTTTTTTCTGAATAATAAAATGTGAATGGTTCAAAGAAGACGAGGACATCAATTCGCTTAGGACCTGTTTATAGAAGGTGAAGGGACCATTCAACAAGAATGTGTAAAGTCAGGAGGGATATTTTGCTGAAGCAGCTCATGCTATAGACAGAATTGATGGTTCTAGATACGAGTCCCTAGAGTCTTGGTGGGAACACTCGGATCTTTATCATTTTGGAAATGAACTCAAATTGGTGTTTCACGGTCGCATACAAGGACTAAAATTTGCCTAAAGCGGAGTATATGACGACATATTTTGCCATTTTTGTAAAAGCAGAAAAGGTGTCAGCTAGACTATAAAAGCAGAGAATTCTACTTCTGGAAATGGCATTCAATACCTACTGACAGACGTTCTGATTGTGCATATAGCCCTGATGGTCAAAGAAGGTTAGAATACTGACAAAAAAAAAAAAAAAGAAGGTTAGAACAATGAATCTTGGAAAGCTTTCAATGGATATTTTGAAGCTTGAAAGCCCATTTAAACAGATCAAGTGGCTGGTGAAGGCTTGAAGTTCAAGAACTCTCTCTCTGTCGCATCAAATTTTACAGCTTTGCTTTGCGCAAAATCAAGTGATTTATAATTGTAAATCTCTCTTGAGAGTAGAAATATTTGTAATTTGGAAAGAAAGTAATATAATGTCGCGAGAGGTGCTTAAGTTCATAGAAGCAACTAATGAAATTTCGTGTAAAAGCAATGCTCCGCACAAGCTGAATTACTCATGGATTACAACGTAAATTTCAGCCTTGCTGAGGCTATTAGAGCTTGGAGAGTGTACTAGGACAAGTGGAAGGCCGAACCCCTCTAAATCTGATTTGCATCTCTTCTATCTCTTTAATCCCTTCAGCCTCTACTTGGTAGAAAATTCGGCTTCTGCATAAATGTTTTTAGTTTCAACAGCACCTTCTACACATTTATTGTCACTTCTTTTACGAAAAAAATTGAATCACCCCCTCTTTTAACTGTTGTGTCCAGTGCATTTCAACAGAATGGACCGGGTAATCTACTTAACTTCGTGGTTGCACGCCTATGATGGTCCGGTTGCCCGGACCGTGCGCACCGACCGACAACCCTTACTCAAGCGGCACCCCGCCCCGTCTTCCCACTAGCACAAGGCCTCCAGCACTTGTGCGCAACCCGTATAAAGTCACAACAAATAGATTTTTATATAATATATTAAGAGTGTATGATTAATTCATTGAGCCTTGCAATTATCAAAATTCAATCATGTTCTTCACCCTCCCTCTTTGGCCTCCTTATCAAGTTCCTATTGCTCCAAATGCTTGAGTTTTTTTTTTTTTTTTGCAGAAAAAGTGTCAGAAAAGTTCTAAATCTCTTACATTGGTACCAATTTAGTCTTAAACTTTTTATTGATACAAATTCAATCCTAAACATTTTGACTCGGTGCCAATTTAGTTTTAAACATTTTAGTAGTGTCAATTTAATCCTAAAACTTTTTATTCGATATCAATTCAATCCTAAATTTTTTGATTGAGTGTCGATTCAATTTTTTCGGTTAATTTTTATCGGATATTACTAATGTGGACATCAGTTAGCTAACGTAGCATGACTGATATTAACGTGGACAATTTTTAATAATATTTTAATATTTTTTCAAATTATTAAGTAATTAATTAATTTAATTTCTCTTCTTTTTCCCTTTTTTCTTTTCTTTTTTTTCTTCCTCTCCTCCTTGCTCTAGCCAGTCACTGGCCAAAGGTGGGGTTGGCAAGCCTCGCTGGCGATGGCAAGGGCAGCCTCACACTGGGCAGGCGAGGGTCAGGCCTTGCCCGATCCAACAAGGCCGGACCTTGCGCTGCCTCGCCAACCCTTGTCTTTGGTCGATAGCCGAGAAGGAGGAAGGTAAGGGAAAAAGAGAAGGGAAAAAAAACAAAATAAATTAATAAATAATTCAAAAATATTAAAATATTATTAAAAGTCATCTACGTCTACACGATTATATCATGTCAACCGATCTCCATGTAAGCAATATCCGACCAAAATTAACCAAAATGACTGAAGTATCACTTGATTAAAAAGCTTAAAACCAAACTGACACAAAATCAAAAGTTTTAAAACTAAATTGACGCATATAAAAGGTTTACGACTAAATTGATGCTCTGGAAAGAAATCTCTGGAACTCATCCATTGTATTTTCTTTTCATGTAACTTAAAAACACACGGTGATGGCATGGTTAACCATTGGAGTTCGCCCCAATAGCCATCATTCCTACTTGGAAAGGGGAGATGGGGTGTTCAAATCCCCACCTTCTCTGGGTTCTCGGGGATTAGAGTGAGGACGATTTTATTTCAGAAGTGGGTTTTCGACTCCCACGCATGCACGACCATGTTAAGGGCGGGGAAGGGGTAAAAAAAAAGCTTAGATCTGTATCATTATGTTTTAAAAGAGGGTGATAAATCAATTCCATTTTGACGGCAGGACAGACAGATGATTATGGTCTGCAAGTCCACCGCAGTGTGATGGACACCAGGCAACCGCAAGAATGCACTAATCACTCAGTAGTTTCCGACTTTCACGATGTCGTGGTCCACGGCAACAAGTTTCACAGGCACAGCCCCCTAATGTGTTACCGCGGAGTTTCAGCAGCACGCGATGCTCTCCACTCTTCCACCAGTGAGATTGAATTCATGATCGACGGCGGTGTCGTGCCGTGCGAGTGTGGCGATTCGGACTTGCATAGCTAGTGAGGTGAAGGGGTTCTTCCTTTCGGGAGGGTTCATTCATCTTCTTCAAAATCCAAGAGAAAATCCGTAAGATTCTCGGAATCATCTACCGCCTCTTCCAACGACATGCGACCATCCTTATCCTTTTTCGGCTTTTTGTCCTGCAATTCGAACCGTGAACAGAACATAAAAAGATGCACGTCACCTCAACTGTGGAAGAACTCAAAAGCCTGAGCATAAAACTGGAAATGCAAAATGTTCCCAAGAGGCAAATGCTGTCACAGGAAGAGGAAAGTCTAACGATCATGGACACAAAGCAAATTCAACCTGCCAAAGAGCCATTGATCGCAGGAATAATGCACAAGAGCATATGCGACAATTACCTTCGATTTGTCGAGCTCAGGGGTGCTTTTCAAAACGCTCCAGTTGCGGGTAATTTTCTCTGGCTCTTCCTCACCCTCAAGCTCACTATCTTCTCCTTCCTGCATAATAAAGAGCCCAATAGCAAATCAGATCACGTCAGAAAGTCTGAAATAGTGCATGATTCATTGAGGTGTGTTAAGAAGAGAGACTCACATCATTTTCCCCAATATCAACAGCTCGTGCCATCGCTTCGTCCATGTCTGTTATCTGCATTGATCACAAAGATCAGGGGTTAAAAATTTGCATTATTAGCTGTTTTTATAATTATCACACTATTTTCCAGGTAATCCTATTGGTAAAGATCTAACCTTCGAAGAGTAGTGATTAGCTGAGCTTAACCAAATAAAAAAGAAATATTCGAAGAGTCGAATCAGAAAACAGGTAAGAGGAGTTGGTCCACGAATTCTAAGCAATACTACAAGAACTTTCTCACATATCAACAAACTGGGCAGCTGTCAATACCAAGGACTTGAAACTAGCTCCACCTGCAACAAAAACTAGTTCTGATCCGTTCTAGTTTTGTCCCTTTTAATGATAGGGCTTCTCTTTGGTTCTCAATCACAAGTTCTTAAGACAAAGCGTCTCATATTTTGACATGAGAGTGCAAGTCCTCAAGCAGACATTCCATCACTCAACCAATGCATCTCATTTCTTCTGCCAAAATAATTTGAAAACCAAGTTGGCGATCATGAACTTGCAAGAATCTAAGTCTTTTTTCTTGGTTCCAGTTGTTCAGACCATTTTATTAAGCAGAGGTGAGACGGAAAAAGTTAAAAGACACTTGAGAGTGGGAGTCGCAAAAGAAGTATATATATATCTTCAAAAAAGTAGGTTTGCAATGGACAAAATGGCAGGAAAAAGTATCATAAGTCATCATGGATTAAAAAGTTAATTCATAATCAATGGGTACATCACCTCAATTTCCGCAGTTTTCTCCTTTGCCAGAATTGTCTCAAGCTCCTCCCTTGATATTATCTTGCCTCGCTGATCAAAGATAAGGAAGTCAAGGGCTGGAAGACAATTGCAAAAGATGCTACAACTAATATTGGACTATGATGCTAACATCAGGGAATTATAGGATGTGAAAACAGCAGTAATAGCAAATCAATTTGCATGCGTTACATCTTTGTGGACATCATGACTAACAGATCATTTAGCTTACTGGGTCCTTCTACAGTTATCACTTTCCCCCTAAGCAAGTAAGCCAGAAGCCGCAGAGTAATTCTGTGAAGACTGACAAATCCTTCCACAACAAAGACAGGAAGAATCTGGAAAACTTGCATTGATGTGAAACAAAATTAAGAAGGAAGAACAGAATGTTGAGATGGAAAACAATAATTAAAGCTAGCTGATCTTGGTTCTCTGAATGATGTTAGAATAATAAATTCTGTCTTAATATGAACTTATTACTAGCGAACGATGCTTTTGTTGGAAGATCCACAAGTCACTTGCTAGTAAAAGCACACACGATCTCCGTTTTGGTCATTATGATTATTTTGCACATCATACCAGGACAAGAAAGAAAAATGAAACTATTACGTCGTACTAACCTCCTTCAGATAAGCCAATATATTGGGAGTCGGTTCATGAAAATCTGGACCTCTGTAATCAATAATTTCATTCGGATCCTGAATATAATTTACGGTAGGATATACTGGATCTCCACCCCAAACTGCAACAGTTAACAGTAATTCAACAACCAGCATGAAGCCATAGAAAAGAACAGAGAGAAATGAAGAGAACAATACTCTAGTCTCATCCTTTGACATGACTAAGATGAATGACATGAGATGAATGGTGTTTCACAAGATGTAAGAGCTAAAATTATGCTTTTGCCTAACGCAATAAACCGATTTAGTCAGTCGAGGAAGTATTGAACAAGGGCAGGATGATGCTGAAACTTTCCCCACCAGCAACAATAAATAATCAGTCGCGTGTGACTGTAGCACCACAACAGGAGGCACAGCTTCGAACCTTTCGGTCCTAGGACCTCATTATCAAACAAAAACTATGATACATTATGTAAAAAGTCAAACAGAAAAAAAGGGGGGAAACAAAGAGGAACTCAGTTAACTTACTTTGTTTGATTTGATCCTCTCTCATACGCATTGCAAGAGGATCCCTCTTAATGCGCATATCAGTACCCATCATAATGCGATACTCTCGATCAGTCTGGTGCTGAAACATTTCAACAAGTTGTGTGTTTTCATCTTCACCAGTTTCTTCAAAATGTTTTTGAACAGCTTCACGCGAAGTGTCTCTCTTCCATGCTGACACCCATTCTGAGTAGAACGCCAATGGACCTATTTCTTCCAGTCTATCCCATTCAGCTTGAAGCCTATATAAATGAACATTTCTTGAGACTCTAGACACAAGGTAATCTAAGGAATCTAAGGAATTTCACACATGGTTCACCTAGGAATCAAGCACAAGGATCAAAAGCACAAATTCCGTCAAAAATGGGAATGGGCTAAGGGTCCACATATACGGAGGCACTTATAGCTGAACTGGAGTTAAAATTTTACAGAAATCTGAAAGTTCAATGCAGCTCTCACATGATCATGATTAATTCACAATCTATTTAAATATGAAACTGACAAACTCAAAGATGTAAAAGTGCCGATAAGTTGATGACGAATTATAATCAATCTTCAGTGGCATAAGAAGAGCTATCAACTATAGCTAGTTCCAATAATATGCATAATGGTTTTGAGTTATGGACTGAATTGTCACCACTTAGGAATGAGAACAGAAAATAGATGAAAAGGATTTCTGTCATCAATAATACAGAGACTCGTCATCAAGAAAATTGAGTAGCCGTACATATTAAAAGGGAAAATAGTCTCATGCAATGCAGTCTCCTGACCTAAAATACAAATGAACCTGGACAGTCATCCAACAAAACTTAAAACCTACAGATGCCACTGTCCACAAAGACATAACCAGATGGAGCACCCATATCAGCACATATTGCAGAAGTAGTTAAACATATGATATTCTCAACATGCATGCCTTTCTTCCTTGAATAGATGCCGTCTAGCTCTATATAAAGATGTTTCAGTCAATGTTGGATGATCCCCGTAAAGCTTTACTTGTCCAGTCTCTGCCATTGCTTTTAGGAAAACCTGCAAAACAGCATGTCCTATGATATGTGCAAACTGAATCAATGATTTGTAATATAAAGCAAGTGGAATCCAAACTACGTAGTACATCACATATTGTCGCAAATTCAAGCATCATTGATGATCAGGTTTGATAGCACTTTCTTTTTGTGATTGGTAAGTCTGATATACGGCAACTTGATTATAGTTTCAGAAATCAGCTCTATATACGTGGTATCTCTGAAAGGGAAATATGCAAGTTCCCACAATCCAAACGAAAAGTATGGTTGAAATAGGAACAGCATTTGCCATTTCCCCAATATCAATACTAACCGTTTCCACATCAGGTCGCCTCCTTTGCCATCTAGACCACTGTTCCTCACCTGGCTTCCTCCAGTTCCACCATAATTCTTCACTTGTAAGTGGCTCCTCTATAGGCTTCTTCACTTTTGGATCAATAAAAGGGTGGGGACGCCCTAGCTTTTTGTCCAAATCGTATCCAGTCTCTTCTTCCTCAGGTTCTGTTTGATAAACAACATACTCAGATGAGCTATCTTTATGCTCCTCTATAGCATCATCAGAAGTTTCGAGTGTCTCTGAGTCAGACAGTATGAGATCAGTCTCAGATGATCCAGATACAGCTTCTGGGACAAGCAAATCATTTGATTGAGAACCAACTCCAGCGGATTTAGAAGTTGCAACTGATGTTTTGTATTTCTTCCTCCTGCTTCCTGGGCTTTTCCCATAAGATGGAGAGCCCAAAGATTTTCCAGTTGGTTCAGGAGCCCTCGCAGCTCTGACACGACTAGCAGTTCCCTCTGGCCAGTACTCCTCTCCAGGGATAGGAGCACGTGCACCAGAAGCTGGTTCAAGCTCCCCAGATGTAGAGTCCAGGTAACTATAGTATGGAGGACGCTCAATGGATACATCTTCAAACTCATCCTTCTCGCATTTTATACAAGGTACTGAAGGCCCCCGCCTAAGAGAACTATTTGAGCCAGCTCTAATTTGTGCAACTCTGGCAGGAAATGAGCCCAGAAATGATGTCTACACAGTTTGGGAGGAAAGAAACAATTAGCAATGGCATTCAACATGAACGATTATAATGGCAATGAAGGTAATGAGACACCTTATCTGGTAGTTGCACTATACAACTAAATTAACATATGCTACATTTGATATATGGACTTCACTGACATTGGACCATGATTAGTCTCTTGCTGACTATATTCAGAGACCATACTATTCAGAGACCAGCAAAGTTAACTTACATGACATGAAACCCATGCGCATGCACTGGTTAAAAAATATAACCAGTTATCCAAATGAAGTGACATGTTCAAAAGTTTTCAGCAATAACTTCTTTTCTGTGGTTTGTTAAATTATACTTGGAGGAGTACTTTGGAGAATAGATCTCAACAGCATGCTAATTTTTAGAATCCAACTACCAATGCTGGCATCACATTTACACATACAATGTCATTTGAATGAGTATAGATAGGAAATTTTTTATGTTCCTTTTAAAATTGTTTCGAATTACAACACACTAAGTACAGTATGATGCTCAAATCTACATTCTACAGTGACATGATTTCCGGATATTCCTAAGACATCACTTCCATAAAAGAACCATATGTTTCTGTTGATGGCTATCATACTCTTTTGACATGCAATAACTGCTATAGCTTTGATGCCTTAATTTTAGCAATCCACCTCTTGAGCATTCTCTATTTAGTAGTGGGAATGGCCCGCCATCGTCATCCTTGTTGTAAGGGATCAATTTAGCTAGGAAGATATTGCAATGTAGTTCAATTGGAGAAAGGAATATGCTCATTAAAGTGGATGTATTGTAAGTAAAAACCTAAAGATATCCAACATGCACACTGACTGTATCATCTGTGAGAAAGTAGGTAAGCATTTCACTCTATTGGTAGTAAATATATCAATCATTTTTTTCTCTTCATGCTTCAGACTCGGCTGAAAAAGACATCAAGATTCTCAAATTCAAGCCCGAAAGATTATTTATCATGCTCAACTTCAGTCTCAAGCGCACGTACACATGTCAATGCCAGACTACACAAACCCAAAACTCAATCCTGATCATACTCTGCATCAGCCTCCCACAAAAAAAAAAAAAACATTAAAAGCCTGCACCAGTCAGCTAACTGATAGGAACCTCAGAAAAGGTGGAAAATAATTCGAACTAGAGGAACAGATTTAAATGAGAGAAAGCGAGTCTGGGTCATTAGATTTGCTAGAGAAATGAACTGACACATCCAGAGAGTATACCCCACTTCAAATCTTTTCAGGGTTTACTCCTCAGCTCCTAGATGTTCAAAAACCCATTATGCAGATTACTTTCGTTCTTCTTCCTTGAACTTCAGCTACCAATGACGAATGATACAAAGACATGAGCATAACCGAGAGAAAGCAAAGCAAGCTACAGATTTGAGCTCTAGAACAAGTGCCGGCATCAACAACTTCCGTGAAAAGCTACTCCCAAACAGAGAACACACTGACTAAATTGTATAACCTGATAAGTGCAAAAAATTACTTTTCCCTTTTTCTTATATAAACATACCTGCAAGTAATTGGAATTTGGCTTCCCGGGCTCACTACCATCAGCTTTGACCGCGCACCTCAATCCGCTACCTGCCACAACTAAATTATCTGCTTACAGAATCAAGAACCGAAATTATCTTACCGGACCAATAAAAAAACACATTTTTCCTCGGAAAAAAGTGAAAGCGCAACCAAAGATAAGAGACCCATATCAGAACAACGTGAAAAACCTCTCAAACTAGCAGAAAAACATAAACCTCAGACGAACATTGAAACGACAAGATGGACCAGACAACACCAGAATCGTGGGTACCAATTCACAGCACGAACTCATCTCGAGACACTGGTCTATCTAGTCCTAGCATTTCGAAACGCACCAAGCGGGGAAGCAAGGAAGAAGAAGAACCAGAGCTTTTACCGAAACACGACCAGGAGGTCGACAGAGAAGCCATCCCGCAACGATTCAAGGACGACCCTCGTTTCCTCGTGCCACGGGATTTTCAGATTGTCGAGAGCTTCGATAGGGAAGCTCCTCGGCTTGTCATTTCTGGTTCCGACTCGTGCTGGATAAAGCTTCTTGAGGGGTAACGAGAGTGGAGACGAGTCCGAGAAGCGAGCGCACCGTTTCGGCTTATACAGCCGACTTTCGCAAGTCGAGTCCCGGATGAGAGTTTATCTTAAGTGTACCAGTTTAGAGTTTTTTGTGGTTAAAAAATTAGTTTAAAGTCTTCACAAAAAAAAATAGTTTGAAGTAAATTTGTCATAGGTGTACTAGTTTAAGGTTTTTGATAATCAAAAAATTAATTTTGGTATTGTCATAGGTGTACCTGCTTAGGATTTTTTGGTGATATTAATCCTAATAATAATAATAATAATAAAGGTGAAAGCCACAAAAAAAAAATCCTAAATTATGCTTATTGTACTTTTTTCTATGACAAAAAAACCCCAAACTTATATTTGTATGATATATTTATCTCCGTCAAAGTTTTGACAATGAAAATCATTAAAATTTTACCTAAAATTATGCTAGAAAACAAACATTATTGACATGATGCTCACGTGATTTAAGTGAAACAAAAACAATGTTATTTTGGCTAAAAAATCATTTAATGAATGGTAAATACATCACAAAGGTACAAGAAGTTATAAGTAATTATGTCACATTTCATGATAAAGTGTCACAGTGACAATAGTTTAAGATTTTTTGTGCCTTTTTCTCAATAATAACAATAATACTATTTCTGTAGGCCTTCAGAGTTTCCTCTTTAATAGCACATGCATATATTAACAAACGTAATTATGTCAATTTCCTTTTTCATTATCATTGGTAAAAAATTTACAATTAGAATATTAAGGGTTATAATCCATACACATATATAATATTGAGCGCAGGACAATATTAAGTAAAACATTTATTAAATTAGACAAGTAAAATGCCATATGAAATTACAATCTTAGACTCCGTTTTGTTTTAAAATAATAATTTAAAAAATATTTTTCTAAAAATAATTGCTTGTATCACTTGCAAAAATGAATAATGAAAAAGATTTTTGTTGTTCACAAAAATATTAAAAGATAAATTATTATTGATAATGAAAACATTTTCTATTAACTAATTAGTTTAAGAGATACAAACAATCAATTTCGAAAAAATATTTTTCAAATTATTTATTTTCCTCGAAATAAATAGAACCTTAATATTAATTGGAATAGATGTACAACAGAATAATCAAAGAAGTGCTTTTGAATGCTATTAATTTGTTCGCAAGTTCAATTCTATTTTTATTCTAGAAATGTGGATTTCAGTATCATATTCTCTAAATGAAATTTTATTTTAATAACAATGGTTAACTTAGAACTTGTGACTATATGATCTTGTCCATTATTTAAATTCTCTCTTACTTTATTTTTTGCAAAAAGGATTTGATTTAAATTACATAATCTTTACTTATAATAAGTTACTTTTAAGGATGCATATATAACTAAATGAAATATAAATATGTACACTTGAAGTTTTGCTAAAGTAAATAGACTATATCATTTACTTCATTCTTAGTTAGATATATTCGGTTGAATTAAAACTAGATCATTTAATAATACATTAAAGATATTTCATGTCCATCCGTTTATTGAAATTAAATATGATATGAGTTGAAGTTTAGAGATAATAAATTAATAAATCGATACTTATTGGTGAATGTAAGATTGGGCAAAATTGTGTTAGGTGTCTCGCCACATGATAGGCATAGAGGCCAAGTAATGTGGCAGGAGGCAAGCATAGAAGTATATATTCTCTCAACCGTCGAAATACATGTATCATCGACACATATATACGTATTTTTACATGTTATATTCATCAATGTTAGCATATAGTTATTGTTACGGATGATTTCGAAAACGTTGGACCTATATATGTGCGTAAATATTAAAAAAAAAAATTTGTAAAGTCAAACATACAAAGTTGGAAATTGCTTAAAGTTAGACATGGCGACACAAAAGTTTTTAAATTATAATTTAACTGGAATGGATATGAAAATTATTAGGATTTTCTCATTTGTTTTAGAATATGAATATCTTGGATTGAGCCAAAGTCTTTAAAACTCAATAGAATCTTCCTCTGTCAT
This sequence comes from Eucalyptus sp. ANBG9806169, assembly GCA_014182395.1. NCBI lineage: Eukaryota > Viridiplantae > Streptophyta > Magnoliopsida > Myrtales > Myrtaceae > Eucalyptus > Eucalyptus sp. ANBG9806169. Next base: position 2,031,243 of record CM024576.1, on the reverse strand, counting down.
CATTTTATAGTAAATTGATTCCAAAAGTAAGAGTAACTACATTAACAATAAAAAGTAAATAACTCATTTCCCAAATTATATACATTGCATAATATAATGTTAGAGTTATGGGAGATATCAGCAGCCACTTTTAACATATTTAATGTCTAAATCTAGTGGTTTCTTTCTCACTTCTCTAACTGATGTACTTAAAAAAAAAAAACTGATGTACTAAATTTATCATAATGATTTAAATTTCAGATTACCGATTAATTTATTTTTTTAATATCATATACCTTTATTTTTCCATTGTACTTAATATTCATTCGAGTGCATTTCTTCATCCTAGGCAATTAGATAAAAGTCAGGAAATTCTTTTTGATTAATTGTTAATTAAAAATTACAATATAATCAAACTTTTTCATTTGACGTTTTTCCAATTTGATAGATTTACGTGTATAAAAAAAAAGATTAAATAGTAACATTAAATACTATTTCAGATATATTACATATTAGTTAAAAATTTATTTCGAGATATTTTCTTTTAATCTAATTTTTAAACAAATATCCAAAAAAATAAATAAATTCCCGTCTAGTAAATGGGATATACCCAAATAGGATATCTACTATCTGAAAAAAAAAAAAAAAAAAAAAAAAAAAAAAAAAAAAAAAAAAAAAATCCAACAAAAGAAAAATGTGAGCCGTGAAATTTATCCATCTCACACACACGAGGCAGGATGGCGTCGGTGGCTATTCCGGACGATAGAGATGGTCGTGGCGGGCCTGGGCAGCAACCATAAATAGTTTTCACGTATCCAATGCTCGAATTTGTTTTTTCAAATCTCAAGGAATTGATCGTTTATGTTTTACGTTTAATCTAGCTTTGTTCATGTATATCCAAATATTACCAAAAGTTACGTAGGATATATCAAATCCTATCATATCTTTATCCTATCCAACCTTAGGTTATCCAATAAAATTGTCTAGACGACTAAATGCAGTCTAAGAGAAGCTCAAGCATGGAAATGAGAAATACTTAATTTTTTGTGCTCTTAAGAATGAGTGATCCTCTTCTGATAATTCATCTCACACAAGGACAGTTATCATGTCCTTGGTGCTTCTGGTGTGTTTGGTTCAGCATTTCCAAGAGGCTTTTAGGCTTGAAAATCCCTTGGGGAAATGTTGGACCATGTGATTCAACTTTGAAGCCAGCTTTCAACCTTCAACTTGCCTTCAAAATGCTGAAATCCCAAAGTTAGTAGGAACTAGCTTTGGGCTTTCAACATTCCGCTGAATACTGAATTATTTTTTCCTTTTCAAAACTACTCTCACTAATTCTTCATATTCCCGATTTTGCCCCTCATTATTTTTTTTAATTGAAAAAGGAGGTACGGCCGCCGGCGAGGGTCGCGCTACCCAGGCGACTAACGCTTGGGTCTCGCGGCCGCAAGCAACCCTCGCCTGGGTCTCCCGAGGGTTGCGTGACTCCGGCTGTCGTCGCGACCCTCTGAGACCCAGGTGACGGTTAGCTAGGTCGCACGGCCCTCGGCTGGGTTGCATGACCCTCACCGAGGGTCGCCCGAGGTCGGGCGACCTCCGGCAGCCCTCACTGGGTCGCGTGACCCTTGCCAGAGGTCGCCCTACCTCGGCCCGAGGCATTTCTTGGCACCAAATCGGCTCGGTTGGCGGTCGTAGCCCTTCGCCTGGTCAGGCGAAGGGTTTATTTCAATTTTTTTTTTTTTTTAAAAAATGATATATATACATATATTATACCCATCAAAGCTCATTGCGAAAGATTTTTTTACCAAACGCACATTTAACTCAAAATCCATTTGCAAAATTTTTTTACCAAACACAATTGCATTTCCCCAAGTAGCATTGGGCCTTTAGCATTTGCACCTTTAGCATTTGCATTGAACTCAAAACCCCTTGCAAACACTGAACCAAACGCAGGTCAATATGTGTGGAGAGATTGAGAGAGCTTTTTGGAAAGTGAGCACACCTTTGGTCTCTACCACGCCTCGTACTTGCAGTGGGTTGTAATTTCCTTATTACAACTAAGCAAAGTGCCCAAAGCATGACCTCTCGGTGGACCTTTCACCTATTTTGGACATTAAAGGTGTCCAATGGGCCTACAACCTTGGGCCCACTTACTATATGTTAGGCCCAGTGTTATTTCGGCCACCCCACTTTTAAGCCCTAACGAGCGAACGGTGTCAGCTCCGGTCCATGCACACGCATCATGCTTATGAGTATATCACGATTTCCACATTGATCTGTACTATAACTTTGGATGCTACCCTCAATCATGTACTATAGCTTCGACATGTGCTTCGCAAGACGTCTTTGCAATAGATGCGCTGCAACAATGATAATGCGCTTAAGACGCAAGTCCCGTTCCCCTAATTAGGTCCACAAAGACCACGACCCTTCTGAGTAAAGCGGGCCTTCTTCCCCACCGCCATTTCCTTCGTCGATTTCGCGACGACGAGACCACAGATTGAGATTGTTTCGAGACTCCCTATTTCCTAATTAATCATAAATTTGCCTTTGGTCATTAATTAGTTTCTGACCCTAAAAAAAATAATAATTACATTTACATAATCGAACCCGATTCATTATCTTCATATGGACAATAATGAAGAGAGACGGGCCCATCTGGGGCTTCTGTGCTGGGCCCTGCGAATGAGGCCCAACGACAAAACAGGAGGGCCTCTCCCTGGTGAAAAACGACGCCGTGGCCCGTCGCGCTCTCCGCAGGATCCTCGTGCTATCGTATTGTATTTGCAAAACCGTCGCTTTCGATAGAGAATCGGGTGTTGCGTACTGCGTAGGCAGGGGTTCCTCTAGCATTGGGAAAGCCTCAAGCTTCATTTATTCCGTCAAAATATTAATAATTTAAAATCATTTTTAAAAATAATTATTTATAAAAAATTTATCCATTTATTTTTGTAAAATATATAAAAATATATTTTTTAAATTACTAATTTTTCACGAAATCAATATAACATGGGGGCATTCAAAATTCGGGCCCTTATCCAAAGTGAATTATTGGGAACCTCTGTCCCGTCGCCCGCGGGTCCCGCCACACCATCATGGTTTTGCCCCCTGCCCCTGCCCTAATCAGCCACAAAGAAAGAAAGAAAGATGAAATGATTGGACATACTTCTTGGTCGATCTCAATTCGCGTGCAAAAGAAGGGTTTGCTTTCGGATAAGTCCGTGATTTGCGCTACTTGTCAAAGCAAGATGTTCTTTGGAAACCACATATCTTTTTGGTGCGAGCAAAAAGTACATATCTTATCCTTGATTTTCTATGGTCCTTTCAAATTAAACTATGGATTTTCTATGGTACGTGGTGAATTCCGAATTTTTGTTGCGTGGTAGCCCGACACATTATTTAGCAATTCGATTTTGTAGACCTATTTTCATAAGTTCGGTATTTTTCTTTCGAAAATTTTATTAAGTTTACTGTCGGCATAAAAAGTATATATCGATTGTTGGATGAGTGATTAGTGAAATAATTCTTTTGTAAAATTGACTCAAAAACACGTGTCACTTATCAAATAATGAGTGTGTAAGTGTGAGATTAACCTAACGATGGTACTCTTTCGTATTCGAAAGTGATGTTTTTACTACTATTATGCTTTTCCTTTCTTGGTTAAAATAAATTTTCCCCGATTCTCGTTTTCATGACTTTAATGATGTTTGGAGTCCCTGAATTTCTTTATCCGAGCAAAGTCGTCCTTAGATATTCCTCTTCTTTCGCGATTCACACTTCAAACGCTTGGACACGAAAGTCGTCACGGCCATTCACAACTTGCACCGTGCCGACAAAGCTCCTCCGGCAAACCTTTGATGTGGAATAAAACACAAAAAATTTCTAAAGAGTTCGAGAGAGACCATTGGAGTGGCGATTGACATGAAAGCTAAGCAAGGTGGAGCCAACAAGGGTCCCGTCTTCGCCTTCAAAAACACGCTGTCATGTGATTGATTAGGTCGCCGTCGCCATCGCCCAAGTCCATGAAGGCTTCACCCTCGTCACGGGTTTAGGAATTCTATGTGTCATTATCTTTACTCTATTTGAACTATAGGATTTCCCGTATTGCAATTTGAAGTGTGCTCCTTTCATTATCTTTCACAATGCAATGATGATTGTACTTAAACCAATGTAGCAATGTGACATTGAACGTGTTCATACCATCATATTAAATGATCCCGGCCGTTTGCTTTCTTTCCATATAATGCATACAGGTTTGGTTGTTTGGTTAGGCCAGTTCGATGGCTCTATATGAATTAGCAGTTTTTGATCCATCTGGAAATTGTAATTTGAAGTGTGCTCCTTTCATCATCTTTCGCGATGCGGTGATGATTGTGCTTAAACCAATGTAGCGATGTGACTTTGAACCCATATTAGATTCAAACAAATAATAAATTTACCAAAAATGAATTAGACATCTTGAAATTACTTTTCACTTTCATCGTCATGGCTAGACTCTACTCTAGCACATCTCCCGATTGTAGTGATGTGTACCTAAGATTTAGATTATCGATGTATTTATGTGTATCTTTGCTCTTGTGAGGATTTTTTTATCTTCTAAATTAAGCATGATATAAAAGGGATAATTATATAAACGATTCATAAATTTTGGTCAAATATATAATGCCGTCCTTAAACTTTTAATTTATTCAATATGGACCTTGAACTTTTCGTGAATGTTTAACATAGTCCCTGAATTATATCTCCGAATTCAATTGAGTCTTTGGATTATCTAGTCTAATGATTAAATTGAACATGTATTAAAAGTTTAGATACCGCATTGAATGACTTGAGAATTCAGGAATGACATTATACAATGGGCAATAATTGAAAGACCACATTGAATAAATTAAAAGTTCAAGAATAATATTACATATTTGGTTAAAGTTTAAGGAACTTTTATGTCATTTTCTATAATCGGTACACTCAAACTAGTTTTAGTGCCAAAACATTTAAAACCAATGCAATCGTAACACACTTTCTCTAAATTGATTTCATGTCACTGAAAAATCTTAAAGTGATATACTCTCAACAAATCCACCATCCATTAACTTTCATTTAGTATTCGTGTTAAACTACGAACATGAAAACATATGTGACAATCCACCTGTTTGGCACAGATCCAGCATAGAAATTCAGCATGAAGGACTCTTAAAAAAAGAAAAAAAAAAGTCGTCAAAAAATCCAAGCTCATTCGATGCATCCCAATTCTGTGAGGAAGAAGATCATGGAAAGAGTCACGAAACTTCATTCAAATCATTTGCGATACACAAGCTTGAAAAATGCCAAGTCCATAGGATACTCATTCCTTAGTTTAAAAATTCATTTATGTCGAATTTTCACGTCGGATGAATTGATTGTCCCGTATATTTTCATGTCATCAAATTATTAGGACGTTAGAAGAAAGTTAATAGATATTACATTAATTAAAGACATACTGATTTTGAATCTCTTAAAACACGAAAATTCATTTTTATTATATATTTTATGGACATATCAATATTTAAAATTAATTTGGCCATGTGGTCCGAACGTACCCATCGCGGAATTATTGGGGATTATATAACATGGAGCTCGAGCCAAATCGCGCTTCCTAGTAACGCTTTGGCCGACATGTTACGATGGCAAACCGAAACAACGACCTCATCCTTGCCGACGGACAATCCCACCTGTCAAATCCACCAAATTTAATTTTATATTTTTCTATCAGGACAAAAAATGAGCATTATTAGGATCAGCGGAGTACAAGGACAGCGCGGGCACCACGTTATCGGGTCAACGGCCGCGATCTCTCCGCGCAAGAACCACGGGCCCCGCCGTGTCGGCAGCGGGACACGTGTCCCCGTCGAGGGGAAAAAGCTAGCGTTGGCAGCTTCCGCCACGTCGCCCGCTTTGACGGTTAGCTTTCGGGGGCGCGGGGGTTTGGCCCCCGAAACGACGCCCGCGCGCGAGAAGGGCACGCGCCGAGGGGGAGGAGGACACGTCGGCGGTTTTCGGACGGAGCGGTCGGGAAGGGCGCGTATGGAAAGGAGGCGCGTGCACGCGCGGGCCCGCGCGTCCGGAGAGGGAGTGCGCGTTCGTGAAAAGGAGTGAAGGTGGGGGTGGGGACGCTTCTGAAGAGGGGATCCATGTGACGTGGGGCGGGGGAAGAGATGGAGCAGAATGACGGGATTGGACTTTGGGAATTGCAGAAAATTCAAACTCTATCGTCCTTTTTAAAAAGAAAAAGCACGTTGGAAATTCTAAATTTTATTTCAAAAGTACAAAAGTACAATTGAGATTCAATAATTTATAAAATATATAATATAATTCTGTAACTTGTCAGATTGACACTTCATCTTATTAACGAAAAGTACTGATGTTAATTTTTTTTATATTATTTTCATGCTCCTACGTTGCCAAAATTAAAAAGAGAAGAATAAAGGATGTCGTCTTGGTTCATATCCCCTTTAATCTAAGTTTAGGATTTTCAATATATTTATCATAATTTTAAATAGTATTTTAGATTAAATAACCAGATTTGGACCAGGACAACATCATTTTAACCTTATATTTCTTATTTTAGCCACGTAGGAGAGAGAAAGAGTTTAGGATTTACCCCTTCACATGCCGAACATATGTCCGAATTTTCTAGAAAAAAAAGATGTGTATAATAATCCGTGCGCTGAAGCTTTGTAAGAATTCAAAAGAATTTTACATAATAAAAAGAAAGATAGGTAGAGGATTGCAACTATGGATAAACAATTTTAGTATTGTTCATATTTCATTTGGTGCTCGAAACCTATTTATTGAAACTTACCTTATATATTATAGAATCTAAATTCTATCTCATCACAGATTTCAAAGTGTACTCAAGTTCTGTTTATATTATTAATTGAACGATTGCAGTGAATCATTATCTCTGATGACTATCATTTGTTAAATCACTAGTCATAACTCATATTTTTATTAATAATACAAAGTAAAAGTCTCACTATGAAATGGGAGCATATATTAGCAGTTTTAGTTTACATACTAATTATTGTAAGCCGTGGTGCATCACAAGATCGTATGAAGACATAGAATAAGAAAAGCACAAACGCATATTCCAAGTTCCAAATTACGTTTTGAAATTCAAAATTTGCCCGTCTCAATTGAATCTGAAATTTACCTTAAATGCCCTTGAACCTAAAACTAGATCAGTTATCAGTCTCGTTCTCTAGTTCTCAATCCTATCCCAAAACCATGACCACGTCTTAACTGCAACTCTCTTCCCATAGCTACATAGAATGCCATAAACCCTTTGACATGGAGTTGGAGGACCTCGTGACTCTCGGGCATTGGCCACCATTTCGGAGGGTCAGTGCTGCCCTTGGCGATGGGAAGAGAGGGTTGAGCAACCCTCCCGAGATCACGAACGGTTTGAATTCAAAATTTCACGAACAGAGATGTACTAACAAGTGATATTTAATGCAATTTGAAGTTTCGACAATTTGAAGTAGAATTACCATGGCGGCAACATAAATTGCGAACGCAAGTTTCAAAGAGCGGGGAAGGCATTTTAAAAAAATACTTTTATCGTTATTGTGGTTATTCTTTCTCCGGGCAGGTAGAAGATCCGTTGGCTACGCGTGAGGACCGTGGGATTCGATAGCCGCACGGACAAGAACGTCCCGGATTCGCTGGGAAAGCGGGGTCAAGACAAGAAACAGAACCCAACAAAGCCAAGAACCTAAAGGGGCATTCCCGTCCTTTCGCGCTCTCCCCCACCCCAACGGTCTTGTCCCCCCTGCCTTCCTTCATCCCCCTCCTCTCTCTCTCTCTCTCTCTGTCTGCAACATGCTCCACCACGAATGGAAAAGAAAAAAATGCAGGAAAGATAATTCCCCGAGCAGAGCGAGCCGCGCAAGCAAGGAGCAAGGCGGCCCCACAGGCCAGCTCATCTCATCACCTCTCATCATCATTATCATCACCATCCACAGCAGCCAGATTTTCTCTCTCTAACCCCCATCGGCTATCTCTCTCTCTCCTCCTCTCTCCAGTGGACACCTTCGCGTTATAATAACTCCACCACCACCTTCTCTTCCCAACCGTCACTCCTCCCTTTCCGCCCTGACCTTTCCTCTCCTACCCACTTCGCATTCCGCGAGAAAGAAACTGTCTTTCTCTTCCCTCCCTTGGGACTGTGACGCTGTGAAGGAAGCTTAGTGCCGAGGCGGCAGGGTAGGCAGCAGCGGCGGCGGCGGGGGATACCAAGATGGATTTCAGCTCGTTCCTGACGTCGCTGATCACGTCCTCCCTGATCTTCGTCGTCCTCATGGTCCTCTTCGCGTGGCTCTCCGGCCGGCCCGGGAACAAGGTGGTGTACTACCCCAACCGCCTCCTCAGGGGCGTGGACCCCTTCGACGGCGGCAACTACGCCTCCCGCAACCCCTCCGCCTGGATCCGCGAGGCCCTCTCCTCCTCCGAGCAGGACGTCATCGCCGTGTCCGGCGTCGACACCGCCGTCTACTTCGTCTTCCTCAGCACCGGTGAGTGGCCGTGCCGTGCCGTGCCTTTTTTTATTTTTATTTTTTCCCCCGTTGTCTGTTCCTTTGTTGCTTTGTTTGGGTGCTTGTAATGTAACGTTGGTGGTTCTTCTGGGGGAGTAGCGGCTGCCGGGGGCGGCGGGGTCGGTCGCTGTTCATGGGTTGGTTTGAACGCGGCGCTTGGGTGCGTCTTTTTGCAAATCGAGTGGGAGTTGTGGACTGTTCTTTCTGAAGATGATTGCTTCTTTTTGTGTTTTCTAGTGGTTCTTAGGTGAAGAGGTGGCTGCACCTTTTTATTGGTTAATCTTTCTTTTATGGGTGTTGTTTTGGTTTGGTTCGTTTATGGTATATGATTTTCAGTCTGTTTGATGAATTTTAGTGGTTGATTTGGTTGCTAAATCATGCCTTTAGGACAATCCATTTCAAGGGCTACATTGACACTTCTCGCAGCATTTCGCTTTCATGCCATGGCCGGAATCCTATCCTGCATCACTTGATTTAATGCGCAATTTGTGCAGTAAGAAGTTAGACTCACCTAGACTGCAATACGAAAATAGGTCTTTTTTTTGTGATTGTGAGTGGATTTTGAGTTTCTAGGGCCAAATATGTATCCTTTTACTCGAGCATAAAGCCTTCAGCACCTGCAATTTGTGCTACTGCATTATCCTAACTGATTGTCATCGCTCCTTTTCGCGATGTGGTTAGTGAACCCAACCATTTATTTGAACACATACTGTGGGGCTGGTGATACATACCGCTTCCACTAACAGTTGTGCTTACCTGGAAGAGTTGATATTGAGGCACTCACCATACTTGCATTCTGTTGTTGCAGGAAATAGCTATAATCAGATTTTGACGAGCATTCATATGTTTATAACCTCTCAAATAAGTTAGGCTTTATGATATGGGAAGAGAAGAGAGGGGGGTGGATTTCTTCATTTTAAGGAGAAAAGAGAAGTAGATTTTCTATTTTCCTAAGAATTTTGCCTGTGTAATCCTATATATTGGAAAGTAATGGTCGTGTATTCAAATTGCTTTTGGCATTCTTAGTTACGTAAGAGTTCAACATACTAGCAGGAAATCTATCTGTTGTCTGCTATAAAAAATTACAGGCGATTGAAATTCTCGATACAAATGAGGTGGGACTTATAAGGAAGCCTAAAATTGCCATGTTTCTTTTATCCTATGCTTTGCGTATTCTCTGCAATCACTCGATTTATGGCATACATATTGGTATTGAGCTCCCCTGCATGGTTAGAACTCTGTTTTGCATGTTTTAGAATCCATAATTGTGGAAGCTTTCACTTTAGTTTTTCTTGTATTGTTTTTGATGTACTCTTGTGCTTGTATATTTGAAACACTCTGCCGTCTGTAGAAGTGACAATCCAGACTTTTTCCCTTTTTACTTCGTGACAGTGTTGGGAATATTAGTTTTATCCGGCATTGTGCTCCTACCGGTTCTTCTACCTGTTGCTGTCACTGCCAAAACTCCAATCGCATCATCAAACACAAACACAACCAGCAATGGGACATTCAGTGATCTTGACAAGTTGTCAATGGGAAATGTGGCAGTAAGTTTTAGAAATCTTGTACAAGGATTTTCTTTTTTCTTTTCTTGTCAAGGATAGAGAGAAATGTTGCATTTCCTATTTCCACCATAATTTTAGGACATTGATCGAAGTAGATTTTGGAAACTATGGAGGTATTCATCATATCATACTTGGTGGGGAAGGAATTAGTGGACAATGTTGTTGAGTAGAGAAAATCAGTGCTTGTTTTCTAAGTCACATTCTTTTGTATGTACAGGAGAAAAGTTCAAGGTTGTGGGCATTCCTGATAGCTACTTATTGGGTCTCAATTGTTGCATACTACCTGTTGTGGAAGGCATACAAACACGTTTCAGCTTTGAGAGCAGCTGCTTTAGAATCTCCCGAAGTGAGAGCAGAGCAATTTGCTGTCCTTGTGAGAGACATACCTCCTGCCCCAGAAGGTCAAACTATGAAGGAACAAGTTGATTCATATTTCAAGTCTATTTATGCCGATGCATTTTACAGGTCGATGATAGTGACTAATAATAAAGAGGTATGCTTTTATAATGTTTCTTTCTAGAATACTCTATTTGTTCCTCATTTGTTGCTATGCTAAGTCTTGCTATAAGTCCTGCAAAGTTTGTCCTTTTTATAACTACATTGACATGCATGTGAGTAGATATTGCAACTATGTAAAGTATCTGTTGCTGGCTAGAATACACACAGAGGTGAAAATATCATAAAAAAGACTGTGTGGTTCCTGATGGTTAGTCTTTTAATGATTTCTCCACCACAGTGGCTGTGCAGCTAGTGCTATTTATCATGGTACTGGTTAGGAACTGCTGACCTGGCTTTGGACCATTTTTATAATTAATTCTAGTTGAGGAGGATTATAAATTACTTTGGGGCTTGATGAGTAATTATGTATTATTGTGGGGCTGGATGAGTATTGAGCCCTTTTGTTATGTAGAGGTTCTCAAGGAGAGACCCAAGGAAAAGGGAGATAGCAGTTTGTCTGGCAGTTTTAAGTGGGAGTGTGATATGAAGTCACAAAACAAGGAAGTGCATTTATGTGGTTTGTCATATGGCAGAAGTAGCCGCACTACTATTAATGAACCAAAATAAGACCCACCATAGAGAGACAGTCCTATTTAACACAAATAGTTGAGGTCATGACTTCATTGCATGTGTATTGAAAACAATCATGGTTGAACCTTACCCCACTGTACGGTTGCTCTCTGATTTATTAAAGGACAAAATAGGTGTTTTTCAGTACCAAGAGAGCGGTTGCGAATGCAGCATTCAATATACCATAGTTTACTTCCCCTTTCACCTTAAAAAGAAAATAAAAATCATGGTTTATGGACTTCTTTACTGTGCCACTGCCACAAACCCCGTATTGTTCGTAGAGGCATTATCTCATCCATGCCCGTAAATACTTGGAGGGATAAAGATCTGTTGTATACTTAAAAAGTTCCTCTCGTGAAAGTTTTGGTCATTTATCGTGACAGAGAATGTAGGCATAGTAGAACAACTTGTTCTTTCATCTTTTGATTTTCATTTATTGAGAGACCTTTCCTTGTTATATGTTATCATGTAGGTTAACAAAATCTACGAAGAGTTGGAAGGGTCCAAAAAAAAGCTTGTACGTGCTGAAACAATTCATGCAGAATCAAAGACAACAGGCAAACCGGAAGGAGTGAGACCCACAAACAAAATGGCTTCCTAGGTCTTACCGGGGAGAAGGTGGACAGTATACAATACTACAGTGAGAAGGTCAGTGAACTGACTCCAAAGCTTGAAGCTGAGCAGAAAGCCACCTTGAGAGATAAGCAGCAAGCAGCAGCTCTGGTCTTCTTTACCAATAGGGTGACCGCAGCCTCTGCAGCACAGAGCCTGCATGCCACAATGCTTGACACATGGAATGTGATGGATGCACCCGAACCTCGTCAAATCATATGGACTAATCTTACGATTAAGTTTTTCAAGCGACAGATACGGCAGTACATTATCTACATTATAGTGGCTCTGACCATTTTCTTCTTCATGATTCCGATCACATTTGTTTCCGCCTTTACGACTCTGGAAAATCTGAAGAAATATCTCCCGTTTTTGGATCCGATTGTGAAAATTGCAGCGATCAGAACTGTGTTGGAAGCTTATCTCCCTCAGATTGCGCTCATCGTGTTTCTGGCTTTGTTGCCCAAGTTGCTGTTGTTTCTGTCAAAGCTAGAGGGGATTCCTTCCCGGGGCCATATAGAACGTGCTGCCTCTGGAAAATACTTCTACTTCACGGTCTTGAATGTGTTTATTGGCGTTACTGTGGGTGGAACCTTGTTTGCTACATTCAAAGAAATTGAGAAAGATCCCAACTCCATCCTCACAGTACTGGCGGACAGTCTACCTGGAAATGCAACATTTTTCCTCACTTATGTTGCTTTGAAGTAAGATGTTTTTGTTCCTCCTCAGTCTTCTATTAACTTCTAACTTGCTGAGTGACAGATTCCGATTCTTATTTGATGCGAAAGGGAACATAAAGAAAAAAAATTGAGTTGGATTTGCTTATGTGTGCATTAGGGCAGTTTGTTATTCTCATAATTTGTACTTTCTATGTTCCTTAAAATGAATTCCAGTTTCCTATAATCAATAGTATGGTTATATTTCACTTCATAGTTCTTGCATGGACTTTTTCCTCTGCTTTCTTGGTTGAGTGATGATGCTAATGTCTGAATTTGGGGAAATGGCCATCAGGTTCTTCGTTGGCTATGGTCTCGAGCTTTCTCGGATCGTTCCTCTGATTATTTTTCACTTGAAGAGGAAATACCTTTGCAAGACTGAAGCTGAAGTCAAAGAAGCATGGTATCCTGGAGATCTAAAATACGCGACCAGAGTTCCTGGGGATATGCTGATAGTCACGATTACCCTCTGCTATTCTGTCATTGCTCCTCTGATCATCCCATTTGGTGTTGTATACTTCGGCTTAGGATGGCTTATTCTTCGAAATCAGGTTGAGTGGCTAACTCGATGTCGTACTTTAGTTTCAAGTAAAAAACTTTGCACATCTTTGCCTCTTCTAGAGCATTCCTTAACTTTCATATGATCGTTTTGTTCGACAGGCACTTAAGGTTTATGTTCCATCCTATGAGAGTTACGGAAGAATGTGGCCGCACATGCATTTGCGAATCCTAGCTTCTCTTGTCCTTTACCAGCTCACTATGCTTGCCTACTTTGGGGCGAAGAAATTCGTCTATGCGCCTCTCCTGCTACCGCTGGTCATCTCGAGCCTTATCTTTGCCTACGTGTGTAACAAGAAGTTCTATCGCTTCTTCTGCTGCCCGGCACTGGAAGTTGCCTCGCACGAGCTGAAGGAGACGCCGCACATGGAGGGCATCTTCCGAACTTACGTCCCTCCCAGCTTGTGCTCGGAGAAGGTGGAAGATGACCGCTTCGAGGATGCTCTGTCTCATGTTCCAAGGGCGGGCTCGTTTGCTTGATGTAAATATCAGTATATTTCCTCCCCACTGGAATGTTTCTTTCTTGTGTTTATCAAAGCAGGCAAACTTGTAGGAAGTTACGCTAGATCTGGCCAGTAATGTCATAGGAAACGAATCTGTTTGTGTTTCATCTGTAGTTTTTAGTGTAGTTTTGTGCATCTTTTGTAAACGTGTTATTGTTCAAGAAAAGATAAAAGAGTGCTTTTATTCAGGTCTTCCCTTTCTGCTTAATTACTTTTAACTAATCTCATTTAATCATAGGTAGTAAGTGTTTTAGTGGTAACTCTTGATGTGTGGCTACAATACAAAGAAGACTCATAGAAATTACACCATATAATTTTAACTAAAATGACTTTTGTTAAAGACCAATTTCACAACACTAATTAGGGGGAAAAATAAGGAAAAAAACAATTTGTCTAGGTACTTAAAAGATTTATACTTCTAATCACACTTATTGCTGCTGAATAAGTGTCCTTTTAACATGTTTTTTCATTAGAATACATAGAATGACATTGTGGGAAAATTGTCCAATCAGTCATAAAAATATATATTTAGTTCTAAAATTTTTAATTTTACTAATTTAGTTCTAAACCTTTGTACAAAATTTCAATATGGTCACTCTAATCAATTTTTTGTTGAAAATTGTAGACTAATGTAACTTAGTCGGAAGGTCTAAATTGAAATTTCGTGCAAATGTTGAACTCTTAATTGAATAAATTGTAAAGTTTATGATTGAATTAACATCTGTCAAGACATTTTGCCCATTTGTAATTTGTAATTCTCCCTCGGTGCAAGAAGGAGATGAGTGATGAAATGATGAGAGGCGGACACCACGTATGCTATAACTTTCATATAATGCTAACTTTGGTGTTGTAATAATTTCTATCAATAACTTAATGCCATAACTTTAAAAGATGTCCACCACAAAAGCCACAAGTTTTAATGTTTTGACAAATTTTCAGACACTTAGATGATTAATTGAAAATTAATTTATGGCATAAAAGCGAGTGCCATATGAATGTTACGGTATTTGTGATGTCTATTTTCTCATAAATGGTCATGTCTTTATTTAAACAAGGGCAACTTTTTTAAAAAAAAAATTGTCAACAAATATCTACATCCCTTTATTATTAAAGAGATAAGTGTATTATAATTCCTAAAACTTGTCATGAAGATGAAATTGAGCCTTAAAACTTTTAAAAAGAGCAATTACATCCTAAAACTTGTCAAATTGGTTTAGTCAAATCTTTTTTTTGATTGCTTTTTAAAAGTTTCAAGACTCGATTATACTTTCGTGACAAGTTGTGTGATTTGATTGTACTTTTCAAATTTTTATTATTCAATTGCACTTTCTCGATAAGTTTTGGGGCTTTAGTACACTTATATCATTATTTTTTAAGGTCAATGACACAAAAACCCAAATCTAGTATATTAGTGGTAACAAAAACTAAATTGGTATCACTCGTGATAAATTTATTCTTCGTTAGTTTTTATTAAATTTTATCGTCAAGTTACTGAATTGGATGACACGTGGCGGTTGACGAATATACCATATGTACTAATTTGTGATTTTGTATGATATTGATCCATTTTTAATGGAAATAAACATAGTTTAAATTTGTTACAAATGCATTAATTTGAGGGTTTTTGGTGTTAAAAAAATTAGTTTGAGAAATTTAATACAGAAGTAATAGTTTAGAGTTTTTGGTTGTCAAAAAATTGGCTCGGGTAAATTAATTACAGATGTAGCTATCTGGGGTTCTTCGTGATATTAATCTTATTTTTTTATGGTAGAAGTTAAGAAAAGGGAGTTCTTCGAAAAGATGAATATGGGCATAATGAGATTTTAAGTGACAAGTTGATGGAAGAAATTGATGGAAGAAAATTACATAAATCCGAAATTTGTGTTTGTCAATCGACCAGAAGCTAGGTCGGCGGGGACTATGATCTGTTTTGAACTGGGTGGGTATGAACTGTCTAAAGAGTAGAAGCATGGCACGTACCATTGACTACTGAGCAGTACGCGTGAGGGCCGCGGGATTCGATTGCCGTTCGGACAAGAACCTCCCGCGATTCGCAGGTAAGCGGGTGGGTCAAGACAAGGAGCGAGGCGGCCCCACAGGCCAGCTCATCTCTTCACTTCTCCTCACGCGGCAGCCAGATTTCTCTCTCTCTCTCTCTCTCTCTCTCTAGGCCCCACCAGCTTTCTCTCTCCTCCTCTCTCCAGTCGACATGTTTTGCGTTATAATAACTCCGCCACCACCACAACCCGCACCACCCTCTTGCCTGCCGTCACTCGTCTTCCGAACCCGGTTCGCATTCCGCCAGAAAGAAACTGTCTTTCTCTTCCCTCCCTGGGACCGTGACGCCGTGAAGGAAGCGTTGTGCCGAGGCGGCAGGGTAGGCGGCGGCGGCGGCGGCGGCGGGGGGATACCGAGATGGAGCTCAGCGCGTTCCTGACGTCGATGAACACGTCCTTCGTGATCTTCGTCGTCCTCTGGGCAGTCTTCGCGTGGCTCTCCCGCCGGCCCGGGAACAAGGTGGTGTACTACCCCAACCGCCTCCTCAGGGGCGTGGACCCCTTCGAGGGCGGCAACCGCGCCTCCCGCAACCCCTTCGCCTGGATCGGCGAGGCCCTCTCCTCCTCCGAGCAGGACGTCGTCGCCGTGTCCGGCGTCGACACCGCCGTCTACTTCGTCTTCCTCAGCACCGGTGAGTGGCCGTGCCGTGCCTTTTTTTTTTTTTTTCTATTTTTTCCCCCGTTGTCTGTTCCTTTCTTGCTTTGTTTGGGTGCTTGTAACGTGACGTTGGTGGTTCTTCTTGGGGGAGTACCGGCTGCCGCGGGCGTCGGGGTCCGTCGTTGTTCATGGGTTGGTTTGAACGCGGCGCTTGGGTGCGTCTTTTTGCAAATCGAGTGGGAGTTGTGGATTGTTCTTTCTGAAGATGATTGCTTCTTTTTTTGTTTTCTGGTGGTTCTCGGGTGAATAGGTTGCTTTCCTTTTTTGTTGGTTAGTCTTTCCTTTAACGCGTGCTGGTTTGGTTTGGCTCGTTTATGGTATATGATTTTCAGTCTGTTTGACGAATTTTAGATGGTGATTTGGTTGCTAATTCATGCCTTAAGGACAATCCATTTCAAGGGCTACATTGACACTTCTCGGAGCATTTCGCTTTCATGCCATGGCGGGAATCCTATCCTGCATCACTTGATTAAGTGCACAATTTGTGCAGTAAGAAGTTAGACTCACCTAGACCGCAATACGAAAATAGGTCTTTTTTCGTGATCGTGAGTGGATTTTGAGTTTCTCGGGCCAAATATGTGTCCTTTTACTCGAGCATCAAGCCTTCAGCACCTGCAATTTGTGCTGCTCCATTATCCTAAATGATTGTCATCGCTCCTTTTCGTGACATGGTTAGTGAACCCAAGCGTTTTTTTGAACACATACTGTGGGGCTGGTGATACATACAACTTGCACTAACAGTTGTGCTTACCCGGAAGAGTTGATATTGAGGCACTCACCATACTTGCATTCTGTTGTTGCAGGAAATTAGCTACAATCAGATTTTGATGAGCATTCGTGTTTATAACCTCTCAAATAACTTAGGCTTTGTGACATTTGTTTTTGTTTTTTTTGTTTTTTTTTTTTTTTGGGGGGGGGGGATGGTTTTCTTCATTTTAAGGAGAAAAGAGAAGTGGATTTTCTATTTTCCTAAGAATTTTACCTGTGTAATCCCATATGTTGGACAGTAATGGGGGGTTGGCATTCTTAGTTACGTAAAAGTTCCGTGTACTAGCAGGCAATCTAATTATATCTGTCATCAGCTATCAATAATTACAGGCAATTGAAATTCTCGACACAAATGAGGTGGGACTTATAAAGAAGCCTAAAGTTGCCATTTCTCTGTTATCCTTTGCTTCTCGTTTGTGTATTCTCTACAATCACTCGATTTAATTTATGGCATACATATTAGTATTGAGGTCTCCTGGATGGTTAGAACTCTGTTTTGCATGTTTTAGAATCCATAATTGTGGAAGCTTTCACTTTAGTTTTTCTTGTATCATTTTAGATGAACTCTTGTGCTTGTATATTTGAAACACTCTGCCGTCTGTAGAAGTGACAATCCTGAAGACTTTTTCCCTTTTTACTTCGTGACAGTGTTGGGAATATTAGTTTTATCGGCATTGTGCTCCTACCGATTCTTCTACCTGTTGCTGTCACTGACAAAACTCCAATCGCATCATCAGACTCAACCAGCAATGGGACATTCAGTGATCTTGAGAAGTTGTCAATGGGAAATGTGGCAGTAAGTTTTAGAAATCTTGTACAAGGATTTTCTTTTTTCTTGTCTTGTCAAGGGTAGAGAGAAATGTTGCATTTCCTATTTCTACCATAATTTTAGGACATTGATCGAAGTAGATTTTGGAAACTATGGAGGTATTCATCATATCATACTTGGTGGGGAAGGAATTGATGGACGATGTTGTTGAGTAGAGAAAATCAGTGCTTGTTTTCTAAGTCACATTCTTTTGTATGTACAGGAGCAAAGTTCAAGGTTGTGGGTATTCCTGATAGCTACTTACTGGGTCTCAATTGTTGCATACTACCTGTTGTGGAGGGCATACAAACACGTTTTAGCTTTGAGAGCAGCTGCGTTAATATCTCCCGAAGTGAGAGCAGAGCACTTTGCTGTCCTTGTGAGAGACATACCTCCTGCCCCAGAAGGTCAAATTATGAAGGAACAAGTTGATTCATATTTCAAGTCTATTTATCCCGATGCATTTTACGGGTCGATGATAGTGACTAATAACAAAGAGGTATGCTTTATAATGTTTCTTTCTAGAATACTCTATTTGTTCCTCAGTTGTTGCTATGCTAAGTCTTGCTATAAGTTCTGCAAACTTTGTCCTTTTTATAACTATATTGACATGCATGTGAGTATATATTGCAACTATTTAAAGTATCTGGTTGCTGGCTAGAATACACAGAGGTGAGAATATCATAAAAAAGACTGTGGTTCCTGATGGTTATTCTTTCAATGATTTCTCCACCACAGTGGCGGTGCAGCTAGTGCTATTTATCACGGTACTGGTTAGGAACTCCTGACCTGGCTTTGGACTATTTTCATAATTAATTCTAGTTGAGGAGGATTATAAATTACTGTGGGGCTTGATGAGTAATTATGTATTATTGTGGGGCTGGATGAGTATTGAGTCCTTTTGTTATGTAGAGGTTCTCAAGGAAAGACCCAAGCAAAAGGGAGATAGCAGTTTGCTGGGCAGTTTTAAGTGGGAGTGTGATATGAAGTCACAAAACAAGGAAGTGCATTTATGTGGTTTGTCATATGGCAGAAGTAGCCGCACTACTATTAATGAACCAAAATAAGACCACCATAGGGAGATAGTCCTACTAAACACCAATAGTTGAGGTCATGACTTCATTGTATGTGTATTGAAAACAATCATGGTTGAACCTTACCCCACTGTATGGGTGCTCTCTGATCTATTAAAGAACAAAATAAGTGTTTTTCAGTACCAAGAGAGCGGTTGTGAATGCAGTATTCAATAAACCATAGTTTACTTCCCAGTCTACCTTAAAAAAAAAATAAAAAAAAAATCATGGTTTATGGACTTCTTTACTGTGCCACTGCCACAAATCCGTATTGTTCATAGAGGCATTATCTCATCCATGCCCAGAAATACTTGGAGGGATAAAGATCTGTTGTATACTTAAAGTTCCTCTTGTGAAAGTTTTGGTCTTATATCGTGACAGAGAATGTAGGCATAGTAGAACAACTTGTTCTTTCATCTTTTGATTTCATCCATTGAGAGACCTTTCCTTGTTATATGTTATCATGTAGGTTAACAAAATCTACAAAGAGTTGGAAGGGTACAAGAAAAAGCTTGCACGTGCTGAAGCAATTTATGCAGAATCAAAGACAAACGGCAAACCGGAAGGAGTAAGACCCACAAACAAAACCGGCTTCCTAGGTCTTATTGGGGAAAAGGTGGACAGTATAGAATACTATAGTGAGAAGATCAGTGAACTGACTCCAAAGCTTGAAGCTGAGCAGAAAGCCACCTTGAGAGATAAGCAGCAAGCAGCGGCTCTGGTCTTCTTTACTAACAGGGTGACCGCGGCCTCTGCAGCACAGAGCCTGCATGCCACAATGCCTGACAAATGGATTGTGATGGATGCACCTGAACCTCGTCAAATCATATGGACTAATCTTACGATTAAGTTTTTTCAGCGACAGATACGGCAGTACGTCATCTACATTATAGTGGCTCTGACCATTTTCTTCTACATGATTCCGATCACGTTTGTTTCCGCCTTTACGACTCTGGAAAATCTGAAGAAATATCTCCCGTTTTTGAAGCGGATTGTGGATATTGCAACGATCAGAACTTTGTTGGAAGCTTATCTCCCTCAGATTGTGCTCCTCGTGTTTCTGGCTTTGTTGCCCAAGTTGCTGTTGTTTCTGTCCAAGCTAGAGGGGATTCCTTCCCAGAGCCATATAGAACGTGCTGCCTCTGGAAAATACTTCTACTTCACAAGTTTGAATGTGTTTATTGGCGTTACTGTGGGTGGAACCTTGTTTGCTACATTCAAGAGAATTGAGAAAGATCCCAACTCTCTCCTCACAATACTGGCGGCCAGTCTACCTGATAATGCAACATTTTTCCTCACTTTTGTTGCTTTGAGGTAAGATGTTTTTGTTCCTCCTCAGTCTTCTATTAACTTCTAACTTGCTGAGTGACAGATTCTGATATTCTTAATTTGATGCGAAAGGGAACATAAAGAAAAAAAATTGAGTTGGATTTGCTTATGTGTGCATTAGGGCAGTTTGTTATTCTCATAATTTGTACTTTCTATGTTCCTTAAAATGAATTCCAGTTTCCTATGGCCATCATGAAATCAATATTATGGTTACGTTTCACTTCATAGTTCTTGCATGGACTTTTTCCTCTGCTTTCTTGGTAGAGTGATGATGCTAATGTCTGAATTTGGGGAAATGGCCATCAGGTCCTTCATTGGCTACGGTCTCGAGCTTTCTCGGATCGTTCCTCTGATTATTTTTCACTTGAAGAGGAAATACCTTTGCAAGACTGAAGCTGAAGTCAAAGAAGCATGGTATCCTGGAGATCAAGGATACGCGACCAGAGTTCCCGGAGACATGCTGATTGTCACGATTACCCTCTGCTATTCTGTCATTGCTCCTCTGATCATCCCATTTGGTGTTGTATACTTCGGCTTAGGATGGCTTATTCTTCGAAATCAGGTTGAGTGGCTAACTCGACGTCGTACTTTAGTTTCAAGTAAAACACTTTGCACATCTTTGCCTCTTCTAGAGCATTCCTTAACTTTCATATGATCGTTTTGGTCGACAGGCACTTAAGGTTTATGTTCCATCCTATGAGAGTTACGGAAGAATGTGGCCGCACATCTATTTGCGAATACTAGCTTCTCTTGTCCTTTACCAGCTCACTATGCTTGCCTACTTTGGGGCAAAGAAATTCTACTATGCGCCTCTCCTGCTACCGCTGGTGATCTCGAGCCTTATCTTTGCCTACGTGTGTAACAAGAAGTTCTATCGCTCCTTCTGCTGCCCAGCGCTGGAAGTTGCCTCGCACGAGCTGAAGGAGACGCTGCACATGGAGCGCATCTTCCGAGCTTACATCCCTCCCAGCTTGTGCTCGGAGAAGGTGGAAGATGACCACTTCGAGGATGCTCTGTCTCGTGTTTAAAGGGCGGGCTCATTTGCTTGATGTAAATATCAGTATATTTCCTTCCCACTGGAATGTTTCTTTCTTGTGTTTATCAAAGCAGGCAAACTTGTAGAAAGTTACGCGAGATTTGGTCAGTAATGTCATAGGAAGCGAATCGGTTTGTGTTTCATCTGTTGTCTTTTGTAAACGTGTTATTATTGTTCAAGAAAAGATAAAAGAGTGCTTTTAGTCAGGTCTTCGCTTTCTGCTTAATTACTTTTAACTAATCTTATTTAATCATCGATATTAAGTGTTTTAAGTGGTTACTCTTGATGTGTGGCTACAATAAGACTCCCGTAGAAATTACACTATATAATTTAACTAAAATGACTTTTGTGAAAGACTAATTTCACAACACTAATTAAGGGGAAAAATAGGAAGAAACACGATTTGTCTAGAGACTTAAAGAATTGACATCGCGGATATTACATGAGAACAACCTACTCTGTATTTCATAGATTTACACTTCTAATCACACTTACTGCTGCTTAACAAGTGTCCTTTTAACGTGTTTTTTTTATTAGAATGCGTAGAATGACATTATGGGAAAATTGCTCAATCAATCATAATAATGTAAATTAACTTTTAATTTTATCAATTTAATTCTAAAACTTTGCACAAAATTTCGATATGATCACTCCAATCAATTTTTGTTGAAAATTGCCAACATAGTGGTCTAGTCATTGCCGGCTATCTTACGTAGCATATTGCCACGTTAGCGGTTTCTAGTGAAACTTGGTGACAAGGTTTATATTGAAATTTCATGCGAATGTTGAACACTAAATTGAAGTTTATAACTGAATTAACATTCGTACTATATGATCAGAATTGACCGGACAATTTGCCCATTTGTAATTTGTAATTTGCAATTCTTCCTCAGTGCAAGAAGGAGATGAGTGATGAAATGATGGGATGAGGACACCACACATGCCATAACTTTCATATAATGCTAACTTTGGTGCCATAACAATTTCAATCGATAACCTAATGCCATAACTTTTAAAAGATGTCCACCACAAAAGCCATAAGTTTTAACATCCTAAGAAATTTTCAAACATTTAGGTGATTAATTGAAAAGTTATGGCCCAAAAGTGAACATTTTCTAAAGTTATGACATCGATTAAAATGTTATGGTACAAAAGTGTCATATGAATATTAAGGTACTTGCTGTGTTTTTTTTTTTTTTTTTTTTTTTTTTCAGAAATGGTCATGTCTTTGTTTAAACAAGGGGCAACTTTTTTTTTTTTTAATTTGTCAACAAATAAAAGCATTTCGTATCTACATCCATTTATTATTAAAGTGCTAAGTGTATTAGAATTCCTAGAACTTGTCATGAAGATGAAATTAAATCATAAAACTTATCATGAAAGTATAATTGAGTTCTAAAACTTTCAAAAAAAAGTAATCAAATCCTAAAATTTGCCAAATTGGTCCAATCAAATCCTTACATCAATTGCTTTTTAAAAGTTGCAAGACTCAATTATACTTTCGTGACAAGTTTTATGACATAATTGCATTTTTAAAAATTTTTATAACTTAATTGCACTTTCGCGATAAGCTTTAGAGTTTCAGCGCACTTATACCATTATTTTTTAAGATTAATGCCACAAAAACCCAAATCTGGTGCATTAGTGACAAAAAAAAAAATCAAATTGATATACCCGTGACAAATTTACCCTATGTTAATTTTTATTAAATTTTATCATCAAGTTACTAAATTGAATGACACGTGATAGTTGACGGGTATACGAATTTGGGGTTTACCATTCGTATGTTACATGTGTACCATTTTGTGATTTTTATGGCATTAATCTAATTACAAATGTATTAGTTTGAGGAATTTATTAAAGAAGTATCAGTTTGGAATTTTTGGTTGTCAAAAATTAGCTTAGGGTAAATTAATTATTGATACTATTTGTGGTTTTTGGTGATATTAATCTTATTTTTTATGGTAGATGTTAAGAAAAGGGATTTCTTCGAAAAGATGGATACAGGCGATGAAATTTCAAGTGACAAGTTGATGGAAGAAATGAACGAAAAAATAAAATTACATATCTGAAATTTGTGTTTGTCAATCAACCAAAAGCTAAGTCGTCGTCGACTCTGATTTGTTTGAACTGGGTGGATATGAACTGTCTACAAAAGTAGCAAGGCACATACCGTTGACTACTCTCGGTCACCACGCATAGCCAAAGTAGACGCTTATTAGTTTTTTTTGGGGGAAAATAAAAATGGAATGTTTGAATTTTTATATTTTCTGGAATCCCCTTCCAAATGTCTTGGTCAAGGTATTAAATATTTGGGTTAATATCCTGAAAAACCCAAACTGGTACACTTGTGACAAATTTATCCAAACTATTTTTTGACCACCAAAAACCCAAACTGATATACCTTTGACAAATTTATCCCAAACTGGTATACTCGTGACAAATTTACTCTTTGTTAGTTTTCGTTAAATTTTACTATCAAATTATTAAGTTAAATGACACGTGACAGTTGACTGGTATACCAATTTGGAGATTTTATGATCCGTTTGTCGTAGTTTACAATTTTTGTGATTTTTTTGTGGTATTAATCTCAATTTAGCGGAGGGTATATTTGTCACAAATTTATTAGTTTAGGGTTTTTTGCGGTCGAATAAATTAGTTCGGGATAAATTTGTCACAAATGTACAAGTTTATGGTTTTTTTTATGGTCAGTTGGGATAGATTTGTCATAGGTGTACCAATTTGGAATTTTTCATGGTCAAAAAAATAGTTTGGGGTAAATTTGTCACATGTGTACTAGTTTGGGATTTTTCAGCGTATTAACCCTAGATATTTATTTTCTATGGCTCTTTTTCGATATAGTACAAGCGTGATGTGAAGTGCGATGAATCTGTGCATGTAGTGCATGTTCTAAAGTTCCAGCATTTCAAAACCAAGTGAGATAGCCTCTCAAAGCTATCATAAGCGGCTGCAATCGTGAGGATAACGCATATGTGAACAGTTGGCCAAACACATAGTATGACTCATAGCACTTTTTCTAATAGTTGCATTATTTTAATGTTGAAAGGAAGTATCAAACAAGCTTGGTAGCAAACAAGCTTGTGAGCTTTGTTGTTTAAAAAAAGAGAAATAAGTACATTGGAAGTCCTAAAACTTATAATAAAAGTATAATTAAATCATAAAATTTGTCAAATTGGTACAATCAAGTTTTTCTATTCACTTTGTTCAATTTGGCTAAGTGAAGATGCTGATGTGGTTAAAACGAATTCATTTTAATATAAATATGATTTTGTAATACAAACTTTATAAAAGTTATATTAAAAAAATTAAAAAATACAAAAAAGAACAATAAAAAAAGGAGGAAAAATGTAGGTGAGGGTTGCAAGCCATTGTCGTCGTTGCCCTAGGGATGATTGGGGGGAATGGTTGGCGACTAGCAACCCTTGCCGATCATAAGTAAGGGCTTGTAGTTTCTTGTCTAGATTTAGGTAAGGCACCAACCCTTGGCCAAGGCTAGGTGATACTTGCTGACCATTCCCCTACCATCGCTAGCCCTTCTTAGTGATGGTGAGGCGGTGGCAAGGGTTTGGGGTTTTTTTTTTTTTTTTTTTTTTTTTTTTTTTTTGTTTTTAAGTTTGCTTATTTTTAATAAAATTAAAATAAATTTTATAAAAAAAAATCAGATTTGATCAAAATGATATCGTTTCAAATATGTCATCACCATGTAAGAGAGAGAATAATTAAAAAAATTCAGATCAGCATTTTTCGCTAGACAAGTTGGACAAAGCAAATGGAAGGATTTGTTTCCATTAATTTGATAAATTTTACAACTTAATTGTACTTTTTGAAAATTTTAAAACATAATTGCACTTTCATGACAAATTTTAGAATCCCCTCCCCCTCCCCCACCCAAAAAAAATAATAAAGAGAGGCCACTTTGTATATCAACATTTTGATTTCCTTCTTAATCTTGCGAGATAGCTTTGGTTTTTACTATGTTTCAAATTCCCCCTAGCAGGGCTTGAGCTAGTCTCATCTTCCCCTTCATATGTTATTTTTTTTTTTTTAAATTTTCTTGGTCTTTTCTTTTCTTTCCCGATAAATATCTAAGAGCTCTTTTCTTCCGGTTTAGTTCTAAATCTGAGAGTTTGAACCCTCCTAATCTAGTTCAAGACCTAGAAGTTCTTTTCTCCCGATTTAGATATGGGAGTATAATAGTGTGTTTGGGGATCCGATATCCTTGTGTGCTGTCCATGTACAAGTCCTTTGCCTTCAATTTCAATGATGATCTCAAAAACTCTAGCATTTCGTTGAACTATGAAGATTTGCTCTTCGAAATGTTAGATCTGTGTTTATTCAACCTATTTTGATTGTCTCTGTATGATGCAGAGGAAGCCGAACTTAGGCATGGTGCCAACTAGCAATGCTTTCTTGTTTTCTGGATTTGGCCTTTTTTTTTTTGGGTAGTATTTTGGCCTTTACTCTGCTTTGATTTGTTTTATCACGAAGTCTATGTCCTTTTTATATATCCTTTTTAGTAAAAAATACACTTTTCTTTTGACCAAAAAAAAAAAAAATTCCTCTTGGCACGCTCTATTCAATATCTAAACAATAATATGATAGTTTTTCAAATTAAAGGAAAAATAACAGTGTATTTGTTTCAAGAAAAAAATCATAATAAAGGAAAATGTTTTCCTAGAATATCGATTTCAAGAAAAATGTTTTCCCCTTTTTAGATTATGGAATCCATTTTTCCTATTTTAAGCATGAATGTTTTCTTAATCCATATTTGATTTTCCATTAACTAATCATTTTTAGCAAATCAAACGCTTGAAAGTCCCAAAAACTAATTTGTGGAAAGTTTTTTCACTAAAAAAAACAGACCCAAAGATGTGGTTATTGGGGCAAAATGAATTGAAGTCACGAAAATTAGAAAAGCAGAACAATTGGGCAAGGTCTCTCAATAGATAGTCTTAAATATAGTGATTTCGCGAATAAATACGTAATCTTATGTAGCTGGCTATAGAGGAGGTCCTATCCTCGGAATATGGAAAAATTACGAATTCACTCCTTGTCAACTCCTAACTTTGGTGACCCTTTATTGGATAGAAATTGACCCTGGCTCCTAAACAAAAATATTATTGAATTGCATATTAGGAGCATTTGCACTGTTAACACACATAAATTGCATTATGATTGGACTAATTTAAGCACGGAAGCTCTAAGCTTAATTTAATATCTATATTGAACCCATGAGATTGTAATTTTTGGCCAAGCCCATTGAGGGCGCGTTTAGTAACCATTCTATTCTTGAGAACAATTTCTGATCAGAAATGATTTTTTTTTATTATGTTCCCGAGAATAATTTTTTAAGCATTTTAAGCCAAAATTTTTATTCTTGGAATAATTGTCCAAAATTCTAAATAATTTTCTTTTATTCTTAATAATTTTTTTAATAAATCCTCCTCCTCCTCCTCCTTCGCTTCTCTTCTTCTTGCTCCTTCTCCTTCGTTCCTTCTTCTCCTTCCTCCTCCTTTGCTCTTGCTCTTTCTTCTCCTCCTCCTTCTCCTTCTTTAAAATTTTTTCCTCCTTCTCCCGCTCCTGCTCCTCCCTGCTCCTCCTTCTCCTTCTTGCTCCTTCTCTTCCTTCTCCTTCTTCTTCTTCTTCTTCTTCTTCTTCTTCTTCTTCTTCCTTCTCCTTCTCCTTTGAGAACAATTCTTCTTCTCCTTCTTCTCCTTCTCCTTCTCCTCCTTTGCTTCTTCTTCTTCTCCTTCTCCTTCTCCTTCAGAAATGCTTTTTTTCTCCTTCTTCTTCTTCTCCTTCTCCTCCTCCTCCTTCTTCTTCTTCTTCTTCTTCTTCTTCTTCTTCTTCCTTCTCCTCCTCCTCCTTCTGCTTCTTCTTCTTCTTCCTCTCCTTCTTCTACTCCTTCTCCTTCTACTCCTTCTCCTTCTGCTTCTTCTTCTCCTTCTCCTTCTCCTTCTCCTGCTCCTCCTCCTTCTTCTTCTTCTCCTTCTGCTTCTGCTTCTCCTCCTCCTCCTCCTTCTTCTCCTTCTCCTGCTTCTCCTTCTCCTTCTCCTTCTTCTACTTCTTCTCCTTCTCCTTCTCCTTCTCCTTCTCCTTCTCCTTCTTCTCCTTCTGCTTCTCCTTCTCCTCCTTCTTCTTCTCCTTCTTCTTCTCCTTCTCCTGCTTCTCCTTCTTCTCCTCCTCCTTCTTCTTCTTCTTCTTCTTCTGCTTCTGCTCCTTCTTCTTCTGCTCCTTCTCTTGCTTCTCCTCCTTCTCCTTCGCTTTAGTAACCATGCTCCTCCTGCTCCTTCTTCTTCTTCTTCTTCTTCTTCTTCTTGAGGCTTCTCCTTCTTTATTATGCTGCTCCTCTCCTCCTCCTCCTCCTTCTTCTTCTTCTTCTTCTTCTTCTTCTTCTTCTTCTTCTTCTTCTTCTTCTGCTTCTCCTTCTCCTTCTCCTCCTTCTGCTTCTCCTTCTCCTTCTTCTCCTCCTCCTCCTTCTTCTTCTTCAATGTTTGCCAATTGCTGGCCTTGGGATGAGCCGGTGACGAGCCTCACCTCAGGGGCGCGGCGAGGCGTGTTGGTGGCCGGGGGAGGCCTGCCTGGCCATCGGTGAGGCTTGGCCTCTTTGGTGGTTGGATGAGCCTCCGGTGAGCTCGCCGGACCTTGCCTTGGCCTGGTGAGTCTTCGGCGAGCTCGTTGGACCTCACCTAACCGGTCGCCGGCGGCAGCAATGGTTGAAGAAGAAGAGAGAGGGAAGAAGAACAAGAAGAAATAAGAGAGGAGAAAAAATAGGTTAGCTTGATTTTGAAATTGTTCTTGGGAATAAATAATAATTTTTTTTTTTTTTTACTTCTCAATTCTGTTTCAAATCTACTTCCAAAAAAAAAAAAAATAGAAATTGTTTCCGGAAACAAAAATTTTACCAAATTGATTTCTGTTCCAAATCTACACCCGGGAACATAAGAATAGAAATTTTCACTATTTGGTCGGTTGTTAAACGGTGGCAAAAAATATGAGGTGCACATGAGGGTGTTAACATAAGTTCTCCGATCGAATTTGGAAAGTAAGAAAACATATTTCTTGAAAATTTCAGCCCAAATAAATGCAAAGGGTTCTTATTCCTAAAAAAAGAAGGCCATATTTATTTTGATCCAAATTAGGAATTGTAGGAATCGAAAGCAAAAGATCATCGATTATAAAGGAAATGTGGGAATTCTCGTGCCTGGGGAGAGTCAAAAAAGGAAAAGGAAATCAAAGAAGAGAGTTTAAAAGAGAAAAGAGAATCTTCAGAAGAAAGGCATTTTGCTTGATATGCAGCATGCTTAGGCAAATATAAAAGAACACCCTTGGGGTTCTAACGAAGAAGAGGGCAACGATCATAAACAAAAAGTACACAAACGTGCATGGGGCATTATAACAGAAAAAGGCTACGTACACAACAGCAAAAGAGAGCACACACTTGAGAGCAGCACACAGAATTCACCGGGCAAAAACAGACGCCCAGACAAGCACTTCAAATTCCCATGCTGCTGAGTCTCGACGCTGATCAATCCAGACAGACGACCACTACAGAGCCGGGACCTTATCATCGATAATCCTAGTAAAACAAGGTTTTCTGGTGTTTTTCCACCGCACCAGCGGAGGTCGCGTTGGTGTCTTTGCCGAGTCGCTCGTTGTTCTTGCTCCCCATTGACGCCTCTGCCCAGAACTTCCCATCGCCCCACCGCTGATCACAACCTCTTCCACCAAGTCTCACTGATCCCGCAAACTTGGCGCCATTGTGGGCCCTCACCGCACAATCGTGTTCTAACCTCATCGTCACTTTTCATCCCTTGCCGGTCACGCCCGTAGCTTCACTGGTTATCATGAGTCCCTTGCCGCTGGTCATCGAGAGTCCCTCGCGGTCGTCCTTCAAATTGAAGGATCGAACTAGGTAATCTCCTAATTCATACCTTGATTTGAATAAATGGTTGCCTAACTTAGATAATTTTCATTCTAACTGATTTGTTTTGAGATTTTAGGCGATTCCTAAATAGAAAATTCCTCGTTCGAGTCATGCATATAATCAAGGTTTCGATCTCTAAGACCTAAGATTGGATTCCCAATTACCTTTATTTCATATTTGGATGTAGCGAATATGTGGGCTTTTATATTGCATGCCATTAGTTTAGGAAACATTCATGTTATGAAAATACAAAAAGATTGCATTGCATTGCATTTAGGATAAATTGCATTCCTTAATTTAGCGTTGCATAGCGTAGGAACTATGTAGTAATTTAATTTCAAAAATAAAAAAATATTCTTATTTAAGTTAGGTCATCATACATTTAAGTATTTTCCTATTTTAACTTTCAAAAAGAAAATATCAAAATATCACATGCATGCTATTTGTTTTATAATACTAATATCATATATTGCATGTCATCTTAGATTAGTTCATATTTCTTTTGCTCGTCATTAGTATATAAATTTAATTAGTTTCATGATATCCACATCATTTAGCAATCACATGTGTAGGTCATGTCATACAGATTAATCATTGTCTTTCATGCATTGCATATAGTCTCTTATTATTAAAAAGGAGACACAAAAAATAATCTCACAAGTAGGTTAAATAATAAGGTTAATTTATAATTGATCATAGTCCTTGTCGTTAAAACCACATATAGGTTGGATTCAATTTAATTAAAATAGCGTATATGTCATTTAATGTTTCTTGTAAGTTCATCAATGCATACTAGAGTATAATAGTCATAATTTACTAGAGTATAATAGTCATAGCATTTAATTAAATCATGTTTTTGTTAAACAAGAAAAGCCCGGTATGAATTGATTGTCATTGCATAATCATATTTAGAAATCATATCTAAGTTATGCATACATCACATTGTTGCTTTGTATTTAATTAAAATCTTGGAGAACATTTATTGGAATATTTGCATAACACATCGAGGTTTTTTTTTATCTTGTCAAGTAATTTATTTATCGCTTAAATCATTGAGTGTTAGATTCTCACTTTGTGCACTCGTGTGATTATTTCTCACATGTTAGTAGTTTAGCCCTAAAATTGACTTAGATAGCTTGTAAAATAATTTTCAAATAAAATAAAGATATCAAAATGGCGTTATATATATCTAGCGTAATCAAGTCCCCTTATTCACGAAATCTCTAGTTCAAAGAAATAAAATGTTCTCCCACATTTTACTTGAGTTTCTAATTGACTCATAATAAATTCATGACGACTCCTAGTAGAATTGAATGGCATTTTTATTTGATTAAATTAAAATCTCAATGTTAGGATTGGTATGAGCTTGGGAGAGCTTGCACTAAGTGTTGGCTTAGTAACTCATTAGCTTTCCCTTAGTGGTTTAACTTTGGGAAGGTCACGACAGCTTGGCACTTTACTAGGGATTTGAGTTAAAACTTATAGTGGACCTAGGCCATGATCTTTCTCTTTTCAAAAATATTTTTGTGTGGCAGCATGTAGACCACTAATTATTGTGTTAAATAGTCTTATAGATAAGAGTTATAAGGAGAGTAGTCTTTTTTTTTTTTTTTTTTTTTGGTTAGAAGGAAAATTTTTATTTCACATAATAAGAGATACATAATTTCAAGACAAAACCAACCAAAAAGTTACACTATAGTGCAAATCCGAAAAATGAAACAACTTAGTATAGCTTGCAGAAACTTGCTCATTCCACAAGAATGGATCTGTCATAACTTCAAAGGACAACCGGCCAAAAGGTGGTGCGCGCATAGTTTCGGTATCCTCGGCACCATTACCGTTTAGAGACAACAACACCACCAATAGGTTTAAGAGCACTAATAATACCTTGTAAATCCCAGATCTATAGTTAAATTGGGATAGAAGAACACCTAAATCTAGATTTAATTCTAAATTAGGAGAGGAGTTGCAAAATAGATACTAGTTGATCGCAAGATCACTTTCAGATAAGCCAACCATTGAACGCAGTAGATAAGCATTGGAGATTTGTAGGGCGCTCGACTGTATGGAGCAAACACCTAGAGTAAGTAAGCGAGCAAATTCGGAGGGAGCAAATTCTTCTGAGGCGCTCCTTCTTCGATCTTCAGAGCCCACGGCGACAAACCTCACCACTTTCGGGGAGGATGTCCATAGTGTTGTCCTCGAAATCAACGAACAGGAAGAGGTCTTGAAAAAGTCTTGAAGATAAAGAGATAGGGAGATAGAGAGAGGGGAGGGAGGAAGGAAGAGGGAGAGGGAGGAAGGGAGAGGAAATCCTAAGAGAGGGATCTCTCTCTCCCTCTAGAATGTAGCTTCAAAAAAGGGAGCTGGCGGCTTTGGAAAGAGGAAACCCTGAGAGAGGGAGAGCGAAGGGCGGACGTTCTTAGAGATTCATTCTCTTTATTGGTGAGTAGTCTTTACTAACCTTTGTTTTGTAGAATGGTCTTGAGAGTGATTGCTTTAATTTAATATTGAAGCGGTGATTTCATCATAAGTTGTTTTGCATGCTTTTAATGCATTAGCACTACATTCTTACACATACAACTTGCCATAATACCTGGATCGCAATTTAGGAAAAGTTAGGCCGGTGTTGAGAGGGATGCAACCTTATCTACAAGACCGCAAGACTAAAGGTTACCCTTTTCAGCTCCAAAATTTCTTTTTGATGTCTAAAGTGTCATAGGACAACCTTTTCATTGAGCCGGAGTTAGGAGACCCAACCTTAGTCTGCGAGACTGCTATTAGTCTGCTCACCCTCTTGGCCCCATTTGTCTAGTCTTCTAAGTTGTAGGCGTCAAACCTCACATTGTCATATGTCGCCATCTTTCGATGCTCAGGTAAGTTTCACACACTCTTCTCTATGCTACTTAGCTTATCGTGTTTCTAATTTGGCGTCGGTCCATGGCATGAGTCAATCGCCATACCATTTGAATAATACTTTAAACTTATGGTTTTAAAGTTCGCAATTTCAATGTTTCATAAATGAACAATCTTTCACAACTAAGAAGGTAGGCGTTCGACCATTGTCATGGACCGACCTTTACTTGTTATGCTTACTGCTCCATTTTCCAAGTCAATGGGATACTCCACAGATAATTGTCTCCTCCTGAAATACAAAGTCCAAGATTTGATAGAAGCAAAGGTGTTCTCATTCCGCAATGCACAACCCAATCGTGAAGAAAGCACCGATCTGATCATTGAGTAAAATTGAAGACTCAACTTCTCATCCCTTTAGAGTAGGGGCATTTTTAATTATCTACACACTCCTCTGTATAGGAGTATTTATTACTTTTTAGGATCTACTTCTTAGGATTTGATTGTTTTCTAGGATCTCTCTTTCCAAATAATCTAGTTCGTTGATTTCCATTCAATAAAATGCAATTCATTAAAATTTTCATATTTTGAGGATATGTTAGAAATATATCAAACTAACCTCGTGATTAAATCCTATTAATAAAAAATGAGGCACAAAGGTAATTTTGAAGGTTGGGCTTCTTCGTGTTCCTTCCAAAATTTTGCAAAAACATTTTCGAAATGACATGCATAACATCTTGCATATTACAAATAAAACCTGTTGTGGTTTAAAAACAAACGTGAGGTGCATAAGCCATTTTCTATGCCAATCAAGTGGTACTTGATCTTGTTTTTGCATAACAGTCATGCGTTATAGCCTTGGTTTCTAAGAAAATTGAGCTGAACTGACGGTGATTCTTGTCTATACTAAAATGATCTTTGCAAGATTGTCTGAGAATATTTTGTATCCGATTAATGTGACGCAAAGGATCACCTTCTATTTGGGCGTGATGCCAACTCCGCAGAGCCAAAAGGAGTGCTTCACACATTTCAACTTCATGCTTGATGCAACCCTGCACACTGATGAGAAAGTAGGGGCAACTCAAAAAGAGACATCCGATCATTGGAGAAAAAGGTGCACCTCGTCTGGAACATATTTTATTTTGGAAATGACATTTTGTTATTCTTTTTCGCAGATGATGAATTGAGAATAGCGAAAGTAGATTGAATGATCTGATTAAGATAGTGCCTTGATGGATAGTAGGATTATCCAAAGTCTTAGCTTGCATTTGCCTTTGCATCACATAATATCCTATTCATGCACATTTGCTTGTATAGGGGCAAGAGTAAAGCCAAGGCATCTATCAAATCGTAAATAGACTTCCAATACCGACTATTCAATTCATTTGTCCTTTCCCCTGGACAATTCATGAACACCATTTCTAAGCGTGTTTGATATTCTCAAGTTTGACACTTTATCTTAGCAGGGACGTTGCTGCATTAGAGCCATCCTTTTGTCTCTTGTAGGAGTACTTCTCGGTGTGCTAGGGTCCAACTCCCCTGTTTGACCCTTTGGTAAAATTTAAGTGTTTGAGGTCATATCTCTTGCGTCAAAATTTTCATGATAGACTCTTTGTGATGATAATCTACTTACTCTGAAATTAAAAGCTATCTCATGCGTAAAGTCGACAAGCTCTTAAAATGCTCATATTTTTCGAAGGGATACTTTACATGATAATATTGCCTATTTCATAAATTATATTATGAACTTGTCAAAACAGACAATCCAATGAATGATGTAGAAGTATTTAAGAATACTACTTGAGACGTGTCAAGATAATGAATGGCAAGCTCTATCTTATAGTCCTTTATACACCAAGAGATAAGCGAAAAATTAAAGTCTTCAAGGTAAAGGGTTGTCTCATGAAAAGGTAAGTGGACCAAAATGATAAGGGCATTCGATGGTACATGCTGAAAGAATTTCTTTCAAGTTAACCCTATTGCGAATCACCCCACACTAGGGCAGAATGGAGGTAAGGGTGATAGTACAAGGTGAGAAAAATAGATAGAACTTTCTTTGTCATATCCCAGACCTTACCCTCGTTCACTTCGGGATTAATTTGTGACGTCCCAGGAGGCATCACCATCCCATTAATTTTATCTTTTCATTAAGCACATGCCAAAGCGTGCAATCTCCAATCACCCAATAGTCAGATAGAAAGACACACACACACACATTGCATAACTTCCAAGCTTTTTTTATCTACTCAGAACGTTTACAATGTACGAGCCTTCATTTCTAGGGCCATTCTGACTGGTCATCCCCTCATAAAAAAAAAAATATCAAAAGGGGGGGGTTTAAAAGCTGCAAGGGAAGCCTATCTGATCTAATGAGATTGATGGGTTTTTATGCTTGATGGGCCTACTTAGGCCCGTCCGCCCATGTTGAGCCAAAACCCGGCCCGTAAGTGAAGGGCCCATGGAGGAGGTTATGATATTTGAGCGGTTAAGATATATGAGTGGTTACGTTATTTTGATGTAGTGTTTTCAGATAGAGAGATAAACACGTTCTCTCAGTTTTACGCTCTATCAGTTTCTCCCCAAGAACAATACGCTCCTTGGAAGAACGGGATCAAAATTTCTCTTCGAACTGCAACAATGGTGTTTAATCTGTGAAAGACAAGGTACGTTTGACTTCGTAATGTACCTTATAATCGGTATAACATGTGTTTTCTTGGCTCGTTTTTCGCATTGTTTTTCGACGTTCAATTGAGTATCGAATTGTATTTAGGGATCTGTTTCCCAATGTTGGTATCAGAGCAGTTGTTCATGTTTGTCGATTACTATATATGTTTATGAATTGCTTTTGATTGAATTTTTCTTGAAACGCCGCCGTCGATCGATCGGGGACAAAAAATCCCGACACTGCGTATTGTTTACCCTCATTTATGATTTTATGTAAATCAAAGTTCATTTTTGATAGCGTAGGGTTGTAGCTCTCGTCGATACGAGAAAATCGACTAATGGCTCACCACCGGGGATCGTCGGACGCATCGCCATGCGCGGCCAGAAGATCCAGCGTCATCGGCGTGTGCTTGCATGCGTTGAGGCGGTTCCCAAGCGCGTGCGCGGCATGCACGTGCGGGGCAAACTGCAGGCGTGTGCAACGCACGCGTGCAGCAACTGCCGACGCGTGTTGCGCTCGTGCTTGCATGTTTTTACCGATTTGCCCCTGTTTTCTCAAGAATATTACGTTTTTGCCATTGATGGTTGTTTTTACGATTATGTCCTTATTGTTCGACGTTATTACTATTTTACCCCTAGCTGATCCGTTGACCTGACCCATTGACCCGTTGACTCGACCCGGTCATCCGTTGACCGTTGACTGGAGTTGACTACCGTTGACCACCGTTGATCGGCATTGACCTACACCCAAAAAAAAAGAAAAGGAAAATTATGTTTTCCCGATTTTGTTCGTTATGGATTATAAGTAATCCCTTTTTGTTCTGCATTTGTTGCAAGAACCATGATGCATTTTGCACGCATGCCTACATTTCCGAAAACGGACAAGGAAAAGATGAAACTTAAAGGGCTAAAAACAGAATTAGCTAATTATCGGTGGAATGAAGGTGATGTAGTATCACATGTGGTCAGGGTCAATCGGATGATACAAGAAATCACCTGGAATGGTTATCCTATGCCAGATTTTGAGAAGGTGCCGGCCCTAATGAACACTCTTCCACCTGAATGGCAAACGGTGTTAGATCGGCTATGGGAGGTCAACGTGGTCCCGGATTATAGGAGGCTAACAATAGCTTTTGTAAGAGAGTACTATATAATCGAGTTAACCAAGATTTCAACCCTTGGGTTGAGTGTCACATGGCGCAGAATCAATGCGCTTTGAAGGTGGCATGAGAGCTCTCCAAAGGTTTTTCCGTGGTTGACCAATGTGCCTTCAAAATTCTTAGAGAATTTTACTGAGAGATTAGAAGAGACTTTCCCAGTTTATGAGATAAAGGATAATATTTGGGTTTAATTTTTTTTTTCTTATATTAATTTGAGATGTTTTAAGTGTAAATATCTCTTTCTATGTTGATATTTTTTCTCTAAATATATTACTTAGTGTAATGGACATGTTTAATTATTGAAAGTTCAATGTTATCTATTCTTGTAAATTAGTATGTTAATTTACAATTATTTGTGGGAAGTTCAAGAAAGTTTTAGTGACTTTGCTGAACTATTTTTTGCATGAACAATTATGTTAATGATAATTTCAAGTTAAAATTTGGATGGTGATTGGAAATATAGTGACCTTTTGATTCTGAAACTTTATTTGAAATTATTCATTACTATGACGAGTTTATGGAAAATGGATGCATAAATGATAGACATTAATAATTTGTGCATGTGTCTGATATGTTCAGATTGATTGCTTCAACAACTAAGAGTATAATTGCTGAGTTGAACAAAGAAGAGAAATTGAACGGCGAAAATTGTGAAATGTTGAATATGAAAATTCAATATGTGCTTGAAAAGTAAGAAGCACTAAAAGCTCTTGACCATGTTATGGAAGAACTTGAGGATGTTGTGCGCCACATTGAGCTAGTAGAGGACCGCTTAAAGGCATTTGAGCGGGAAACATATATTTTTTGTATTGGTTCTAGCTCAAAAGGGGCTTTGAGCTCTAAGTGCAAGCGCATTGATTCGTTCAATGGGTGGAAATGCAAAGGATCAAGTCCTTCTTGTAAGAAACTAAGAGTTAACCAACATAAAAGAGGAAACCGTCCTCGAATGAAGAAACTATCAAGGGCGAAGTGTTTTAATTGTGACAAGAAGGGTCACTATGCTCGCGACTGTCATGAGCCAAAGAAGGTAAACACCCTTTGTACTTTTGAGAACTTTGCTTATGTGTCAAGTTCAGTATTCTTAACTGAATTTAATCATTTGTGGACTGTAGATTCGGGAGCAACAGATCATATAGCGAAGGATAGAGAATCATTCGTGGAATTTCGACGAATACCGATTGGAACTAAATGGATCTATGTAGCCGAAGTAAAAGAGATTGGCACCTGCCAATTAAACATGCGTGGTGGACGCACTTTATTTCTACATGATGTATTATATGCTTTGGAGATTCGTCGGTATTTAATGTCTATTTTAATGTTGGTAAAGCTTGGTTTTAATATGAACTTCCATAATAGTGGTGTGGATTTGTATTTGAATACAAACTACTATGGTTGTGGTTATTTTCTAGATAGTTTTATTGTATTAAATTTTGACTGTGGTAATGTCAATATTTGTTATTCCCTTTTCACATCTTCTAATTTATATGATAATGATGTGAATGTGTGTCATGCTAGACTTGGTTATATTGGATAGCAATGTATGAATAGGCTAGCCAAAGAGGGCTTGTTAGGCAATATTAAAAAAGTCGATTTGCCTATATGTGAGCATTGCCTAGCAGGGAAAATAATAAGGAAACCATTTGGAAAAGGTAAAAGAGCTTAATTTCCTTTGCAATTAATCCATTCTGACATCTGTGGTCCAATGAATGTGAGAAGAAGGCATGTGGCTGTTTATTTCATCACATTTATAGATGATTATACTCGATTTGGATATGTCTATTTGATTTTTCATAAATTTGAAGCATTAAGTTGTTTCAAAAAGTTTACGAGCTTGGTAGAAAATAAATTAGATAAGAAAATAAAAGTATTGAGATCCGATCGAGGTCGAGAATATTTATCTGATGAGTTTAGAAATTTATGTGATGAAAAATGAATAGAAAGATAGTTGTCTATTCCATACACTCATCAACAAAATGATGTTGCGGAAAGAAGAAACGGAACCCTACTGGAAATGGTTAGGTCCATGATGGCGCATGCTAACTTACTTATCACCTTTTGGAGTGATGCTTTATTAATTGCTGCATATATACTTAACTGTGTGTCTTCCAAATCAGTTACTTCCACTCCATATGAGTTATGGACATGTAGAAAATCGAACTTAAGTTTTCTTAAACCGTGGGGTTTTGCTGCTTATACTCATAAGCCATTTCACAAATTTGGGAAATTGGGTCTCAGAGGCAAAAATAGTATTTTCATAAGATACTCAGAACACTCGAAAGGGTATGTGTTTATAGGTGAGCAGGAAAGTGGAAGTATAACTGAATTTAAATCACGGGATATCACATTATTAGAGAATGAATTTCTTAAGAAGGGCGATATAGGTGAGGATTACTCCCTATTTGAAACCTTGGAGTAAGATAATGAACTTAGTGGAGTTCGTCCAAGTGGGAGTAACATGAGAGGTGATGAATTTAATTCAACTCACTCTCAATTACAATCACATGATGAGACGATATTGTTATTATCTAATCCGAGTGGAAGCATAATGGGGAATGATGTGCAAAGTGTACAATCTCCCATACGGCGAATAAGTCGCAAAAGTATTTCTCGTCGACGTTTGACATTGAAGGGAAAACTTTTATAGTTGCTCCATAAGATGAAGATGAGCCAAGAAAAGGAAATGAGGTTATAAATTGCTGTAGTAAGAAAAAATGGATGCATGCAATGGAAGATAAGATGGAGTCAATGAAGTCAAATCATGTATGTGAACTGGTTGATCTTCCAAAAGGACACAAAGTCATTGGGAACAAATGGGTTCTCAAAATAAAACGTAAAGCTCATGACTCAATAGAAATATATAAGGCTCGTCTTGTGGTAAATGAGTATAATCAACAGGAATGAATTGATTATGAGGAAACAGTTTCTCTTATAGTGAGATTTACATCGATTCACATTATTCTGACAATAGTAGTTAGTATGGATCTTGAGTTACATCAAATGGATGTAAAGACTGCTTTTCTCAATGGAGAATTAGATGAAGAAATATATATGGAACAACCTAATTGTT
Source organism: Eucalyptus sp. ANBG9806169 (assembly GCA_014182395.1). NCBI lineage: Eukaryota > Viridiplantae > Streptophyta > Magnoliopsida > Myrtales > Myrtaceae > Eucalyptus > Eucalyptus sp. ANBG9806169. Next base: position 1,992,251 of record CM024576.1, on the reverse strand, counting down.
TCATTATGAAAGGCAATGAATAAAAGGTATGTCGACTTTTGAGATCGATAAATGGCCTTAAGCAGTCGTCAATACAATGGTATATACGTTTTCATAATGCCATAATGGCATATATTTTTTCAATGATTGATGAGGATCATTGTGTATATATCAAAAAATCCAAAGATCAATTTGTGATCATATCATTATATGTTGATGATATACTGATTGCCGGAAGCAATATGGAGTTTGTTAATATTGTCAAGAGTTGGTTATCTTCCAACTTTGAGATGAAAGACATGGGTGAGGCTGCATACATTCTTGGAGTTAAGATTTCAAGAGATCGTTCGAAGAGATCATTATCTCTTTCGCAAGAAACATACATAAATAAGATTTTTGAACGATTTCGTATGCAAGATTGTAAACTCATAGATACTCCTATTGCAAACGGTAAATGATTGAACCATAGAATGTGTCCAAGGATTCCACAAGAGAAGGAACAAATGTAACATTTTTCTTATGCTAGTGCTATTGGGAGCTTAATGTATGCTATAATGTGTACAAGACCTAACATATGTTTTGCAGTTGGAATTGTGAGTATATACCAATCAAATCTAGGTCAAGCACATTAGAAAGCCGTTCAAAGAATACTTAGGTATCTGAAGGGAACTGCTGATTATACGCTGAGTTACCAAGGAAAGGATTTGCGACTTGAAGGTTGTTCAGATGCTGATTGGGGAGGAGATTTAGATGAAAGAAAATTTACATCTAGATTTGTTTTCTTACTGATTAATGGTGCTATATCTTGGAGCAGTAAGAAATAAACATGTATAGCCTTGTCCACGATGGAAGCTGAGTTCGTGGCATTGTCAGCAGCAATACAAGAAGGTGTTTGGTTTAAGAGATTTTTGGATCATTTAGATGTTATTGAGAATGCTGCAAACTCATTGTTGGTTAAATGTGATAGCCAAGCAGCAATAGCGTACATTAAAGATCCAAAATATCATGGCAAGACCAAATATATAAATACTAAGTATAATTTTGTCAAAGATATGGTTGCACGAACATATGTAAACTTACAGTACATATCTATGAATAGAATGGTAGCAGATCCTATGATGAAGCCAATACCTAGAGATGTGTTCTGTGGGCATGTGAAATTTCTAGGACTGTGTAGAGGCTGATGTACTAAATATTGTAATTTCCCTTAAGTGTTCACATTTAATGAATTTATGTTTTTATTATTAATGCCTATGAGTCTTTGTTTGACGTTTATAAATCTTAATGCTTAATGCTTAATGCAATATATAAAATTGAGAAATTATGTCGGACATATATAAGATTAGCCCACCCATATGGGTAATCACATCTATTTATTATGTGATAAATAGAGATGAGACAGTTTTTAAGCTTATTATCTAGGTGATAATCGAGAGCTCAAGCTTAAAATATATATGTCACCTTAACTGAGTGTTAAGATGATGACATAATATTTACTATGTTCGAAAGTAAAATAACCCATATATTTTACTTTATCTGTCTATGATGCTAGATGTGAATTCTGATGAATTCCGTAAAAGAGTAGATACGTGAACTTAAGTTAAACATTGGGTATGTCTGAACTATCATCTGTACGGTATTGAAGGTGTAGACATACACTCAATGGGAAAAGAGTTAATACTGTAATACATATTTCATATTACGTATGCATGAGACGACCACTAAGAGTGGCAAAAGTTTTGATCTCAACTTTTATGCTGTGTGAGACTCTTGAGGAAAAGAGTTCCTCAATTTAGTGCCCTCATGACTCTTACTTATTCTCAAGATTTCTATTTGGTGTTTGCTATTTTAGAATGTTGCCAATGATCATGAATTGGTTCGATCTAATGGGACATTTCTAGAAAAGCAAATTGAACTAAAATTGAGAGTTTCAAGGAAAGAAGAATATCGAATTTGGAGAATCGCATTCTAGTTTTATATTCACTGGTCGACCAATTATGATAATTTTTGAGATAATCATAATTGTGAATACAATATATCATTATTTAAAAAGATATCAAGAGAGATGTAAATGTGACCGATCGATCTAGGGTACTGCATACTAAATCTACTCAGAATATGATGCCCATTATGAGTTGCTATATATTTCTAATAGATGTATGGCAACGAGCTCTCAAAGTATGCTGGTCACATGGATTATTCACTGGTATGAATATTGTGAAGAGGTAAAGAAGATTTTGTTCGGCCCACCATGTGCGAGTGGGAGATGATGGGTTTTTATGCTTGATGGGCCTACTTAGGCTTGTTTGCCCATGTTGGGCCAAAACCCGGCCCGTAAGTGAAGGGTCCATTGAGGAAGTTATGATATCTAAGCGGTTAAGATATATGAGCGGTTATGTTATTTTGATGTAGCGTTTTTAGATAGAGAGAAAATACGTTCTTTCAGTTTTACGCTCTATCAGTTTCTCCCTAAGAACAATACGCTCCTTGGAAGAACAATATCAAAATTCCTCTTCGAACCGCAACAACGGTGTTTAATTTGTGAAAGACAATGTATGTTCGACTCCGTAATGTACCTTTTGATCGGTGTAACATGTGTTTTTTGGTCTCGTTTTCCGCATTGTTTTTCGACGTTCGATTGAGTATTGAATTGTATTTAGGGATCTGTTTCCCAACGAGATTAAACCAAAAGCGGCTTCCTTGCTAGGACTAGCTGTCTAGGCATTTGTCTGGTGGGGTTGCGTCCTCGCTCGGTCCAGGTGGGCCACGGAATCCAAAGATGGGTCTGAAGAGGTCCCCATCGAACCACACATATTGTGCTCGACAGCCGTGTGGGATAAGGTCGCGATACCCCTCGTCAACACAGACAGTGGTCGTGACCTGTCGATAAGCAGCATCCTCCCTAAACACGTCTATCACTGCGACCTCCATGCTTACAAGCACTCCAAAATGCATGAAGTGGTGAGTAAGGGGTCCATACCTATTGACTTGAAAAAGGTTAAACAACAACAGTGAGTTGAAAACTTAATAAGTAAAGATCCTAAATCTCGTATAAGTGGATACCTCGCATAAGAGCCTTATGATTTCCCGACCTAAACATGTTGATGGTAGATCAATAGCAAAGTCTACGCTTTACCTTAACTATATACATGATGGAACCTACCTTTAACCTAAGTCCCTTGGGTCCTAGGCAAAGCATACAAAATCCACACAGTGACAAATAGTGCAAATTATAGCCAATAATATTCACACGTGACGGATATTAGCATCCACAACATTATTAAAGCCTTCAAGACTCAAACAACAACTTTCTGGACATTCACGTGCCTCTCACTTCATGAACAATGATGATCATAACGTGCACGTGCCTTCTAATTCATTGAAAATGACATTTAAATCATGCACGTGTCTCATGCATCTTATATAAGTACATGTCAAACATGTGCGAGCCATAAAATAACTTATAGAGTATGCACATAGCACTCAAATACTTTGCACAAGTTTAGTGACTGGAGAATCACATGGCATTCCATACTACCATGCTATCTCGAGTCTAATTATCAATTACATATAGCCAAAACCCTACGGTTTTTCCAAAAATCTCTAGGATATCATTTCGCTCCATTGAGCACGGTATCCGAAATCCATCGGGTATCCTTTCAGGCGTCGTTTTGATATAACACATTCCGTGAACGACATCCCATTGACGTGGAGGCATTGTCCCCCGAAACCTTAGTGATAGAATTCCTCATATGACCACACGAATCAAGCATTCAAGTAATCGATTTTATCTTTCACTTTAGTCCAAGTATGAATGCCCCAAGGGCATACTAAGCGATATGTAACTCATGATCTATGGTAAATGCAACAATAAAGTATGTTGAGCATGAAATTGGAATCGTCGCTTGACCTGTGATGCTCAAGTACCAGCTTAGGTCAAACTCGGATCGAATGATATGCCTCAATATCGCTAAACCAAGAGAGTGACCTGGCTTGACGCACTTGCAAGCATGTCCAAGAACCAACGCTGTTCTAGATTCGGCCACTCGATATGAACTCAAGCTTTGACCATGACCTACAAGCATTTATATGCAAAGATCATATCACATAAGACTCACACAACCATCCATAGAATTCATATATGAAGATCAAGCATAAGTAACAATACCAAATGATTCACATCAAACCTAAGCCTAAATGAATCATTTCCACAACTCACGTCAACTCGAACAACCTCAACTCTCACATACTTATTCCTCGCTCAATCTCGAACCGTATAGCTTAAGTATATCATGAACAAATCATACAAAATTAATCACATGAGTTCCTCAACCTAGGATAGTTCTATAACATTAGAGGCAGTCCTAAATTTGAGCTGCGTAACACAATGGCCAAGCTGACATTTAGGAAATCTACTTACAAACAACTAAGACGGGATGGTGGTGGTCTGGTGGTGGCTCAATTCACAGTAGTAATGACTAGGTGACAGCGAGGATGGTGGATGGCAGTAGTAGAGCGGTGGATGGTGTCTAGGCGGGTGCACAAACAACAGTGGCAGTGGCAGTGGCGGACGGCAAAGCGAGTGGCCAAGCGGGCAATGAGGAAGAAAGGGAGGAGAAGGAAGGAGAGAGAGAGAGAGAGAGAGAGAGAGAGAGAGAGAGAGAGAGAGAGAGAGAGAGAGAGGAAAGGGAAGGGGTTGACCAAATGGGGCGGGAGAGGGAGAGAGTGAAGAAGAAGAAGAAACTTAAGAAGAAAGATTACATTTCAAGCATTAAATGCTCTTAAATTATTGTCCTCCTCTCATGATGATAATCAAACTTGGAAAGCAAGATGAAATCTTGGTCATCCATCTTGCCTAAGTCCTTATCCAAGATTAAGGGCTAGGATGGCTTCTTAAATTTCAATTAGTGGATAGACTCAAGAAGCGCAACTTGGTCTATTCCCCTTGTCTACCCCAAAAGTGGTGCCTATATGTTGTCCATGGCCTAACAAATTTTGTCTCATTTCAATTTAAATTTTAATAACCTGAATCGGTCTCATCTCCAAGTTCGTTGAAGTCTATATTATCAAATTAGCGCATTTCTCTAATTGATGCACAAACATGTTCAATAAAATCATTTTAATTGGTAAGTAATGCCTTGATAACATCTATAGTCGATACCCGCAATTGAATTGGGGTTTGTGACTAAGTTTCGATTGGAAACGGGTTTAACGCAACCTACTCGAATTTATGTGGCATTGGTAGAATTCTTGCAACTAGACTTAAACTGAGTTGATGCTTGTTCAGGGTTTTATGCATGGCTTTTAGTTGAGCTCGATCAATCCATGAATGATCCTTGGTTGTTATGTAATCAAGTAGGATCGATCAGCCTTTCTTGACTCATGATCGTTTGGGATCGGATTAAGGTCATTCACGAACAGTATATTGACCATGTGATGTCACATGCAATTGGTATATACTCGAGCTGAATCCATCTATATCGATCCATTAACTGACTCATGACGGCACATGATCATTCACAATGATCCTTGTGGTCAAATGATTCTTTCATGGTTGAATGCTCTGATCTATCACAACCCTAATCCTAAGTTGTCTTGCCCCTAATCAGCTAGTCAGCTTGTGAACAATCCATGGGTTTCACGGTCTATCCTTGTTATTGATGTACCGTTGCTCAGTCCATCTCTCATGATGTAAATAGGGGTTCGAATCGAGGATGTTAGATTCTTACCCTCACTTGAATCAATTTCTGAGTGTATTATATCTCAAATGAGAATTTAAGTACCTTAAAGTGATGAAGAAAATTTATTTTTATCATACACAATTTTATCTCTTATATAGCCCAATAGAACCTGCAAATTCATTTATGAAAAGCTAGTTAGTGATCATCCTCCGTACTGGGGCATGGAATTTAAGTCACCACGAAGGAACACTATCGTCTGGAGTGTTGATTAAAGATGAAAATCTTGAGAGTCTAAAAATGCTAAATTGTTCAAGAGTTGATGGCATCGCAAAAACCAAAGTCTGGTTGGTCCAAGAATGCATTGCAAGAAACGTGTCGGGAAAAAGAGAAGTGAAAAAATCGACAAAAAGATAGAAAGAGATAAAAAAAAATTCGTGATGGTTTTATTTAATTAATGTGATGGGCCTAAGTTGGCCCGTCCGCCCATGTTGAGCTTAAAAGCCTGGCCCATAAGTTTAGGGCCCATGGATAGAGGGATACGTTGAAGAGTTGTAACTTTTGGGGAAGCATCTTTTACCGAAGGAACACGTCCTTTGGAGAGGACGTATTTAAGGGAGAAAAGAGAGGGAGGAACGTACCTTTTTACAGTATATACGTTCCTTCTCTCCCTCTCCTTCCAAAAAGTAGAACAATAGCAAGAGACGATACTCTCTTCCCTTCAAGGCCAATTGACATAATCGGATAGAACGGGATCAGTCTTTCTTCTTCAAATCAATGTTGGTGTTTAGGCTGTGGCTAACAAGGTACGTTCGATATTGTGATGTGCCTTAGGATCGGTGATACATGTGATTTTCCCGGGCTCGTCTTCCGCACTCTTTTTAGGGGTTCGATTTAGTGTTGAATCCGGTTTTAGGGAATCAGTAATCCCCAACAATTCGAAAAAAAAGTTCAGAAAACGAGAGCAAAAAAGTGAGCAAAAAAAAAAAAAGAAGAGCAAAAAAAATGTTGATGCAAGGCCCAATTGTTGGTGAGAACGAAAGAGTGTTTATGTTAAACTCGCAAAGTCAATCCCAATGAAAGGGTGGTGATTTTGCAAATTTCAAAAAACAGTGTAGGACTCTCGTGGTCGAAGATGCATCTATACAAGAAGACAATCCTCAACGAAGGAGAAGATTGGTAATGGTATTGAGATGCTTACCAACTTCAAACCCTTTCAATGAAAAGTTGTTGAGCCTAACGAATCATTTCGTTTCTCAACCCATTAACCAAACTTACGTTTATACTGAATAGGGCACTTGAATTAACATAGGAGATTCAAATGCTAAAAACTTCTTCCAAAAAAGTGTAGGCAAGGTTGCTTCAGTCTCATTTGCATGGTTCTTGACTAGTAATCCCGATGGAGATGCCAAATTAATGAAGAATATTCCTTTCAAAGCTATGAATTGAATAATCACTTTTTGCAAAGCCGATGACAACTCCTATGTTACGGTCCTATTAAAAATGTTGGATAAATTCTCTTAAAGTATTTTGAAGTTGACAAAACATTTTCATCAGTCTAGTCTGAAGACTTACAGACTCTATTGACAAAGTCGAAGATCAAAGTACGAAGCTAGCAAGACTCAAGACTTATATTTCAAAGTCTACTCTCATGGACAGTTTCCAGACCGACATTTATTATGATCTTATATGATCTTTATTCTAACGGCTAGAGAATATCTTTCTACTGGATTCAGCACTAAAAGATCTTACTTTCGTATTCGAATATGTATAGATTCTCTAAAGATTTCGCAACTTATATTTGGAAGGATCTACTTATGGAAACCGAGATCCCGATTGTATGGGCGAGCGAGATTGATGGGCTATCAACACTTACCTTAAAGAGCTCGAGATCTCTCTAATTGATTCTGTCCAACGGGTTGATTGGAAGAACTTCTTTGGAAGGTGCCAACGGTATTGAAGGCATGAAGAAGTATATAAGAGAGATGCTCTAGTTGTTGAAGGGTGCCGGATAGAAAAATTCCAAAGTCGAATCTCCTTTTCTATTTTGTGATATCATTCTTCGAGCGTTATATGTAATCAAAAGAGAGATCATATTGTAGTGAGACCTTGAGGAAGTGTAGTAGAGTTTTCTACACTGTGGACTCAAGAGTGTGAGACTGTAATCACTCTTTTTGATTCTTAGTGAAATCCAGCTAGAAGAGCTGTCCGTGAGGGAGAGTGGACGTAGGCTTGGTCTAAGCCGAACCACTATAAATCTGGAGTCTTGATTCTTTATCCTTAAATCCTTTTATCTTTAACTGCTTTCATTTGCTGCAATTGTTGGTTTTAAGTTATTAATCTCTCATTCGGATTAATTTATTAAAATTGCTTTAAACACCTATTCACCCCCCTCTAGGTGCTAATTCTAGTCCTAACAATTGGTATCAGAGCTTGTGTACTTGCTTATAAGAAGTGTCTTTACTTCTAAGTAAAAGATCTATGGCTAGTATGTTGCCTACAGGGTTGGTTGAAGGTCAAAGAAATACCAGACCTCTATACTTTGATGGAAAAGACTACAACATATGGAAAAATAAGATGAAGGCATTCCTAAGATCGAAAGATCCTTTGGAATGGGAAGTGGTTGATAAAGGAATCATTCTCTTTGCTGCATCGGAATCGAGAGAGGAAAAGAAACCGCCGATCCTATTCTTCGACTTAAGAAGAAATCACCAAGAGACAGACTCTTGACGCCAAAGCTATTTACTCTTTATATTGTGCTTTATCCCCTACGAGTATAACAGAATATCTTCTTGTGATACAGCAAAAGAAGTGGGATAGGCTTCACATTACCTATGAAGGAACCGATCGTGTGAAAGAAACGAGGATCAACATTCTTCCGGGACAATATGAAGTCTTTAAGATGAGATCGGGAGAATCAATAACTGACATGTTTAGTCGCTTTACTGAAATTGTGAATGGTCTTGAATATCGGGATATCCAATCTCAGGACATATGAAGGTCAACAAATTCCTTCGAGGACTCTCAAAAGAATGGAATTACATAAAAACCTCAATAAGAGAGACATAGAGGATTGCTCCACTCTCTGTAGACAAATTGGTTGGGACTCTTCAATCCTATGAAGTAGAACAGACCAACGAAGAGGAAGACTCAAAAGGTAAGAAATCTATTGCCTTAAAGTCTAATGACTATTCGATGTTACAGACTCGAAGAAGATCTAGATGATGAAGAACGGCACTCATGATTAAGAGATTCAGAAAGTTGAACAGAAAAGGAAGGAAATTCAATTGGAAGAAACAGAATTCTCAAAGGTTTCAAAACAGTCAACAGAGGAAGATGATTCTAATAAAGAAGTGACTTGCTTTGAATGCAAGAAAAAGGGACACATCAGACCCAACTGTCCTCTGTTAAAGAAGAGAAAAGGAAAGATTGAGAAAAACAGGAAATCACTCAAGCAGAGACTTGGAGTGATACTGAATGTGAAGAAAGTGACGATGATTATGCCAATATCTTTTAATGGAAAATCAGACTCGACTCGGACCTTGATTCGCATACGACTCGATGCGGTGAACTCGAGGTAGATAACCTGAAAATTCCTGTTAAGGTTTCTAAATATATTGATGAACTTTGTCTTAGTACGAAAACCTCTCTTAAGAGGATCTCCGAATTAAAAAGGGAAAATTCTACATTGAAGCAACAGGATAAACTTATGAAAGAAAAGTTTGAAAACTGGAAAAAGATTTTGTTGCTGTGAAAGAAAACTCAGACATTATTTCAAATGAAAATAATCTTTTGAAAAATGATATCACTAACATATCAAAAGATTTTCAAATGGTTAGAAAAAGCTGGATAAGATTCTTTCGATACAAAGACCATATTTTGATAAGTTAGGTCTTGGTATGACTTCTGAAATTATTCCACTAATTGATTTTCCGAAGGTAAAAGAAAGAATTAAACAGAGACCAACTAGAATTGCTTATAAGAATCATTTTCAGAAAGTTTTTGTAAAACCTGTTGGCAGAAATGCTTTGAGATGTTCCAAGTGTAAAAGCTTAGAACATTTTGAGAAAGAATGTCCTTTGGTTTGGAGACTGTTAAAAAGAGCCGGGCTAAGACTGTCTATTGTTCTAACACGGACCCAAGATGGTATGGGTACCAAAAAGAGCTTGAATTTGTGTTAATTGCAGGTTACTATCAAAAAGAAGATTAAATGGTATCTTGATAGTGGCTGCTCAAGACATATGACAGGAGACTCAAGCTGCTTCATAAAACTTGTCCAGATAGACGGAGGAAAAGTTTCATTTGGTGGTAACAACAAAGGAAGAATTACTGGTCGAGGAACAGTATAGATTGGAAGTTTGTCTATCAATAATGTTTCCTTAGTTGAAGGATTAAATTACAACTTGCTTAGCATAAGTCGGTTGTGTGATACCGGTTTCAAGATCAACTTTCAAGAAGAAACGTGCTCGGGAATCGCAAAGACTTTACTCAATCTTTTATCGGTCGAAGACATGGAAATATCTATCTTTTGGATGTGAATCAAGAAAGATCACGGTGCTTAATATCAAGTACAAGATGAAGCAAATCTATGGCATAAAAAGCTAGGCCATATTAATATGAAGCAAATCAACAAGATCTCTACCAAGAAACTTGTTCGAGGATTGCCTATTCTCAATTATTCAAAGTCTGATCTATGTACACCATGCGTACTGGGTAAACGGGTTAGAAACTCTTACAAATCAATAAATAAAGTTTCCACTAATCATGTATTGCGGCTTACGCATATGGATTTGTTTGGACCTACCGTAACGAAAAGCATTGGTGGAAAAAGGTTATGTCCGGTAATCGTGGATGATTACTCACGATTTACTTGGGTCTACTTTCTTTCAAGTAAGTCGGAGACTTTCTCTCTCTTTTCAAAGTTTGCTAAAAAGTGCAGAATGAGAAAGGTCACACTATCTCAAGCATTCGTACGAGACCATGGAGGTGAGTTTGAAAATCAAGACTTTACTAAATTTTGTGATGAATTTGGTTTTCAGCACAAATTCTCCTCTCCATATACACCAGAACAAAATGGGGTTGTGGAAAGGAAGAATAGGTCTTTACAAGAAATTGCAAGAACACTTTTAATTGGAAATCAAATTTCTTCAAGGTTTTGGGCGTAAGTCGTTTCAACCGCTTGCTATATTATAAACCGAGTGTTTTTAAGGCCAATTCTTGAGAAAACCCCTTATGAAATTTTTAAAGGAAAGAAACCAATAGTTTCTTATTTTCAAATATTTGGTTGCAAATGTTTTATTCTAAAGAATGCAAATGATCGTGTTGGTAAGTTTGAAGAAAAATCAGATGAATGATTCTTTATTGGTTACTCAATTACAAGCAAAGCTTTTAGAGTATTCAACAAAAAGACTCGACTGTGGAAGAATCAATGAATGTCAAATTTCAAATCGCTCCGGTTCATTTGCTAGATCTAACTCCACCAAGCATTACTAATTCGAAATCGTACAACAAGCTACCGATGAAGAATCCACTCAAGAAGAAGATCAACAATCTATTAGATCGACCAAGAATCGGAAGCACAAGTCTAGTCATCCTGAAGAACTCATTATTGGGAACATTAATGAGGGAATTCGAACAAGATCCAAAAGGCGAGAAGAGTCTAGTGCTGTTGCTCTTATTTCGAAATAGAACCCAAAAATATTGAAGAAGCTTTAGCTGATGAAAGCTGGATTGAAGCAATGCAAGAAGAGCTCGAGACAATTCAAGTATTAACGACGTATGGGAATTAACTCCCAAACCAAAAGGTAAATAAGTTATTGGAGCTAAATGGGTTTTCAAGAACAAAGTTGACGAAAAAGGCAAAGTAACGAGAAACAAAGCAAGACTCGTGGCTAAAGGATACATGCAAGAAGAAGGGATAGACTATGATGAGACTTACGCTCCAGTAGCAAGGTTAGAAGCAATAAGATTACTACTTGCTTTTGCTTGCTATAAGAATTTCAGGTTGTTTCAAATGGATGTCAAAAACGCATTCCTGAATGGATTTATTTAAGAAGAAGTCTACGTGGAACAACCTCCTCGGATTTGAAGATTCAAAGAAACCGACTCGTGTTCGGGATCGAAGAAAGGTTTATATGGATTGAAACAAGCTCCTCGAGCTTGGTATGAAAGGCTAAGTAATTTCTTAATTCATAATGGCTTTTCTAAAGGAAAGGTAGACACTATTTTGTTCATTAAAAAGGAAGGTAAAAGCTTTCTACTTGTTCAGATTTATGTTGATGACATCATATTCGGATCATCTAATGAGACTTTGTGCAAGAAATTTTCTAAGTCTATGCGGGATGAATTCGAGATGAGCATGATGGGTGAACTATCCTTTTTCCTTGGTCTACAAGTCAAACAACTAAAGGAGGGAATATTCATTCATCAAGAGAAATATGCAAAAGAACTTGTTAAAAAGTTCGGTCTGGAAAATTGCAAAAAGACGACATACCAATGTCAAGTTCCTTGAAGATAGACAAAGATGAAGTAGGGAAGAAAATCGACCAAAAGTTATACGGGAGTATCATTGGTTCACTTCTTTATCTTATTGCATCCAGACGACATATTATTTAGTGTTTGCATATGTGCTAGGTTTCAATCGATCCTAGAGAATCTCATCTAACCGCTGTTAAACGTATTATTAAATATGTTGCTACTCTGCTAAGATCGGTCTTTGGTATCCCAAAGAAGGAGACTTTACACTTCTTGGCTATTCGACGCAGATCCCGCAGTTGTAGAGTTGAAAGAAAAAGCACTTCGGTACTTGTCAATTTCTTGGAAACAGGCGTATCTTGGTTTTCAAGGAAACAAAGTTTTGTGGCTCTTTGAACGGCCGAAGGTAACACGTAGCCCTTGGAAGTTGCTGTTCTCAAATACCGTGGATAAAACAACAACCGCAAGACTTTGGCATTGAAGACTCTTGCACGAAATAAGATGTGACAACACCGGCGCAATCAATCTTACAAAGAATCCTATCCTACATTCAAGAGCAAAACATATTGAGATTCGACATCACTTTATAAGAGATCATGTTCAGAACAAAGAGGTCTTGATACAATTCATAGACTCAAAGAATCAAGGCGGAGACATCTTCACAAAGCCACTTGAGAAAAGCTTGTTTGAGTCTATTCGCTCAAGACTCAATATATTATCTTTTGAAGAATGTTGAAGCTCAGACTCAGAAACTAAAGTCTGACAAAGCATCAGACTCAAATGTTGAAGACTGAGAATACGAATCGACACGACTGTAAGTTCATTTACTTAAACTGTCATATCGATAAGGTAAGATTATATGTTTATCTCTAATTGAATTTTTTTTAAGGCGGTTATATTTAAAAAGAGTGGTTATCGATTTATTAAGGCAGTAATTTTTCAAAAGGAAATTTTTAAGATTTCCAAAATATACGACGCTTGGATTACCCCTCGTATCGTTATCTTTTATACACTTCTTCTCATTCGTTTTCATTTTACCCGAAACCCTAGATCAAAAGCTTTTCACTGCTCGTATTTTTCTCTCCAAAACTTCTTCGTCTCAAAGTTTTTAACTTTCTTGCGACACAAGTGAGAAAGCTTCTCCAAAGAAAGCAACAATGTCGTATCAAAGGAAGTCATCCGAATAGCGAACGGGGGACCACGGGGATCTAGTGAGGGGCCTACGCACTTTGATCTCACTAAAGAAAGCGACTTTCCTTCGAGCAAACTCCTCAACGATCTCAACAGCGGTCTTCCCCAACTAGACCTCAAGGACATCGCCTTCAAGATGCGAAAGCTTGTTTTTGAAGATATTGAACCAAGTAAGAACTCTTAAGCCCGCCTTTGTTTATAGGCTTTACTCGCATTAAAGGAAGGAGGTTCTGCAATGACCTTCGTTGATGAATTTTGAAAGAAAAAGGGTACCGAAATGAAACTCATTTTCTCACCTTGTCATGGAGAGATTAGGGATTGTTCCCCGAAGGAACGGCTGCAAAAGCCTTTGCAAACTTTCCCAAAGTGACCCTAGGTTTGGTAGTATGAATCAGCCCGAGAGGGAAAGGATGATGATGAAAAGATGTTCATCCACTTTAAACCATGGATGGGTGTGGCTGCAAACCTTTGAGGGAAGAAGGATGAATTGTTCCGCTCGGACGGACATAGGAAGAAGTATGAAAATTCTTTGAAGCGTGGGGTGATGAATCCACGAACGGTGGATTTCGATTTTCTGGACTTATTGAGTATAAATCTGAGAGAGAAATTTGAAAAACTTCAACTTTATCAGTTCTGTACTGACTGTGATATGGCACATTCCGAATTAACAGTGTACTTCTACTCCAATCTCAGTTTTATTGATGCAAACAGCTTTTCTTTCAACGTGAGGGATAAAGAGTATGTTGTTGATAAGGACATTCTGGCAGATATACTTGGTGTGGAAAGAGGGGCTTTCCAATCAATTAGTGTATCTGTAAGCCATGCTACTCTTGAACTTGCAAGAGACAGAATTGCAGAAGGTCGTCTCTCCTACTCCAATATGAATGCAACAAATACTTTGCTTCACAAGATTGTGATCAATTGTCTGAGACCCAAATCAACATCCAAGACAGATGTATCCATCTCAGAGGCCAAGTTGATGTTTGCAATCAAGACTGGTCTTAACTTCTCTTTGCCGCACACCATCATATTTCACATGTACAGATGCATGGCAAAGGACAAAGGAAAACTTCCTTATGCTGCTCTCATCACTCGTCTCTTCAAACATCTGAACATTCAGCCTCCTCACATTCTCACTGTGAAGACTATTGATAAAATGGTCATCGGGCTGAGGATGATTACCAAGATGCGTCGAAAGAGCTCGGCAAGAAGAAGTGGAGCAATTCAAGGAAAAGACTCCTATCAAGTTCGGACCTGACTCATCACCGCCAAAAGAAAAGGGAAAGAACCAAAGTGGTTAGTTCTACCAAGAAGAGAAGGGCAATCATCTTGGAAGATGAAGATGATGAGGATGCTCTACCCATCTCTGCTCTTGTTTCTCAATTTGTTGTATCATTCCAGGTTGTTCCAACATCAATTTGCAGAAACAGAGAAAGAGAAAGAGAAAGAGAAAGAGAAAGAGAAAGAGGAAGAGGAAGAATAAGAGAAAGAAGAAGAGAAAGAGGAAGAGAAAGGAAGAAAGAAAGAGGAAGAAAGAGAGGAAGAGGAAGAAGAAAAAGCGAGAACAAGCGAGATGAACCGAGAACAAACAGATTCTCCAGCGAGAAAAAGAGAATTTCCAACGGCCGTCACCGAGGAAACTCCTCGGAAAGAAGAGTTCTTTTCTCCTCTAGAAGACATGGAAACAGGGGGAGATACGGACAGAGAACACACCCCTCTTCTACGGCTTTTAGAGAAGAAGATGCACAATCAGTGTTAGTCGATCACCTCCCGATGCTTTGAAGATGTTCATGCTGCTCGTTTCCCCGAAGGAGAGGCATCATCCCCACATACCGAACTTCCGCCGATATTCATGCGGCTTGACTCCACCATCGGACCGAGTTGAAGCAAGCACTCGGGACCGACAATTCCGGAGATTTTAGAAGGCTGCTTGAAATCATCTTGGAACTCAAAGGCCAAATCTATGCCATGGGGTATGAATTTCAGACTTTGCAGAATGAAAATCATGCAATGTTCATCACTCGCATGATCGATTAAAGAGGTTCGGCGTCGATTAAGGCCCCGTTTGGTTCAGCATTCCCAAGGGGCTTTTAGCCCCGAAAGCCCCTTGGGAAAAAATTTAGGTGTTTGGTTCAGCATTTGGAGGTGTCCTTGGCCAAATGCTGGCCTTTGAAATGCTGAAAGCCCAAAGCAGGTGGGGACTGCTTTGGGCTTTCATTTCGGAAATGTAAGTCCACCTCTACTGTTCATCCGTTGACTTCTTCTTCTTTTTAAACCGATCATCTTCCCCACACCCCAACCGACGTTGATCGGCGACAAAGTTTCATCGGATTTTATTTTTATGTTTTAAAAAATAATAAAAACCCTTTGCAAATGTTGGATTCACCTTTTTTTTTTTTTTTTTTTTGTCATTTTTATCTTTTGACTATCAATAGCTCAACTTTTATGAATATACTAGAATGATCATTAATTAACTAAGATAATTAATACTACAATAATTAAAAAAAAATTATTCGAAGTTGAAAACAAACCTAAAAGAACCTTATGCCAAAAATTGAGCTTTGCATCTAATCTATAATCAAATTCTTTTAATATAATTTTTAAATAAATTTACTAATATATATCTTTTACATTACTCTCAACATGAAAATGTAAAAGGTTATATAGTCATTGTTTCTTTTTGCAATTTTAAAAATACTAAAACTAAAAAACTTAATTTGGTCACACTAAAGGGCTTTTCAAATATATGTTTACCAAACAGTCTTGCATTTCTCTAAAGCACTTTTTAGTTATAGTTTACCAAACAGTCTAGCATTTCGGAAAACCCCTTTACCTCAAAGGTATTTGCATTCTCCCAAGGGCATTTCCTAAAGCTGAACCAAACGGGCCCTAAGGATACTGCAAAAAGCACTACTCTTACCCAAGTTCAGGAAGATTTGAGGAAGCTTGAAGACACTGTCAAGTCTATGGAGGACTTTCAACTTGTTCGCATTCCTCGTGCTCCTTGATTTTTTTATCGACAAAAAGGGGAGAAGACTTTGCAGATTTTCAAGACCCTTGCAGATTTTCGATTTTCAATCTCTGTCCTCAAACCAAACCAACCTCAAACCAAATCTTATCTTTTATATTTTTTGAGTTGTTATTTTGACTTTGACTTGAGTTTTTTTAAACGTGTACAGTTTTTGAATGTGTGCTCACTATGGCATTACTTTAAGCTTCTTAAATTAGATAAAGATAGTACTGTCTGTTTATGACTAATGAGGTTTCGGTGAATGCAGATCTGTGTACAGGGTAAGTCTGTGTACATGATATCTGTGTACAGGATAACTTATACTATTTTTATTCTAATCTTTTATGAGATATCAATGCTTGCTTAAAAGTTGTATTGCAGGGTGATAATATTCAAATCTGTAGGAAAGTTTTGTCACCATAAAAAAGGGGGAGATTGTTGGATAAATTCTCTTAAAGTATTTTGAAGTTGACAAAACATTTTCATCGGTCTAGTCGAAGACTTACGAGACTCTATTGACAAAGTCGAAGATCAAAGTCGAAGCTAGCAAGACTCAAGACTTATATTTCAAAGTCTACTCTCATGGACAGTTTCAGATCGACGTTTATTATGATCTTATATGATCTTTATTCTAACGGCTAGAGAATATCTTTCTACTTGGATTCAGCACTAAAAGATCTTACTTTCGTATTCGAATATGTATAGATTCTCTAAAGATTTCGCAACTTATATTTGGAAGGATCTACTTATGGAAACCGAGATCCCGATTGTATGGGCGAGAGGATTGATGGGCTATCAACACTTACCTTAAAGAGCTTGAGATCTCTCTAATTGATTCTGTCCAACGGGTTGATTGGAAGAACTTCTTTGGAAGGTGCCAACGGTATTGAAGGCATGAAGAAGTATATAAGAGAGATGCTCTAGTTATTGAAGGGTGCTGGATAGAAAAATTCCAAAGTCTGAATCTCCTTTTCTATTTTGTGATATCATTCTTCGAGCGTTATAAGTAATCAAAAGAGAGATCATATTGTAGTGAGACCTTGAGGAAGTGTAGTAGAGTTTTCTACACTGTGGACTCAAGAGTGTGAGACCGTAATCACTCTTTTGATTCTTAGTGAAATCCAGCCGAAGGGCTGTCCGTGCGGGAGAGTGGACGCAGGCTTGGTCTAAGCCGAACCACTATAAATCTGGAGTCTTGATTCTCTATCCCTAAATCCTTTTATCTTTAACTGCTTTCATTTTCTGCAATTGTTGGTTTTAAGTTATTAATCTCTCATTCGGATTAATTTATTAAAATTGCTTTAAACACCTATTCACCCCCCTCTAGGTGCTAATTCTAGTCCTAACAAAAAAGACCTCTTTGAATGGTAAGGTTATATTGCTCATGAGACAACTCGGACTCTTGTAAATATGATGATAACGATAAGATAGAGGGATTCTCCTGTTCCCACATCAATGGTCAGGACAAATTATCCTTCAAAATGAGAATGAGTGAAAAGCTTTTTTTGGGCAAAAAGCCTTTTATTTGGTATTTTTAAGAAATCCATGTTATGAGTGAAAAACCTTAGATGATTTAAATCTTAATAAGTGAAAAACCTTAGATAATTCAAATGGTAAGTGAAAAACTTTACACAATTCAAGTGAAACCTAAGGCATACCAAGTCCTAGGATGGCAAACTTCGGACAGCTTCGACATTTGAGATGAAAAACTCTAGGTAGGTCCAAAATCCTATGATAAGAAACTTTGAGCGCCTTTCTAATCCGTCAACAGAGCCCTGCGATGAGAAACTCTAGGCAGCTTTTATCCGTCGCCAAAATCTGCGAATGAAGAGAAGGAGAAGGAGAGAGAGAGAGAGAGAGAGAGAGAGAGAGAGAGAGAGAGAGAGAGAGAGAGAGAGAGAGAGAGAGAGAGAGAGAGAGAGAGACTGGAAGAGAATGCAGATTTTTTTTTTTTTAAACTTGAGTTCTTTATAGCCATTGCAATTTGGGAAGAGGAAGGGACGGGGAAAAGCGTTGTTTCTGATGAGAAGGGACCAAAAACCCTAACGGATGCGGGGATGGAATGACACATCGCAATGTGGTCCAACTGATTTGGGGATGTTGGGATGAAACCTCGGCCCGAGGAGGCCACTGGGTATACCAATCCTTGCCTCACTACAGTCGTCTGCCATGGGAATTGCCCCAACTTTTGTTGATTGTTCGCGATGGCCAGCGATGAAGTGGCGGTGGCATGGCGCCTGCTAGAGGATGCATGCCGGGGGCGGCGGTTTTGCGAACAATTTAAATATGGATAACAGAAGGTCCAAGTCTATGTTAGTGATGAACAGAGAAAATGCCAGGCCCACTCCCAACGAAGAAATGGAAGATGGGGGCGGTGGAAGACGAAACGGCATCATTTGATCCGACCACCCAGATAGGAACGAAGTTCACTATAAATAAATCCACAGCGCTAAGGCTTGCCCGCCATCAATCATCACAGAGAGAGAAGCTAGCGAGGTATTCCGAGTTCAACCAATCTGATGGAACAACTCATGGGAGATGTTCGCTCCAGGTTTAAGGGCACTGACGCACTTGGCTTTGGCGACAGTATACTGGTGGCGATTACAAAGTGCCATCGATTTTTGCTTTGTTTTGTTCTGGCTCGCTTCCATATTATTATTAATTATTACTTATTTTTTTGGTAACCGATGATCCGTCAGGCTCGCCTTTCGCTTACGCTAATCGGCAACCCACAGCCCGTACAATGCACGGTGCACAATCTTCCATATTATTAGTAGCATGATAAGTAGCATGATAAGTAAAGAAAGAACATATCGTCCTTAAAATTGCTAAAAAGTTGGCCACAAAACTTTGCACCTGTTAGTGGCGATGGTTATAATCTCCAATCTCTTAGGATCAGTGAGGAGAATGAAAAAACGGCACGAAGAAATATCACTAATTTTATGATTTCTTGTGGGAGACTCCAAAAGCAAAACTTTGTGCACTTGCATGGGTGCGCCTTTCAGGTGACATTGCGAAATTTAACGATGGTGTTTTGCATGAAAAGGGGATGGAAGTGCCGAAGGTTCTTGCCGATGCAATGGCTAGGACGAGCGCAAAAAGTGTTTTGTGGTTTCGTTTCTCTGAAGAGAGTATCGCTTGGCTAACTTCTTTCACGGGGAACAGCTAAAGAGTCCTTTCACGAGAGGATCCGTAGTTGAAGAACAACAGAAGATCCATGATATGGAGCTAGAGAGCTCCTTTCCGTAGTACATTGGATTGATAATTACACATCTTCTCGCGACTTTAACGTTTGGACTCATCGAGGAGGAGATAATAAGTGTTGCATCCAGTTGGAAAGGAGCGAATACTTTTGGAAAGTGGGATTCCTCGTCTCTCTCTCTCTCTCTTTCTGCACTAAAAGAATGACGTGACTCAATCCACGACAAATCCAGAGAAAATGGAGAAAGATAACTCCCACACAGAGAGAGCAAGCAAAGCAAGGTGTTTCACGAGGTCTGTACTAAAAGAATGACGTGACTCAATCCACGACAAATCCAGAGAAAATGGAGAAAGATAACTCCCACACAGAGAGAGCAAGCAAAAGCAAGGTGTTTCACGAGGCCACAATCGAATTTTTCTATCATTAAACCCGACAGCTTTGTCCGTCTTTGCCCCCTCTCTTTCTCCCGTTCACATCTTTTATAGTAACTCCACCACTACCAAGGCCGCCCCCCCTCGCTCTCCCTGACACTGTTGACAGAGCTTAGTGTCACACCCCAAAACTACAAAGAATATGGATGACACGGCCGTCCTTCCACACGAAGGACGCAACCTCAAACACAACCAACAACTTGATATTAATTTTATATATATATATATATATATATATATATATATATATATATATATATATATATATATATATATCTCAAACCATATATATACATATCAGATAGACCAACAGATTGGTTGCAACATCAGACTTTCTATAATCCACCAAAAAGAAATATACAAATAGAACTCAGACAATCCAACCACTAGCAAGGAAAGTGCACCACTTCCTTTGGCCATACCCAAAAATAGAACTCCCTAAAAAGTTTCCCACCGACGGCGCACTCGCTTTATTCGCCGCTAACCGAGGAACCTGAAAAGATTAAAGGAGGAGTGGAATGAGCAACAACAACTCAGTGAGTAGTACATATCTTCTAAGCAGATCGAACAACCACTATGCATGTATACAAAGCAATACCAAACTTCATAATGCCAACTCAATATATAAACTACATATCAAATCATAAAAGGGTTATTTGATATCATCAAAGCTTTATACTAATATGGAAAACTCATTTAAATCATCATCAAAAGTCAAGTATCAATGGTTAAGTCCATTGAATAATCTCTCCATCAAATATCACATATCAATGGTCCATCCATTGATTAATCTATTACTCAATATTTCATCATGGTCACGACACAACGCCTTGTGACAAGGCGACCAAGCTTTTCCCCTTGGCAAGGTCTCCACCTACAAAGCCGATGGCTGGGCCCAAAAGGATATCCTAAACCTGGTATGCATACCCCAAAAACCCCTCACTGGGTTCACATTCATATTGAGTATAAATAACCATTATCCAATACCAGAAATCCAATCCAAAAATCAATATCTTAAACCAAACAAATAACAATTTGCAACATAGCCCATCATCCATTTCATATCCGTTTCTCAAATCATCATAAATCTTTCCATAAATCAGTCGCAAAGCAATTTCATATATATATTTCTCCACTTACTTTGTAAAACATGCTTTTCAAACATTCATAATCAACCAAAGAGTAGCAATGGCTCGATCCGACTTTTATGCAATAAAAATGCTCCTCCCTATTCAATAGATATACATATATATATATTTCAAGACATGATTTTATAAAACCAAAGAAGATATAGTACCACTCACCTCGTCGTCTACAACCAAACGACGAACGATACTCGTATCGTCGAACTCACGGCCCTATCAAATAACCGAGGAATAATGTTAAAATCTAATAAAACTCTTATCTTAACTACGAAATTACTAACTTATGCCTTAACTCTAACAAAAAGATTTCTACGCGCTAACAAATCGCAACACGGAGTTTAAGCGCAAAACTTGATCACGCCTTAACTTCCTCCTCCGAACCCCGATCCAAACGAATTTATAGTCAATAGAAAGCCCTTGACACATATTACAAGAATCCCAACTTCACCGTCCCAAAATCAAGCCAAAAGGTGACAAAATACAGGCCCGAAGCTGCTGGACGCGTACTGTTCACTGCGTGCAGGAAACTTTGAATTTCTGTTTCGGACAAACCACAAGCTCAAATCACGATCCGTAAAATCCCACGGCTTCACAACACCCTAAACTGTCATTCCTAAAAAAATACACGGCTCAACGACTCCAAAATCGGACTTCGCCACTTGATTTTCCAACAATTTCGAATTTGAGCCCTAAACTCATAAATAACTTCAATTGGACGAACGAGGGGCCTAATCTCTTACCGGGTGCTGCGTTATGGAGTCGAGTTGGCTTGGCGAGGCATCCGTGGCGTGCACGTGCCAAAACCTCTTTCCTTTCTTCCCCTTTCTCTTCTCCTTCTTCTTCTTCTTCTTTTCTTTTTGCCCGAACGTAGGCTTGCTGTCCTTTTTATCTCTTCCCCTTTTTCTGTTTTCTGTTTTCTTTCTTTATTTTCTTCCTCTCTCTCTCTCTCTCTCTCTTCTCTTTTCCCTCTCTCCCGAAACTCTCGATTCCTCTCTCTTTGCTGTAGCTTCTACCTTGTTCTTTTTCTTTTTGACTGGGTCAAACCCATATTTTACACTTAGTGATGAGGAATAGGAGGCAATAGCAGAAAGACCTGGATGGATTTCAGCTCATACCTGACGTCGCTGATCACGGCATTCGTGATCTTCGTCGTCCTCATGGCCCTCTTTGCGTGGCTGTCCGGCCGGCCCGGGAACAAGGTGGTGTACTACCCCAACCGCCTCCTCAGGGGCGTGGACCCCTTCGACGGCGGCAACCACGCCTCCCGCAACCCCTTCGCCTGGATCCGCGAGGCCCTCTCCTCCTCCGAGCAGCACGTCATCGCTGTGTCTGGCGTCGACACCGCCATCTACTTCGTCTTCCTCAGTTGGAGGCATTAGCAAGGCCCAATTGTTGATGAGAACGAAAGAGTGTTTATGTTAAACTCGCAAAGTCATTCCCAATGAAAGGTTGGTGATTTCGCCAATTTCAAAAATCGGTGTAGGACTCTGTGGTCGCTGATGCATCTATACAAGAAGACAATCCCTAAGGAAGGAGAATATTGGTAATGATATTGAGATGATCACCAACGTCAAATCCTTTCAATGAAAAATTGTTAAGCCTAATGAATCCTTTCGTTTCTCAACCCATTAACGAATCCTACATTACATCCATTGTACTGAATAGGACATTTGAATTAACGTAGGAAATTCAAATGTTAAAAGCTTCTCCCAAAAAAGTGCAGGCAAGATTGCTTCTATCTTATTTGCAAGGTTTTTGACTTGTAATTCCAACGGAAATGCCAAATTAATGAAGGATATTCCTTTCAAAGCTATGGATTAAATTATCACTTTTTGCAAAGCCAATGACAACTCCTACATTACGGTCCTATAAAAAGACTTCTCCGATTTGTAAGGTTATACTACTCGTGAGAAAACTCGGACTCTTGTTGATATGATGATTGTTGACACCTAAATTTTTGCCCAAAAATTATTTCCAAAAAAAAGGGAACTTGTTTTTCCATAAAAATATTTCAAGTTAAATTCTTGCATATAGATTATCTAGGCATTTAATATAGTGTTTTAAATGGAATATGTTTTTCCTTCAAAATAAAAAAAAAAAAAAAAAAATAAAATTAAATATATAAAAAAAGATTAAAAAAAAAAAAGAAAAAAAAAAAAAAAGTTGGGGCCAATGATCTAAATGTGACTAGCCAAGCCCGGGAGGTTAGATTGGAATTAAAATAGCAAATTGGGGCCAAAATGCAATTTCCAAAAGTTGAGGGACCAATTCGCAAATTTTGCAAAATTTTGCCCGAACCCTTAAATCATCATCTTGGTCACCAATTAAGTTGAAATTGAACTTGGGCCAACTCAAATCAATCAAATCGGGCGAAAAGGACCAAATTTGCATTGAAATGGATATTTTCGGATAAGAAAATGGCCAACTTTGTGGGACTTTCTTACAAAATTGGGTGGGTACAATTGCGAAAGCTGGTCGAGATCTTAAACTACTATACATGAGCTTGCTAATTGATTAAAAATCGCAGCCAAATTGATGGGTTAAAGCACTCAAGCCAGCTACCAAAACCCAGCCCACGGTTGTCTTAATTCGGAGCTGCTAAGTAGGCATATTGGTGGCCCCACCATATCCTCCTCAGTTGCCCATCCAACCCGATCTCTACACGTGATGGAAGAGCATTATTGGTACTACAAGTGGACAAACATTTGTCAGAGATAAGCTGCTGAAGGCACGGGAAAATCGCACCAAATCCGGACACTCAACATCTGTGGAAATTGAAAATCTGGCTAAGTCAGAGAGTGGGTGAAGGAGCCCTGTTGATAGGCTTGGTAGGTGGACAAAATACAGACCAAAAATCCTCTAATTGGGGGGATAACATCTATGAAGCAAGCTCTTTCAGGGCATGAGAGAGAGGAGACGAGAAAGAGAGGAGAGAGCTCGGAATCGTTCTCCAAAAACACCTCCAGAAGCAACTCCAGAAAAGTGAACCCAGAAATTCTAGATGAACCTTCAGAGAGAAAAGTGAAATTTTCACACACTTGCAGCCACATTAGCCAAAACCTTCAACTAGAGAGTGAAGCTTCACTCAAAGAGCTTTCCATCCATAGGTCGCATGTCCCAAATGGAGTTCGGGAAGGTCTCCTAAAGCCCCCCGAAAAACACCCTCCTGGTAGACCAAGAAACACTGAAAATTTTTCTAAGTATTGAGCCTGGTTGGTCACGAGTGAGGGAAAGCGAGTGTTTTTGAGAAATTTGAGAGGCAAATGAGAAAAGCCATGAGTTACAACCCAAACTAGAATACATATAGTTTGGGTTTGTTTTAATTTGGCTAATAAAAGAGGTTCTGAAGCTTGATTTTGGAGGTCAATGAAAACCTTAATTATCACTTCTTTCTTTGCAGATCTCGTTTTCCAGTTGAAGAAACCAACTTCCATGTGCTTCCAGAGGACAATTTCTTGGTTTCATTGGCCAAGAGTCACTTGAAAAAGAAATTAAGAAGCAAGGTAAGCATCATAGATGTATTTTTGTTTGAGTTTGAACATGTTTTGATCATGAAAATCGAGAATGAAACTAGCCCAGAGAACTGATTTCTGAGGTTCAAATTTTTCTAAGTGTTTAAAACCTCTTCAATACCCCTACATGTTTGACTTGCTACTCTCATTTGCATGTGTTTTCTATCTTCACGAGCTTGATTAATGTTATATGTGAGTACAAATGATGCATAGGTCAGCTTGGTTTGTTCTTTAAATCCCCGTGTGAACTATGAGATCGTCAAAAACCAAGCCTACCCACATTAGTTCATGGCTGGTCAGTGTGGACTTTGCATGTGGGCTTCTTGGAAAGGTTGTTTTGATGTGTGCGGTTGGCCATTCTCTGTGATGTTTGTTGTACTTGAAAGTCCATTTTACCTATTTTCATCCGGATGGAGTAATATTTCATATAGATGTTGCGTGTGATGGTTGTCAAGGTTTCAATATGGGCATGTGACATGTCTGTTTGACTTGGGCTCAAAACTAGACTTGCAAAACAGCTCCAACCCGCATATTGGAGGCCGTTTTTAGCTTAGTTCTTTTGTGTTTTAAGCTATGATTTTTATCTAATCTTACTCTTTGCATGTGGTAGTATAACCTTGATGTTTTAGTTCCACATAAGATTGCTCATGAGTTGAGATTGAAGGCCGCAAACATGGCTCGAGGAAGCTGGTTTGGGATAGATTGATGCACGCCAAGTGTTCGACGAAATACGCAAGCCAAGTTTCGATCTTGAAACGGTCGATTTGAGCTTGGTTCTTGTTATATTCATGTACTAGGCAGTCCCATATTAGTGTAAATCGGAATATATCGGTTTAGGGAATTAATTTTAAATAAAAATTTTAAAAAATGTGAAAATTTCAAAAAATTATAAAAATGATGGATGATATCAAATTATGATAGAAATGACATCTAGGAAATTTTCCTAAATTTTAAAGGTCATTTTCTTAATTTAATGATATTTTGGTATTTTATAACCATTTTTGTAAATAATCTATTTTGTGTAGATTAAAATTATTTAGAGTAATTTCATGCATCTAGAGTAATTTCATGCATATTTAAATTTCCATTTCACTCACAGGGGTCCTGTCCCGGGGCGTGATAACAAGGCCATGTAATATTATTTGCCCGACTTGTATCGGGTCTTTCTTTTCCGCATTACTTTCAAGTCATTTCAATTTCTTGGATGTTTATTTACCGCACCGCTTTTCAATAATTTGAGTGTAAATTTCTTTTCTAAATTGTGTTAGGATTAGTCTAGATGTTAAGGAAAACAAACCTACAAAAACATTTGCATGGACACTTAGCGGTTTCATAAAGATTATAATTGGTAATCAAGATTGTGTGGCCATTTAGATTAAAACCTTCCAAGTTAGTGGTACCGCAAGGGCGCTAATAGAAACATTGGCGTAAACAAGTCCCCGTTCCTAGAAATCTCTGGTTGCGTAGGAATTGAGACAACACTCCCGTGTCTTGATTGGTTTCTAGCCGACCCCAATAGGCTAGTGGCGACTCCTAGAAATACATAGGTTGTTAAGAACTAAAAAACAAAATCCAACGTCGCGCGAGGTATGGGCTTGGGAGAGTCCGCGCCTAGTCTAGGGCCGTTGGTCCGCCTCTTTAGGCAAATACCCTTAAACCTTCTTCTTTTTCCCCGGACGGAAAAAAAGAGGTTGCGACAATGATAATGGTAAGATAGATGGATTCTCCTGTTCCGCATCAATTGTAATATTAGGCTTGTGGGCCCAAAAGAAGAAAAAGAAAAAAAAAAGAATGTTGAAAAGTCAAAGAAGAAGAAGAGTGATGAGGAGGCACCGTGAACATTCGGGGAAAGAAGGAAAGAGAGAAGAAAGAAAAGAAAAAGAAAAGGTGGTGGGACCCACTTTAAATAAAGAAAGAAAAAGAAAACAGAAAATGGGGAAGAGATAAAAAGGGAAAGAAAGCCCACGTTCGGGCAGAGAGAAAAGAAGGAGAAGAAAAGAAGAAGAAGAAGAAGAAGAAGAAGAAGAAGAAGAGAAAGGAGAAGAAATGAAAGGGTTTTTGGCACGTGCACGCCACGGATGCCTCGCCAAGTCGACTTAGCTCCATAACACGGCACCCGGTAAGAGATTAAGCCCTCGTTCGTCCAATTGAAGTTATTTTTGGGTTTAGGGCTCAAATTGAAATTGTTGGAAAATCAAGTGGCGAAGTCCGATTTTGGAGTCTTTGAGCCATGTATTTTGTAGGAATGACAGTTTAGGGTGTTGTGAAGCCGTGGGATTTTACGGATCGTGATTTGAGCTTGTGGTTTGTCCGAAACAGAATTTCAAAGTTTCCCGCGCGCAGTGAACAGTACGCGTCCAGCAGCTTCGGGCTTGTATTTTGTTACTTTTCGGCTTGATTTTGAGACGGTGAAGTTGAGATTCTTGTAATATGTGTCAAGGGCTCTCTATGGACTATAAATTCGTTTGGATCGGGGTTCGGAGGAGGAAGTTAGGGCGTGATCAAGTTTTGCGTTTAACTCCGTGTTGCGTTTTTGTTAGCGCGTAGAAGTCCTTTTGTTATAGTTAAGGCGTAATTTAGTCGTTTCGTAGTTAAGATAAGAGTTTTATTAGATTTTAACATTATTCCTCGGTTATTTGATAGGGCCTTGAGTTCGACGATACGAGTATCGTTCGTCGTTTGGTCTTAGACGACGAGGTGAGTGGTACTATATCTTCTTTGGTTTTATAAAATCATGTCTTGAAATATATGTATGTATATATATTGAATCGAGAAGAGCATTTTTATTGCATAAAAGTCGGATCGAGCATTTACTACCCTTTGGTTGATTATGAATGTTTGAAAAGCATGTTATGCAAAGTAAGTGGAGAAATATATATATGAAATTGCTTTGCGATTGGTTTATGGAAAGGTTTATAATGATTTGAGGAATTGATATGAAATGGATGATGGGCTATGCTTCAAAAGGTTATTTGCTTGATTTACGATATTGATTTATGGATTGAATTTCTGGTTTTGGATGATGGTTATTATGCTCAATATGACTGTGAACCCAATGATGGGTTTTTGGGGTATGCATACCAGGTTTAGGATATCCTTTCGGGCCCAGCCATCGGCTTTGTAGGTGGAGACCTTGCCAAGGGGAAAAGCTTGGTCGCCTTGTCACAAGGCGTTGTGTCGTGACCATGGTGGAATATTGAGCAATAGATTAATCAATGGATGGACCATTGATATGTGATATTTGATGAAGAGATTATTCAATGGACTTGACCATTGATACTTGACTTTTGATGATGATTTAAATGAGTTTTCTATATTAGTATAAAGCCTTGATGATATCAAATAAGTCTTTTATGATTCAATATGTATTTTATATATTGAATTGGCGTTATGAAGTTTGGTATTGCTTTATATACATGCATAGTGGTTGTTCGATCTGCTTAGAAGATATGTACTACTCACCGAGCTGTTGTTGCTCATTCCACTCCTCCTTTAATCTTTTCAAAGTTCCTCGGTTAGCGGCGAATAGAGTGAGTGCGCCGTCGGTGGGAAATTTTTGGGAGTTCTATTTTGGGTATGGCCTAAGGAAGTGGTGCACTTTCCTTGCTAGTGTTTGGTTTGTCTCGAGTTCTATTTGTATATTTCTTTTGGTGGATTATAGAAACTCGATGTTGCAACCAATCTCGTTGGTCTATCTGATATGTATATATATGGTTTGACATATATATAAGTTGATATCAGGTTGTTGGTTGTGTTTGAGGCTGCGTCCTTTGTGTGGAAGGACGGCCGTGTCATCCCTATTCTTGATAGTTTTGGGGTGTGACATCAATGGACTGGACAAATTATCCTTCTAAATGAGAATGAGTGAGAAGCTTTTTTTTTTTTGACAAAATGTCTCTTGTTGAGTACTTTTAAGAAATTCGTGTTATGAGTGAAAAATTTAGACAATTTAAATCCTAAGTGAAAAACCTTAGATAATTCAGATTGTAAGGGAAAAACTTTAGACAATTTAAGTCCTTAGAGTTAAACCTAAGGCCTACCAAGTTCTAGGTTGGCAAACTTCGGACAGCTTCGACATCTGAGATGAAAAACTCTAGGTAGGTCCAAAATCCTATGATGAGAAACTTTAGGCGCCTTTCTAATCTGTCAACAAAGCCCCGCAACGAGAAAGTCCAGGCAGCTTTTATTCATTGCCAAAATCTGCGAATGAAGAGAAGAGAACGAGGGAATAGTTAGTGAAGAGAGAGAGAGAGAGAGAGAGAGAGAGAGAGAGAGAGAGAGAGAGAGAGAGAGAGAGAGAGAGAGAGAGAGAGAGAAGGAGGATGCAGAATTTTTATTTAAAAAAAAAAAAAAAAAAAACTGAGTTCTTTAGAGCCATTACAATTGGGAAGAGGAAGGAATAGGGGGAAAGCATTGTTTCTGATGAGAAGGGACCAAAAACTGTTGGATGTTTTTGTGGAAGCGTGTGTGTGCAAGTGTGTATGTGTAAATAAAAATGGACTACAATGCAAGGGAGTATGGGTAAAAAAAAAGCTTTTATTATGAAAATTTGTATTACAAAGAAAGGAGCATTGCTGGTTTTTATGTTGCATAAAACACAAACCTCAACTCCTATTTATAGGCGTGAACCCACCGCCATAATCTACCGACTTTGAGTACAATAAAATAATATAAAATTACAAACTTGCTTCTTTGTCTCCTGCTCGTCCGGCTTGTTCGGATCTTCTGGTGGCTTCTCAATTTTTCTGTATTTTTCTATTCTGCAGCTCCTTAGCTTTTGTTGACTTGTTTACTTTTTCTTTTGTCTATTTGCTGCCCACATGGTCTGCTGCCCACTCGTACCAGAAGGTTCTTCAATATTTGAGAGTCTTCTCTTTTGGTTTGTACAAATTGTTACCGTCACTTTTTTCTTTCTCCATTAAGCATGAATAATCTAGAGCTTTCCAAAAATGGCTCCTCGATTCATTTTTGTGATACTCCAAGCATGCTTCTCAATGTCTCGAATTTTGTTGTTGGTAGTGCTTTAGTGAATATGTCCGCAATTTGGTCTTCAGTCTTACAATACTTCAGCTCGATCTCTCCTTTGCTTTGCACTTCACGAATGAAGTGATATTTTATATCAATATGTTTCGTTCTTCCATGAAAGACTGGATTTTTTGATATTGCAATCGCGGACTTGTTGTCACAAAATATTGGCGTTGATTCCATTTGTGGCTCTCCAATGTCTTCTAGAATTCTTCGAAGCCATATTGCATGACTAGTAGTTGTAGCAGCCGCAACATATTCTGCTTCTGTAGTGGATTGTGCCACTGAGTCTTGTTTTTTAGATATCCATGAAAATATTCCAGAACCTAATGTGAATGCATAACCAATGGTGCTCCTCCTGTCATCAGATGATCCTGCCCAATCGCTATCAGTATAACCGATCAACTTAGTTGTTGCACTAGGTCGGTACCAAATACCATAATCAGTGGTTCCTCGTAAGTATCTTAGAATTCTCTTGGCTGTTCCAAAATGAATTTGGCTTGGACTCTGCATAAACCGTGATAGTAAACTTGTCGCGTACATAATATCTGTGTAGCAGTAAGTTATAGTAGACTCCCAATTAGGCTTTTGTAGAGTGAAGCGTTTGCTTTTTCAGCTCCATCCTTTTTCAATAGTTTCTCATTCATCACAAGTGGAGTTGCCACTGTTTTGCAATTACTCATTTTGAATTTTTCAAGGAGCTTTTCTGCATATTTCTTTTGCGAGATGAAAATTCGTTCATCTTGATTGACTTCAATACCAAGGAAATAGTTCATCAAGCCCAAGTCCATCATTTCAAATGTCTTCATCATTTCTTCTTTAAATTCTCGGATCATAGTCTCATTGTTTCCTGTATATATGAGATCATCTACATATAGAGAGACAATGAGAGTGTCGGACTTACCTTGGGTCTTGATGTAGAGTGTCGGCTCACTCATACTCCTCCTGAATCCTTGCTTGATGAAGTACTCATCGATTCTACTATACCACGCACGTGGTGCTTGTTTAAACTCAAATAGGGCCTTCTTAAGCTTTAAGACTTTTTCTTCATTGCCTTTGACAGTAAAGCCTTTTGGTTGAGCTACATAAATTTCTTCTTGAAGATATCCATTTAGGAATGCTGATTTTACATCTAGTTGATGGATCTTCCATTCTTTTTGTGCTGCTAGAGCTATGAGTGCTCGAATAGTATCAAGGCGAGCAACAAGAGTGAAAGTTTCAGTATAGTCAATACTTGGTTGTTGCAAGTATCCTTTCGCCACAAGCCTTGCTTTATGCTTCTGGATTGATCCATCCGTATTGAGCTTTGTCTTGTAGACCCACTTGACGCCAATGATCTCTTTGTCTTCGGGTCGATCGACAAGCTCCCAAGTTTCATTTTTCTCGATCATCTTGATCTCTTCTTCCATGGCTTTTATCCAGACTTCATCTTTGGATGCTTGTTCGTAGTTTTCTGGTTCCAAAATAGCAAAGTTGCATGCGTTGTAAATTCTTCTAAGGGCTTTTACCCTTAATATTGGAGACTCTGGAGTAGATTCTTCTTGTGTTATTCTTGGAGAGCTTGGTGGAGTTATGTCATGAGTGGTGGAATCCGGTACTTCTCCTTCTTCTTGTGACGTTGACTCCTCTTGAGTAGGTGGTATGTCTGGCAAGGTGATATACTTCTTCTCGATCTTCTCGTCCTCCCAATTCCAGGCAGCATTCTCGTCGAACTCGACGTCTCGACTAATCATAAGCTTCTTGGTTCTTAGGTTGTAAACCCGATAGCCTTTTGATTGATCACTGTAGCCAAGGAATATTCCCTTTTCTGTCTTTTCATCTAGCTTACTCCTTTTTTGAGCAGGGATGTGGACGTAGCATATGCATCCAAACACTTTGAGATGCTTTGTTGAAGGCTTCCATCCACTCCATGCTTCGACTGGTGTTTTATTTTGAACAGCTTTAGTTGGACACCTATTTAACAGGAATACTGCAGTATAAACTGCTTCTGCCCAAAAAGTATTGGGAAGGCCTTTCTCCTTTAGCATGGACCTTGCCATCTCCATGACGGTTCTATTTTTCCTTTCAGCTACTCCATTTTGCTCTGGGGCATAGCCAACGGTTAGTTGATGATGGACTCCTTCATCTTCACAAAATTTATTAAACTCCTTTGAATTGTATTATGTGCCTCTGTCACTCCTTAGGACTTTGATTCTTTGGCCACTTTGATTCTCGATGTGGTTCTTGAATTTTCTGAAGATAGAGAAAACCTCAGATCTTTCTCGAAGAAAGTATACCCATGTCATTCTTGTGTAATCGTCAATGAATAGGATGAAATATTTATTTTGATTGGGTGTAGGTGTCCTCATCGGACCGTACACGTCCGTGTGGACAAGTTCCAATGGCTTCTTAGCTTTCCATGCACCTCCAAATGGGAAGGACTGTCTTTGTTGTTTTCCAAGAAGACAACCTTCACAAACATCTGAAATTTCTGTAATGGCTGGAAAATCTCTCATCATATTTTTCTGATGGAGAATTTTTAGCCCAGCAAAATTGAAGTGGCCAAATCTTCGATGCCATAGCCATGAATCATCAAGTTGAGCTTTCATGGCTATATCTTTGACATATTTCCATCGGATAGGAAAATTCTTATTTTCCATCTTAACAGAGGCAATGACATTTTTATATTTATCATAGATAATGCAGGTATCTCCATTAAAATATAGAGAATACCCACTTTGTATCATTTGGCCCACACTTAAGAGATTTTGTGCAAGACGAGGGACTAGATATACATTATTTATATATTTTGGGCCTTTATTCGTTTCCACGGCGATGGTGCCTTTTCCTTTGACATCTACTAATGCACCATTGCCCAACTTTACTTGGGATTTCACCGACTTATCAATATCAGTGAATATAGATTCGTCCTCCATCATGTGATTGCTACACCCACTATCGATGTACCATGTTTCACTTTTATTGTCATTTGCTGCTTGGCCTGCGTAGAATGTATTCTCTTCACTTTCTTTTTTTTCTACATAGTTTGCTCGATTATTAGTTTTCAAGCGACGATCTTTTTCTACGTGGCTATATGTTTTACAAAAGCGGCATTGTTTTTTATTTTTAAACCAACAATCCTTCTCTAAATGATTTGTTTTCTTGCAAATACCACAAGGTGGATAATTTTCCTTTTTTATAATTTCTCCTCCTCTTTTGTTTTTCCATGAGCTCCTTCCACCATTTTTAGTTTGATGAGATCGTATATTTACTTTAGACTGAAAGGCACTTTCAACTGAATCTTCATCTTGTGCCATTAGTCTTTTCTCATATGCTTCTAGAGAGCCAATTAATTCACTTATTGATAGGGTCGTCAAGTCTTTAGTTCCTTCTATAGTTATAACTATGGAGTTGTATTTTTTGGTAAGTGTCACCAATATTTTCTCAACAACCCTTTGATTAGTTATCCCATCTCCATAGGCTCTCATTTGATTAACTAGTTCCTTTAATTTTCCACAATATTCTTGTACGGTCTCATAATTTTTCATTTTAGAATTCTCAAAATCTCTTCTCAGTGTTTGAAGGCGAATAGTGCATACCTTTTCTGATCCTTGAAATTCTTATCGTAGTATATCCCAAGCCCCTTTTGCAGTCCTTGCTCCAATTATTCTTGGAAATACGGTTTCCGAGAGTGCTTGCTGGATAAAATATAGCGCCCTTGCATCCTTTTGTAGTTGTTGGATGAAATCCCTTAAAGTATTTTGAAGTTGACAAAACAGTTTTATCAGTCTAGTCTGAAGACTTACAGACTCTTTTGACAAAGTCTGAAGATTAAAGTCTGAAGATTAAAGTCTGAAGCTAGCAAGACTCAAGACTTATATTTCAAAGTCTACTCACATGGACAGTTTCCAGGACGACGTTTATTCGATCTTATATGATCTTTATTCTAACGACTAGTGGATATCTTTCTACTGGATTCAGCACTAAACGATCTTAGTTTTATATGGAATATGCTTAGATTCTTTGATGACTTCGCAACTTATATTTGGAAGGATCTACTTATGGAAACCGAGATCCTGATTGTATGGGCGAACATGATTGATGGGCTATCAACACTTACCTTAAAGAGCTCGAGATCTCTCTAATTGATTCTGTCCAACGGGTTGATTGGAAGAACTTCTTTGGAAGGTGCCAACGGTATTGAAGGCATGAAGAAGTATATAAGAGAGATGCTCTAGTTGTTGAAGGGTGCGGATAGAAGAATTCCAAAGTCTGAATCTCCTTTTCTATTTTGCGATATCATTCTTTGAGCGTTACATGTAATCAAAAGAGAGATCATATTGTAGACCTTGAGGAAGTGTAGTAGAGTAATCTACATTGTGGACTCAAGAGCGTGAGACTATGTAATCACTCTTATTGATTCTTAGTGAAATCCAGCCGAAGGGCTGTCCGTGCGGGAGAGTGGACGTAGGCTTGATCTAAGCCGAACCACTATAAATCTGGAGTCTTGATTCTCTATCCCTAATCCTTTATATTGTTAACTATTTTCATTTGCTGCAATCGTTGATTTTAAATTACTTATATCTCATTCGGTTTAAATTGTTAAAATCGCTTTAAACACCTATTCACCCCCCTCTAGGTGCTAATTCTAGTTCTAACAATTGGTATCGAGCTTGTGTACTTGTTTATAAGAAGTGTCTTTACTTCTAAGTAAAAGATCTATGGCTAGTATGCTGCCTACGGGGTTGGTTGAAGGTCAAAGCAATACCAGACCTCCATACTTTGATGGAAAGGATTACAAAGCATATGGAAAAATAAGATGAAGGCATTCCTAAGATCGAAAGATCCTTTGGAATGGGAAGTGGTTGATAAAGGAATCATTCTGTTCTTTGCATCAGACTCGAGAGAGGAAAAGAACCCGCTGTTCCTACTCTTTTGACTCAAGAAGAAATCACCAAGAGACAGGATAAACTTATGAAAGAAAAGTTTGAAAAACTGGAAAAAGATTTTGCTGTTGTGAAAGAAAACTCGGACAGTATTTCAAATGAGAATAATCTTTTGAAAAATGATATCACTAACATATCAAAGAGATTTTCAAATGGTTCTGAAAAGCTGGATAAGATTCTTTCAATACAAAGACCATATTTTGATAAGTTAGGTCTTGGTATGACTTCTGAAACTATTCCACTGATTGATTTTCCAAAGGTAAAAGAAAGAATTAAACAAAGACCAGCTAGAACTGTTTACAAGAATCATTTCCAGAAAGTCTTTGTAAAACCTGTTGGTAGAAATGCTCTGAGATGTTCCAAGTATAAAAGCTTAGAACACTTTGAGAAAGAATGTCCTTTGGTTTGGAGACCTGTTAAAAAAAGCTGGGCTAAGACTGTCTATTGTTCTAACACTTCTGGACCCAAGATGGTATGGGTACCAAAAAGAGCTTGATTTCTGCGGCATAAGAACGCTTCAAGTGCCATAACTTGGCACAAAGGGACACTTAAGTGCCATAACTTACGAAAGGTACACTTAAGTGCCACTTTCGAAGAAAAACGGATCACTTAAGTGCCACTCCGGCCAAAGTCCGGCCAAAACGCCGACGTGGCATTTTTCCGACGGCGAGCCCAAAACGACGTCGTTTTGCTTGCGACATGGCCAAATAATACAAAAACGGCGTCGTTTTGGGGGCCGACGTGGTAAAACAAATTAATGAAAAATTAATTAAATTAAATTAAAAATTAAATTTAGTTAAAATATTTAAAAATAATAATTATAATATTAAATTTAGTTAAATATATTAAAAAATAATTATTTTAAAATTAGAAAAACTAAAAAAATTTTTAAAAAATTTTAAAAATTATAAAAAAAAAATTTAAAAATTTAAAAAATATAAAAAAAAAAAAAAAATTTTAAAAAAATAAAAAAATTTAGAAAAATTTTAAAAAAAAATTAGAAAAAAATTTAAAAAATTAAAAGAAACTAAAAAAAATTTAAAAAAATTTTAGAAAAATTAAAAAATATTAAAAATATTAAAAATTAAAAAAAAGGGGGTG
This sequence comes from Eucalyptus sp. ANBG9806169, assembly GCA_014182395.1. Taxonomy (NCBI): domain Eukaryota; kingdom Viridiplantae; phylum Streptophyta; class Magnoliopsida; order Myrtales; family Myrtaceae; genus Eucalyptus; species Eucalyptus sp. ANBG9806169. The sequence goes on along the minus strand of CM024576.1, from coordinate 1,956,578 downwards.
TGGGCGAGCCCAAAACAACGCCGTTTTTGCTTTGACATGGTCAAATAATACAAAAACGGCATCGTTTTGGGCTGACGTGGTAAAAAAACTTAATGAAAAATTTAATTTTTTAATTTTTTAATTGTTTAATTTTTTTAAATTTTTTAATTTTTAATTTTTTTAAATTTGTTTAATTTTTTTAAAATTTTTTTAAAATTTTTAACTTTTTTTTTAAAATTTTTTAAATTTTTAGTTTTTTAAAAAATTTAGTTTTTTAAAAATTTTATATTTTTAAATATTTTTAATTTTTTAAATATTTTTAATTTTTTTTTTAAAATTTTTTAATTTTTTTTAATTTTTTTAATTTTTTTAATTTTTTTTAAATTTTTTTAAATTTTTTTAAATTTTTAAATTTTTAAATTTTAAAATAATTATTTTTAAATATTTTAACTAAATTTAATTTTAAAATTATTATTTTTAAATATTTTAACTAAAATTAATTTTTAATTTAATTTAATTAATTTTTATTTTTATTTTTTTACCACATCATCCCAAAACGACGCCGTTTTTGCATTATTTGGCCATATCGCCGAGCAAAACGGCGTCGTTTTGGGCTCGCTTCGCCGAAAAAAAAGCCACGTCGGCCTTTTGGCCGGATTAGCACTCAAGTGATCCCTTTTACTCCGATTTTGGCACTTAAGTGTACCTTTCGTAAGTTATGGCACTTAAGTGTCCCTTTCTGCCAAGTTATGGCACTTGAGGGGTCCGCACCTCGATTTCTGTTAATTGCATGTTACTATCAAAAAGAAGATAAAATGGTATCTTGATAGTGGCTGCTTAAGACATATGACAGGAGACTCAAGCTGCTTCATAAAACTTATCCAGATAGACGGAGGAAAAGTTTCGTTTGGTGGTAACAACAGAGGAAAGATTACGGTCGAGGAACAGTGAAGATTGGAAGTTTGTCTATCAATAATGTTTCATTAGTTGAAGGATTAAATTACAACCTCGCTTAGCATAAGTCAATTGTGTGATTCTGGTTTCAAGATCAACTTTCGGGAAGAAACGTGCTCGGAATCGCAAAGACCTTACTCAATCTTTTACTTGGTCAAAGACATGGAAATATCTATCTTCCGGATGTGAATCAAGAAAGATCACAAAGTGCTTAATATCGTACAAGATGAAGCAAATCTATGGCACAAAAAGCTAGGCCATATCAACATGAAGTAGATCAACAAGATCTCTACAAAGAAACTTGTTCGAGGATTGCCTATTCTGAATTATTCAAAGTCGATCTATGTACACCATGCGTCTTTTGGGTAAACAGGTTAGAAACTCTTACAAATCAATAAATAAAGTTTCCACTAATCATGTATTGCAGCTTTTGCACATGGACTTGTTTGGACCTACTAGAACGAAAAGCATTGGTGGTAAAAGGTTAAATGCAGTAATAGTGGATGACTATTCACGATTCACTTGGGTCTACTTTCTTACAAGTAAGTCGAGACTTTCTCTCTCTTTTCAAAATTTGCTAAAAGGTGCAGAATGAGAAAGGTCACACTATTACAAGCATTTGTACAGATCATGGAGGTGAGTTTGAAAATCAAGACTTTGCTAACTTATGTGATGAATTTGGTTTTCAACACAAATTCTCTTCTCCATATACACCAGAACAGAATGGGGTTGTGGAAAGGAAGAATAGATCTTTACAAGAAATGGCAAGAACACTTTTAATTGGAAATCAAGTTTCTTCAAGGTTTTGGGCGAAAATTTGTTTCAACTGCTTGCTATATTATAAACCGAGTGTTTTTAAGACCAATTCTTAAGAAAACTCCTTATGAAATTTTTAAAGGGAAGAAACCAATAGTTTCTTATTTTCAAATATTTGGTTGCAAATGTTTTATTCTAAAGAATGCAAATGATCGTGTTGGTAAGTTTGAAGAAAAATCAGATGAAGGATTCTTTCTTGGATACTCTACTTCAAGCAAAGCTTTTAGAGTGTTTAACAAAAAGACTCGAATTGTGGAAGAATCAATGAATGTCAAATTTCAAGACTCTCCACTAGTTCGCGAGATCTGATCGAAGATTCAGAATTTGCTCCGAGACATTGCTAGATCTAACTCCACTTTGAAGCAGTTGCTAAATCAAAATTAGTACAACAAGCTACCGATGAAGAACCTACTCAAGAAGAAGATCAACAATCTATCGACTGAACAAGAATCGGAAGCACAGGTCTAGTCATCTGAAGAACTCATTACTGGAAACATTAATGAGGGAATTCGAACAAGATCCAAAAGGCGAGAAGAGTCTAGTGCTGTTGCTCTTATTTCTGAAATAGAACCCAAAAATATTGAAGAAGCTTTAGCTGATGAAAGCTGGATTGAAGCAATGCAAGAAGAGCTCAGACAATTCAGTATTAACGACGTATGGGAATTAACTCCCAAACCAAAAGGTAAATCAATTATTGGAGCTAAATGGGTTTTCAGGAACAAAGTTGACGAAAAAGGCAAAGTAACGAGAAACAAAGCAAGACTCGTGGCTAAAGGATACATGTAAGAAGAAGGGATAGACTATGATGAGACTTACGCTCCAGTAGCAAGGTTAGAAGCAATAAGATTACTACTTGCTTTTGCTTGCTATAAGAATTTCAGGTTGTTTCAAATGGATGTCAAAAGCGCATTCCTGAATGGATTTATTTAAGAAGAAGTCTACGTGGAACAACCTCCTGGATTTGAAGATTCAAAGAAACCAGACTCTGTGTTCAGACTGAAGAAATGTTTATATGGATTGAAACAAGCTCCTCGAGCTTGGTATGAAAGGCTAAGTAATTTCTTAATTCATAATGGCTTTTCTAAAGGAAAGGTAGAACCTACTTTGTTCATTAAAAAGGAAGGTAAAAGCTTTCTACTTGTTCAGATTTATGTTGATGACATCATATTCGGATCATCTAATGAGACTTTGTGCAAGAAATTTTCTAAGTCTATGCAGGATGAATTCAAGATGAGCATGATGGGTGAACTATCCTTTTTCCTTGGTCTACAAGTCAAACAACTAAAGGAGAGAATATTCATTCATCAAGAGAAATATGCAAAAGAACTTGTTAAAAAGTTCGGTCTGGAAAATTGCAAAAAGACCGACATACCAATGTCAAGTTCCTTGAAGATAGACAAAGATGAAGCAGGGAAGAAAATCGACCAAAAGTTATACAGGAGTATCATTGGTTCACTTCTTTATCTTATTGCATCCAGACCTGACATATTATTTAGTGTTTGCATATGTGCTAGGTTTCAATCTGATCCTAGAGAATCTCATCTAAGTGCTGTTAAACGTATTATTAAATATGTTGCTACTCTTTGTTAAGATCGGTCTTTGGTATCCCAAAGAAGGAGACTTTACACTTCTTGGCTATTCGGACGCGAGATCTTGCGGGTTGTAGAGTTGAAAGAAAAAGCACTTCGGTACGTGTCAATTGCTTGGAAACAGGGCGGTGTCCTAGTTTTCGAGGAAACAAAGTATCGTGGCTCTTTCAACAGCTGAAGCAAGAATACGTTGCTCTTGGAAGTTGCTGTTCTCAAATATTGTGGATAAAACAACAACCTGCAAGACTTTGGCATTGAAGACTCTTGCACAGAAATTAGATGTGACAACACCGGTGCAATCAATCTTACAAAGAATCCTATCCTACATTCAAGAGCAAAACATATTGAGATTCGACATCACTTTATAAGAGATCATGTTCAGAACAAAGAAGTCTTGATACAATTCATAGACTCAAAGAATCAACTGGCAGACATCTTCACAAAGCCACTTAAGAAAAGCTTGTTTGAGTCTATTCACTCAAGACTCAATATATTATCTCTTGAAGAATGCTGAAGCTCAGACTCAGTAACTAAAGTCTGACAGAGCATCAGACTCAAAGGTTAAAAGACTGAGAATACGAATCGACACGACTGTAAGTTCACTTACTTAAACTGTCTTATTGATAAGGTAAGATTATTTGCCTATTTTAAGTCGGTTATTTTTTTAAAAAGAGTGGTTATCGTTTTATTAAGGCAGTTATTTTTTCAAAACGGAAAATTCAAGATTTTCAAAAGATATGACGCTTGGTTTATCCCCCGTACCTGTTATACTTATACATCTCTTCTCCTTCGTTTTCACTTTACTCAAAAACCCTAGATCAAAAGCTTTTCACTGCTCTGCATTTTTCTCTCCAAAACTTATTCGTTTCAAAGTTCTCAACTTTCTTGCGACACAAGTGAGAAAGTCTCTCCAAAGAAAAGCACAATGTCGTATCAGAGGAAGTCATCCAGAATAGCAAACATGGGACCACTGGGATCTGGTGAGGGACCTACGCACTTTGATCTCACTGAGGAAAGCGACATTCCTACTGAGCAAACTCCTCAACAGCGGTCATCCCCAACTAGACCTCAAGATGCAGAAACGATTTATGAAGATATCGAACCAGTAAGAACTCTTAAGCCTGCCTTTGTTTACAAGCTTTACTCTGCGTTAAAGGAAGGTGGTTCTGCTATGTCTTTCGTGGATGAGTTTCTAAAAGAGAAGGGTTATAGAAATGAGACGCACTTTCTTGCTGTCATGGAAAGGTGCGGAGTTGTGCCGAGGGAACGGCTGCAAGAGCATTTGCAAATTTCCTAGTGACCCTAGGTTTAGTAGTATGAATCGGCTCGAGGGAAAGGATGATGATGAAAAGATGTTCATATACTTTAAACCATGGATGGGTGTGGCTACAAGCCTTCGAGGGAAGAAGGATGAATTGTTCCGTTCGGACGGACAGGAAGAAGTATGAAAAATTGCTGAAGCGTGGGGTGATGAACCCACGGACTGTGGATTTCGATTTTCTGGACTTGTTGAGCATAAATCTGCGAGAGAAATTCGAAAAACTCCAACTTTATCAGTTCTGCACAGACTGTGACACGGCACATTCTGAATTGACGGCTTATTTCTACTCCAATATCAGTTTCATTGATGCAAACAGCTTTACTTTCAGCGTGAGGGATAAAGAGTATGTCATTGATAATGACATTTTGGCTGATGTGCTTGGTGTGGAAAGAGGGGCTTTCCAACCAATCGGCGTGTCGTAAGCCATGCTACTCTTGAACTAGCAAGGGACAGAATTGCAGAAGGAACACTCTCTTACTCCGAATGAATGCAACAAATACTTTGCTGCACAAGATTGTAATCAGCTGTCTAAGACCCAAATCGACATCCAAGACAGATGTATCAATTTCTGAAGCTAATTTGATGTTTGCCATCAAGATTGGTGTGAACTTCTCTTTGCCGCATACCATCATTTTTCACATGTATAGATGCATGGTAAAGGACAAAGGAAAGCTTCCTTATGCTGCTCTCATTACTCGTCTCTTCAGACATCTCAACATTCAACCTCCTCATATTCTTACAATGAAGACTATTGATAAAATGGTCATCGGACTGAGGATGATTACCAAGATGCGTCTGAAAGAGCTTAGCAAGAAGCTGGAGCAATTCAAGGAAAAGACTCCTATCAAGCTCGAGACCAGACTCTTGGCGAGCCAAAAGGAAATGGAAAGAACACGTGGTTAGTTCTACCAAGAAGAGGAGGGCAAGTCATCTGGAAGATGAAGATGATGAGGATGCTATACCCATCTCTACTCTTATTTCTCAATTTGCTGCATCTATTCCAACTGTTCCAGAACATCAAGGTGCAGAAAAAGAGAAAGAAGAAGAGAAAGAGGAAGAGAAAGAAAAAGAGAAAGAAGAAGAGAAAGAGGAAGAGAAAGAAGAAGAAAAGACAGAAAGAGAGGAAGAGGAAGAAAGAAAAGAAGAACCAGCGAGATGAACCGAAAAGAAAGATTCTCCAGCGAAAAGGAGGATCTACAACAGCTGTCACTGAGGAAACTCCTTAGAAAGAAGAGTTCTTTTCTCCTCCAGAAGACATGGAAACAGGGGGAGATAAAGAAAGAGAACACACACCTCTTCGGCTGACTTTTAGAGAAGAGGATGCACAAACATGTGTTAGTCGATCACCTCCTGATGCTGAGGATATTCATGCTGCACGTTTCGAAGGAGAGGCATCATCTCCACACACCGAACCTCCCGCCGACATTCATGCGGCTTGACTCCACCTTCAGACCGAGTTGAAACAAGCACTCAGACTGACAACTCTGGAGATTTTCAAAGGCTGCTTGAGATCATCTTGGAACTTAAAGGTCAAATTTATGCCATGGGATATGAATTTTAGACCTTGCAGAATGAAAATCATGCAATGTTCATCACTTTGCATGATCAGCTTAAAGATGTTCAGCGTCGAGATTCGGGATACGCAAAGGGCACTACTCTCACCCAAGTACGGGAAGATTTGAGGAAGTTGGAAGACTTTGTCAAGTCTATGGGAGACTTTCAACTTGTTCGCATTCCTCGAGCTCCTTGATTTTTAATGCTGACAAAAAGGGGAGAAGACTTTGCAGATTTTTGATTTTCTGTTCTCAAAACCAAACCAAATCCTATCTTTTTATCTTTTTATTTTTATTGCTTGCTATCTTGACTTTGACTTGAGTTTTTAAACGTGTGCAGTTTTTGAATGTGTGCTCTCTATGGCAATACTTTAAGCTTTGTAAATTAGATAGTACTTTTGTCTGTTTATGACTAATGAGGTTTCGGTGAATGCATATCGTGTACAGGGAAAGTACGTATGCAGGATAACTTCTACTATCTTATTTAATCTTTTATGATGCTTGCTTAAAAGTTGTATTGCGGGCGATAATATTCAAATCTGCAGGAAAGTTTTGTCACCATCAAAAGGGGAGATTGTTGGATGAAATCCCTTAAAGTATTTTGAAGTTGACAAAACAGTTTTTCGTCGGTCTAGTCGAAGACTTACGAGACTCTTTTGACAAAGTCTGAAGATTAAAATCTGAAGCTAGCAAGACTCAAGACTTATATTTCAAAGTCTACTCACATGGACAGTTTCTAGGACGACGTTTATTCTGATCTTATATGATCTTTATTCGACGACTAGTGGATATCTTTCTCTTTTGGATTCAGCACTAAACGATCTTAGTTTTATATGGAATATGTTTAGATTCTTTGACGACTTCGCAACTTATATTTGAAAGGATCTACTTATGGAAACCGAGATCCTGATTGTATGGGCGAACAGGATTGATGGGCTATCAACACTTACCTTAAAGAGCTCGAGATCTCTCTAATTGATTCTGTCCAACGGGTTGATTGGAAGAACTTTTTGGAAGGCGCCAACGGTATTGAAGGCATGAAGAAGTATATAAGAGAGATGCTCTAGTTGTTGAAGGGTGCGGATAGAAGAATTCCAAAGTCTGAATCTCTTTTTCTATTTTGCGATATCATTCTTTGAGCGTTACATGTAATCAAAAGAGAGATCATATTGTAGACCTTGAGGAAGTGTAGTAGAGTAATCTACATTGTGGACTCAAGAGCGTGAGACTGTAATCACTCTTATTGATTCTTAGTGAAATCCAGCCAGAAGGGCTGTCCGTGCGGGAGAGTGGACGTAGGCTTGATCTAAGCCGAACCACTATAAACGGAGTCTTGATTCTCTATCCCTAATCCTTTATATTGTTAACTGTTTTCATTTGCTGCAATCGTTGATTTTAAATTACTTATATCTCATTCGGTTTAAATTGTTAAAATCGCTTTAAACAACTATTCACCCCCCTCTAGGTGCTAATTCTAGTTTTAACAGTAGTTGATCCTTAGAAACACTTGCACCTTCTTGCGGAGCCTCGCAACCTTTTTCCACGATGTCCCATAAGTCTTGGGCCATCAAGAATGTAGTCATTTTTATGCTCCAAAAGTCATAGTTGTTCCCATAAAAAATGGGGATGGCAAATGAGGATGAGGTAGAGTTGGCCATGATTTAGTTAGTGGGTATTTGAAAAGGGTAGTTTTAGGAATGGGTAGGTAGGACAAACACCCAATACCAACCAAAGACGTGGCTTTGATTCCACTGTTGGATGTTTTTGCGGAAGCGTGTGTGTGCAAGTGTGTATGTGTGAATAAAAATGGACTACAATGCAAGGGAGTATGGGTAAAAAAAACTTTTGTTATGAAAATTTGTATTACAAAGAAAGGAGCATTGCTGGTTTTTGTGCTGCATAAAACACAAACCTCAACTCCTATTTATAGGCGTGAACCCACCGCCATAATCTACCGACTTTGAGTACAATAAAATAATATAAAATTACAAACTTGCTTCTTTGTCTCCTACTCGTGCGGCTTCTTCGGATCTTCTCAATTTTTCTATTCTGCAGCTCCTTAGCTTTTGTTGACTTGTTTACTTTTTCTTTTGTCTATTTGCTGCCCACGTGGTCTGCTGCCCATTCGTACCAGAAGGTTCTTCAATATTTGAGAGTCTTCTCTTTTGGTTTGTACAAATTGTTACCGCCACTTTTTTCTTTATCTATTAAGCATGAATAATCTAGAGCTTTCCACTTTACCAAAAAAAAAAAATCTAGAGCTTTCCAAAAATGGATCACTTTTTAACAAAAACCCTAACGGATTCGGGGACGGAATGGCACTTCGCCATGTGGTCCAACAGATTTGGGGATTTTGGGATGAAACCTCGGCCAGAGGAGGCCACTGGGTATACCACTCCTTGTCTCACTACAGTCGTCTGCCCCAACTTTTGTTGACTGTTTACGATGGCCGGCGACGAAGTGACGGTGGCATGGCCGCCTGCTGGAGAATGCATGCCAGGCGGCGGGGCTTTTGCGAACAATTTAAATATGGATAACAGAAAGTCCAAATCTATGTTAGTGGCGAACAGAGAAAATGCCAGGCCCATGCCCAACGAAAAAATGGAAGATGGGGGTGGTGGAAGACGAAACGGTATCACTTGATCCGACCACCTAGATAGGAACGAAGCTCACTATTTATAAACCCACGGCGCCAAGGCTTGCGCACCATCAATCATCATAGAGAGAGAGAAGCTAGCGACGAAACATAAAGGGTTCCAATCGCGTTCCTTTTTTTTAAAACCCGTGAGAAAGATAAATTACGCAAATTTATCAAACTAATTATTCTGGGTTTAACCAATCTGGTGGAACAGCTCATGGGAGATGTTCACTCCAGGTTCAAGGGCACCGACGCGCTTGGCTTTGGCGACAATATACTGGTGGCAATTACAAAGTGTGGCGATGGTTATAATCTCCGATCTCTTAGGATTAATGAGGAGAATAACCTGCACAAAGAAATGTCACTAATTCTACGATTTCTTGTGGGAGACCCTACAAGCAAAACTATGTGCACTTGTGTGGGTGCGCTTTTCAGGTGACATTGGGATATCCGACGATGGTTTTTTGCATGAAAAGCGGATGGAAGTTCCAAAGGTTCTTGCCGATGCAATGGTTATGACGAATGCAAAAAGTGTTTTGTGGTTTTGTTTCTCTGAAGAGAGAGTATCGCTTAGCTCACTACTTTCACCGGGAACAGCTGTAGATTCCTTTCATGAGAGGATCCGTAGTTGACAACAGAAGATTCATGGTATATAGCTAGATGCTATAGAGCTTTCCTTTTCGTAGTACATTGGACTGATAATTACACATCTTCTCGTGACTGTTGACGTTTGGACTCATCTAGGAGGAGATAATAATGTTGCATCCAGTTGGAAAGGAGCGAATACTTTTGGAAAGTAGGATTCCTCATCTCTCTTTCTGTCTCTGCACTAAAAGAATGACGTGACTCGATCCGCGACGAATTCAGAGAGAATGGAGAAAGATGACACACACACACAGAGCAAGCAAAAGCAAGGCGTCCCACAAGGCTACAATCGGATTTTTCTATCATTAAGCCCATCAACTTTGTCTCTCTTTGTCCCCTCTCTTTCTCCTGACCACATCTTTGAGTTCTAATAACTCCACCACTACCATAGCCGCCCCCCCTCGCTCTCCCTAACACTGACAGAGCTTAGTGACGAGGAATAGGAGGCAATAGCAGAAAGACCTGCATGGATTTCAGCTCATACCTGACGTCGCTGATCACGGCATTCGTGATCTTCGTTGTCCTGATGACCCTCTTCGTGTGGCTCTCCGTCCGGCCCGGGAACAAGGTGGTCTACTACCCCAAGCGCCTCCTCAGGGACACGGACCCCTTTGACGACGGCAACTACCCCTCCTGCAACCCCTTCGCCTGGATCCGCAAGGCCCTCTCCTCCACCGAGCAGGACATCATCGCCAAGTCCGGCGTTGACACCGCCGTCTACTTCGTCTTCCTCAGCACCGGTACGTGCCGTGCCTCTTTTCTTTTTTTTCTTCCTTTTTTTTTTGGTTGTCTGTTCCTTTCTTTGCTTTGTTTGGGTACTGGTAATGTGACGTTGGTGGTTCTTCTGGGGGAGTACAGGCTGCCGGAGGCGGCTGGGTCCGTCATTGTTTGTCGGTTGGTTTGAACTCGGCGCTTGGATGTTGTCTTTTTGCAATTCGAGTGGGACTGGTGGACCGTTCTTTCTGAATATGATTGCTTCTTTTTGTGTTTTCTGGTGGTTCTCAGGTGAATAGATCGCTTCACTTTTTTGTTCGTTGATCTTTCTTTTATGGATGTTGGTTTGGTTTGGCTCGTTTATGGTATGATTTTCAGTCTGTTTCATGGATTTTAGAGGTTGATTCGGTGTTGTTAATTCATGCCTTTAGGGTAGTCCATTTCAAGGGCTACATTAACACTTCTAGCAGCATTTCACTTTCATGCCATTACTCGAATCCAATCCTTCATCACTTGATTAAGTGCACAATTTGTGCAGTAAGAAGTTAGACTCACCTTGACCGCAATACGAAAATAGGTCTTTTTTCGTGATTGTGAGTGGATTTTGAGTTTCTAGGGCCAAATATGCATCTGTTGGAATTTGTGATCCAATTCTAGAAACTTCAAGATAGATTTGAGCAAGAAAATTCAAGAAAAATTCTAGAAGAGTCTACAAGCTGCCATCTCTTATGTATTCTAGAAGTTTCATCTTATGTTACTATAAACTAATACTAGCTATTTGTAGAGAAGTCTAGAAACTTTCTCCATCGACTTTGGCAGCTATATAAAGAAAGGAGCAAGTGCTCCATGTTTTGTGTAAGGAGCTACCCATAAAAACCACATCATTCCCCACCAACACCTCCTTCAATTATTGTAAAATTATTTTATCCAACTAATGAAACTATTTTCTCATATCCTATGTTCTTTATCCTTCAATTATCCTATTTTATCCCTTGTGCATCCACTACAAATTATATCATACACTTGCACACAATATCACTAATCAAAAACTATCATCAATACCAAAACCATACTTCCGCAGTGCATATATCCAAAAAAATTTTAACAGCATCCTTTTACCGGAGCATAAAGCCTTCAGCACCTGCAATTTGTGCTGCTGATCATCCCAACCGATTGTCATCGATCCTTTTCGCATTGTGGTTGGTGAACCCAACCATTTATTTGAACACATACTCTGGGCTTGGTGATACATGCCGCTTGCACTAACAGTTGTGCTTAACCGGAAGAGTTGACATCGAAACACTCACCATACTTGCATTCTGTTGTTGCAGGAAATTAGCTATAATCAGATTTTGACGAGCATTCATATGTTTATAACCTCTCAAATAAGTTAGGCTTTATGACATGGGAAGAAGGGGGGAATGGATTTCTTCATTTTAAGGATATTTTCCTAAGAATTTATGTTGGACAGTAATTTTTTTTTTTTTTTTTTGTTGGGGGAGGGATGGATTTCTTCATTTTAAGGAGAAAAGAGAAGTAGATCTCCTATTTTCCTAAGAATTTTACCTGTGTAATCCTATATATTGGAAAGAAGTAATGGTCGTGTATTCAAATTGCTTTTGGCATTCTTAGTTACGTAAGAGTTCCACATTCAGGCAGGAAATCTGTCGTCAGCTATCAATAATTACAGGCGATTGAAATTCTCGATACAAATGAGGTGGGACTCATAAGGAAGCCTAAAGTTGCCATTTTTCTATTTTCCTTCACTTCCCGTTTGCGTATTCTTTACAATCACTCAATTTATGGCATACATATTGGTATCAAGCTCCCCTGGATGGTTAGAACTCTGTTTTGCATGTTTTAGATTCCATAATTTTGGAAGCTTTCACTTTAGTTTTTCTTGTATTGTTTTCGATGAACTCTCGTGCTTGTATATTTGAAACACTCTGCTGTCTGTAGAAGTGACAATCCTGAAGACTTTTTCCCTTTTTACTTCGTGACAGTGTTGGGAATATTAGTTTTATCCGGCATTGTGCTCCTACCGGTTCTTCTACCTGTTGCTGTCACTGCCAAAACTCCAATCGCATCATCAAACACAACCAGCAATGGGACAAACACAACCAGCAATGGGACATTCAGTGATCTTGACAAGTTGTCAATGGGAAATGTGGCAGTAAGTTTTAGAACTCTTGTACAAGGATTTTCTTTTTTTCTTGTCTTATCAAGGGTAGAGAGAAATGGCTTTTTTTTTTTTTTTTTTTTTTTTGGTAAGGTAAATATTTTTTTTTTATAAGGATAAAAAAAAAAAAATCATAAAAATAGTTCTTGATCACTCGTTGCTGTCATTGAAGCTGACACGGGCACAATCCGTCCACAACATAAATCTACTAGAGGGCATCCTAAATAGTACCATCTTTAACATCTTGGCCCATTTCATGTAAGTCAAGGCTCAAATGGCACATAAAGTGATGACCATTTAGGATTGATGTTTACTTTTGAATAAAGAGTTTTCCCTATTTCTACCATAATTTTAGGACATTGATTGAAGTGGATTTTGGAAACTATGGAGGTATTCATCATATCATACTTCGTGGGGAAGGAATTCTTGGACAATGTTGTTGTGTAGAGAAAATCAGTGCTAATTTTCTAAGTCACATCCTTTTGTATGTACAGGAGAAAAGTTCAAGGTTGTGGGCATTCCTGATAGCTACTTATTGGGTCTCAATCGTTGCATACTACCTGTTGTGGAAGGCATACAAACACGTTTCAGCTTTGAGAGCGGCTGCTTTAATATCTCCCGAAGTGAGAGCAGAGCAATTTGCTGTCCTTGTGAGAGACGTACCTCCTGCCCCAGAAGGTCAAACTATGAAGGAACAAGTTGATTCATATTTCAAATCTATTTATCCTGATACATTTTACAGGTCGATGATAGTGACTAATAATAAAGAGGTATGCTTTTTATAATGTTTCTTTCTATAATACTCCATTTGTTCCTCATTTGTTGCTATGCTAAGTCTTGCTTTATAGTTCTGCAGACTTTGTCCTTTGTATAACTATATCTACATGCACGTGAGTATATATTGCAACTATTTTAAGTATCTGGCTGCTGGCTAGAATACACGGAGGTGAAAGAATATCGTAAAAAAGAACTCTGTGGTTCCTGATGGCTAGTCTTAATGATTTCTCCACCACAGTGGCTGTGCAGCTGGTGCTATTTATTATGGTACTGGTTGGCTCTGGACCCTTTTCATAATTGATTCTATTTGAGGAGGATTATAAATTACTGTGGGGCATGATGAGTAATTATGTACTATTGTGGGGCTGAATGAGCATTGAACCCTTTTGTTATGTAAACGTTCTCAAGGAAAGAACCAAGTAAAAGGGAGATACCCCAGTTTGTTGGGCAGTTTTAAGTGGTAGTGTGATATGAAGTCACAAAACAATAAGTGCATTTATGTGGTTTGTCATATGGCAGAAGTAGCCGCACTACTATTAATGAACCAAAATAAGACCCACCATAGAGAGACAGTCCTATTTAACACAAATAGTTGAGGTCATGACTTCATTGTATGTGTATTGAAAACAATCATGGTTGAACCTTACCCCACTGTACGGTTGCTCTCTGATTTATTAAAGGACAAAATAGGTGTTTTTCAGTACCAAGAGAAAGGTTGCGAATGCAGCATTCAATATACCGTAGCTTACTTCCCCTTTCACCTTAAAAAAAAAATATCATGGTTTATGGACTTCTTTACTGTGCCACTGCCGCAAACCCCGTATTGTTCATAGAGGCATTATCTCATCCATGCCCGGAAATACTTGGAGGGATAAAGATCTGTCGTATACTTAAAAGTTCCTCTCGTGAAAGTTTTGGTCATTTATCGTGACAGAGAATGTAGGCATAGTAGAACAACTTGTTCTTTCATCTTTTGATTTTCATCCATTGAGAGACCTTTCCTTGTTATATGTTATCATGTAGGTTAAAAAAATCTACGAAGAGTTGGAAGGGTACAAAAAAAAGCTTGTACGTGCTGAAACAATTCATGCAGAATCAAAGACAACCGGCAAACCGGAAGGAGTGAGACCCACAAACAAAACCAGCTTCCTAGGTCTTACTGGGGAAAAGGTGGACAGTATAGAATACTACAGTGAGAAGATCAGTGAACTGACTCCAAAGCTTGAAGCTGAGCAGAAAGCCACCTTGAGAGATAAGCAGCAAGCAGCGGCTCTGGTCTTCTTTACTAATAAGGTGACCGCAGCCTCTGCAGCACAGAGCCTGCATGCCACAATGCTTGACACATGGAATGTGATGGATGCACCCGAACCTCGTCAAATCATATGGACTAATCTTACGATTAAGTTTTTCGAGCGACGGATACGACAGTACATTATCTACAGTATAGTGGCTCTGACCATTTTCTTCTACATGATTCCGATCACATTTGTTTCCGCCTTTACGACTCTGGAAAATCTGAAGAAATATCTCCCGTTTTTGAAGCCAATTGTGAAAATTGCAGCGATCAGAACTGTGTTGGAAGCTTATCTCCCTCAGATTGCGCTCAACGTGTTTATGGCTTTGTTGCCCAAGTTGCTGTTGTTTCTGTCAAAGCTAGAGGGGATTCCTTCCCAGAGCCATATAGAACGTGCTGCCTCTGGAAAATACTTCTACTTCACAGTCTTGAATGTGTTTATTGGCGTTACTGTGGGTGGAACCTTGTTTGCCACATTCAAAGAAATTGAGGAAGATCCCAACTCTCTCCTCACAGTACTGGCGGCCAGTCTACCTGGAAATGCAACATTTTTCCTCACTTATGTTGCTTTGAAGTAAGATGTTTTTGTTCCTCCTCAGTCTTCTATTAACTTCTAACTTGCTGAGTGACAGATTCTGATTCTTTTTTGATGTGAAAGGGAACCAAAAGAAAAAAAAAAATTGAGTTGGATTAGCTTATGTAGGGCAGTTTGTTATTCTCATAATTTGTACTTTCTATGTTCCTTAAAATGGAATCCAGTTTCATATGGCCATCATTCTTGCATGGACTTTTTCCTCTGCTTTCTTGGTACAGTGATGGTGCTAATGTCTGAATTTGGGGAAATGGTTGTCAGGTTCTTTGTTGGCTACAGTCTCGAGCTTTCTCGGATTGTTCCTCTGATTATTTTTCACTTGAAGAGGAAATACATTTGCAAGACTGAAGCGGAAGTCAAAGAAGCATGGTATCCCGGAGATCTTAAATATGCGACCAGAGTTCCTGGAGACATGCTGATCGTCACAATTACCCTATGCTATTCTGTCATTGCTCCTCTGATCATCGTATTTGGTGTTGCATACTTTGGCTTAGGATGGATTATCTTTCGAAATCAGGTTGAGTGGCTAACTTGACGTCGTACTTTAGCTTTGAGTCAAAAACTTATGCAAATCTTTGCCTCTTCTAAAGCATTCCTTGACTTTCAAATGATCGTTTTGGTCCACAGGCACTCAAGGTTTATGTTCCATCCTACGAGAGTTACGGAAGAATGTGGCCGCACATGCATTTGCGAATCCTAGCTGCTCTTGTCCTTTACCAGCTCACTATGCTTGCCTACTTTGGGGCGAAGAAATTCGTCTATGCGCCTTTCCTGCTACCGCTGATCATCTCGAGCCTTATCTTTGCCTACGTGTGTAACAAGAAGTTCTATC
Organism: Eucalyptus sp. ANBG9806169; assembly: GCA_014182395.1. NCBI lineage: Eukaryota > Viridiplantae > Streptophyta > Magnoliopsida > Myrtales > Myrtaceae > Eucalyptus > Eucalyptus sp. ANBG9806169. Next base: position 1,940,695 of record CM024576.1, on the reverse strand, counting down.
GCTTCTTCTGCTGCCCGGCACTGGAAGTCGCCTCGCACGAGCTGAAGGAGACACTGCAGATGGAGCGCGTCTTCCAAAGTTACGTCCCTCCCAGCTGGTGCTTGGAGAAGGTTGATGACGGCTGCTTCGAGGATGCTTAGTGTCATCTTCCGAGGGCGGGCTCGTTTGCTTGATGTAAATATCAGTATATTTCCTTCCCACTGGAAATGTTTCTTTCTCGTGCCTATCAAAGCAGGCAAACTTGTAGGGAGTTACACTAGAATTGTTCAGTATGTCATGGGAAGTGTTTCTGTTTCTGATTCTGTTTCATCTGTGTAGTTTTTAGTGTAATTTTGTGCACCTTCGTAAACGTGTTATTTGTTCAGGAAAAGATAAAGAGTGCTTTTGATCAGGTCTTCTTTCTCTGCTTAATTACTTCAACTAATCACATTTAATCATGGGTGTCAAGCATATTACACCATGTAATTTAATTATGGGTGTAATGTGGTGAACTCTTGATGTGTGGCTACAATAGAAAGAAGACTGTCGTTAAAATATTACACCATATAATTTAACTAAAATGACATTTGTTAACAACGGTATAAGGGGAAAAATCGAAAAAAGAAAAACAATTTAGCTAGATACTTAAAGAATTGACATCGTGGATATCACTTGGAAATAGCCTCTTCTAAATTTTAAAGATACACATTTACTTAATGCTCCTTAACAAGTGCCCTTTTAACATGTTTTTCTATTAGAATGGCATTGTAATTAGGAAAATTACTTGAACAGTCCTAAACATGTCAATTCAATTTTGTCAATCTAATTTTAAATCTTCGCGTGGAATTCTAATGTAGTTTTTTTTTTTTTTTTCTGTTAAATCATACCAGAAAGTGATAATGTAATGGTCCTATCATTATAGGCCATCCTATGCTATGCATTGCCACATCAGTGGTTTTCGACGAAAAATTGACCAAAAGGACTACATTGAAACTTAGGACTAAATTGACAAAATTGAAAAGTTTAGGACGGAATTAATATCTATACAATATGTTTAGGATTAATTGGACAATTTCACCATTTGTAATTTCTCCATCTAGTGTAGGACGGAGACGAGAGATAAAAAGTATTATAACTTTCGTACAACGTTCATTTTGATGTCATAACAATTTCAATTGGTGATTGTTGACACTTAGAAATATCCCTCCTATCACATGTTGACGATGAAGGATAAAAGCCTTTGCAATCACTCTCACAGCCACACGTGGGCTGTGATTTACAACAGCCCAGCCCATGCTAGTCATAAAAATGAAGGATGGCCAAGGATTTTGAGAGCCCTTGGGCTAGATTTGGATAGATCTACTAATGGAGATACACGATTCAATGACAAAGCAGTTGGTTGCCATGTGTCCAAGTTAAGAGATGCTGTTGAAGATATAGCATTTAGATGGAATCGATGGCAAAGTTTGGGCGGGGACAGTTGATGTTTAAAAGGGCACCAAAATCAAAGGAGCGGTTAGTACTTGCTAGACAAGCCATGAGAACATCGTTGAAAGGATCAGAAAGTAACTTGATGTGGATAAGGCGGTTCAGAATAGAACTTGGAGCAACTTTTAAGGATGAAGCAATCGACCATCGATGGTTATCAAATTGGCCTAAAACTATCGTAGGTAATCCAATAGAGAGGCTCTCCAAACAGCACACAAAACTATTTTATCTTAGCCTAGTTTAATTTAGGTGTAATTTAAGATTCCCATCATAAATTCAATTTTGGCAAATATCTATATCCTGAGTAGTGTTGTTGATTAGATTCGTGTACTAACCTACTCTTTTAGGAGTAGTGTTTACTAGCTATTGTCTTGCCATCCTGCGTCGTGGATTAAATTCAAACATTGTGTTCTCATACTCATCTAGGAGTAGTGTTTGCTCGGTGTTGTTACCACTATCTAGTGTCGTTGATTAGATTCTGACGTTGTGTTCTCATATCCATCTAGGAGCAGCGTCTGCTAGGTGTCATTCTCACTATTCAGAGTTTTGATTAGGTTTCGATGTTGTGTCTTTGAACTCATTTGAAAGCAGTGCTTTGTAGGTGCTTTTGTTAATATCCAGTGTTGTTGAATCAGCTTCGATATTGTACAAACCACTTTAATATTAATGGGTTTTCATTAGTATGTTAGAGTGAGTTTAGATCAAATTGTTGATTAAATTTTGACATTAGATATCATTGATCTGAACCTTGTATTAAGCAACTTTATAAGATTTGGAACTATATGATATATAGCTCCGTTAGTGTTTGACCCTCTCTACTCGAAACTAGTACAGAACCTAAGTCTCTTATAATAAAAACCAAAATATAACACTTGGTGAAAGATATTTTATTGCGAGATCCAAAACCGACGAAACATCTTTTTGGCACACCTAGTGGGACCGTGGTGTTAGTTGAAGAGAGTGCTATGTCATGCATAAGAAGTTGGAACAATCTAGATGGTGTTACAAATGAGCCATTTCCATCAATAGAGGATATCCCACGTGTGGAGTCATCATCTGCCAAGTCAAACACAAGGTGAGAATATAGAGGTCCTAAGGCAACATGTGGAGGAACCACGAAGATAGTAGAAATCACTCATGTCATGCTTTCATTAATGAGAAGGACCACAGAGGAAATTCAGAATGAATTTGTTGATTATATGGTGAGACAAATGACTGATGTCGTTAGGATATTGATAATTAACACGTATCATGAATGTGCTCAAGGGCAACATGGAATCTCAATAGGACTAGCTCGTCCACAGATTGGGAATGTTCCCATAACAATAAGGTATGCCCCTTTACCATAAGCTCCTGAGATAAGTTTTGGCACTATAGGATAGAGTGTACCACCCTTAGCACCTATAAGGATTCTGCAAAAGGGAGAAACAGTTTCGACAACTCAGGCTAGTAGGTCTAATCACCAAGGTGTCTTTGATCCCAGTGGTATAGTTGGGTGACAACCTTGTCGAGATGCACCACTCACTTTTAATGAAAACGCCCAGCATGTCACAAGTGTCTCCAACGTTACGCCTACAAGATAGTCTAGTGTGCCTGTTGCAACACTTGCACATATAGCTGTCAATCATCAAGGAACAATGTTAGCTCTAGCTAGGGGGCATGAACAATTGTCTTTAACTAGAGGGCAGGATCAGCCTTTTCAGCCAATGCTCCCAAATGCTAATCCACACATTCTTAATCATGAGTTTCAACCTATACATCCTAACCCACAACCAAATAATCCACTAGCCAACCAGAATGTTCCCAAGTTTACTAGGCTTAGAAAAAAGCTAGTATTCCAGGTTCCACAGCAACCGGTATACTAGGCTTCGCAGCAACCAGCATACCAAGGCTCCAAGCAACTAGCATATCAAGCTCCACAGCAGTCGGCATATCAGTTTCCACAGCAGAATTTGAACCCGGTGTTGCATCGTAATTATGACGCCCATCAAATGGCAAGGTTAGCTATGGCCATCCTAGGGTAGAATTAGATGGCTGTTGAGCCTCCTCTAAGAAATGATGTTGTTGATTCTGGATACATGGGCAATGTCTATAGAAAACTTCACCCATATTGGATGGACACAGTCCCATATCCAAGAGGCTTCAAAATGCCAGAGTCCCCACTATTCACTAGAGAAGATGATCAATCAACTTTCAAGCACATTACCCATTTCTTAGCTCTGTGTGGTGATGCTATCTCATGGTGATCATTGGAAATTGCGTTTGGTCCCACTGTCACTATTGAAGACAGCCTTCACATGGTACACGACACTACCAGCTAATTCAGAATTCTCATGGAAGCAAATGAAGCGACTTTTTCATACCCAGTTCTAGCGACCTGTACCAGATTTATCAGTTACTAACTTGTCAAATATGAGGCAAATGGGAAATGAATCCGTTGACCAATTTATAGCCAGTTATAAAAGAGTAAGGAACAAATGCTTAGTCCCTTTGTTGAAGAAAACATTTGTAGATTTAGTCTTCAACGGTTTGAAGTTTGAAATTTGAGAAAGAATAATAGTCCAACCTTATTCAGACTTATTTCAATTGTTCATTATAGCAATCAAACATGAAAACCTGCTTTGAGAAAAGGACAAAAGACATGGAAGAAGGGGGAGATGTTAGCTTCGTTGAGACAAATGACTTCGGTGAGGAACAAATGGAGCTAGCAGAAGTGGCGGTTGCCAAGATGGTCATTGAGGAGCTATATACATGCTAGGCATTAACGCCAGCTAAAACAAAGGAAAAGTTAGGCATCATGACAAGGGCAAAGAGTCAGTCTACTACTCCTTCGATGTTAGTAGGACTGAGGAAATTTTTGACCTGTTACTAGCAGACGGTCAAATAAAGTTAATAGAAGGATAAAATATACCCTCTAAAGATGAATTAGTGGGAAAGAAGTATTACAAATGGCATCACTCGTGGAGTCATAACACCTCCTATTGCGTGGTTCTAAAGAAGAATATACAATAGGCAATTCAACAAGGGAAAATAAAGTTCGCTTATGACAATGGGAAATTCTTGATGGAGTGGATATAGACCATTTCTTTGTGATGATTAGTCTGGTTTCGATAAGGTCTCGAGGCAGAAGGTACAAATCACCACACATCTGCACCAATTGCAGGCAAATAATTGAAAACAAAGATCGTCGATATCCAAGAGAACAAGAATACACGTTGAGGGATCGTACTTTCAGCGAGTACCCGAGTGCCAGAACCATTAGACCATATCGTTGGACTTGTCACCAGAATGAAATTATTCGTGTAGAGAATGTTCTTCCTCACCAAAAGCCCTGTAAATTATTTAAATAGAGTTATGAAGAAGGAGATCCTACCATAGGCACATTGGGTAAACCCAGTAGGAAGTTCGATTATTATGTAAGTTATGTGCTTCTTCCTTCCTATCCCCATAAAGTCGTTCCTTCCGGATGGGGGGGAGCAATTTCATGATAATGATGCTAGGAAGCATGGCCATATGGTACAATCACATCATCGAAGAACTCTGAAAGTGCCTTATAATCCACCAGAAGATCAGTGATATGAAGTAGAGGAGATCCAAAGTGGTAATATGACACGAACCCAGAAAAGAATAGTTCAAATGAAAAGAAGAATGCGCCAATTGCAGCAATAGGTTAATCAAATCCTTATTACCCAGGTTAAGCTAACATTAATTGCAGTAAACAAACTGAAATTGTATAAAACTAGAAACCTAGTCTGAAAAAGGGAGCCAGACACAAAAGGAGAAACTACGGAACTAGTTTTAGGAAGGGACAGAATGGCCAAAGGTGGTCAGACTACACAAGCCCAGAGACAAGGGCGAAGAAAGTAAGCCAAGGCCATTGTCTAGGTCAGTGTCTCCTTTAAGTTCATATATGGTTTAAGTTAGGTTGCCCGATGAATTCCAAATGGACCAGACTATTCCCGGTGTGATTGAAGAGGATTTAGTAAATGAAAAAAAGGAGCATAGTTTTCCTTCGACAACGAAGAAGTAATAGAATTTGAGAAGTCTCCTAAGAGTCTTTCTAATCACTTAAGGGTCTTGAATATCAATATCAGGGTGAATGGTCGTCCGATGACCAGAGTTTTGGTTGGAAGTGGATCAACTTTAAATTTTATCCTATGTAGGCTCTTTAGGAAATTAGGCAGGAATTAAGAAATAATCCTATCAAATATCCAGCTCTCAAACTTCACTATGAAGTCACTAAGGTCAAAGGAATACACATGGCTAGTCTAACTGTAGGATCCAAGACCTCAAGAATATATTTTTGTGTTGTTGATGCTGATAGGTCATACAATTTGTTATTGGAAAGAGATTGGATCTATGGAAATTCGTGTGTGACTTCAACGTTACACCAAATGTTGGCCTTCTAGAATGGAGACAAAGTCAAGCATGTGAAAGTCAACACCAAGTCGAAAGTTACATGGGCGCAAACATTAGACATAGCGAAAGTTTGCTAGGAGGCATCAGATAATAGAACGCGTATTTGTAAACTCCCATAGATTGATCCTAATAACATTGCATTATGCCGTTTTGATAAGGGGAGTATCAAATGGGTCCCCAAGAAGAAACTAGCGGAATGTTTGGATAAGGTTATCCATGAAGAACCTTATATTATTAGAAGATCTCATTAGGAGGTACACGGCCTATAGGGCTAAGCAAGCTGAATAGCTAACTGATGTTGTTGACGTTATTTTGGATTTCGATGAGTCACATATCAAAGAAGATGAAAAAGTAATACAAGCTCAAGACCCATTGGAAGAAATTAACCTCGGAGATTAATTGCACATTGGCCCTATTTATGCGAGCAAATTGCTTGATGTCGAGTTTAAGGTCCAGTTAATAAATGTATTGAGAAGATACAAAGACTACTTTGCTTGTGATTATCATGAAATGCCAGGTCTAGGAAGAGAAGTGATAGAATATTGATTGCCAATTAAGAAAGGGTTTAGGCCACATAAGCAGGCCTCGAGGCGATTCATTCCAGAGGTTATACAAAAGATTAAATAAGAAATTGAGCGCCTGTTATTTGTGGGCTTTATAAGAGCTGCATGGTATGTCGAATGGCTTTCAAATGTGGTCTTGGTTAAGAAGAAAAATGGAAAATTAAGAATATGTATTGACTTTCGTGATCTAAATACTGCAACACTAAAAGATGAATATCTGATGCCAATGGCCAACATGCTAATTGATTCTACATCTAGCAATGAAATTATGTCCTTAATAGATGGCCATTCTAGGTACAATAAAATATTCGTAACAAAGGAAGATGTACATAAGACAACCTTTAGATGTCTAGGAGCTATTGGTACATTCGAATGGCTTGTTATGCCTTAAGGTTTGAAAAAAATGCTAGAGCCACATATCATGGAGGTCTACAAAGATGATGTCATTGTCAAATCCAATCAAGTACATCATTTAGATTACTTAAAATGTGAAAGGGATAGTAACAAAATTTAGAGGGGGATGAATAGGTGTGAACAAAATTTTTCGAAGGTTCAGTGGAAGTAATTTGCTTTTAGAATATGACAGACCTTAAACAAGTTCAAACTTAAATAGTTAGATAAAATTATGAACAAAATAGAGAGTTTAGGGAAGAGAATAAGAACACAAGGTTTATAGTGGTTCGGCTTAGATCAAGCCTATGTCCACTCTCCCACGCTGACAACCTACTGGCTGGATTCTACTAAGAAACAAAAGAGATTTTATAGCTTGGTGATTTCATCTTCACAGTGAAGAGTTTGCTTCTCTTTCATGAAATTACTCTATATGTTTTTCTCTCTTTTGAGTACAAATTTGAGCTCAGTGAAATAACAAGAAATTAGGAAGCTTTAGACTTTGAAATTTTTCTCTCATGCACACTTTCGAACAGCTGGAGAGTCCACCTTAAATACTCCTTCACGCCTTCTCGACCGTTGGCACTTTCCAAATGAATTCTTTCAATTAACTCGTTGGACAGAATCAATCAAGGAGATCTCAAGCTGTTTGAAGATTAAGATGAAAGCCCGTCAATCCTGTTCGCCCATACAATCAGGATCTTGGTTTCCATAAGTAGAACTTTCCAAGTTTTCTTGACTTCCAAAAGATTTGGATATCGAAATTGATTCCAAAAAAGATAGCCAATCATGTAGGTGCTATATTCAACTAGAAAGTCATCCATAAGTTATACGAATCGAACTCTTGAAGAAATAAAGATAATCTTGCGTCTGGATAAATCTTCATTCTTCAGTAGCGTTTAGTTTGGAATATGTTAGTGTGGGCAAACTGTGAACCTAAAGTCTAGCGGTCTTCAGACTTTGACACTAAAGTCTGGAAGTCTTCAGAATAGACTTTGGATAAGTTTTGTCAACTTCAAAATAATGAAGGAGCTTTCTTCAACAATCTCCCCCTTTTTGATGGTGACAAAACTTTCCTGCAGATTTAAGAACTTTTAACCTACAAAACAACTCTTAAGCAGTACATGATATCTTACAAAAATAAGTTGATTAGGAACCTGGATAGCATCGATTTTGCAACCATAGAAAATATGTTAATCTTGAAAAGATAAGACAAACATCAAGACTTAAACAACTATCCATCCATAATCATTACCACAAAAGTAAGTTGTCGACATAGGTCAAATAGAATAAAAATAGAATAAAATTTCAACAAAAATTAAAGTCAAACAACTCAAAGTCAAATCTGCACGTTCTCCCCCCTTTTTGTGAACAGCAAAAAGTGGATAAAGTCAAAAATAGATAAAAGACAAATGAAATTAGGTTTGTTTTGGAATTCGAACGATCTGGAAATCCCCCATCGACTGAATTGTCTTCTTAAGCTTCTCAACATCTTCAACTTTGGCAGTCTCTTTAACTTGCTCTTGTAAAGCTTGAACTTGAAGAGTAAGAGTCTGTACCTTCTCATGGAGAGAATCTAAAGTAGATTTTAATGCTGATTGGAGGTTTTTCATGTCAAACTCCATAGCATATTGCTGTGCTTTTAACTCTAGAAGGAGTTCTAGCAGCCTTCAAAGGTTTGCAGCTTCTGTTTGTGTGCTAGCTTCAGCCAAATTAATTCTAGGAGTGTTGCGATTTGAGGGAACATTAGCATGTCGAACACAATGACTTGGAATGGATTCCTCAATGTTAGCTTCAGGGAAATGTGAGGCATAGACATCCTCTAGATTGGCAGGAGATCTACTAACATCATCACTTATAAAAAGAGAAGAAGAAGAAGTACCTATTTTGTCATGAACTCCCCCTGTTTCTGTGGCTACAAGTGGAGAAAAGAACTCTTCTTCTTGTTCCTTCTCAATTTCAGCACCATAATGATGTTCTTTTTGAGTTTGAACTCCTACAGTTCCACTCTTTGTCTTCTCTGAATCCTTATATAAGAATACTGCAAAAGTTGGTTCAAAGTGATAGAACTAGTACGAGCACCTAGAGGGGGGTGATATGTGATCAAGATGATTTTTCTAAATCGTAACAGAATAGATAGACTTTTTAATGAATGATAGACTAAGAGATTGAAAACAATAATAGACGTATGAAGATGCAATGTAAAGTAAAAGGATTAGGGATAGAGAATCAAGACTCCAAGTTTATAGTGGTTCGGCTTAGACCAAGCCTACGTCCACTCTCCCGCACGGACATCTCATTGGCTGAATTTCACTAAGAATCAAAAAGAGAATTTACAGTTTCACGTCCTTGATTCCACAGTGTAGAGACTCTACTACACTTCCTCAAGGTCTCACCAAAATTCGGTCTCTCTTTTAATTACAAGTATAGTTCGAAGAATAAGACCACAAAAGAACAAAGAGATTCAGACTTTGAAATTTTTCTATCGGGCATTCTTGAACAACTTGAGCGTCTCCCTTAAATACTTCTTCATGCCTTCAATACCATTGGCACCTTCCAAAGAAGTTCTTCCAATCAACTCGTTGGACATAATCAATTAGAGAGATCTCGAGCTCTTCAAGGAAAATGTCGATAGGCCATCAATCCTGCTCGCCCATACAATCAGGATCTCGGTTTCCATAAGTAGAACATTCCAAGTATAATTCACGGATCTAGAGAATCTAGATTATTTGAATACGGATAAAAGATCTTCAAGTGCTAATTCCAGTCGTGAGATATTCCTTAACCATACGAATCAAAACCATACTTGAATCTATCAGAATAGAACTTTAACTTTGTCGGTCTGGAAACTGTCCATGAGAGTAGACTTTGAAACTTGAGTCTGGAGGTCTTCAAACTTTGTCAAGAGAGTTTGCAAGTCTTCAGACTAGATTGATGGAAATGTTTTGTCGACTTCAAAACACCTTAAGAAGATTTCTCTAACAATCTCCCCCTTTTTGATGGTGACAAAACTTTCCTGCAGATTTGGATACTTTCGCCCTGTAATACAACATTTAAGCTAACAAAGATATCTCATAATAAGTTAGGATAAAGATAATGACGGATCTGCATCCACAGAAAATAAGTTAGTCCTGTACAGATATTTATCAGTTATCTTTATCGAAATCAATAGCATAGCTTAAAGTACTGCAATAATAAGCAAGCAATCCAAAGTTCAAGTCAGTCCAAAATCCAAACAAAAGATAAAGTCAAACACAAATACATCAAAAATTGAAATTTATCCAAAGTGTTCAAAGTTGAAAATCTACAACATTCTTATCTCTGCTTTTGCTTCTCAGCTTCTTGTACCTGAGTCGACAGAACAAGAACATCAAATTGGAGGAGAGATTGATAAAGGGAAGGAATCAATGAGAGAAGAGGAAGACAAGCAAGAGTAGACACATAGAAATAGAAAGAAGAACAAACTGTAGAAGAAGGTCGTGGAGATTCTCCAGCAGAAAAGGAGGATCAAGAATGTCATGACACTGAAGAAGCATCTCAGCAAGAAGAGTATTTTTCTCCTCCCGAAGGCACTGAAACAGGGGGAGATGTTCCTAGAGAAGGTATTCATTTTCTAACTTTTACAAGTGCAAGTGTCAGTCGTTCTCCTGCTGATGTAGAGGATGTCTATGCCTCTCAATTTCCTGAAGAAGACCTTGAGGCATCATCCCCAAATGTTGATCTTCGTGCTGATGTTCGATCAACTGGCTTTACTCCACAATCTGACCATGTTGAAGCAAGCACACAGATTGATAAATCTGGAGACTATGGAAGGTTGCTTGAAATTCTTTTGGAGATTAAAGGCCGGGTCTATGCATTAGGATGCGAATTTCAGACTCTGCAGAATGAGAATCGTGCCATGTCCGTCTCTTTGCAATATCAAATTCGAAATATTCATCTTTAGATTCAGGCAACTGCAAAAGGAATGGCTCTAGCACAATTGCAGGAGGATTTGAGGAAGCTGGAAGACACTATCAAGTCGATGGGAGATTTTCAGCTCGTTCGCATTCCTAGAGCATCTTAACTTTTTCACCTTTTTATGCTGACAAAAAGGGGGGAGAAGTTGCAGATTTTCAAGTTTGAACACTTTGGATAAATTTCAATTTTTGATGTATTTGTGTTTGACTTTATCTTTTGTTTGGATTTTGGACTGACTTGAACTTTGATGTTCTTGTTCTGCCGACTCAGGTACAAGATGCCGAGAAGCAAAAGCAGAGATAGGAATGTCGTCCTCATCATCTTCATCTTGTAAGATGATTACTCTCCTTCTTTTGGTAGGACCAGTCATGGGATCTTTGCCTTTTCTTTTCGCAACAGCACAGTCTTGTCTAGATTTGATAGGGGTTTTCTCCTTGAATTGCTCTAGCTTCTTGCTTAGTTCTTTCAGACGCATCTTTGTAATCATTTTCAGCCCTATTACCATTTGATCAATGGTTCTCACACACAGAATCTTGGGAGGCTGAATATTAAGATGTATGAATAAACAAGAGATGAGAGCAGAATAAGGAAGTTTGCCCTTGTCATTTGCCATGGACCTATACATGTGAAACATTATAGTGTGAGGCAAGGAGAACTTGTGACCAATTTTGATGGCATACATCAATTTTGCTTCAGAGTTTGAGACATCTGTCTTCGATGTTGACTTGGGTTTGAGACAGTTGATCACGATCTTATGGAGCAGTATATTGGATGCACTCATCCTCAGATAAGAAAGTTGCCCTTCTGCAATTCTTTCTTTAGCAAGCTCCAAGGTTGCATGACTAACAGACACATATATAGATTGGAAAGCTCCTCTTTCCACACCAATCACATCAGCAAGAATATCCACGTCAACCACATACTCCTTATCTCTCACACTGAATGAAAAACTATTCGCATCAAGAAAACTAAGATTCGAATAGAAATATGTGGTCAGTTCAGAATGAGCAGGCTCTATCTCAGTATAGAATCGATCAAGTTGAAGTTTTTCAAACTTCTCTCTTAGATTGATGTTTAACAGATCAAGGAAATCGAAGTCCACAGTTCTTGGGTTCATAACCCCACGCTTCAGCAACTTGGAATAAACCTTTTTATGTTTCTCAGACCGAAATAATTCTTCCCTCTTTCCTCGAATATTTGCAGCCACACCCATTCTTGGCTTAAAATGCACGAACATTTTTTCATCGTCGTCTTTCCCTTCAGGCTAATTCACACTTCCAAAATGTGGATCACTCGGAAAATTAGCGAAAGTCTTTGCCGCTATTCCAACAGGAACCACTCTCGAACGTTCCATCACACTTAAGAAGTGAGTCTCATTCTTATATCATTTTTCTTTTAGAAACTCATCGATAAATGTCATTGCAGAACCCTCTTCTTTCAGAGCAGAGTAAAGCCGGTAAGTGAATGCGGGCTTAAGAGATCTTACTGGTTCTATATCCTCGATCATGTCTTCCTCTGCTTGTTGAGGGTCACGATCATGTGATCTAGCAGGTGAGGAATTGCGCAGTTGAGAATGTTGACGCACCTGTCCACTTGGAGAGTCTCCTTCTTCGGTTAGATTGAAGTGCGTAGGCCCCTCACGCAAACCTTGTGGTCCCCCGCTTGCTATTCTCGATGACTTTCTTTGATGCGACATTGTCACTGTCTTTGAGAGAATTTTCACACTCGAATCGCGAGAAAGGTGAGAGCTTTAAGAGTTAAACTTCGAAAGAAAGTTTCAAAGAGTGAAGATCCGTGCTCTAGGGTTTTTAGGTAAAAATAAAGAGGAAGAAGAACTGTATATAAGACAATTGATACGGGCTATTTAAAACGTCACGAAAAGGAAAAAATAAAAATGCCTTTTAAAAAATAACCGCCTTTTTAAATTTGATAACCATTTTTTTCAAAAAGATAACTGCCTTTTTAATATCAATTAGAGATTAACAAACGGTCTTACCTTTTCGAGATGTCGGGTTAAATGATTAAAAGTACTATAATTGAAATAACTTACAGTCATAACCTTTGGTCTTCTGAGTCTGAACTTTTGAGTCTGATTCTTTTCAGATTTAGTTCCTGAGTCTCGAGCTTCATCGATCTTCAAGAGATAAAATGTTGAGTCTTGAACGAATAGACTCAAATGAACTTTTCTCAAGCGGCTTTGTAAATATGTCTGTCAGTTGATTTTTTGAGTCGATAAATTGTATCAAGACTTCTCCATTTTGAACATGATCTCTAATAAAATGATGTCGAATCTCTATATGCTTAGCTCTTGAATGAAGAATTGGGTTCTTTGTGAGATTGATTGCACTGGTGTTGTCGCATTTGATCTCGATGCATGAGTCTTTGATACCAAAGTCTCATAGTTGTTGTTTTATCCAAAGTATTTGAGAACAATAGCTTCCAAGAGCTACATATTCTGCTTTAGCTGTTGATAGAACGACGGTACTTTGCTTCCTTGAAAATCAAGATACTGCCCTGTTACCAAGCAATTGACAAGTGCCAGATGTGCTCTTTCTATCAACTCTGCAACCTGCAAGATCTGCGTCTGAATATCCAAGAAGAGTAAAGTCTCATTCCTTGGGATACCATAGACCAAGCTTAGCAGTAGTGCAACATATTTAATGATACGTTTTGCAGCACTTAGATGGGATTCTTTAGGATCTGATTGAAACCTAGCACAAATGCAAACACTAAATAATATGTCAGGTCTTGATGCAGTAAGATAAAGAAGTGAACCAATGATACTCTTGTATAGCTTTTGGTCGACTTTCTTTACTCCTTCATCTTTGTCTAGGTTTGAAGAATTTGACATTGGTATGTCAGTCTTTTTGCAATTCTCCAGTTCGAACTTTTTAACAAGTTCTTTTGCATATTTTTCTTGATGAATAAAGATTCATTCTTTCAATTGTTTCACTTGTAAACCAAGAAAGGAAGATAGTTCACCCATCATGCTCATCTCGAATTCATCCTGCATAGACTTAGAAAATTTCTTGTACAAAGTCTCATTAGATGATCCAAATATAATATCATCAACATAAATTTGAATAAGTAAAAAGCTTTTACCTTCCCTTTTAATAAATAAGGTAGTATCTACTTTTCCTTTAATGAAACCATTTTGAATTAAAAAGTTACTTAACCTTTCATACCAAGCTCGAGGAACTTGTTTTAATCCATATAAAGCCTTTTTCAGTCTGAACACTGAGTTTGGTTTCTTTAGATCTTCAAATCCATGAGGTTGTTCCACAAAGACTTCTTCTTGAATAAATCCATTCAGGAATGCGCTTTTGACGTCCATTTGGAATAACCTGAAATTCTTATAATATGCAAAAGCAAGTAATAATCTAATTGCTTCTAACCTTGCTATAGGAGCGTAAGTCTCGTCATAGTCTATCCATTCTTCTTGAGTATATCCTTTAGCAATGAGTCTTGCTTTGTTTCTTGTCACTTTTCCTTTTTCATTGACTTTGTTCCTGAAAACTCATTTAGCTCCAATAATAGACTTACCTTTTGGTTTAGGAGTTAATTCCCAAATATTGTTGATGCTGAATTGTCTGAGTTCTTCTTGCATTACTTCAATCCAGCTTTCGTCAGCTAAGGTTTCTTCTATATTTTTGGGTTCAAGTTCAAAAATAAGTGCCACAACACTAGACTCTTCTCGCCTTTTGGATCTCATGCGAATTCCCTCATTAACGTCTCCAATAATGAGTTCTTCAGGATGACTAGACTTGTGCTTCCAGTTGCTGGTCAATCTGATAGGTTGTTGATCTTTTTCTTGAGTTGATTCTTCATCAACAACTCGTTGTTCTACTTCTGGAATATGAACTGTTTCAAGGGAGGTAGACCTTGTGGAGTCGGAGCAGTTCCGATTATTCGGGGCCCGAATCGGTTGAGTTTGTGGAGAGTCTTGAAATTTGACGTTCATTGATTCTTCCACAGTCTGAGTCTTCTTGTTGAATACTCTGTAGGTTTTGCTTGAAGTTGAGTACCCAAGAAAGAATCATTCATCCGATTTTTCTTCAAACTTACCAACTCGATCATTTGCATTTTTCAGGGTAAAGCATTTACAACCAAATACTTGAAAATATGAAACAATTGGTTTCTTTCCTTTAAAAATTTCATAAGGAGTTTTCTCAATAATTGGCCTTAAAAATACTCTGTTAATAATATAACAAGCAGTAGAAACAGCTTCAGCCCAAAAACGTGAAGAAATATTACTTTCAATTAGAAGAGTCATTGCCATTTCTTGTAAAGATCTATTATTCCTTTCCACAACCCCATTATGTTCTGGTGTATATGGAGAGGAGAATTTATGCTGAAAACCAGATTCATCACAAAATTTAGCAAAGTCTTGATTTTCAAACTCACCTTCATGGTCTGTACGAATATTTGAAATAGTATAACCTTTTTCATTCTGCACTTTCTTAGCAAATTTTGAAAAATGAGAAAAAGTCTCAGACTTACTTGCAAGAAAGTAGACCTAAGTAAATCGTGAATAATCATCCACTATTACTAGGCAAAACCTTTTTCCACCAATGCTTTGAGTTCTCGTGGGTCCAAAAAGATCCATATGCAGGAGCTGTAGTACACGATTAGTGGAAACTTGATTTATTGGTTTAAAGGAATTTCTAACCTGTTTTCCCAGTACGCATGGTGTGCATAAGTCAGACTTTTGGTAATTGAGAATAGATAATCCTCGAATAAGCTTCTTGGAAGAGATTTTGGCAATTTGCTTCATGTTGATATGGCCAAGCTTTCGGTGCCATAGATTAGCTTCATCTTGTACTGATATTAAGCATTGTGATTTTTCTTGATTCACATCCAGAAGATAGATATTTCCATGTCTACGTCCAGTAAAAGATTGAGAGAAGTCTTTACTGATTCCTGAACACGTTCCTTCCTGGAAGTTGATCTTGAATCTAGTGTCGCACAATTGGCCTATGCTGAGTAGATTGTAATTCAATCCTTCCACCAATGAGACATTATTGATTGATAGACTTCCGATTTTTACTGTACCGCGACCAATAATCCTTCCTTTGTTGTTACCACCAAAAGAAACTTTCTCTCCATCTATTTGGACAAGTTTTATAAAGCAACTTGAATATCCTGTCATATGTCTTGAGCAGCCACTATCCAAATACCATTTGATATTTCTTTTGATAGTGACCTGCAATTAAGAGAAAATTCAAGCTTTCTTTGGTACCCGTATCATCTTGGGTCCGGTTGAGTTAGAGCAATAAACAGTCTTTGCCCAATCCCTTTTAACAGGTCTCCAAACCAAAGGGCATTCTTTCTCAAAATATTATGAGCTTTGACACTTCGAACATTTGAGAGCATCTCGACCAACACGTTTTATAAAGATTTTCTGAAAATGATTTTTATAAACAGCTTTTGTAGGTCTTTGTTTGATTCTTTCCTTCACTTTTTGGAAAATCAATTAGTGGAATAGTTTCAGAAGACATACCAAGACTTAATTTGTTAAAGTAAGGTCTTTGTATTGAAAGAATCTTATCCAACTTTTCAGAATCATTTGAAAACATTCTTGATATGTTTGAAATATCCCTTTTAAATATGTATTTTCTTTTGAAAGAGAGTTTGAGTTTACTTTTTTTTAAAATAGTAAAGTTTTTATCTAAATTTTTAAATTTTTCCTTCTAAGATTTTCCTGTTGCTTCAATGTAGAATTCTCCTTTTTTTTTTTTAATTCAGAGATCCTCTTAAGAGAGGTTTTGAGACTAAGACATAGTTCATCAATATATTTCGAGATTTTGACAGGAATTTTTAGATTACTTACCTCAAGCTCACTGTCTGAGTCTGTATCTGTCTCAAGGTATGAGTCTGAATCAGATTTTGCCATTAAACGGATGTTGGCATAATCATCATCATTTTCTTCACATTCAGTATCACTTCATGTTTCTGCTTTGAGTGCCTTTCTGTATTTCTCAGCCTTTCCTTTCATTTTCTTTAATAAAGGACAGTTGGGTCTGATGTGTCCATTTTTCTTACATTCGAAGCAAGTCACTTCTTTGTTGGAATCATCTTCCTCAGTTGATTTGTTCTGAAATCTTTGAGAGCTTTGTTTCTTCCAATTGAATTTTCTTCCCTTTATGTTTAGCTTTCTGAACCTCTTTATCATGAGTGCCAGTTCTTCATCATCTAGATCTTCTTCGGAGTCTGTAGCATTAGAATAGTCGTTAGACTTTAAAGCAATAGATTTCTTACCTTTTGAATCTTCTTCGTCATTGGTGTGCTCCACTTCGTAAGACTGAAGTGTTCCAATCAATTCGTCTACAGAAAGTGGTGCAATCCTTTGTGTTTCCCTTATCGAAGTCTTTATATAATTCCAGTCCTTAGAGAGTCCACGCAGCAGTTTGTTGACCTTCATTTGTCCTGAGATTGGATGTCCCTAATATTCTAGACCATTCACAATTTCAGTAAAACGGCTAAACATCTCAGTTATTGATTCTCTTGATCTCATCTTGAAAACTTCATATTGTCTCGAAAGAATATTGATCATTGTCTCTTTCACTCGATCAGTTCCTTTATAGGTAATGTGCAGCCTATCCCAGACTTATTTTGTTGTATCACAAGAGGATATTCTGTTATACTTAGTAGGCGATAAAGCACAATATAAAGAATAAATAGCTTTAGCATTAAAAGCTTGTCTCTTGGTTATTTCTTCTTAAGTCATCTCGATAGGAGAAGTAACTTCTTTTCCTCTCTCGGATACTGATGTAGCAATAAGAATGATTCCTTTTTCTACTACTTCCCATTCCAAGGGATCTTTCGATCTTAGGAATGCTTTCATTTTGTTTTTCCATATGTTGTAGTCTTTTCCATCAAAGTATGGAGGTCTGGTGTTGCTTTGACCTTCAACCAACCATGTAGGCAACATACTAGCCATAAATCTTTAACTCATAAGTAAAAACACTTCTAATAAATGAGTACACAAGCTCTGATACCAATTGATAGAACTAGTACGAGCACCTAGAGGGGGGTGAATAGGTGATCAAAATGATTTTTCTAAATCGTAACATAATAGATAGACTTTTTAATGAATGATAGACTAAGAGATTGAAAACAATAATAGACGTATGAAGATGCAATGTAAAGTAAAAGGATTTGGGATAGAGAATCAAGACTCCAAGTTTATAGTGGTTCGGCTTAGACCAAGCCTACGTCCACTCTCCCGCACGGACAGCCCACTGGCTGGATTTTACTAAGAACCAAAAAGAGAATTTACAGTCTCACGTTCTTGATTCCACAGTGTAGAGACTCTACTACACTTCCTCAAGGTCTCACCAAAACTCAGTCTCTCTTTTGATTACAAGTATAGCTCGAAGAATAAGATCGCAAAAGAACGAAGAGATTCAGACTTTGAAATTTTTCTATCGGGCATTCTTGAACAACTTGAGCGTCTCCCTTAAATACTTCTTCATGCCTTCAATATCGTTGGCACCTCCCAAAGAAGTTCTTCCAATCAACCTGTTGGACATAATCAATTAGAGAGATCTCGAGCTCTTCAAGGAAAATGTCGATAGCCCATCAATCCTGCTTGCCCATACAATCAGGATCTTGGTTTTCATAAGTAAAACATTCCAAGAATAATTCGCGGATCTAGAGAATCTAGATTATTCGAATACGAATAAAAGATCTTGAAGTGCTAATTCCAGTCGTGAGATATTCCTTAACCATACGAATCAAAACCATACTTGAATCTATCAAAATAGAACTTTAACTTTGTCGGGCCCGGAAACCTGTCCATGAGAGTAGACTTTGAAACTTGAGTCTGGAGGTCTTCAGACTTTGTCAAGAGAGTCTGCAAGTCTTCAGACTAGACTGATGGAAATGTTTTGTCGACTTCAAAACACCTTAAGAAGATTTCTCTAACACAAAGAAGTCATCCCGATCCTCTTCCTCTTCAACTGCTCTTCTTTCTTCTCTAGCTTCTTCACCTGCTTCTTGTCTTTCCTCTCCTCTATCCGTTCTTCCTTCTTTTCTCTGCTCTGTTTCTCCTTTTTCTATTTCTTCTCTGTCCTGTTGTTGCTTAAAGCTTACAAAACTTTGAAGATTCTTCAAGGCAAAGGCAGAGATAGTAAGATCACTCTCACCCTCTTCGTCTTACAGGATAAGAGATCTTCTCTTCTTGACAGGTTCACACATAATTTCCTTACCTTTCCTTTTTGCAACAGAGTCTTGCTTGGTTTTGTTGGGGGACTCTTCCTTCAAGCGCTCTATGGCATTGTTCAGTTCTTTCAACCTCATCTTGGATACCATCTTCAATCCTATAACCATAGGAGCAATAGTTCGAATACAAAGAGAGGCTAGAAATTGAATGTGAAAATGTCTGAACAGTTGTGTGACCAGCGATGAGTAAGGAAACTGTCTCTTATCCTTCATAACATTCCTATACATATGCATCGGGATTGTATGAGGCAGAGAGAACTTCATTCCGTTACTGATGGCAAACATCAGTTTGGCTTCAGATCGAGAAACATCTGTCTTTGAAGTTGACTTTGGTCAGATGCAGTTGATCACGACTTTGTGCAGCAAAATGTTTGAGGTAGACAGTCTGGAATAAGTAATATTGCCTTCAGCAAGTCTGTCCCTAACAAGAGAGCTTGTTGCATGACCAACAGAGACATTTATTGGTTGGAAACCACCTCTTTTCACACCAATAATGTCAGCCAATGTGTCAACATCCACCGCGTAATCATTCTCACTCATAGTGAATCGAAATCTATTCGCATCAAGAAAAGACAGATTCGAATAGAAATATGCAGTTAACTTAGGATAAGCAACAGAAGTTTCAGAGCAAAATTTTTCAAGTTGAAGTAGAGTCAGGTTCTCCCTCAATCTCACCTTTATCGAATCTAAGAAATCAAAGTCGATCGATCGATGGTTCATCACCCCTCTTTTTAGCAATTTAGAGTAAACCTTTATGTGATCTTTAGAACGAAACAAACTCATTCCATCACCACGTACTTCAGCAACAATGCCCATTCTCGGTTGAAAATTCGAGTACATTGTCTCTGTTGGAGAAAACTTCCTTATTTGTTTTGAAGTTGACAAAACGTTTCCATCAGTCTAGTCTGAAGACTTGCAGACTCTTCCGTCAAAGTCTGAAGATCGCCAAACCGCCGACTCAAGTTTTAAAGTCTGCCCTCATTTGATCTCTAGACCGACGAAGAAAACTTATCCAGAATCAAGTATTTATTTAAGGATTTGATTCAAGCGGCTAAAGAAGTCTCTCACGGCTGGAGATAGCATCTTAAGATCTATTATTCATTTTGTATTCAATACGAGTAAATTGGATTCATTGATTGGCGAAGTATACTTGGAAGGTTCTACTTATGGAAACCTAGATCCTGATTGTATGGGCGAGCAGGATTGGTACGCTATCATCACATTCCTTAAGTAACTCGAGATCTCTCTAATTGATTCTGTCCAACGGGTAGATTGGAAGAACTCTTTTGGAATGTGTCAACGGATATGAAGGCATGGAGGAGTATATAAAGAAGAAATTCTAGTTATTCGAGTGTGTGTGCGGATAGAAAAATTCCAAAGTCTAAAACTTCTTGTTCTTTGTTGATTCAATTGTTGAGCGAAAATTTGTACTCAAAAGAGAGTTTAGACTTTTGTGAGGCCTTGAGGAAGTGTAGTAGAATCTCTATACTATGGAATCAAGGACGTGATACTGTAACGACTCTTTTGATTCATAGTGAAATCCAGCTGATGGGCTTTCAGTGCAGGAGAGTGGACGTAGGCTTGGATTAAGCCGAACCACTATAAACTCTGTGTTTACTTTCTCTTATCCCTGAACTTCTTATTCATGCTTACTAGTTGTTCATTTATTTAAAGTTGAAATCTATCTTATAATCAATATCTTCTAAAATCAAAATATATTTTTTAAGTCCTGCGAAAATTCTTACATTCACCTATTCACCCCCCTCTAGGTGTATTCACTAGCCCCTTTCACTCTCATCATTGTCCTTGCTCTCTGGCTAATTGAAAGAGCCAAAACGAGGATCAACTAGAAAGTTACGAATCGCTCTATCTGCCTCTCCTTTAGACGCTATTCCTAATCTTTCCATCGTTCGCAAAAACTGAGTCTCATTCTTGTATCCTCTTTCTTTCAGAAATTCATCAATAAAAGTCATAGCATTACCACCCTACTTCAACGTATTGTAAAGCTTATAAATAACCTGGGGTTTCATGGTCCTGAGACGTTCAACATTTTCCATGATTTCCTCTTCCTCTAGTTGGCGTGGAGGATTCTAAGTAGGACGCTGTGGAGAGTGTTGTTGAGATTCTTCTTCCTCGGTCAGATCAAAATGTGTAGGACCCTCGAGCATATTTCATGGTCCCCTGCTTGAGATTCGAGATGACTTCCTTTGGAAAGACATCTTCACAGTCTTTGAGGATTTCCCGAACACGTTCGAGTGAAAAAGATGAAAACTTGTAGAGCAAACTTGATAGTAGAATTGAGAGAGTAGAAATTCTGTATTCTAGGGTTCGAGAAATCGTAAATGAAGAAGAAAGACTCGACGGTATATAAAGAAAGTAAAACGAGGTAAACGAACCATCATAAGGAAAAAAAGAAAACTACCTTTTTCATAAAATAAAAACTGCCAAAAATTCAAAAATTCGAAAAAGATAATTTCTTAAAATAAAATAGGCAAGCAATGATTCAAATATCAACGTACCTGTTCGAAATTTTCATACTAAAATTAAATTACTTGCATCGAAGAGATATTAAGGGGGTGCATGATAACTGATAATTTATGTTCCAGAAACAATTTTTCTATTTCAGACCTATTTCTGGAATAGAAATCCGTTTGATAAACCTATTCCGTTTTTCAATTTGGAATAGATTTGTTCGAAATAGGTTTGGAACAGAAATCGAAGTTGAAATTTCTATTTCGATTCCGGAATAGAAATAAGAAATTATTTTCCCACAAAACTCTCAACCCTAATTTCGGTGACTCCTCCCTCATCTCCTCTACGACGTCTCTGCCTCCTCCTCCTCCTCCGCCTCTCCTCATCTCCTCAAGACATTGTTTTCACCATTTCACGCTCAGATCGTCTCCTCCATCGGACGCTTTTTGCCTCTCCTCATCTCCTCGAGACATCGTCTCCTCCACTGGACGCTCGGCATCTCCTCGAGACATCTTCTCCTCCACTGGATGCTCGGATCGTCTCCTCCACTGGACGCTCTATGCCTCTCCTCATCTCATCGACGTCTGCTCGCGAATCCGCCCCCTCGCCGCGACCCATTGTCCCCGCTTGTCGTCCGAGCACCCCTCGGCAACAGATCTTGCACCTGCACCCCCGCCGCTCATTCCCCTGCGACGCCAAAAGCCCTCTGCAGCAGATCTCGAGCACCGACGCCTAAGCCGCTCCTGCTCTGCTCTGCTCCGTCTCACCATAAGCTGCCACCACCCCCACGACCTCAGTAACGCCGCGCAACGCCCTTTCCTTTTCATCCACACAGTGCAAGTTTTGGAACTTGGCCCCCTCCTCTTCAAATTGCCCAATTGAGTCTCTCTTTGGTTATGCTTTCCTGGGTCAATCTGTAAACAGCTCGAGTTCGTCCAACGAGTCCTAGGACCGCGAAGTGCGCAAAGAAGCAGAACTACCCGTCTCCTCCCTTCTCTGGTTCGTGCCGATATCACCTTCAAAATCACGTCTTTCGTTTTCCTCTTCTTTTTGCGTGGGTTCATGTGCTTTTTTGCGTATGAATCTTGGAATTGGAGTTGGGTTTGCTGCTCGCGGGTATGAATAGGAGATGGCTAGATTCGCCTGTCTTTGAATTTTATTGGTTGTTGTCGCTTTTGAGGATGAAAAGACGATGGGAAATCAAGCGTGCATTGACCGGTGGTGGCGAATGCTCTGTTACTGCATGTCTAGTTTTGGGTTGCTTTTAGTTTTCCTCGTGAATCGAATCTGTGATAGAGAAAGTATATGTGCTCTCGAATTATGTCTTGAGAAGTTGTTGAATTGGTTGTGATCCTGGTGTGATTAGTCCCAAACACTTTTGGCTTTGGTGTGAAGATGTGGGATTATCAACGTTACCCTTGGTGTAAGAAGATGTCCCCCTTCTCTTAATGCAAAAAAAGCCACTCCTCTTGCTTTCCGATTCCATAAATCTGCAGCTCCGCTCCTCCTCTTCCTCCTCCTCTGAATTGCTTCTCCATGGTCATAATGCCGGCATACCTCGCCATGCTGCAGTGGCGGTGCCTGCTCAATGACTGGGCAGACAGTGTTATCTCATCAATGAAGGGTCATCATTGTTTTAGTTTCCATGGAATTTATCTTGCTATGCATATGCTAATGATTGTTTTTAATCATTGTCGTGACCAAAGCTCTCTTGTTTCTTTGGTGTTTTGGATGCATTAATTCATATGCATTCTTAAATTGCCCTTATATAGACTATTCGGATCTTGATCCCCTACATTGACCTTTAATTGTGATGGATGTCTATGGCTTCTGAGTTTTCACTTGGAAACTCAGTGCGTTCACTTTTTTTTTTTTAATCAGCCCCCTTGCCTCATCCAGAAGCCCTCTACAGTAGATCCTGAGCATCGACGCCTGAGCCGCTCCTGCTCTGCTCCGTCTCACCAGAAGCTACCATCGCCCCGTGACCTCAGCAATGCCGCCCAACGCCCTCTCCTCATCTCCTCAACGTCGTCTCTTCCACTGGTTAGCTCTGCCTCTCCCTCATTTGTAAATTCTAGGGGCCCTACTGGATTAAATGCTGCAGTTTTATATGAGTGTATGCATAACTCAACATCTTTGAACTAGGAATGTATATTTGAAACTTCTGTGTAGGATTTTTTAAACGAAACTTCTGTGTGGCTGTTGTATTTTGTTATATTTGTGTGATGGATTATTTGACATCTCTATATAGAGATTTCAAGTCCACCTCTTTAGAATGCCGATGATACAGGTGAATGGATTATTTTTTAGTGGGAATGTTCACTGCTGGTTATTATGAGCAAATAGATGGGGTATTGGTTGGTGGGAATATTCCTTTTTCTTGTAATATATGGTTGCTTGTAAAATTTTATATGAGGATGATTCTCTTTTAATTTTCTTTGTGCATTTTGTCTTATCGATAGTCATAGAACATTGTATTGATGTGATATCGACATCAAAGTCTATGCGCTTGAACAGGTACACCAATTGATATGGCTCATTTGATGCTCAACTAATTAATGTTAAATGGCTTCCCAAAAAGAGGTTTGTATGGCAAAGTGGACTGAGCCTTTGACCATTGAGCTTGTAAGTTTGTTAGTAACAGAGGTAACAAAGGGAAATCGCATCACTTCTACCTACAACAAAACAGGATGGAATAACATCCATGCCGAATTCAATAAACAGACGGGACTCCACTTTAGTATAATTTAGTTGAAGAACAGAGTCAACAAACTGAAGAAACAGTATAGTAGTTTCAAGAAACTTTTGTCACAATCTGGATTTGGATGGGATAATATAAACAATAAGGTTGCTGTGGAGGATCAAAGTGAGTGGGAGTCTCACATCAAAGTATCAATTTACTAGGGTCATTTTGTTCATATTGTATTGCAAGCTTTGATTATGTTGCTAACATCTGTCATTATTGTATAAATTCCAGAATAATAGCGAATGGGCTAAATTAAAAAATGATGGGTTTCCTCAGTATCTTGATTTGTGTATCGTGTTTGGTGATACATATGCTACTGGGGAGTATTCAGCAGGAAATGCAAAAGAAGTGGTAGTGTCCTCGAAGAGAGATGACAATGGTGGTGACGATGGTGATGGTGGTAGTGGTTATGCAGTAGGTGATCCATAGGAATTTGATGAACAGCATATTGATGAGGAAGTCGTCATACCTGATACGACTACCTCAAATCGTACGAAACACAAGCAGGATAGGACTCCAAATTCTAAGAGGAGGAGGAAGAGTAACAGATATGATGCTAATGACACCTTCAAAGCCACTCAAGATATGATTAAATTCAGGACTACTCAATCAACAAGTGGCTCTGTGACTTCAGATGCCTCATCAACTGTAGACCCCTACTCCACAGCAGCCGTGGTTGCCGTCCTAAATGTCATGCCTGATTTAGAGCAGAATATTTACAACAAAGTTATGAACCAATCATGTCTTAATGCCACTTGGAGAGAGGCTTTCATGACAATGCTACCTGAAAGAAGACGTGGATTTCTTGAATCTCTTTAAATAGATATTCAGCAGTATGCTATGGATTTATATATTTTGTTTAATTTCACTCTATGACTTATGTATTTGAGATACTTTGTCTTTTTATGATGCAATTATGTAAACTTTGTGGCTATTGTTGATTATTATTAGATTCCTTATTTAAATATTGTGTTTATCTTCTTTTTTCATGTGATGGCATAGGTAATATGGAGGGAGATGGATGTAGCATGTATAGTGATCAAGTAGCAACAGGTGAATCGGTTGAACTAAACTTTGATGATTTTGATGACGATATTGTGATAGCATGGTTGAGCATGGTTACGGTGGATATGGCTATGCACTCGAGAGAACCTATTAGGGATAGCATATTGTCAGGACCCAAATGGATGAGGGAGATTCTTCAAGGACATTCAGATAGAATATATGAATCTTTTAGAATAGAGAGACACGTCTTTCTCGACCTTTGTGATTTGATGAAGGCAAAAGGTTGGCTGGAAGATAGTCGATATATAAAGGTAGATGAACAAATTGGGATATTCTTATTTATGATTTGTCACAAGAACTCGAATAGAACTTTATGCGAGAGATTCCAACATTGGGACAAACTATTAGCAAATACTTCACTATAGTGTTGAAGCAGTTCTCAAACTTGCAAAAGAGATTATCGTACCACATTCCTTTGATGTGGTCCCAAATGAGATTCTTATGGATCCCAACCATAAACTTTACTTCAAGGTAAGATCTTCATACATTCATTTACAATATCGGTTTCATTTTGTTTCTAATCTTATATAACACTAGTCTTTGATAAAACGATAGGATTGTGTGGGCTCTATTGATGGTACTCATGTTCATGCTTCTGTACCTGTGTCGAAGCAAATTCCATTTAGAGGCAGAAAAGGAATTACCACTCAAAATGTGATGTGTGTATGTTTGTTTGATATGAAATTCACTTTTGTGTATGCTAGTTGGGAAGGATCTGCCAACGATTGCCGGGTGCTATCAACAGCACTTGAGACTCCTCGCTTGGAATTTCCTCGACCACCACTAGGTATTTACTTGTTCTAGAATTATGAATTTTCTTTAAGATTGTATTGTATTTACAAATCACTACTAATATATGAATACTTTGTTATAGGCAAATACTATGTTGTAGATTCCGGTTATGTATCAATTCCGGGATTCTTAACTCCTTTTAGACGTGAACGGTATCATCTAAATGATTATAGGGGTAGAGCAAGATGACCAACAACAGCAAGAGAGTTGTTCAACTATAAGCATTCTTCATTAAGGAATGTCATTGAGAGATCATTTGTGGCATTAAAGAATCGCTTCTTTATTTTGAAACACATGCCTGCATTTGCAATTCGAAAGCAAGCACATGTTGTAATTGCATGTTGTGCTATCCATAATTACATCCGTGATCAAGACAGGAGGGATAGAAACTTTTCCTTATATGGAGATCCAGAGTACTCATTTGAACCTACACAAGATGAGGTTATAGGCAATACATCGACCGAGGAGGAAACTGAGATGAATATGCTTAGAATAGGTATTGCCAATAAGATGGCAAGAGATCATAGTATGCTGGAGATTCCATGAAATCGTGTTTTCAACTTTTGTAATGTATTTCTATTATTTTGTATTTGGGGATTTCCAATTTTTGCTTTTGTAATGTGATACTGTATTTGATGATTCCTATCTCAATTCTTGTAATGTGATGTTTTATTTGAGGATTTCCCTTATTTGTAATGGTCTTTATGACAAGCTCTATTACATTTCGTAAAATTCGCTGATTTTGTAAAATTTGCTGCAAATTGCCCAATACACTTCTTTGTGTTTCTTTCTAAAACGATTGCTCGATATCGTAAATCGTGGCGGTGATCGACGTGACACACTAGCATGAAGGGGATTAGAATATGGTTGCCCACCTTCATTCTACTAGAGTTTTGGGAACCTTCTATCATGCTCAAGAGTAATGCATATGGATCTCTTTTTTCTATTGTATGAAGACTATTGATAAGTATATTATTTGACCGTAATTACCTATCTAGGTGGATGAGTTTAGAAAATTTGATATAACAACTCTTACTTTGTATTTTTTTTTTTTTCCAAAAAATGGAGACTTTACCAAGTCCTAAAAAAAAACTCTTACTTTGTATATGGGTCAATGGGTTCATAAGCATATGAAATTTGTAAGAATGGACATCTCATTTGCTCCAAAAAAAAAATGTTTTAAGAAATATAAATTTTATACTGTTATCAAACGAATTTCTATTTCTGAAACAGAAATTTTGTATTATTATCAAACAGATTTTTTTGCTCAGAAACTCGTCCAAAAATAGAAATAGAAAAATCTATTTCTATTTCAGAAACTATTTCTGGAACAGAAAATTTGTCATGCACCCTCTAACTTATTGAAGTAGTTTTTGGGCACTCTAAGTCTGACCAACTTTAGACTTTAATTGGTAAGAAATAAAATATTCAGTCTGGTACGAATAGATTCAAATAGATTTTTTCTTCAGTGGCTTTGTAAATATGTACGCTTTGATTCTTCGAGTCAATGAACTAAATCATAATCTCTCAATTTTGGACATGATCTCTTATGAAATGATGTTAAATCTCTATATGCTTTGCCATTGAATGAAGAATTGGATTCTTCGTGAGATTAATAGCACCGGTATTGTCACATTTGATTTTGGTACACAATTCTTCAATTCCAAAGTCTCTTAGCCGTTGTCTTATCCACAAAATTTGGGAACAATAGCTTCCATGAGCCACATACTATGCTTCTGCTGTTGATAGAGCTACAATGCTCTGCTTCCTTGAGAACCAAGACACTAGCATATTGCTCAGCAGTTGACAAGTACTAGAAGTACTCTTTCTATCAACTTTACAACCTGCAAAATATGCGTTTGAATATTCAAGGAGAGGAAAGTCTCATTCTTTGGGATACCACATACCTAACTTTGGAGTAGTTGCAACATATTTGATGATGCATTTTGCTGCACTTAAATGAGATTCTTTGGGATCATATTGGAATCTACCACATATGCAAACACTAAACACAATGTCAAGTCTAGATGCAATAAGGTAAAGAAGAGAACCGATAATGCTCTTGTAAAGTTTCTGGTCTACTTTCTTTCCTCCTTCATCTTTGTCTAGTTTCGAAGAACTTGACATTGGTGTCTTTGTCTTCTTGCAATTTTCCAATCCGAATTTCTTGATGAGATCTTTTGCATACTTCTCTTGGTGAATAAAGATACCTTTCTTTGACTGTCTTACTTGCAATCCAAGAAAGAAGGTTAACTCACCCATCATACTCATCTTAAATTCATCCTGCATACATCAAGAGAATTCTTTGCATAGATTTTCATTAAAGGATCCAAAGATAATATCATCAACATAAATTTGAATTAACATAAAAATTTTACCCTCTATTTTTATGAACAAAGTAGTATCTACCTTTCCCTTAACAAAACCATTTTGGGTTAGGAATTTACTTAACCTTTCATACTAGGCTTGAGGTGCTTGCTTTAATCCATATAAGGCCTTTTTCAGTTTATAGATTGAGTATGACTTTCTTAGATCTTCAAATCTAGGTGATCGTTCCACATAAACTTCTTTTTGGATAAATCCATTGAGGAAGGCACTTTTTACATCCATCTGGAATAACCTGAAATTTTTATAGCAAGCAAAAGTAAGTAATAATCTAATTGCTTCTAACCTCGCTACTGGTGCATAGGTCTTGTCATAGTCTATCTCTTTTTCTTATGTATATCCTTTGGCCATAAGTCTTACTTTGTTCCCGATCACTTTTCCTTTCTCGTCCATCTTGTTTTTGAAAACCCATTTTGTCCCGATAACAGATTTACCTTTAGGTTCAAGAATTAGCTCCCAAACATCGTTGATGCTAAGCTATTTGAGCTCTTCTTATATAGCTTCGATCCAGTTTTCATCAGATAGGGCTTCTTCTATACTTTTGGATTTTATCTCAGAAACAAGTGCTAGGGCGCTAGACTCTTCTCACATTTTTGATCTGGTACAAATTCCTTCATTAATGTTGCCAATGATAAGTTTTTTGGGATGACTTGACTTATCTTCCAGTTGTTGATTGGTCTAAGAGTCTACTGATCCTCTGCTTCAGTTGAATCTTCTAGATTTGCTTGTTGCTGATCTTTAGAAGTCTGAACCTCTTCAGTGAAAATAGACTTTGTAAAATCTGGAGCAGGTTCAGATTCTTCAAGTTGAGTTTGATCTAATTGATTCTGCATAGAATCTTGAAACTTGACGTTCATAGTTTCTTCCACAGATTGAGTCTTCTTGTTAAAGACTATGTATGCTTTGCTTGAGGTTGAGTAACTAAAGAAAATTCCTTCATCTGACTTTGCTTCAAACTTATTAAATCGATCATTTATATTTTTCATAATAAAACATTTGCAACCAAATACATGGAAGTAAGAAACATTTGGCTTCTTCCCTTTATACACTTCATAAGGAGTTTTCTCTAGAATAGGCCTCAAGAATACTCTGTTGATGATCTAGCAAGCTGTAGAAACTGCTTCAGCCCAAAATCGAGAGGAAATATTGCTCTCAATTAATAGGATTATGGCCATCTCCTACAAGGATCTATTCTTCATTTCCACGACCCCATTTTGTTCTGGAGTGTATGGAGAAGAGAAAACATGCTAGAAACCAAATTCATCACAGATTTTCGCTGAGTCTTGATTTTTGAATTCACCTCCATGATCTGTTCGTATGCTTGAAATAGTATATCCTTTTTCATTCTAAACTTTCTTGGCAAATTTTGAGAAGTGAGAGAAGGTTTTAGATTTATTTGCTAGAAAGTAAACCCATGTAAAGCGAGAGTAATCATCCACGATTACTAGGCAGTTCTTTTTCCACCGATACTTTGAGTTTTGGTTGGTCTAAAGAGGTCCATATGTAGAAGCTACAAAGCTCGATTGGTAGAAACTTGATTTACAGGTTTAAAGGAATTTCTAACCTGTTTTCCCAAAACACATGGAGTACATAATTTAGACTTTTGATAAGTCAAGTTGGGAAGACCACGACCAAGCTTCTTGGAAAAAACCTTGACAATCTGTTTCATGTTAACATGGCTAAGCTTTCGATGCCAAAGATTTGCTTCATCTTGAATGGATATAAGACATGAGAGTTTTCTGGTTTTATATCCAGAAGGTAAATATTCCCATGCATTTGTCCAGTGAAAGATTGAGAGAAGTCTTTACTTGTTCTTGAACAAATGCCTTCTTGGAATTTAATCTTGAATCCTGTATCGCAAAGCTGACTTATGCTGAGTAGATTGTAATTCAGACCTTCCATCAAGGAGACATTATTGATAGTCAGGCTTCCAATCTTCACGGTTCCACATCCAACAATTTGAACAAGTTTTCCACAATTCATTTGAACAAGTTTTATAAAACAACTTGAATCTCCTGTCATGTATCTTGAATAGCCACTATCCAAATACAATTTGATCTTCTTCTTGATAGTGACTTGTGATCAAAAGAAGAACTCAAGCTTTCTTTGGTACCCATATTTTCTTGGGTCTAGGGGAGTTAGTATTGAAAATAGTCTTTGCCCAATCCTTCTTAACAGGTCTCTAAACCTTAGGACATTTCTTCATGAAATGTTATGAGCTATTACACTTTGAACATTTGAGAGCACTTTGGCCAACAGGTTTTACAAAAACCTTTTGAAAGTGATTTTTGTAAAATGCCCTTGTAGGTCTTTGTTTGATTCTTTCTTTAAATTTGGGAAAATCAATTAAGGGAATGATTTCTGAAATCATACCCAAACCAGATTTGTTAAAATAAGGTATTTTCTTGAAAGAATTTTCTCCAACTTTTCAGATCATTTTGAAAATCTTTTTATGATATTTGAAATATCTTCTTTCAAAAATGCATTTTCTTTTGAAAGAGAATCAGAATTTACTTTCAAATCAACAAAATTTGTACTTAAATTTTCAAACTTTTCTCTCCAAGAGGTTTCATGTTGCCTCGTTTAGAATTCTCCCTTTTAGTTCGGAAATCCTTTTAAGAAATGTTTTGAGACCGAGACAAAGTTCATCTATATACTTTGAGACTTTAACAAGAATTTTTAAATTGCTAACCTTAACTTTTTTGTCTCGAGTCCGAATCTGAATCTGTTTCAAAATTTGAATCCGATTGAATTGGCCATCAGACATATGTTGACATATTCTTCATCATTTTCTTCGCACTCGGTATCACTCCAAATTTCTGCTTTGAGAGCATTTTTGTATCTCTTAGTTCTTTCATTCTTTTTCTTTAACAGAGGACAATTAGGTCTGATGTGCCCATTTTTTCTTGCATTCGAAGCATATCACATCTTTGTTGGTTTCATTATCCTCAGTTGGTTTCTTCTGGAATTTTTGAGTGCTTTGCTTCTTCCAATTGAATCTTCTTCCCTTTTTATTCAACTTCCTGAACTTCTTAATCATGAGTGCTAGCTCTTCATCGTCCATGTCATCTTTTGAATCTGTATCATCAGAATCATCGTTAGATTTTAAAGCAATTGACTTCTTACCTTTAGGATCTTCTTCCTTATTGTTCTGCTCCACTTCATATGATTGGAGTGTGCCTACTAGTTTGTCTATTGAAAGAGGCATGATCCTCTAGGTTTCTTTAATTGACATCTTCAAGTGATTCCAATCTTTGGAAAGCCCATGCAGTAGTTTATTGAACTTCATTGGTCTTGAGATTGGCTGTCCTTGGTATGCCAATCCATTCACGATTTCAGTTAAATGACTGAACATATCAATGATGGATTCTCCTGGCTTCATCTTGAAGGCTTCATACTATCCGAATAGAATATTGATTTTTGTTTCCTTTACTCAATTAGTCCTTCGTAAGTAATGTGCAACCTGTCCCAAACTTCTTTTGCTATTTCACAGGAAGAAATTCGGTTATACTTAGTAGGAGATAAAGCATAGTATAAGGAGTAGATAGCTTTAGCATTAAGAGCTTGTCTCTTGATTAATTCTGCTTGTGTTATTTCGCCAGCATCTACAACTTCTTTTCCTCTTTCTGAGGTTGATGTAGCTTTGGGATTGATCCATTTTTCTACCACATCCAATTCCAGGGGATCTTTCGATCTCATAAATGCCTTTATCTTGTTTTTGCACACATTGTACTCATTCCCATCAAAGTAAGGAGGTTTGGTGTTGCTTTGGCCTTCGACCAAACCTAGAGCCAAAATACTACCATAGATCTTTAACTTTAGAAGTAAAACACTTTAATAAAATAAGCACACAAGCTCCAATACCAATTGAAAGGGCTAGTAACAACACCTAGAGGAGGGTGAATTGAACAAAAATTTTCACAAGGTTTAGTAGAAGTAATTTGGTTTTAGAATATGACAGACCTTAAACGAGTTCAAACTTAAACAGTTAGATAAAATTATGAACAAAATAGAGAGTTTAGGGAAGAGAATAAGAATACAGGGTTTATAGTGGTTCGGCTTAGATCAAGTCTACGTCCACTCTCTCACACTGATAGCCTACTGGCTGGATTCCACTAAGAAACAAAAGAGATTTTACAGCTTCGTGATTTCGTCTTCACAGTGAAGAGTTTGCTTCTCTTTCACGAAGTCACTCTATATGTTTTTCTCTCTTTTGAGTACAAATTTGAGCTCAGTGAAATAACAAGAAACTAGGAAGCTTCAGACTTTAAAATTTTTCTCTCACGCACACTTTCGAACAGCTGGAGAGTCCACCTTAAATACTCCTTCATGCATTCTCGACCATTGGCACTTTCCAAATGAATTCTTCCAATCAACCCGTTGGACAGAATCAATCAAGGAGATCTCGAGCCGTTTGAAGATTGAAATGAAAGCCCGTCAATCATGTTCATCCATACAATCAGGATCTTGGTTTCCATAGGTAGAACTTTCCAAGTTTGCTTGCCTTCCAAAAGATTTGGATATCGAAATTGATTCCAATAAAGATAGCCAATCATGTAGGTGCTATATCCAACCAGAAAGTCATCCATAAGCTATACGAATCGAACTCTTGAAGAAATAAAGATAATCTTGCGTCTAGATAAGTCTTCATTCTTCAGTAGCGTTCAATTTGGAATATGTCAGTATGGCAGACTTTGAACCTAAAGTCTGGCGGTCTTCAGACTTTGACACTAAAATCTGGAAGTCTTTAGAATAGACTTTGGATAAGTTTTGTCAACTTCAAAACAATGAAAGAGTTTTCTCCAAAGAATGGACCTTTATTAGAATGCATAAATTTAAGTTAAAAATGAACCCATTGAAATGTGCTTTTGGTATAAAGGTTGGTAATTTCTTAGGCTTTTTAGTTCACAAAAGAGGAATAGAAATAGATAGGAATAAAGCAAAAGCTATTTTAGAATTGCCTCCTCGCTAACAAGAAACAGCTCCAAATGATTCTAGGAAAAATAAATTTTTTACATTGTTTTATAGGTAACTTGTCATGAAAGATCGAAGTATTTTCCCTATTGCTTAGATTGAAGAACCAGGAGGAATTTGCCTGGGAAGATAAGCATCAATATGCTTACGATCAAATAAAAGAATATCTGACTAGACCACCAATTTTGATGCCACTAAAGTGGGTAGGCTATTGAAATTGTATTTGTCGACGACTGATTCTACAATCGAAAACATGCTAGCACAAGAATGATGAAAGAAAAGAACAAGCAGTATATTACTTAAACAAAATACTGAATGATGCTGAGACAAGATATACTCCTATGGAGAAGTTGTGCATGTCGTTGTACTATACATTTACAAAATTACGTCATTATATGTTGCTGACTATGGTGCATGTAATTTGCAAGACTGATGTAATCAAGTACATGCTAACCAGGCTAATTATAAGGACCATATAGCTAAATGGGCATTTACTTTATCTGAGATCAATTTAATATATGGGCTGCTCAAAGCAGTAAAAGGGTGGGCAGTAGTACATTTTATTGCGGAATACTCATCCATTCTAAAGACTGAAGAGGACAAGAATTATATTTAGGTCTTATCGTGGGTTTTATATTTCGATGGATCAAGTGCGTTTGGATCATCGGGTGCAGGGATTACAATCGTGTCTCCACAAGGTCAGAAAACTAAATTCCTATTTAAACTTAATTTTCAATGCTCAAACTGTTGGGGAGAACTCGGATACAACAATTCACCACGGCCAAACGCAATCCAGGATTAATTTCTCCCCCGATACTAAATCAACTTAAAATCTCTTAACCCCCAGCAACAACCAGCAATGTATAGCCTCACAAAATGCAAATATAATACTGAAATGATAAGTAGACAAAGCAAATAACGACACCAAGGATTTAACGTGGAAAACCCGATGCGGGAAAAACCACGGACCGCCCAAAAACATCCACTAATCACCAAGAATAGCAGGATACACAAAGTATTTTTCTCTAGTCACACACTAGAGGTTCAACATCAACATTACAATCATCTTCTTCTCACCACATAGGTGGATAAACAAATTTGGAGCAAGAAAACCTTAACTGCAACTGGAGAATTCGGAGACGGTTCTCGACGAACAAAAACCATCAACTCGTAGCCCTCGGTCTCACGAACAACATACTGAAATTTGAGCCGATTCCGACAACATTTGGCCTTCGAATCAAAGCCGCAAAGTTGCAAGCTTCTTCTTTTCTTCTATTCTCCCTTCGGTGGTTTTTCTTCTCTCTCTCACTTTTCTTCTTCCGGATGCGCACACCCCACGTACGACAACTCCCTTCTTTTTGTTCTTTTTTTTTTTTTTTTTGTTTTGTTTTTTTTTTCTTTTAATGCTGGCTGGGCCCCACATGCAGGTGGACCCAGCCAACAAATCTCCCCCTCCACCTCATGTGGGAAGGTTTGTCATGCCCGCTTTTCTTCTACAAGTGTCAAGCTTCATCACGGGCAAGGCTTTGGTCATCATGTCGGACTTATTGTTGTCGGTATGAACTTTCTCAAGTAGGAAGAGCTTCTCTTCTAACTTTTCTCGAATCCAATGATACTTCACATCAACATGCTTCGACTTAGAATGAAACACCGGATTCTTGCTAAGATGGATGGCACTCATGCTATCGCAATATAGAACAAATTTCTCTTGCTTCAAGCCCAACTCTTGTAGGAATTTTTGCATCCACAAAAGTTCTTTACCTCCTTCGGTAATAGCAATATATTCCGCTTCAGTTGTAGACAAAGCGGTACATTTTTGCAATCTCGATTGCCATGAAACAGCTCCCCCTGCAAAGATTATTATAAAACCCGATGTGGATTTTCGGGAATCAACATCACCGGCATAGTCCGCATCCGAGTAGCCACTCAACTCAGGCTCCGCATTTCCATAACATAGGCAAAGTGTAGAAGTGCCTCTAAGATATCTCAAAATCCATTTAACAGCGATCCAATGCTCCTTACCTGGATTAGAGAGAAATCTACTCACAACACCAACTGCATGAGCAATATCGGGTCTTGTACAAACCATGGCGTACATCAAACTACCCACAACCGATGCATAAGGAATATTCATCATCTCAACCTTCTCTTTCTCACTTGAAGGACACTCATTACTACTCAACTTGAAATGGCCTGCAAGTGGAGTACTCACCGGTTTACATGTGCTCATGTTGAATCTTTCAAGCACCTTTTCAATATACTTCTCTTGAGATAACCACAGTTTCTTATTCTTCCTGTCACGAGTAATTCTCATGCCTAAGATTTGCTTAGCCAGGCCTAAGTCTTTCATTGCAAAAGCTTTACTCAACTCATTCTTCAAGCTCTTGATTTTCTTGGCATCATGCCCAACAATCAACATATCATCCACATAAAGTAGGAGAATAAGAAAATCATTATCTCGAGAATCTTTTCATAAAGACACAAGAATCGGAGTTTGTCTTACCGTATCCTTGTTCTTCCATGAATGACTCAAACTTCATATACCATTGCCTTGGCGCTTGCTTGAGACCATATAAGCTTTTCCTCAATCTACATACAAGGTGCTCATTGCCTTTAACTTCAAAGCCCTCCGGCTGCTCCATATATATCTCTTCTTCTAGGTCTCCATGAAGAAAAGCTGTCTTTACATCAAGTTGTTCAATTTCTAAATTTAAACTGGCGGCTAACCCAAGAACAACTCGAATAGAAGACATCTTTACAACCGGTGAAAAATCTCTTCAAAGTCTATGCCCTTCTTTTGACAAAAGCCCTTCACAACAAGTCTAGCCTTGTATCGTGGTTGTAAACTATTTTCTTCCGTCTTCAACTTGTACACCCACTTATTTGTGAGTGTTCTCTTACCCTTAGGCAACTTCACCAATTCATATGTGTGATTTTCATGCAAGGATTTAAGCTCCTCTTGCATAGCTTCATGCCAGTTATTCTTTCGTTCACATGATATAGCCTCTTCATAAGTTTCTGGCTCTCCTGCATCAGTGAGTAACACATACTCATGTGGCAAATATTTTTGAGAAGGCCTACGCTCTCTTTCAGATCTTCTAACTTGAGGTAGGATAGATTGCTCTTGCTCAGCTATTTCACTTGTCTCAACTGAAGAATCAACATTATGTGAGGACTCACCATCTTCATGATTTCCATGCACTTCTCCCCCATGATTTCTATCAACATTAGAAAGATTTGGGCTGAAACTAACTGAACGTTGAGCTGTATTCTTCGGTCTCTCCGCCTTGTCAATGTCTTCAATAGTTCGATACTCACAAAACACCACATCTCGGCTTCTAATGACTTTCTTTGCAACTGGATCTTATAACCTGTAGCCAAACTCTTCATGTTCATAACCTAAGAAGATACATTGTTTAGACTTGTCATCAGGCTTGGATCTTTCATCTCTTGGAACATGCACAAATGCCCGACAACAGAACACTTTTAGATGGCTGTAGGAAACATCTTTGCCACTCCAAACTCTTTGTGGAACATCCCCCTTAAGAGGAACCGATGGAGATAGATTTATCAAGTCCATTACTGTTCTCATCGCTTCACCCCAAAATGACTTAGCCAACTTCGCATGAGAAAGCATACACCGAATTCGATCATTAATTGTCCGGTTCATTCTTTCTGCTACTCCATTATGCTGTGGTGTTTTGGAACAGTCTTCTCAAGCTTGATACCATAATCCCTGCAATAATGTTCAAATGGGCCTCTATATTCACCACCGTTGTCAGCCCGAACACATTTCAGCTTCTTCCCGGTTTCTCTCTCCACATTGACATGAAATTGCTTGAAAGCCGCAAGTACCTGATCTTTAGATTTCAAAGCAATAGCCCACACTTTTCTAGAACAGTCATCAATAAATGTCACAAAATATAATGCACCTCCAAGAGTTCTAGCATCCATGCAACAAACATCAGTGTGAACCAAATCAAGTACATTTGATTTCGTGTGTGGAGAGGAACTATGAAATGAGAATCTATGTTGCTTACCCGTAAGACAATGAGTGCATTCCTTTAGATTTTTGTCCTTCAAAGATAAAAGGTTATTTCTAGCAAGAGTTTCAAGTCCTTTCTTGCTAAGATGACCCAGCCTCATATGCCATAAATCAACCGAGGGATCCTCCACTTTGCATTTACCTCTTCTTTAATCAAGTCGGCTTGCATGGTGTAGAGAGAGCCTGTCTTCTTACCCTTTGCCACTACCATGGAACCTTTAGTCAACTTCCATTTGCCATCAAAGAATGAATTACAATAACCATCATCATCTAAGGCACCCGTAGAGATCAAGTGAAGTCGAATATCCGGAACATGTCTCACATTTTTCAAGAGCAAATTACATCCGACATCGGTTTCCAAATAAACATCTCCCATGCCAATAACCTTGGAAACATCACTATTTCCCATCCTAATATAACCAAAGTCGCAGCTGCGATAAGAAACAAAGTAATCACGCCGTGAGGTGACATGAAAAGAAGCTGCAGAATCAACAACCCACGTAGAGTCTTGGCATGTAAGATTCACACATCCGTCGTCACATACGAACACAATATCGCCATCGGATGCAACCGCCGTTGTAGCTTGTTTCTCTTCTTTCTTTTGATCTCCATTTCTATCATGGAATCTATCTCTCTTTGGCAACCAACACTCTTTTGCATAATGTCCCATTTTGCCGCAATTATAACACTTGACACTCCTTCTCGGTCTTGATTTCGATCTTCCTCTTGACTTGCCTCGGGTATCATTTCTTTGAAACCTTCTTGATTGACTTCTCGCCCTGTTTTCTATAACAAGAGCATCCGATGTAGAAGCATAATTCAAGCCTTTTCTTCTTGTTTCTTCATTGAACAAACTTTCTTTAACCATGCTCATAGAAAGCACACCAAAAGGAGCTGAGTTGTTTAATGCCACAACCAAGGTGTCCCAACTATCGGAAGAGTACCAAGTAATAAGCATGCTTGCAATTCATCACCAAGATCAATCTCAAGATTTGTCAATTGATTTACAATATTTTGAAATTCACTCAAGTGTTCCGCCATATTACTCCCTTCCTTGTATCTCAAATTCACAAGTCGCTTAACTAGAAGAGCTTTATTTTGTGGAGTTTTTCTCTCATAGAGATCTTGTAATTTCTTCCACAAAGTGTCCGCCTTCGTTTCTTGAGCAACGTGATGGAACACACTATCATCAATCCATTGTCGGATAAACCCAACAGTTTTCCGATTCATTCTCTCCCATTCTTTGTCTTCCTTATCTCCTTTGGCTTCATCACCCTCAATAGGATCAAATAAGTCCTTGCAATATAACACATCTTCCATCCGAGGCTTCCAAATAGAAAAATTCGAGGCATTTAACTTAAACATGGTGCTGCTGGTTTCTTCCATTTAACACTAAAATTTCAACCTTAGCTCTGATACCACTTGTTGGGGAGAACTCGGATACAACAATTCACCACGGCCAAACGCAATCCAGGATTAATTTCTCCCCCAATACTAAATCAACTTAAAATCTCTTAACCCCCAGCAACAACCAGCAATGTATAGCCTCACAAAATGCAAATATAATACTGAAATGATAAGTAGACAAAGCAAATAACGACACCAAGGATTTAACGTGGAAAACCCGATGCGGGAAAAACCACGGACCGCCCAAAAACATCCACTAATCACCAAGAATAGCAGGATACACAAAGTATTTTTCTCTAGTCACACACTAGAGGTTCAACATCAACATTACAATCATCTTCTTCTCACCACATAGGTGGATAAACAAATTTGGAGCAAGAAAACCTTAACTGCAACTGGAGAATTCGGAGACGGTTCTCGACGAACAAAAACCATCAACTCGTAGCCCTCGGTCTCACGAACAACATACTGAAATTTGAGCCGATTCCGACAACATTTGGCCTTCGAATCAAAGCCGCAAAGTTGCAAGCTTCTTCTTTTCTTCTATTCTCCCTTCGGTGGTTTTTCTTCTCTCTCTCACTTTTCTTCTTCCGGATGCCCACACCCCACGTACGACAACTCCCTTCTTTTTGTTCTTTTTTTTTTTTTTTTTCTTTTTGTTTTGTTTTTTTTTTCTTTTAATGCTGGCTGGGCCCCACATGCAGGTGGACCCAGCCAACACAAACAATCAAGCATAGTATGAAGTTTTGATTGTCGATCTCAATATCTTGATCGATATAAAGGTCCATTTTGTTAGAATCAAAGGTGATTCACAATTGTTTATGAAGCAACTTTTATGAAGCAACTAACTAAAGAATATCGGTGTTTAAATGAAAATATTACATCATATCATGTCCTAGCAAAAGAATTATTGAGCAATTTTGTCGAATGTGAATTAATTCACGTAAGGAGAAATAAGAATTCAAAAGCCAATGAATTAGCTCAATTGGCATCCGAGTATAGGATATTGAAGGAGCTCTCCCAAGTTCGTATCCTACGTGACAACAGAGTGTCACGACCTTATCTTGACGCCACGGTGCTTCTTAATCAATGGTTTTAAGGTAGAAAAGAAATAAAGACATAAATGAGAGTTTAAAGGTACTTTTACAACCATGATAGCCCTCTTAAGATGTACATCTGCCAAAGATAGCATCATTTCATCTTTATTGGCTTTACCATCTCGAGTATGCTAAATCACAATTGTGGACCTTTTCTAAAGATCCATACCCCTCGTGAAAAATTCATTTATATGATCTAGTTGTTTAAGATAACTTTAAAATAAGATAGGAGCCGCCACTAAGCTCGTTTTTTGGGTTTGGCTAGAAAACCCAATTGAGGGTCGAGATTATTTCCTTGATTCCTAAGCAACCAGATATCTAGGTCCGGGAACTTGGGTCACGCCAATATTTCTATTAGCTCCCTTTCAGTACCTAAATAGTATGTTACATCTACCTAACGTGCCCATGCATTTTTATTTTTTTTACTTACTTTTTTCAGGATCTTTTTTTCTAAACTAGGCTATCATGCACGGTTGGTCATTTACATACTATTCTATTTCTAGAAAATGAGAAAAGAAAGCAGTTAATGAAATTGAAATTACGAGACAGTAAGTAAACAATTAAGGAAAACAGTAAATCTATCATGCAATCCTAAGAAAGATAAAAAGAGAAATAGAACTAAATGACAAGAAAGAAAAAAACTTGCAACTCGCCGGGCTTTTATATAGGCAATAAGAAACCCAAGACATATGTCGAGGATGAATGATACAAAGGTATGATTGGATTGGACATTGACTTTTCGCCACCTTCGCGTCATCCTTGTCTTTAGAGTCCTATACTAAACATAGTCTAAGAACTATAACTAGGTACATATAATGGAAAGAAACAAGTATACGCGTCAAAACAATCAGAAACACGATATCGTGCCAAGGTCAATCTCTCAAAAGAAATTCAATTCAAAATGAAGGTTTGGGCCTTGGGGTCGGCCTTTGTAGTTCATGTGTGGGTTTCTCTAAGACACCTACCCAATCCATTTAATGATTTATAGCCATTATTGACCAATTGTATTCTTGCATGACCAATAACACTTATAAGTCTCCTAACAAAGCGTTCTATGTGATTTCCCAAGATCTACCCTCGGTATCATGCGTTGGCCCATGTACATCTAAAAGTCATATGCATAGCAGGAATTAAATATACATGCAGGTCTTTTGAATCTTATTTCTCAACCAATCAAGCAAGAAAGTGAATTGTGGGTGGATCACTTATTACCAAGGGCATGCGCCAATTACAAATATAAGCATCTCTAGTGAATGACATGACGCATAAGGGCTAATGTGATGTTTCAAAGATATCTTTTTTTTGAAATCATCTACAAAAAGTTTTGAGACGAAGTGATGTTTTAGTTATGAAAGGTATTCAATTGCCAAGGTTAATTCAAGACTCGCATAAATGCACTAACAAGCGTCGTAGGCATTAATGTCAAGACAAATTTTCTAACACTTAGGTTATCACTTGAAAAGCTATGGCATTAAAGTGAATATGATGTGATTGATTGAAATGCCATGGCACAAAATGAGTGTCGTATGAAAGTCATAGCACATGTCGTATTGTTTTTTTCTTTGAAATGGTCACGTTTCTATTTACACATGAGCCAATTTTTTAAAAAATTTGTCAGCAAAGAAAAGTATATTGGATTCGGATCCATTTATTACTCTTTATGTTAGATGTTAAGAAAAGGGAGTTCTTAAAAAAGATGGACTTAGGCGATGAGTCTTTGAACAACAATTTAATGGACGAAATGAGTTTAAAAAATAAGAAAATGGTTAATACCACGAAAAACCTTAAATTGGTATATTCATAAAAAATTTATTCTAAATTAAAATTGTAAATCGCCAAGAACCCCCAACCAATATACTCGCAACATATTTATCCTCCATTAATTTCCATGAAATTTAATAGCGACATTATTACACATGGCAATAATTCAATTGACATGACAAGTTCATATAGAAATTAATATCAATTTTGGATAAAATTGTCATATGTGTACTGGTTTGAGATTTTTTGTTATCTAAAATTGAGTTTGGGATAAATTTATCACAAATATGTCAATTTAAGATTTTTGACAAACCAAAAATTAGTTTGGGATAAATTTGCCACATTTATACTAGTTCAACGGTATTTGAGACTTCTTAATTATTAAAGCGTGTGTGTTAACCATAAAGGGTGAGGACATCGGGTCACACTAGATAATTATGTAATAATATACATATTATCTTCTCTCACCAAATAACTTAAGTTTATAATCAATTAAAAAAAATTAAGTTTTTAGATTGAACATTCTGACATAATACATGTTAGATGTTTAGATTATGGTATTCCCTTCCCAAACTCATTTCTTGTGGTGGGCTCAACAATTTACTTGCATGATAAGAGTCGTGTCATTTTGTAACAGTCGAGGCAAGATGTGCACGTTTAAGAGGTCAGCTTACGTGCGATGGGGGTGATTTAGATAGAGTCTCATGTCATTTAAATATGCCGTTGTAATATGTCTGATATGCATATAGTTTGAGGACAGGCACGAGTAAGGTTTTGCCTCACCACGTTCTATGCCCCATGGGGGGCGAAGCCAGGGTAAAGGTGGCCGCCGCAAGCTAAGGTACAGACAAAGTAGCCTTAATTAGTCGAAAGGAAGGATTAGTCTTACTTGTGAATTTTGTAGAGTTGGGAAAGTTTCAACCATCTCATACCAATCAACGTGGGACAAAGTGAAGATGAGGTACTTGGGATACAATTGTCTCGCAATGTTTACTAGGAAGCTTTCCCAACTTTTATCTCTTGTAAAGACCAGACCTGTTGGTCAAATTACCCGAAAAGCTTTGTCTCCCATTTGTTGAGCAATAAAGATTATGAACTAGAATATCTTATAAAAGAAAGGGTAATATCACAAAAATCATAAAAATTAATGCATTAATAATAAATTTATCCAAAACTAATTTTTGTATCACAAAAAATCTAAACTTGTACGCGCATGACATATTTACACTCCGTTAGCTTCAGTCAAATATTATTGATTGCTGACTTGGATGCCATGTGGCAAGTCCACATGGATCAAATAATTAGTTAATATCACAAAAATCTCAAATTAATGCATCTGTGACATATTTACTCCAAATCAATACATATGCGATACCATAAACTAATTTTTGAGTCACCAAAAACCTTAAACCGGTACACACATGACACATGCACCTTTCGTTAGCTTCCATCAAATTTTACTGTTAAATTATGGCCTCCATTAGCTTCTTCTATCAAACTGTCATTGGTACATTTATGGTCTCACCTGCATAATCAAGTGCCTCAAAGCAAGTTTTATGCTAAATGTTTGGGTAAAATTATGTCACTGCACATTATTCGATGACCATATTTCTATACTTTGAGGCACTAGAATATTTCGGATTAAGAGCTTGCGAGTTTTTCTTGACCTTTTGTCGGTA
Organism: Eucalyptus sp. ANBG9806169; assembly: GCA_014182395.1. NCBI lineage: Eukaryota > Viridiplantae > Streptophyta > Magnoliopsida > Myrtales > Myrtaceae > Eucalyptus > Eucalyptus sp. ANBG9806169. The sequence continues at coordinate 1,897,253 of CM024576.1, read as the reverse complement.
CTTCCTCTTCAAGGTGAGCATAAGTGGTGTCTTTTTCATAGGTGTTACGCAGAAATTGTAGAATCCCAAGCCTCATTCAAAAGAGGGTATTGAGCATTTGAGGTGACACCTTTTCTTAATATATCTAGGTAAAATTTGATGGAAGTAATGATGGATAAAAATTTTACGTGCGATAATTTAACAGGAGCTACAGAGACCATAATTTCTCCATATGATTGTTTGAGGCACTTGTATAGTTCGAGGTAAAATCCCAAATTAATATACTCATGACAATTTTTTGAATATGCAATTCTCTAAAAGTAATTCCTAAATGTTTCCCCTAGTATAGTTTTTTTTTTTCCCCGGTTAGTGATAACTCTATAGAAATAGAGTTATTTTACCTATTTTAGGTAATAAATAATGCAATATTTGTGAGAAAATATTTAAATTTCTTTCTATTTACTCAAAATTTTCTTATATATGCAGCATAATGAGACATGGAGAAAATAATTAAAAATTGGCAAAAAAAGAAGGAAAGGAAGATGCCAGCCTTGGTGTTTTAAGTGTTGGAATGAATTAAGAATAAGAAAAAAAAAATGGCAAAAAGGAAGGAATCAGCGTTGGAAGGAATCAGGAATTCTGTGATGTATTCTCTAATTTTATGCAAAAAAATAAGCAATTGCCTTGTGTTGAAGTCTTGGATGTATCTTATAAATATGTATATCATTAAGAGCTTGGAGAATACAGCTAGGTTTTTATTTTAAATCATTTGTCATTTATCTGAGAGTTTTTCAATTATTTTGAAGAGAAGACAAAAAGTGGTTATGAAATTCTTGTTCTTTGATTTAAGATGTTGGGTTTTATTTTTATTTTTATTTATTTTTCTATTATGTTCTAATTTTCTTATGTTGGGAGAATGATGTAAACTGACCATGATGATATGAATTTCTAGTTTTTTTATGTTTTATAAAAGATTTCATTTATGTGAATAATATATTATTGTCCTTAATGCTTTTAAGTGACTAGTCACTATTTGAATAATCTGATATACATGTTTGAGACTGAAAAATGACAATATGAAATTGTTCCTTATAATATATAATCATGAATTAATTGTTGATAGAGATATACCATGTTATTTGTTTAGCTTTTGGTGATAAAGTGATTTAAAAGATTTATTGTAAACTGGGGATGTTCATAGATTTTAATGCATTTATATTTATTTAAATTCACTAAGTAAGTTTGTTATACCTAAAGATATGATAGTAAATAGATTAGGAAATTCTACTATCATAAGTTTGATATCATTAGGGTGTGCAAAATGGACCACCCAAATCGGGAACTGCTAACTAGCTAGTTCGGTCCGAAACCTAGTTCCTGAAAGCGGAATCGGTATTCTAAGTGATCCGGTTCTCTGTTCCAAAGGGGAATTGGACTGAACATACTACATATAATTTTTTAAAAATTTTCTTCAAAAAAATAAAAGTGACTAGCTTTTTATTTTATTTTATTTTAATTTTTCTTAAAAAAAGGCATTTCTTTATAATATAAGGCATCGAGTAGCGACTCTCTCGAGTTGGAAAAAAATTATCGGTTCCATTGGTCGTGCTTCCGGGTGAGCTTCCTCGGTTCTCGATTTTGGGAATCGGTTCTTGCTCATCGACTAATTTTTAGGAATGGATCACGATTGCCCATAGATATCATTTATGTTTGCGTAATAATCTAAATTTCATATCTAGTTGTTATGGTAAAATTAGATGCTCTAACATTTTTATTTGATTGATTAACTGCATTTGGTTATGGAATTTTACTCTAAAATTGCCAAATTTATTCTCAAATCTGTTAGATAAATTTTAGAATTAGTCCATTTTTAATATTTAATTGGTTTATTAATCATAATTCTCTATGAGATGATATCATTCTCTTCATTATATTACTTGTTCGACACATCCATTTGCATTGATAATTTTATGAATAGTTAGTGTAAATGTGCCAAGCACAAGTCCTATGCTCTACTTTGAAGCCCAAACTATGGTCCTTGAATATTGCATAGTGACATAATTTTGCAAAAATATACAAGTGCCCCAAAACATAAAATTATGGTCACAAGCAAAATTATGGTCCTCGAATAAGGCACAGTGACATAATTTTACTCAAACATTTAGCATAAACTTGCTTTGAGGCATTTGATCATGCGGGTGAGACCATAATTTTACCAATTGATATAAGCTAATGGAGATTATCTAACGGTAAAATTTGACGGAAACTAACGAAGGGTAAATGTGTCACGTGTATACCAATTTAGGGTTTGTGATAACCAAAAAATTAATGAAGAATAATTTGAGGTTCTTTGTGGTATCAACCATTAATTGATCCTTAGGGTATCCAATTCATCAATTTAATGGTAATATTTGATGGAAGCTAATAGAGGATAAATATATCACATGTGTACTAGGTTGAGACTTTTGATAGTTAAATAATTAATTTGGTATAAATATGCAATATCAGTTTGGGGTTTTTCATATTTTAAAAGAAAAAAAAGAATAAGCTATCCTCTATTTTCAATTGAGTCTAATACTTTGGGTGTTAGCTCTTTGGTACAAGAGCTGGGATCCGTAATGAGTTCACCAGTTTGAACTAAAATACCAAATAAATCAGCAAGCCCTACCGCTAAATTGTATCTAATTTCACCAAGGCGAACGGTACATTTTATTATAAAATCAACTCATGCCTGCTTTTTCGAGAAAAAAGAGTTTTTCATGTATCATGCTGACGTCCTGGGAGTGTGTCGGTCACTTCATCAGAATGTTAGGCCTAGGGGTTCCTCTTCAGGTTTGGCTAGACTTTCTTGGGGCCTTCCTTTGTTCAAGAGGCTCGTCTTGGGCTCCAGCAATCCTTTTTCAGGCTTCAGAAACATCGGCTTGAAATCTAATCTCTATTCTCTATCCCAGAGCTTTGTGAGTAGATCCCCTAGCCTTTCCCTTGCCGTCTCTTCAGCATCTTGGGATGCGCTTGGTTAGAATTTGGAGAAAAACTTTTGGAAAATTACAAAACCTTTTAGCTTGATAAACTATATGGCTAAAATCATGAAAACTCAATATTGGTAATTCTATGATAAATTTACCTATGTTAGTTTTCATTAAATTTTATCGTCAAATTACTAAGCATGATAACACGTGATAATTGGCGGGTATACCAATTTAGAATTTGACCCTTCATTTGTTATAGGTATACCAATTTATGGTTTTTTGCATATTAATTCAATTCAATGAAAACTAATGGAGGGTATCAATGTAGAGTTTTTAATGGTCAAAAATTAATTTGAGTAAATTTGTTATATGTATACTAGTTTGAAGTTTTTGAAGGTTAAAAAATTAATTTTAGGTAAATTTATTATAGATGTATCGGTTTAAAGTTTTTTGTGGTATTAACCCAAAATTATAGCTTTGCCCATTACCAATTATATGCCTTGAGACAGCCTAAAGTACTCAAATTGTGGCTTTATTAACAATTTTTCTGCTTTTATTTTCTTTTAGTTTTATTTAGTTCTACAAGGTACTGTCCTTCGATAGGATGGATTTCCCAATATTGACAAGGAAGTAGCATATGTCGTCCATGATTCCGATCCATCCTCGCTACTAAATAATTGCCATAGCATACCCTGGATCATTTCCTAAGCAGTTCAATGCACGTTTTGGCCGATGGATTGGAAGTTGACCGATCAGGCATGGATCTCCTCTATCGATTTCGATCGCGCCTGAAAATCCTGCTTCCACAAGCGACGTGCTGATTTCTGTTAGGGTCGCATCAAGTCCTGGACGTAACCATCCTACGCTTTCCAATAAAGAATTCTTCTAAAGAAGTATCTCTCAAACCTACCTTCTTCCTCTTTTTTTCTCAAGGTAGAATGGAAATTCCTCCTCTAAAATCCTTCTAGCGGTGCCCTGCGGGATACAGATTCTCTGCCTTGCATGCACATCCCTACACGTGAATACAAAGAGCTTTGCTCTGAGGACCATTAACCATTTTTGTGGCATTGCATTATTTTTGTGGCATTGTTTTATTACTTTAGATTGTGTTCTTCAAGCTATGTGGTGGGGATCACATCGGTAGCTATGATGTCCATTAGGGGCTTAGCCTTATATACATAAATTTTTTTTTTTTGGTCAAAACCTTCTATACATAATTAGCCAACCCAAAAAGTTGACTGGGTTGCACAAATTATTATTTATTACAAATTATAATTAATTATTAATAATAATATTATTAATATTATTAATAATAATAATAATAATAATAATAATTTTGCTCAATTTATAGTGAGCTGGACCAACGCATACCAACGCATATACATGGTTTTCCCCAACTTTGTCTTGTCCATTGTGTATAGAGAGAAAAAAAAAAGGCATATAATAGCAAGATGCGATACAAATATTTTGATGAAATTATAAGAAATAATTTCATGAGGCGCACTGTAAATGAAAAAAAGATTTTCGCAAGTAACATTTAGTCGCAAAACATGCCTATGATCAAAACTTATTTATAAAATACGATATATATAACACAGATGATGTCAAGATGTGTGTATGTGAAAGATTGAGATATTATTGATAATTGATGGTTTGATACAAGTATTTGCGCAGCCCCTTAATTTCCATGAAATTGAATTTCAAATATAAGAAAAGGGTTTAGACCAAGTATGAATGGGCATATAAGTGGTCGTGGGAACGCGAGGTAGACCGCGTTGAAAGTCAACAAGGAGAAGGTCGCAGTTCCCACCACGCCAATTCAAGGGGGTGAGGTTTTGACCCAAAAAAGAAAAAAGGGGTTAGGTAGTCAGGACTCAGACGTCGTTCGAAGTACCGGAAATGCCCCTCGTCACTTCACTTTAATCCTATCAAGAAAAACTATTGTTTGTCCCTTTTCTTTTCTTTAAGAGAAAGAAGCAAATATTTTGTTTGCATGCAAAAACTATTACCTAGTTCATCATCACTATGTAACAGGCCAAACAAATTTGGCACAAATTATCGAGCCAAAAAAGAGCCGGCAATTTAAGGGCTACATGTGTTTTCGTGAATGATGAATAATCTCAAAAATATTTATCTGAAAATGATCGTTTGTGTCGCTTAAGATAATTAATCAATAAAAAAGCATTATCGATGATAATATATATCTAAACATTTTCGTGGACGATGAAAATATATTTCGTTGATTCATTTTTGTAATGGATACAACGTATAATTTTTAAGTAAATGTTTTCCAAATTATTTATTTTCCGCGAAAGAAACGTACCATAAATTATACATATTTTCCTCACATTATCCTAGATAAAATGCAGTTTTACAATTTAAACCCATTATTTGATTAAACTAGCTAATCTAATTGGGCTCATTTTCCTTAGAAAAGTTCGAGCCATTAAGTTTTGGGCTAACAAGATATTAATTCCTCATCGATTATTTGATGCGAAACACCTTATGTTAACGATACCCACATACCCACCTCACAAATTAAACACATAATTTGAACTAAAATATTACAAGTCCTATTATTTCTTTTTATTTTTTTTTTTTTTGGGGCCACAATCCATTTTTAAAGGGAAAATGATGCAAATAATATTTGAATTTTGGCTGAATATGCAATATAGTCTCTAGATTTTTAATTTGTAAAATGTGATTCCTAAACTTTTTCTCAATGTGGAATATAGTCCTCGAATTTTTAATTTGTTCAAATATTCAACTTAGTCCTTGAATTATGTGAAGATGTTCATTATTGTCCATGGACTTGAATTAATGAAAGGACATCTTGAACATCTTCGCATAGTATAGGGACTGAGTTAGACATTTACCTAAACTTCAAGGATCACATTAAACAAATTAAAAATTTAGGAACTATATTACACATTTGACTAAAATTTAGGAATCGTATTGAATAGATTTTATGAATTAAATTACATATTAAGTCAAAGTTCGGAAATGATTTGAGTTATTATTCCATTTTCAAAAGATACAAGGGAGAAACAAAGCACAGGCATCTTCATCTTGAAAGGGTCAAGATCTGGGAAATTGCCGTTTCTTGTGTGAACAGCTTCGATTTTGGTCGCCTTGACCGGGCACAACAAGCTTTAGAATAATTACTAAAAACCCTACGCAGACTCGCGGACGTTGAGTAAAGACTCGAACCATTTCAACCTCCAACGTACATCTACATTTCCATTCTCCATCCATCTCCATCTCTCTATTCTGAAAATTTGGTATACGAAATAAAGTGACAGTCTTTGGTCTAGCATTAGTTATGAATCACTTATCCAAATGTCCTCTTATAGTCTGTCACATAATTTAGTTACCAATTTAAGAGTCTTTTTTTTTTTTTAATGTCTTAAAGTTTAACGTCGGATTGAAGAAACCTTGTTGAGTGACTCAAAAGTAAACACCAATCCCAAATGATTACCACTTTATGTTGTCATTAGAGTATTTCTTTTGAGGTTTGGTTTACGTGAAATGAGTCAAGTTGTTAGATATAATACCGTGTAAGATACTCTCTGGTAAATTTGTGTTTGGGGACGGACTGTGCTCATTTCAGCTTCAATGAGAGCAGCAAGTGATCAGGCAAGCAAAAGAGCTCGAGCAAAGTGTGATTCCTGGCAGCCTTCTAAAAGGAAATGTAGGAACATATGGGACAACTAGGGGAAGTTTCACTTGACAATACGAGCCAGCATTAAGGCGGACATCAGTTCAAGCAACGGAGCATGTGACTTTATCAGTTATTTGACGTGAGATATCTAATGTAACGACGTACGCAAACTCAGTCCACAAATTAAACACATGCTTTGAATTAACATATCGCAAATCCTTATATTTCTATGTTTTTATTTTTTATTTTATTTTGGGAGCACAATCCATCTTCAAAAGATGGATGGCAGAAAGAAAGCAGAGGTATCTTCATCTTGAAAGGGTCAGACCTAGGAATTCGCCATTTCTTGTTTGACCAGCTTCGATTTTGGTCACCTTGACCGGGCACAAGTTTTGAAAAAATAACAACCACCATACGAAGACTCGCGTTCGTTGAGTCAAGACGCGAACCATTTCAACCCCCAACATGCTTCTATATATCTACATTCTCCATCCCTCTCCATCTCTCTTCAACTCAAAATCTCTCTGAAAAAGCGAAATCTATAGCCAAGTTGAACGATCTGCTCACCAATCTCAGTCATCATCCTCCAAGCATGGCAACTTCATCCATGCTTTACAATCCACTTCCCATCACCCAATCCACCAAGAGGAGATCACTAGCCCTCGCTCGTGCCCAAAAAGAGGCAGTTCTCGATCCACCACACACGAGCTCATTGAGCCAAGCCACTAGTCTCGCCGTGTCACTATCAAATCTCCTCCATCTTCACGTCGAAGCGCCTCCGCGAACCGAGGATCTCCGATTCTCCAAGCGGGTTACTTCGCACGATATCGAAGAGAAATACTCTTCCCCGACGAAGTCTCCTACGGAGGTGATATCCAGCAAGTGGCGCGAGATCCACGGTTCGTCGGATTGGGAGAACCTCCTCGACCCCCTCCACCCTTGGCTCCGGAGGGAGATAATCAAGTATGGGGAGTTTGCGCAGGCAACCTACGAGGCGTTTGACTTCGATTCCTTCTCGGAGTACTGTGGCAGTTGCAGGTACAATAAGCATAAGCTCTTCGACGAGCTGGGCTTGAAACAAAACGGTTACAAAGTCACCGGGTACATTTATGCGATGTCACACATGGAGATCCCAAGATGGCTGGAGAGGTCCCGGCTGGCGGACACGTGGAGCAAGGATTCCAATTGGATCGGCTACATAGCATGTAGCGATGACGAGGAGACACGCCGGATCGGGCGCCGGGACATCTTGGTGGCATGGCGGGGCACGGTGGCTCCGTCGGAGTGGTACGAGGACTTCCAAAGGAAGTTAGAACCAATTGGCCATGGAGATGATCATCATGCTAGGGTAGAGCATGGGTTCCTAAGCATCTACACTTCCAAGAGCAAGTCAACGAGGTACAACAAGTTGAGCGCATCGGAGCAAGTGATGAGTGAGATACGCAAGCTCGTGAATCTCTATAGAGACAGAGGAGAGGAAGTGAGCCTCACCATAACCGGCCATAGCTTAGGAGGTGCATTGGCTCTCCTCAATGCTCATGAAGCTTCATCCACTATCCCGAACCTCCCCATAAGTGTCATATCCTTTGGTGCACCAAGAGTTGGGAATGGTGCATTTAGAGATGAGCTACACCAAAAGGGCGTCAAAACCCTAAGAGTAGTAGTGAAGCAAGACGTGGTCCCAAAAATGCCGGGGCTTGTCTTCAATGAAGGATTGGAGAGGTTTGATGAGCACATAACTGAGGCATTGGAGTGGGTGTACACCCATGTTGGGGCTGAACTGAAGCTGGATGTCCAATCGTCACCTTACTTGAAACATGGGTTGAACTTCCTAGGGTTTCACATGGTGGAGACTTATCTCCATCTGGTGGATGGGTTTCTAAGCACAAGGTCCAATTTTAGGGTAGACGCCAAGAGGGATGTGGCTTTAGTTAACAAGGCATGTGACATGTTGGTGGATGAGCTGAGAGTTCCTCACTCTTGGTACCAATTGGCTGATAAGGGTCTCGTGCGTAATGAGTATGGAAGATGGGTCAAGCGTAGCAGAGACCCCGAAGACATACCTTCTCCAATTGGAGCACACAAGCACAACCTTACCATTGAGGAGACCCAAGAAGGCCATGAAGGACTTGTACATTTGCAGAGTCTTTAAATGAAATAGAGATTCTTTTAAAGGAAGTTTTGTATTTGTTCATTATAACATCGGATCATCAAGAAATCAGTCTCTTTTTAAATGATGATTCAGAAATACTAATGTATGACTCTTCACATTGGAGGCAGAATCAAGCATCATTAGATCAAAAACTAGACTGAAAGTCAATTTGAATAAATTAATCGTCTTGCCACCGGCTTGAAAACTAATTGGTTCAATAATACTGAGGAGTCATGACTCTTGAGGGGTGTCATATTGAAAACACAATCACAATACTAGGTATGCCAATACTATTACGAAAAATTGGTGTACGAAATAAAATGACGGTCTTTGGTCTAGCATTAGCTATGAATTACCTATCACACTATTTAGTGTACCGTTTTAATAATCCTTTCTTTTTTTGTCTTAAAGTCCTATGTCAGATCGAAGAAGCCTCGTTGAGTGATTCAAAAGTAAACATCAATCCTAAATGGTCACCACTTTATGTGCCATTTGAGCCTTGACTTACATGAAATGGGCCAAGATGTTAAAGATGTGGTACTATTTAGGATGCCCTCTAGTAGATTTATGTTGTGGACGGATTGTGCCCGTGTCAGCTTCAATGACAGCAACGAGTGATCAATTGGGCAAAGAAGCTCGGGTAGCAGCCTTCTAAAAGGAGGCTTAAGAATGTATGGGACGACTAGGGGAAGTTTTACTTGACAATACAAGCCAGCACTGATGAGAACATTAGCTTAAGTGATGGGGCATGTGACATCAAATAGGTAAGACCTTGTTGAGTAATTCATTACTAAGCACCCCCACCCTCATCATATGTCCACCACCTTGTATAGTCACGAGAATATCCTTTTGAGGGTTTCACAGACGTAGAGTGGGTCAAGTCGTAATTATTTTAGTATACCTAGTATATTATACTACAGCCACAAGGACAATTGTTTGTCCCCATATGAAATGCAGTTAATTGAAGTGGACTTAAAGGAAGAGTCAGTATTGCTGCTGAGCCCTGCGTTGTTCTAGAGTCTTTCCTGCAAGAGCACCATCCCATCCTTGACAGGGCCATCCAGCGAGTTGAAGCTTTGTTTCTACCTTTGCTTTCTCGATCTCTTTATGCTTGCTTGGCTTTTTACTCATTGTGATCGCAGCAACGTCCTCTTCGATCTTATTAAGCTTGCCCAGCAAGAATCCTGGATGATGAGTGCCTGGCCAATTAATGTCAACCACAGCTTTTTGGACCAAATTTTCACTGTAGTGTAATGTCCGAACAATTATAAAGCCCTGGTGGCACATAATTAATGGAGCCATACGAACACATTCAGCAAATTTACGACATTCAATTCGACTTAAGAAAAGAGAAGTACCATAATATCTGTTGAGATTGTTTTATGGTACATAAGTTCGAGAATTAGCAAATTTTAAAGAAAACTCATATACTACTAGAATTTGAACATCCAAGAATAAATATAGAACTTTGCCTTATTTACCATAAAAATTTGGATAAATGCACCTGAATTTCTAACTCTTCTCATGAAAGAGCAATCAAAACTTAAAGCTCTCAAAAAGTGTAATTAAGTTATAAAGTTAACAGTAAAATGAAGCTTATGTCCACTTCTTGTTATCCTGGTGAGAAGAAGCCTTACCTAAATCTAGGTCCACTAGTTCATTGATCATTTGAGTCCCACAAATGGGTCCTCTGTAAGATCATAGGATCAGTGACTGTCATTAACCCGATCCAGGTGACCTAGATCCAATCAAGTCTCTTCCGATAAAAGATTACTCTTACATTGATTCCCATAGGTACTAAAAGTACTACTTTTTGGCTAAAGTTTCTAGCACTATCTTGAATTATGTTCGTCCGTTCCTTATGTAGCGTTTGATTTCTTCATCCATAATGCAAAGGACACTGAATTGCAATACCTTATTTTTATGAGAAATTGTGTTATTCATCGAGACCTAAATTCATGTTATGAACCCTTTATATGCGATTAGCTTGTAACCATTCTAGATTGACTTAGTCTCACCCTGCTATCGAACTCGTGGTAAAATGTGAAAAACGCGGCTCTTGACGATTATCCCCTCTAGAAAGGATTGATGAGGTTAGACCAGTGGACAACAAGAGAAGACTAACAACCATTTATCTTTTGGGGTTTCTGCTTTTTATCCCCCTGTTTAAAGTAGGTACCAGCTTTGATACGGTTTGATGCTTAACTCAGGCTATTCTGAGTGATTTTGCCCCTACAAGATAGAAAGCAAAAACAAGCTCGTTGCAGTGGCGTTTGTATTGCTGATCTTGTTGGATATTAAGAGCTGTATCCAGTAAAAGGTAGATTGAAGCTCTCCCATGGAGAACTGAAATGATCCAAATCCAAGTACCCTTGAGCAATGAGGTCGGATACTAACCCGACGTTCAACACGCGTTCATCAGAGACTGGCTAGACCAAGATGAGAAATCGTGCAGGTGCACTCATACTTCATGTCGGACAGTATCTTATCATTTTCATTGTGCATATCCCATGCGTCTGTTTTCTATAACAAAACCCCTCTTTTAACAGAGAAAATTAACTGAGGGGTCGAGAAAAAGTACAAAAATTTGGGTCGAGGAGAGGCATGCGGAAAAAACTTCACTCTCGAACTCTACAACAAACCTAAACATAAGGCCATCTGGATGGTCTTCTGTCATCTTGCAGACAGCAAAGATAATGCAGAAGGGATCAGATCAACCAACCTACCCAACAAACTTGAAACAGCATGTTTCAGTACTAGACCAGGGAACATTGTCTCAAGATCAAGGTCTTCGCGTTGCAGTTCGTTCAGCTGACCTTCAAGAAATCTATAAAGACCAGCCTCTGCAATATTGATGAGACTAAGAGATGCATTAGTGTGCATGTATTTGGTGATAATAAATCCAGCAAGCATCTTCTGATCTGCCTTTACGAGTTCACATATAAAGACAGGGAAGAGGATTCTTTCGAAAACAATTAAGGATGGCCTCTCATCTTCACTTGAATTTGTTTCTTTACGTGCAAGCCTCAACAAACATGCTTCTTGGCACTGACGAGAGAAGTATCCAACCAAATAGCAGATATAAGAGAAAGAATTGTCATATAAGGACCCGGAGATTATCTTAGAGATGACCCCTGAATAGAGCACAAGAATCAGGACATCAAGATCCGTGCCTACTCCATCTGTCATGCCTTCTTGTTTCAGTTTTTCTTCAACTGCATTCAGACAATTCAATTGCAAATCTCCATAAGGAAGCAACATCATCACCTTGAAAGCCCATAGAAAGTCCCTTCCCAGCACCATCTCACACAAGCTCCGAGCATTATCTTCATCGAGTAATATGCCATTTGGTTTTGACAGAGACAGATCCAAGTATCGTAGAATGTCCCCATAAAGGGACAGAGCTACATGTCTTTGGATTAGCTCAGACCAGCAATCGTGCAAGGGATGGAGAGAGAAAGAACTTCCTTTGCTTTCTGTGTTGAATGGCTCTACTTCCTGAAAGCTTTCCCAGCCTTCATTCCAATCGTCATTGTCCCAGTCATTTCCTGCATCAGTCACTTCTATGGAATTCTTGTCATCTTTTCCAACCACAAAAAGCCCTTCCCACTCTCCCAAAACAGTGACCAGAGCTTTAAGATAGGAGTCTGTATCAGCTGCTCCGCATAATTTTGAGAAGCAAGAAACTGCTGTGCCAATGTCCAAGAGGTCGTCCGGAGTTATCTCTAGGCTGGGGCAGACGGGTGCCATTATCCGTGATGATCTAAGGGCAACCAAAGTGCTTGTAAACCTATTTGAAGAATCAGAATAATCAGAAACCCCTCGACTTGGGCTAGTTACTCTCCTTTCACCTGTATCATGCAACTCATCCCATCCCTCCCATGGTAGAACATTTAACTGTTGCTCCGTAAAGGCACTCCTAATAGGTCTACCAACGATTGACTGCATAAGTTCAAGAGCATAAACTCGAACATGGCCAGGTAACTGCAAATCATTTGAGTAATTGGCCATTCTTTCCCAAACCACATGTCTGACCCTTTTCTGGTTCTCCATATCACCTTCCAGCTTACTCAAAGACGACAACAAATTGCACAAATTCTGATATTCAGGGACTTCACTAGCTAGGCCCTGTAGAATTGGTTCCAATATACTTAAATATAAAGCAGGAAGACCTTGCATTTCTTGCTCAGCTTCCAGACTGGATGAGCACTGCGATGCTGCTTCAGAAAATACTTCTGAAATCACTCCAAACCCACAACCTGAAAAAATCATAGCTCGGCAAAAAATTGATGATTCAGCAGCAACACCCCCCATAAAATCAGAGTTGATGCAACCAAGGATAGTACCCCATCCCTGACTTGGGGAAACACTATCCTCAATCACTAGCCTCGTAAAACTTTTAAGACACTTCATGAAACATGTTGGGTTGAACCTAAGAATCTCTCTTGACCTCATGTGGCATAAAACTTCCTCTAAATCTTCAGTCAATCTGATAAAGAAGTTCATGAGGAGGATTAGACACTCTTGCGAAGCTGACGTATCCAGTAAACTTCCAGGAGTCACAATATTAGGTACAAGGACGATAAAGAACTGCTTCATTATATCATAAATATCAGAATCTGTCAAGAGCTTTATATACTTTCTGCACATCTCATATTTGTGCTCAACCTGACCAATAAATCCCTGATATGTTTCAGGTATTTTGACAGTGAAATTAGTTCTCTCATTACCCACCAATGGCTTCAACAAGATGAGGATGTAATGTCTGTAAACGTCCTGCCATGATATAAGTCCCTCAGGTGGGATGCCAGCATACAAAGTGACAAGAGCTTGTACCATGTTAGCTAAGGCTTCCACACTATGTTCATCTATATTCCGATAGACTTCATCTTGGAAACACTCTAAATTCAACCCACCTAATCCGACAATGTTTTTGAAGTTCAGATCTTTCACAAAAGAAACATTTCTGCATTCTTGCTCAATTACCTTGTAGAACCTTGCCAACCCAGAGGAAGCTATGATTGCTTGATCTGGGTGGATCAGTGGCAATGACTCTTTCTTTTCGTCCAACTGCATGCAGCAGTCTGAGATCAGACTATATAGGTAAGCAAGCCGGTGTTTTTTGTGCCCGTCAATAGCAGGATAGACCATCATTGAAATAGTTTCAACAGTTTTCTGACCATAGCTAACAATTTCTCCCCTAACTCCAGCTATCTCAGCTGTGATGTCTTCATTGGTCCATATGTCAGAAACAAGGACAGAACTAAGAAACCTTAAAAGCACCTGCAGGGGGAAAAAAGAAAAGAAAATCGAGAAACAAATATCATTCACTGACAAAAACATGCATTTCATCATCTCTGATAATATGAATGAGCTGTGACTACCTCAGACCGGTTCAAGCTATATGTGTTTGCTAATTTCAACAAGTCCTTCAAGATGTGCTTCCTCTCCATTTTCACACTTTCAATCAAGTTAAAAACAACACTTTCAATGTAGTCAGTATCACCAGACAAAAACCGTGCAGTATCAACACCAGGAATAATTTGTTCCAGCACTCTAGAATGATCGGCTACATGCTTTCTTTCTTCCAATTTCAGTTTCCATTCCCTCCAGAATGTTGACTGTACATTTCCAAATTTTTCCATTTCATCTGCAAAGAAGTCAACAATAACATTAGTGTGCGAAACAAGGAAAGACAACACAGTATTCTGCGCATATTTTCTGCATACTGATCTTATGAAGATATAAAGTCAATTACCTGAGCTAACTGGCATGTGCTTCTCCTTGAAAAACCTCAGTAGCAGCTCCCTCCTCCGATTGAAATCCTCACACTCCACTCCAGAGTTGTGCAATAAACCATATTTCATCCCCACATTCATAATGCTACATATTTCTTGGTAATTCCGCCTTCTTCTCAGCTCTTCCTCAATAACTTCTACACCATTAAAGGCATCCACAAGGTTCAACAGGACTGAGCATCCCAAGATATCTTCCGACTCAGTGGCCTGAGAATCTATGACTGACTTTGCAAGAGAGACGATCAGATCATCTCTGGGAGCAAAACCATTTTTTGCTAGCCATGACAGTATGGTGACCACAGCATATGCTCTAACATTTACATAATTTTCTCCAAAAATTAAACCAGAATTCAATTTTTTAGTGGATCCCACTGTCCTACTTAATTGAATCAACCAGGGAAGTTCTGAAGCAGCAAAAGATGATACCCTCTCATTCTCCAGAAGAAGAGAGTCCCACATACTCCCAGTCTGAAGGGGCAAGTCTCTAGCAACGCTAAGAACTATATTTTCAGTAGTACTATGATGACCTACTTGATCATCTGTTGTACTTCCATTAATAGGAACTACGCCAGCAGTCGAACTAGAAGCTTCTTCAGTCTGCTCTACTGAGTCTGAGTTTACCAGGGCACTTTTAACTGAAAAATTAGGACCAGTCCCTGTCAAAGTCATCAAGGTTTCACACTGGCCTTGCATATCTAGGTCTTTCCATGCATGGAGCAGCTCACCAATTGACTCCTCATCACAGTTGCTTAGAGCGAAACCTAACAGCAATTTTCGGGAATTAACATCCATGTTTTCAAGGCCAGGACCTCTAGCTATAGCAGCACATAGGTCCCATACGAGACCATGTCCTTTCTTAACCAAACTAAGGCATAGATCAAATGCCAATTGCAGATCACCAGCAACTGCAGCTTCTCTAGCAATAGCTTCCTCAACAGTTGATATGTCATCCTTAGACCTTAGTCCAAGAAGCTTGGAAACCTCAATTATTTCATCTACATCCATATAGGCTCCAGGATGACTTGTTATCACCATTTTAATAATCTCCATTGGATCTTTTATTTGCCTGAATTGCACAGGTAGAAGAGACACACCAAACCTTGGAAGCTTGGTTGTAAGTGCATCAATTATATCATTCTCTGCTTTAACTGCGCTGCTGCCAGGAAACAGATTCAAACATTCCTTGGCCTTCCAGATCTAAGAAAAGTTTCACAAAATAATAATTTAGATGGGATAGAATATAGACATGTGGCAAAAATTGCTTTAGAACATCTACATGGCATGAGCTCTTCATTTCACTCTTAAATATTGGGTCCAAAAATAGAAAAGTAATTGACAATCAATCCTCACCGAGGTATAAGATGTCCTAAAAACTTGCAAACAAGAGGCTCATTTGCATATGTTTGCCCAAGGAACATAAAATAATAGACATGGATGCATATCCATGACTTTGTCTTGTTGCAAAATTCATCACATGGAGATGAAAAGTGGAAACATAATCATATAGAATAAATGAAATGGCAAGTTTTTCTGGATGTTAGACCATCGCAAGGGCATACAGTGCACAGCATATTCTTCCGTTAAATGTATGCCAACCTCCCAAATTCATCTTAAGGTACAATGTTTGTCGCTAACCAAGGAAAAAAAAAAGGAAAAAGGAAAAAACAGTAGGTTGTAATTAATGGGGCAGGCTCTTTGAAAAATTGCCTTCATTTTTCTCAAAAATAAACCAGTAACTGAAAAATTATAATAAACAAGTCAACCAAAATAGCCTCATTGACTTTTCCATAAATAATTGAACTACGTGCTTACTTCTGAGGAAGCAAGAGTGGATGCAGAGAAAAAATACTCTCTGGCTGCTTGAATGACGAGGTTCTCGGCTTTTTCTGGTGCCAATGCAACTGTACTTGTACCCTTCAAGTAATTTCTAGCAAGAGAAAACTTGCCAGCCTTCAGCAGTCCTTTGCAAAATTCAATCAACATATACTCTGCATCAAGAAAAGTAAATGCCTTCTCACGCAATGATTGCATATCACGCCACATACTTGCCCAATCATTATCTGATTGGCCAGCTTGGCGGCGAACAAATTTGGACAGTATGAGGCGGAATATCTGCTTCACAACTTTTTCATCTGAATGTGCCTCCAGAAAAAAGCTTATCGGCTTTGGAACCTGATGACAATAACTATACATCAACATATGCTACCGAGGCTTCAACTGTTATATGTTGTCAGGATTATCCATCATCATGACAAAATTTATGCTTAAAAAGAAAAAGGACACTCATTTAGACTTGCATATAAGATAGAGAAAATGAACAATTTTGCTCATATAGGCCTAAAAGTTTTAGAATGATGCACACATTACTAAGATTTCCTCTTTGATGAGAAAACCACAACATTAACTAATAGTAGGGCTATATTTTCCTCTGACCATGCCTCTCATTGATGGGCTACAAGTTATATATATTATCCACATGCAAACTCATTCAAGTGTAAATATGAGTGAAGTTCATATTTGTAACCACCAATTAGGAGACTGGTTGGGGCAATTTTTCTCTAATTAGGGATGAAGAAACACATGGCCCTAAAATTTGTCTATACAGGCAGTAAAAATTGAGATGTTCATCAACAATTTCACAATGAGCTCATTACTCAAGGAGGAAAGATGTATATGCTGCATGGAGTAAACCGAAATGTCTAAACACAACTAGAATAAACCAATCAAGCAAGTTACCCTCCAAAGAACTTTCCAGATAATCTCAGCACAATAGAATGATTAATAAAAACCTAAGAGCCATAAGGCTAATGCATTGGTAAAGACTGAGGTACACAGACCTGGTAAAATGCCAATATTCTCCCTGCTTCTATGTGGGCTTCTGCCAGCTTGAGTCTTCCCTCAAGATCAGCATTACCTATTTCATTAAACTAAAATCAGTTTATTATGGATATTAGAAGGCCTGCTATGACCTTACTACCCTACATTAGTAAGAGCAAGCAAATCCGGCTACTCAAAATGCACACTCATCAGTACAATTTACCAACAGCCTAGTCTGATGTCAAGAACAGAGTTATAAGAATGAGTCATTTTACCACCATTTTAATCTGCATTCACTGAATATTAGTCATCAACCCTAAAGGCTTTACAATATGAGAACCATTACTGCATGGAAAAATTTGACAAATATTTTCTTTAGTTCACAGTGGGTCCTTGGGGTGGATGGCTCCGCTCTGCATCAGTCACACGTCCCAACAACAGGCAAAGACCAAGATTTTACCATCAGCTAGAAAGTTATGGTACCTTTGCAAGCAATTGGCTACTCAAAATGCGCATTCGTCGATCCAATATACCAACAGCCGGGTCCACTGTCAAGAATCTATAAAAATGTGGCTGCTTTACCCCAATATTAATCCGCACTCAATTTTAGTCATCAACCCTAAAGCTACATAATATGAAAGTCGACTGAATAAAATTTGAAAAAAGTTTTCTTTACTTCACAGTGGATCCTTGGGCTGAGGCCTCTGCTTGCCTAATCAATTGCCCGTCCCAACAATATGCAAAGACCAAGATTTTACCATCAGCTAGAAGGTTATAGTACCTTTGCAAGCAAATTCAGCTACTCATGCATCATGAGTACTATGTACCGACAGCCTGGTCCAATGTCAAGAATATAGCTATAAGAATGAGCCGCTTTACCACCATATCAATCCACATTCCTTGAATATTAGTCATCCACCCTAAAGCTATACAATATGAAAGTCGACTGAGTAAAATTTGGCAGATGCTTTTTTTATGTCATGGTGGGTCCTTAGGGGCAGAGGCCTCCGCTCGCCTCATCAATCACACGTCCCAACAATAGGCATAGACCAAGATTTTACCATCAGCTAGAAGTACCTTTGTTAGCCCTGGCCTAAGGTCCACATTTATCTTTCTATGTCTTCTAGGCTATTCTAGTTGACAGCAAAAGCACTGGCATAAGGCCTAAGTGAGCCATTTTCATTCATAAAACAAGTGTTTCCCATGGGCTCTGTTAATCTTAAGTTCTAGTGCTGACACATCCAAGCTTCAAGATCTGGCTTTCGCTTTGAGCACATCAAATGAGATATTCCAGCCTTTGATTGTTAAACTTGCAGATCCCATCAACCAAGCACAGGATGGATGGTGCATGAATCCATTTCGCCGGGAAGATGGCAAGTATGAGAGGAGGAGGGAGGGGGGGGGGGCGGCAGGGGGTTGGGGGTGGTGTTAGATAATTATGGGATATCCGCTAGCTAAATGCCTGAAGATCCTTGTACCAAAGGGCCAGAGATATTTTACAAATATATGAAGTCATTAGTATAAGTATTCATCAAATTCACATACAGAGAGATACTTTTGTTATCCACCACTACCATGAATAAAAATTCTATCTAATCTTATTCTATGCTTCATATGATTTTTGTCAAAACAAAGGTAAATCAGAATAATGCATGGAATAAAAGGGAGGATTGCAATACTTTCACAAACAACAGTAAATTCCATAAACAATTAGATCAATCCTGCTAGTCCAAATATTTTGTTGGTCCATCACACCGAACAACAACTAAGAAAAATAATGGTTAAGATATATGTAATATGTAAAATCTCTCTAATTGGCTTGAGTGAAAAAAAGGCTGGTTAAAAATTTATTCAGAACATCCGATAACACAAAGATATGAAGAACATGTACTCCTAACTTTTCTAAACGAGTCTCAGGGTGAGCTTGCCTCTGCAGCTAAAACAAAGCTTGCCACTAAATTCAAGTTCAAGTATCTAGCTCATAAAAGCCCACAATATAATCCCACTAGCCTACTGCAAACCCCAACGAAACCAGTTGAGCAATCATAATAACATCTGCTTATTCTGTGTTTCCACTAACCAATAACAAAATCCAGAAAACATCATCCTAAAAACAGAAAATTGTAAGTACAACCTTCTCTTTTTTCCATCAGCTCATCTACCAGTTAGTAACATTCATTTATTGGGATATTACAAATACCTTTTACGGGAAGACAAAACTCACCTAGCCATTAGAATGATCAACTTTTGTTTCTCACAAATCATCTATATGAAAAGACAAAAACTCACCTTGCAACTGTGGAAGCTTTGACAATATGGTAGCCATGTTACTCCACTGATCGGTACTAGAGCATCGATATATGCATTGTAGAGCGCTATCCACAGCTTCAACCTCATCCTTGAAAAAGCATTTATGTCCAAAATCTCTGCATCCTTCATCAATGACCACCAAGCAAAGATCTAACTTATTTTCCGAAGCTATCTCCTTTAGCCATCTAACCAAAAATGACTCAACCTTATCTTCAGAAAACAAAGCTGCTCCATGTAACCTATTTTGCATAAAGGGCATTGCTTTGTTGTGTAACCTCTCAATCACAGTTTCCACCTTGACCCCTCTGAGCATCATTTTGAACTTCTCATAATCAGACAAATCCTCCCATGCAACAAGACTCAGACTAAAATTCAAGTCACCATCATCTGTGTAAATGAGCTGATTCAAGTATGAAATATCCTCATAAAAGTGCTGCAATGCATTGATGCCTGTGCGCTGACCGACATCAACTAAGCAGAGGCAGTTGTCAAGCTGCCCACTGAAACTATCAATATCTATAGCCCTCTTCTTATACCAACTTAAGATTTCATCAGCTGGCAGCCAACCATATGCTAGGCATTGCTTGACAATAGGTTCAGTTTTAAACTTGACAGCAGTCTCATCATCCATCGGCAATTTCTGAATGAAATTTACCATCTTCTCACATTCAACCCAATCTTCTTCCCTCAAAACGATATTAGCAGGAGGCCGACTCCCTGGAAGAAGCTGCTTATATGTCTGCACTGGAACTGTTTCAGGAATTGCAGATAGAATTTCCAACATGAAAGGAATTAAAGAATAAGGATGACGCTTGAACAATAGGTTGAGGGCACCAATTTTCCCACTTTCAGCTAGTTTAACAGCTGCATCGTTCAGAGGCATGTCACGGAATTTAACATAATCCTGCACAGAAAACCTGCAGAAGACTATGTCATTGGAAGTCAGTAGAAACCATCACAAAAATGGTCTAAATAGTATTGCGTTATAAAGACAATAACTACATGATAGGGCCACCACATACAGGCATCCAAACAAAATTCCGGTCACAAAATAAAGTTTTAGTGAATGGGGAACTTCTAAGTTTGTATCACAACCACACGAAAGAAGGAGAGCATCCCACATATTGGATAATTCCCACTTAGCGGGATCAGCAAAATGAACCCTATCATGCATGTGCTAGGGTTCATACAGAAGACAGGCCCACATGCATGTGACTGTGGTTTGTAAAGAGCAAATAGGTACAAGATCTCAATTAAAGCTGACACATCTACAATCTAAAGAATTTTTTCTTATTCTAGCAATCAATACAACTGGAATAGAAATAACAGCCCATGAAACAGTGGTATATGACTCAAACCATTTGAATAGACGACCAAGCAAAAGAAATCCTGGATCTTCCGACATAAACACACAACAACTAGATAATGCCTTCACTGGGGGGTAAAAAGATAAGTAGAAATTCCTGGCTAGGCTCCATCATCTATCTACAATAACCACACTAGAGTTACTGTTTCCAAATAGATTAATCTGTGTTAGGTAGGCACTGATAAAAGCCAAACACATGAGCCCCTGAAGTGTGAGGGACACGCGTCTTCGGGTTCACGTTTTTTCTGGTGGGAGAAAATTGAAATAACCATTAGAATAAGAAAAATTTGGCGCCACAACATGAAATGCAACATCAAACGTACTCATTCAAATTCCTAACTCCAGCTCTTACATACAGAGGAAGTGCCAGCTAAAGCATGCTCAGACAAAAGGACTCCACACTTGGCCAAGATCTAAGGAGTGGTAGACATATATATCCATAAGATAGGGCTCCACTTTTGACAGTAACAATACTCTTGACCATGCAATGCATACTGGCGTCATAACATTTCAAAGCTCAAGTTGTGCTAACAGTCACATTTCCCTTGAATTGTTAATATTGTAGCATAAAATAAACAGAATACTTCAAGGGAGAAAAAGGAGGTCATAGGTTACATAATCCCTACTTCTTACATAAAGCAACTTTAGGCTTTTAAAAGAACATGTTACCTGCCCATGTTGATCCCCATAAATGTCTCCAACCTGTCCATGTATTGCAATAACTGAAGTCTGGTCATACGGCGATCCCAAATGGCACGATTTCCATCCTCTGACTTTGAGAAAACATATTGGTCAGTGAGGCGCAGACCGTGCTCAAGCAAGGCCTTCGCAGCATCTTCTGTTGAACCAACTTTCTCAACACATTGAGAGAGTACAAAGTCTTGATCTGTGATCATAATCAAGAAATTTTTTATTGCATGCTTTCCTTGGTCAGAGTGCAACCACTGTGACTTCATAACCTCGTCCCTATCCAACCCATGATGATGTGCAAACTCCATGGCAGCCTCATACTTCTTATTGAAAATTAAGATTCTATACATCTCCTGGATAGATTTCTCTGAAAATGATATCAAGCTCCATTGGAGCCTAGATGGATCGAATTGATCAAAATTACATCCAGTAATCTGCTCTACAATGTATGAGCCATTTTTCTCCCTATTAATAGCTGAATTGTCAGATGGTGTCATCTCTATAAGAAATAAATATCCTTCAACCTCCTGCACTCTTTGTAAGACTGAGATACTATATGCAGGATCACTATCCTTTACGCTTAAACCATTTTTCACATCAATCATAGTGGTCACTCCACCCCTTTTTGCAAGAGTAAGAATGTGATCAGACCACCAAGTAAAATCCAGTATACCACTGAGGAGTTCCTGTACTTCACTTCTTCCACCTAGTGAGCTATTCACCAAAGAAAGCCCTTGAGTATCCCGCCTAAAAATGTGCATCTCACCAGTCACATCCAAAGCAGCAGCTAATGTGCCTCGTGGTGAAATCAACACCTTCGGATATGATTGGTGACATTGGTAACCTTTTGGTAATGAATAGACACCCTTAAACTCAGTAGAGTATAGATGTTCCAGATCCGATGTGGCATTTCTATGCCAGAAAGAGAGCAAATAGCTACCTGCAATTTTAGTGTTTCCAAGTTACTAAAGAGACTTAGCATGATATGATCAGATTGCACTCTAAAGCAAGCTGTCTGGGAGTGACTGGTAATCTGCTCCATGATTCAGAGTTCCACAACTTCATTAAGCAAGGAGAAAGCTATACTTTGAACCCAAACCTTATTTTAGATATTTTTAAGTGCTGATCTATACCTCTATTGAGACCTATTATCAACCATTCTAGTGAAAAAGTCAAGACAAGAGTCAGGTTTGCAGGGTTTAAGACTACCATCATTGGCATGAAATGCAAAAGCATTTGCAGTTGTCAGAACAGATGGCTGATCCTGATTTATAAATCATGTCTTTCCTTCTTGGATACAGATGTAGAGGAAAAGTTACAGCCTTCTCTTTTGGATTTAAGGTGTGAATAACATGTGCAAAAAAATATCAAGCATGACTAGTGGATATTGAACAAAAATAATGGTCGTAGAAATTATACCAGAGTTACCCTTGGACAGAGACAAGCCCCCAACATCTCTACCCACCACGGCGAGCAAAAAAAGTTTAGGATGGTAGTCAAGACAGATGATATCATGCAATTGCCCCTTTAGTGTTGAACTATTATTCGAGTATTGTGTGGAAGAAACAGAGGCTGTTGAATCTTGACAAATCTCAATATGCTGAAGGGAACCATCACATGTAACAACCGTAAAGCCACACCTGGAAAAATTATCTGTTAAACCTGTGATGTCAAACTTCAGTAGAGCTGTTGAACAACAAGGAAGTACTTACAAGGAAGATTTCTGCATATCGTGATCGTCGGGCGCAATCAAGTTAATTATTGGTAGAGGGACTCTCAGATTTCTTCTCATAATTCTCCCTATCTCATCACCGTTTGATTTGATAAAGTACAGTGTCTCAGAGTCATCAGCAACTCCAAGAACATCATGATAATCTGACCAGGCTCCAGCAGTAAAGGTACAGAAGCTTCTATCTGATGCATGGAGCAGAAGTTAGGGAAAAAGGTTTTTCATTCATTACATCACTAAAAAGTACTGGTCAAGCTTCAAACCAACTCAATAATCATGTTAAATTGGCTGTAGCAAAAACGTTAGTAGGAAGACAGACTGTATAATGTTGCTGATCAGGCGCTTGAGCAACAAAACCACATTAAAATCGCCACAGAAAAGACTTATTAGGAACATAAAGACTGGCCCTATCAAGTAAAATCTAATCAAACCCAGAAAAAACATCATCTACTGCCAACAGTAAACCAGTTTCATCAAGAAATAACAAATCTTAGAGGATGTCCTGCTTCATAATGTTGAGTTCATAAGATGTGGTTTGTTCCCTCTTCTTGATGAGACAGAATTTAGCGGATGTGACATGGAAAGTGCTGCAGTAACAAGCATTGGTCCTTCTATCTGTGCTCTGTCCAAACTACATTCTATAAACCCTTTTCTGATCTTCGTCAATTCACATAACAGAATAACCCGCCCTCCAAATCAAGAACTTTTGACACAAGACAAAGCATGTCTTCTAAACATCATAATCCCTCAACAAATGTTTTTTCAACGTGAGGCATCTTACTGATAAAGATTCCACAAGGTTCCCGATAATCATCCTTCCTGCGCAGGATGGTTATGCGGTTCCCAACGGCCACCGCCACGTGCTCCCCACTCGGCGAGACGAACAGCGAAATCAGCCTCTTCGGCTTCCTCGGCTCCCTGTACTCGTTCCATCTCTGTTTCAGTCGGCTCACGCCTTCACGGACACGTAAAAACAGGAACACCCATTAAACCCTTTGCAAAATCCCAAACAGAGCCAACCCATTAACTCGAAAAGCATCGCAATGCATCAAAGAAATCTCGCCACACAACCATCATCGCTCACTCTCACGACAGCTAAAGAAAGCGACCGAATCGGGCTTCCGGACGGAAAACGAAGACGTACCCGAGATTAAGGAGAGCAAGCTCCCGCCCGGGGCCTCGTTCACCTAGAAATTCAGAAGCAAACGAGGAAGAAGAAGGAGAAGATCAGGAACCCGGAAAAAGAAAGGCGTCGAATTCGCGAGGAATGGGGGATGCGAGGATCATCGAATGGGACCTGCTGAGGAGGGTAATTGGAAACGCAAGGCCCCGATGCGTGGCGGCGGATCTCGTAGAGCGCCGGCCCTTCGTCGTCGGCCATGGTCGGCTCGTCTCCTCGTACCTCGAATTTGCAGAACGAAGAGGAAGACGATGATGCGCCCAAGAGAAGCAAGCAGTGCGATCTGATTCCGAGTTGCGACCTCCTCTGGTGGGTTTGAACTGAGCCGGACCGGTCTAGAGATCTTCTTTTTTTTTCTTTCTTCCATTTTCTTTTTTAATAATATGAATTTCTTTTTTTCTTTTTTGGGCTATCTGAAGTTATTTCTTTATTGCGTTAATATCACGAAAATCTCAAATTAGTTATGATAAATTTCCTCAAAATTAATTTTTTATTACCCAAAATACCAATATATATATGACAAATTTACTCTTTTGTCAAATTTTACTATTAAATTTGCTAACATGAAAGTCCACGTAGAAATCTATAATGTTAATACCATGAAAAACTATAAATTAGTATAAATTTAGCTTAAACTAATTTTTAATCATCAAAAATTTAAATTGATACACACTTAACACATTTGCCCTCCGTTTTTTTTTTTTTTTTCGGTTAAAGGTAAGAATTTATATAAGTTGCGGACAAATATACAAAAAAACGGAACCAAAACTCCCACTATGGCTGCAAGGCACAGGAATAGTGAGAGAGCACCGAATCAAAGACCAGAGGAGAACAGAAACTGAGTTTATACTTCTAAACATGGCCAAGTTGTCATGTGTTGTTGAGTTTATTTTCCAGATTTTTCTGACAATTCCATCATATTATCGATACTTGAAAAAAAAAAATTCTTTTCTAATTCACTACAAAACATCACCAACATAAATATAAAAAGATTTGCTATTAAAGTGAAATCAGTGCAACTAGTCATGATTGGAAACATCCTAAGGTAAAGAACAACATATATCCTTGCAACCATAATTTGCGCAATGAAGAACGACACCCTCCCGCTCGCATGTACTGGTCTTCCCATTCCCGGTGCAACGTCACTTGAACGCCATGCTTAGGCTCGCCAAGCTTCTCTGCCTCGCCGATCCAGACGTCACCTTCCTCAACTCCGACTACATCCAGAGCCGCTTGCTCCGGTTTTCCGACATCCAATCCCGTTTCAAGTGATCCGGGTTTCTGGTTCATCGCGATAACAGATGGGTCGTTGGAGGGCCACCCGCGCTGTGGTTACGAGGCTCGAGAGTTGTTCCACCTAATGAAGGCAGTGACAAGGCCGATGTTTGGGGAGATGCATGCATGTATAGAAAATATATGATATGGAGATATACGATGTTGGATACTTTAACACCTCGTCTTATGTGCAAATACGATTGAGGACGACATGTGGAGTTGGCATATGAGGAGGCTCATATGCAAAATGAATCCAAGATAAATAGTGGCTATGATACCATGCAGAATATTCTATTTAATAACTTAGACTATTTAGTTTAGGGAGACTACATGCATCTATGGCCTCCATGAGTCTCGTGGACAAACAATGTTAGATAGTTTAACACTATAAAGAAGACATCATATGGAAATTGGTTGCTGAAGTACACGTCCACATTAATACTACTTGTATAAAATGAACTATTCCAAGCATATATTCTTTGACTTAGCGTTTTTGAAATTGCTAAAGCACGCAAGCAAATTGATTTTATTACATTGAAAAGTAAAAGTCACACTAGACGCATTGTTTAAAATTTTGGGGCTAGGACGAGCTGCACATGTCGAATAGAGCCAAGTTAGATTTGACAACTAGATAGCATTGTCCAA
This sequence comes from Eucalyptus sp. ANBG9806169, assembly GCA_014182395.1. Taxonomy (NCBI): domain Eukaryota; kingdom Viridiplantae; phylum Streptophyta; class Magnoliopsida; order Myrtales; family Myrtaceae; genus Eucalyptus; species Eucalyptus sp. ANBG9806169. The sequence continues at coordinate 1,870,682 of CM024576.1, read as the reverse complement.
TTCCCCAAATTATCATTTGAGCCCATGGGTTGTTATGTTAAGTCACATTCATAAGTCTCACATTAGAGAATTAATGTGATGTGGAGTAATTAGTTTATCTAAATTGGCTCATAACTCATTAGTTTAAGATTTTTTTTTAAGGTAGATCGAACTGTATATGTTAATGAAGTTGGACTTGGACTCATCTCTCATGGTAATCTTCCCAAATAAAGATATCAATCTTCTACTGTGCTCTCAACAAATGGTATCAAAATCGATGATTGATTAATAGTTCACTCTTGTGTATATTAGTGTTTTGTGAATATATTTTAAGGAATAGATCTCATGACCTACATTTTCTAGCAGCCTTTATGGTTTGGTCTAGCAAAAGAGGCACGGGTGAAGGTGGGCTTATGGTGCAACAACGCAATCTTGATGACAACCATAATGATTTAGTCCGGAGAAAGAGACTAGGGCTGAATATGACTATTGTTATTATTACAGCTCTCACAAGGAAACAAATTAGAGATTTGAATTGAGACATGTTGATACGGAAGTACACATAAATTAAGAGAGAGTAAATTTCACATTGAGTTCACACATGAGGGGGGATTATTGAGATACATATGTGAGTGGTGTTAGAATAGTCTTACATTGGAGAATTAGTGTGGTACATAGTAACTAATACATCAAAGTTAATCCAAATTCATTGGTTTAATTTTTTAAGTAAATATGAGTCTAATTGGATATGTTAACAAATTCAAACTTGAGCTCTCTCTAAGTGGTTTCTACAAATGAATACATCGGGCTTCTATTGCTTGCCTCCAAACGCATCATGCATGTCAATCGCTAGGCACATGATGAGGTCTAATTAACACCATCACCACCACCTCTGAGCCACTTCTAGGTGCCACACCACCTCAACGAAGGGATTCTATTGCCATCATAGCCCCAAGTATGGCCACGGAGGAGCTCCAAGGGTACCCAGCGTCGAGCTTTGCCACCTCGATGGCCGCAAGAGAGCCAGCCTAGATTAGAGCCGAAGTGGGGGACAATGCTAACGGACACAGAGGCAACATAAGAGGCGATGGTGGCAATTGGAAACGACATCTTTTGCCAGTGACGAGGGATGCGACGACCCTTGGACACAATGGCCGACGAGAAAGGCGAAGGGAGAAACTAGAGCGGTCTTCGAGTGGGAATCAACTGAAAGTGAGACCCACTGTAAGACGGACATTCATCACAATCTTGGCCCAAGATTCTTAGGGTTTCAGATGAACTAAAGAACAAAAGACAAGCTGGTCCGAAGCCAAGCCAAGGCGCTTCAATTACACCTTGTACATATAATATCTACGTACCATTCACCATCTGCTAACAAATCACCCTGGAAACATGAAAGGCCACTTGACTGTTGAGTCGTCAATCACCAACGCAGGAGAAGTTTCAGATTCTTTCTTGCGATTTTGGCTGAACCGGCCGACCACAGAAGGCGAACGGCATGTGAGAGTCGACTCTTTGACGGCATGTATTATCCCCGCCTCTGCCATTTTCAGCCATCATCATCTCCGTATGTTGCTGTAAGTGAACCCAACAAAGAAGGAAAAGGAAATGGAATGAGGATGTCATATGGTGTAATGCAGGCGCTGATGTATATGCCATATGGAAATCTGCATCTTGAATAAGAAGCTAGATTTAGCTTTGTGGATGAGGGACCGGCGTACCTATGCTCTCTTTCCTCCCATGAAATCAATATATAGATATGAGTGCTCAAAGACATTATTTCGAGATTTTCTATGCAACTGCATGTAAATTTCAGTGATTAATTACTCGTTAATATTCTCCCTTCCGAAGGTTCCCACAAATAGAATATCAAGATCTTCGGTCCATGTTAAATTAGTGTCCGGACGCACCTAAATTAAGGTGTGGAATTTCAAGTTTTTGTGATTGATATACACGTGAACCTAATGTGTTCATATCAACAAATAATACAGAAACCATAACTCTAATTTAACGTTGATGCCCTCTATCGATCTATCTATCTATTCTATAATTGGAAAAGACATTCCCATTTTAGGGATAATTTTTCCGTCCATTTCGGCCCTTATTAGCAGGATTTCTTGAATCTATTAGATTATTGGGGATAATGAGTAAAATAAGGTTTGTTTTAGAAAGTCATGTATAAGTTTCTCCTATTTTTTAGGAGCTGCTTTACTCTATTTGCAGCCTCGAAATATGTTTTCAGAATTTCTTGGACTTTGGAAGAAATAAGGATAAACATGCAACAAGAATTATCTACTTCTTACGCTTTTCTAATTAAAAAAAAAAAATTGTCAATTTCATTTTCTCAAAGCTTCGGTTATATATAAAATTTATTTGGGAAGAGAAGTTCCAAATAAAAAGCAATAATGTCATAGCCAATTTTATCATTAATATTGGACTAAAATGTAAAAAAAAAAAAAATATTCACACATAATTGTGCAAGTGCTGGGCTTCTAGTGATAAAACAAGAACCAGTTTTCCGATAGATATGAAAGTGAATCTTGTTTGATGGTTTGCTCTATCCAGTTTTCTTAAAGCATTATCTTCCCTAGCAATGCAGCCTAGCAATTTTCCATAATATAGTTTCAAACAGAACCTAACACATACCCTTCTTTTGACTGGTAAATTTGCATTGATTTCGCAACTTGAACAGCTAAAATGTCAATTTCTAGATAAATTAGTATAATTCAAAAAAGTTCCCTAAGATGTGTATACAAAGTGCCTCTAGAAAATACTTGCAAAATTTGTAATTTGTATTTTTCAAATGGGTACGAAACTCTTTATTCTTGAGGACTCCGATCGTATGCACGATGTTATTAACGTGTATATTATCTTTAGCATGAAAGAGATCTTGTAAAGCAAATTGTTAAAGTATCTCACTTCATTCATCTATAGAATATATATATGTTTCTCTTCACCCACAAACTAGTTTTTGTCTCTTTGTTATGTCTTTTTATCGATTACAGAAGAAAAAGATATTAATTATAGTTAGCATAAGAAGACGTAGAAAAAAAAAGAATTGGACCACCTACATAAGAATGAGACAAAATTCATCACCAAACTCTAAATAATCTTCTGGGGGACCATGAAATGAGGATCAGGCCATCTAGCCCAATTGATAACGATCTTACTATCACCAAACTCAGCTCCATCCTAAACCCTAATCTATATATCAAGTTAACTAGAGTTTGTACCGAATTATTAACTAGTTATTGCCCTTTTACCGTTTTTGTTTTTTTATCTCTCTCTCTCTTTCTCTCTCTCTCTCTCTCTCTTCCTTGTTAATTACTTATTAATGAATATGCACACAAGTCATCAAGTTGAAGGTCGAAGAAATTACCCCATAGAGATAGAGCTCCTTAGTTACCTCCTCCTTCTGCTTCAGCTGTAAAAGTAAATTCAATAATAAATAGAAAAATAAAAAAGAAGTAAGAGAAAATAGTTTCTTTTATCTCCCAAAATGTAAGAGTTAAATAAAACAAAATTTAGGATTTGGAACAAACATTTCTCCTTTGCGTCGTGACAGCCTCGTCCTGCGATACACACAAACGGAAGAGTTAGGAAAAATGTCGCAAATAGCTATATATATATATATATGTGAAATATAATTTAACAATAAGAAAAAAGAGTTTCTTGGAGACTTTGGAGAGGCTTACCTTATGGTCTCGAACAGATGCGAGGCCATTTTCGAGAACATTTTCTAGGACCATCAACTCTTTATAATTCAGTGATGTTATGTCTTCTCCTTTTAGGTGCCTACTTAAAAATTAATATAACTGTATTATTTGTAAATCAGTATTTTTTTACTTACCGAAAAATAATTAGTAAATTTGAGGGAGTGAGACAAACCTGAGCTGCATCTGCAAGTTATCGTTCGCCTTTTTTATCCTATCAATCTCATTGCTCAAATTCTGAAAGATTTCACATTATTACAGGAAAATTCTAACACTCTTAGAATTGTTTCCAGTAAATTAAATTAAAAAAAGAAAACTATGAAGGAGCTATATTTCCTCAAGACACTAAATAAATAATTTAGAGTGCCTCTCGTCTGAGATTGATGGCTTGTCATGAAAAGAAGATCGATCAAAAGCTAGGGAAACCAACATGACCTTGCCAACAACAATAAAGATCTTCTCAAAGAAACTATAGCTAACGCAATAAATAAATAAGTAAACAGACTTTTGCATGCAACATAAACATATTTGGTGCCAGATCAACGGTACTAGGTTTTGTTTTGTTTTTTTTCCTTTTTTTCTTTTGAACTAAAATTATGAAATAATCCGATTTAAAGGAAGAAATAGAAGAGGCCGGTGAAATCCAAATCACAGATTTTCTCTCAAAATACTTTCTTTCTTTTTTTCCCCTTAGCATCCTTCTATTGGAAAAATGTGTCCATTCCTCTTGGATATTTTGTATTTTGAAAAAAAAAAAAAAAAACCATTTTTGCCTGGAAAATCGGTAAATATTAGCTAGGGTTGGCAAACATTAAAATCTAAAACTTACAACATATTGAAAACCCACCTCATGCTTAGCATCCCAAAGCCTCTTCCCACACTGTGTGTGATACTGGTCCAATATATCAACCAACCTTAACCCAAGGAAAGAAAAGACATACACAAATTACAAACAATCAAAGCATCTTGTACTGCCCAAGAAAAAAAAAAAAGGGAGAGAGAGAGAGAGAGAGAGCGGATCCGTACGAAGCTTTGGGGCTGCAGTATTCATGCATCTTCCCGGAGGAGCCGAAGATGACGACGGCGACGTGAGCATCGCAGAGAACAGAGATCTCCTTGGCCTTCTTGATGATCCCATTCCTTCTCTTTGAGTATGTGATTTGCCTGTTGTTCGTGTTCTCTATCCTCCTGATCTCTAACTTCCCTCTTCCCATCTCTCTGATTAATACTATGGTCAGTTTTCTCCTTTCTTGTGTGAAATTCTGTAGGGACCTTCTCTCTCTCTCTCTCTCTCTCTCTCTCTGCTCTAATTGTCTGCAAATGAAGCTGAATATGAAGAAGGGAAAAGGGGGGAGGGGGGAGAGAGAGATATAAGGGGAGTTTGGTACAGAAGTGGAGAGAGAACCTTTTTTTCCATTTAGGGTTGAGGGTAAGTGCTGCTTTCCTGTGACAGAAGAGGAGGTTGAAGGTTTCATGCTAATGCCTATCGTTTCATTAGGTTCTTATCGCACTCGTGCGACCATCGGTCATTATCGCACTTCCTGACATGTGGTGTTTGACGCTATTTAAAACGACGGATTTTCGTGGGTGTGTTCATCACTTTTTAACCGCAGCTCGGTCATTTGTCCTTTACAAGTTTGAACCGATCAAAACCAAACCAATACTCTTTCCTTTTTTAGCAGATCGTGTCCATTGCATTCGTGATGAGTTAGACTTCACATGCCAAGTTGATTTTGTGTGAAACCTTCACTGTGAATGGCTGAGAGGGACTTTGACCAGGTGGACTTTGAATTCATACGGATGAGGAGTTATTCTTATGAGGCAATAATACAAATGGTTAATACCCTGAAAAACCCCAAACCGGTACGCTTGTGACAAATTTACCTAAAATTATTTTTTTTACCACAAAAAACCCCAAATTGGTATATTTTTGATAAATTTACCCTAAACCGGTACATTTGTAACAAATTTACCCTCTGTTAGTTTTCATTAAATTTTACTGTCAAATTATTAAGTTAAATTATATATGACAGTTGACCGGTATACCAATTTGGGATTTTACGCTCCATTTGTCACAGTTTACAATTTTTGTGATTTTTTTGTACTATTAATCCAATTTAGCGGAGGGTATATTTGTTACAAATTTACCAGTTTTTGATTTTTTGCGGTCAAATAAATTAGTTTGGGGTAAATTTGTCATAAATGTACCAGTTTAGGGTTTTTTATGGTCAGTCGGAGTAAATTTGTCATAGGTGTACCAGTTTGGGGTTTTTCATAGTCAAAAAAATAGTTTTGGATAAATTTGTCACAGATATACCAGTTTGGAGTTTTTCAGGGTATTTAGCCCAACGTGTAATGTGATTTTTGAAGTTTTAATTTGTTCAATTGGTCCCTAAACTTTTGATACATGTTCAACTTAGTCCATGAATTATATGAAAACGTTCAATATTGTCATTCCATTAATTCAAGTTTAGGGATACTATTTAACATTTTCATATAGATTAGAGGCTAAATTAAATATATATCAAAATTTTAGAAACCACATTAAACAAATTATTTTAGGTACCTCATTATACATTACCTTACAGTTCATGGACCATGTTAAGTAAATTATAAGATTACAGATTGCATTGCATATTGAGCTAAAGTTTAAGAACTATTTATGTCATTTCCCTATTCTTACTTAGCTAACCTTGTGTCTATATCCGACTAATTTTGACTGGAATCTTTGGCATGGACAAATTTTATTAACTTTCTAATTTTTCGAATTAATTTTTTTTATGTTTTTAATCTCTCTCTCTCTCTCTCTCTCTCTCTCTCTCTCTCTCTCTCTCTCTCTCTCTCTCTCTCTCTCTCTCTCTCTCCGCTGGAGACTAGGCAACCAGCCGAAGGAAGAAAAGGAGAGAGAGAGAGAGAGAGAAAAAAAAAAAGAAATCAGAAAAATATTTAAAATTTTGAAAAAAATATTTTAAAATAATAAATTTTATCCATGTCAACACCGCCCATGCCACGTGGGATAGTCGACATCCATGTTAGCAAATTCCTGCCAAAATTGGTCAGATGGATTCAATTGGCAAAATATTAAAAGGTTTATGACTCAATTGGCAAAGTTGAAAAATTTAGGACTAAATTGACAAAAGTGCAATAGGTTTAAAACTTTTAAGACAATTCCATGTTTACACCAAAAAAAAAAAAAAAACAACAACAACAACATTTTGGCAATCGACAAGTAATAAAGGATTGATCACTTGGTTGGAGGTTGATGCGGATTGATGAACTCAAGGGAAGTAAAAGTTGACGACTATACTAGGTGGTCATCGATAAGTATAGGGGGTAATAGATGAATATCATGGCCGACCAGCGAAGTCTACAGCTAATCAATTGATGTGCATTTTGTCAAGTGTTGGACTCAAAGAGAATACATTGACCAAGGATGTCAAATAGGGGCACTAGTGCCAAGTGATAATTGAGTGTGATCTTAGAAGTTGTAACTCGTTATGAATAATGATTATCAGCATGTATAGGTGCTCTAGCAATTTCATAGAATGTGCCGTTTTAACCGGATTTAGAGATGTAATTGCTTGTACGTGGTTATGGTTAATGGGCTTTAATACCCACAACAACAAATGTGTAATTTAATGATATTCATCTCTCTACTTTTTGAAGACACTTTTGATCGTCTTTTCATCTTCCTCGCACCTTTATCCTTTCAGTATTTTAAATTTCAGAACTCGTCTCTCATCTCTCATTTCTTTTCAATTTCTCCAGCAATGATTTCTTGTCCAAACCCTACTATCATGGTCAAAAGGATTAACGCTCATGGTCGTTGCAATCCTCGTCGGCTCTCTCAGACATAGATTATCATTCTCTCTCCTCCTCCTCCTCCTCCTCCTCCTCCTCCTCCTCTCTCCACATGACTCGCAACCATTGCTCTAGACTCCACCTTCTCGCCGCTTCTAGTTCCCTGCGTACACCGAGAGACCTAGGATCGAGGCGGTTTACCCGGGGGAGGGGGTGACGGAGAGAGGGGAGAGAGACTTGATGATTGAAATTTCAAGGTCGGGAGAGACAGTAGTGTCGGGGTGGTCGCCGTTGCAAATGGAGGTAAGAGGATCGTCTTCGGGGAACAATTTTTTTTTTTTTGATCGATCCTACGCTAATCCTACTCTAACACTCACTCTCAGACTTTTGCCCTACCTCCTTGCAGGGCGTGGGAGTCGAAACCCACTCTTAAATTGAAATCATCCCCACCCCAATCCCCTCTGAAAAAGTAGGGATTTGAACTCCCAACCTCCCCCTTCCAAGATGGAAGAGTGGCCACTGGGGCGAACCTCCAGTGGTTTCGGGGGAACAAATTAGTAAGGCAATTTGTGACAAGTTTCAATTTCAACAAGCTTAATGTGAGCATAAAATAAACAAAAAAAAAATCAAAATTGACAAAGATTTTTTTTATTCCTTAGCCGATGGAAAGGTCATGTATATATTCATATAAAATTAAATTCATATGTGAACAGGCGGACACGTTACATTTAAATTCTTAAGTGACTTCTATTTCACGAGCATAATAGATGTCGAGATATTATTAAGGTACTTAAAGAATAATAAATAAATAAAACGTGGGTACAAAAAGGAAGTGGCATATGCCGCATTACCTAACCGAAATATGGAATGTTACACGATAAGTAGCGCACATCTTCTGTGATATCTGTGTCAATTAGTAGTACCTAACCGAAATACGTAGACACTTCAATCCTGCATGCATAAAATACATATCGCCGTGGATATGTATTCTCTTTTCTGCTATGAAGTAAAAATCGATTGCCGTAGCCAATTCAAAGCACGAGCTCCCGATCATGTGTGGATGTGTGCGTGTGTGCTGGTAGAGTTCAGAGTTTATGTGAAGCCCATGTGTTGATTTATTTCTAGCTAGACTAACAATGAACAAGCATGTTTGAATTCTCTCTTTATCCACATGCAAGCCATCAACTTCCATAGATTGACATGCAAGCCTATTTTCACAACATGGGCTACACACTCAGCCATCATCTGTGCCCTCGAACTATCCACAACCTATCACCTAGCTACACAAGGTTCAATCTCAAAAAGTGCCAAAACTGTGTCTCAAAAATTGATCCCTACCACCTCTTGTCATCATCCTCACCTACAGCTCCCCACTAGCACCGTCCTCCTCATCGCTATTGCTACAGTCCTCCAAAAAGGGTAGAGAATTGCTCAAATAATCTTCCGATATTGACGTAGAGCACCACAAAATGATAGGCAACATGGCTGATCGGTAGACCTGCATCTATCCATATTCCAAAGTGTACTCATGTGGCATACAAAAGTAATGGAGGGAAAGTGTAGATTAGTATACTTGAGAGCTACCCCTCAGGCTCTACCAAGGCCCTATAACATGTAATAGGGGTTGCAGGAACCGCATCCATGTCTAAGAGTCTGAAAAATGTGAACAACAACAAGAGTGAACTAATGCCTAGCAATGAAATATCTAAAACACCATACCATAAAATCAACCCTTCACAAGAACGAAAAATTTGCTAAGATACATGGCGCACTTACTCCTAAACAGGACTATTATAATGCTAAGGATCAATGAACTAGGCTGACAGGACCAAAAATCTAATCTAGATGCATGATCAAACTCACGTCATAAAGACCTATCGGCCTTGATAAACAATGCAATTAGGCATACACACACAATTCACACATTTTAGGTTTCACTTTTTGTTTCCACACCAATACTCATGGCTAGTACGCTCTCTAGTCCACACAAGGAGGAATAAAATCATGTCTGGCGAAACACCAGTACGCTCTTCGGTTTGCCACAATGTATGCCGATGTGCTCTCCAGCTCATGCGATCTTCATGGTCCATTGACCATGGCAGCCTTACTCCGGGGCATCTAGGGTACGCTCTCCTTAGACATCTAGGGTACAGTACGCTCTCTCTGGGCATCTCGAATTTCTCTCCAACTCCACGAGGCATTGTCGGCATGCTCTCTGATGGTATTCATTGCATAGTATCTTAAACACAATCCATGCACCATTTATCTTGGCTTAAGCATGCGAACAATGACCACATCACTCATTCAAAGATACCAATTTGTCATGCATCCAAGAACTCGACTTCTACTAACATAAGTCGAAGCATCATGCACCGAAGATTCGACACCAGCCCGCACTAGTGGAACCGATCATGTAGCCAAAGACTCGACACCATCCAACTCTAGTGCTCTTGAAGTTGACGACTCAACTTTACTAACACTAACTAAACCTGCGACCACCAACCCACAGCTTCACCAAGACCCATTACAAACCAAACCACACCAAAGCTCGAATAAAAATTTGTGAATTTACAAAAATGGACTAAACAGAACCATTTCAAGCAATTTTCAAAATCGATGTCATTATCTTATCAAACGGGCTCGAAATAAAAATTGAATATGTTATAGATAAGACCTTAAATAACATTTTTCATGAGGAAGCCAAGTCTAAATCATTCTATTAGAAAGAGCAATAATTCACCAAAAACAACTCAAAAATTTGTCCCTTGAACAAATTCAAGGACCATAGATAAAAATCCATTTCGAAATCCAAATATTCACAAAACACTTTCAAATTTTTTTATGTTGTAAAAGTGAATGTCCTAGCATGTCCATATTGAAAGGGAAAATTTTATAAAAATTTGAAAAGACAAACGTATCACTGTTTTTATCGCACTGGACAAATTCAACACGGTAAATGACTAGGCTTCCATACCGACCATTTCATCTCAAAAAAATCTGAAATTAAAGTATGTTGTAGATCAAAATGTTTTGAACAGCTTTCATGAAGGAAATTTTATTAGATTTGAACGCAAAAAAGCTCTATAAAATCTAAGGTCTAGCAGCTTTCAAAACTAGAAGCCAAGGCCAAAACTTAAGAAACCACTCAAAACTTAAATCCCACGAATTTCAGTTCAAGAACACACCAAAATCAGAAGCTATTTCCACAAGCAACATCACACAAGCTCCAAAATCTAATATGCAAAGGCTCTAATTCCTCAATGCGTGACTTCACATCCTATTACCAGCCACCACTCGCATCTATCGCTCAATCTCCAGACCAAAACAAGACATCAGCTCAAGAAAACCGAACAACAACAAACAATAACTCAAAACTAGGCATTATAACACATCAAAGACAAACTCCTCGATCCATACAATGAGCAATTTAACATGGCATAGAGAATCAGAATTTCACTTGACTCAATGAGCTATCCGAACCTAGTTTTGCCGCAAAACCGAGCCTTCGATCCTTCGCCTTTGCTAGACACAACTCCACACGTGGTCCCCTCGATCTTGTGAGCAAAACCCAAGAAAAAGAAGCAACAAAGGGTCAGGAGAGGGAGAGGGTGATCGGCAAGAGAGCGAGAGGGTCAGGTTGAGAGAGAGACAAAAGAGAGAAAGAAACGTGAGCGGGAGAGAGACCGAGAGAAATGAGAGGAGAGAGAGAGAGAAATGAGACTTATATTCTCCTATAAGTCTTCTTGCATGTAATCTTATTGGCTTCACAGGGCCTCGGGCCAATAGTCACGACTCACAACCGAAATGCCAAGTGGTGGAGAAGAAGACAAGTGGCGAGGGAAAGAGAAGAGAGGGTTCGGCCAATGGGAAATGGCACTAGCTGTGTCTAAATTTTCACATTCATTAGACACTATGACTGACAACTATAACTACAATTCATCCAAATCAGCACACAAAATTTCTCAGCTAATGTACGAGCTAAGTACTGTTGTTTTGAAAATCTATAATTGACCATCCCCTAAAAGTATCATTTAAAATAACTCGACTATAATTACTCAGCTCACTAAACATATGGGTATGAAAAATCAAGATGTCACAGATCAACATAAGCATGGTGGTGTTATTTGAAGAGGGGCCAATGACCGTCATAGGAGCATCGGTGTTTGATGATTCTTTTGTCTTTGAAAAAACATTTGGCTGATATGCTTGTGAGCAATAGGCTTTGGTACCATGAAAATTTGAACAATATACACTTTACTATTATTTGTAATGTGTATATAAGGTATGATGTAGCTAATGGTTTATAGAAAGACATTAGCTAGAAAATTTGTAACACAATGACTTTTCTAAGCTATGGCCTTTATTCATAGAAAGATAAAATCATCTATATAAAGAAAGATAAAAAGAGTTTGTCGGTTTTGGAAACTCTCGCATTTGTCAAAAGTATAAGAATTGCTTGATTGGTATTAATATGATAGAGAGCAATTCTTTGAATTGCTTTGTTGTTGAGAGATATTTTCTCCAACATGTTTTTCGACTTGATTTTGTTTCATTGAATTTTTATTATTTTTCTAGGGTTTGATTTTGGAAAATTAGTTGGTCTAAAAAAAAAGTTTCCTAACCCATGCTAAATAACGATGAAATTGACTTTGGATCTTAAAATCATTGACAAAAAAAATTTAATAATACGAAAAATCCCAAACCAATACACTTGTGATAAATTTAACCCAAAATTAAATTTTTTACTACAAAAAATTTCAAATTAGTACACCTATGACAAATTTACTCTCCATTAACTTTTATTAAATTTTACTGTCAAAATACTATGCTAGATGATACGTAGTAGTTGATAGGTATACCAATTTGGAGTTTTATCTTCCGTTTATCACAAATATACCTCTTTTGTGGTTTGTCATGATATTATTTCAATTTAACAGAAACTGAAGAACATATATGTCACAAATGCATTGGTGACGTCTTTTTTCAATGCCTTGTCAAGGAAAAAGAAAATGTCCTGACAACATTTTGGTCTTACTTTTGGCTTGTCAACCTTTGTGAACCATATATATATAATCTTAGGTCGTTTTGCTCTTCATAACGATGTATTGTCTTAGCTATTCGAAAAATCGTCATTTTACGATGCACTATTATAATTTTTTTGTCAAAGGATAATAACACAAATACTTTTTACACTTTAGCCTAATGCACGATGTAATTCCAGAAATTTTAATTTATTCCATAAATTCTCTAGACTTTAACTCGATATATAATGTTTTAAACAATATTCAATTTTTTTCATATAATCCAGGGATTAAATTGAACATATAGCAAAAGTTCGGGAATCACATTGAATGAATAAAAAAATTCATGGACAACATTGCACATCAGATTAAAGTTCAATAACCAAACTACATATTGAGCCAAAATTCATAGATCATCTATATCATTTTCCCCAAATGTGATTGTACAATTCATTTTGGATTAGGTTAATGTCACGAAAATAAATTTTAAACCAGTACATATGTAATAAAGTCATTCTAAACCAATTTTTAAATCACCAAAAACCCTAAATTAGTATATTAATGATAAATTTATCCTATATTGGTTTCTATTAAATTTTACCGTCATATTTTTTTTTGGTCTAAAAAAATAAAATAAAATAAACGTTACCCGTTTACAGTTTTTTGTGGACTTAATTTGATTTAACCAAGACCAAGGAAGGATAAATTGTCATAAACGTATTATTTTAGGCAAATTAATTACGAATATATAAATTTGGGAAATTTTTTGTGTCATTAACCTTTTTGGAAATCCAAAATATTTCCCCATAGACTTGCGGGTGCATCTTGTGTCGCTCCATCTCCCTCGATCGCACTGCATCTCCAGTCACAGCCGTCGTCGCCGCTCCGCTCGCTCCGACTCCGGTGGCAGTCAGGTAAACGAATCTCTTCAACTCCCAATTACGCGAGTTTACATTCCCAGTGGAATTGGATCTCACCCAACAAATCAAAACCGGGCCTTCTGATTTGGGTCGCCATTCTTGAGAATTGGGTAATCAAGAATTCAACTATATTTTCAGGGATTTGACTTCGTGGTTCGAGTTTCTCTTGCTAGTTTCCGGATCCAGCTGATTTAGCGTTGTCATATTTTGTATTCGATTCGTGGGCTAATACTTTGATGGATGCACTGGGGGATAAATCTGATCTCGGGTCGTTTTGCTTCTTGCGGAGTCTTGATTCATTGTGGTTTTGTCGAGATCGGAGTTGAACAGCTCCTCGAATAAATTAACGACTGTGAAATATTTCTGGGTTCTTGAAAAGATTCTTCTTTTACTTTGTTCTGGTGTTCTTGGTTTTAAGATTGATTGTGTCGTTTTAGCTGCAAGTTTTCGGGTGATATTGACTGTGTTTGCTGCTTCTTTTCGTACCATAACACTCTCTGCTGATGGGTTGCTGGGTTTTTTTCTGTTTGTTGGAATGTTTAGTCCAATGGCAGGGTCAGGGAGTTCCATGGTATACTCCTTCCTTCTGTTTACCGTTGTTCTTTCCCTTCAAGAAATGTACAGAGGGAAGTTGGCGTCATCAGAGTTGTTCACGATACTCGGAGGGTTCACTAGTTCTATCCTATTCCTTGTCCTGCTTACGGTGAGTCCTAATATACTATTTCAGCCATTATTGTAACGTGTTCCTGCTGCGGGAATGTATGGATGGTTGATAAATAATGTGCCTTGTAGTCCCTCCATGACTGTGATTGCACATAGTGCAATCATGAATTCATAGTTTTATATCAAATCTCTCTTTTTGGCACTAATGAAATGATGCTCTTGCAGTTCATTGGCAACTTCCAGGAATCGTGTGGCACGAGAACTGGTTGGGGTGCTGGTGAGTGGACAGTGGTTTTTTTTCTCATTTGCTGTTTTCGCTTATTACTTTCGTCAAGAGATCAACTAGAGAATTGGCAGATTAGATATGGAGGAATGCACGTGCTGTTGCATTTCATCACCTAGCATCCCTCTTGTGCTGTAAATGAACTTTGAATAGCATGAGTGTCTGAAGTCACTTGGCCACTTAAATTTTTTCTGCCTGTTGGCTGTTTAAGGGCACATTCTAACATTAATTTTTGGGCATCAGCATCAGGACACTTTACATTGATGAAATGCATTGACAAACGTGACATGGTTGGTGGCCTTTGAAGTGATGTGGTATAGGAGTTTAAAACTTATCGTGCTGAACAGTTCTTGCCCATGTATATTTCTATACTTAAGAGGAGTATATTTCTATACTTAAGAGGAGGATGTATGGACCTGTTTTACACCCTAGCCACAGATTGTCCACTTGTGCACACTCGGTGATTGTTAGACAATTGAATTGTAAATTCTGTATGCAGTAAGTAACACACCTTTCTTACTGGAAGTAATGCTTCTTGACATGCTCTGTGTGGGTTCCATGTTGTTTTCTTTGCCTGAACATTAGTTCTGACTATCTCTACAGTTTGTGTGTTTTTCATGTTGTAATTGGCATGTGAGAATGATGCTTTCCTCATTGGTTGTTACTGCTCTGAAAGCTCACCTGCTAGAAATCATGCATATTTTCCACATGATGCAGCATTACATAGTTCACATGGAAGTGGAACAAGTGTATTCATTCAAGTCTATTTTTCCTCTCTACTATTTGCAGTTATATTGGCTGAAGCAGTAGCTCTCATTGCTGCCGGCACTGTTCACCGAGTTTGTATCACAACATGGTAATTTTACTGTCATTGTCAAGATAGCGCTCCTTTAATCAGAAGTTCTTAGCATAGGTGTTAATCCTTATTCCCCATGCAATGCTGGTTTTGATGGATCGCGCCTCTGATGGTCTTTTTTACTTTTAGGATTTAAACTTGTTCCTTCATATGCTTGTTAAAGTGTTTCTGGGTTACTACCTTTTTGCAAACCATGATGTGGTTACACCTGACCTGTATAATTAGTAAGGCCTATATAAATATAATTGTGCTAGCTCTAAAACATAAATTTTGGGGCTTTGCTATCTATGGAAAAAAAAAAAATTCTGAGTAATGCTTAGTATTACAGTGTGTTTTACTCTTCTAATTGTGATTTTTCAAATAGAAAACTACCGTCTCAAGTTTATCATATTCAAATGTAGTGATTGGCTAAGTAATGGTCTAACCTTACGAGATCCAAGTTGATTTAGGTTCAACATTTATCTTTCCATACACATTTTACATTTTAATTTTTCGGAAGAAGAATCAGTAAATGTCCCCAAAAGAATGCTTCAAAGTATACATTGACCCGAATTTGGAACTGTAACACTTCATTGACAAGTAATCCCCATATGGTTCGATGACCAGAGTATATGTACCTCTGTGCTTATTTGCTTTAAAACTCGGTTAGTTCTCCAGAGAGCCAGTGTAGGTAAAGTATTCCTCATGCTACCATCACCATCGCTATCCATTGTACCACGTAATCTCTGTTCATTGAATTTGCAAAGTTTATGTTCCAGCCTGTTGCTTTGGTTTCCTTTAGTGTTTCATGGCCAGCATGGCATTATATCATTAATTGGACAAGGTATTTTGCCAAAAACACAAGCAAATGCGCAGTCCCCCAACCCACCCAAGGAGCTTCAGCTTTCTTGGCATTCCTGCCAGGAAAAATGCCCTGTTGGAAACTGCAATTATAATTCATTCCAATATCCTTTGTGCTAAGGAAAGAGGAAACCACCGAGAAAATCAGTTGAATATGTATAGAATTATTTCAGCATTTGTGATACTAAGCATGAAAATTTAACTGCATGCAGACTTTCTAGCCCAGAAGAAGGTGCTGACGTGTTGTGCTTTATTGCAGCTTCTTGTTCTCAGGTGCTCTGCTCTATGAAGTCAACAAGATTTCAGGGTCAGTGCTTTCTAAGAGTGAATCGAAGACAAGGAGGCACTGAGTTGTTCCTCTTTCTAGGTTTTGGCAGAATATTGATGAAAATTCCCTTAAGCATTAGATACTGCAAACATGATAGATGAGGACTAGAATATAACCGTTTGGATTTTCTTTCTTTTCCTTATCTTTTTATGGCGATAACCCACGGTGGAGGGCACGAATCATGTTTGTACCAGAGTCCTAGATTCTCATTTGAGCTTCTATATGCGTATTTTTATCTTTCATCTGTCTCCTCTTTGGTTATCAAATTTCTGTTACTATAGTTGTTTGGTTCTTCCCTTAAATACTTATGGCTACAGCAGAAGTTCATGTTTCCCGTAAGAGATTATTCAAAGCTCTTAAAGAACTTCTGAAGAAAAACCGCAATTCAACTGAGGATTTCATTGTTTAGGCTCCAATAAGTTGATGTGTCTCAACGCTCTTTTCAGTGTGTACATTGTAGAGATTATATGCTTTCAACATAAGATTACCTATGAAAAACGAAGGGTTAGCTCATTAATCTGCAAATGCTTGTATAGAGTTCTCCAGAAACTGAATGTACTTAAGTAGAGAGGAGCTAAAGAGACTCCTGTATTGTGATACTTTCAAGGTTGAGGATTGCCTTCTTTGAAAGGACTAGGCAACTGGACGCAAAGTGTTTGAACTAGGGAGATGGTAGTCGATGGATTGGAGAATAACCGTACAAAGTAGCATTGTGCACACTGATTGTCTTGAGAAGGTGATTGTGGCGGGTGAGCTCTCGGGCATTTTCATTTCGGTCATCGAAATGGAGTCCAAGAAAAAGGGTTCCTATTCTATGGTGAATTCTTTGTGTCGATATGGTTTGGCTTTACCTTACCATTGAATCGGAATGTTAATTCGTTGTTGAATTCTTTTGGAGGATATAGTTTGTATCGATATGATTTTGCTTTACCTTGGAATGGATCTCGTCCCTGTGGATATGGTAATCTTCTCAACCTTTTCGAAATTTGTAACGTGTAAATGTCACAGGCCCGAGCTTACTTGTATTTTCTTCTTCCCTTCCTGGTTGAATTAATAATCTACACATTTTGCTAAGCCAAAGCAGCAATCAGCTTTTCATTCCCTTCCCCAAATGGATACAGTTTCCAAGCCTAGACGCCGAGTGAGCGCTTTTAAGGACTTTTTCTGCATCATGAATTCGATCGCAAGAACTGGTAATTACATATATGGTAAGCGTATTAGAAGAATACACAAGACAAACCTTTAACGAAGGCTTTTGAAGCAGCAAAATTCAAGCCGAGTCTGATGCCGCCAAAACTAGAAATTGTACTAGTTTAACTAAACCTTGTCATTCAATATCAATTATGATGCACAAGATGTTATAATTCAACCAGACTCCATAGTCTATATAGGAACTCATCCGCAATTCCATTCCACTGTTGAACATTATTCAACTCGGCAAATAATACCTAATGAAGAAATGGGGAAAATTACTAAAAAAACCCCACATCTATTGCAATTGTACCAATTCGATCTTAAACTTATTTTGTTGACCAATTCAATCCATCCGGCCAAATTTAGTTAGCTGACACTGACATGGGGCCGACAGACATTTTTTAATATTACTTTATTATTTCAAATTTTTTATTAATTTTTAATATTTTCTCTCTTTTTTTCCTTTTTATTTTCTCCTTTTTTTCTTTTTTTTCTTTTTTTTTTTCTCTCCTCCCTCGTTCCAACAACCAACCAGAGGGGAGGGTTGGGTTGGTCGCCAAACTGAGGTGGCCAGCTAGGCTGGACTAAGGGCGAGCTCGCCCCATCGTCGCCTAGCGAGAGCCACCTAGCCATGAGCGAGGCAAGCCCTCGCCCAGATCCGGCGAGACGAACCCCTGTCGCCTGATTCGGCATGGCTGGGTGGCCCTCACCCAACGACAAGGGCTTTCCTGTCCAATAGCTATGCAACCCTCACTTGGCAATAGTAAGGCGAGCCCTCGCCAAATCAAAGTGAGGGTGAGCTCGCCGATCCACTAGCGAGGCTAGCATCCCTCGCCCAACGACAGCATGGCAAGCTCGCCCTCCGTTCGGCCTCCCTCAGTTTAGCATGGCCAGCCACCTCAGTCCGACAACTAACCCTCCCCTCTAGCCAGTCACCGAAAGGAGGGAGGAGAAAAAAAAAAAAAAAGGAGAGAGAAAAAGAAAAAGAAAGATTAAAATTTAATAAAAATTTTGAAAAAAAAAATATAACATTAAAAAATTGGCTACCGACATCCACGTCAACACCGGCCGGCCAAATTTGGCCGGATTAACTAAATCGGCACAATTACAAAAAATTTAGGACTCGATTGGCCAAAAAAAATAAGTTAAGACTAAATCGACACGATTATAATATGTTTAGGACTTTTTTTTGTAATTTTCCCGGAAGAAATGTCTAGGGTGGACAAGCCTTGACATGGCAATGTCACACCACAGAATCTACAAAATCTGGCTTAGAGAAGGGAAACAGCATGTGATTTGCTAGCACAGTGAGCAAAGCGTGCTAAAACTAAAAGCACAAACCTTCAGCTGAGAATCAAGAATCTCTCTCTCGAATGGCAGAAGTTATGCACAGAAGTGCAGGCATCAGCATTCAGTAGCAGGATTTGAAGCAAAAATGAAGTGAACAGAAATTACCATTCTCTGTCGAAAAAATCTTGCTATATTACAACATATTTCAACTCAAGTCCTTCGAAACAGGAACAAAAGCCAAGCAGAAAAGGCACGAGGTGAGAAAGAAGTGGAATCCTAGACCACAGGGTATATTATCGGATCTGAATAATCTATTTAAACCAAGAAAAAGAGAATGAGAGAACTCCGTTGAGGTAATTAGGTTGCCTTCTTTCTTCCCTCTCTTCATTTATAGGAAAGCAAGCTCTGAGCCACCAATTCTCACGGGATGGTAAAGCTACAACAGGCAGGAAGATAAATTTAGTTGAGAATGCACTACAAGAAAGGAACCATCACCAAATTTTGGACTATTACAACATGCTTCATCAACGACGACAAGTTTTATAAGCGAAACAGAAAAGAATGTTCAGAAGGAGCACCCACGCACTTGCTTATCTAATGTACAAGAAGGGCCAAGTAGAAAACTCTCAAAAGTAGGGGAGACACAGAACATAGCATGATAGAAGCATACCAAACAAGATAATACTCTAATGTCTATCAGAAACTCAGCCTGAACATTCTCAGGACTGGCATATAGTGACCACATCATACAATGGAGCAGGTTGACTGTAGTGAGAACGAATAAATGGCAAGAAGTAACTTTTTACTGGTTTGTCCACCCTACCTTTAGAGACAAGTGAAATTTGTGCATAGTTAGTCTACCTTTTCCAAAGCATATTACTACTAGTGAAGAAACAGAGGGATGACACACCTTGTCAAGTCGTTCCTTCTAAGTGTAGATAGAGACCAATCCAGCCCATTTACTTCTTGATCCCATCCTTTTTATCATGATGGTGATGATGTTTGCTTCTCTTGTTGTCTTTTCTCTTCATCTTGTGGCTTTTGTGCTTCCTCTTGCCCTTGTGTCCATACTTAGCAACTGCAGTATTGGCCCTCTCCACTCCCTGTCAATATCACGACATTCAAAACTCAATTTACATAAGAAATTCAAAAGCAATAGCGTGATTCATGAGACATACCAATGCACACACAACATTCTCATGCTTCAGAAGGGAAAAGGTATAGAGAAAATATAAAAGGCATCTTACAGGAAATAGGCATAAAGACGGTGCTTGTCTAATCTCAAAAGCTTCCCAGAGAACTTTCATGTCAAAAGCATGAATTTGTGAGCCTCCTTTCTTTACATGAGGTGGGGTTAGAGATAGCTGATCCGAATTTAGCCTTTCTCCTTTCCTAATTTCTCTATCTCCCACCACACTTTTGAGATAATTTGTATCTGAAACTGATATAGGAAGTGGTTTCTTGCAAAAGAATTCATGGTAAGGTTGAAGCCTGAACCTGCTTATAAGATCAACAGCACCACAAAGCTCCTTAGGACCTGAAATTGAAACATATTATTCAAAAAGAAAGAAAACATCCCATAACACCACCTTATAGCAACACCTAAGAAAACAAAAACAATGAAATGTAAAAGACTGTTGAAAAATTAAAATTGAATGCTACAGTACATTAAACAAAGGAGGAAAACAACTGACATCAGGAATATGCCTGGAGACTTTTCTTAAAGGGGGCAAACTCCGTATTAACTTAGAGTAATCAAGTTGATCGATTCCAATGATTTCTATTGATAGGATTCTTAAGCTAGAAAAATTAGATAAAGAGCATACTAAGTAGATTAACTGTGTGAGTAGCAACTGAACATTCTAATTGCATAACTATCTATTAACCTTTCCAAGTAAATCAAAGATTTCATCATATATATTTCCAAAGACCACCAGCCAGTCCACCCTCCCGCCCACCCACATTCCCTAGTCCTCAGCCCCCCACCATTGAGAGAAAAAACCAAAGAAAAGATCCACAATCAAAGCACAATCCACCACAATTTAGAACAACCTAGATAAATTGGTAAGATCCTACTTTTGGAAATAAGACATTAATTTTGTTTGCATATTGCTGATCATACATAACATTCATGAATGTCAAGATATAACCTTTTGCATCCATGTTTATTCATGTGACTTTGACCTTGCCTGTTTCACATATATACAGTTTAAAAAAAAAAAAAAAATGATGCTGCAGTATGACTCTTGAGGGTAGTACACATTAATGCACATAAAGAAAAACATGCAGTATCACCAGGCAGTTTCCTTCTCCAGATATAATCCACAGAACAATGAGGAGAAGTGATAGCATTCTTTAATCAGTGAAACATTGTTCTACGATGAAACAGCAAAATTTGAAAATGCTGACCCTCATCAGCTAGTTCAAGATTTACACTATATTTGGAAGCACCCTAGGGGAAGAAAATGGAGAGAAAACACCCACAATTTTAGATTTTTCCTCTCATTCTAACGAAATTTTTTAATTCTTCAAAGTTTTCCACTCAAATTTTCATTCCTCCCATTTTCCCGCATTCCTCAAACTAGCATTAAGGATTGCTGGAGAATGTTGAGTGAACAGCTCTTGGTTGTAATCCTTTTTATCCGAACCTTCTCTGTTTAAGACACAGACTTTCCCAACTACATCAGTTTTCACAAACCAAAATGATGAGACAATAGTGATAAGAATTTTCTCTGAGAAGAAATTTTCATGAATACAAAAATCAAGACTGGAGCATAAAATAGATTCAATCGTCTTCAAACTGACATACTGTAAGTACAAAAAGACCAGTTGTATCACAAGTAAAGGAGGCAGACCCCCAAAAGGGCCTTTTACTGTGACTGGATAAAGGATGCTGAGTACTTTGTGATAACCCTAAAGATAAATCAAATTGACCATGCTATAAATTGACAAATTGTTGTACAAAATATAGCTCTCAAATATCTTTCAGTTTTCTGAACAAAAAACCTCTTGGCAACGCATCTTTCGTGTTTGAGGCATACCTTTCATAGAACTACCCCAACCTATCTATTCCTGTCCAGAAGGGGCATATATCCTCGAATTGTTATTTCACTGCGTTTAAACTTCACGCAAAATTCTTCAAAACGTGAAGCTCCAGTAAACAGTGAATGTGGAAGAAAAATAAACAAGTGATGGAAGCTAGGAGATCTAGCATTTACTGGTAGAGGGAATGTAAACATGAAAGTTGAAGAAATACAAGGCTGTTGCTCATAAAATATGCCCTACATCAAGTGTACTGATAGGATAAGAACAGGGAAAAAGAAAAAATGTAAGCACACTTCAATGTTTCCTTCTCTTTTTTTTCTTTTTTTTAATTCCCCATGTTCATATCATCCCTCACAAATCTGGAATTTGATTTTCTTGGCATATTGTAATAGCAATGCCTATGCTATGTAATTTGATCTAAAAACCAAAGGAAAAGAAAACACACCCCAACAGAAAGATGGCATTATGAAATGATTACTCGTAAAGAGGTACTAGTAACCAACATTAGTAAGAACATAAGCTAAGAAAAGTAGCAATCTCCCATTGTAGGAACTAGAAAGTCATATCAGCCCTAGATAAATGTAACTCACCACTTCCAAACCTTCTATCCACCTTGCGATCCATCATTTTATCAATGTAGGGACTACTGACCGGCAGTCTCTGCAATGAGAAAGTCCAAAAGTTCCATTGGAAAGAGAGAAGAAGATAAAGAATTCTTGCCAATAATTATATAGAGATTCCAGATACTTAATCTCGAAAACCAAATTTTACCGGAGTCATCATAGAAACTGTCAAATTACTTATCGTCAAGATGGAGCCAAAAAGATACTTATATAGATCATCACGCCATCTATTGTGCTCACTATTTGCGGATGACAAACATACAATGGCAAACTCAGTCATGATCTCCTTAAATACAATTTGAAGGAAAGCACCAACAACGGTGAAAGGTTCTAAGAGCCCCGGTACTATAAAGCCGGCCACTCACAGGAAGGTCAATAGGTAGCTTTTGGGCAACTTCAATGGCACAGGTGATTTGTGCGCAAGCGTCTCAGCGCACTAAGTCAAAACAGGAAGCATTTTCGGGAAGGAGGCAAATGGTCATTGAGGATTGATGGTAAAATGAACCCATAAAAGTTTCCACGACACAAACAACGGGTAAACGCCAGCATCCAATGGCGATACTTACACCAAACTTTTCACATTCAATTCTTTGCACTCCCAACAAGTACCCATCATGAACAGACAGATTCTTTGGGAACCCATCTCCTCCATTCAGGACTTGGACCAAAAATGATACTTGCTTCAAAGTAATTTACCCAAACACCAAACGGGTGCAAAATTTGATACAGACCCAGCAAATTAAGCACTCCAGAGATCGAGCAAAACGTGCAACATCAAGCGTCATTCCGAAATCAACTCGATATATCATCAAGAATCACCCAAGAAAGAACCAAAAAAGTCGCGAACTTTGTACCTAACTTGAAGAAGAGAGAGCCGGGTCTCGCTCCCACGCCATCAGCAACGGCGCATTGCGCCTAAAAGGGGAGGATTATATCAGGGTTTTGCAAGGTATTTAGGGTTTTGGACGAGGAGCTCCTAAGGAGTGCTGATTCCGATTCTAGTTGAACAAACAAGATGACATTCGCTCCTTGAAGTCGCTATATAAACTGTGGTTTACTGCAGTATAAAATTTTTCACAAAAAATAAATAATTTAAAAATATTTCCTTAAAAATCATCGTTTATAAAAATAAACATATATAAAATTA
Organism: Eucalyptus sp. ANBG9806169; assembly: GCA_014182395.1. NCBI lineage: Eukaryota > Viridiplantae > Streptophyta > Magnoliopsida > Myrtales > Myrtaceae > Eucalyptus > Eucalyptus sp. ANBG9806169. Next base: position 1,846,979 of record CM024576.1, on the reverse strand, counting down.
TTTATTTTAGTGAAATAAATGAATGTTAAGTAATATAATTTTTAAAAATATTTATTTGAGACGTGGGCTATTTGTTTGCCGAAAAATTCTGAATTAATATCACTTTAATAATATCTGATGTTATTGATATAGGAAATGGAGGCATCAATCCCACGTCAAAATCGGTTGAAATGTAGGAACATCTCGATTTAACATGAGTTATTTTTTTAGTGAATAAACCTAACTATTCATGCGATGGTCTTCCTATTTTGGTTTTGAGGTTGAGTCTCCAATTCAATATAAGAGTGTGGAAAACGAACTGCCCAAACTAGGATGTCCAATTCGTAATTCTTAAAAGTAGAATTGGTGTTTGGTTTAATTTCCTATTCCAAAAGGAAACCAGATTGGACTAAACTGACTACATATATTTTTTTATTACTTTCATTTCTTCAAACAAATAATAGTGGGTTTCATCTATTGTTTTCGAGAAAATAAGAGCTTGTAATTAGACAATAAAATATATGGATGGAGGCATAGAATTTATCTCTAGCTCTAAATTTGTTCCTAATCATACTTTGGATAATAAAATATTCAAATGAAAACATAAAAAAAAAAAAAAAAAAAAAAAATAGTAACCAATTCCATTAAACTGAACCGAACATGTATCGATCTCTAGTTCCCAATTACCGCTAATTTAAGATCAAGTGACCTCATATAAAAGGTCGTGACAACTTGAATTCGAGTTGCAACTTTTGATTTGAGACTCCACTTGGAGAGAGAGAGAGAGAGAAACGTGGATATTTATCATGACGACAACTTAACAAGCATTGATACCAACGTTAACAAATATTGCTAACATAGGCAACACATCAATCCACATTTGAAAGTTAGGGTGTTTATTTTAATGAGAAAGCTCTTATACAAGCAAAATTCAAATACCAGCGATGTGTGCGTCCTTTACATAAAGAGAAGAAAAAAAAAAGAATCAACACTTCAATGCTTTTTTCTATTTTTTTGGTCGATCCTACTCTACTCCTATTCTAATTCTCACTCTCAGATTTTTGACCTGCCTTCTTGCAGGGTGTGGGAGTCATGTTATAGAAAAGAATCGGGAAAAGCAACAAAATTTGAGAAGCGAATGCCGTACTCATTGCAAAGATAAGCTCGGCCAGTCCAATTTCTATTGTGCGGCCCCACTGTACAGGGAGTCCGACCAGGTCGCAGCTGGATTGTCAAAGCCCATAAAATGAAGGCCCTTCCCTAAAATTGGTTGCTAACGCCACCTTGACCTGTATGGAATCTCTTGCACTCGGAAACCCATAATCTATGTTTTCCTTATAATGTTTACTAAATGAAATGCTTCGTTTTCTATAATATATATAGACACACACATTCCATACTCCTCAAGTCTAGTAGTACAGGTCCTTCCATATTAAGAACGAATTAAGTGATGTAAATTAAGTAATGGGATTAAGGTTCTGTTTGTTTCACAAAAAATTACTAATTCGAAAGATATTTGTGTAAAATTGATCGCTTGTACTAACGACAAAAATGAATAAACGCAAATTAGTTTTTGTCATCTCTTGAAATGTTTAGGGAATGACTACACACAAGAAGCCTAAAACTATATCCTAATGTTTTATTTCCTTTCTCTCTTCTTTTTCCATTGGGAAATTTTTTTTTAAAAAAAGTTTTAAACTTATTGCATTTGTATCAATTTAGTCCTAAACATTTCAATTTAGCGGATTTAATCCTAAACCTCTCTAATTAAGTCCTAAACATGTCAATTGTGCCTTAAATATTTTGACAATTTGTCAGTTTAATCATTCAAGCCAATTTTAGCCCATAAACACTTATGCGACAATCTAGTCAAGTTGATTGTCCCACGTGGTATAATTGGTGCTAACGTGGACAATTTCTTTGTATTTTTAAAAACTTTTTTCTGGATTATTTTATCCTTTTACTTTAATTTTTCCTTCTTTTCCTTTATTTTTAATTAACTCTTGGCTAGCAAGGTCATTACTCGACTTTTGATGGTCATCTCCATACCCACACTGGCCAAGAATTGGAAAAAAAAAAAAAAAAGAAGGAAAAAAAAGAACTAATAAAAAATTTTAAAAGATGCAAAAAAATGTCCACATTAACACCAGCCATAACGCATAAAACTATTAGCACTCACTTGACCGCCACGTCACTATTTTCTAGTTCAAACTGATCGAAATGACTAAACTAACAAATCGTGAAAAAAAAAAAAAAAAAAAAAAAAAAAAAAAAAAAAGTGATTACATTAGCATTTTGTCCAAATATTCAGTTTTAAATTATTGAAAGGTTTGGGACTCATTTGGCAAAGCACCAAAATATTTAAGACTAAAATGATATAATTGAAATGTTAAGAATTGAATTAACATAAAGCAATAAATTTAAGATTTTCTTCTTCTTTTTTTGGGCAATTTCCCCTCTTTCACTCCACTAGATCTATTTGTGCCTAGCTGAACGGGGATTGGTATATGCAATATCCCAATCACCTCTCGTGGACTTTCTTAACACTTCAAGCACCATGACCTCTCAAGATTGAGAAGATGAGAAGTACTTTATGCTATTAAGTCATTGGGAACACGGAACAGTGAGGCTACGCTTGGTGCATATAATAAAAGTCAAAGATATAATCAATCTCATAATATTTGTTGTTCAGTTGCCATGCAAAACCGAATAAGGCCGGATATAAAAAAGGATATAATCCGGATTCTCATGTAGGGATGAAATAAAGATGGATAAGATTTCTCGTGTCTATAATATATAACGAGCCACTACACGAGGACCAACATCTCGATAGCCAATCATTGTTACCTCCAACCACTACTAATCATCATTGTCGACCAACCGATCATCCTCGCCGGGCAATCAATCATGTCCCATGTTACCTCTTAACATTTACTAGGCATCATATAATACATCACAAGTCCCATCATTACTTTATATCTTATCTAACGTTATCCTATTCGTCAAAAAAGTTAAGGCCACCAAACTTAACTTAAGGGTTTGGAGAAGTTGGGACAAGTTGACGTTCCAATTTGATGTTTCCTAGACTCAATTCAATTTCCACATCACCACCAACTTTTTGAGTCTGTTGAGATGTTTAAGTTGGCTACAAAAGTTTCTTAATCTTAGATTGCTTGAATCATACTAATTTAACTGTAACAAAGCGATGGACCTAAGTGATGGATTTGATACACACCACCAACCCCTCATCGCCCAACTCCAAATCATGCTCCTCTTGACCCCTCCCCCAATCGTTGCACGCTCTCAAACTATATATACACCAACACGTTGAATGGATCAATTTAAAAAAATAAATAAATAAATAAATTTATATAACATTGTAGTAAATTTGAAAAATGCCAGATTAGAATTCAATTCTTCAAACGCAATTGATGTAAAAATTTCGAAAACAAATCTTAAGTAGTCCATCTTAACTCAATTGATGAACCTCATTGTAAATTTAATACATATAACTGGATGCAATTTTGAGGGTTTTCCGAGCGGCTTTTATTTTCGGCCTTTTTTCAATGTCTCCTTTTACTTTTAGCATTTAAGATTCGACTTTGTTCATACTAAACGACTCAGATTTAAAATTCAGATGTAAAATCATCTTGAAATCGTCGGTAATTTTTCGAAATGGAATTTTTTTTTCCTTTATTTTGAAGAGATAGCATATAGTCCAATCAATCACAATCCTCAAAATGTAGGACAACAAGTATCTTTTTTTTCTCCAAGCAAAACTCTTCCAAATACTCACCTAAATTTACATCAAATTCTTGGGCCCCACGACATAACTTTGCGTGTGAAAATTCTTTATTCACCCTCCCCCCTTATCTTCCAATGAAATCGATATATTAAAAGCCACCCATCCATAAATAAATAAATAAAAAGAAAGAAATACTTCAAAGGCCAGTCTCACCAAAGTAGATGCTTTTGGCAAAATAAATAAATAAAAGTAAAGGCAACAAAAGGGAAAAAAAGGAGGAAAAAGTGTTAAAAATCGGATATTTCAATCTAAGCCCATCAGGCCTACACCGATGGGCCCATCAACCAGAACCCCAACAGGGCCACGCCCACATCCAATCGGTGCTCCCCTTCAGTTGATCTGACCAATCAGATTCTTCCACGTGTAAATACGACGTCAGCACGGCAGCGTAAAGCATTATGGCGTTGCTTCTGCTGCAGCATTTCTGTCTCTACGATACTCGTACTCCTACTACGCAAAATACACGATATTTCAGTAATTTTAGTACAAGAATTTCCCAAGCGTTGGCTGAATTTCCCGAAAAGTAATTTTTTTTTATAAATAAAATGAGTTATACACATATGTAAATTACAATGAGTGCATTCTCGGGTAAAAATACTCCTAGTTTCGGACTTATCTCATATTTTTTCATCACTAATTAAAGATTTAAATTGTTAAATTTCTTTTATGTTAAAATAATTTTATAATATCATCAATAAGTACGACATTTTTTTGATTTCCTCCCAGATGGAGATAGGGTGTGATGGAAATTCGTACAATATATTTGTATCATCTATCAATTCAAATGGTCTCATCGTTACATAAAAAACATTTTATATTTATAATAAAATTAATTTAAACTCATGGTCAAATTATCCTAGATTCCATTATACAAATATTGAATTTTTTCATGTACTTTTATGGAATGACAAAGGTATCTCGTACTACAAAATACTATACCCGTACATTGCTAGTAGATGTAAATGCATATTCCTCTTATAAAGATTTTGGTTTGCATCGTGAGTAATGCGAAGAACTCTAAAACCGACATACTGAATTGATACTCATATTGAGCAATACTTCAGTTATTCTATAAGAAAGAGTCATATCCAACACTTAAAAAGCTTGGCTACATCATTTACTATGTCAATATCAATATATGTAACATTATTTCCGTACTATTAAATTCTGCATTTTTTCCACCCACTCTAAAAATTATCATACTCAAAAAATTGATAGGGTAATCATAGAACCTTGAAATTCCATTGTTCGGGTAAAAGAATTGGTTGAAAAATGGTGAAGCTGGGACTAGTCGGTGCACTAATTCTCCAAAAGCATATATGTACAAGAGTTCCACGCCCCTTTTCGAAAGCACTTGGCTCGTACTGAATATGTCAAATTTGAGTCAATGGTAAATTTTTTCTTGAATAAATAAATCAAATATAAGTTTTATAGGTTCAGAAGGAGGAAGGGTTACAATTATCTCTGGTACTTTCTTGTACTCTTTGAAATAATTATCTCGGGATCGAATTTGCCCTTTTGTCTTCATTTTAAAAATCACTCGAAATAGAAAAAAATGTTTCCGTTCTAACGATTTTGAACAAAAAAAACGCGTTTAGTAAACTTGTTCCAAGAATAAAAAATGAACGAAACACATTTGGTAAATTTGTATTCTTTTTTATTTCTTTTAATTTTTTAATTTTCTTTTTCTTTCTTTTTCTTTTTTTCTTCTTTTGGCCGGTCGCCGGCTCCGCCATGGCCGGGCGACCGGCCGACGAGGGGCCGGCGGCCTCGCCGGATCCGGGCGAGCTCGACCTCGCCTAGCCCGGGGGCGGCGACGCTTGGCCTCGCCTGGGGCCGACGACGCCCCGACGAGGTCGCCGGCCCTCGACGGCGTCGCCGGCCATGGCCGAGGCCGGTGATCGGCCAAAGAAAAAGAGAAAGAAAAAAAGAGGAGAGAGAAAATGTGTTTTAATTTTTTGCAGAAACGAAAGAAACAATTTTTTTTTGTTTTTGTTTACGTTCCAAAAGTGTTTAGGGAACAAAAATAGATTTGGAACAAAAACGCAAACAAACGCGTTTACATTCTTTTTTTATTCTCGGAACAAAAAAACACAAAATTTGTTTAAAAACAGAAAAAAAGAAGTAAAAATAAACAGACCCTTATTCACCCAAATGAAAAGTACAGCTCTCGCCTTGTGTTTATCACGTACATATATACAAATTCCATCGGTCGAGGCGATGTGCAAGCAAGTCAATCCCGCCCTGGTCAATCCGCTCAAAGAGAGTTCTCACAATCGTAGTGGGTCGGGTAGCTCTAGCCTATGACTCACCGGAATGCTCGGGATATAAAAGATAGGGTGGCCTCTGACATAAATCACGACGCGAATGTATAGCCGGTATATGATCTCAGGGAGAAGGATTTTGAACAAAAGAATCGGGACTACACCGGTGAGACCGTGCACGCCGGACGTCGGCCCGGCCCCCAAGTGTACGCCGGAAGCGTGTCTGCTCCGCCCCGGGTTGCTTCCTTCCTTGGACCGTCGGCAACCTCTCTCTCTCTCTCTCTCTCTTCTCTGTGCTTAGCTGTCACCACAAGCTCAGCAGACAAGTCAACACACGTGGCACGCCTCCCATTGGTCCACCCGCGGCCAAAGAAAGACACGGCAAACTACACTTCCATTTCCATGGTTTCTCTCCCTACATCTCTCTCTCTCTCTCTCTCTCTCTCTCCATCCCTCTCGCACCGTCACATGCCTGTACTTGACCAGGAAAACAGAGACCACTACCCCCCTCCCCACTCCACACGCTACGCACGCAATCCTTTGTGTCGGCAGAGCAAACCCCGTTTCATTCAATGCCTTAGCGAGCGAGAGAGAGAGAGAGAGAGTCAGTCTCCCGGCCGTCGTCCCCAGCATTTTCTCTCGCTTTCCCGAGAAAACTGCCTCGACCCAATTCGGAAAGCAACGACGAGCAGACGACTTGGGAAGGGGGGCAGAAGAGATGATGAAGAGGGGGTCGAACGTGTACGGGAGGGTGAGCGAGAGCTCCTCCGCGGCGGCGACGTCGTCCTCGAGCGCCGCCGCAGGCGGGGACGAAAGGATGGAGTGGGAGATGCGGCCGGGAGGCATGCTGGTGCAGAAGCGGGCCGAGAACCCGGATCTCCCCGCCGCCCCGAACGTCCGGGTCCGGGTCGCCTACGGCAAGATCCGGTACGAGATCTCCGTGAATTCCCAGGCCACGTTCGGTACGGTCTTGCAAAGATGCGTTTTTTTTTTTTCAATTCAAATCGCTCCGTTCTTCGGTTCTCTGTTTTCCTTTCGCGATGCTGAATCGACCCGCATTCCTGCCTGCGCGCCGGGCACAGGGGAGCTGAAGAAGCTGCTGGCGGCGGAGACGGGGCTGCAGGCGGCGGAGCAGCGGCTGGCGTTCCGCGGCAAGGAGAGGGACGACGGCGAGTACCTGGACAAGTGCGGGGTCAAGGACCGGTCCAAGCTCAGCCTCGTCCAGGACCCCATCAGCATCGAGCGGCGGCTCGTCGAGATGCGCCGCAACGCCAGGATCCAGACCGTCCACCGCGCCGTCGCCGACGTCGCCGCCGAGGTCGACAAGCTCGCCGACCAGGTAAAATTCTTTAACCATCGACGCCGGTCTCTCCACCGGCGATTCTGACTTTTTAGGGGGAAAAAGACCGCCGGAAATTAAATATTTTGGGAAGAAGATTTTTTTTTTTTTGCCTTTTTATGTTGATAATTACGCAGTTCTAATTACTAAGGAACTAAAAAGCCATCGAATAATCAGACAATTTAAATCTTTGCCATGCATGCATTTTTGTAATCGGTTTTACGGTTTTGCCATTGCTCTTTAAGGTCATGCATTACAACAATAGGTGTCATGGGTAATTCGATCTCGGTCGACGCCAGTTTTAATCGTTCGCTTTAAAGGGTAGTATTGATCCTGTGATTTAGAAAATCATTCATTTCGCATGTCACACTTTCAAGCATTTTTTCAATAGTATTTAAGCGATCGATTGATATTAGAAGTGATAGTGTGAGGCAAATGTTTAATAGAAGGATCGGTGTTATTTTCAAGAGATCTTTTCCTTAAAAAATTTAGCATTTTCATTGCGCGGGTAAATTTGCAAAGTGAAATTGAAATGTGGGCAAAATGTGGATTGTTCAATGTAAGCTTCTATGAGCATCAAATTTATAATTTTTTGTCAAAAAAAATTAGTTCACCTTTCTTACCAGAAAGGAGCAAATTAGGCTGCGTATGATAAAATTTTTACTTCTCTTTTTTTCTAATTCTCTGTTCCCTATAATATGTTTTGGAGCAGTAAAATCCGTTTGGTAACGATTTGATTTTTCATTTACGGAATAGATTTCATTCAGAAATTGATTTGAAAAGAAAAATCGAAAATTTAAAATTTTTAACTTACCGATTTCGAAATAGAAATTGAGAAATCAATTTCTGTTAGAAATTTTGTCGTGCGCACCCTTAAAAGTTTGGGGGCAACATTGGAAAAAGGAAGTCCTATGGAAATTTTTGACTTGATATGATGGAGCTGTAGTGACATCTATCCTCCCTCCTGTGGCCTCCCAAATTTGACAAAATCCATCAATCCAAAGCGACCCTAGTGGTTGGGCAAATTGAGGTAAAATTTGAGACCCACATGGGTCCATTCTAAGAGCTCAACACCATCATGGGAGAGCTGAAATCGCTGTCAAGGGGCGAATCGGAACCCTTCACGGGATGAAAGCCTGGGCTCAGTACCGCTTGGCCTAACTTGGAAAGGGATGTAGTCATGGACCGACATGTTCAAAATCTATAACGCTCTATAAATATCGATAATCCGAAAATTATAGCTCAAAATAAACATTCCATAGCAATTTGGCGAGGCTCTTGGGCGATGTTAGCTGGGAGTTCCTGCGCCGATTGCTCTGTCTTCTTCTTCATTTTTTTAATAAATGAAAGATACATAAATCTCTAGAATTGGGATGATGGAAAGGGACAAGGGTGGGTGGAAAACAGTTGCATGGTCATGATCAAGCAATAGCTGGCAAACTTGTTTTGTTGCGGGGGCCAGTGACAATGGAAGCAACCACATAGATTAGCTTTTCTGCTCCATCAAATGTCAATTGGGAACAATTTTTCGGCGTTTCAATACCCTGGGCTCCACGTGAGATTCATATGATCCGATAGTTCATATGGAGCAGGCTCACATATAATGGGTGCATGCAATATTTAATTTTTGTGAAATCGAAGTCGTATTTTGACCAAAAAAATAATATCTTCCTTTGACATGGTGGGTAGAGCTTAAGCAATCGACTCCTTTCGAGGAGTACTATTATCTTGTCGTCCAGACCCTGTCCAATCCGGTCACGGATTTCAGACGTGGGGCAATCTGGTCGGTCCATTTCGTCTCTCTCTCTCTCTAATCAAGTATAAAATGTGGACCGTGCATAGGGTTCCATGCCATTTCAAAAGGTTTTATGCTGTGTAAATTTAAGAAAAATGATGCGATTGTCCGTAACGTGACCAGGTCTCTGCCATGGAGAAATCGATCGCCAAGGGAAATAAGGTGCCGGAAGTTCAGATCACGACGCTGATAGAGATGCTGATGAGGCAAGCCGTCAAGCTCGACAGCATCTCCGCCGAGGGCGACGCCGCTCCTCTCAAGAACTTGCAAGTACGCGCCGTGACGACCCGTTTAAATCTCTTCCCTTCCTCGTGTTCCTATCTTCACGTTGACTATCTGTAGGTGGCTTATCGATATGTTCGATTCACGGTTCACACAATGTGGATTTAGGATGATGAAAACGGGAGTAAATGTGTCGCGGGTGTCGACCAACGTGGTCGTCCATCTTCCAAAATGCATGCCTTATGTACTAGCACTAGAATTGGATTTGAAGATTACGTGATTCTCCATGGATGTTTTTACAGGGAAAGAGAGTACAGAAATGCGTCGAGACTCTCGACATGCTGAAAGTGTCGAATGCCAGAATAAAGCCCGTGATCGTCACGACAAAGTGGGAGACATTTGATCATCCCCCACCGACGGCGCCGGCGCCGGCCAACGCCACCAACCCTTGGGAATTTTTTGATTGATCTCGACATTCCTCCTCTTTTCTACATTTCTTTCCTTGATTTTTGTTGTGTAAATTGGGTGGAGATAGACATAAGCCAGCTGCATGCCTGTGGTTTGACAAAAGAAAACCTAGAGCTTTCTCTCCACGGTCTTTTGCCAATAAGGGCTGGTTATATCATATGGGCATTATAAATTTTGTCATGTAAGTAGTGATTTATGAATGCTAAGATGTATGTTGCATGTTCAATCAGATCGGTCCATTTACATGTAATACAATTTTCGCGATCCATGCATGATTCAATTGCAGAGGCACAAGAAACAAACGAAAAACGCAAAGGGAAAGAAGAATGAGGAGGAGGAGGGTATTCATGTATAGCATACACCTGCTCTAACGAATTACTCATAGCGCAATAGCCATGTGGCGACTATTCAAGAGCGTTAAACTCATAATGAAATTGAGCAAAAAGCCGCCGAATTGGCCTATTTCTTGCGCGTACCGATTGAAGTATTGCATTGAATTTAAAAGCGTTATCACTTTCCGTGAGAGAATTCTATCGTTTCGTCTAGTGAAATTAAATTTATGATAATTTTTTTTTTTTGATTAAAACAAGTTAGAAACTACCCGAGTCAAGCCAATTTAAACCAATATCTAGTCGGGTCTTGTTTCTTATACCTCATTTTGACCAATTCATAATATAGGAGCGACCCACTTCGATGAATAGAAAAATGGGGTAGAAAGATGCGAGATGTATTACGGAGAAAAGAGTTTAGGAAGATTGTTTATTCAATATATATATATTCCCCTTTGTATCTGATTTCTTCATTCAAGGATGAAAACAGTGGGAAGAAAAAGAAAAAAAAAAGAATCGTGAGGAGGACACCAAATTAAATAAAAAAGAAAGAAGGTCCCACCGAGACTTGAACTCGGGTTACTGGATTCAGAGTCCAATGTCCTGACCACTAGACCATGGGACCGTGAAGTTGCGTGCTTTGTTTTTCTCATTCAGTTTAAATAATGGCATCCAATGGTGAGGTACCTTGCTACTTTGTCGGACCGTTTGGTTAAGCTTTTGGGAAATGCCATTAGGATAATGCAAATGCTTTTGAGGTAAATGGGTTTTCCGAAATGTTACACCATTTGATAAATTGTAGCATTGAAAAGTAACTTAGCATAAATATCGTTTGGCAAAACCCACATTTGTAATTGGCTTTTGTTATTTGTTATTTTATTTTTTTAAGTCTAAAAATCAAATCCGGCGACTAGCGGCCGGTCGAACGGCCAGATTTGGCTGTTGGACCACCAAATCTGGCTACCAGAGGTCGCGGGTCGCGCCACCCCAGGCGGTGGTCACTGGGGACACGCGACTCCCAGGCGGCGGTGACGGCTGCCGGAGAAGTCCAACTCCAGGAAAGACAAAGACGAAGGGGAAGAAGATAAACAATGATAACTTGCATCTCCAGAATGCCCAATGCTCAAAGCTGGTCTTGAGGTGCATTGGGCTTTCAATATTGGGAATGCTGATATTTGGCCAAGGAGCTTTCCAAATTGCTTGCTAAACACAAAATATTTTCCCCAAGGGGCTTTGAGGGCCCAAAGTCCCAGGAAAGTTGAACCAAACGGGGCCGAATCATCCTCGGCCCTTAACTAAGAGGGAAACGAGGCGGTGCATGACGTTGACTGATCATAGATCGAGCAGCTCAACACAGGTCCACCGCCACACCTTGCAATGTCTGTGGGTCCATCGGGCATATTAGTCGTCCAGACCAGTTAGATCCAGTTACGGAGTTTGATCCGTTTTGAGTGTCTTTCTTTAATGTGGTGGGCGGTGCTTAATCAAGTGACTCCCTTTTGAGGATTATTATTATCTGGTCCAGACCAGTTTCCAGTTATATCTACTTGGTCCTTTTCATATCTCTCTCTCTCTCTCTAATCGAGTATAAATTTAAACCATGAGAATGATGCAGCTGTCCGCAACGTGACAAAATCTCTGCCATAGAGAAGGCAATCCCCATGGAAAATAAGGTCCTAGAATTTCAAACCACGACGCTGATAGAGATGCCGATGAGACAAGCCACCAAGCTCGATGGCATCTCCATTGAGAGTGATGCTGCTCCTCTCGAGAACTTGCAGGTACGCGCCACGGCAACCCATTTAAATTATCGCCTCTCCTTCTCATGTCCCGACTTAGTCCATCCTTACAAGCGGCTTATAGTTTCGAGATCGACGTCCTTGTGTTGACCACCCATAAGTTTCGAGATATTATTTCTCACTACATTATTGCTTTTGCCCCTAGAAAACGTGCATTAATAGAATACTATGCAACATCAAAGTAAATGCAAATTGAACATCCATTTTCACTCAGATCGAGATCTTATCTCGGTTGAGTTACTATTAGAATCTATCATGCCCCCAATCTGTCATTTCTCATTTTCTTATTGATGTGCAGGGACGAAAATTCTGTTAGGCATGGAAAGGTAAAACACTTCGTTTGGCTCTTTGAAATGGATATCTCAAGTAGTATCGAGATGTGACCCATGTTTACTCTTTGAAAGTGTGTTCTCAACCTTGTTGAGTAACGGTTCAGCCAGTTGGTCTATCATTACAACTTGATGTGCCTTTTTTAGATGCTTTCTCATCATGCCAAGAAAATTATACTCTAAAGTAAATGAGTCGGAATTTGAAAATGGTTTCAAAAATGATTTTTTTGTTCTCTTTTTTTGGGGGAGGGGGGAATTTTTGGGTGAGGAAGCATGAATAAGCCCAACCCTTAGAATTTCTCCATGGATGATATTTTCTTTTCAATGTTGAATATTGTCACTGGGTTAGTTTGGTGTACCCTATCTTACCCTCAAAATTAGAAATAAACTTATAATTGTATTGAATATAATTAAATGAATTACATTATTAGAATGGAAAATGCAAATAAGCAAACCCTAAAAGCGAAAACAATAATTGAAATTTCATAAAATAGGAAATCCTAAAAAAAACATTTGAAATCCTAGAAAGCATAAAAAAGACTCATTCATAGAGGAGTGTAAAGATAAGAACTTCTTCATTCGGTTATGGCATTTACGCCTCCGTCATGGTTGGATAAAAGATTCTTCTAGACATTTGGCTGATTACTGCTAAAAAAGAACGGTGTTATATCCAAGAAGTCTTGGACCCTAGCTTCAAAACATAGCAATCATCAGTGCGGTGATCAACCTCTTCCAAGTGATAGTCACACTTTTCGGAGGGATCATACGCAAGATAACGCTCAGGATTTAGTTGTTTCGACTCAATAAAAAGTAATCCCTTCTTTTGGAGAACAAGCAAGACTTTGGACATGGGTCCAGGGAGGTGTGAATTGTCTTCAAGCACTTCATCATCGACCAGAGAATTGACATTCTCCACCTTATTGCTCGGTAGAAATCTAAATTGCCAGAGTGCGATTAGATGTACCACGATTCGGTTGAGAATATGCCTCATTAATCTTGGCTTCAAGCTCCTTCTCTTTCTTGGGAGTAAATTCTTTGCTCATAAAGGCTGGCTAATTAAATGATCCATCTCAACCCTATCTCAATATGCTCCCCGCAAAAATGAATTGATTAAAGTTCTCAACATATGTGCTAACTGTCCGATTATGAAACTCAAATGGGAGGGTCTTAATAACTCCTTCATTAACTCTTTGTCTGTAGGTTTAGGAGTGATTTGGGCGGCCAAATTTTGCAACCTAATGGCATACTCTTTAAACGACTCACTCTTTTTTTTCTCCATTCGCTTGAGATCTTCCTAGGAATGTGCAATGTCCGTATTGAACTTGTACTACATAAGAAATGCATCGATCACCTCATTCCAAGTGTCAAGGAGGTTTATATTCTTTATAATGTATCAATTCAGTACGAGTCCGATTAAACTCGCATGAAATGATTGGATCATTAGAGGCTCATTTTTCACAAATGGGGTCATCTGCACGCGATACATTTATAAATGAGCTTTCAGGTAAGAAGTGCCATCATACTTCTCAAATTTTGGCATTTTAAACTTGTTCTACATGTTGACCTTCTCATAAACAGAGAAGTAGATGGGGAGCAAGCTTTGTGAAACCTACAATTGTTTCACTTTCTCCTCAAGCTTCGCAAGGCGTTCGCCTTGCTCCATCTTAGGAGTATTGTCAAACTTGGCTTTCTCAAGAGTGATTGGGTGGGTCATCTTCTAACTCAAGCATATCAACACCCATCATTTGGACCCTATTTGCCTACTTCAGGATCACTATCTCAGGAAGAGCGGGTGTAGGAATCAGATTCGCCCATAGGGAACTTGATTTGGGTAGTCATATGTTGCATTGACGTGAGCAGCTATTTGAGCTAATCTTCCATATTGGCAACATGATCACACATCTCGGTTTGGTCATCCATCTTTGTTCTAGACCATGTATGGATGGGTGAGGAGCGTTGATCCATAATCACCTAGTTTAAAGAAATGAACGCACATAAAAGCACAAGGTAGAAGTACGAAAACCAGTCCTTGACAACTATCTAATTTTTATTCATGAATATTCCATACACTATGGGAATTTCCTAAAAGTAGATTAGGAAAATAAAGACATAGGACATCCTAGCATGGATTAGGAAAAAAAGGATTCAAATTCCTAAGCATGAACTAGGAAAACAAAAAATAAAACTTGAGACTCCCAAGGAAGGCATAAATTGAAAACAAATTCTTCAATCAAAGGAATAAATTCAATGATTGACCTAGATTGTCATGGACCAACGAAAAGTACGGCAAAATAAGTAAATTGCATAGTAAAGGCATAGAATACTTACTTCACCAAAGAAAATTAGTGGCAACCACATAGATAATCACATGAAATGTAGGGCTCAATTTCTAACTAAGAAGGCTAAGCAAAGTGGAGTTAAAAGGGTGGGATGACTAGTCGCAGTCATGTGTACTAAATCAAGTCATCTTAACTTCAGCTTAGTCAAAAGGAATGTCCTAAGGATTGATTGTCTTGCATTTTCCCGGACAAAGACAAACACAGATAACACCATGAAGAATTTTCGGGAGAAAGAATGTCAACTTCTACATAGTAGTCTCGGGAAGTTTTCTTCTCAACACCATCTTGAAATATCCTATCACAGCTCAGGTCCAGCGGGATGATTGTATGTGCAATTGTGTAGTGCTAAAGCAATAAAACATGTAAAACAATTTAAATACAAGCAACGCTTCCAAACAGGGAATATAAATAATTCATTCTAACACCTCCCTACAAAATAAGGGTTAGCAAAGACTACTCACTTTATACATTCCATCTATAAGAATATTTAACACTTGATATCAGGGACATAACTAGTATCCTCACCGCCAAATAAAAATATTTTTTGAAAAGAGAAAATTGGCCCAAGTCTACTAAAAATTTTAACTCAAGTCCCTAGTGAAGTCGTTAAGCTGTCGTGACCTAACCTCGAGTGAATCGCCTAGAATTTGGCTAATAAATTACTGAGCCTAAACTTAGCTCAGACTCTTCCAAGAGCATACTAATTCGCAACTTTAGTTCAAATTCTTAACATGCAAATGATTTTTCAATTATGAGTCGCCACTAATTTATTTTTGATGAATCGATTAAATACTCAAATAAAGTAACATGAGGATTACTTTACTCTTATGAACCAGAAACTATGGGAATGAAGACTTGATTACACTAGATTTTTCTAATACCCTTTCAGTATCTTTTCTTTTTTATTTGAAAAATGTTTTGTAGGCAGCTAACATTGATTTTAGCATTGATTTCAAATTAGTACTAACATGTGAAGTGATCAGATGATTGCGCAACCATTATTTAACACTTAATAATCAAAGTATTAAATAAATTACGAGAAAATGAGAGATTTACTTATCTCGAGTAACGAAAGCATCTGCAATGTTAGTTAGAAAATCACATTAACAACCTAAATATAATATCTAATTAACACGCAGTTTTAGTAAAAAAGAATTATGTTTTCTTTTATTTAAATGAAAACTAAGCTATATGTCATGCAATTTAACTAAATGGCCTAAATCTAATGACAGACAAAGATTAATGCAACTATTCTAATATGTCATGCACTACCCTAAACATGTAATTTACTAAATGACGTGCAATGATTGAACTAATCTATATGACATGCACATGACATTCTTATTCTTATTTTATTAAAATTCGTAATTGAAATTGCTTAAAATAAAAATCCACCTAAAGTGAGATATAATATATTTCAAGTTGGGAAATAGACTAACCTAAATCCTATCTTAACCTAGAAACTTATCTCAACAAGCAAATCAATTAAAATGTGATATTTAATCTAGATATTATCTAAAGATGCATTCTAATTTAATAAAAAAAAAATTAACCAAACTATTCTATTATGCAATTCTATCTAAGAAATCAATTCTAAGCTACACGATATGCAATTTTATTTTTTGTATTTTCAGCATAAATAAAGCAATTAAAGCAAGATAAGCACCAAATCACTCAAGATCATAAATCATCCAATCAATGCATATAAAGAAATAATATCCAATTGACATGCAATTTCCCAAATAAAATCAATGAGTTGATCTTAAACTTTAAAAATCAAAACATCAATTTTATATATTCCCGCAGAATCAATAATTTCATCTAAAGCCTTAGATGGAATTGAAGATTATATGCAGTTGCGAATTAAGAAATAAATCCTAATTCAAGGATATGCCTATCACTCAAGTATGAACATCGAATATTAAATAATCAAAACAGGTCATAAAATATTCAATGGAATCGAGTAAGGAATATGACCTAATTGCGACAATAACTTTCCAAATTCGAGTGTAGGACAATGGATCACAAATAGTGACCGGCGATGGTTAGCGGATGGTGAAAACAGCGAACAACAACAAAGGCGGATAGTGAGCTCAAATAGCAAGGACGTCAAACTTGCGATGGTGAATTGGCACGGCAGCAAGGCGCCATGGCTCGCGTTGGCTTGAGACAGCGGTTGAAATTTCGAGCGACTTCGCGGTTGAAGTGATGCTGGCCACGATTTGGGATCAGCAACAACGTTGGATTTGCCTGAGCACCAAAAAATAAATCAAAAAAATAATAATAATAAACTAGAAGCTGCTGGACACTGAGAATATTGAGCACGTGTTAGGCAACGGATATGGACAGCAGCGGCTTCGAACAGGACACCAGGGCTGCAGAAAATTCGCTGGATCTTCTAGTACGAGGGTCGGGAACGCTTGACTGCAAAAGGTTGACCAGAAGACCATGTGGGTCTACTAGTGCAGATGTTGAACCAAAGTGGAAGAACGCTGCTAACTCAAATCGGCAAATGTGGTGTGGCTGGTCCGGGCTGTGCGATGAAAGGAACTGCAGCAAGCCATCCTCGTCGAACCGGACAGCAAAAGGAACGGCGTCGTGAACGGTGACGGCGCGACTATGGTGACGGCGCCGTGGGGGGTTCTCGCAAAAAGCTTAGCCTAGAGCTCTCTCTCTCTCATATGATCATGTCTCTCAATTGTGAAGCCCCCCATTTACTATGTCTGTCTTCTTGTGCTTTTATAGTGCCGCTTTTGCATCTCAGAACCAGTAAGAAAGGATCGTCCCTTCTCTTTTTACTGTGTTTTTTTTCAAACGCAACAAAAGTAGGAACCAAAAATATCACAAAACGATGCTGACTTCCTGTTCTGTTCATGTCCACCGACGATCAGGGGCACAACACTCAATTCTTTCTTCACGGATTGGTCAGAGAATAGGCAATTTCTTGTCCTCGCGCTGACCAAATATACGATATGCAAAATATATTGCTCAAGATCAAATACGCTTCCATGCGTGATATTACCTCTTATTATTTTGATATTTCATCCGAAATCTTTCAATCTACTGCAAAATACATCATTCAATATATATTGCATGAATATATAAAAAATTCACTGAATATGGTAAGAATAATATGAATCTTTTCCAAAAATATCAAATCGCCATTCTTCACAAGTCAGCTTTTGGTCATCAGAGAGTAATAGACTTGGGCCAATTCCCTTTCTCCATGAGCTGAGTCTAACTCGTCAGATTAAAATTCAAAACCATCAATTCAAACCCATCTGTCGTCGGTCCAATGCAAATGCAATAATAAAAAATAAATGCTCTAAAATTATATGCTATGCAATTAAATTTTAATATATTTGTTTAGGGTTTAAACATCAATATCTAATTTTCTTTGCAATAAATGAATGATCGGGTCACCAAAATTTAAATGTCGATATAGCTCAAACCCTCCTATGGTTGATGGTGGAAGAAGACGATGAGAAAAGAGAGAGAGGGAGAGAAAAGACTTTTCAGCTCTTCACGGGAATCTTGTCAATTAAATTCTAAACATTTTGATATTTTGTCAATTGAATCTAATTCCCAAAACCAGCCACATGGCCAGGTGTCATCAATTTTAAATTATCTTAATATTTTTGAAATTTTCGTTTACTTTTTTCTTTCATGCTCTTCTCTTTTTCCGACGATTTTCCCTCCCCAACAGCCATTGAGGAGGGCCAGCATTTGCTGATGGAGGAAAAAGGAAAAGAAAGCCATTGAAAGAGAATATTGGAAAAAAGAAGAAAAAAAAGGAAAAAAAAAAAATAAAAAATAAAAAATTCAAAAAAATATTAAAATATTTTTAAAAAATCTATCCACATTAGCGCAGACCGTGCCATGTAGGACGATTAACGCCCATGTCAGCGATTTTTGGCAAAATCGGCTGAGTTGATTCCATTGACAAAATGTGAATACTTATGACTTAATTGACAAAATTGAAATATTTATGACCGAATTGAAAAAATTGCAATAAATATAGGATTTTTTGGATAATTTTCCCAAAATAAATAAATAAATAAATAAGGAGAAGGAGGAGGAACAGCTCCTAATGCAAGAGCATGTGGCAACCGTTCAAGAGCTTTAAAGTCATAGGTGCATCGGATTATAAAGCATTATCATTTTCAGCGTGCGAATTCCATCATTTCGCCTAGTGAAATTTCACTTTTTTCACCGATTCTTTCCGCGTATAGTGATGACAACGGCGACGGTGGTGACCATGGAAAAAGGAGAAGAAGAAAATAGAGGTTGGAAATAAAAGGAAGAGAGTTTTTTTTTTTTTTTGATGGGGGGTGGGGAACAATACATGATGAGAGAGGTGACCTCAACAAGAACGAGGACGTGAGTTCAAGCTCCAAAATTCATTGTTTTTTTTTTTCATACGAGTTAGAAATTGATCAAGGCAAACCATTTAAACCAAAATCTAGTTGGGTTTTGTTTCTTGTACCTCATATCGACCCATTCATAAATTGGAGCGACCCATTTGATATTCAATTCGACAAATATGAACAAAAAAAATGGATTAATGGATCCATTTCATGGAAAAATGGTTTATGCAATGTATCATGGGAAAATAGTTTATGCAACTCTCCCTCTGCATCTGATTTAAGGATGAAAACATCGGGGGAAAAAAAGATTTAAAAGAGCACAGAATATAAAAAGGAGAAGGTCCCACCGAGATTTGAACTCGGGTTACTGGATTCAGAGTCCAATGTCCTGACCACTAGACCATGGGACCATGTTTGGTTGGTCGTCGCAAAATGTTTTTTATTTCTTTTCCTCTCGAGCGTTTGGTTAGAACCAACTTTTGTGGACGATTATTCGCAATTTCGCCCTCGAGGAATTGCTGATACGTCGTCAGATGCTGGGTTATCGTTCTACATGTTTCTTGTAAAATCATTGTGAGTGTGTCGTGATACATTGAGGACACATTTGGCAACTTATCAAATAGTGTTTCATTCTATTCTTTTATTCCCAGAAATAGATTTGAAACAAAAATTCGTTTGGTAAATTTTTGTTCGCAAAAACAAATTTGTTCTTGGAAATTGATTAGAAATAGAATCGAGGAGTACAATAAAGTTGATTCTATATTCTCGGAAATAATTCTAAAACCAAGTTAATCCATTTTTTTTCTCTTTTCTCTTCTTTTTTTCTTCCTTCTCTCTTCCTCTTCCACCACCATCGCCATTAGCCAATGTCATCGCCACTGTCCACCGCCACCGGTTGCCAACGACTAGCTAGGCGAGGTCTAGTGAGCTCACTAGTGGCCAAGTGGGCCTCACCCAAGCCTCTCCTAACCACCGGCAAGCCTCACTTGGCTAGGCAAGACTTGACCTTGCCCAAATTTGATGAGGCTCCTTGCCCATTATTAAAATATTGAAAGAAAATGTTTTGGAGTTGGCAACATTTGATAATGGTCACCAACCCTCATTTTATTTTGGGAATATAAATTTTGGATAATTCATTAACCGCATTTAAAAGAAGAAAGTTAATAAAATTAAAATAATAAAAAAAGAATAATTTCTGATCAGAAATTATTCTTCAAAACAGAATGATTACCAAATGTATCCTTAGATTTAACTCGGCACACCTATGATGCAATCACAATTAAGTTTAACACGGACAAAGGTAACCGCATGTTGTGTACATCTCACCACCAATGATTTGTTGTTTGCAATGTTACGTTTAAGCCATCATACTATCTAACAACATCTGAAAATCGTTAGGGTATTTAATTGTCTCTGAATTTCTAGCACCAAAAAAAAAAAAAAAAGCGGGGTGGACTACATCATATAGAGATTCGATCATGGATCGATAGATATGAGCAAGGAATTAGAGCTCTATAGATTCATTTAATAAATGAATCCATATCATTTAGGTCTTGAGTTAATAGAATCATGATACATGAATTCTGAGTCAATAATATAAGTAACTATACCAGCTAATCAACTACAACTTAATTCGAGTTTCTTGATGGCAAAAGAAGAATTCACTTCCAAGGAAGCAAACGCAACTACTCAATCCTAAAATAAAGCATCATTTCATGCCTAATCCAATGAATAAAAAAAAATGACAGTTGGTCAGTAAGGGCGGGGAAAAGGCACCAAAAATATTTACATCCCAAAATTGCCTTCATTGGATGATCGAGGGTGGATTTGAACTCAACACTTAAAGCAAGAATCGAAGCCACACAACCACACAAGCATTCCGCCGTGGGGTCAGTGCTAAAAATCATCTGGTAGCAACAGTAAAGTGCTTCCCTCTTTTCTGGTGGCAAAGGGTACGAAGATTCCTTTAGCATAGGAAAAAACGCAACCACATTGTTCCTTTTCAATTTGATCTACAAATTTGTAATTTGCGTAACCAAGTTCTCGAATTCTTCAGAATTTTCCCATCAAATACCATGGTAGCTAATTCCAGTGAATTGAAGTTGGTGCATTGATTAATGCCAACCAAAAGTACGATGTGGAAGGAATTATTGCCATTGTGACGATTAAGTTGGGCTAACAACCATAGGAATGATACATTGATCAAATGGAGCAAAGATGAAGATGACCTCGAGATTCTGCAATAGAAACAATAAAGAGTGATCGTGTTAGGTTTACATTGAAGTCCACCGCCTTCAACCTTTTACAAAACAGGAGAAAAAAGGAAGAGATTTGACCGGTTAAAAGTGTGGTCCTTCCAAGAGTGTGTTGTCTTTTTGTGATCAATTTGTGTTGTTTGCATCGGTTTCATTGGATATGATATGCTGATGGTTTGCTGATCTCTTCATGAATTTTGTTCTCCTGAAGTAAAACTAGGGTTCGATCTGGATTGGGTTTTAGAGATTTTGGCTGATTTATATGTATCATTTTAGACGAAAAACGACACTAAGCAACAACAACATCATCTTGTTGAAAATAACTCACATTACACCGCCGCCACGATATGCAAGATAGCCAACAACGATTGAACTAGCATGTTAGAAAAATCAAGCTAGACTTTGTCGAGAGAACTAGATTGCATCTTCCTTTAAAAATTTAGATTACATTGATTTTACTACAAGGTTCAAAACTCGATATGTTCTAGTACAATGGGTTTAGGGCTGATTATACAATTATTCCGAAAACAATATAAGATGAGGGATTATTATATGTGCACTTTTTTTCTTGAAAAGTTGGCTGATTTGTGTTCATCATTTCAGACGAAGAAACAACGCCATTTAACTAAGCAATGATGCATAGTCTTTGTTTAATATAGCTCATATTATGCCGCTGCCATGATATGCAAGACGACAACAATGATTGGATTATCATGTTAGAAAAATCAAACAAGACCTCGTCTAGAGAACCTAATTGCATTTTCACTCAAAGATTTATAGTACACTGATTTCACTACAAGGTTTAGGACTCAAAAGTTTCTGGTAGAATGGATTTAGGGCAGATTGTGCAATTACTCTGACAGCAATATATAAGCAAAGGTATTATTACACGTGCGTTTTCTTTTTTCTTGAGAAGTCAGTTTACATACTAATATTCCAACTTCAATTACTCAACAAGACTACAAGATGCATTGTAAACCAATTTCTTAAAACGACTTCCGTACTCCAGACGAGTCATTTTTTTTACTTTTCACTCTGTTCACTTCTGAAGGCACGACGAGAACCACATCCCTCAGCTATTATTTGCATATCATCCGATGAACTTCCGTTTTATTGTCGTTAAAATATGTTCAAGAAATGCAGTTGCAACTTGCGATTACATTGAAACATCCATTGGTGCGGTTATGGCATCTAGACAGCCTTCTGAGCGTTAACGTCAATGAAATTTGGCACATAAGAGGATACAGAATGTTTGCACTCACTGAGCGGCCAGCAGCTTCACATGAATTCTGTAGAGATGCAAGGAACACCTGATTCAGCAGAGTGAATCCGTCTGGGAAAAGTGAAAAAAGAAAACAACTTGCGCAGAGGATTTGAAACACAGTTCTATTAGCAACCCACTAAAGTTTATATATGGTGCTTCTACAGCACGTTTAGATCTACAGAAGAAATGGTCTTTCTGACCTGTGTAAGTATTTCTGCTTAATTGTCGTTCTAAAAGGTAAAAAACAGGTAAAGAATCGAAATGTGCCCAAAAATTGAGTTCCCCAATATTTAGTTAATTCCCAGACGACATATCGGGTTCTTCTTAATAAGACCGAGATCAACCTGCACGAGACAAAAGTGTATGAATTATGGTAGTGGAAGTGCACCAGGTAGATCTCGAGAAAGGGAAGAACAGAGTGAGATCGTACCTTGTGTCCAAACAGATCCCGGATGTTATCAACTCCATAAAGTATCATCGTGGGTCTGGTCCAAAAACCACAAACATGAAAGGAGTCAAGCAACAAATAAGCCGAACAGCCTAAACCTCCAGTAAAAAAAAATGGAAAAATTGCACCAACTTCGGAAATCAATTAAATTTGCATTTATCCTAACAACAAAACAAGCCCAGTGTGATAATAGCCCTGCAGCTTCACCATCCAATCAAGGCACAAATAAAAATATGAAGAGACACCATTTACCTTTCGAGGGAAAGTCCCCAGGCAATAACACGAACATCCTCAGGGAGTCCCATAGGAAGCAACATTTCAGGTCTGAACATGCCAGAGTTCCCTATCTCCACCCATTTCCCAAGGCCCTCATGGTAACTGGCCAAAATGTAAAACATTTTCCTTAGACAAGTATAGGGATGGGAAGGGAAGTAATATGTAGAGGAATGTAGAATTGAACGGAAGACCTCTTGGGTTAGATTAATCCCTAATTCACACTAAAAAAGCTATATAAAGCTACTTCACCTGAAAATCTCCATGCTAGGTTCAGTATACGGATTGTAAGCAGGCTTGAAACGGAGCTTTGACATGCCTGGATAAGGAATTGGGCTACGTCAAATATACATATTTACCAAGACTACCTTAAACCTGCCCATCATCATCTGAGGGCTTCCCAAGGTCTTTCTGTTGGCTGATATTATAGAAATACTCTCTACCTATACGAGAGAAAAAATCATGCAGGACTCCAATCAAATCTCCAAGAGTAAGTCCTCGATCACATACGAGACCTGAAACCAGAGTCAAGATTCAGAAAGGTCATCAATACAAGAACCCATGTGATTTCTACCAGAATACCCAAATTTGTTTCTACTTACTTTCACTAGAAAACATTTCTATCTAGAGACAGTATACCTGTAACTTGGACACCACTTGACTCCTAATCCCACAGATCTAACAGATTTTATTTATTGTAGAGACGATTGGAAAACTAGGGACAGAGAACAGACGTAAATTCCAATGAAGTATTTATTCTGCTTATTTGAGAAACAGCATAACTGAACATCCCACAAAATCCAGATATATTCTCTTAAGTCTCAATATGCAAGGATAATCAAATAATTACCTTCAATCTGGTGGAACTCTGCGAGATGGGTTCGATCTACCGCTTCATTTCTGAAAACACGATCAATTGAGAAGTACTTCTTTGGTTCAAAGGGTTTCTTCTGCAAGTAATGTCAAGAAATCAAACAATAAATGGTCCATTTGAATTGACTTCCTCTTTTATTTGCAACTCACATTTTAGGTTTATTTAATTCGGAACTCCCAAAACCTTTCAAAAATATCTAAACATCGATGTTTAGTAGTTTATCATTAATTAAAACGATTCATTTTTTTTCATTTTAAATCTTCTGAGACTGAATCTTAGATAGAAATAGTAAGTTGTTCGTTTGCTTCCCACGATGCCCCAATAATGCTTCCAGCTCAAAGCAGAACACACTAGGACAACTTGCACGATTACATCACAAAGTCATTTAGTGTGTAAATCAACTTTTACTTCACTTTTCTAGTTTTTACATTTTAGCAACTGATATTGTACTTTTATCTAATGTTGAACGCCCTGATTCTTAAAAACTATGGAGAGTTATATTCATTTGCAAAATTGCAACCACGTGCTTATTTTCATAATCTATTTTTTTGGGTTTTGGAGAGAGAAAGTTGAAACAGGTGGGTATGAGACAGTTCTATAGGAACATGAAGAACTGCAGAAAATATGTTGACAATATTTACCAAGTGTCTAAACCAACATTCATTATGTTCAACAAATTATAGTTGTCTATGAGGTGGTACAACAATGGAGCAAAAATAAAAGGCTCATAAATGGTTCTAGGTCTTGTTGGCAATGATGCATGTTATTCTAAATTAACTGATCCATTAAAATACTATGTAACAAGACAATAAACAAAATTAAATGCATATTCTAGGATTGGCCAAACAATTGCAGAGTAAGCTTTTTGTCGGGAAACATCAAGCACTACCAAACCTGTGCCAACAAGTAAAGCATCCGCGTGGAAACAGCAGTTGTGTGAGTTCGTAAAAGGTTCTTATTTGCTTCATCTCTTTTCCATTCATATCCATATCTGTGCACCCAAAAAAAAAAAGTCCATCAGCAACAGAAATGTAAGGCAATTCTCACACCAATTGGATAGATAAATACAGGAATGCAGTTAAAAATGAACATGAATTGATAAAAACATGAAACAAACAAACATGATACCCTCGAGACTGGTAACCACCCAATTCATGAACTCTCTTCACACGTTCAACATAATCTTCAGGAAGTTCTCTCGTGGTGGAAGGAGCTATATGCATCACAAGCCAAATAATTATGAGAACAACACCACATAAAGTGGAACTACCAATTATCCAATCAGATAGGACAGACCTTTTAGAAAGAAAGTATCATGTGAATCACGAGCAGGGTGTTGCTGAGGCTGGAACAGAGCATCAAAGTTCCAGAAACTGCACATTAACCAGAAATTGGTAAAACCCCATAGATTGGTAATCTACAATAAAGCTGGACAACAGCAATACAAGGCAAAAGCACCTCATGCATGGTAGACAATAGACGACTAACTCATATTTAGTTACTTAGCCGTACGCTCACGTGCATTTGCTTAGCCCTCCATACATCAGATGCGTCATCAGTTACAAAAAGTTGAAGAATCTAAGCATAAAAGCCCCCATTTTCAGCACAAACAGATAGAATTCATGGACAATTTGAGATGACGTTTCAATTGAGGAAAGATTGTGTACTGCGTGCATAAATATATTCATTCTCATTTCAATCTCTCGGACTGGACAGCATGCAAAAACCAGGAATTGGAGCATGATGTCATTTGGCAGATTACCAACTAATTTTACCATGATAATCAGTTTCTACCAAATGTCTAGAATATAGTATTACCTTAATAGAGATGTATTATAGATAAGACCAATTGGCATAAGTTTTGTGATCATAGTAATGAGTGCTTAACATATCACAGAGCACCAACCATGACATGAAGCATGTATATAACTGCAAAGCAGAGATATGAGAACCTATACCTGCTTTCCACATAGTTGTTTGTAGGCATTTCCTCGAAACTGCAACCAACGAAAGAGCCACCATAAGCAACTATAGAACCAAGGAACAAAAGGATAAATAAACTGTCATACTTTCACTAGCAAAAGATATTGCCACGTCTTACCCCATATAAAGAAAAATATTCTTCATCTGCTGCCTCACCTGAAAATGAGGAAAAAAACATATTCATAAGCAAAGCTAAGAAAAGTGATGGGGAGTAAATTAGTCCAAGTTTCAATTTAACAAATTAAGCTTAAATTGCATATGTTGAATTTGCAAAATCTTTAAACGATGGACATATGAGAAAATATTAGTGGCAATAACATGAACTTGAGGATGATACTGCAAAGAGCTCACTGTCATATGGAAGTTTCACCGTGTTTATGAAAGATTTCAAATGAACGTTGCAAACGGAGCAGCTTTTAGTTGCCACAAGAATCGGAAAAAGCAAGATGATAGGAACCATGAATTACATGGACTTTCTTTCTGGATTGTTATACTTGCTTTTAAACTTCCAAAAATCAATTAAATACTTTTGACAGAAATCTAAAAGCTTTGAGAAGTAATCAAGAAGTTCAAGACTTGTCCTTCGCAAGTCATGGAACTTGCCTCCAGATAATGTCCTCACTTTTTGATAGGATGCACACTTTGTGAAGTGTGCAATTAAAAATTGAAACTTTTCAGACCTTATGGAGTGTTGTCAACAATATGAGACCAAGACCCTTGAGCGATATTCATGGTATCGCAGCATAAAAAAAAATTCAAGATCTAGCTGAACACATTCAGCATATGACAAAATAGATTTTCCATAACTTAATTTTTCAGGGCAAAGCAAATCATAGATTTTTATGCAGATTTCATCTCCCATTTAATTTTCTTCAATAGATGGCAATTTATTGGTCCAGACGGTTCCTATGAAAGTAACAGTCTGACTAAATGTGCTCTTTATAATTTTTGCAGGACCGAGTACCTAGCTCTGTATTTCTTTATGTAATTGATGTAGAATTCATCCTTATGATTGGCTAAGGTTTTCCACAAAATGTCATGTGACAGATATACTTCCAAAGCTCGATTCAGAAGCAGTACCATGATTAATAAATGATACATGCAACAACCAGTTGAATTGAACATAACATCAAATCTCAGTTCAAGCCCGGGGGAACACAAATTTTCCTTGACACTAGACACCTTTAACTTTCTAAGAGACTAAATGTAGCCATGGTGACTCACGGTTCTACTTCTGTCACCAAAGGTGACCAGGGTTCT
Organism: Eucalyptus sp. ANBG9806169; assembly: GCA_014182395.1. Lineage (NCBI taxonomy): Eukaryota > Viridiplantae > Streptophyta > Magnoliopsida > Myrtales > Myrtaceae > Eucalyptus > Eucalyptus sp. ANBG9806169. Next base: position 1,819,587 of record CM024576.1, on the reverse strand, counting down.
GAAATAGTTGGTCCTCTGTGCTGATTTGACCACCAAGTAGGGACCTTTCAGCAGCGGTCAAAGCTAAGGATATGATTAATTGATATTCTCCTTAGACCCTATGTCCACTTATCTTGGGTCTGGAACCGGCCAAACACAATATTAATATTCTCAATAAAAACATTTAAAGAATAGAATCCTTGCCTTAAGAAGTGGATGAACATGGCCACCTTCAGAAGGTGGACCCTTGGCACTAAAGTTATACTCTTTGAATTCTAAATCCCTCCAGTCACCCCTGCAATAAAAGTGCATGCTTCATCAGTTAACAAGAGTGAACCAGATACAAGCACATCATATCGCATCTAAAACAGTATGAGCTACCAATTTTCAGGGCCTACATCAATCAACCAATCAGCCTTGTGTGATTTCCTCAATTTAAAATAGGAAAAGTTACATGTAAACGAACAAAGACAACCCCTACTAGCAGAAACAACCCATCTATTACGAAAATGGAGAGTTGAAAGTTAATAGGTAATATAGTTTATAGATTATAACAATGTGAGAATTGCTTGGCTGCAGCAAGAAATTCAAATAAGCAAATAAATTAGCAAAGGAAAATGCAGAAACTAAACACAAGAACTTAAAGGTTATGTCTGGAAGGCCAAAATCAGCTTTCAAATGAATCGCCATTAAGGGTCAAATTCCCATTCCTCTGTCGATAAGGAAAGTGAGAAGCATTTGAAATCCACTCAAAAGCTAAATATATATTTCCTTTTTCTCTAATGATAAAAATCTGAATACTTTCATACAACAGCAGACTCCTCTAATTTTCCTGATTTAATGGAACTTCACATAATTAGGGATATGCAGCTGTAAGGTGGGGGACATTGGGTAAACAGAAACTTTCACATGTCAAACGATTTCCCTCATAAGCCAACTAATTTAGCAACGTCAATGCACAACTTTGTCAATGAATAAACAAAAACGTAAAACTAATACCTCTGGAGATTTTCCCGTGTCAAATCTGTAGCAGCCTTCTTCCTTTTAGGGGCATAATTAGGACCTCTCTTCACTGAGTAACCCTTCCATGTCCTTAAAGAAAACAGGTTTTACATGGATGTGAGCATTAAAACAAGAAACCCAAGAAAGTTCACAACTTCTGGACAAACCAAGTAATTAGTAAACCAAAACTCGAGATGTATTTACTGTGGAGTAATAAGCTTTCTTGCTTTGAGAGCTTTGATGCTGTCTGCATCAATACCCTGAGAAAAAACAGATATTAGGCAAGGAGACCATTGAAACATTAAATAAGTGGGAAGGAAAAAAGGACAAAATAGAATGTATAAACTACTAAAATATACATCTGGATCAAACAGAGAAGAACAAGAGAGGGACAAGTCCCCAATTTACTAATGTGTCGATTTTATTGTAGTAAACCCCATGCTACACATCCTTAAGCTCGCATCATGCACAAGCACCAGATACTTACAAAAAGCCTACCAAATATCCACACCCTATTATGCATTACTTAAGGTGACTTTGGCGGAACAGAAGGTATTCCATGTGAGAAGTACAGCATTTCCCAATAACTCGTGGTGTGACAAGCCAATTAAAATTGAGTGATTTAGCATTTAAACACTAAATAGGATGAAATGCATAGCAAGAAAAGTGATTGGTCAATCACACTAGATCTGCTGTGTGACCCAACACAAAAAATACTTCTCCCTGATGGATAAGCCCACACTCTGAACCTCGATAACCTACAGCACCCATTGCAACTCAAACAATCGCATGTCTACCAACCACAGGAATTTCCGTAGTATCTCCAGCAAAAAACTCAGACTATTTGCCACAAATGGTTTAATGACGTTTATGACTCCTTACCATACAATGAATGACATGGACCAATTAAACAATGATTTTTCTTGAGCGTTTGGTATTATTCATATGCGTCTTTTAAAGAAACCCCCTACATTGAAGATCTTACCCTTATATGTTCATACATCAAAGAGATCTCTCATTACATACTAGATGGTGCTTATTACATGGAAAGTAATTCTTACAATGACAAAAAAAAAAAATAATAATGTATGAATGATTACAAAGGAAAAGGGGAAAACATGAAGTGGAAAGAAAGAATTCACGAGCAATTTATTCACCTGCCCATCTTTTATCCGGGTAAGCATATCTTTGACTTTGTCATCCACGTGTTGAACCTAAAGAAGTTTTCCATTTCATTTGTTAAACATAAAAAACAAAGAATACTAAATGGGCGCATGCAAAACTTAGAGCCAAGAACAAATAGGTTTCCTTTTATTTCCCTTTCCTTTTATTTCCCTTTAAAAAAAAAAAAAACTCAAAGCCAATAATAAATCTATCTGAAACTAATACATTAACTAAAATTCAAATGTAGCCACTCAAGCTCTCCACAATCGCATTAAACAGTTGACTTCACTCTTAAACTTATGAACAGAAGATACAAAACCATAACTATCACACCATAAGTATCACTCTTAAACTTACAAACTGGAGGAATACAGATCAGAGGATCTAATCAATTCCATAAGTATTACACCATAAGTTAACCTAAATAAGCAAGGAAAAAAGCTTTTGAACAGAAGATACAAAACCAGAAAATTCATCAACAAAATAGCATAGCTGCTTACCTTTCTAGATATATGTTTGCCCATCTCGACCCATTTATTCTTCCCTGCTTGTGCACAACCTATTTTGAAAACTGAGGGGTCAAGCCTTTTCTGCATCCACGTAATACCTCGGTGATAATTCATCCATTCTTAAATATTCTTACATAGAACTTGAAAGACACACAACCGAAGGACGAAATCCAAATTTACCCCCTAAAAAGCAAACTTGCTAAGAAAGACTCACTCGCCAGGCACAGCATTCGATAGCATCGCAAACCCAATCAGGTTGGAAGTGGTGATGCTAACCTGAAGTTCTTCGCGAGAGATACCCTCTGGCGGTACAGCCAAAAACAGCTGCACTTCAGGTGATCCGGCGTCCGCATACGTGTTCCCTTCCTCTGTAAGCACCCACGTTTCCCTCTTGATGTCCTGCACGTCCAGCCCACAACGTTAACATCCGTGTAACAAAGACCCGAAAACACAAACACGCAACGAAAATCCGCAACCCGGCGGATGACCCATTCGCCGAGACAAACTGTAGGTTCACCGAGATTATCGGCGGCCACACTCCAATGTCCCCATATCAACAGCAATTCTGCCCACGTCCAACCCCATAATCAAGATCCTCGTGGTATACGAGCAACGGAACGGACAAGCATTGCCCGTATACGCACAGGAAACAACACCCAGTCGACGAAAATGCGCGCACGACAACCGGAAAAAAGCAGCCAGCGGGCGGGCTCTGGGCAGCGAAAATGTACTGAGGAGAGAGAGGAGGTGAGGTGTGACCTGAGCGTCGATGTATCTGAAGCCGTGGAGGCTCTTGATGACGTTGACAACCTCGCTGTGGTCGAGCCCATGCTCCGCCGCGAACTCGCCGGAATCGGCGATCTCCTCGTGGGTCTGCAAGAACCCTAGGATCGCTTCTTCGGCCATTTCCGCTTCTGCAGACACCGCCAAAACCCTCCCTTCTTCTTCCCGGTTGAGTCCTGAGCATTAGGGCAGAGAGGGAAGAAGACGATCCCGTTTGGGCCATAACTGCCGGGCTCGGGCTCGGGCTCGAGCTCGGTTTTGGGCTTGGGCTCGACCCGAATCAATGGTAGATGATTCCGTTGTCTTTTCCGTCTTCTTATGGCATTCTTGGAGAAAATATTTAGATATCGCTGTGATGCCACCGTGTCAAAATCCGAATCCATTTAACGGGCGACACGTGTCGTCCAGGCCCACCATGTCAAAGGTTCTTCTAATTTTAATTTCAAACGGAGGCAGAACAAAAATCTAAGAATGAGAGTTAGAATAGGAGTAAAGTAGGACCGATAAAAAAAAAAAAAAAACGGATGATATTCTCTCTCTCCACTTCACTCTTGTCTCTCTCTCTCTCTTCATACCATGATCTTTCTCCCCCCCATTCAAACGGCCCTTTCGACTCACAACCGACACTATTCAATGAACCACGCCAAACGACACAATCTCTATCTTGACTCGCTCTATTCTTTCCCTTTCTCTCTCAACTTGCTTTGTTCTCACCCTCTTCGTCATCCAAGGAACTACACCACCATTGCCTCCGGCTCAAAAGATACAGATTTTCTTAGATTCATTCCAAAAATTGTATAATTTTTGCATTCCATTTGTAATTTTAGGGTTTTATTTTGAAGCATGGACTTCAATGTCATCTTACAGAACTGTCTCGCTAAACTATAGTGCTCTGTCTATTTTATTTTCTCATACTTGTCTTGTTAAATGGATCTCTTTTTTAGGGCTCTTTTTTCTCTCAACTCACTTTGTTCTCTCTGCCTCTCTCTCAACTCCCTTTGTTCTTGCCGTCTCCGCTGTTTGATGAACCATGCCGCTACCACTGTGCTCTATACCACGTCGTTGCCTCCGCCTCAAAAGGTATAGATTTTCTTAAATTTTTCTCCAAAAATTATGTAAATTTTGTATTTATTTGTAATTTTGGGAAATTTAAGGGATTGAAGGATATATTTTTGTTTATGTATGTCGTTGTTGGTGCTTGCCTCCCTTGTTCTGGTCAATTTGGTTAATTAACTCTCCATGCTTTTATGGTCTCGTGCATAGTTACCTACTTTAAAGCAAATGATGCTAACAAAATCTTATGTTTAAGAAAGCACAAAAAAACGACTTTCCTATATATGAGTAGGTAGGAGAGAAAGAAGAATCTGAATTTTTTTAATACCTTGAGATGTCTATTTTATTAAACTAACATATTTATGAGGAATCTTCTGTTAAAAATAAATTTTATTATAACATATGGAGCACTTGAAGCAAAACTTTGAAGATGCATTTAGACTTGTTTGTTTTTACTCCAAATAGTGTCTGATTATGTTCTTTTGTTCCCCAAAACAAAAAAAGAACATAAATCTATTTGATAAAATGTTTGTTCCTGGGAATAGATTTGGAACAGAATCAAAAAGTAGAAAAAAGTAACTTCTTATTCCTGAGAACAATTCCTAAAATCAATTCCTATTTTTTTTTCTTCTATTTTTTTTTTCCACTTCTTCCCTTTGGCTGGTTGCCGGCCTCGGCTATAGCCGGCGACCAGCCAGATGAGGGCCAGCGACCTTACCAAAGCATCGTCGGGGGCCGACGACGTTGAGCCACGGCGAGGCTTGTCGGCCCGAGCCTCGGCCTCGCCTTGGCTGGGCTAGGCGAGGTCAACCTCACCGAGCCACCTCCAGGTCGGCGTCGCTTGGCAGTGGTCTGGTGAGGCCGAGCCTCACTGGTGGCTAGGCGAGCTCGGCCTCGCCTAGATCTAGTGAGGACGAGGCTCACCTAGCCAAGGCGAGCCTTCGGCAAGCTTGTCGGACCTCACCCAGCAGGTCATCGGTCGCCGGACACTATGGTCGGTGACCAGCTACAAAGAAGGAGGAGGAAGAAGAGAAAGAAGAAGAAGAAGAAGAAGAAAGATATAATAAAAGTAATAAAAATTTTAAGAATTTTACCAAACACATTTCTATCTCGATAATAGAAATTTTGGACAGTTACCAAGCGCGTTATTTTGCTCAGAAATTGTTCCCGAGAGCAGAATCAGAAAAAATCATTTCTGATAAAAAATTGTTACCCAGAGCAGAATAGTTACCAAACGCGCCCTTAATCTACTTTATGTTGTTTATGTAATAAGGTAGATTGTTGTTTTGGTCATTATTGAAGCTAAACTTACTAGATTTATCTTTCAAGCTTGCTAGTCAGAACTATTTTAATGTCATTTTAATCCTAACTCAATGCAATTTTAGCAAATTTGCACGTTTAAATTTATCAGATGGCTGAAACAAAGATAAATTTATTTGGAATGAAAAACGTTTTTTTTTATGTTAGTTTGATGATAATAGCTTTTTCTCATGGGATCTTGATTATGAGATATGGTACTGGAGTATTGTGACTAGACTTATTTCCTGGTGAGCATTACTTTTTTTATTGAAAGATTTCGTAGTCCTACTTGTATTTGCACTTATATTTTCATCTTAACAATCGAATGAGAAATAAAATTGTTATATTTCATATATATGATGTCTTCATCCCCTTGAATGGATTAACTTTTCAAAATAAAATGTGTAAATGTGGTAAGTGTACTATGGCAAGAATATTGGAATCTACAAGAAACAAACACAAGCTCTTAGACAGATGTACGCACACTTGCTTTCATAGCCGAATTAATTTGGTATACCACAATTAGAAGAGGATCTTTGACAGTGTTCCAGCATTTCAGTTGATGACTAATAACATGCACAGTGTATTTTCGAAGGGGCAAGATGTAATAGTCAACTCTTTCCAGCCTTACATGATTTGATGTTTCTTCACTTATTGCAAGAGGATGATGATGAGTAGATATTTGGTATGAAATGTAGTTTTTATCTAGGTTAACAAAGCGATTTAGTTATCTATTGTCAAGGCATTTATAGTTTGATGTTCATTTATTTTTTTGGTGGCCTTGTGATTTTGTTCCCTTTGAAAAATGAAGATGACTACTTGTGGAACTAAATGACTCCATGAGCATAATGTAACTAAATTATCCTATTGATTGTAACTTTTGAGAAGAATGAGTTTGTCCATTATAATACATTAATATACCAAATTATTAATTATATGACTAAGGAATTGACACATTACACTCATAATCCCCAACGGCATGATGTATAGTGGATGCCACATCTATATAAAAATTAACCAAATTAATAATATGTAAACACAAATGGAGGACTAAGAGCAACACACCTAATTAATATAAGCGAAAAATTTACCCAATCATATTAGCTAGAATGATATGTCACTCATCTCGACTTTCTATTTGCGTTGGGGGTGTTCCTTGTTTAGATTTTTCTTCTTTTTCTCATTTGACCTTTGATGCCTTTCATGAGTTGTTCCCCTTCCTTTCCTTCGAAGGGGGTCCAATACTGAAACCTCACACAAAAAAGCCTCATTATCATCATCAGGCACAACCACACTTGATTTGTATGATGATAACTCAGCCTTCGCATTTTCCATGTTCTTTGTCACTATTCTCATAATATTTACATCTTTGGTACCCAAACTCATCAATTCAAAAGATTATTGCATTAATGTGAAAAATCGATTAAATTTAGATGGATTTGATGATATTTGATGAGATTTATCTTTCATAATCCCTTGTTTGGCCCCCTTAATATATCTTTTCAAAATATAGGTAGATGGAATGCTCGTAATCAATATGTTTTCAATCAACACTTTCAAGGCATGATGATACAACTACCCTTTTGATTCAAATAATTTGCATTCACAAAAAAATGAAAAGTCTATAAAGTCAAATTTGATAACATCGTACGTGTGATTGAAGGAACTTCTTCAAGATATAATCAGTGTGGCTAGTTTAAAAATTGCACTCAATTCCTTGTTGATAAAATTCGATCTTCGGTGATTATTGACAATTATCAATTCGAGTCAATTATTTAATCTTCAAGAGATAGATTAGGATTGAATAATTTCCAAATAGAATAAAGGTAGGAAAATATGGACGGTGAAGACTTTTATAGATAAGAAATATTAGCATTTAAGCCATCTTTTGAGCTTCAAACGAAAAATCCGATCGTGTGATGGATTGAAGATTGAATAGAATAAAATTTTATCTCTAAAGTTCTTATTAATAAGGGTGAGCTATCCTTATAAATAGAGGTAAGGGAGCTAGATAGGGGGTGGGGTACAAGAAATTGAGTGAGAGAGAGTTCGAAGCTAGGTTTGTCCTCTCTCTCTTTCTCTATGATATATTGTTAAAAGAGGGAAACACCTTTTGCACAAGAATATAAAAGGGGCACAAAAGGAGGAGAGAAAAACTTTCTTCTTCCTTAGGCATGCGTACCTTTCTCTGAGATTTGTGCTACTGCCAAGGGTGTCTTCACTCCTGAATCATTGCCGCTCACTTGAGCTGCCGTGACCGAGCCTAGACTAGTTGCGCTGCTCAACCTCGCCACCATAGCGATCAAGAGAGGCATCGAATTAGCTGTTGCTTGACGCTGCCGCTCGAGGCCATTGCCTGCCATTGCTCACCATCACTCGTCATTGTGACCAAGCTTAAACTAGTCATTGCTCATCGCAAACCAGCTACTACTAGCTGTTGCTACCTTGTTGCTGCCCGACTCCACCCACTCGACATCGCTACTCATTGCTCGACCACCAGCTACCATGAACGACACTCGGCAACGTTATGGAGTTCCTCATTCGATTCAACCACGCCACTGTTTTTTAGTCTCTTGACACCAAAACCATTGTTGTTAGTTGCTGCTCCACCGTGACCAAAAGACCAAACCTGTCGCCGCCATTTGCTATACTACCATGACTGAGAAGCACATCCGTCGACCCAATAGCAATTCTTTAGATGGCTAGCAATTAGGAATAACGCTGTCCGCCTCCCATTATTGCTGTGCAAGCGTTGAAGACTCGATTTCCAACATAACCCGCTGACCACGCTTTCTTCACTCTATTTTGTAGGTTTTTGGCTGAATGCGACAACCCATCACTGTCAATCTCATCAAGATAACCATTGTTGGCCAACACCATGATCTACATCCAGTTTGAATTCGAAAGTGACGTTCTCGAATTAGGTAATGATCATTATCTTTAAATTTTATTCCTTATTTTGAACGATGGTTGTCTAACTTTGGTTATATTGAGATTTTAGGAATCATCTAATAGGATTTTATTGATAAAGACCGTTATAATTAATAAATTTGATCCGTAAGATTTCGGATCACTTTTTCTTTATATTATTGATTTTCATACATATCGGTAATGTTTTAAGGGTTAAAGATGATTGCTAATCTAATCCGTGAGGCAATGGATTATTTTTCAATTATCTTAATTCCTCATTGGAAATTTTGATGAATATTCTAAATTTAGACGTATTAGTTGATTGTTATATCTTTTTTAAAATATCAAAAAATTGGCGCAATGGATAAGATGCTTTTTTTGAACTTGATTAGGATTGTGTGTTTAGATTTTATCGGGTTATATTTATGGGATAAATGCACCAAAAGTCCTAAAACTTGTCACGAAAGTGCAATTGAGTACTAAAACTCGCAAAAAATACAATTGAATCCTAAAACTTGTCAAAAAAGTGCAATCAAGTCTCTCCGTTAGTTCCGTCCAATTACACTAAAGCAAAATGCTAAGTTGGCTTATTTTAACAAATTTTCTCTCTTACGTGGCAAATAATTAAAGCCCAAATTCAATGTGTGCAAAACGAGAGCGTTTTGGACCATTTACTGATCTAAATCATCATCATTCTCCTATTGCCCCCTAGCCCTCGTTCTCTCTTTGTCCTCTTCCCTCTTCTTTTTCCCAAATCCAAGTTCTGAGCCCTAAGTCCCAAGTGAATTCCTACGAGCCCCAAATCGAAGCTATGAGTTACCTTCTTCGTCAATCGCAAGTTCGTGCAAGCCCAAACTAGATAGTTTGAGATATCTTTGTCGTTGATCGATGGTCCTTGCGAGTCGTCCCTCCTCGTGGTGTCGTGATGGCAAATCGAAGGCTCACATCAAACCTCTTCTTGTTGCGTGCAAGTCATTCCGCAAAAGGGAGTCCGTGCAAATCATGAGTCATGCAGACCCTAAATTGTCATTTCGTTGTGTGGCGGTGCCAAATCAAAGGTCCGTGTTCAATCTCATGCATCCATGCCATTTTCTAGAATGACTCTACACTATTCCAACTTACATGCATCCACTAAACAAGTATAAGCACATTAATATTGCGCTCAAGTCTCTCCTTCTATTGTTGATCAAGTTTGCATATTATTTTTCCATGATTAGCTTTATTTACGAAAGAAATTGTGTCATATAGCCGGGTTTCGCTTGTAAAAGGCCTTGAAAATGTTTCAAGTAGAGTCGACTAGAGAAAGAAAAGTGGGAGAGTTGGAGCTTAAGCATGATGATGTAGTATGATTAGAGCAAGTTGTATCACTAGAGCAAATCTATGCAAGTTGTCCATTCTCATTTTGTGGTGTCAAATCCCTTCTCATTGCTGCTTCTCTGTTTTTTGAAAATTGCAGGTTAGGAAATTAACGAAGATTTTTGTCAAACATTGGCTTAGTAGATGATTAAAATCGACTAGTCACCGAATACTTCTAGATGGCAATGGTTGTGTGAAAGAACCAGCATTCTTGTAAGAATCTATCGTGGATATATAATTTGTTATTGTCACTAAATGGAAATGCAACTTTTTCCCTATAGCGTTTTTTTTAGGGTTGTCCACGATCTATCCAAAATATTGTTGCCAAAAAGAGATAGCTACTTAGAATCTATTCTGACACTTTCTTTGTATTTATTTAACAGAATGCACACAGCTAGAGAACATTGTTATGGTGTAAAATGCCTGAATCGGTAGGAAATGTTGGTTACTTTTAGATAAAATTTATTATTTAATTGACCATCATGCTAGGGATTGAAGCATTCTTTACTTGATATTAATCTGAAGACTTTGTTCCGATCATATAGGTATAGTCTTTAATATTCTTAGAATCTTGAATTGATTTCTCCAATTTGGGCAATCCCTTTGTTGCATACACAAATGAAAAGATTGCCGAGGCATGAGTCTAGGTCTCTATTGTTCCACAAGATTTGTTTTTAAGTTACTATCCAATCAGTCAACTTATGTCTATTCTTTTGATTTAGTGTGGTTAGTTTGTCAAACTCTTCAATTGCTAAATCAAAGAATGGCGACTAGAAGATTGAGGCCTACAACATCTAAATCAAGTGAGGTAAATTCTAAGGAGGTTGAGTCGGTGCTAACCCGCTATTATGGTCTTAAATCACCAATTCTCGCAAAGACAAGGAAAAATGCAAGAAGAAGGTTCCATGGATGTGCTAAATTTGATGGTCCAAGTTGCTGCAATTTCTTCATGTGGGTTGATTCGAAGATATTTAGATCAAGTAAGGGACATGATAGTCGACCTCCTCAAAAGGAATCAAGCATTATGTGAATCAAGTCAATCGAGGCGTGATGAGGTCGAAGTGGGATCATTGTTAGTTAAAATTAAGACTCAAAAGGCGAATAATAGATGTTTAAAGGAGGAACTCACACAAGTGAAGAAAGAAAAGATGCTATATCAAATGGCATTTGTTTTGTGCATGTGTTGTATCTTTATGTTGGTTATGTGTAACATGAGACTTGGTGGGAAGCTTCTTAGTCTTCCATAGGACCATGTTTCTAAGTTTGTAGGTCTGGTTGTAGATTAATGAGATGAATGTGTCATATTTAGATTTATGGTGCTCCCTATCATGTTCCCATTAATTTGCTTCATGTTTGGAAGAACTCATTCTGCACAACTTTGTAAAGAATCCACTAAGACTTGCATATATGATCTTACATAAAAGAACTTATTCTACAAGTTTATATATCAATTGTTTTTGTATAAAGCTTGAGGTCTAAAACTAACCCATTTAAAAGAGTACCTTAAATACATAGTAACTTAAATATACATAAGTAATCAATATTTAGCATAATATTTATATTAGTGATCTATCTGTGGTGCATCACTTAGCCAACAAATATAGCCAGTAAGTATCAAGTGTATTGTGACTTAAAAGCGACTAAAATGCATGGGGATTGAGGCATTAAAATGAAGCAACTAAACTGATTTGCTTAGATATCAAAATGATCATTCCTCCATCATCTTATTAGGACACTGAATCCCATACTTACATCAACATAATTGGGGAATCTATTGAAACAAAAAAATTCACCAAAAACAAGTTTGCTTAACAAAAAATGCAGAAAATATATTAATCAAAGTCTATGAACTCTAATGGTCTTGTAGGTTTAGCCTTCACTTGATTCAAAAGTTTAGAGTTTTTCCTTATATATGGTGTCTTTGCCTTTGTACCAACACTTTTATGAGAAAAAAAGTTGTTAATGACTGAAGTTTGGAACTAGCTTGAGGCTATGATGGCGCATTTGCCTTTATAGCAACATGTTTTTGAGAAGAATTTCTTAATTATTAAGGCTGTGATGGCACCTTCACCTTTGTAGCAACATGCTTTCGAGAAAAATTTGTAAATGATTGAGGTTAGGAAGTGGCTTGAGACTGTGATGGCGCCTTTGCTTTAGTAGTGACATGCTCTAGAGGAAAATTTGTTAATGATTGAGGTTGGGAAGTGGCTTGAGATTGTGATGGCGCCTTCGCCTCTGTAGCAACATGCTCTCGAGAAAAAAATTGTTAATAATTGTGGTTGTGCGTTGACTTGGGATTGTGATGGTGCCTTTGTATTGGAGGCTCTTGCAATTACCCATTTATCTGGTACACTCAATAATCTTGCACCAAGTGTACCAGGCTACATTATAATGGACATATTTTAGCTTAATGAGACAGTGACTTGTTATTATAAAATGTTAAAACATCACTCACATTGAGAATTTGAAGGTTTGCCCTAGGGTTTGTCTAAACACCCAATCCTACCATTTTCTTCTTCTTTGGTTGTGATTGCCCTTGCATCTTTTCCTTTTTAGTTGCAAGTCTCTTAAATTGGACAAAAACATTTGACATAAGAATAAATGACAACACATAAATGCATGGGGATTGAGATATTATTCATTGGAATTTTTTGAGGTCTATCATGCACTATTACACTTGCTTGAGCAAAATAAATTCATTGTCCTTGATCAATAGTGACTTCAGCAAAAGCATTGGCCCCGCTACAAACTTAAGCTGAAGCATTGGCTTGCCCACTACATTCTGCACTTGCCTCCGCAAAAGTAATATCTCGACATTTAGATCCTCCTTCACTTGTACTTGACATTGCTTTAGCTTTGGCCTAATGTTATGTTCATTATCATTAAATGTACCATTGACGTATTCATATATTGCATATCAAGACTTATTTTATTTTATTCGCAAATCCAGATGCATTGGCATCGGCACTCAATGTACATACATTGACTTGAGCATTGGCCTGAGAAGCACATGACAAGTATTAATTGACAGCATATTAAAATAATAAACTCAGTATCAACATGAAGAAATACATTTTTCAATAGACATCCCTTGTTATTATGTCCAATGATATTGCAAGTAAAACAAGTCATTTGTCCACCTTCTTTAGTCATTCTGTCACTTCTTACAAACTTAATTAGTTGCTCCTTTTTGGTCTTCCAAGCGTCTTCTTGACTAGTGGGGGTTGAAGGAGCATATTTGTTAGTTTTTTTCCAAAACTTTTGTCCTGTCACGATAGGCATCATGAATTGATAAGCACTTAGATATTTATCCTTGTTGAAGCACTCAGCTAGGTAGTCACATGGATCATTTTGCTTGTGATGTATTAAGCATATTGCATGACAATATGGAATTCCACTAACGTCCCAACTTATGCAAGAACAAGTCTTCAAATTTAAGTCAATCACATATTTGTCGCCATCTTCCATAATCTCATATCCATGATCTCCATTCCATATCAAATGGCAATACCTACTAACAATTGTATGATGATGTAACTTATACACAATTCTTGCACCATAATTTCCTTTCCACTTAGCACATGCATCTCTCTGACTGTGCATTCTATTCATGATTATGATTCTAATATCTTCCAGCATACTCACAATGGCTTTGCACCTAATTTCGACACATCTACCATTGAAAGCTTCACAAAAATTATTATCAACAATATCGCATTTTATGTTGGTGTCAAAGAAGGCTTTGCATCAATGTTTCGGCTCAGTTTGGAATAGATCATTATGACCTTGTGGAGTCATTTCCTTCAATCTTTGTCTATGAATCTCAAAATCTGTCATATTAGTACTCTTGGCATATTATCAAAACTATTTCATCAATTGTTTTCCTTTATATTTTTACCTCAATTGGAATATATATGCATTGCACACGTCTTTGTGTTCTGCCCTTGGTGAAAGTTCAACAACCGAAGGGATTAGACCCTAACAAATACATAAAACAGAAAAAAAAAAATATTAAAACTAATAAACATTACGTAAAGTGTTGCAAACAATTTCAAGATGAGTGATAACGAAGTATTACATACCTTTTGTTGGTCACTTATTAAAACCCAATCACTGCCATTATCCATATCGAGCTTTAACCTCAACAAGTCGATAAACCATATCCATATGTCCTTATTCTCAATTCTTACCATTGCCCATGCCACTGGATATATTTGGTTGTTAGCATCCCTTCTTACAGCACACAACAACTCACAATTGATTAAGCCTCTTAATGACCTTTCTACATTCTATCAGAAATCCTTTCCAGTAGGAATCGAAGCAAATATAAACCCTATCAAATAATGGAAGGAAATTTGGTAGTGGCATTTCAACTTTCAATTTAAAAATGCTTGCAGGGCTTGCAGTGTAAAGCTCCATCAAGTAGTCCCACATTTATGCATACTCTTTAGTAAAATTGCCTTCCGATACCTTCAATAATTTTAGTTTTGTTCTCCTACATTGACTCACAGTCTATGAAGCACGGACACGTTGTCCGTGCTTCCGTGTCGTGTCCGACACATGTCGGAGCGTGTCGGACATGTCGACACGCTCGGACACGGCTGGACACGCGGTCAACACGTGTCAGATTTTTCGACACGCGGTCAACTTTTATCGACACGCGTGTCGGCGTGTGTCCGGAAGACTGATGGAGGGTGGAGGCGAGGGAGGGCAAGGGAGCAGAGGCCGCGAGCGCCGGCGAGACGAAGCCATGAACGGACCACCGCGATGGCGAGAGACGGCTAGAGAAAGAGCCAAACAGAGAGAAAGAAGAGAGAAGGTAAACTCCCGCCGGCGAGACGAAGCCACGAACGGACCACCGCAACGGCGAGAGATAGCTAGAGAGAGCGGTGAGGGCTACCGCTGTTGCGATGGATCGGCGACGAGAGGAAGAGGAGAGGAGGGAAGGGGTTGTCCGACGAGCAGCAAGGAGGATAGGAAAAGGAGGGCTCGGCGGCTCGCTAGGTTTTTCATAAAGAAAGAAATAAAAAATAAGAAAGGAGGTGAATCGTCGGATGGCGTGAAGGGGGAGTGACAGCTCACCTGTCACTTTGTTAAGTGGGGCGAGGGAAAAAAAGTTAAAATAAACGTGGGGTGGAGGGAAAAGTACGAATGAAAGAAGGGGGTGAATTTCGGGGATTTTTTTTTAACCGGAAAATTAAATAAATAAAATTAAAAAATGATTTCGAAAAATAAAAATATTAAATTTTGAATAATGATAAATTTTGGTTATTGTAGAAAATCATGGATTTATTTAAATAAATTGATTCTAATTTCTTATTAATTATTAGTTTCATCGATAATTTTTGTTAAAATTTAAAAAATGTTTCACATTAATTATAAATATATCTTTCGAATTTCAAATGAATTGATTTGTTAATATTATTAGTGTAAATTTATTATAGGCTCTTTTTAAAATTATTTATTTATTTATGAATTTGAATCAAATTAATTAAAAATAAAAATATTTATTTATTATACTACGTGTCGCAACGTGTCGGAATTCTCTATTTTTTAGAAATGACGTGTCGACGTGTCGTGTCGTGTCGCGTGTCAGTGCTACATAGCTCACAGTAACATTCACCCCTAGTTGTTCACTAACTAGTTTCTTCAACTATGTATATGCTTATCCACGTATTTTTTCAAATGGAATGATCTAGTTTTGTTATCAAGAGCGCCATAAATCATCCACTTACAATTGGTTTGCGCACACCTTGCTCTCACAAATCTGCTAGTATTCTTGGTGTATTTAATTGCTCTTTGCTCAACCACCGAATACTTGAAAATTGCATCTTTGAACTTAATTGCATCCTCAAATGGCATACTAACAATGAATACTAGATTAGTATCATTTTGAATATATGATGGGAACCTACTTCCCTTCCTTGAAAGAACTACATCTTCCTCCTCTTCACCCTCATCATTGGAACTCAAATGAATACTTTCTTCATCATCTCAATTATAATATTCTATTTCAAACCTAGATTCATCCACAGACTGATGACGAGTTACTATTGGTAAGTTAACCTTTGATTGGAAAGTACCAGCTGGTTCAATGTTAACCCTAGTCATGAGCCTATGTACCGTTGAATATTCAACTTTGTCCTTGCTTCAATCAATTCAAGATTATCATCATCACTTGAGTGTTCCATATCCACCAAATTATATATATCATCATCATCCTCATCTTGATCCTAATTACCAACCTCAACCTAATTCTTGCCATCATCAGCATTCCCACTCACATTTTTGAAGACATTACCAGCATTCTTATTATCATCTAGTTTCCTATCACCAACTTCAACCCAATTCATGTCATCATCAGGATTACCAATCACATTTTCGAACACTTTACAAGTCACCTTATGAACTCTTTCCATATCCGCATCATACAGACCTTCATTTTCTCTCTCAGCAATTGTCTCTTTATCATCAACATACGCCACATATAGTTCAATAATTTCATAATATAGATTATGATAGAAGAGATCTATTATAGTAGAATCATCCCATAAATATCTAAGACAATTTTCACCAATACTACATTTGGGAACTTTGTAATAGAATTTCTCTATTTTGCACCCACTCAAAGCCTCGATAACTTTAGTTAAATTAGACAATGAACCCTCACTTAAGTCTATTTCGACAACATTGACCTTTTCACTTATGTATTCCAATGCTGGTCCAGCTTGAAATTTACCTCCAAAGAAAACAGTAATAGGGACTTTGTTGTCAGTCATCAGACCTGCAAAGAATAAAAATAAATAGTACTTTAGTTTTGAAATTGGCTTTGCAATGAATTCATTATAGTGACCATAATTATTTCTAATCTTAATAAAGCAGCATTAGCTAATTTTGATTAAAAGGGCTAAGTGCGATACCTACGCAAAGGAGAGAGTCGGCCTTTGATTTGCCATCGTAACAACTTTACAAAACACTACATGGAAAAAGTTGCATTTCCATCAAGCAACAATGTTGAATTATATATAGGAATCTCACAATCTAATCTTATATGCCGACAGATTCTTGCAAATATGCTGGTTCTTTTACACAACCATTGTCATCTAAAAGTATTTAGTGACTAGTCAATTTCAATCATCTACTAAGTCAATGTTTGACAACGATATTCGTCAATTTCCTTACCTGCAATTTCCGAAAAACAAAGAAGCGGCAATGAGAAGGGATTTGACACCACAAAATAAGAATCGATAACTTGCATAGATTTGCTTTAGCAATACAACTTGCTCTAGTCATGCTGCTCTCTCCATCTCTCCTCGTCTACACATCATCATGCTCAAGCTCCAACTCTCCCACTTTTCTTTCTCTAGTCGACTCTACTTGAAACATTTTCAAGACCTTTTACAAGCGAAACCCGGCTATATGACACAATTTCTTTCATAAATAAAGCCAGTCATTGAAAAATAATATGCAAACTTGATCAACAATAGAAGGAGAAACTCGAGCACAATATTAATGTGCTTATGCTTGTTCAATGGATGCATGTAAATTGGAATAGCGTAGAGTCATTCGGAAAAATGGCATGGATGCGTGAGATTGAACACGGACCTTCGATTTGGCACCACCACACAACGAAATGACAATTTAGGGTTTGCATGACTCACGATTTGCATGGACTCGCTTTTGCAAGATGACTCACATGCAACAAGAAGAGGTTTGAAGAGGTTTGATGCTAGCCATCGATTTGCCATCGCGACACCACGAGGAGGGACGACTCACAAGGACCGGCGATTGATGACAAAGATATCTTAGACTATCAATTTTGGGCTTGCACGAACTCGTGATCGACAAAGGAGGTAACTCATAGCTTTAATTTGGGGTTCACAGGAACTCGCTTGGGACTTAGGGCTCAAAACTTAGATTTGGGAAAAAGAAGAGAGAAGAGGACGAAGAGAGAACGACGGCTTGGGCAAAGAGGAGAATGATGATGATTTAGATAAGTAAATAGTCCAAAACGCTCTCGTATTTGCACACATGGAATTTGGGCTTTAAGTTATCTACCACATAAGAGAGAAAATTTGTTAAAATAAGCCATCTCAGTATTTTTGGTTAGTGTAATTAGACGGAACTAACGGAGAGACTTGATTGCATTTTCTTAATAAGTTTTAGGACTTAATTGTACTTTCGTGACAAGTTTTAGGACTTCTAGTGCATTTATCCCTATATTTATCTTTTAGATCAAACTGCGTGTTAATATTAAGACAAGCTTTTTTAATAGGGCTTAACCTAGATCATTTCCTAGTTTGAATCGGATAGCTTTTCGAATTTGGTAGTTAATTTTCATTAACCATTTATTTCGAGTTTTGAGCTAAAAAATAACCCCAAAAAATCACACGCATGTCATATAATTCACATGTTTAGTCGCATGTCGCATGTCATATTAAACTAGTTGCATAAAGAGAAAACCAAAAAAAAAAAATTATTTATTTTTGGCAAATTTAGTTCATTTGGTGCAATCTTTCTTTGATTTGTTTACTGAATGTTATTTTAATGATTGGGCACTTGTATGGTCACTCTTTGCATATTAGTGACTTAGGTTAAAATCAATCTAGATTGCATGTAAAAATATTTTTTTGAAAATAAAAGAATAAATGTAGCAAAAGGGCGTTAGAATATTATAGCGTAATCAAATTCCCGAACCTTTTGAATCTCTAATTTGCAAAAGTAAAGTATAACTCTCAATACTTTACTTGGTTTCTAGTTGACCATAATTGATTAGTGACGACTTATAATGAAATGACATGTTTAAGTTTGAGTACCAAGTTGCGATTGATAGAGCTTGGGAGAGTCTACACTAAATTTTCAAATTTAGTAATTCATTAGCTTTCCTCAGGTGTTTCACCCTCGGGAAAGTCGCAACACCATACCACATCTATTGCGATAGAGTTTGATCCTTATAAAGAAATTATAGAAACATTGAAAGCTATACCTAAGATTAATCAAGACTAAGAGTTATATTTTTTTGCTCTATATTATTTTACAAAAAAGAAAGACAATAGGCAAACTTTCATGAATATGGATGGTGATCAAGAAAAAGTCACGTGGATCAAGTACAAGTTTGCACAGCGTAATGGTTACTAGGATGTCAGCTACTTATTTGAATTTTTTGATATATTTTGTTGTTGTAATGTGAGACTTATTTGCACTACTAGTGAGTGAGACATGTTTATGTTCTATTGAGACCTGATTTTAATTGGCGTTCTCTTTAATGAGTATCATGTTGATGAATGATTTAAATAATTTGTTGTATCTCTTGTTCTAATTATATCTTGTTACGTTAACCAGTTATGGATGATTCTCTTGAAATGGGAAACTATGAAAAAGAGAAAGAGAAATATCAGCAACTCTATGCAGCCGCTCATACCGTAGCTGTTTATTAGGCAACATATAGTCACAAAATATCATACATGATCTTATCATATACAAGAAATGTATGATTAAGAGAGTTGATGGGTATAGATTCTAATTCTGAAAGGTTTTATCAAATGTTTAAAATGGATAGTACTATATTCAATAATTTAATGCATGATTTGGTGACATGATATGATTTCCAATGATCTATGAATATTGATGTTGCAGAAATACTAGAATTATTTTTTCATATTTTACAACATAATATAGATAACAAGTTAGTACAATAGTGCTTTCAACATTCTAAGGAAATCATACGCATGCTATTTAACTTAATTTTGGATAAAATATGTGAAATGGGAGCAAATTTAATCCAACCATCCGATTGACAATTTAAGGAAGTTCCAAATTAGATCAAGAATAATAAAAAAATAAAATTATACATTTTAAGATAAGTTAGAATTATACAATCGAAAAGATAGATTACATATAAATCAAGTGATATTTATATTCTTTTTTTAGAACTGGATTGGAGTTATAGATGGTATTTATATCCCAATGATGGTACATACGGGCAATTAACTTCATTTTATCGATCAAAAGGAATGCCGACACAAAATATATTGTCTATGTGCAATTTTAACATCAAATTTACTTATTTTTTGGCCGGTTGGGAGAGAATAGCGCATGATACTTGTTTATTTTATGAAGCCATAAAGAAACATGATTTACAAATTTTCATCCTTCAAAAGGTTCATTAATTAATGATTTTTACGCATTAATATATGCATGTGATGTATGTTGATTAAATTTATAATATTTTTATATTGGTAAATATTATTTAGTAGCGCGATGTTCCACAGGTTATTTGAGGCCATACAAAGAAATTAGATATCATTTGTTTAAGATTTAACAAGGTCCTCAACCAATAAGTTATAAAAAAAAAAGTGTTTAATCATGCACATTCCTCACTACGATCAGAAATTGAGTGAACTTTTGGCATATTAAGGAAGAAGTTGAAGATTTTAAAGAGTATCCAAGTTATCCATACAAAAAGCAAATGAAAAATGTGATAGTGATAATGACTTTTCACAATTATATATGAAAAAATGTTGTAAATGATACACATTTTGCTAGAGTAAATTTAGATCCCAATTTATATACAATAGATTACAATGATGTAAATGAGGAGGATAGTGTTTCAAATGATAATGTAGCATCGGACATGATATGTTGATATGATCAAATAGCTATGGATTTGTAATTTTAAGGATAATGAATTCCTTTCCTCGAAGCACATGTTACCATGTTTATTGCAATGGGAGTATTCTCCTTTCTCACTCCAATTCATTTGCCGATTAGACAGGTCACATATTTATGATATGTTTCAAATTCATTTGAAAACACCAGTCCTACTGCAAATTCAAAATACTTTTCTATATCATGTATTACGTGAGAAAGATGGGAAGTTTAATGCTACAATTAAAAGAACAAAAAGTAATTAACATAATGTTTTTATAAGCAACATAACATCTCATTTATTACTTGAGAAAGTGATATATGTTTTACATAGCATAAATGAAGAATTACCTTTGATTAAAACATCCGATAAATTTACACGTGCAAATTTGCACCCAAATTATACCAAATTAGGATTAAAATGACAACAAAACAGTCCCAATTAGTAAGCTTCAAAGTTAAGTCCAATAGGTTTAACTTTAGTAATGACCAAAATAGTAATCTAACCTAATTATATAAACAACATAAAGTAGATTAAACGCATCTCTAGAGTTTTGCTTCAAGTACTCCATAAAAATCATGAAATTACACAAACAAACATAAAGTTTAGGGATATGTTAGAATAAAATTTAATTTTCAACAGAAGATTTATCATAAAACTGTTAATATAATAAAGTAGGCATCCCAAGGTATTAAAAAACCCGGATTTTTCTTTCTCCCTTACCTATTCGTGTACATGAGAGTCACTTTTTTGTACTTTCTTAAACATGGGATTTTGTTAGTATCATTTGCTCTAAAGCTAGTGACAACACAAAGCATGGAGAGTGAAATAACCAAATTGACCAAAACAAGGGAGGGAAGCACCAACAATGACATATAGAAACTAAAAATATATCCTTTATTTCCCCAAATTCTTACACGAATGCAAAAATTACACAATTTTTTGGAGTGAATCTAAAAAAATCTATACCTTTTAAGGTGGAAGCAGAGATAGCGGCGTGGTATAGAACACCACGACAGTGGGGTGATTCATCAGATGGCGAAGACGGTGAAGACAGTGTGAGTCGAGAGAGAACTATAAAGAGAAAAAATTAAAAATGAGGTTGATTTAACAAGACAAAAACATTGCAGTTCAGCAAGAAACATGATGTCCAATTCCATGCTTTAAAATAAAACCCTAAGATTACAAATTGAATGCAAAAATTACACAATTTTTGGAGTAAATCTAACAAAATCTATACCTTTCAAGGCGGAGGCAGTGTCGACGCCTCTTGATTCGTCAGACGGCAGAGAGGGCAAGTATAGAGTGAGTTGAGAGAGAGAGAGAGAGAGAGAGAGAGAGAGAGAACAAAGTGAGAGAAACAGCATTGTTCGCCATGGTTCGTCTAAGCGGACGAGGCAGAGGCGGCAGCATGATTCGTTAGAGGAGAGCTCGATTGTGAGTCTAAAGGGTCGGATGAATGGGAAAGGGGGGAAGAGAGAGAGAGAAAGAGAGAGATAGAGAGAGTCTTGTCTGTTCGAAATTGAAATTACAAGGGCTTCTAACACGATGGACCCGGCAACAAGTGTAGCTCGTGAATGGACTCGGATTTCGACACTGTGGCATCAAAGCGGTATCTAACATTTTCTTGACATTTTTGTGATTTTTCCTGTAGACAAGGCCTCTTTTCTTTTGGAGCCAAAAACTTTTTTTTTTTTTTTTGGTCAAAATTTCGGAGCCAAAAACTTAAGCTGTGGCAAAACTATTTGGCGAGGAAGGAGATCCAACCATGAAGGCCACCGGAAGGAAAATGGCTCCATTGTTGTCAGCTGCAGCGACAGCGACCGCAAGAACTATATCTCTACTGCTGCGTGCTTTGATTACGCAACTGAAGCTCCATCCTCGAGAGCTCGAAGTGTTTCGAGAGCGTGTCGAAGGTTCTCCGCCGATGCCATCTTTCATTTTCTTGGACTCCAATTTCGGTTTTCTCAAGTGGAAATTGAAGATAACTAAGTTTTTATTCAAGAATCTGGGGACAATGGAACTTTTATAGTAGGATGGCTCAGAGAAATGAAGTGGGAATGAGAAAGGAGAAATATAAAATATAAAAATTATAAAAAAAAAAAAAAAAGGAAGAGAAGAGGGTAAAAATAGAATATAGAAAATGGGCTTAAGGGGATAAAAAGAAATATAAATGCATTTGTTTCACGGAGAACTTACAATTTGAAAAATATTATCCAAAAAATAATTAGTTATATCATTTAGAAAAATTAGTTAATGGAAAATATTTTTATCATCGACAACAGATTTATGACTAACTATCTTCGTAAGTGATGAATATATTTTGCATTGATCTATTTTTGTAAGCGACATAAGCGATTATTTTTCGAAAAATGTTTCCCAAATCTTGAGTTTTTCTTAAGTTTAGTATGGATTTAGCGTTGTTAACTTAGTGAAAATGGGCTCGATCGGTCTTAATAAGAGGCTGAGTCAAATGTAGTTATAATGGAGACTGGGTCTAGAAATTTTTAATGGGTCCTGAGAGTTGTTTTCTAAAAAGGGAAATCTTTTAGAAAACAGCTCAATATGCCACACACAACCGCAGGACGAAATCCAAATTTACCCCCTAGAAACAAGAAAGACCCAGTGGCCGGGGGACAACGTTCGACAGCATCGCAACACCAATTTAGATTAAAAGTGACGATATTAATATGAAGTTCTTCACGAGAGTTGCTCACTGACAATACAGCAAAAAACAACTGCATTTCAGGTGATCCGACATCCACATACGTCTTTCCTTCCTCTGTAAGCACCCACTTTTCCCTTTTAATGTCCTGTGTGTCCACTGTCCAGTAGTCCACAGTGTCAACGTTGGTGCAACAACGAAGCGAAAACACAAACATGCAACAAAAATCCGCAACCCATCTAACGACTAATTTGCTAAGACAAACTGCAGTTCCATAATCACTGGGGGTTCGCCCCAGTGGCCACCCTTCTATCTTGGAAGGGGGAGGTTAGGGGTTCAAATCCCCACATTTTCGGGGATTGGGGTGATGACGATTTCATTTCGGGAGTGGGTTTCGATTCCCACGCCCGCAGAATGAGGCGAGGCGAAAGTCGAGAGTGAGTGTTAGAATAGGATTAGCGTAGGACCGAAAAAAAAAAAAAAACTGCAGTTCCACACTCCAACAAACCCATATCGACACCCGATTCCGCCTATGTCCAAATCCATAATCAAGACGAAAAGAGAGAGATTCAGGTCGGGACTTGGGCTCGGGCTCGGTCTTGGGCTTGATCTTGGGCTTGGGCTCGATCCATATCTACAAGGTAGTCAACGAGATGAACTCGTTGACTTTCGGAGCTAAAAATCTGTTCTGAGCCGTGACGGAACCCATTCTCGGGGGGGAAGCGAGATCCGACCGCGTGAAGGGCCCCCACCGGAAAGCGGAAGATGGCGCCACCCCCGGCGGCGGCGGCGGCGACCCGGTGGCGAGCGGCGGCGGCGCTCCTCGCGTTCTGCCTCCTCGCCGCCCGATCGGCGGCCATCTACTGCGACGAGGACGACTGCTACGATCTCCTAGGGTCAGCTCCGCTCTCTCTCTCTCTCTCTCTCTCTCGCTACCTTGTCGGAGCACCTTGCTGATTCATCGTTGCTTTGTGTTAATCTGTCTAGGGTTTCGCAGAGCGCGAACTCTTCCGAGATCAAGAGGGCGTACTACAGACTCTCCTTGAAACAGTACGTTCCCTGCCCGTCCGCGCGTTTCTTGGTTTTTGATTTCCTTTTGGGTTTTTTTTTGCGGTACTTCGTTTTTTCTGATCCGATGATGCCGCCCGTGAATGCCCAGCCATCCTGATAAGAACCCGGATCCGGAGTCGAAGAAGCTGTTCGTGAAGATAGCCAATGCCTACGAGGTAGGTTTGTAGCGTCGCGGGGGCTCTTGCTGCTTTTTAGCTCGATCGCGATATTGTTGGTCCAGTGGTTTTTCCCATCCTGAATGAACAATGCAGCTTGGTTTAAATCAATTCATTTGAATTCGCAAGTTGGGAAGTGTGATGTGATTTTGATGCAGCAAAGCTTGTGTGAATCGTGCTTGAGTAATCTGAGTTTTGAGATTTCGACTGCTCTGTGAATTGTATGCCACGAGGCATCGGCCAAGTAGTGTGGTTTCTACTCTTTCTTAGGTGGGTTTTGGTGTGTAGCTTAACTATGATTGTGAAATTGCAGATTTTGAAAGATGAAGCAACTCGTGAGCAATATGATTATGCTATTGCGCATCCAGAGGAGGTACTCTTATCCTTTTTTTGTGCAACTCAAAATGTATCAAATGGGTTTGTTTCCTTCGATGCTGTCGATTGTTTCCAAATCAGGCGAGCATTTGACTTGCTATCCAGCAGTAGATAATCTCGATGCGCATTCTATAGCTGAATACATTTCATATTGAGTGTTTGACATAGGCAGCACCCTAGATTTTTGTTTGGAAAATAATGTGGCTCAGTGAATTGCTGATTTGATTCATTGGAAGTGCGATGGTGGAAGCATGGAGCACTAGGATTATGATGGAGCAAAATGCTTTGATTACTGTGTCATCAATGTGTATTTTTGGTTCTCAACACCATTTATGATCTGTTGCATATCTAGTTGGTGTAATCTATGTATGGTTAAAACTTATGCGTCGTGCTGCTATGCGAATTGGGTCTTCTCTCTTCTCCATTCTCTTAGAGTAGGAGGAATATGGCCTGCAAAGGCTGCAATGTCTATCACATTTACTGAAAGTGAAGGGCACCAACTAAAGTCCTCTGTCAATAAGAAGCATATGTTCAATCATTTGTCATTGTGATGAGTACTTACTATCGTTACACCATTCAGGTATTCTACAATGCAGCAAGATACTATCAGGCATATTATGGTCATAAAACAGTAAGACCTCGCAATCTTTCAATGGCACATTGCTCCTCTCGTCAAACTTTCTTTCTCTAGCATTTTTTTTTTCTTTTTAATCATTTTAACCACTGATGGTTCACTTGTCAGGATC
Organism: Eucalyptus sp. ANBG9806169; assembly: GCA_014182395.1. NCBI lineage: Eukaryota > Viridiplantae > Streptophyta > Magnoliopsida > Myrtales > Myrtaceae > Eucalyptus > Eucalyptus sp. ANBG9806169. The sequence goes on along the minus strand of CM024576.1, from coordinate 1,793,872 downwards.
CCCGTGCTGTGCTTGTCGGCCTCCTTCTTATTCTTTCAGGATTTCAATATTTTAACCAGTGTACAAGGTACAACCAGGTACTCTCATATGTTAAGTCCCTGGTGTACTCAGTATCATATTAAATAATGATGCTTGCTGTGAATATTAATGATGTTTTCCTGCTCCCAGTGTCCATATGCACTATAGTTGAGAGTTTACTAAATAGTTTATGTTCTTTATTGTACTCTCAAATCGAAATGGGCATGATTTATGTGAACACTAATTTGGATAGATTTCAAGTTTGTATTTTCTGGTATAATTGATAATCGTTATGCCTGAAATGACACTTATCAATAAATCACATCTTTTTTATGCCGCAGGCTGTCGCCATGGTAAAAAAGACTCCAGCGTACAAAAACAGACTTCGAGCTTTGGAACTGGAACGTAGTGGAGGAGTGACAAATAAGAAAAAGAATCAGAAACAAATGGACAAGTATGCAGTCTCGTGCTTCTTAATTGGTTACTTGTTAGTTAACTTTTGCTTGTGGACCAGAATTCAGTGATTTGATGACAATTGTTGACTGAAACAGAGCAAATTGAACATTGGAATCGCTCCTAATTTACATGAATGACAGACTTCAGGACAAAGTAGTGACTTTTTTTTTCCTCCCTTTTTTTAACATTTTTTTGTTTATAATTTACCCTCTGTTTAATTTTTTTTTTTTTTAAATTAGCATTATTTTCTCGTCAATATTGAGTTTTTGATGCATCAGTTGGTGACTTAGTTGTTTTGAGACAGTATAGCTCTTCAATTAGTGGGATTTATAACTCATAACTCTCTGCAATACAGTTATAAGCTTTTGATGCAGCAATTATCTGGAAAATGTTAAATTGCTTTTCAGTACCTTTATTTTGGAGTTAACTGCAGGTTCTTATTATTGAGTCATGGTTCTTCTTTCGTGATTGAGGTAAAGGAGTGTCATGTGTTATTGCAGAAAAGTGGAGGAAGAACTTAGCAAAGAACTTGAATTGGAAATAAAGGGAACTGAGAAACCCTCCTTGTGGAACCTTGTCGGAGTGTGTATCATTCTCCTACCTTACACATTTTTCAAGGTAAAGACTTCTATTTGATCAGCTGATGATGCGTCTAATATGCTGCTATAATGGTTCACAACTTATCCTTCTCATCTTTTGACTCTCGGTTTTTAGCATGTGCAATTAAATAGACTAATTTGGTTCTTTTCCTCAGCTAGTAGTGTGGTATGGATGTTGGTTTTGGAGGTACAAGGTGAAACAGGCTCCATATTCTTGGGAAGATGCTGCTTACCTCACACAGAGAGCACTTAGCGTTCCCATTGATGCCTGGAGCAATATAGGTAAATATTTCATGACCCTTTTTTCTCTTTTTTTGCCAAAAGAAGCCCTTAGAAGGTGCAAGGATGCTTGCTTAAAAAGTAAAGGGTGGCAGATCGTTAGTTAAATTTTTTACCATAGTTGGACTAAATGATAGATTGGCAATGTTAAATGTATGGTCTAAAATGTCTGGTAAGAATTACTTTATGAATGTTCAGATCGGACATTGGTTGATAGGCTTACTCGGCAAGTTTTTTTCCTTCCCCTTATTGGGGGATGGGGTGGTCTAATGGAACATAGTCATAAAGTGAACGCTTTACAGAGTCAATACCGATATTTTGCTGAAATCATAAGAATCTCATACTAAAAATTTCCGTATTGACTCGATGATGGTGCATGCTATCCAGATGAATTGACCAAAGAAGATCTGATCAAAAGACGTCTATGGAACAAGTCGAACTTGGATAGCTACTTCACGGAGATGAGGAAAGAGCACAAGCGCAGAAGATAGCGGGATTTTTTCGGTTCGCTTATGAGAGATGACACAGTTTAAAACAAGATTGACAAATAGAAACATAGTTAAACCGCAGTTTTACCTTGAAATCACAGGATCCGCCATGACAGGATTCCTCTTTTCTTATGACAAACTCCGTGAGTTATTACAATCCTTAATGGGTATATTATTCTTACAGTCTTTGATGGATATTAGGAACGGAGATAATTTATGGGTATTGAGGGCTATTTTGCTTGTATATGCCATTTGATGTTCATCTGTAGCTTGAGTTAGCGGTTTCTATGAGAAAGTTCAAGCAGCCTCAGTGTTTCTTGTGCTTGGCGAAGAAGGGATTGAGAATGTTGAATGACGTAATTCGTATGTAATAATGCTATATGACTTACTTGTCACGTTTTTTAATAATTCACCAGATACATGGCAATAATGACAGATATTGAGAAATAATATACAAATTTACAATTTTTGAAAGGTTCTAATTAGATTTAAGTAGGTGTCACGCCTGCCTTTAAATTTTTATTTTTTGGTTCGAGATGTCCACTCGATTCAAGCTCGTATAATAATCGAATAATCTTAATAAAAGGTTCAACATTTTCAGCCTATGTGTATAAATTAAATCATTTTACTTTTCTTTCTCGATTGAACTAAAATTAAAAATCTATTCATTTGTCTCGGCAAAATTTCTATTGATTTTTATTTATTTATTGAAACTATTAATTAGTTGTTTCTACTTAGCTTTATTCATACTAATTGAGGTTCATGTGTTTAGTTCTTCAGTATAGGAACAATTACGGTGTCCCTTATATGATATTAAAAAAACTAAGTTGTGTTGTGTGCATGGATTGGCGAACTACGTTTCTAGTATCTGCTTGGATTTTTTCCCTTCTTTTCGCATTTCTTATTAAAATTTAAATTTGAAAAACAATCGCGTTTAAAACGTTGGAAAAAAAAAAAAATATATAATGGCATATAAATTCATCTTTAAGTTTTTAAAACTTAATTTTTTTTTTTAATTTGAAAATTTTGGAAAACGATAATATATAGTTAACGCCATTCTACTCCATGCTATCTCATATTATATAGGATATTGAACATATAGGAAGAGTAACATAGAAGTAACCCAATTTACATTTTGTATACAATTCTAAAAAAAAAGCAATAGAGTGGACTACAAAATAAAATAATATTATCAGATATGTTTATTTCAAACAATTTAATTTACCCATGTACACACGGTAGGCATGTGTATATATATACAAGCTTACACATAGGAGAAAACCATATATGCAAGATAGCAAAAAGGAGCGTCAAACAAAGAAATTTCCTGCTCAAAAAATGAAAAGAATCCAAAAATTATATTCGTTGCTCCATAATATATATAGCATTGTAATATAGGCGAGATTACTTTTTTTTTTTCTAAATCTCAAAATTCAAAGAGTTTGAGGTGCTCCCATCTCTCTTAACATTTCCTAATTTCTACTGACCTATGTATAGATACAATAATCAAGAAATACGATGCTTGAAATTAATTCATGCTGGTCAAAATGTTGGTATTTTATCTTGTTAGAGCGATATTTATTAGCGAAGTATATGTCTATTTATATAAGAGTGTGTCCTTTCGAAGTATAATATGACCATCCCATTCAAATAATGTGTTTTTATTTTTGAGTGGATAATCACGTGAGATGCTAAACAATTTTATTCGTATGATTCATTTTTTTTTTTCAAAATAAGAATAATTACGGTTTCCCTTACTTAACAATAAAAAGAATTAAGTCGTGGCCTATGTGCATGAATTAGCAAACTATGTTTCGATAATTTGGTTAGATCTTTTCCCTTCTATTTGCATTTCTTATTAAAGCCAAATTTAATAAGCAATCACATTTGAAATCTTTCAAAACATAAAAATAATGGCAATGTAAATTCATTTTTTAAGTTTTTCAAGCTCAGCTTTTTTAGTTTATAAAATTTTGGATAAAAATTTGATAAATTTATTATGCCATTATTCTCCGTATTATTTCAAATCATACAGCAAATGAACATATGGAAAAATGAAAATTTTGGAAAAAAAAGTAGTAAATTGTTTATGCCATTGTTCAAGGTCAAATCATATAGGATAGGAACAAATTAAAGAAGCAACATATGAAATATACAGCTTATTATGATGAAAAAAAATACAATTTGCATATTTGTATATCTTTTATAAGTTTTTTTTTTTTTTTTTTTTTAAATAAGTTTGATTTTGCAGAAAAAGTCAAGAAGACGAAGGTCTAAGGAGAGTGTAAGGGTGCCGTGGTTCCCAAAAGGAAAAGCAGAAAATATAAGTTTGTGTACTCTACTTTGAAGAAAGCAAGAGAATGGACTATAAAAGAAACTAATGTTGAGTTATTAGTTATGCTTCTATTTATATGATCACACACACACATACATACATACATACATATATATATACATACACACACACACACACATATATATATATATATATATATATATATATATATATATATATATATATATATATCTGTGTGTGTGTGTGTGTGTGTATTTGGAAAAACCATGATGATAGGAAGTTCTCCTCTCATTGCCTAAAACAATATTAATTTCTAATCACTAGATAGAACTTATACGTGCAAGATAGAAAAAAGGAGCATTCAACAAAGAAATTTCCTATGCATCAAATAAATACAATTCGTAAATTACTCTCGTTTTTCCAAAATATAAAAAGCACTATAACATTATTATACACATATATTTCTGTGAAGATTTGAACTCAACTAACGATTGAGAGAGGAACATAATAGGAGTATGTTATAAAAATACATGTTTGCATGGAAAAAATATTCGTCTTTAAACTTTGACTAGTTTAGACAAAAAAATCAATATAGGCTTAAAAATTATGATGACTTCTTTTTAGAAAAAAAAAAGAAATCTAAAAACTAAAAGAGTGTAGAGATGTTTTCATCGCTTTTTAAATTTCCTATTTTATCCTCACCTATATATACAGATGTAATAACTGAGAGACGCAATGCCTGAAATCAACTCACGTCCGATCAATATGTTGGTATTTTGTCTCGTCAGAGCAACATTTATTAGAGTAGTATATGAAAGTTGTGACCTTTCAAATTATAATAGGCAATCAAAATGGAGAAAATGACACAAATAGTTCCAAATTTTTGACTTGAAGTTTGATGTGGTCTTAGAACTTTTAATTCGTTCAATGTGGTCCATAAACTTTTAATTTATTCAATGTAATTTTCGAACTTTTGGTATAAGTTCAATTTAGTTCACGGATTATATAAAAATTATTTAATATTATCCCTAATATTAAATTAATAAAGGAACTATATAAAAAATTTAGGAATCATATTGAATATTAGATTAAAGTTCAAGGATTATATTAAATAAATTAGAATTTCACGGACCACATACACATTGGACCAAAGTTTATAAATCATTTATGCCGCCATCCGAATAATGCGTTTATTAGTCCCGTGGGATGCCGAAGACAATTTCTCACGCGCAGGACACGTGACACGCTGAGATATCCGTAGGCGCTACATCGTTTTCGCGCCCGCCACTGGGTCGCGGTTTTTTCCTTTTGGCGGCAGAAAATTCAAAAGGAATTCGTGAATCTTGGCTTCCCGAACACACTGAAATTCACTGAAATTCCCAGTCCAGAAGCTCATTCTCATCGGCTCTCGCAGTTTTCACCCGCTAAACCCTCTCCTCTCTCCCTCTCCCTCTCGCTCTCTCGCTCTCTCGCTCGCTCGGTCGCTCGCAGGTCGTACTTTCCGAGGTGGGTATGGCGGACCCGATCCCGAGTCAGCTGGAAATGATGGGCAGGGAGCTCAAGTGTCCTATCTGGTGAGCCTTCCATACCCAGATGAAAAAGAAGAGAACTTGTCTCCGTTTTTGCCTCGCAGCAGCTTCTGATGGTCCTGTTCTGTTCGTTTGATTCGAAATCGATAGGATCTCGAGACGGGTTGATTTCTTTATTTTTCTTTTTGGGTTCGTTCGCATTTGTTTGGCGAGCCTGTCGCATTTGAATTTGAGCCGGTGCTGGATGAACCCGTTGAGATGTTAAAAAGAAAAAATTGAAGTGCGAACCCTTTACTTATTGCTGTTCGGTGAATATTCGTTTCCGGCGAAACTTCCATACCCAAATGAAAAAGAGGAGAACTCGTCTCTGTTTCTGCTCGATAGCATCTTCTAATAGTCCTGTTCTGGCCGTTTGATTCAAAATCGAGTGGATCGATCGACTTGAGACGGATTCGTTTCTTCAATCTTTTTTTTTTTTTTTTTTTGGGTTCGTTCGCATTTGTTTGGTGAGCTTGTCGCATTTGAATTTGAATCGGCGCTGGACGTACTCGTAGATGTTTTTTTAAAAAAATGGGGTGTGATGAACCCTGTACTTCTTGCTGTTCGGTGATTGGGTTTGCCTATTGGGAGTGCTGATTGCGGTGCTGTCAATCTCTTGCAGCTTGAGCCTGTTGAATTCTGCGGTTTCGCTCGCATGTAATCACGTGTTCTGCAAGTAAGCCGACTGTGCCTTGCTTTTCATCATTGGTTCCTTGGATGAAATGTAGTGATAGACGTATGTTTGGACACTTGACAACCATCTCTCATTGCTCTTGTCCAGCTCATGCATTATGAAATCAATGAAATCTGGCTCTAATTGTCCGGTTTGTAAGGTGCCCTATCGTCGTAGAGGTATGTTTGAATGTTTTCCCTGAATCATATGACATCATAATATTTCCCGTCAGGGCCTTTTTTTTTTCTTCCCCCAGTTTCTAGATACACAATAACTCTGGTGAGAAATTGCAGAAATAAAATGCACATGATGTCGATGCTTTTTTAGGTTGCAGTTTGTGGAGTCGGGGATTAAGTCATTTATATGATAAAATTGGACCATTTTATGAGGGACTTCTCTTCCCCACCATGAGTTCTGGCATTTCTTACATTGATGAATGCTTAGAGGTTGGACCCATAATAAGATCTATTCTATATCTCGCACACACGTATTCTGTTAGTAAAGGATTTATTGTTCACACTACATGGCAATGGAATCTCTATGCTTTTGGTCTGACAAGTTTTTCTCTTCAGGGTTTTTGATTTATTTGCGCACAGATTACCAATTGTGTGCAAGCCTTTGGGTTAAGTTGCATCCACCTCTTGGTCTGGACTTAACCAATTCATGGGTGTTGTAGTGGGTTCCATGGGCCTCTGGGGAGCTGGGTTCCAATGCAGGTGCCCCTGGATCATAAAAAAATTAAAAAAAAGAAAAATCTTAAAGCTCCTAAATTTGACAAGAGAAGTGACTGTTCTCGACTTATAAATTGTTCAACATATTACAGAGATTTGTGAGAACTAACCCTTCGAATTTTCCAAATCAAAAGAGCTGCACCTTTGGATTCCCTCAGAAGGCTATAATGGCAATGGAGAAAATTGGAGTTTTTGAACTGTTAAAGTATCTGCAGTAAGAGGAATGAGTTATTTAGCCATGCAAAGATTCTTAGATCCCAAATGTTGGTCAATATGTTGCACTTCATAGATAAACAAGCACATTCTGAATTGTAAAACTATGACTTTTTTTTTATGTCTCATATCTGGAAATACATGATGCATAGGCTGTCTACCTTCTAGAGTTGCATTTGACGTGCTCTTATGCTAAATTTGTCTGGGTAAACAGAGGTTCGGCCAGCTCCACACATGGACAGCTTGGTAAGCATATACAAGAACATTGAAGTGGCTTCAGGAATAAACATTTTTGTCAGCCAAAATGTGGCACCCGATAAATTATCAGGTGATGTTTCTTTTTGGTGATTCATTCTTGACACAGATAATTAAACTGTATAATCTTGGACAACTCAAAAGAGTTTAATGCATGTCTGACATAAATAGCTTTTCTTATCAGCTTCTTTTGGAGGCTGCTGTAGAGTAAATTTATGACATCTTATAGATAAAAGTTACATTCTTTTGTTGATACTTTTTGTATCATGCTTGTTCTCCTGATTTATTATTTTTTCACTCATGTCAAACTACAGATGGGGAGAACCAACTAGAGCATTGTGATGTTAGGAGTAATGGAGATGTTGAAGTGTCTGGTCATGAAGTATCGGGCAAAAGGACATCCAAAAAGAAAGTACCAAGAAAAACAAAAGAAGAGTCCGACACGATAATATCCAGTCCTAATTGTGTAAAACCTTCCTTTCCAAAAAAGAAGAGGGTCCAGGTTCCGCAATATGCTTCTGCTGAATCTTCGCTATGTCCTCCAAATCCAAAAGCTGGATTATGTGAAACTAAAGACAATGGGAAGAACACTTTGGCTTCAGAGAAGCAGAAACTAGCACTGAATGAAAAGGGAGAGCCATCATTTTTGCCCTTTTTCTGGTTGAGGGAGGAAGAAGATGCTGAGAAGCTGACTCAATCTTCCGACAATGAACAGCTCACAGGCATATCACCTCCTGATGTTCCTTCTTTCAGTGATATGAAGGACTCAGATGATGAGTCTCCCTTTAAGTTGACTACTGAGGTTAGTTTCCATTAATCTCTATTAAAGTCCATCTAACTTTTCAAACGTTGTATCTCATAGTAGCAGGAAATTTGGTGAATGCGGTTCTTGATCATAATTAGAATTGTTTGTGTAATCATCTTTTAAGTTGCTGACTGCAAATAAACTTATATCTCAACATCTTGCATGAACTTCACTAGTTTTGGAAAACTACTAGTAATATCACCTTCTGATTTTACTACAACCTCTATGTTTAACAACTCAAACTCATGCTTGCAGTAGGCGCAGTTGCCTCGATTCCAAGTTAATATCAGTTGAACAATAGATTATTGGACTTAAGACTTTCTCAATTACCTCACCCTTAGACACAAATTTTGCAGGGAAAGAATAATGGTAATCCTGAGGCCAGAGAACTCTACGACAGTGAGATGTTTGAATGGACGCAAAGACCTTGCTCCCCTGAACTTTGTTCAAGTCCCATTAAAGTTCAGGTATCGATCAGGCCATGTTTTGTGTGCTAATAAGATTTATGATTTCTTTTTTTGTTTATTTTGTAGATTGTGACATTTTCGGTGCGGTGCAGGTAACTGGTAGTAAGAAAGATTTCAAGGAAGCCTCACAACGAAAAATTGTTATTCAAACAATTAGAAATTTGGATAATCGAATTGATATTGATGATGTGCCATCCCCGGATTTCCCTTCTGCGTCAATGACTGAGAATAATCATATGAGGAAATTTGCATCCAAAAAGAGAAGCAGAAATAGGAGTGGAAAGTCCCAGATGAACTCTATGATTGGCAATGCCAAGCACAGTCCTGTAGCTCGTCTTAGTTCAAATGAAACATTTGAAACCTGTCATGAACAGCCATCATGGCATAGTGATGAAAATATTTTGACCGAAAAAAACAAATTGAAAAAGAGTAAGAAATCGGTTTCCGTTATTGGTCAAATTAAGACAACAGATGGAGATGTTTCTGGTGAGATTCCAGGCAAGGGCTGCAGTGTCACTGAAGTAGCTGAAACTCCAGCTTCGAAACAGGACAATGATGATAATACTAGCTCTTTCAACACTGGAAATAACCACAACCTTGACATTCCATTCCAGAAAGATCATCTTACAATGTTGAATGAAAGAAAGCCGATATCTGCAGAAGAGAGAATCAATTTTGAAGGGCCTGCCATCCAAGACCTAACCAATGAAAACTTGGTGCACAACTCATCCCTTTCAACTTTTCCATTGGTGAATCTCACAGAGTCGTCTACAGTGAGAAATAAGGATGACAACAACGAGGGAATGAAGTCTGGAAAGTTGCTAACAGATGATCGAGGATTGAGACTAAAGGAGAGTAAGAAATGTAAAACTTTGGTGATCTCAGATGCTGGGGTGGATGATGGGAATCCAGAGGTTGGTGATAATGCGCAAGTTGAGGAAGCTCAAACAAATCATGACATGAGAGTTGCAAGTGAGCTTCCAATAGCTGAGAAACTACAAGATTCAGATGAAATGGTTTTGCGAAAATGTGGGACCATTCCCCGGGACGTCCAGTGTGCTTTCTGCCAGTCATCAGAATGCTCAGAGGTCCATTTGCTTTATTTTCATGCAAATTTTATTTTCTGGGCTGATCTGGAATGTAATGCCTTAGACTCAGAAGCTCAAAATGCTACATATGCAATGTACAATGGCAGGCTTCAGGAGAGATGGTCCACTACAGTAATGGTGAGCCTGTTCCTGCAGATTACAATGGAGGATCTAGGATCATACATTCTCACAAGAATTGCACTGAATGGTAAGAAACACTTGAAATATGACAAAAATGCAACCACCTTCCTGTTTACATCTATATAGCGGGCTAAAAAATTTGGTTAATGGATGTCAGAGGAATGTCTTGATTTTATCATATGATATGTTTCTGCATCCTTCCATCTTTAAATTATATTAAAACAGCGGTTGCAGAAGCTTCGAACTTCAAAATTGTGACTGTCTTGTATCAAAGGCGGCTATTAGTTTTGATGTGGCTGAGCTTGAAGAGGAGGAACTATACATGTGCAGGGCTCCTAACGTCTATTTTGTGGATGGTAAAGCTATTAATCTTGAAGCTGAAGTACTCAGGAGCCGAAGAATAAAATGTTGCTGCTGTGGAATCAAAGGGGCAGCTCTTGGATGCTATGAGAAAAGTTGTCGCAAGAGTTTTCATGTCACTTGTGCCATGAAGATCCCCCAATGTAGATGGGATACTGTAAGTTTCACAGATGCAATCGTAATTTGTATACAACATTTGGTTGGGGACAACTTACATATGTTTTTCTTTTGCTGAAACTCTCATTGAAACAGGTTAATTTTGTTCTATTGTGCCCGCTTCACTTTTCTTCTAGATTACCAATTGAAATTCCCAGACCTCAAGAGATGAAGAGTTCTTCAAAAGAAGAGTATGCTAACATCCTTAACAAGTTTGATTAAATGACCTATTTTTGAGTAACGTTATGAGCCTGATGAGATGGCTTACACATAACTTCGACAGGCGATCACTACTTGTTCATGATGAAAATGACGAGAAGCATCAGCATGGTGCAAACTCGAAGCAGATCTATCGTGGATCTCACGACAAAATAGTTCTGTGCTGTTCAGCTTTAACAAAAGCTGAGAGGGTAATAAATTATTGATGGATTTGAGGCTTTTGATATTTGAATGTATTATTTAGGATTATTGAAAGTCATTGATTCATGAACTTCAGGAAGCGGTTTCTCAATTTGGGAGGGCATCCAAAGCAACAGTGGTGCAAAAATGGAATCCAACTGTGACCCATGTGATTGCATCAACAGATGAAAATGGAGCTTGCAAAAGGACGTTCAAAGTCTTGATGGGTATCCTAGAGGGCAAGTGGATACTGAGTGTTGAATGTCAGTATGGAACTGTAAACATTAAATATAGTATTCAAATCCTAGGATATCGGTCCGTGGTGTGTTTATGTTGCTAAGGCTAGTGTCTTTTGTGTTCATGTGTCCAGGGATAAAAGCTTGCATGGAAGTAATGGAACATATAAATGAGGAGAGATATGAAATTAATGCTGACATTCATGGAATGAGGAACGGTCCTCAACTTGGAAGACAAAGAGTCATTAACATGGTGGGCATCTATTTCACTCAACTGCATCATCTGTTTGACTATTTTTAGTTATCTAATATTCTCAGACATTAAATTATAAAATTTCTGTTGGCTCTTCCATTGATGTGCCCCTCAACTATATTTGAGTACTTCTGTGATGAAATCTGGCATTCTATAGTAAGAGGACTTGCATGTGTCGTATTGCAATCTGACTGGAGTAGCTGCCACTGTAGACTGTCATGGCAGCATAACTGCGCTTCAAGCAAATAGCACAGAGTCGAAGGGCTTCACACGTTTTTCTTGTAGTGAGCATTTAACTGAAAAGTCACTTGAACAATTCAGTTCCTGTGTAAATTTTCACTCTTAATGTGCTCATTTTATGCATGCTCATGCTATGCTATGGGATTCAAATATAGCGTCTTATCGTTCATGCATGTGGATTGTGGACTTGCATCTCATTTTGGTTGGTTTCCTCCTATGCAGCAACCAAAACTATTTGATGGGCTTAAGTTCTATTTCATGGGAGATTTTGATCCTTCATACAAAGGGTACCTACAAGATCTTGTAGTTGCTGCCGGCGGCACTGTGCTTCACAGAAAGCCCATTCCTTGTGATGAGCTAGCCCCCTTACCTCCATCCATCGCTTCAACCTTCATAATATACAGCCTTGAGATGCCAGACAAGTGTGGTCTGAGCAGGGATATGATCATCAAGCGCAGGTTGTCTGGTGCAGAGGCCCTTGCTAGATCAACAGGAGCAAAAGTGGCAAGCAACTCATGGCTTTTGGATTCTATTGCAGCGTGCAAGTTAGGAGATCTCTGATGAAAATATTCCTTGTTTGTTATTTAAAGAGCTTGGCCAATCCTTATAGCTCTTTCTTTTCATCGTAAACAACAAAGCGAATGGATCGGGGCTCTTTTGTAGAACTGATTTTCGAAATGAAAGGTGCATATTTTTCGGCATCGATATGATAGATGAGCACTTTCACCATTTTGTACTCTTTTAACTTCCTTTTTATGCTCTTTGACTTGTTAAATTTGCAATTCCCCCCTTTGATTATCTTAACTTCTTGTAAACTAGTGCTTGCTAAACTTGGTGAATTTGCAAGAATCCTTGTCTTTGGGTATCTTTAAGTTCCTGTAAAGTGCTGCTCTCGGGAGGATATCTAGTCAGGCTGTCTAAGGACTACAGATCCATGTGGATGGGAAGTTCTTTCGATTGGTCGCGACTTGATTTGCAACAATTTCTATTGGGTGTACTGCCTCAGGTTAGTACTGATATTTTGGCTTGACAAGAGGATTCCCATGAATCCTTACCCCAAACTAAGCTTATGCTGGTTTGATCGCTGGTCTAATTCCCAAGTTTCTTGGTTGAATAATCAGGATACTTGCCCTCGGGACATTCAGCTTGCTTCACATCTTTTCTGGAAAAGGGCTCAACCAATTGGTGCAGGGCAAGATTTCCTCAACCACCTTGTTTAATAGTTTTTGACATTTTCTTGGATTCAGGATACATTTTTATTTAGGTTCTCTCTTCATCATTCGTAGGTATTTTCCTGGTAGGAGTCTTATTAGGTCTTGCCAAAAAATAAGGCCCAAGGCAAGAGTTTTTTTTAAGTTTGATCGATTTGATTATTAAATATTGCCTATCTAGCGTTTCTTCTTTCTCATTTGGATTTGGTATCTTTTTTCTTTTGGCTTTCTCTACATTCTTCCCCTTTCTTACTATATGATTTTTCCTTACGTCTCATCCATTCTGAACCCATCTTGCTACTTGCTTCTATTTTATCGTATTTGGTATCAAAGCCTTGTTTAATGTGCAACCCATTGCAAAATAACTATCTCAGAAATTTGAAGATTTATTTTCCATGGCTCTTTCAATATTCATGAAATTTGATCGGAAGTTGTGATTATTACGATTATATTAATTATCAAGTTAATTACTGTAACTTCAATTGTCAAAGCTGCTGTGAATATCATGACAATTACTTACATCGCAATTCTCAAGAAAATCGACCATGTCAAGATGTCAAATTTCAAGATCTCTGTTCTAAAGCCCTTAATGTGTGTCATAATGTTCGATATGAATTTAGAAGATTTTCATAATGATTATCAAAGAAAATATTTGTACTCTTTTAATTCCTCTTTAGAGACAGACAAAAAAAAGGAAAAGAAAAAAATCCTCTTTAGAGCCTTTTGTCTCCTAGATTTAAATTCAGACCTGAAAACTTGTAAATAAATTTGTAATATTTGCGAAATTGATAAACGATTCCCCTAAGATTGCACAAGGTCTCGAGGCTTGAATCTTCAAACTCGATTTGCCCGACCAAAGTCGTAGCAACCAAAATAAGTAGTCGGGTTTTTGGCTCTCATCGCGGAGCTTAAATAAGAAAATCAAATGAAAAAAAGTATGCCAAATCCTCGATATTGTCAAGTAACCAGATTGAAATAGGAAACAAACTGGTAAGGTGGTCGGCACGATCTTGTCCTGCATCCGTCTAACCTTGTGTTTTTTCGATTCATTTTCTGGCTGAATAGTTGGCTTGGAGGTAGAGGTGGTAAATGGGTGGGTTGGGTCGAAAATAGGTCGACCCATATTTGACCCATTTAACCCGTTTTAACCTATATTTTTGTAGTGTAAATCATATGACCCATACTCGGCCCGACCCATATTATCGAAACACATTTATATTTAACTTAATTTAGTTACTTAAATAAAAACTTCACACCAAATTTAAAAAGTAAATAAGATAAAAAATGTGAAAAACCTTAAAATTAAAATACTTTTGAAGAACTCTTAATAAGAAAAAGTTTAATAAGCTAATAATTGACATGAAAATAATATTTGTTAAAACAAATATTCTTGAATGCAAGAATGCATAGCTTCTTAATTGTAATTGTTTTTAATTTTGGTTGATTCATTGATTTTAGTTCACCAAGTTAAAAATTACATTATGATGTTTTGAATTTCTATTTATCAATCTAAACAGCATTGAGCTTCGTCTAAAAGTACTTCTTCAGTATGGATATCTATCTATCAAATATCATTTAAAAAAATTGACTTTTTATTATTTTATTTTTTTGAAATTATTATTATTATAATTATTATTTATTTTATTTTCTTCTTTTCTCTTTTCTTTCTTTTTCCTCCTCCTTCTTCTCCATTGTTACACCGTCGATGGTGACCGGCCAAGCCGTAGTCTGGCGAGATCAAGGCTCCGCCCGTTTGGGCGAGCTCGAGCTGCGGAGCTCCGTCGCGGTCGGTGAGCTCGGGGCTCAGCCGATCCAGGCAAGCCCGAGCTCTGTTGTGGCCAGCGAGCTCGCGGCTCGCTCGATCTAGGCGAGCCCAAGCTCCGTCGCGGCTGGCGAGCTCGCGGCTCGCCAGATCCAGGCTCGCTCGAGCCAAGGCCTGCGGGCTCGTGGCTCGCCCAAGCTCTGTTGAGGCGAGCCGCGGCGGTGAGTGGCGGAGGCTAGCGGAGGAGGCGAGCGGCGGAGGTGAGCGGAGGAGGCACCGATGAAGCCGAAGCACAAGCTGTACTAACGCGGAAGCACAACCGTCCCTGTCTGTCGAGCGTGGTTAATATATTTTTACTTTTTAGGTTTTGAAAATGGGTCGAAATGTGTGACCCATTTTCGACCCATATAGAGTTGAAGTTAAAACACTTTGACCCATTTTAGCTAGGCCATTACTTTTTCATGACCCATATACAACCCATAAGTGAAAAATATGGGTCTAAAAATGGGTCCATGACCCATTTTGCCACATCTACTTGGAGGCTCTCTGGTCTATATTTTTGATGCCACATCATTCCCTGTGGGCATCACCACGTTAGCATATCTCACGTGGAAATTGGCTGGCTCATTTTCGAGCCTTTTTTAAGACTTGATTGTATTTTTTAATATTTTAGAACTCAATTACACTTTCGTTACAAGTTTTAGGACCTTTGACACACTTATTTTCAAGTTTTCTTTTGATCAATCATTGTCAATTTAAAAATTCATAAGTGGATTTTTTAGAGTATAGGGATGCTAATGAAAACTTGGTCGTAAAACTAATGACCAATCTAAGCCGGAGGTAGTTATAGATGCTTTAACAAAACTTCACAAGAAAATAGTTAGAAAAATCTTTGAAGATTGAATCAGGTCCCAAGAAGAAATTTCATGTTTGAAATTTAAAATTGCTTTGTTACAAATCCTAATTCATCCACTAGAGCAAACATAACTCTAGGAACCGAGGGCAGTCCCAGACATCCAAGTACTTTCCTGTCAAGCTGCAGAAACCAAGTTTTTCTTTGAATCAATCCAGTAGCTAACCGATTGCAATTCGTACAAGAAACAACAAAAAATAAGAAGAAGCGATTCGATTTAATCTGGATTAATTTTAATATGCTATATCACCAATACAGAGTTTTAGTAAATTGACAGTACTCAAGAATGTATTGCAGGCCCTACGCTAGTTTAACATATATACAGATACGGATGGTGGAAGATAACAACTATCATCGTTAAAGAAAGATCTTCAGTTATGTATTTTACCTGTACGTTTGCGATTGCATAAACAATACAGAATGTATAGCAACGAGAGAAGAGAAAATTTCTAATAAAATTTATGCTATAAACCTGTTGTTCATTTTTGTCCGTGTAAACCCCTTGCAAAGAGTTCCTCTCTAATCTTTTGCAGCTGATTCGCAGCTCCACTAATGCTCATTCGTCTTCCAGGCACTTCATCGGAGCAAGCAACTCCAACATTATACACCGTAAACAAGCACTCTTGAAATATGCCATCGCTTTTGGAGAGCCAAGGCTGAGGGCTATTGAGGCTTAAATGATTCTCTCTTTCTTGAAGCAGAATGTGATCTGTAATTTCCAGCACTTGTTCAGGCAAAGCTTCTGCCACAAAATTATGGAGAGTCAAATTGTCTCTTAATGTGTCATCGGTGGGACTCAACCCTGTGAACATCTCCAATAAGAGGATGCCGTAACTATAGACATCGCCTTCTCTTGAAACCTCGCATCCCATTGCATATTCTGCCACAAATATAGATCACAGTGTGGGTGAAATAGAGTTCAATGGGCATAAGAGGTATCATGTAGCTACCAAACCTAGACCTAGCAACATTTTTTACCTAGATAAACTTTCTCAGTTTGAAAGAAAGATTACCTGGTGGAACATAACCAATTGTTCCTCTTATTCCAATTGAGCTCATTTGATTAGCCACTGTATCAGGGGATGATCCAAGAAGGAACTTTGCCAATCCAAAGTCACCAACATGAGCAACCATCTCAGCATCTAAGAGGATATTGCTCGGCTTTAGATCACAATGAACGATGGGGATTTGGCATTGGTGATGAAGATAATCCAGTGCGGAAGCAACACCAATAGCAATGTCTATCCTTTGAAAGAAATTCAATTTCTGTGTAGGCTCATTGTTGGGAGATGGTTTTGGGTTTGGATGTAGCCACCTTTCGAGGCTTCCATTTTCCATGTACTCATAAACTAAGGCCTTAAAATCATTCTGGTGATAATCAATACCTGAGCAAGCTGTCAGTATCTTTAGAAGATTTCGATGTTTGATGTTCTTTAATGCCCCACACTCCACCACGAAGCTCTTTAGAGCACCAAGATGCACTAAATGGAGTACCTTCACTGCAACGAATGTACCATTCTCCTTAAGTATCCCCTTGTAGACAGAACCAAAGCTTCCAACACCGATCAAATTCATTGAAGAAAAACCATCGGTTGCTTTTAGGAGTGTTCGATAAGATATTTTTGGCCTTGAATCCTCCATGGAAGTTGATATCGGTTCTTCTACTTTCTTCTTCAACCAACAAAAATACAGAAAAGCCAGAGCAAGAGCTATTCCAAGAATGCCAAAAATAACACAAGCTAACAATACCAATATATTGATGTTTATTTTCTTGGAGCTTTTGGAGGTGCATTTGGGGAGGTGAAATGCCGGCAATCCCCCACAAAGGGCATTGTTTCCAATAATAGAAGTCATGATAGCATCCTTAAAGACTCCTTCTCGTGGTAGCATGCCTTCAAAGCTATTGTAAGACAAATTCAAAAGTTTCAAGGAACGAAATAATGTTAAGAATTCTGGAATTTGACCCGACAAATTGTTGCGTGAAAGGTCAAGTTCTCCAATGCCTCCTAATAATCTGATTGATTGAGGAATGGACCCGTGGAAGAAGTTTCCCCCCATCCTCAGTGATGTCAATCCAGTGCAATGCCCTAAACTATTTGGGATTTCACCTCCCAACATATTGTTGGAGATGTCCAATGTGGTTAGAGTTTTCAAGTTCCCTACTTTTGTGGGTAGAACCCCGCTTAGATGGTTGTGAGACAAGGCCATAATGATTGTTATCGATGAGAGACCTATGAGCCGTGGGGGTATGGTACCACTGAGATTATTATAAGAAAGATAAAGCCATTGGAGAGATTGACACTGTGATAGATGTGAAGGAATGTGCCCATGAAAATTGTTTTGACCAAGATTTAGTTTGATCAACTTGGTTAGATTTCCTAAAGAAGTAGGGATGATCCCTCCCAGGTTGTTACCATGTAATTGCAATGACATTAGATTTTGTAAATTCCCGATATTTGAGGGGACCTCGCCTGAAAACTTGTTATAAGATAGATATATAATCTGCAAGTTGACTAGATTTCCAATCTCTTCGGGAATCTCACCAAACATTAGGTTATCACCCGTACCGAAGAACCTTAGAATGCTTGAGAAATTACCTATGCATTTGGGTAATGCCCCACCGAGTCTGTTCGCACCAATTATGAAGATCTCTAATCTAGTGGAGTTTGTCAATGAGCATACAAAGCTCAAGTCTTCAAATTTTCCACTTCCTAGCTGATTATCAAAGACGGAAAAATGCCGAAGCTTAGGCATATTTCTGAAAGAAGGCACTTTCCCTAAAAGCTTGTTTTGCCCGGATTGAAAAAGCCCTAGCTTTGTCCAATTGGACACTGAGGGAGGAATTGGTCCCTCAAATTGGTTTTGGGCAATGCTAAAAAATTGAATATTTGGGAGCGTCAAGCCTAAGCCTGCAGGAAGACTCCCCTGCATCTGGTTAAGTGCAATGTCAAACCAAATTAGAGAAGAGAGATTGAGCATTGAGGATGGAATTTTGCCGAACAATCTGTTTTCTAGGAAAGAGATAACTATTAAATTTGTCAGGCGACCTAGACCTTTGGGAATGTTCCCAACCAAGTTATTTTGCCCAAGTTCAAGAACCTGCAATGAAGACAAGTTTCCAAAGGAGGAAGGCAAAATCCCATACAGTGCATTTTCACACAAAGACAAATATTGTAGCTCTGACAATGAACCGAGTTCCATGGGAATTACTCCAGTTAGTTGGTTGTTCGCAATGCTGAGGGCTACGAGTTTTGAGCAACCTGACACGTTTCTGGGAATTTCTCCGGCCAGTGAATTGTTGTTTAGTTGTAGCCAACTTAGGCGGTGCAATTGCCCGACTTGTAGGGGGATTTCTCCAACGAGACTATTATTTTGGAGATCAATTTCACTCAAGAAGCTTAGGTTTCCGATATGAGGAGAGATGGACCCCGAGAGTCCTAGTGACTTCAAGTTCAGGATCGTGACCCTCTGGTGTCTTAGACCGCACGTGACACCATACCAATGGCAAAATCCAATGGTGTCGTTCCATGAATCAAGCACCCCGTAAGGGTCTTTGATTGCAGCCTTAAATGCGAGGAGTGCGAGTTTGTCGATTTCATTTGTGGCAGAGGAGACTAGGACAAGGCATGACGCAAGCACAAGCGAGAGAAGGAAACGGCATGGCTGTAACTGCACCAAAATGAAGTGCGCTAGCTCCATAGCTCGAGCACAAATGGGTAGATATGAAAGGAGGGACCGTAAGAGGAAACGAGAGGTGTGGCGAGTGCTGATGCAAACTGTGAAGTGCTTTATAAGGAGGGGTGTAGTATGATGGAGAGCATCTTGAAGAGCCTTTATGGTTTTCCTTTTTCCATGTCACAGACAAAGCCAAAACAATGGCGAATGAGCAGCTGTCAACCGTCAAACCCCCTGACCTTGGCTCTAGCACTCAACGCGTTGGAGAAGTTGCACTACTTTTTCCTCCAAACCGTCACAAGTAAACAATATTGACTTAGTAACTAGCGTTCCTAATCATCCATTGGTTTTTCCTCAGTACCTTGTAAAAATCTAGTGAAAATCCTATATGGTTGATCCTTTAAGTTCAACCCGCTTTAAGTTAGGATGACTAATCGAGCCATTTTTTTTTTTTTGGGGGGGAGTCTTGCTTATATTTACTTTTGGGTTGAGTTTGGGTTGAGCCCGTTTTACGGGTTGGATCAATCAAAGCAATCAAGTGGCAAACTAGGGCGGGATGGGGCAAAAGTCTTGCTCATATTTACTTTGGGTTGAGCCCAGTTTACGAGTTGGATCAATCATAGCAGTCGAGCGAAAAAACTGGGGGGCAGCCGAGTGGAAAACGCAGGCGGGGAAGTCTTGCTTATATTTACTTTTGGGTTGAGCTTGTTTTAGGGGTTGGATCAATCACAGTAGTCGGGTGGAAAGTAGGCGGAAGCTCAATGGTTGGGATGTTGACTTCAAATGAATCGCTTTTTTGACTTGAGTCCATCGGTAATACTCTAAATTATCCCCATGAGATAGTGACCATTTGATACGGGAGCTAGGATGTCACCCCACTACCAAGACAGTGGCTTCTCCTCCAACACTTATATTACGTATTTCATGTTCCTTTCCTCTGGATTTCTTATTTTTTGAATTTTGGAACACACTCATTCTAATTTATATTCTTTTTAAACTTTTCTCTATTTGCCACATGGAATGCCACGTAGGACGCCATTGCAGCGCTTCAAAATAATTTCTTCACGGCCACATCGAGATTTTCATTTAAGGAAAAAAAGAGAGAGTATATGACTTGAGAGCTCGATTGCCCAAAAAACAGATTTAGGGACCTGATTGCACAAATTCAAAATGTTCTAGGATTGCCTCGCATTTTTTCCTCATGAATTAATGAAAGTAGCAAGTCTCATAAAGCATAGCGCAGAAGAATTTGCACCTGCACCCGCTAGGGAAATCTAATACACATAGGTTACCTGATTTGAATTAAGTGAGACTAATTATATTGAGGCATATAAGGATAGTACCTACTACACACATTAAGAATCGATACATATCTTCGAATTGCCGCATTCTAGAAGGCCGAACCTAAAAGCTATATCACCTTGTTCACCCACCAAAGCGTCAGTGTTGCCTCTATCTGACTGAACATAGCTCTAGGAAGAGAGCAATTTGTGACAACCAATTATTTTGTGCTTCGACTAAGCTGACGGAGAGCCATTATTCCTAGTCACATTACAGAACCCGAGCTTTCGTTGAATTAGATTTCCTATAGCTCATTGATTGCAATTCGTCTTAATGAGCATCATACAAGTCAAAAGAAAAAAAAATAAGCAAGGGAATTTTATTTGGATTTAAGTAAACTGATAGTAGTTAAGAATGTGTGCGCATCACTGGCTTATGCTATTTTAAATACGTATAGATATGGATGGTAAATGATAATCAACTATCATCTTTAAACAAAAGATCTCCACTCATATATTTTCCTTGTAAATATGCATTTGGGTAAATAAGAATAAATATATAAAAATGAGTAATAAATTTTATCATACAACGTGTGGAAACCCAATGCAAAGGGTTTCTCCCCAATTTTTTACAGCTGATTTACGTGCAGAGAGAGAGAGAGAGAAATTTGGTCAAAAGATGTGCTTTAACTAAAATTGGTGTAGAAATAACCCCACCTTGTTGTTATTCTGTAAAAGAAGGTATATGATTTTAATTGTTTCATTAAAATGTTTTATTTTTGTAGAGTTTTGGAAATTTGCTTGATTTTAGAAGATTTTATTTTAATATATTTGTTGATATTTGATTGTTGTTTGTTAAAAGGGTTATCACGAAAAACCCTAAACTGGTATACTTATGACAACTCTATCCAAACTGATTTTTTGATAATACAAAATCCCAAATTGCGACAAATTTACCCTCAATTAGTTTTTATTAAATTTTGCCGTCAAATTGCTGAGTTGGATAACACCTGACAGTTAATGAGTGTTTCACCATCCATTTGTCATAGAAATACTAATTTAGGATTTTTGATGGTCAACAAATTAGTTTGGGGTAAAATTATCATATATGTATCAGTTTGGGATCTTTGATGGTTAAAAAATTAGTTTCGGATAAATTTATCAAAGATGTATCCATTGGGGTTTTTGGTGGTATTAACCCTTGTTAAAATTAAGATGTGGTTCTTATAATTTAAATCAGTATTAGTATTCCTAGCCAAACAATATTAGTAAGTTTGCCTTTCCTCCATTTTGCCTCTTTTATGCTACAAAAACTCTCTCTAGGAATTTATAATGTCAGCCATCTCTCAAACAATATGACGAATGTCCATTTTACATTCAAAATTTCATGGCCTTCAGATTAATTATGCTCATGGATTTTTTTTTTCAAGTTAATCTATAAACGAAATTAAGACATTCCATTTTGAATTTGCGCTACGTGGAAATCGGAGATGTATCTTATCAACTTGCTTTACCACGTGTCCTAGTAGGAATACCCAACGCTTTCCATGTATTTATGCTGCAAAAGTATACTCCTGGCCCTAAAAATGTCATTCATTATAGGAGCCTACAAAATTCAAGAAAACATTACTTAAAGGTTGCAAGGCCAAGTATTGAGGCATCCCACCATTTCTTATGTGAATGGGCAATGACAAAATCATAGTGAAAGACAAGTGACTTGAGAGCTGGAGGAAGATATGAAACAAAAGCATCTCCCTTATTCAAAGTTTTCGAGGACGGAATTTTTAAGGGGGTTAGATTCTAATATTCTAAAAAAGGGAATTTTGGAAAAAAATAAGAAGAATGGAGTGCAGCATTTGGATTTATTTTGAGAAGGAGAGAGAGAGTCTTGAAGAGTGTGAGGCTCATGGCCTAGATGATTGAACATGCTTTAAAGCTTCTAGAGGTCTAGGATTTTGAAGTATTATCAAATATTCCTAGGACAATATTGGAAGCGTATACTTATATTTTGGAGAATACTACCATTTAATAAGGTAAACGGTAGATAGGGAAATTGGATTTCCACCATTAGATCAAGAGGATATTTACGAATGTAATTAGAAGGACTTATGTACACATAGGCATAATTTCCCCTTCATTTGTATGATCCCACATATCCAACACAATAAGAGTAATAGAGCGGCAAAAGAACACCCTAAGTGCCAAAACTTGGCACAAGGGGATACTTAATTATCAAAAGTTACGAAAGTGACATTTAAGTGCTATTTTTTTTTTTAAAGATAGGATACTTGAGTGCCACATCCGACTAACCTCATCAGAAATTTTACGTGGCAATATTTTATTAATTTTTCTCGCTTACGTTGCTCACCGGAAGGCCGACTCACCAAATAAACACAAAAACGACGTTGTTTTGGCACAATTAGAATTTTAAAACCAAATTTAAAAAAAAGGAAGGGAGGATGAAGATGAATAGGTGGCAGCCATGCCTATTCATCTTTGCCGCTTGTTCATCTTCCTCCTCCCTTCACTTTTTTTTTTTTTTTTTTTTAATTTGGTTTTAAATTTCATGTAATTAAATTTTATATTAATTATTTACCACATCAACATCAAAACGACGTCGTTTGGGCACTGTCTAACCACATTAACAATGCAAAATGACGTCATTTTGCATTAGGCTCACCAAAAAATTGTCACGTTAGTGTTTTGGCCGGATTTTCTCGCCTTTGGCACTTAACTGATCTATTTTTCTCCGATTTTAGCACTTCAATATCACTTTCTTAACTTTTGGCACTTAAATGACTATTCGTGCCAAGTTTTGACACTCCAGGTATCCTTGTGTCGTAATAAAGCATTCTCTCCCAAAACACTTCTATCTTTTGAGTTTCTCTCTACGATCCTAGGTGGGCCAAGTGAATGAGTGAGCGATGGAAGGCTGAGCTTAGGTAGCAACTACAAGAAAGGGTGAATGAGTCGAAGGAAGCCTAAGTGATACATGTAATCTCAAGTGTTGGTCCATGACAAATGATATTAGGATAAGTTGTACACAATGTGGGTGAGAGAGTTGGTGGTGCATACCAAGTGGTCAAGAGAATGTCTGAATTGGTTGTTACTGCTATTGCTATTATTGAAGACAAGGCTCAAGATAAGTAGTTTCATGTCAAGGGGACTTGATCGATAGATATCACATCCTCGTTTGAGGATAATCTTACTAAGATTATGGTGGTCATGTGCGAACAGAAGGATACGTTCAAGGATTTGAAAAAGCTTATTAACAAGGTTGGGGAGACGCTTCGCAATCATTTCTTAGCAGCTTTGAATCATCTTGCTAGCCAACTGCATGAGAGGAATGTTGCTCTCGAGTACATTATAAATGACCTTCTAGAGGAGCTGGAGATGGTCAAAGGGGAACTTAGGGCTTGCAAGATGGTCGTGGTGAGTGAAATGTTCACCATAATGCTGAGTCTAGAGGTGGACATTCCAAGGCCAAAGGAGTTCAAGGGTGATAAGTCTACCAATGAGGTGGAGAACTTATATGGGGCGTGAAGTGATACTTTAGTACCATGGAAATCAAGGACAAGACACAAGCATGGGCTGTTGTCATGTACTTATCTGATGTTGTCATGCTTTGGTAGCGATGTAGCTGAGGCACTGAAAGGCGGGGTGCCAAGATGATCAAGTATTGGGTCACGTTGGTTACCATCTTTGGGGACCAGCTCTTCTTAGAGTTTGCTAAGGATGAAGCACGGATTAAGATATGCCACCTCATGTAGAAGGATAATGTTCGTGAGTATGTGCAGGACTTTATTGAGCTCTTGTTGGAGATTCCGAATATAAATGAGTTTAATGCTCAATTCACATTCATGAGTGGGCTCTCATCTTGGATGAGGTTGGAGTTGCAATAGTGAGGAGTGCAAGAGCTATCCAAGGCTCTAGCCGCGGCTTAGACTTTGATTGATCTCGATTAGCCTGACTCTTCTAAGTTTGGGGAAAAGGTGGGGAAGCATATCACCACCATGACGAAAAGGGGGAAGACGAAGTTATTCATGATCGAAGGGACAAACGGGAGAAGCCTCTTAATGGCAAATGAAAGAAGCCACAAGGAGACTTGTCTAAAGATCGTGAGAGGAAGCCAATCAAACTAATATTGGTAGCTAGAAGCATATTTCTTACAACCAAATTATAAATTTGGCCACAAGAATTTCATCTCTGGAGGCCAAATTTAGCATATTTCTTGTAGCTCATATTATATAGATCCTAAGGTAGGTGAAATTTAAGCAGAAAATAAAAGTCATAAGGTGGGTCAAATTATAATAATTTACCCACTAACTATCTTTTCATATCAATTCATAATATGATATAACTTCTAATTTAACGGAAATTAATATAGGGTAAATTTGTCGTAAATATACCAATTTGAGATTTAATTTTGGGTAAATTTGTCACTTGTATACTAATTTGAGGTTTTTGGTTGGTAAAAACTTAGTTTGTGGTAAATTTATCATAAATATACCGGTTTGGTGTTTTCAAGATATTAATCCTAACTTTTTTTAGTCCTATGGTTTGTAATTTTTTCACGAGAAATAATAAATATACCTACGAAAATAGTAAATTTCTTTATTCGTAACGTTAATAAGATACCTAGTTGAGCGAATCTTTCCCTCATTACTTGTAAATATGTTCAACCTATCAGTCAATAATTTTCTTTACTTTTCGTAATTTTCCTAAATACAGTAGGTTAACAGTAGAGTAGATGCTGCGGGAAGCAAGACCGCATTCCAAAGCAGACGGCAAAGATTTCGAAGACATCCGCATTCTTGGCCAACCGTGGACTGTACCTGCAAATCGACCAAGATTCAACGATCGCAAGTTCCTTCGTCGTTCCAAATTTCGAAAATAGTGTCGCTTGATCAAATCGTTTCACGAGGGTGTTCGAATGCGAAATTTCTGGTGATGGGTGGCCGTAGATAGCCGAGCATTCGACTCCTGGTTGACGTGGTTTTAGATTCCGGAAGAACGCACATGAGAATTGATTGCTTTTTTCATCGGATATCCCATTGATCATGAACCGTTCGATGAAATTACTGACCCAGAATCAGTTCGCTGGAGTTCCGCACCGGCGCTTCTTGTCCCGACTTCTCTGCGCCGCTGCTCCTCTGGGAAGGGATAACGAGATTGACTGAATCACCAAGATCATAAATGACCACCCATTTCCCGGTAGCCCGCTTCAACCCGTCCTCCAGAAGCGCATCCCGCCATATAAGGTCTCCAGTAGCGTGAGAGGTCTTGTGTACGGGTTTTTACTCAAGCACGACAAGTCAAGGCCAATAAGGGAAACTGCTATGGACACCAAGCAGCCTTTGTTTACACATTCTTCTCTCCAGGCTTTTGGTGGAGAGACGACCGCAGGAAAATAATTGAAAAAAGGCTTGGATAGCGACCGCGATGAAAAGGCCTCTCTCTGGTGAGAACTATGGCTTGGAAGAAGGATGGTCAAATGGTGGAGAACGAGTCATGTTACCTCTTGGCACGAGCCGAAACAAAAAAGAAGAATCGTCACGTTCAGACCCAACAAGTAAAAGAGATGGAAACAATCCAAAGCTTGCCCAATACCTTGTCCTCCCTCCCTTCTTGTTGACTTTGACCCAGATGTCATTTGACAGCGTCTTCAACAAACCCCACCACCTCTTCATTGTTCACACTCACAGATTGTCCTGAAGAATATAATTTTTATTTTTGGTAGGCGCATAGACCTAACGTCTCGGTCTTGCACGAGCCACGCTGCATGTTTTGATACTGGGTCAGAACAATATGTTATAAGATGGTGGTGGATCGGAGCAGATGCAGAGTTTTGACTTTGGAAAAGGAATGAGAGGGATGGGAGGTGGCGGAATAATGGCAAGCAAGTCGTATGAGGATACTCTCCTGGCATTTGAAAGGATGGAGAATGATGTGTTTGTTGGTAGGCAATTTGGTACAGATGAGTTCAATATACTTCTTCGGGCATTTTGCACGCAGAGGCAGATGAAGGAAGCACGATCCGTGTTCAATAAGATGCAGTCGCGATTCTCTCCTGATATGAAGACCATGAATATACTGCTCTTGGGATTTAAAGAGTCAGGCGGTGTGACCTCAGTGGAGTTGTTTTACCACGAGATGGTTAGAAGAGGTTCAAACCTAACACAGTGACATATGATATCAGGATTGATGCCTACTGTAAGAGAGGTTGTGTAGGTGATGGTCTAAGGCTTCTCGAAGAAATGGAAGGGGTTGGTTGCTTGCCTACTGACGAGACAATTACTACTTTGATCCATGATGCAGGGGTTGCTCGGAATCTAACAAAGGCAAAGGAGTTATTTGATGGGATTTTCACAAGAACTATTCAACTGGATAGCCTATAATGCCATGATCAGTGCGCTGATAAAAGCAAAGTATGTAAATGCTGCCATTGCCTTGATGGATGAGATGAAGGCCAAGCACATTGGGCACGATAACATGACCTACCACACATTGTTATTTGGATAAATGAGATCAAAAGAATTAGACGGAGTGTGTGAGTTATATCATAAAATGGTGGAGAGAAACTCTGTGCCTAAAACTCAGACGGTGGTCATGCTAATGAAGAAGTTTTGTATTAATGGACAAGTTGATTTGAGGCTGCATTTATGGGAATACCTGGTGGGCAAAGGGCATTGTCCTCATGGTCATGCACTGGATCTTTTGGTGATTGGATTATGTTCTCGTGGAAGATTACTAGAAGCATTTGAGTGCGCACTGGATCTTTTGGTGATTGAATTATGTTCTCGTACAAGAGTACTAGAAGCGTTTGAGTGCTCTAAACAAATGCTGGAGAGAGGAACGCTAATGACTGAAGCAACATTTCGGATGTTAGGGGGCTAACTGCTGTAGGCTGGTGAGGCTGACAAGTTAAGGAAGCTCAATGAAATGGTAAAGAAGTTGAAAGTTGTTTTGCCTCTGTCAAAAGGGCATGCCGATGGTATAACTAATTCTCAGCATTTAATGTAGAAAGGATATTTTCGACTTGACTTTGTTTGAGTACAGCCTCTGTTTACTGGACATTGGCTGGCTTGTCATTTTTGGTTCTCCTCAAGGTCTACAGGGCTAATGCACGTGATGAGAAACTCTGATGGGTTGCATTCACTGTGCGGTTGGTCAAAACAGAAACGTTGAGATTGAGGACTTGACAAGATGGTGAAAACTTACATACTCATTTGACTTGCAAAAGGAAATGCTGCTGCTCAAATTGCTTTGAGGATATAACATAAGTGCTATGCCTAAAGTGGAATGAGATTAGTTGATTGGTTTGTACAAAGATGGCTCTCAGACCCTGCTCTTGATTTTTTCGCTGTGTAGTAAGCTGCTCAGTATGATCAATATAATGAATATACTGAGTATCTATTTATGGATAGGTAAGGCATTCTAGTTCTTTCTTGAAGAAATGTTGAAAGAAGTTACATGCTGTCCTGTCTCCATCAAAAGGTTGGTATGCTAGTGCTATCATGTCAATAATTGCTTGGCACTAAGTTGTATGTCTTGTGGTCATAGATTAAGGATTTTCACAAACTGTCTTTATCCATCGCGACTCCTCACCATTGCACTCAGAAAAGCTCAAGCTTTTTCTTGCGCACTCTAAAGGACGAGTTCTTCTTCCTCAGCGAAAGAACCTTGTCACGCTCCACTTATGACTTGGTCAAAACAGATTTGGCGGTGGCAAAGGATATGGCGAAATTAGAATCGTAAGTTAAATACCAGATAATGACATATTAAATCCTGTAGCACAGTTCTGCTTTTCGAAGGAGTTATACTAATTGGTTGTCATATATGAAATTTGTTGAACAAACTCCAATGTTCTGTTAACTTTTATATGGGTTGATTGCACCATATCACCGGTCAAAAATAAATGTTTACCATGCGCAGGAGACCACAAGTGCTCGCTTAGAAGGAAAATGTTAGTAAACTGTCTCGGAACACTTGTTAAAACTTATTAAATATTCTTTTAAAATGCAACTTTGATGTTCGATGCAATTAGTTCCTTAAAATGTCTACCTTTTCAGTATCCAATGTGATTTGATAAGCACTTCTTTGTTTTTAAGGCTTTTAATTGGTGGTGTTAAGTGTCGACACTCGAATTTTGTCGACCGTTCAAGTGTCCATTTTTGGCAAAAGCATAAAAATAAAAACAATAGTAATAATAATAATAATAAAAAGAGATAGTAATTAAAAAAAAAAATAAAAAAAAAGCTTGACAAAATAGGGTGAGCTTAGCCCATTTATTTTCAACAAGTCGTGGGCCAGAAGAACTCTTGCGCCCAGCCTTTTTTTGAATTCCTTCTGTTTTTATTTTCTCCTTAGCCCATCAGAGCTTAGAGAAGTCCCAGCCTATGTCCCAGGCTCCTTCTCTTTCGCATGCTCGCGTCCGTGACCGAAGGGAGGACCGTGATGCGACAGAGGGAACAGCCACGAGTGAGCGTCTGTGACGAAGCATGACCAAGAGCTGGCGAGGCTAACAAAAAGATTCCATTCGGGGGAGGCGTGAACAGCGTGCTGCAGGAAGAAGAGAGGCTGGACCGTGATGTTTTGTGGGGAATGGTTGGCCAGGAAGGAGCGAGAGAAAAGCTCCGCTGAAGAAGAACGGCTGGCTAGAGAGAGGTCGCCGTGGAGAAACCAGAGAAAGCTCAGAGAGCAAGGATATTTAGGGGAAAGCAACGTTTGGGATTTAAAAAATCGGTTCTTCACTGAAGAAAGCTCGCTTGAAGACCAGAGAGCAAAAAAGAGAGAGAGAGAGAGAGAACGTCGGCCATTGGAGCTCCGGTTGAAGAAGATGGAGAAGCAGAACCAGTCACGACCGAGAATATCCCCGCTGTGAGAAAACAGGGTGTCTTCGGCCATAGAGACAACGTGGGTTTTGAGGAGAAGAAAGGTGGGTGGAGAAGCTTCCTTCGAGTGGGTGGAGAAGCATCCTTCTCGTCCGCCGGAGCCAATTTACTGGTCGCGTTCACTACAGCTCATTCTCGATCAAGAGTCTCTTATTGCACAAATAATAAGATATCCTCTCGTATTTTACTCAGTTTCTAGTCAACCAAAAAGACTAGTGGTGACTCCTTTGTTGAAATTCATATAGAGTTTAATTATTTAAAATTTGAACATCCGATATTGCACGGGATATGAATTGGGAGAGCTGTAGTCAATGAAAAGTTGTCCATTGGAAATTGGCAATATCCTTAAACCTAAATTCTCCCTCCATAGTGAAAGGGTTAGGTCGTAGTTGTTATTAACAATACCCTCTTGAAATATATCAGGGGCTGTGTTCTCAATGACCGAAAGTAAGACAAGATATTCATCAGCCCATGAAAGGCTGTATTGGAAAAGCAACGATTAGCTATATGGAGCTCATACCTCTTATTGCACCAGCAGTATCTGTTGAATTTCAAACGTCAGAATTTGCTCTTTGGCAATTGTCTCCTTATTATGATTATGACCAGAATACTTAAGTCGATAATTGCTGCTAGAATAACAACAATGGATCTTTTGAGCAGCCTCCTTCCACCTTCATCCTACTTTCACCTCTCTTCTCTCATTTTCACTTTACTTAAAAAGTTGGATAAATCACAGCTTGAAGCATGGATTCATGAATTCTGATGCCAGAAAACAAGCACTTCTCCTGTCCAAGAAGAAAAAAAAAGGAGAGAAAAAAAACAAGCACTTCTTTCATGGACATGAGGACAATAATGTTGCCTACTGATAGGAACTGAATTATAAATAGTCCATTTGAATAACTTTCTTCTAATGGAATTCAGCTCATCTGCAACATTGCCGATGTCATTCCGTTTATTCGGCGTTTTAGCAGAGCAGGCAACTCCAATCCTAAAGACTGAAATCAAGCATTCCTCAAACTTGCACCATCCCTTTGATAGTTGAAAACTGGTTTTTGTATCTGACTGCTTCTGCTTCTTGCATATCCTGGAACAGCTAGGGGTCTACAATCTCTCCCACTTCACCAGGTAATGCTCTCTCGGCAAAGTTATGGAGGTTTAAAACCTTCTAGGAACATCACATCAGTGGACCTCTTCTCGGTGAAAATCTATAGCAGGACGATGCTGTAGCTGTAGGTATCTCCGTGTACCAATACTCCGCTTCCCACTCCACACACCGGAAGAAAATCTATAGCTTGAGTGAGCAGTTTCTATGAGAAAGTTCAAGCAACCTCAGTGTTTATTGTGCTTGGCGAAGAAAGGGATTGAGAATGGTGAATGACGTAATTCGTATGTAATAATGCTATATGACTTACTTGTCACGTTTTTTAATGATTCACTAGATACATGGCAATGATGACAAATATTGAGAAATATTATTAAACTTAACAATTTTTGAAAGGTTCTAATTAAATTTGGATAGGTTTTAATACATGGCAATAATTCTCTTTTCTTAACACCTGCCTTAAAATTTTTATTATTATCTTTTTGGTCAGAGCACATGCCTTAAATTGGTCCAAATCTATTTTTAATCTGATTTAAATAATATATATCAATTTAATTTAGATTAAAAAAAAAGTTTTGGCAGGTTCTAATTTTTGAATGGTTCTAATACATGGCAATAATTCTCTTTTCTTAACACCTGCCTTCAAATTTTTATTCTTATCTTTTTGGTCAGAACACTTGCCTTATATTGGTCCAAATCTAATTTAAATAATATTTAGATTAACAAATCAGTTTAATTTAGATTAAAAAATCATTTGTGGACTAAAATGATGTCATTTTGATATTGTCCTTCATGTTTTAGCCATGTTAGCGCCACGTAGAAGAGATAAAATAATAATAAAAGCAACGTCAGTGATTTCTGTTAATTAAATTGAATGAAATTAACGGAATAATTTAATTGCACCGATTTGATAAGTTTTAGGATGTGATTGCACTCTTCGAAAGTTTTAGGACTCAATTGTACTTTTATGACAAATTTTAAGACTTTCGGTATATTTATCCATTAAGTTTTTAAAGCTTGATTTTTATTTATTTTTTTAGTTTGGAAATTTTGGAAAAGGATTTGTACTCCATACCATTTCATATAATGTAGGATACTGAACATATGGGAAAAGTATACAAGATACCCAATTTACATAAGTTTGTATGCATTTCTCTGAAGAAAGCAAGAGAGTGGACTTGAAAAGAAAATAGGATTGAGTCATTAGATATGGTTAATTTTATTTCAAACAATTTAATTTACTTCATATACACACATTAAACATATGTATATGTATATACACATTTCCTATGCAAAAAATAAAAAAACAATCCATAAATTATTATCGCTGCTCCAAAATATATATAGCATTGTAATATAGGCTTAAAGAATGGGATTACCTTTTTTTTTTTTTTTCCAAAATCTCGAAATTAAAAGAGTTTGAGGCGCTCTCATCTCTCTTTATACATTTCCTAATGTTTACTCACCTTTGTATGGATGCAATAATCAAGAGACACAACACTTGAAATCAATTCATGCATGGTCATTATCTTAGCATTTCGTCTTGTCAGAGCGACATTTATTAGTGAATTATATTTCTAATACAAGAGTTGTGTCCTTTCCAATTATAATATGACCATTCCATTTAAATAACGTGTTTTCACTTTTTGAGTGGATGGTCGTGTGAGATGCTAAATAATTTAATTCACATGTTCATATATATATTTTTCCAAAAAATAACGGTTTCCCTTAAATAATAATAACAAGAATTAAGTCGTGGTCTGTGTGCATGAATTAGCAAACTACGTTTGGTATAATTTGCTTAGATTTTTTTCCCTTCTATTTGCATTTCTTATTAAATCCAAATTTAATAAGCAATCACATATGAAATCTTTCAAAACATAAAAATAATGCCAATGTAAATTCATCTTTAAGTTTTTCAAAGCTCACTTTTTCAGTTTAAGAATTTTGGGAAAAGAGTGATAAATTGTTTATGCTGTTATTCTCCATATTATTTTAATTCATATAGGATATAAATGTAGAAAAATGAAAATTTTGGAAAAAAATATAAATTGTGTACACCATTATTCATACATACACACACACATATATATATATATATATATACAGACACACACACAAGCAACATACAAAATATGCGATTAACATATGTTTGTATATCTTTTATAAGTTTGCATGCTTTACTCTGAAGAAAGCAAGAGAATCGACGATAAAAGAAAATAAAGTTGAGTTAATAGTTGTGCTTAAATTTAATTATATGAATTATATGCATACATGTATGGTATATATATTGGAAAAATCATAATGATAGGAAGTTCTCCTCTCATTGCATTAATAATATTAATTTCTAATTACTAGATAGAACTTATACGTGCAAGATAGACAAAAAAATAAAATGGAGCATCAAACAAAGAAATTTCCTATGCATCAAATAAATACAATTCGTAAATTATTCTCATTTTTACAAAATATAAAAAGAATTATAACTTTAGTATACACATACATTTTGGTATTTTGTAGCGTTAGAGCGACATATATTAGTGAAGTACATGTCTATTTCATAAATAAAAGCTGTGTCCTTTCGAATTATAATACGAACAATTCGATCAAAATAACGTGTTTTTTATTCCTCGGGTGGACTAAGTCACTAAAGTCATGCGAGATGCCAAAGACGCGATCTCACGTGCAGGGCACGTGACACACTCCCTTGCATATCCGTAGGAACTACCGCTTTCCGAGCCCGCCACTTTCGTTTCTTTTTCTTTTTTTTCCTGGTCGGACGAGCCCGGCGCTCGGGGGAGAGAGAGAGAGAGGATGGTTGCTGTTTTTTCCTCTTGGCGGCTGAAAATTCAAAAGGAATTGGTCGCTCATTCTCATCGGCTCTCGCAGTTTTCATCTGCCAAAACATCTCCTCTCTCCCTGTCGCTCGGTCGCTCGCAGGTCGTACTTTCCGAGGTGGGTATGGCGGACCCGATCCCGAGTCAGCTGGAAATGATGGGCAGGGAGCTCAAGTGTCCTATCTGGTGAGCCTTCCATACCCAGATGAAAAAGAAGAGAACTTGTCTCCGTTTTTGCCCCACAGCAGATTCTGATGGTCCTGTGTCAAAAGGTGAGAAGAACGAGAGGAAGAAGGAAGCTTGAGAAGGAAAAATTTCCTCTGTATTGTGTATTCATGTAATGTACCGAATGTGTTTAATATATTACATGTTGTAAGTTAATAAAAGGAAACAGTATTGTATACAAAATCAGATCCGATATTAATTGATATCAGATTCGATACTAATTGATCTAGACTTATACATTGAATATACTTGCGTATCTTCAACACTCCCCCTCAAGCTGGTGGCTTGTAGATGTCCAAGATGCCTAGCTTGCTCAAAAGATACGCATGTTGTCTCTGACATAAAGGTTTGGTGAAGATATCTGCTGGTTGTTCTTATGTTCCAATGCCTTGTGTCTCGATCGTCCCTTGTTGGATCTTTTCTCGTGTGAAATGACAGTCCACCTCTATGTGCTTGGTTCTCTCGTGCACAATAGGATTCGCTGCAAGTTTGATGGCCGCATCATTGTCACAAAATAGTCTGGTCGGTCCTTTGACTTGCACTCCCAAATCTCGAAGCAATCCTCTTAGCCATACTATTTCACAAGTTGTTTTGGCCATGGCACGATATTCTCGCTTCGCCGAAGAAAGTGAAACAGTCGGTTGCTTTTTTGTTTTCCATGAGAGTAAAGAGTTTCCAAATTTGATGCAAAAACCAGTTATGGACCTTCGCTCATCGGACAGTCGCATAACTCGCATCGAAAAGCAGAGTCATCCTCATGTCGCATTTCCGGATAGAAGAATCCCAAGTCCTGGACAACTCTTCAAGTACTTCACTACTTTAAGTGCTGCATTCATATGAGATTCCTTTGGTTGATGCATAAACTGACTGAGTGTCCGGACCGCATAACTTATATCTGGCCTGGTCATGGTTAGATATATAAGCTTCCCAACGAGCTTCGATATCTCAATTGATCCTTAAGTATAGGATCATTCTCTCGAGATGAACCAAAGCATCATAATCTGCCGTAGTCAATTTAATGTTCTCGCTCGATTGGAATTACAGCTGGCTTACATCCCGATAAACGTGCTTCCGATATAATCTCTAGTGCAAATTTCCTCTGACTGAGAGAAATCTCTTGGTCCGAGCATGCAATTTCGATTCCAAGGAAATACTTT
The DNA here is from genome assembly GCA_014182395.1 of Eucalyptus sp. ANBG9806169. Taxonomy (NCBI): domain Eukaryota; kingdom Viridiplantae; phylum Streptophyta; class Magnoliopsida; order Myrtales; family Myrtaceae; genus Eucalyptus; species Eucalyptus sp. ANBG9806169. The sequence continues at coordinate 1,759,095 of CM024576.1, read as the reverse complement.
GGTGATCCCAAATCCTTAATGTGAAATGTTGAATGCAAATAATCTTTGAATTCTTTGATAGCTACTTCATCATTACCCATAATAAGTATATCATCTACATATATCATCAAGTAGATAGATGACATACCTCTAGTCCATGTGAAAACAAAGATAATCGAATTTGGACTGTTGAAAACCGGCAACTATCAATGACTCAAAGCCAAACTTCGCATACCACTGTCTTGAGGCTTGTTTGAGTCCATACAAGGATTTGCGGAGACGACATACTTTATCCTCCCCCTGTCTCCGTAAACCAGGTGGAATTGCCATATAAATCTCCTCATCCAAATCACCATGCAAGAAAGCATTGTGCACATCCATCTGGTGCAATGGCCAGTCCTGAAAAGCCGCTACGGACAGGAAGGAACGAACAGTAACAGCTTTGGCCACAGGAGAAAATGTTTCGTGGTAGTCAAAACCTTCCCGTTGTGTAAAACCCTTCGCCACTAAACGAGCTTTGTATCTCTCAACAGATCCATCTGCACGATACTTGATCTTGTAGACCCATTTGCATCCAATCGCCTTGCGGTTTGGAGGGAGGGTAACAAGATCCCATGTCTGATTATCCATCAGAGCCAGTAACTCTTCTTCCATGGCTTTCTGCCAGCGAGGATCAATGCGAGCCTCCTCAAAATTTGATGGTTCTTGCCCATCAGAAATGCGAGCAATACAACATCTATGATCTGGAGAGAGTCTAGCAAAGGAAACAAATGAGGCAACCGGAAATAGAATACCTGGTGACCTCTGAATTCCACATATGTAGTCTTGTGTCCAGGTTGGCGGACGCGTGTTACGTCCGGATCGCCTTGGTACATGGTGCTGGGATGGTGAATAATGATCATCTGAGTCACCAATAGTACTAAACCGGAGAAGCAATTTGCTCCCTGATGGTGTATGTTCACTTCAGGTGATGTCGTCATATCCATAGGTGTCATATTAGATGGCCTGAGAGATGCTAACGAAGGAATTAGAACATAATTTGGATCTTCCAGAGTCTCCTCTGCCTGAATAGTATGAAGATGATCATTTTGTGCCGTGTCTGATGCAAAAGGAAAGGAATTCTCCTGGAACGAAACATCTCGAGTGATTATGAATTCGCTTGTGTCGGGATCAAATACCCGTATCCCTTCGTAGACTCGGGATATCCCATAAAAATGCATCGACGAGCACGGGGTCCCATCTTATCTCTAGGACCTACTATAGTGGCGTAGCAAAGACATCCAAAGATCTTCAAATGTCCCAGAGCTAGTGTCTTTTTATAAAGTAGCTCAAAATGTGTTCGCCCGCCAAGAAGTTTACTTGGCATACGGTTGATCAAATAAGTTGCTGTTAAAACACAATCACCCCAAAAGTGTCCGGGAACGAGAGGCTTGGAATTTCAAAGCCCGTGCCACTTCTAACAGATGACGGTGCTTCCGTTCTACCACCCCATTCTGTTGTGGTGTATAAACACATGTCCTTTCATGTAATATCCCATGTGATAAAAATAGAGCAGTGCATTCATAATTGAAGAATTCACTTCCATTGTCTGTCCGTACCTTTTGAACAGTTTTCCCAAATTGAGTTTTTGCCAAGGAAATAAAAGTCTTAAGATGGGACAGAACTTGAACCTTACTTTGCATTAGAAAAAGCCAAGTGGCTCTAGAATGATCATCTATGATGGTGAGAAAAAATCGAGACCCATCATGATTTAACGTATGGTATGGCCCCCAGACATCGACATGCAACAAGGAAAAATTATCGCTCGAACGATGTTGACTTAATGGAAAAGGTGTTCGCGATTGTTTCGCAAGAGGGCAAATTGGACATTGAGGATAAGGAAAGAAAGAGCTGTGACCCAATTTGGAATGCAAAAGAAAATTCTTATCATTGGTAGTCAGGTTACACAATGATTTATTACAAGAGAGTAAATCAAGATTTTGTGGTGAATTTCTCCAATAAAACAATCCTTCAGAAAGATTACCCCAGCCCATCAATTTCCCAGTCGAAAGGGCCTGAAATAGACAAATGTCAGCATTGAAAAATACTTGACATGAATTTTCTTGGCAGGCTCTAGACACTGAGATAAGATTGAATTGAAAGTCTGGAATATAAAGAACATTTTGAGAGTAATTTGTGGGCTAAGGATAACAAAGTCCAGTTAAGGTGACATGAGTGATATTGCCATTTGGTAATTGCACAATAATTGGATTAGTGGAATCTTCATGGATATCGAAAATAACCCCTTATTGCATGCAATATGATCACTCGCTCCAGAATCGATAATCCGGGCATTTCTTGATATACTACTTGCAAGGCAATAAGAAATACCGTAAAACTGCTCCCCCTTTTTGGTATCTCCAATTTTTGCAAAGCTTGCATTAATTGATGATATTCTCCATGTGTAATGGGTTGATTCACATTTGTGGATGAATTGGGCTGATAAGTTGCTGCTGAAATCTCCTTTCCCTTCCTGTCAAGTCTCCCATGTAACTTCCAGCAATTGTCAATTGTGTGGTGGGGCCTTTTACAATAATCACAAAATAACTTCCCTTTATTTTTAAAATTCCCCCCAGAATTCCTTGAAAAATTCGGACCGTAGGATCCTTTTAAACCGAGCACATCTCTACGGTCGAGATCACCCGACCGCTGCGCCTCCTTATGACCGTCGGATCGCTGGGATCGATCGTGGCCGTCCACAGCTCCTTTAAAGGAGCCTTTCGGTTCCTCCGCGAACCCTAGCATCCCTTCCCCGAACCCTAGCGCCTCTCTTCCCTTGGCTAGGGTTTTCTGCCCCTTTTCAATTTTCGCCGCCAAGGCTAGGGTTTCGGTGGATTTGCTCTCGGTTGCGGTGAGCCTCTGGTTCTCCTCCTGCACCGCGAGCTGAAATATCCAGCCAAGGGAGGGAGCTGGTTCGATTGCCAAGATCTGTGATTTGAAATGAAGGTAAGAATCGTTCAAAATCAAAAGAAAACGGGTCGCCTTTTCTCGGTCCTTCATGGTTTTGTATTGCTGAAGCGTTGTCTCTAGTCCTTCGAGTCTCTCCTCCGCCGCTTCTAGCTCGTTCCAGAGGGCGGAGAGCTTGTTGAAGCATGTCGTCACTGACATGTTTCCCTGCTTGAGCTCGCTGAGAGCTTGATGCAGCGAAAATATTTTGGCCCTGTCGAGTTTTCCATACATTTCTTGAATATTTTGCCAAATTGTTTTTGAATCCTCCGTGGGAGGTAAACCTGCTGCGATCTCTAGGCTGAGGCAGTTACCTATCCACGTTCTTACCAATTGGTTGCATTTTTTCCATTGTCGACCCATTTTCTCATCGGTCGGAATTGGAATCGTCCCGTCGATGAAGCCTTCTTTGTCTTTGGTGATGAGTGCTCTCCGAAATTCTCGTGCCCAGCTCGAGTAATTTTCGGGTCCTGTGAGAGGGTGACTAATAAGTCGCAACTCCGGCCCGTCGGAATTGGAGACATACAAGGCGTCGCGGGTTCAGGCGACCCATGGCGGCCGCCAAGGAGAACGGCATGAAACCGGTTGGAAAACCCGAATAAGGGTTTGCTTGTCGACCCCGAGTCCTCGCATGTGAATCGCCCGACCCATTAGGGTTCTCGCCGTATTTGACGACCCTATTGTTTCTGATTGGTTCTCCCCGCTCGCGGCTGGTGGAACATTTGGATTCTGACTTCCTGAGAATGATGATATATTCTGATTTCCTCCATAGTATACTGGCATGGGCACCCACTGGTAGGAAGTCCCCGAATGGGGATGTCCCAGTTTGGGTTGCCATGGAAAAAATTGCCCCATCGCGGGCTGATCAGTCCGACCTATGATGTTATGCACTTGATTTTGTGCTTTTGAGGTTGCTGCATCCACAAGTAATTGCGCTGATTGGGTTTGATCGTCAGTCATGACGGTAAAGTAAATTTCCTCTTTTCCTCTTCCTTCGTTTGATGCTAATTTGATTTCCTCAAAGTGCTGATTCTTGCGCCGGAGTGCTAATGCGTTTTGTAGGTTAGCTAGGTGGTTCCAACAGAAGATCAGAAAACCAGAAGGAAAAAAATTGAAGCGGAAGAAGTGAATTAAAGAGCTAGAAGCGAATCAAAGGTGCGCAACCCGCTCTGATACCATGTCAAAAGGTGAGAAGAACGAGAGGAAGAAGGAAGCTTGAGAAGGAAAATTTTCCTCTGTATTGTGTATTCATGTAATGTACCGAATGTGTCTAATATATTACATGTTGTAAGTAAATAAAAGGAAACAATATTGTATACAAAATCAGATCCGATATTAATTGATATCAGATTCGATACTAATTGATCTAGACTTATACATTGAATATACTTGCATATCTTCAACATCCTGTTCTGTTCGTTTGATTCGAAATCGATAGGATGGATCGACTCGAGACGGATTCATTTCTTGATCATTTTTTTTTTTTTTTTTTTTTTTTTTTTTTTTTTTTTTTTCGGTTGGGTTCGTTCACATTTGTTTGGCGAGCTTGTCGCATTTGAATTTGAATCAGCGCTGGATGAACTCGTTGAAATGTATTTAGTGTGATGAACCCTTTAATTCTTGCTGTTCGGTGATTGGGTTTGCCTTTTGGGAGTGCTGATTGTGGTGCTGTCAATCTCTTGCAGCTTGAGCCTGTTGAATTCTGCAGTTTCGCTCGTATGTAATCACGTGTTCTGCAAGTAAGCCAACTATTTCCCGTTTCTCGTCATTGGTTCCTTGGATGAAATGTAGTCATAGACGCATGTTTGGATACTTGACAACCATCTCTCATTGCTCTTGTCCAGCTCATGCATCATAAAATTGATGAAATCTAGCTCTAATTGTCCGGTTTGTAAGGTGCCCTATCGTTGTGGAGTTATGTTTTAGTGTTTTCCCTTAATCATATGACATCAGAAATTTCCAGTCAGGGGCTTTTTTTTTCTGCTCCCCAAGTTTCTAGATACACAATAACTCTGGTGGGAAATTGCAGAAATAAAATGCACATGATGTTGATGCTATCTTAGGTTGCAGTGTGTGGAGTCAGGGATTAAGTCGTTTATATGATAAAATTGGAGCATTTTGAGAGGGACTTCTCTTCCCCACTACGAGTTCCGGCTTTTCTTTACATTGATGAATGGTTAGAGGTTGGACCCATAATAAGATCTATTCTATATCTCGCACACAAGTATTCTGTTAGTAAAGGATTTATTGTTCACACTACGTGGCGTTGGAATCTCTATGCTTTTGGTCCAACCAGTTTTTCTCTTCATGGTTTTTGATTTATTTGCGCACAGATTACCAATTGTGTGCAAACCCTTGGGTCAAGTTTCATCTGCCTCTTGGTCTGGACTTAACCAATTCATGGGTGTCGTAGGGGGTTCCATGGGCCTCTAGGAAACTGGGTTCCAACGTACGTGCCCCTGGATCATAGAAAAATAAAAACAAAGAAAAATCTTAGAGACTCCTAAATTTGATGAGAGAAGTGACTGTTCTCGACTTATAACTTGTTCAACATATTACAAAGTTTTGTGAGAACTAACCCTTGGAATTTCCCAAATCAAAAGTGCCGCACCTTTGGATTCCCTCAGAAGGCTATAATGGCAATGGAGAAAATTGGAGTATTTGAACTGTTAAAGTGTGCAGTAAGAGGAATGAGGTACTTAGCCATGCAAAGATTTTTAGATCCCAAATTTTGGTCAGTATGTTGGAGTTCATAGATAAACAAGCACATTCTGAATTGTAAAACTAAGACTTTTTTATGTCTCAAAATCTGGAAATACATATGCATAGGCTGTCTTCCTTCTAGAGTTGCATTTGACGTTCTCTTATGCTAAATTTGTCTGGTTCCAATGTACGTGCCCGTCGATCATAAAAAAATAAAAACAAAAAAAATAAAATCTTAGAGACTCCTAAATTTGATGAGAGAAGTGACTGTTCTCGACTTATAAATTGTTCAACATATTACAAAGACTTGTGAGAACTAACCCTTCGAATTTCCAAAATCAAAAGTGCTGCACATTTGGATTCCCTGGGAAGGCTATAATGGCAATGGAGAAAATTGGAGTATTTGAACTGTTAAAGTATCTGCAGTAAGAGGAATGAGGTACTTAGCCATGCAAAGATTCTTAGATCTCAAATTTTGGTCAATATGTTGCAGTTCATAGATAAACAAGCACATTCTGAATTGTAAAACTATGACTTTTTTTTTTATGTCTCAAAATCTGGAAATACATGATGCATAGGCTGTCTTCCTTCTAGAGTTGCATTTGATGTTCTCTTATGCTAAATTTGTCTGGTTATACAGAGGTTTGCCCAGCTCCGCACCTGGACAGCTTGGTAAGCATATACAAGAACATTGAAATGGCTTCAGGAATAAACGTTTTTGTCAGCCAAAATGCGGCACCCGATAAATTATCAGGTGATGTTTCTTTTTGGTGATTCATTCTTGACACAAATGATTAAACTGTGTAATCTTGGACAATGCAAAAGCGTTTAATGCATATCTGACATAAATAGCATTTCTAACCAACTTCTTTTGGAGGCTGCTGTAGAGTAAATTTATGACATCTTATAGATAAAGGTTACATTCTTTTGCTGATACTTTTTGTATCATGCTTGTTCTCCTGATTTATTATTTTTTCATTCATGTCAAACTACAGATGGGGAAAACCAACTAGAGCATTGTGATGTTAGGGGTAATGGAGATGTTGAAGTGTCTGGTTATGAAGCATCAGAGGGCAAAAGGACATCCAAAAAGAAAGCACCAAGAAAAACAAAAAGAAGAGTCGAATGTGATAATATCCAGTCCTAGTTGTGTAAGACCTTCCTTTCCAAAAAAGAAGAGGGTCCAGGTGCCGCAATATCCTTCTGCTAAATCTTCGCTATGTCCTCCAAATCCTAAAGCTGGATTATGTGAAACTAAAGACAATGAGAAGAACACTTTGGCTTCAGCAAAGCAGAAGCTAGCACTGAATGAAAAGGGAGAGCCGTCATTTTTGCCCTTTTTCTGGTTGAGGGAGGAAGAAGATGCCGAGAAGCTGACTCAATCTTCCGACAATGAACGGCTCACAGGCATGTCACCTCCTGATGTTCCTTCTTTCAGTGATATGAAGGACTCAGATGATGAGTCGCCCTTTAAGTTGACTACTGAGGTTTTCCATCACTCTAATAAAATCCATCTAACTTATCAAATGTTTTATCTCATAGTAGCAGGACATTTGGTGAATGTGGTTCTTGATCATAATTAGAACTGTATGTGCATCTTTTAAGTTGCTGACTGCGAATAAACTTATATCTCAACATTTTGCATGAACTTCACTAGTTTTGGAAAACTACTAGTAATATCACCTTCTGATTTTACTACAACCTCTATGTTTAACAACACAAACTCATTCTTGCAGTAGGTGCAGTTGCCTCGATTCCAGAGTTAATATCAGTTGAACAATAGATTATTGGACTTAAGACTTTCTCAATTACCTCACCCTTAGACTCAAATTTTGCAGGGAAACAATAATGGTAATCCTGTGGCCAGAGAATTTTACGACAGTGAGATGTTTGAATGGACACAAAGACCTTGCTCGCCTGAACTTTGTTCAAGTCCCAATAAAGTTCAGGTATCGATCAGGCCATGTTTTGTGTGCTAATTGTCACAAAGCTGGTTAGAGAACCCGCAGCAAGTAGAAAGAGAGAAAGAAAGAAGAGAGAAGGAATAGAGAGAAGGAGGAGAAGGAGAACGTAAAAGAAACAAAGAGAGGGTTGTAGTTTTCTGTAGTAACAGAAACCCTACACCCATTGTATTTATATAATATCCTTATGTAAGTAAAAAAGGAAACAAAACTCTGATAATAAAAGAAGGAAATAAAACTATGATAATAAAGGAAACTTAATTAAAGTAACTTAACACTCCCCCTCAAGCTGGAGCATATAGGTCACCCATGCCCAGCTTGGAACAACCAGCAACAAAAGCAGGACGGAATAATGCTTTGGTAAACATATCAGCAAACTGATCTCTAGAGGCAACGTAAGGAGTAGCAATCAGCTTCTGCTTCACAGCATCCCGAACAAAGTGACAGCCAACTTCTATATGCTTAGTTCGCTCTTGAAAAACAGGATTCCCAGCAATATAAATAGCTGCTTGATTATCACACATCATATCAATTGGTTGATTAATAGAAAATCCAAGCCCGGAGAAAAGATCTCAACCATAACAATTCGCCCACAGTATGTGCCATAGCACGATATTTAGCCTCCGCACTAGACCTAGCAATAGTAGTCTGTTTCTTGCTTCTCCAAGTAACCAAATTACCACCAATAAAGGTGCAATACCCAGTTGTAGACCGTCGATCATACGTTGACCCAGCCCAATCAGCATCAGAATAGCCAACAAGAGTTGAAGTACCATTAGGTTTATAAATTAGTCCTTTTCCAGGAGAGCTTTTAAGATATCGAAGAATGCGCGAGACAGCATCCCAATGAGCCTTCTTAGGTGACTCCATAAACCGACTCACCACACCAACAGCAAAAGAAATATCGGGACGTGTAACAGTAAGATAAATTAGTTTCCCAACCAGACGTCGATATTGTTGCTTGTCTTTAATTTCATTTCCATCATCAACTCCAAACTTTTGATTTGGATCCATAGGAGTATCAATTGGCTTGGAAGCTAGTGTACCGGTCTCGGACAAAAGATCAAGAACATACTTTATTTGAGACAAATTAATACCTTTTTTACTTCGTAAAACTTCAATACCCAGAAAATATCTAAGGGTTCCCAAGTCTTTAATCTGAAATTGCTGCTGAAGAAAGGACTTAACCTCCAAAATGCCGCTCACATCACTACCAGAGACAATTATATCATCCACATATACCACAAGAATGACCACCCAGCATTCCTTCTTGCGAACAAACACAGAATGATCTGAATAACATTGGTGGAAACCACATTTGGAAATCACTGAACTGAATTTTTCAAACCATGCTCTTGGAGACTGTTTCAACCCATAAATAGCCTTATGTAGCCGACATACTTTCCTATGATTCTCCCCCTGAGCAACATACCCAGGAGGTTGCTCCATATATACTTCTTCAGACAAATCACCATAAAGAAAAGCATTCTTGACATCTAATTGATATAATGGCCAATCAAAATTCACAGCAAGAGAAATAATAACACGAACAGAATTGAGACGTGCCACGGGGAAAAAGTCTCAAAGTAATCCACTCCATAGGTTTGAGTAAAACCTTAGCAACAAGCCGAGCTTTAAGACGTTCAATTGAGCCATCCGGATTGTACTTGATAGTGTACACCCAACGACACTTCACCACATCTTTCCCAAGAGGAAGATCAACTAATGACCACGTTTGGCGAGACACCAAAGCTTCCATTTCCACATCCATAGCTTTCTTCCACTCAAGGTGAGACAAAGCCTCAGTGGTAGAAGTAGGAATTGTGTGAGTACACAAAAGGGATATCGGTGTTATGATCCAACAACGGGTGGGATAGATGGGTTTATGTCGCTGTGAGACACAATTCCAGCACTCCCTTCAGACACAACAGCGTTTGCAGTAATTGATCGCGGAGCCCACTCAGGCTTGCCATGCTTGACCCAACAAGTGTCAATAATATGACCAGATTTGCCGCAAAATATACATTGACGGCTATCTCGATCAGAACTTTGTCCACTACGTCCACCACCACGACTACGACCTCCCCGTAAAAAACCACGACCTCTATTGGAGAAACCACCACGACCACGACCACCACTACTAGACATAAATGCAGAATTGTCTTTAGATGACGTAGAAGACGGAGGGACAATGCGCTGAATTCGACAAAATGCTTCATTCATAGAAGGAACTCTCTCTCCAAGAAGAAGTTGATTCTTCACAGCTGTAAGTCAACATTCAAGCCGATAAAAACTTGGCCACTTGAAATTCAGCTCGTTGTGTCTTAAGTCTCTCAAGATCAGTAGTGATGGGCTGAAAAAGATTGAGTTCTTCCCACATACCTTTCAAAGCACTATAATACTCTCCAAGAGACTTGTCTCCCTGTTTAAAATTAAAGATCTTCTCATATAATTCATAAACTCTAGACATTTTTGTCTTGTGAGTAACTCTCCATAAGATCATCCCATACTCCTTTAGCAGTTGTGTGGAACATAACATTAGCAGCGATGGATGGTACCATACTATTCCATAACCACACCAAAAGTGTATCATTCTCTCTCATCCAATCACTATAGTTTTCAGAATTTTCATCGGGAGGGTCGTAGTAAGATAATGGAGTTTCCCTTTGGCATTAATATAGACCTTCACAGCTTGGGCCCATAACAAGTAATTGGAAGATCCATTTAATTTAATGGTGGTAATTTGAACATTGATACTATCTCGTAGAAGCCTTAGTATCACTCATGATGATAGTCTCAATACAAATATATCTACCACTTAATCAAGAAGGCTGAAACTTTAGTGCAAGAAACAAAACAGCAACACTAATGTATAATCGATGTAATTGGCTTCATCAATAACCAAAGGGAACCCAGCAAAATCAGTCAACCATAATCAATTAAATACTCTAATTCTTGAATCCGCTGAGCAGTAAGTGTTGTAATCCATGTGCAGAAATCAAACCTGATGAATTTGATATCTTCTGATCTCATACATATCGAGACTCAAAGAGAAAACCGATAAAAATTGCAACTTTAGGTGGCTGCGCACCAGAGAATAAGTAGGGTTACGAGGGGACTCTCAAACCAGCAATAGGATCAAGTAATCAGGTAGTTAGATTTTGCTCTGATACCATGTCACAAAGCTGGTTAGAGAACCCGCAGCAAGTAGAAAGAGAGAAAGAAAGAAGAGAGAAGGAATAGAGAGAAGGAGGAGAAGGAGAACGTAAAAGAAACAAAAAGAGAGGGTTGTAGTTTTCTGTAGTAACATAAACCCTACACCCATTGTATTTATATAATATCCTTATGTAAGTAAAAAAGGAAACAAAACTCTGACAATAAAAGAAGGAAATAAAACTATGATAATAAAGGAAACTTAATTAAAGTAACTTAACACTAATTAGACTCATGATTTCTCTGTGTTTATTTGTAGATCGTGACATTTTCGGTGTGGTGCAGGTAACTGGTAGTAAGAAAGATTTCAAGGAAGCCTCACAACAAAAAATTGTTATTCAAACAATTCGAATTGGTACTGATGATGTGCAATCCCCAAATTTCCCTTCTGCATCATGACTGAGAATAATCATATGAGGAAGGTTGCATCCAAAAAGAGACGCAGAGATAGGAGTGGAAAGTCCTAGATGAACTCTATGACAGGAAATACCAAACGCAGTCCTGCAGCTCGTCTTAGTTCAAATGAAACATTTGAAACTTGTCATGAACAGCCATCATGGCATAGTGATGAAAATATGTTGACTGAAAAAAACAAATTGAAAAAAAGTAAGAAACCGGGTTCTGTTAGTGCTCAAATTAAGACAACAGATGGAGATGGTTCTGCTGAGATTCCAGGTAAGGGCTGCAGTGTCACTGAAGTAGCTGAGACTCCAGCTTCGAAACAGGATAATGATGACAATACTAGCTCTTTCAAGACTGGAAATAACCGCAACCTTGACCTTCCAATCTAGAAGGGTCATCTCACAATGTTGAATGAAAGAAAGCTGATATCTGCAGACGAGAGAATCAATTTTGAAGGGCCCGGGGCCTGCCATCCGAGACCTAGCCAGCGAAAACTTGGTGCACTACTCATCCCTTTCAACTTCTCCGTTGGTGAACCTCGAAGAGTTGTCGACAGTGAGAAATAAGGATGACAACAATGAGGGAATGAAGTCTGGAAAGTCGCTAACAGTGGATCGAGGATTGAGACTAGAGGATAGTGAGAAATGTAATTCTTTGGTAATCTTAGATGCTGGGGTGGATGATGGGAATCCAGAGGTTGGAAAAATGCCAAGGATGAGGAAGCTCAAACAAATCATGACATGAGAGCTGCAACTGAGTTTCCAATAGCTGAAAAACTTCAAGATTCAGATGAAATGGTTTTGCGAAAATGTGGGACCATTCCCCGGGACGTCCAGTGTGCTTTCTGCCAGTCATCAGAATGCTCAGAGGTCCAATTGTTTTATTTCCATGCAACTTTTATTTTCTGGGTTGATCTGGAATGTAATGCCTTAGCCTCGGAAGCTCAAAATGCTACATATGCAATGTACAATGGCAGGCTTCAGGAGAGGTGGTCCACTAAACTAATGGGAGCCTGTTCCTGCAGATTACAATGGAGGATCTAAGATCATACATTTTACACAAGAATTGCACTCAATGGTAAGAAACACTTGAAATATGACGAAAATGCAATCACCTTCCTGTTTACATTTATATAACGAGCGAAAAAATCTGGTTAATGGATGTCAAAAGTAATGTCTTGATGGTGATCGTATCATATGTTTCTGCATCCTTCCATCTTTAAATTATATTAAAACAGTGGTTGCACAAGCCTCAAACTTCAAAATTGTGACTGTCTTGTATCAAAGACGGCTATTAGTTTTGATGTGGCTGAGCTTAAAGAGGAGGAACTATACATGTGCAGGGCTCCTAACGTCTATTTTGTGGATGGTAAAGCTATTAATCTTGAAGCTGAAGTACTCAGGAGTCAAAGAATAAAATGTTGCTGCCGTGGAATCAAAGGGGCAGCTCTTGGATGCTATGAGAAAAGTTGTCGAAGAGTTTTCATCTCACTTGTGCCATGAAGATCCCCCAATGTAGATGGGATATCGTAAGTTTCACAGATGCACTCGTAATTTGTATACAACATTTGGTTGGGGACAAGTTATATCTTAAAACAAATGTTTTTATTTTTCTGAAATTCTTATTGAAACAGGTTAATTTTGTGCTATTGTGCCCACTTCACTTTTCCTCTAGATTACCTATTGAAATTCCCAGACCTCTAGAGATGAAGAGTTCTTCAGAAGAAGAGTAATGCTAACATCCTTAACAAGTTTGATTTAATGACCTATTTTTGGGTAACATTATGAGCCTGATGAGATGGGTTACGCATAACTTTGACCGGCTGTCACAACTTGTTCATGATGAGAATGACAAGAAGCTTCAGCATGGCCCAAGCTCGAAGCAGATCTATCGTGGATCTCAGGACAAAATAGTTCTGTGTTGTTCAGCTTTAACAAAAGCTGAGAGGGTAATAAATTATTGATGGATTTGAGGCTTTTGATATTTGAATGTATCATTTAGGATTATTGAAAGTCATTGATCCATGAACTTCAGGAAGCGGTTTCTCAATTTGGGAGGGCATCCAGAGCAACAGTAGTGCAAAAATGGAATCCAACTGTGACCTATGTGATTGCATCAACAGATGAAAATGGAGCTTGCAAAAGGACGTTCAAAGTCTTGATGGGTGTCCTGGAGGGCAAGTGGATACTGAGTGTTGAATGTCAGTATAAAACTGTAAACATTAAATATAGTATTCAAATCCTAGTACATCAGTCCGTGGTGTGTTTATGTTGCTAAGGCTAGTGTCTTTTGTGTTCATGTGTGCAGGATAAAAGCTTGCATGGAAACTAGTGTCTTTTGTGTTCATGTGTCCAGGGATAGAAGCTTGCATGGAAGCAATGGAACTTGTAAATGAGGAGTGATATGAAATTAATGTTGACATTTGTGGAATGAGGAACAGTCCTCGACTTGGAAGACAAAGAGTCAATAACATGGTGGGCATCTATTTCACTCAACTGCATCATTTGTTTGACTATTTTTAGTTATCTAATATTCACAGACATTAAATTATAAAATTTCTGTTGGCTCTTCCATTGATGTGCCCCTCAACTATATTTGAATACTTCTCTGATGAAATCTGGCATTCTATAGTAAGAGGACTTGCATGTGTCATAATGCAATCCAACTGAAGTAGCTGCCACTGTAAACTGTCATGGCAGCATAACTGCGCAGTGCAGTATTGAAGGGCGTCAGACATTTGTCTTGCAGTGAGCATTTCACTGAAAAGTCATTGGGCTTGAAAGTCCCATCATCCAATTTGATTATCTAACCTAGTAATCGAAATGACTTGAACAATTCAGTTCCCACGTAAACTTTCACTCTTAATGTGCTCATTTTATGCATGCTCATGCTATGCTATGGAATTCAAACATAGCATCTTATCATTCATGCATGTGGACTGTGGACTGGCATCTCATTTTCGTTGGTTTCCTCCTATGCAGCAACCAGAACTATTTGACGGGCTTAAGTTCTATTTCATGGGAGATTTTGATCCTTCATACAAATGATACAAGATCTTGTAGTTGCACCGAAGGCACTGTGCTTCACAGAAAGCCCATTCCTTGCGATGAGCTAGGCCCCTTACCTCCATCCATCCCTTCAACTTTCATAATATACAGCCTTGAGATGCCAGACAAGTGTGGTCTGAGCAGGGATATTATCATCAAGCGCAGGCTCTCTAGTACAGAGGCTTTCACTAGATCAACAGGAGCAAAAGTGGCCAGCAACTCATGGCTTTTGGATGCTATTGCAGCTTGCAAGTTAGAAGATTTCTGATGAAAATACTCCTTGTTCGTAATTTAAAGAGCTTGGCCAATCCTCATAGCGCTTGGCCAATCCTCATAGCTCTTTCTTTTCATGATAAACAGCAAAGCGAATGGATCAGGGCTCTTTTGTAGGACTGATTTTCGAAATGAAAGGTCCATATTTTTCGGTGTTGATATGATAGACGAGCACTTTCACCATTTTATACTCTTTAACTTCCTTTTTATGCTCTTTAACTTGTTAAATTTGCAATTCCCCCCTTTAATTATCTTAACTTCTTGTATGCTAGTGCTTGCTAAACCTGGTGAATTTGCAAGAATCCTTCTCTTTGGGTATCTTTAAGTTCCCGTAAAGTGCTGCTCTCAGAAGGATATCTAGTCAGGCTGTCTAAGGACTACAGATCCATGTGGATGGGAAGTTCTTTCAATTGGTCGCGACTTGATTTGCAACAATTTTTGTTGTGTGTACTGCCTCAGGTTAGTACTGATATTTTGGCTTGATAAGAGGATTCCATGAATCCTTACCCCAAACTGAGCTTATGCTGGTTTGATTGCTGATCTAATTCCCAAGTTTCTTGGTTGAATAATCAGGATACTTGCCGTCGGGACATTCAGCTTGCTTCACATCTTTTCTGGAAAAGAGCTCAACCAATTGATTCATCTTCTGGCTGAATAGTTGGCTAGGAGGCTCTCTGGTCTATATTTTTTATGCCACATCATTCCCTGTGGGAACCACCACGTCAGCATATCTCACGTGGAAATTGGCTGGCTCATTTTCGAGCCATTTTTAAGACTTGATTGTATTTTTTAATATTTTAGAACTCAATTACACTTTCATTACAAGTTTTAGGACCTTTGACACACTTATTTTCAAGTTTTCTTTTGATCGATCATTGTCAATTTAAAAATCCATAAGTGGCTTTTTTAGAGTATAGGGATGCTAATGAAAGCTTGGTCGTAAAACTAATGTGATGATCAATCTAAGCCGGAGGTAGTTAGAGATGCTTTAACAAAACTTCACAAGAAAATAGTTAGAAAAATCTTTGAAGATTGAATCAGGTCCCAAGAAGAAATTTCATGTTTGAAATTTGAAATTGCTTTGAATCTCAAATTTGATGATGCTTTGATCCAAAAATACAAGTGTAAGAGATGGTTGTGAATATATAATTCTAAAAGATCGTAAATATAAGGTCGTTTTATCACTATAACATACGTAATTAGTTTTTAATCAATCGTATCATTTTCCCACAAAGTTTAGTACCGTGTACACTAATTTATGAAGTTAAGCTAACAAATTTCAATTAATTAACATTAAGAAATATATATAAAAGAAAAAATTAAATCACTTCTGCCATTAAATTTCGATGATTTTTTGTCCAGAAAAACTTATAATAAATTATTTAATTTTTAACTTTTGGAATCCTTACTCCATATATGTCCACACATTTAGGGGTAATCGGTTCTCGCTTGGAACTAGGAATAGACCTTGTGACTCCTGGTTCTGCTATTGGATTGGGAGCTGGCCCATTTTATGTTTTTGTATAAAAAATAAATTCTTATAATAAAATATAAAAATTGTACCATTGCACCAAAAATATAGATTTTGATTAAAATGGTTATATTGTTGTTTGTTCATCTTTAAAAATATGTATATTTTCTGAAAGAGTTTTCAAAACTAGCTTAGGAAAGTGGCAATTCTTGCCTTGAAACTAGGAACCGAATTAGTCCTAAGCCGGTTTTGGGTTCATTTAGCATTGAATCAAATCGATTCTCCCTCAAAATGGCCTCGAACCGGTTGATCCAGGCTGATTTAGTCTAATTTTTGAGTTGAACTGGACCCGCCTACACTCATTACCTTGGAAAGTTTCGGTGAATCTTTCTTTACAATCTACTCGGGTGGGCTTCTTTTGACGGAGCCGGTCACAAGTTGATCCTAAGATTATGTTTCACATGAAAAATATTATTTACTTTAAATTATAAAGTTCCAACAATAAAAACTGTATTTCTCAATAATGTTTATTCTTTTATAACTTTCCTAAAGAATGTTTGACAAGTAGCTATTAACACATGCTGATAAATTGAGTTTTGATTAGGGGTAAGCATAGTCCGGGTTGGGCCGGTCCTAACCCTAGGACCAACTCATAGAGTGTTGATCCTCAAATTTTGAGACCAAGGACCAACCCTATTGAGCCTAGGACCAATGACCGAACCAATCCAATGGGTTCGGTCTGGTTCCAGGGTCAACTCAAGACCAATCAATAATTTTTTTGTTTTATTTTTTATACTTCTCGAAAAGGCGACCGAGGACTGGACCGATTTAATGGGTTCGGCGACTAGCAAGGTCAACGAAGACTGGCAAGCGGGGCAAGCGTCGAGTGGCGCGAGCGACCAAAAGCAAGTGAAGTGAGCATCGGCGCGCGAGCGACCAAAAGCAAGTGAAGCGAGCGTCGAGCGGCGCGAGCGACCAAAAGCAAGTGAAGCGAATGTTGAGCGGCGAGCGAGGAAGTTGTTTCTTTCGATATTGGCAAATTAAAGACTAAGAGGACAAAGAAAACATAAGAGAACAAGTACTGGAGGAGGATACTGTGAGGAGCTGTTTAAGCCATTTTGGATGTTGTGAGGACTCCTCACAAAGATATTTTTCTCATTTGTAAATTATGGCTATTGATGCCGTAAAAGACATTAAAAGTCTAAGCAATTAAAGAATAGTGTAAAATTACTTGGACTCCTCACTAAGGAGCCATTTAATGTTGTTGACGCTGTTTGACTTAGGGTTTTCTCTATATAAAAAAATTATATATAATATATACAATCAAGGTGGGTTCGGTTTGGACTGACTTTAAACTCCAAGGACCGATGACCAATCCGCACAATACTGGTTAAGGGATCTTAGGACCAAGGACCAACCCAGTCCTCCTAGGAATTGGACCAAGACAGGTAGGGTTGGGTTGGTCTAAGGTCGCTCTAGAGTCAGTCCAAGGTTGACATTAGACCGATGCTCACCCTTAGATAAAATTCTATTTGATTATGGACATCTTTTATTAATTTATAACTATTTCTAAAACTTGGTCATTAGATTTTGTATCTTTATTAGTAAGCATCCATCAATTTTTCAAATGAAAGATAAATAGTCTCTTATAATGGAGTATGAAGTATCGGAAGACACATTCTGTTGCCAAACTCATGGCAATTAACATTCTTCATATATTTGTATGAAATTCTTCCCTTCAAGAATAAAATTTATTTTCAACAGTAAATTTCATATTTGCACAAATATATATTTCTCTTCTAGACAACACGTTAAACATACCTCTGTTCAAATATTTAACGGTATTTTATGTTACATTAATTGAAAATAGCCTCTTTCTTATGCTACTCCTGATTTCTAATATTCCTCTACTCATAGACACAAAAAAAAAAAAAAAAAAAAAAATGTACAACATAATGTCTGAGTTGTAAGTTTAAGTAATAGCGAGAGGTTAGTTTGTTTCATTGAAATAATACGTGCGTTTTAGATAGTGCCAATAATGAGTGTTTTTTCACATTGCATGAGCTAACACCTCTATACAAAATAATGTGTTTGAATTTCAAACAGACATATCTCTGCAAATTAAATGCTAGTTTAGATTACATTTATTTTGAAACTATACATTTGTTATGCCAGTGACAAATACATATTCCTCCAATCCTAGACAAAATTAGCCCCATCAATCAGTATTATTTAACAAGGTTTGATAGAATATTTTAAATATTAAACTAAACCATCATTTAATAGCTTAAACTTTTGGAACAGTTGAAACAATTGATTCCATCAAATCTCACATTGTATTAGAGCAAGAGCTCATGAGTTCAAATTTTTTCAGGTCTCATTTGCTTTTCTAATTAAATATGTCTGAAAAAACACCTTCTTCATACTTGGAAGGACAGACATAAGTAACTTAGACTATTTTTCTTTTTAAAGATTAAACGTTGGCAATTCTCGTCAAAACAGTAACATAAAGGGGGCTTTTGATATATCAATAATAAGTTACATCCATACGTGCTTAGCGCTTTTCAAAAACACGTGATTAACAACTTTCTTGAAATGCTAGAACAAGATAATTATAGTAAGCTTCAGAAATAGCAGTGCTGGAGAATTTGCACTTGCACCCCTAAAGAAACCCAATACACACAGAGCTACATTATTGGAATTGAGGGAGACTGATTCTACTGAAGAATTCTTCAATCTTGCTACGCGCACTGAGCATCGATACATTTCCTCGGATCGCCGCATACTACGGGGATGAATCTGAAAGCTACAAGTCCTAATTCATCCACCAGAGCAAATATAACTCTGGGAACCGAGGGCAATCCCAGACATCCAAGTACTTTCCTGTCAAGCTGCAGAAACCAAGCTTTTCTTTGAATCAATCCAGTAGCTAACCGATTGCAATTCGTACAAGAAACAATAAAAAATAAGAAGAAGCAATTCGATTTAATTTGGATTCATTTTAATATACTATATCACCAATACAGAGTTTTAGTAAATTGACAGTACTCAAAAATGTATTGCAGGTCCTATGCTAGTTTAACATATATACAGATACGGATGGTGGAAGATAACAATTACCATCGTTAAAGAAAGATCTTCAGTTTTGTATTTTACCTGTACGTTTGCGATTGCATAAACAATACAGAATGTATAGCAACGAGAGAAGAGAAAATTTCTAATACAATTTATGCTATAAACCCGTTGTTTATTTTTGTCCGTGTAAAGCCCTTGCGAAGAGTTTCTCTCTAATCTTTTGCAGCTGATTTGCAGCTCCACTAATGCTCATTCGTCTTCCAGGCACTTCATCGGAGCAAGCAACTCCAACATTATACACTGTAAACAAGCACTCTTGAAATATGCCATTGCTTTCGGAGAGCCAATGCTGAGTGCTATTGGGGCTTAAATGATTCTCTCTTTCTTGAAGCAAAATGTGATCTGTAATTTCCAGCACTTGTTCAGGCAAAGCTTCTGCCACAAAATTATGTAAAGTCAAATTGTCTCTTAATGTGTCATCGGTGGGACTCAACCCTGTGAACATCTCCAATAAGAGGATGCCGTAACTGTAGACATCGCCTTCTCTTGAAACCTCACATCCCATTGCATATTCTGCCACAAATTTAGATCACAATGCGGGTGAAACAGAGTTCAATGGGCATAAGAGGTATCATGTAACTACCAAACCCAAACCCAGCAACATTTTTTACCTAGATAAACTTTCTCGGTTTGAAAGAGAGATTACCTGGTGGAACATAACCAATTGTTCCTCTTATTCCAATTGAGCTCATCTGATTAGCCATAGTATCAGGGGATGATCCAAGAAGGAACTTTGCCAATCCAAAGTCACCAACATGAGCAACCATCTCAGCATCTAAGAGGATATTGCTCGGCTTTAAATCACAATGAATGATGGGGATGTGACATTGGTGATGAAGATAATCTAGTGCGGAAGCAACACCAATAGCAATGTCTATCCTTTGAAAGAAATTCAATTTCTGGGTAGGCTCATTGTTGGGAGATGGTTTTGGGTTTGGATGTAGCCACCTTTCGAGGCTTCCATTTTCCATGTACTCGTAAACTAAGGCCTTAAAATCATTCTGGTGATAATCAACACCTGAGCAAGCTGTCATTATCTTTAGAAGATTTTGATGTTTGATGTTCTTTAATGTCCCGCACTCCACCACAAAGCTCTTTAGAGCACCAAGATGCACTAAATGGAGCACCTTCACCGCAACAAATGTACCATTCTCCTCAAGTATCCCCTTGTATACAGAACCAAAGCTTCCAACACCAATCAAATTTATTGAAGAAAAACCATCGGTTGCTTTTAGGAGTGTTTGATAAGATATGTTTGGCCATGAATCCTCCATGGAAGTTGAAATTGGTTCTTTTACTTTCTTCTTCAACCAACAAAAATACAGAAAAGCTAGAGTAAGAGCTATTCCAAGAATGCAAAAATAACACAAGCTAACAATACAAATATATTGACGTTTCTTTTCTTGGAGCTTTTGGAGGTGCATTTGGGGAGGTGAAATGCTGGCAATCCCCCACAAAGGGCATTGTTTCCAATAATAGAAGTCATGGTAGCATCCTTAAAGACTCCTTCTTGGGGTAGCATGCCTTCGAAGCTATTGTAAGACAAATTCAAAAGTTTCAAGGAATGAAATAATGTTAAGAATTCTGGAATCTGACCAGACAAATTGTTGTGTGAAAGGTCAAGTTCTTCAATGCCTCCTAACGAGCTGATTGATTGAGGAATGGACCCGTGGAAGAGGTTTCCCCCCATCCTTAGTGATGTCAATCCAGTGCAATCCCCTAAACTATTTGGGATTTCACCTCCCAACATATTGTTGGAGATGTCCAACATGGTTAAAGTTCTCAACTTCCCTACTTCTGTGGGTAGAACCCCACTTAGATGGTTTTGAGACAAGGCCAGAATGACTGTTATTGATGAGAGACCTATGAGCCGTGGGGGTATGGTACCACTGAGATTATTGTAAGAAAGATAAAGCCATTGGAGAGATTGACATTGTGATAGATGTGAAGGAATGTGCCCATGAAAATTGTTTTGACCAAGATTTAGTTTGATCAACTTGGTTAGATTTCCTAAAGAAGTAGGGATGATCCCTCCCAGGTTGTTACCATGTAATTGCAATGACATTAGATTTTGTAAATTCCCGATATGTGAGGGGACCTCGCCTGAAAACTTGTTATAATATAGAGATATAATCTGCAAGTTGACTAGATTTCCAATCTCTTCGGGAATCTCACCAAACAATAGGTTATCACCCATACTAAAGACCCTTAGAGTGCTCGAGAAATTACCTATGCATTTGGGTAATGCCCCACCGAGTCTGTTCGCACCAATTATGAAGATCTCTAATCCAGTGGAGTTTGTCAATGAGCATACAAAGCTCAAGTCTTCAAATTTTCCACTTCCCAGCTGATTATCAAAGATGGAAAAATGCCGAAGCGTAGGCATATTTTTGAAAGAAGGCACTTTCCCTAAAAGCTTGTTTTGTCCAGATTGAAAAACCCCTAGCTTTGTCCAATTGGACAATGAGGGAGGAATCGGTCCCTCAAATTGGTTTTGGGCAATGCTAAAAAATTGAATATTTGGGAGTGTCAAGCCTAAGTCTGCAGGAAGACTCCCTTGCATCTGGTTAAGTGCAACGTCAAACCAAATTAGAGAAGAGAGATTGAGCATTGAGGACGGAATTTTGCCAGACAATTTGTTTCCTAGGAAAGAGATAACTATTAAATTTGTCAGGTGGCCCAGACCTTTGGGAATGCTCCCACCCAAGTTAGTTAGCCCGAGTTGAAGAACTTGTAGTGAAGACAAGTTTCCAAAGGAGGAAGGTAAATTCCCAGATAGTGCATTTTCATACAAAGACAAATGTTGTAGCTTCGACAATGAACCGAGTTCCGTGGGAATTACTCCAGTTAGTTGGTTGTTCCCAATGCCGAGGGCTATGAGTTTTGAGCAACTTGACATGTTTTTGGAAATTTCTCCGGAAAGGGAATTGTTGTTTAGCAGTAGCCAACTTAGGCGGTGCAACCGCTCGACTTGCGGGGGGATTTCTCCAAAGAGACTATTATTTTGGAGATAAATTTCACTCAAGAAGCTTAGGTTTCCGATATGAGGAGAGATAGACCCCGAGAGTCCTAATGACTCCAAGCTCAAGACAGTGACCCTCTGGTGTCTTAGGCCGCATGTGACACCACACCAATGGCAAAATCCAATGGTGTCGTTCCACGAGTCAAGCACCCCATAAGGGTCTTTGATTGCAGCCTTAAATGCGAGGAGTGCGAGTTTGTCGGTTTCATTTGTGGCAGAGGAGACTAGGACAAGGCATGACGCAAGCACAAGCGAGAGAAGGAAACGGCATGGCTGTAACTGCACAAAAATGAAGTGTGCTAGCTCCATAGCTCGAGCAGAAGTGGGTAGATATGAAAGAAGGGACTATAAGAGGAAACAAGAGGTGTGGCGAGTGCTGATGCAAACTATGAATAGATTTATAAGGAGGGGTGGAGTCTGATGGAGAGCATTTTGAAGAGCCTTTCTAGTTTTCCTTTTTCCATATGTCACAGACAAAGCCAAAACAATGGCAAATGAGTAGCTGTCAACTGTCAAACCCCCCGACCTTGGCTCTAGCACTCAACACGTTGGAGAAGTTGCACTACTTTTTCCTCCGGACCATCACAAGTAAACGATATTGACTCAGTAGCCAGTGTTCCAAACCATTCATTGGTTTTTGCTTAGTACCCATAATGATAATACATAAAAATCATAGTGAAAATCCTATATGGTTGATCCTTTAAGTTCATCCCGCTTCAAGTCAGGATGACTAATCCATCCAATCTTGTTATGGGTGGGGAGGAGGGGGAGTCTTGCTATATTTACTTTTGGATTGAACCCATTTTACGGGTTGGATCAATCACAACAGTCGAGTGGAAAACTAAGACGGGATGGGCAAAAGTCTTGCTCATATTTACTTTGGGTTGAGCCCATTTTACGGGTTGGATCAATCATAGTAGTCGAGTGGAAAATGCCGAGGGGGGGGGTGGAGGGGCAATATTCTTGCCGTTTTATGGGTTGGACCAATCATAGTAGTTGAGCGGAAAAACTAGGGGGCAATCGAGTGGAAAATGCGGGAGGGAAGGGGGGAGTCTTGCTTATATTTGCTTTTGGGTTAAGCCCATTTTACGGGTTGGATCAATCACAGTAGTCGGCTGGAAAATTGGCAGAAGCTCAATGGTTGGGATGTTGACTTCAAGTCAATTGCTTTTTTGACTTGAGTCCATTGGTAATTCTCTAAATTATCCCCGTGAGAAAGTGACCATTTGATGCGGGAGCTAGGATGTCACCCCACTACCAAGACAGTGGCTTCTCCTCCAACACTCCTATTACGTATTTCATTTTTCTTTCCTCTGGATTTCTTATTTTCTGAATTTTGGAACACACTCATTCTAATTTGTATTCTTTTTAAACTTTTCTCTATTTTCCACGTGGAATGCCACATAGGGTGCCATTGTAGTGCTTCACAATAATTTCTTCACGGCCACATCAACATTTTCATTTAAGGAAAAAAAGAGAGAGTATATGACTTGAGAGCCCAATTGCCCGAAAAACAAATTCATGGACCTAATTGCACAGATTCAAAATGTTCTGGGATTACCTCGAATTTTTTACTCACGAATTAATGAAAATAGTAAGTCTCATAAAGAGTAGCGCAAAAGAATTTGCACCTACACCTGCTAGAGAAATCTAATACACACAGGTTACCTGATTGGAATTAAGTGAGACTAATTATACTGAGGCATATAAGGATAGTACCTACTATGCACATTGAGCATTAATACATATCCTCATATTGCCGCATTATAGAAGGCCGAACTTGAAAGCTATATCACCTTGTTCACCCACCAAAGTGACAGTGTTGCCTCTATCTGACTAAACATAGCTCTAGGAAGAGAGCAATTTGTGACATCCAATTATTTTGTGCTTTGACTAAGCTGATGGAGAGCCATTGTTCCTAGTCACATTACGGAACCCAAGCTTTCGTTGAATCATATTTCCAATAGCTCATTGATTGCAATTTGTCTTAATGAGCATCTTCCAAGTCAAAAGAAAAAAAGAAGAAGGGGAATTTTATTTGGATTTAAGTAAATTGATAGTAGTCAAGAACATGTGTGCATCACTGGCTTATGCTAGTTTAAAATACGTATAGATACAGATGGTAAATGATAATCAACTATCATCTTTAAGCAAAAGATCTCTACTCGTATATTTTCCATGTAAATTTGCATTTGGGTAAATAAGAATAAATATATAAAAACGAGAGAAGAGAAAACTTAATAAATTTTATCATACAACGTGCGGAAACCCAATGCAAAGGGTTTCTCACCAATTTTTTTACAGCTGATTTATGTGCAGAGAGAGAGAGAGAGAGAGAGAGAGAGAGAGAGAGAGAGAGAGAGAGAGAGAGAGAGAGAGAGAGAGAGAGAGAGAGAGAGAGAAATTTGGTCAAAAGATGAGCTTTAACTAAAATTGGTGTAGAAATAACCCCGCCTTGTTTTTATTCTGTAAAATAAGGTATACGATTTTAATTATTTCATTAAAATATTTTATTTTTGTAGAGTTTTGGAAATTTGCTCAATTTTAGTAGATTTTATTTTAATATATTAGTAGGTTATCACGAGAGAGAGAGAGAGAGAGAGAGAGAGAGAGAGAGAGAGAGAGAGAGAGAGAGAGAGAGAGAGAGAGAGAGAGAGAAATTTGGTCAAAAGATGAGCTTTAACTAAAATTGGTGTAGAAATAACCCCGCCTTGTTGTTATTCTGTAAAATAAGGTATACGATTTTAATTCTTTCATTAAAATATTTTATTTTTGTAGAGTTTTGGAAATTTGCTCAATTTTAGTAGATTTTATTTTAATATATTAGTTGATATTTGATTGTTGTTTGTTAAAAGGTTATCACGAGAGAGAGAGAGAGAGAGAGAGAGAGAGAGAGAGAGAGAGAGAGAGAGAGAGAGAGAGAGAGAGAGAGAGTAATTTGGTCAAAAGATGCTTTAACTAAAATTGGTGTAGAAATAACCCCACCTTGTTGTTATTCTGTAAAATAAGGTATATGATTTTAATTATTTCATTAAAATATTTTATTTTTGTAGAGTTTTGGAAATTTGCTCAATTTTAGTAGATTTTATTTTAATATATTAGTTGATATTTGATTGTTGTTTGTTAAAAGGTTATCACGAAAAACCTTAAGCTGGTACACTTATGACAAATCTATCCAAGCTAATTTTTTGACAATAGAAAATCCTAAACTGGCGTACCAGTGACAAATATACCCTCCATTAGTTTTTGTTAAATTTTACCGTCAAATTGTTGAGTTGGATAACACGTGACAGTTAATGAGTGTTTTACCATCCATTTGTCACAGATGTACCAATTTATGATTTTTTTTTTTTTTTTTTGGTTAAAAAATTAGTTTGGGGTAAAATTATCACATATGTATCAGTTTGGGGTTTTTTGATGGTTAAAAAATTAGCTTTGGATAGTGATTAGAGACCAAGGGAAGTGTAAATGGTACTGTTCACCGATTCTCTCTAGGGGCGATCCGGATACTATTCATGGTCTCGGGGTTCACTCGGCCCAGAAGCTACAGGCATCCATTTGCTCCAATTTTTGGAGGATTCCTCCTAACCCACCAACCTTGCTCCTCACCAAACGGTTTGGCTTGAATCTTCTGCTTGGCGGAGATCTAGCTCGCCCTTCTAAGTGTAATCTTCTGAATCGCGAGAGGCGACCGCTGAGGACCTCCTTGTGCGACTCCTGGTGGGAAGCTTCAACCTAAAGGTGGAGATAGGGGTCGACATCCACCCCCTTCCCTGCTAGATGGTCTGGTATGGAGTCCTTCCTCTCGGCTGAACCACAGCAGACAGAGAAGCTTCTTCAGCTTATGGGTGTTATGGAGTCTACTTCATTTGAGAAGGCCGATGGCTCTAGTAGTGGGAAGGGCCTCAGCTCCTCTCCTCTTAATGCTATAGACCAGTTGAAAGGGAAGACTCAAGTCCCTCGATCGGGGGGGAACGCACCAAAGGGCATGAGAGCCAAGGGGGGTCACTCCTCTAGACCTCCTCAGGCTGATAGGTCAAGGGGTAGGAGTCGGTTAAGGGCCCTTTCCAATCGGGCCCCAAGCAAGCCTGATCGATCCTCCAAGGCACCCCAACCCCGATCATGGGCCAATGTTGCTAGATTGGCAACAAAGGGCTTTGAGCTTCCTTATGTCTAGCCGACTTTTGTGGAAGGGAAATCAATTGTCAATTTGACAAAGGAGGTCCTCCAGGCCGCATATCCTAAATGGAATGAATTCCTAGTTGGATTCTTTGTTGGGAAAATGCTCAACGAAGAAGAACAGCCCAAGTGCCATAACTTGGCATGGAGGATACTTAAGTGCCATAACTTCAAAATGGTACACTTGAGTGCCGTTTGAAGTTAAATGAAACACTTAAGTGCCACTCCGGCGAAAATCCGGCCAAATGGCTGACGTGACAACTTTCCGGCGAGTTTGGTCCAAAACGGCGTCGTTTTGCACGCCGACGTGGCGGATAGAATACAAAAACGACGCCGTTTCGTGTAAATAATAATATAAAAATTAATTAAATTAGATTTAAACTTAATTTTATTTAAAATATTCAAAAATTTAAAAAAATTAAGAAAAATTTAAAAATTAAGAAAATTTAAAAATTAAGAAAAAAAAAAGGGGAGGTCGAACGGGCGGCGAGGGCGAGCCTCGCCACCGCTGCCTCCCCGCCGTCGTCGGGAAGGGCCGGCGACGGAGGGGGGAGGGTCGGCCGGGGTCGCCGGCCCCCGGCCGACCGACGGTGAGGGCTGCGAGCCCTCGCCGGATCGCGGCGAGGGCCGCGACCTCGCCCCTAAATCCGGGCGAGGGCTCGCGGGCCTCGCCACCTCCCCGCCGCCACCGGGAAGGGCCGGCGACAAAGTGGGGAGGGTCGACGAGCCCTAGCGGGGGCCGGCGAGGCCGGCCGACCGAGGAGAGGGCCCGTGAGCCCTCGCCAGCATTTGGGGCGAGGGTCGCGGCCCTCGCCGCGATCCGGTGAGGGCTCGCAGCCCTCACCGTCGGCCGGGGGCGGCGACCCCGACCGACCCTCCCCCTCCGTCGCCGGCCCTTCCCGGCGACGGCGGGGCGGCGGCGGCGAGGGCTCGGCCCTCGGCCCGCCCGTTCGAACTCCCCCACCTTTTTTTTTCTTAATTTTTTTTTAAAACTTTTCTTATTTTTTTTAAATTTTTTGAATATTTTAAATAAAATTAAGTTTAAATCTAATTTATTAATTTTTATATTATTATTTACACGTAGACACGAAACGGCGTCGTTTTGCATTTTCTCCGCCACGCCGTGCAAAACGACGCCGTTTTGGACTAAACTCGCGTAAAAATTGCCACGTCAGCCCATTTGGCCGGATTTTCGCTGAAGTGGCACTTAAGTGTTCCATTTTACTCCGATATTGGCACTTAAGTGTCCCTCCGTGCCAAGTTATGGCACTCCAGGTGTCCCATTGTCGAAAAGGCTCCCATTTCACCTTATAGAGGATACCTTAAAGAGGACTTGGGGTTCGAGGCTGATTGATGTGATAGTTGACAACCAAGGTTTCTATTACTTTCATATTCCAAACCTGTTGGTTCGCAAGAAAATACTGGAGGAGGGTCCTCATTCCGTTGCTAGAGTTCCACTTTTCTTGGAACAATGGAAGCCATTAATGGAACTGAAGAAGAACAAATAGTCCGTTGTCTCGGTTTGGGTAAGATTCAAGAACTTGCCCCTTGATCTTTGGTCTACACTAGCGATTGGTGCCATTACCAGCCATGTAGGGAAACCCCTTTTTGTGGACCAACGCACCGAGGAGAAGATGATGATCTCATTTGCTCGTGTTTGTGTTGAGATTCAAGCAAACCATCCTATGGTCTCTTCGGTGGAAGTAAATGTCGATGGTGTTCCTAGGGTCATTGCAATTGAATACGAGTGGAAGCCTGTGGAGTGCCAAAAGTGTGGAGTTTTTGGGCACAAGTGGGCTGCCCCTGCCCTTGCTCGACCCCCTTTGTCCCCGATGAATCATCATCGTGCCCCTCTTGCTTTAGAGATGGCCCAACCTTCTTCCTTCGACCTGGCAGCGCCTGGTGCCCTCAACCAGGGATGGAAAAATGTTAAAAGCAAGAAGAAGAAAACCGTAGCTCCGCTTCTTGATACATCGTCCCCCTCGGATGATGATGGGAGGTCTTTGAAGCTGAAGACAATAGCGGTTGAGAAGAGACTGCCTATCTCCTACTCTCGGAAGGGCCATAGAGGCTAGTTGATCATAGCTGAGCCGAATGAGTTCTTTGGACGATGATGACCTTCTATCGGAGCATGATATTCCTGCTTTGGATGATCAAGGTGAGGGGGCTAAGGCCTCCAACCACATCTCCTCGGATGATGACATCCTTTCTCCTCGCACCTCTCCGAAGACAGCTAAGGATAGGAGGCTTGCCCTTGCTCCAGAGCCACCCCCTTCCTTGATACAAGACCAACTGATTGCCTTAGCCCCGGATCCCACTTCGGAGGCATGGCCTCCCCCGCCTATTACTAGGTGAAGCTCCTCCAAGAAGAGGTAATCCCTCTCCTATCTCCTTGTAAATATGTATATAGGATGTTGGAACTCTAGGGGCTTGTTGCCCCTCCTAAACAAGCGGAAGTGAGGAACTTTATCTTGACGAACCGATTATCCTTGGTCGGGTTAGTAGAGACTAGAGTTTCTCATCATCTCTTTAATGATGTTACTAGCAAGTTAATGGTGAACTAGTGCTCACACATCAACTCGGAGTTCTTTGATAGAGGCGGGATTTGGATAGGCTGGGATCTTGCCGCGCTTTCTTTGGAGCCTCTTTCGATCTCGGATCAGGCGTTTCATGGGAAAGTTCGATGGATGGATTCTGGTGCGACCTGTGTTGTCTCTATCATTTATGCTAAACATTCCTTTATGTCTCGGCGTCCGTTGTGTGAGGACCTAGTAATGAGGAGCTCCTCCCTTTAGGATGTGCCTTGGATTGTATTGGGAGACTTTAATGCGATTAAGGATCCTTCATATAGGATGGGTGGCTTTGACCTTTGGTTGCCATCCTTTGACGAGTTTCGGCAGTGTCTCGATCATGCGGAGCTAGAGGACCTCAGGTATGTGGGTTTCTGATTCACATGGTCCACTTCTTCAGGTCCTACACTCAAGATGAGGAAGATTGATAGAGTTTTGGTGAACTCGTGTTGGAGCCAAGTGTTCTCCTACTCGGAGGCTTCCTTTCTCGCTCTTGGGATTTCAAATCATTCGCCTATGCTGGTCAAGTTGGAGAACCCGATGCTTCGGAAAAGGCCGTTTAAGTTCTTTGATTTTTGGATACAACACCGGATTTTGACTCAATCGTGAAACAGGTGTGGGAGACTCCGGTGTTGGGGGTGCCTATGTTTAGGCTTGTGAGTAAACTTAAGGCCCTCAAAGGTTGTCTTAAGCAGTTGAATAAGGAGTCCTTTGCCAATATCTCTCTTAGAACGACTGATGCGAGAGAAGCCTTAAAGAAGACTCAAGTGGACCTACTTCAAGATCCTACTAGTGTAGTTCTCGCGGACTTGGAAAGGGTTCAACACCGGGCCCTGTTGGAACTTTAGTCCTAGGAGGAGTCACTCTTCAGGCAAAATGCTCGTATAGATGGCTCAAGGAGGGTGATCGAAATACCAAATTCTTTCACCATTATGTTAGTAAAAGACAACTGAGGAATAGAATTCTCTCGGTGGTGGATGACTCAGGCAACCAAATCAATGACCTTCATTTTGTCCAACGGCATTTTGTGGATTTCTTTCACGACCTCCTCTGGCCTAGGTGGAATTTATCCCAGTGGTGTCGGAGATTCGGAATGTCATTAGGACCCAGTTGAATGATGACCAGGTACTCCTCCTCGATTGGCCGGTCTTCGATCTTGAGGTGCGTGACACCCTTTTCTCCCTCGGCCGAGGGAAAGCGCTTGGACCAGATGGCTTCACAGTGGAATTCTTTAAGAAGAATTGGGATACGGTGGGTCAACTGGTCACGGATGCCATAAATGATTTCTTTATCTTAGGGAGACTCTTGAAGGAAATCAATAACACCATCTTGGTGCTGGTTCTCAAGGTTCCCAATGCAACTACGGTTGATGATTACAGGCCCATTGCTTGCTGCAATACGGTATATAAGATCATTGCTAAAGTGTTGGTGAACAAGGTGTCTACCATGCTCAAAGATCTGGTGAGCCCTTACCAAAGTGCATTCGTCAAGGGGTGGCGAATCAAGGACAATATCCTCTTGGCGTAGGAACTTTTCGCTGGTTTTCATGTGGAGCCTTGTATCCCAAAGTGTGCTATCAAGGTTGATTTCAGGAAGGCGTATGATACCGTGAATTGGCAATTCCTTGAGAATACTCTACTTGCCTTCGGGTTTCCCAATCGGTTGGTTCAACTCATAATAACTTGTGTTAGGACGCCTCGGTTTTCCATTGCGCTGAATGGAGAACTTCATGGCTTCTTTCCTAGTGGGCGGGGCCTTCGTCAAGGGGATCCCATATCTCCCTACCTATTCACACTAGTAATGGAGGTGCTTTTTGGGGTTTTGGAGAGGTGCTCGCATCAGTATGAATTCAGATTCTTCTGGAGGTGTAAGCCTACTACCCTTTCACATCTCTTCTTTGCAGATGATGTGTTTCTTTTCTATGAGGGCCACATGCCTTCGATCAAACTCCTTAAGGAAGGTCTACAGCAATTTTCGGGTTGGAGTGGCCTTCTCCCAAATTTGAGGAAGAGCGAAGTGTTCCTCTCTGGTGGCCTTCCGTCTCTTCGGGACCATATCTTGAATGAGCTTGGTTTCCAAGAGGGTTCACTTCTAGTTCGGTACTCGGTGCATTCCAATCATCACTTCAAGGCTTAGGAAAGTGGATTGTGCCGTTCTAGTTAGGTGTATCACATCCAGAGTGCAATCCTGGACTATACGGTTCCTATCCTTCGCTGGTCGGCTTCAACTAATTAGGTCAGTTCTCCATGCCATTCAGGCCTACTGGGCTAGTGTTTTCATTCTTCTCGCAGCAGTGCTGGATGAGATAGAGCGGATTCTTAGACAATTCCTGTGGAAAGGACCTCACTTGGGGAGAGGAGGTGCCAAAGTCTCCTGGGAGGACGTTTGCCTTCCTAAGATGGAGGGGGGCCTAGGTATCCAGAGACTATGCGAATGCAATAAGGAGGTTATGCTTAAACACATATGGATCCTTTTCTCTGATAAAGAATCTTTATGGTGTAGATGGATTCACTCGACCTTCTTAAAAAGGAGGAACTTCTGGGTGGTAAAGAAGCCAACTTTGTGTTCTTGGGCGCTCCGATTCCATTGGAGGATAGGTGATGGTCTCGACACTTCTCTCTGGTTTGACAATTGGCACCCTAGGGGTCCATTGAACTTCTTTTTCACAGACTCACTTATCTATAGATCTGGTCTTTCTAGACTGGCCTCGGTGGCTGACCTTTTTTCTGAGGACGGCCACGCTATACGGTCAGTGATTGCAACTTGGGGTTCGTCGCTCCTTTCCTTGACTGATGCTAAAGATCGGTTTTGTTGGAGGGAGAATTCCTTGGGAGTGTTTTCAGTGGCCTTGGCTTGGGAGCTCATAAGGCGAAAGAAGGATCGAGTTAGTTGGAATGGTTTTATCTGGAACAAGGCTATCCTACCTCAATATCAGTTCAACCTTTGGCTCATTACCAAGCGAAGGTTGCCTACTCAATCCCTTCTCATGGCCCATGGTAGGATTGATGATGCATCCTGCCCTTTCTGTGAAGAGGTGCCTGATTCTATTGATCATTTATTTTTTGGATGTCGCATTACATTGCGTATTGCCTTCTTTTGGGCAACCAGGTGCGGACTCCCTTGGAGTAACAAGCCTTGGGAGGATATGTTGACTTGGGCCACCACCTTCCTTGCGGTTAAGGAGTTCCACAAATGTATTGCCCGTTTTTCCTTTGGTGCGCTCTGTCACATAATCTGGAAGAATAGGAATGATATCCATTTCAGCGGTGAACCCGTTTCTATCTTGACCATGAAGAAGCACATTCTCAAAGTTGTTCAAGATAAAGCTCTCACCTACAGGAATGTGGACTACTCCACTAGCAATAGAAAATTACAATGGTACTAGGAGTTAGATCCCTCCATCTCCTCCTTTGCCGTTTGAACTTTGGCTGGTTAGGCTCTTGGTATTTTTTCGGTGTGCCAGCGCCTCTTGTATTGGTTTGGTTCTTTTGCTTGCCATTTGGCTTTCTTCTTCAGCTTCCTTCCACTCTCTATGAGCATGTTCATTGAGAGTGTAAGTTGTTTGAAGCCAAGGGTTGTATAGTTCTCCTTCCCCATTATATATCTATTTCTTACCTTACCGAAAAAAAAAAAAAAGTAGCTTCGGATAAATTTATCATAAATGTATCGATTGATGGTTTTGGTAGTATTAACCCTTGTTAAAATTCAAATGTGGTCGTTATAATTTAAATAAATACTAGTATTCGTAGCCAAACAATATTTAGAAGTTTGCCTTTCCTCCATTTCGCCTCTTTTATGCTACAAAAACTCTCTCTAGGAATTTATAATGTTAGCCATCTCTCAAACAATATGACGAATGTCCATTTTACATTCAAAATTTCATGGCCTTCAGATTAATTATGCTCATGGATTATTTTTTTTTCAAGTTAATCTATAAACGAAATTACGACATTCCATTTTGAATTCGCGCTATGTGGAAATCGGAGATGTATCTTATCAACTTGCTTTACCACCTGTCCTAGCAGGAGTACCCAACGCTTTCCATGTATTTATGCTGCAAAAGTATACTCCCAGCCCTAATAATGTCATTCATTATAGGACCCTACAAAATTCAAGAAAACATTACTTAAAGGTTGTAAGGCCAAGTATTGAGGCATCTCACCATTCCTTATGTGAAGGGGCAATGACAAAATCATAGTGAAAGACAAAAGACATGAGAGCTGGAGGAAGATATGAAACAAAAATATCTCCCTTATTCAAAGTTTTTTAGGACGAAATTTCTAAGGGGGTTAGATTCTAATATTCTATAGAAGGGGAATTTTGGAAAAAAAAAAGAAGAAGAATGGAGTGTAGCATTTGGATTTATTTTGAGAAGGCAAGAATTTTGGAAAAAAAGAGAGAGAGAAGAATGGAGAGAGAGATTGAAGGCAAGAAGAGAGAGAGAGAGAGAGAGTCTTGGATAAGTACATGGCCTAGATGACCAAACATGCTTTAAAGCTTCTAGCGGTCTAAGATTTTGAAGTATTATCAATTATTCCTGGGACAATATTGGAAATGTATACTTATATTTTGGAGAATACTACTATTTTTAAATGGTAAGGTATTTCCACCATTAGATCAAGGGGAGATTTACGGTTGTAATTAGAAGGACTTATGTACATATAGGCATAATTTCCCCCTCATTTGTATCATCCCACAAATTAAGAGTAATAGAGTGGCAAAAGAACACCCAAGTTTATGGTTGTAATTAGAAGTGACACTTAGTGCCACTTTTTTTTTTTTTTTTTTTTTATTATAAAATTATGGGATACTTGAGTGCCACATCGGGCAAATTGGAAATCTTACGTGTCAATTTTTTATTAATTTTTCTCACTTACATAGCTCATTGGAAGACTGACTCAGCAAATAAACACAAAAACGACGTTGTTTCGGCACAATTCGAATTTTAATATAAAAATTAATTAAATTAAATTTAAAACGAAAATTTTAAAAACCTGTTCATCTTCCTCCTCCCTTCCCTTTTTTTTTTTTAAAAAATTTGGTTTTAAATTAAATTTAATTAATTTTATATTAATTATTTATCACGTTAGCACCAAAACGATGTCGTTTTGGCACTATCTAGCCACATCAACGTGTAAAACGACGTTATTTTGCATTAGGCTCGCTGAAAAATTGTCACATCAACGTTTTGGCCAGATTTTCTCACAATTGGCATTTAACCGATCCATTTTGCTTTAATTTTGGCACTTAAGTGTTAGTTTCCTAACTTTTGGCACTTCCAGTGTCAAGTTTATGTCAAGTGTAATAGAGCATTCTCTCCCAAAACACTTCTCTCTTTTGAGTTTCTCTCTATGATCCTAGGTGGGCCAAGTGAATGAGTGAGCGATGGAAAGCTGAGCTTAGGTAGCAACTACAATAAGGAGCGAATGAGTCGAAGGAAGCCTAAGTGATACATGTAATCTCAAGTGTTGGCCCATGACAAATGATATTTGGATAAGTTGTACACAATGTGGGTGAGAGAGTTGGTGGTGCATACCAAGTGGTCAAGAGAATGTCGAAATTGATTGTTACTACTATTGCTATTATTGAAGACAAGGCTCAAGATAAGTAGTTCCATGCCAAAGGTACTCAATCGATAAATATCACATCCTCGTTCGAGGATAATCTCACTAAGATTATGGTGGTCATGCGCGAACATAAGGATATGTTCAAGGATTTGAAAAAGCTTATCAACAAGGTTGGGGAGACACTTTGCAATCATTTCTTAGCAGCTTTGAATCATTTTGTTGGCCAACTGCATGAGAGGAATGTTGCTCTCGAGTACATGATAAATGACCTTCTAGAGGAGCTGGAGATGGTCAAAGGGGAACTTAGGGCTTGTAAGATGGTCATGGTGAGTGAAATGTTCACTATAATGCCAAGTCTGGAGGTGGACGTTCCAAGGCCAAAGGAGTTCAAGGATGATAAGTCTACCAATGAGGTGGAGAACTTCATATGGGGCATGAAGTGATACTTCGGTATCATGGGAATCAAGGATGAGACACAAGTATGGGTTGTTGTTGGGGTAAGTATACTATCAGTGCCAAAACTTGTGTACTGCGCTCACTTTGGTGCCAAAACTTTATTTTGGATCACTTAAGTGCCAAATCGGAGAAAAAACGATTACTTTGGTGCCACCGGCGAGAGATTCGATCAAATTAATTACATGATTTTTATATTTAAAAAAAAGAAGAATTTGTGGTGGCTTTTAAACAACGTCGTTTTCCATCCTCCTCAAGAAATGACGTCGTTTTTCCGTCATATGTGGACATCCTCGCAAAAACGACGCCGTATAGCTCATATGTGGATTGAAATTAGGGTTTCTTTGTCTTCACCTCTCGGCCACCATCGTTTGCCCGCCATCGCTCGGCCATCGTCGCTCGGCCACCATCGTAGTTGCTCGACCAGGTGAGCGAGGAGAGACTGAGATTGCTGCTCAAGCAAGAAGTGGCAAGAAGAATAGGCGAGGGAGGAGGAGGAGGAAGAAGAGGGGTCGAATGTGCCACTGCAGGTGCGCTGCTGCCGGTGCGCTGCTACTGCTAATGCTAGAGTCGTTGTTGGTGCCGTTGCTGGTGTTGTTCTTCGGGGAAGAAGACGACATGCCTTCTCTCTCTCTCTCTCTCTCTCTCTCTCTCTCTCTCTCTCTCTCTCTCTCTCTCTCTCTCTCAATTTGGGGATTTAGGGTTCTAAGTTGGGGGAAAGACGCCAAATGATGTCATTTTGTTGTTTGGATGCTAACTCAACTCTCTGATGAGCCACGTCAGCTTAAAAAATTAATAAAAAAGTGTCACGTCGGATTTCCGGCCAAATTGATCGGCATTGACACTGAAATGATCGTTTTTCAAATTTGTTAGCACTTAAGTGATCCAAAATAAAGTTTTGGCATTAAAGTGAGCACCGTACACAAGTTTTGGCACTGATAGTGTACTTTCCCCGTTGTTGTCATGTACTTAACTGATGTTGTCATGCTTTGGTGGCAACGTAGTCGAGACACTGAGAACCGGGGTGCCAAGATGATCAAGTATTGGGTCGCATTGGTTATCATCTTTGGGGACCAGTTCTTCTTAGAGTTTGCTAAGGATGAAGCGCGGATTAAGATATGCCATCTCATGTAGAAGGGTAATGTTTGTGAGTATGTGTAGGACTTTATTGAGCTCTTGTTGGAGATTCCGAATATAAATGAGTTTAAGGCTCCATTCACATTCATGAGTGGGCTCACGTCTTGGATGAGGTATGTCACGCCCCGATCCTCGAGCATGCAAATCCCTTAGTGGTCGATAAAATTTTGCGACTTCCCAAGTTGAGTCGTCGACTCTTTCATTTTATTACACATACATAAGTGAATAACAAATCCCCTAACAGTAACCATCTCGAGATAGAGAAGCAAGACATCATATTCAAAAGCAAAACATGTTGATATAGGCCAAATGAGTCATATACAAAAGTCTACCATCACAAGACTTCCAAAGACCGACTCTCAAAAGAAACTGTTCTATTTGACCTACTCGGCTCTAGGCCTTCCACCCTATGGTCCTGAAAAATGAAGCCCACAACGGGGTGAGATATACATCTCAATGAGTTTACTCGCTAAACCCCGATTAGAAGGGTAATACGCCTAAGACATTTTAATCACACAATCATACAATCACAGAGACTTACCTTGTCTCAGATCCTCCCCACAAGTCAACACAGTTCTTATCACAACCATGTGTATATATCAAATTCACACACCAATTTAGAACGTCTAAAGCAATCATCACTCACATGAGCAAGAATTACAACTTAATCACTACTCCCACAAGCAAGAACTACCAATACACATCAAAGCAAGAATAATAATTAAATCACTACTCACATGAGCAAGAATTACAACTTAATCACTACTCCCACAAGCAAGAACTACCAATACACATCAAAGCAAGAATAATAATTAAATCACTACTCACATGAGCAAGAACTACCAATACACATCAAAGCGAGAATTACCGACACACGTCGACCCATCAATTCAACTCAACAAGCGTTCCAATTAATTAAATACTACTACCTACACGAGCAGTTTTATTTGACACACGCCGGGGAAGAATAATAATTACCGACACATGCCGGGGAAGAATAATAATTACCAACACACGCCGGGGAAAGACTAATAATTACCGACACATGCCGGGAAAGAATAATAACTCCCGACACACGCCGGGAAAGACTAACAACTACCAACACATGCCGGGAAAGACTAACAACTACCGATACACGCGGGGAAAGACTAACAACTATTGACACACGCCGGGAAAGGGTAAAATCCACCGACACACGCCGGGGAAGAGTAATAGCTATCAACACATGTCTGGAAGAAATAATAACTACCGACCCACGCCGAGAAAAAGTAAAATCCACCGACACATGTCAAGGAAAAATAATAACTACTAATGTCCATCAACATATGTTGGGGACGGGTTCTCTTAACTATTAACGTTCACCAACACACGCTGGGGACGGATTCTCTTAGCTTTCACACGATCATCAAGCATAAACTCTAGGCATATCACAAACCAACCATATATCATCAAATGAGCAATTTCCAGCAATCAAACCCTCAAAAACCATCACAACTCATAACTGGCTCTAACCGGCATAATAGACCCACTCGCACATCTCCAAGTTTAAATCCAGAAACCATATACTAAATCAAACGAGTTCGGAAAATTCCCAAATTTTAGTATGTGGTAAAGGGAACATAAGTGAACATTTCCGTTTGATCAATCCAGATACTAAACGAAAATTTTAGTATCTTAACCTAGATACTTCTATATTCGGCCCAATAAATCGCTCAATCCAGCACCAAAACTGGATCTGTTTCCAAAAAGTTCGTTTTCCGAAATCAGTTTGGTTCAAGATCCAAAACATGTCCGTTTGATATGAAATTTGAATATGTTCAACTAGAATATGTGACAAACAACTTTGTGAAGAAATCATTTTGAAATTCGAACTGAGGTTCTATTTGTAAAAACCCCTAGAAACCTAAAAGGTCACCAATTTCAGCGAAAACTGAGGTTCTGTTTGTAAATGACAGAGCTGATATCTCCTTCTTTTAAGCCCTAAAAATCTTGAGAAAAATATATGTTGTAGTTGAGGATGTCTAAAAAATTTCTCAAGAAGACATCAACCTCAAATTTGTAACCCATTTCGATCTACACAAATGGCAAACGGCAAGGGTCCAGAAACCAGAACTACAGAAATTCCACTAGATTCGACTTATCCATCATCAACGGTGCTAATCTCACTAATTAGCTAAATACTAATCCATTCTAAGTCTAATCTAACCATTCTAGCTTATCAGTAATCCATACTTAAGCTAATCTAAACAACCCTTAAGCATAATTAACCTATTAAGTAAGGTTTAGTGAGCAAACTCACTTGTTCGGCGATCCGATTGGATCAAACTGACGAGGACACGACAGGGGACGATCCTCTCCAAAGCGGGCTTGGCTTTCGAGGTTGGGAAGCAGGCCAAAATGGTCCAAGATAGTTGCTGGAAACCCACAAATTCCAGCTACTGTCCGGGCCGAAAAAGGTGGAAACAAGAGTTGGTTGAGGCGACAATGGGCTAAGGTGAACCGAGGAGGCTGAATCAAGTCCAAGCAAGCTCCACGGCGGCTTCGGTGACATCACACAGTGGTTGAACGGCCCTGGCATGGCCTGAGGCAGCGGCTGGAACGTGAGATAGGCGGCTGGAGCATGGGGCAGCAGCGGTGCGCAAGGACGGCGAATGGCATGCGGCGAGGGTCTAGCAGCGACGGGCTGGCTTCGGCGACTCCTTCTGGGTTTTGCTGAGCTTCAATGGCACAAAGAAGAAAGAGGGAAGGCTGGTAGACGGTTGAGGGGGAGAGAGGAGGGAGAAGGGAACAAAGTGGGGCCACTTGGTCTCTTATCCTCATCTTCTTGTTCCGCAAGACCAAGTCCAACTTGCGTGCTGTCTTCCACAGCAATCTTCAGCCTTCAAGCTTCCTCAACAAGCTAGGGAAATAGTCCAAAAGTCATAAACAAGGGGGCATACAAATTTGCTTGGTTTTCTTCTCAATTGGATCTTCAATTCTTCTTGAATCAATCCAATTTAGCCTCTATAAATTCAACCGACACCTCATTGATTCAATTGGTATCTTTTCTCACCAATTGACCCCACTTGCTTCCCAATTACACGATCAAAAATGGTCCTCGGACTTTTTTAAACAAAAACGACCTTACCTCAACTTTTTCCCAAAAAGTCTTGGTTTGCAAAAAAATCTTCTGAGACTGAGTCGACGTTCCTAAAATGACTTGTGACATACCAGAATTTTCAATTTCTGAAATCGGGTTCAAATGCGCAGTTAATTTCAATCCGGCGCGATTTTAGCGTGACATAGACTACCGGGTAGCTTTCATAAATTTTTAATGCAAATGACCCGTGGTCGATTTTTTTCGAGCCACAATGTAACACTTTGACACATCGGCAACCCTCAATGGTCATGAAAATCTAAAAATTTCAATTACGGGCACAAGGTACCCAAAACGACAAAAAATCAATCTAGTGCCGATTGACTAGAATTTTTTGTAAAATCACCCACACTTTAATCACACATCTCAGTCGAATCGACTTATCCCTTATCTCTGATCAATTTTGACAATAATGTAATAATCATTGTAGACTAGCACGGTCGAGCAATCGATTTCTAATCGAATTCTCAAATCCATTGCATTAAAATCTCTTACTGATTTCCCCAGATAGTCTAATTATCTCACGAGTGATCGGCTCTGAGAATAGCACTATAAGCACGTAAATGAAAAGCCCGATTTATTCAATTGAAAACAAGACTAAAAATCCAGGATGTCACAAGGTAGAAGTTGCAATAGCAAGGAGTGCAAGAGCTATCAAAGGCTCTAGCCGCGGCTTAGACTTTGATTGATCTCCATTAGCCTGACTCTTTTAAGTTTGGGGAAAAGGTGGGGAAGCATATCACCACTATGACGAAAAGGGGGAAGACGAAGTTATTCATGATTGAAGGGACAAACGGGAGAAGCCTCCTAATGACAAATGAAAGAAGCCACAAGGAGACATGTCTAAAGATCGTGAGAGGAAGCCAATCAAACTAATATTGGTAGCTAGAAGCATATTTCTTGCAACCAAATTATAAATTTGGCCACAAGAATTTCATCTCTGGAGGCCAAATTTAGCATATTTTTTGTAGCTTAGATTATATAGGTCCTAAGATAGGTGAGATTTAAGCAGAAAATTCAAGTCATACGGTGGGTCAGATTATAGTAATTTCCCACTAACTATCTTTTCATATCAATTCATAATATGACGTAACTTCTAAGTTAACGGAAATTAATATATATAAATCTGTCACAAATATAGCAATTTGAGATTTAATTTTGGGTAAATTTGTCACATGTCTACTAATTTGAAATTTTTTGTGGGTAAAATTTTAGTTTTTGGTCAATTTTCCGTAAATATACTGGTTTTGTGTTTTCAAGATATTGACCCTAACTTTTTTTATTCCTATGGTTTGTAATTTTTTTCACAAGAAATAATAAATATACCTATGAAAATAGTAAATTTCTTTATTCGTAACGTTAAGATACCTAGTTGAGCGAATCTTTCCCTCATTATTTGTAAATATGTTCAACCTATCAGTCAATAATTTTCTTTACTTTTCGTAATTTTCCTAAATACAGCAGGTTAAAAGTAGAGTACATGGTGCGGGAGCAAGAGCGCGTTCCAAAGCAGACGAACACGCAAGTTCCCAGATTTCGAGCGCGGCGAACATCCGCATTCCTGGCCGACCGTGGACTGGACCTGCAAATCTACCGAGATTCAGGCTCCACAGTGCCG
Organism: Eucalyptus sp. ANBG9806169; assembly: GCA_014182395.1. Lineage (NCBI taxonomy): Eukaryota > Viridiplantae > Streptophyta > Magnoliopsida > Myrtales > Myrtaceae > Eucalyptus > Eucalyptus sp. ANBG9806169. Next base: position 1,718,244 of record CM024576.1, on the reverse strand, counting down.
CCGCGGTCTGGAAGAAGACGAGGAGGGGGGGTGTGTTCCTTCGTCGTTCCAAATTTCGAAAATAGTGTCGCTTGATCAAATCGTTTCACGAGGGTGTTCGAATGCGAAATTTCTGGTGATGGGTGGCCGTCGATAGTCGAGCATTCGACTTCTGGCCGACGTGGTTGTAGATTCCGGAAGAACCCACAAGAGAATTGATTGATTTTTTCATTGGAAATCCCATTGATCATGAGCTGTTCGATGAAATTACTGACCCAGAATCAGTTCGCTGGAGTTCCGCACCGGCGCTTCTTGTCCCAACTTCTCTGCGCCGCTGCTCCTTTGGAAAGGGATAACGAGATTGACAGAATCACCAAGATCATAAATGACCACCCATTTCCTGATAGCCCGCTTCAACCCGTCCTCCAGAAGCACATCCCGCCCCCTACTCTTTCCACCGGCTTGGTAGAGGACGTGCTTGGTCATTTATTTGGGGCTCATTCGAATGGTCTCAAAGCTCTAGAGTTCTTCAGATACACTGTCTGCCATTCGCCGTGCGGTCCGACTTCGGTGGCATTTGAAAGAACTCTCCACATTCTTGTGAGGATGCGGTACTTTGAGAAAGCCTGGGAATTGATGGATGAGATGCAGGTAATGCACCCTTCTTTGCTTACGCTGAAGGCGATGAGCATCATGATATCAAAGATTGCAAAATTCAAGTCGTATGAGGATACTCTCCTGGCATTTGAAAGGATGGAGAATGATGTGTTTGTTGGTAGGAAATTTGGTACAGATGAGTTCAATATACTTCTTCGGGCATTTTGCACGCAGAGGCAGATGAAGGAAGCACGATCCGTGTTCAATAAGATGCATTCGCGATTCTCTCCCGATACAAAGACCATGAATATACTGCTCTTGGGATTTAAAGAGTCAGGCGATGTGACCTCAGTGGAGTTGTTTTACCACGAGATGGTTAGAAGAGGTTTTAAACCTAACACAGTGACATATAATATCAGGATTGATGCTTACTGTAAGAGAGGTTGTGTAGGTGATGGTTTAAGGCTTCTTGAAGAGATGGAAGGGGTTGATTGCTTGCCCACTGTTGAGACAGTTACTACTTTGATTCATGGTGCGGGGGTTGCTCGCAATCTAACAAAGGCAAAGGAATTGTTTGATGGGATTTTTACAAGAAATATGCAACCAGATACGGCAGCCTATAATGCGATGATTAGTGCACTGATAAAAGCAAAATATGTAAAAGCCGCCATTGCCTTGATGGATGAGATGGAGTTGAAGCAAGTTGGGCATGATAATATGACCTACCACACATTGTTCTTTGGATTAATGAGATCAAAAGAAATAGACGGAGTATGTAAGTTATATCATAAAATGGTGCAGAGAAATTTTATGCCTAAAACGCGGACGGTGGTCATGCTGATGAAGTATTTTTGTATTAATGGACAAGTTGATTTGGGGTTGCATTTATGGGAATACCTGGTGGGCAAAGGGCATTGTCCTCATGGTCATGCACTGGATCTTTTAGTGATTGGATTATGTTCTCGTGGAAGAGTACTAGAAGCTTTTGAGTGCTCTAAACAAATGCTGGAGAGAGGAAGGCTAATGACTGAAGCACCATATAGGATGTTGGGGGGCTTACTGCTGCAGGCTGGAGAGGCTGACAAGTTAAGGAAGCTCAATGAACTGGTGAAGAAGTTGAAAGCTGTTCTGCCTCTGTCAAAAGGCATGGTGATGGAATAACTAATTCCTCAGCACTTAATGCAGAAAGGATGTTTTCAACTTGACTTTGTTTGAGTAGAGCCTCTAATTACTGGACATTGGATGGTTTGTCATTTTTGGTTCTCCTTCAAAGTCTATAAGGCTGATACACATGCGATGAGAAATTCTGATGGGTTGTGTTCACTGTGCGTCTTCACTCAAGTTATTGCCAAGGCTTGGGCCATGTCTACACAACCCAAATTCTATAGGGTGGTTGAAACAAATCCTGGAGGGAGGAAGGAACATGAGAGGCACAGCGTTTGCCTCATGTGGTTGCTTTTGCCTTCTGTAGATTGGTCAAAACAGAAACATTGAGATGAGGACTTGACAAGATGGTGAAAACTCACATACTCATTTGCCTTGCAAAAGGAAATGCTGCTGCTCAAATTACTGTGAGGGTGTATACATAAGCACTATGCCTAAAATGGAATGAGATTAGTTGATTGGCTTTTACAAAGATGGCTGTTAAACTGTTCTCTTGCTTTTTTCACTGTGCAGTAGGCCGCTCAGTATGATCAACGTAACGAATATACTGAGTATCTATATATGGATAGGTAAGGCATTCTAATTCTTTCTTGAAGAAATGTTGAAAGTAGTTACAAGCTGTCCTGTCTCCATCGAAAGGTTTGTATGCTAATGCTATCACGTCGATAATTGCTTGGCACTGAGTTGTATATCTTATGGTCATAGTTTAAGGATGTTCACAAACTGTCTTTATTTAGTGCGACTCTGCACTATCATACTTAGAAGAGCTCCTGCTTCTTGCACACTCTAGAGGACGAGTTCTTCCTCAGAGAAAGAACCTTGCCACCCTGCCCTTATGACTTGGTCAAAACAGATTCGGTGGTGACAAAGGATATGACGATATAAGAGTTGTAAGCTAAGTATTGGAGTACTATATTTTAAACCCGGAAGCTCAGTTCTGCTTTTTGAAGGAGTTGTACTAATTGATTGTCATATATGAAAGATGAACAAACTGCAATTTTCTGTTGACTTCTATATGGGTTGATTGGACCATATCACCAGTCAGTTCTGCAATGAATGTTTACCACGTGCAGGAGACCACAGGTGCTTGCTTAGAAGGAAAATGTTGGTAAATTGTCTTGGAACACTCGTTAAAAATGAAACTTTGATGTTTGGTGCATTTAGTTCATTAAAATGTCTACTTTTTCGGTATCCAATGTGATTTGATAAGCAATTCTTCTTCTTTTAAAGCTTGTAACTGGTGCTGTTAAGGTACTTGTTATTAGGGGTGTCAACAGTTTAGTTCGGTTTGATTTTTAAAAAAAAAATTGAACTATTAGAAAAATCTTCCGAACCGAACCGAACCGAATACGAACGGAACCGAAATTTCGGTTCGGTTCGGTTTTTCAGTTTTTGGTTTTTAGCTTTTGGTTTTTTTTTTTTTTTTTTTTTTTCCAATTTTCTCTTTTTTATTTTCAATTTTTAATTTTTTTATTCCCTAAATCTTCTTCTTCCTTATGTTCTTCTCCGTCCCCGAGCAACGCCTGCAGCTTCCCTATTTCACCGAAACAAGCTTTCCTCAAATCGCACCCAAAAACACCACTGGCCAAAGCAACCAGCACCCACACCGTCACCGAACCACCACCCTCTGCCGGTTGTTCCCTCCGACCCGTCGACTACCGCCGGCAGACTACTTGGCTCGACTTCCACCGAGCTTGGCCGGGAAGATAGAACTCAGGCCCCATCGACGGGGCACCATTCGAGGTAGCCCTGATGTTGACATCTTCCAACACCCACCCGTGCCAACACCATTAACCTTCCCTTTCCTCAAACCGTCCATGACCAACCCACAAAACCAAAGAAAATCTACGTTGATCTGGCCTAGACAAAACGTTGAACATCTGGGATGCGCTCATGGAAAAGCTAACGAAAGCTCGACCGGGAGATCAATCAACAATCCAAGCAAAAGCAACAACCAAGCAAAGTCTAGAGACAACAAATCGCAGCCCGCCGAGGTCGGGTCGGAACTCGGGCGAACTAAAGAGCCGTGAGCTCCGATTCGACAAGCCAAAAAACAAAGCAAAAGGAGCACGTTTGTGCACTCGGGTGACAGGGCCCTACTCGACTAGACGAAGGCGGCCAACAGGCGGGCCCGAGACGGATCAAACCGTGGTCGGCCGCCTTGGCGACACTTCTTCGACGATGGTCGACTTCAGGACCGGCTCGAGCTGCGAGTCCCGCTTCCTGGCGAGCAACGCAAATGCCCTGTTCGGAGACGGGCACGCACGGAAAGAGGATGAACAATCGTGGGTATGGCAAGAAGGTGGGTGAAAGGCGGTCACTTCGAGGCCGGAGGGAACAGGAGCAAGCGGGGGCGTCGGTCTCAGCTTCCATGGCGTCACCAAGTTCATCTCTTTTTCCTTGGTATAGTGTAGTCGAAACGGGAGAGGACAGATTTTATTGGTTTGTGGTTCGGTTCAATTTGATTAATTGATAAAAACTGAATCAATAAAAAAATATTGGTTTTAAATGAGAACCGAACCGAAAAAATCGAATTTTTCGGTTCGGTTCCTGACACCCCTAGCTTTCGTGTCGTGTTGAACACTTCGACACGTGTCCCACACTCTCCAACATTCTTGGACACTCTCGACACTCGGTCACACACGTGTCGGAAAATCCGACATCTGGTTAACTTTTCCGACATTTTCTAACATTTGAATCGAAATTCTGATATATGAGTTTTCGACATGTGATTCCGATATCGAGGTGAATTTTAAAAATTCAAGAAATAAGAGGTCAATATATATATATATATAATATATATATATATATATATATATATGTGTGTGTGTGTGTGTGTGTGTGTGTGTGTGTGTGTGAAAAAATAAAACACAATAATAAAAATAATAAATGAAGAAAGAAGAAAAATCTAGTCTTCTATTCTCTTCTGACTTTCACTTCCCGTGATAAACAATATACTCCTTAAATTTTTTTTCTCCTCTTCCAACATATCTAACATGCGAGTCCATAATATAAATCACTTGTTTTTTCCCCAAGTTTTATGAATTATTGAAATAGAGTTAAATTTGTCAAATTGAAATAATGAATTATATTAATAACTGGCAGATTAATGTTTTTAGTGTATATTCATCCTAGGATTATTTATTTATTTATTTATTTATGAATTCGATTGAAATTAATTTGATTGAAATAATCATAAAAATTATAATTTATTATGTATATATAAAAATATATATTTAATAAACAACGTGTCCCAACGTGTCGGAATTATCTATTTTTAAGAAACGATGTGTCGGCGTGTCATGTCGTGTCGCGTGTCAGTGTCGGTGCTACTTAGCCTGTGGGTGGTCGGCTTCATTATGGCTTCTTCGAACTCTATTTTTGGAGACCATTTCTTGTCACTGAGGAGTGAGGAAGTGGGAAGGGGTCATCTCTCTCTTCAGCTTCACTAACGTATCCGAATCACGACGATTGAATTGAAGGAGTGTCAATGAAGCTGCAATGATTCGAGGGTTGGGAGAAGAATCGGATTGTTTTGGAGATTGTTGCAGCCATGTTACTGAACACCGAAGCGGAGGGTTGGGAGAAGAATCGGATTGTTTTGAAGATTGTTGCGGCCATGTTATTGAACACCGAAGCGGAGAAGAAGACCTGAGTGTCGATGGAGAGAGGAAGAGATGGTGATGGTGAGAGGAGGCGATTTGATGATGTTTTTTTTTTTTTTTTTGGTCGGTCTTATTCTATGTCTACTTTAACGTTTACTGGCGTGGGAATCGAAACTCACTCCTGAAACGAAATCGTCTCTATCCCAACTCTCTGAGAATGTGAGGATTCAAACCCCTCACCTCCCCCTTCCACGTTGGAAGGGTGGCCACTGGCGCAAACTCCAGTAGTTGATTTGATGAATTGAGGCGATTGAGATTTCATTACTTTGCTTGCGGAAAAAAATGGAACCAATTTGATGACGTGAGACGATTGAGATTTCATTTTCTCGAGGCTGCAGATTTAAGTGAGGGCGGCCACGTAAGAAGAAGATGGACAGTGATGTCTTCTTGGCAATGAAGTGGAAGTAGATGAGACATACGGAAGGAGATGAATAGTGGTGCGGAAACGATAAGAAAAGGAGAAATAAAAGAAAAAGTTCAGAAAATTAAAAAATTAAATAAAATTGCCAAAGTCAATTCAGTTCATTTCTTCTATGTCAGCTGTCGGTAGCGCCGCCTCGGAGGACCATAATTTCAATCGTGTTTTTTTTTCTTGTTTTTTCAAATCAAGAGATTAGTCATATATTCAAATCAAGTTTTTTCAAATCAAGAGACTAGTCATATATTCATATCAAGAGACTAGTCATATATTCAAATCAAGAATTAAGAGATTAGTCGTCGGGGAAGCACGTGTGGATACTATCAATTTCGTTCGCATTGAACCGTTCCACGGTTGATAGCCAGTTCTTCAACAAAGAAAAGTCATTGGAGCACGCCACGGACCACCTATATGTGCAGGTAACAACGTCAAGGCACCAAATAGCTGTGCCGACTCCCAGTCTTTGCCAGCAAAAAAAAAAAAAAAAAGAAAAACTCCCAGTCCAGTCTTTCCTGAACGAGAATGGAACTTCGCGGCTCAGCAGATATCAAAAGTTTCAAGACCAGGAAGCTTGAAGCACTCTTAGTCTTGGTTCTCTCTCTAGGCTCTGCCTTCAATGCTTTGGCATTGTCACAGGGCATGAATTTCAGCATCCAGACTTTCAACGAGAGTATCATCATAGGCACAGGCAATGCGACGATTGATTCCGAGAAGGTCATCCAAATTACGCAGGACAGTCGAACCCAGAACCTGAATAACAGCGTGGGGTGGGCCACGTACCACAAGCCGATGCGCCTCTGGGATAAGGCAACCGGTAACGTGGCGGATTTCACTACACAATTCACCTTTGTCATTGATTCGGAAGACAAGGTAATTTTCGCCGATGGATTCACCTTCTTTCTTGTCCCCACTGGGTCTCAACTCCCGAGCAACTCGTACGGAGGTGCCCTCGCTATTATTGATCCCCGTCTTGGTCCTCAATTTTTTCCGTTCTTAGCCATCGAGTTCGACACTTATTACACCAACGTTAGTGGTGTGGCCGTGGACCCGATTTGTTCAGAAGTTGTAGTTAGTGGTAAAGACTCACATATCGGTATAAACTTGAATAATCTCGCTTCTGTCGAATCTAAATGCGTCGATTGGCTCGATGATAAAGTCAGGAGCGGTGGGCAGATCAAGGCTGTGATTACGTACAATTCTAGCACGCAAAACTTAAGCGTTCTCATGATGGACGCTCCTGCCACGGGTACCGGCATAAATTCTACCGCTATCGATTACAAAGTCAACTTGGCTGAGTATTTGCCAGAGTGGGTGACTTTCGGTTTCTCGGCTTCCACAGGTTCGTTGTTCGAGTTGCACACTATTGTGGCATGGGAATTCAGTTCTACTGTGCAGGTGGCTGGAAAAAAGAGCAAGTCATGGCTATGGTCTATCTTAGGCTCAGGTTCTTTCTGTTTGCTCATTCTTGTTTTAGCTGTTATTTGGTTTCGTCACCGTTCGAATAGCAAAAGGACTAACATGAGTGGAGAAGAAGATGATCTAGCGATTGACGAAGAATTCAAACAAGTGTCAGGCCCCAAGAAATTCACCTACAAGGAATTGGTCGCGGCAACCGGTAATTTCGTAGTCGAAAGGTTGCTTGGAGAAGGGGGCTTTGGTAGAGTATATGAGGGTTACTTGACCAGCGTGGATGCTAATGTTGCAATCAAGAAAATTAACCCAGGGTCAAGACAAGGGATAAAGGAGTATGCTGCCGAAGTGATGACCATAAGCCGGCTACGACACAAAAACTTAGTCCAACTCATTGGATGGTGTCATGAGAAAAAGGAACTCCTCCTTATTTATGAGTTCATGTCCAATGGTAGCCTTGATTCTCATTTATTCAAAGAACGATCTTTCTTGCCATGGGAGAAGCGATACAAAATTGCGCAAGACATAGCCTCGGCATTGCTCTACCTCCATGAAGAATGGGAACAATGCGTTATACACCGGGATATAAAGTCCAGCAATATCATGCTCAATTATGATTTTAATGCTAAAATAGGAGACTTCGGTTTGGCTAGGCTGGTTGACCATGCCAAAATGTTACAAACGACGGTACTGGCTGGAACCATGGGCTACATGGCTCCTGAATGTATTTACACAGGTACGGCTAGCAAGGAATCGGATGTCTACAGCTTTGGAGTCGTTCTTTTAGAAATAACTTGTGGAAGAGAAGTCATCAAGCCAAGGGCCGAGGAAGGCCAAGTCAGGCTTGTGGATTGGGTTTGGGAGCTATATGGAACCAAGAGGCTACTTGATGCGGCAGATTCGAAACTTGGTATCGATTTCGATGGGAAGCAACTAGAGTGCTTGATGGTTGTAGGGCTATGGTGCGCTCATCCGGACTACCTTTGCTCGTCCTTCCATAAGAGAAGCATCAAATGTTCTCAACTTTAACGCTCCGGCACCTATTCTCCCATCAAAATTGCCAGTCCCTACATACCTGGCGCCTTTATCCGCAATCTCTACGGTATCAATCGTTTCGTCTCATGCCACCTCGACTAGCGGCACTGAACTCTCCACGTTTACTACCTCTTCTGTACAATCCTCTTATTCAGCTTCCTCTGCATTGCTCCAAAAATCAATATGAGTTCCTACTTTCGGTATATGTTTTCCTCAAAATTTTATTTTGGATATTATTTGCTTCATATAAATTTCTACATCCCTTCATGTTTAAACTTTCATTTGATCTCCGGGATTAAGTAAGGTAGTATGTATCTTTTTTGATGGTTTTATTATTTGTTATCAATATAATTATTGGTAAGTTATCAAAGAGTTGTTGGAAAAACTGGTGACTGGTGATTTTTTTTTTTTTTGCCATTAATTATCAGAGAAACATCTAATTATATGGCTTAGCTCGAGATAAACATCCTTTAAGTAGTGATATACAATAAAAATTTATTGAAGGTAGAACATAGGTCATAGTCCGTCACAACTGATGGCGCTAATTGCGGACATGGAAACTTAGCTTAGGGAACGAGATAAAGGAATTACCTTACTCCAGACTCGAAGTTTAGGATGCTAAAACTTAACATAAACTATCATAAACCATATTCTGCGCATGCAAAGAGATTCGCAGCGATGACCAGCGGATAGATTCATGGCGGCTCCTGCTAGCCTCCCGGTGGGTTCGTCGTTGGGCGGCTAAGAACAACGGGTGTAAAGATGGCTTCCAGATGGTTGCAAGGGTTAGGGTCCTTTGCGCGTTGCGATTGTAATAAGAGACTCAACCGGCAGCCCGCTGCGCACTCTTGCAATTGGCCATTGTTTTTGACCAAACAAGAAAAGCCTAATTAAAAAAAGAAAGGGTCCGGTAGACCCAACCTTTTGGGAACACGTGTTTTCCTTCACATCGCATAATATTGCTAATAATAACCAATAATCGGTCGTACTTTTCAAAATTGGCAGTCATCTTCCATTCAGCATCATGCATAAGCAGTGACTCGGTTTGATATTAGGCCAATGCTAAACTTCTTAAAAATGATTTACAAAATGAAACATGAGCGATAGCTCTCTACACATTTACCATTTGTTAAAGTTTTGTCAATGAGAACCGTTAAAAATCTACCTATATGGACTCCAAAAAGAAAACTATATTGACGTGACACTCATGTAACTTAAATGAAACAAAAACAATGTTTTGGCTGATAAAAATCTAATGAAACTTTGATTAATCGTAAATGTATCACATAGTGCAAGCTTTGAGTTTCTTTATGTCACAATAAAATGTTTAAGGTAAATATGTCAAACTAGGTATAATTTAGGGTTTTTGATATTACAAGAAAATTTCAGGATAAATGCACCACACATAATTTGTAGTTTTTTATGACTTTTTTCCTTTTATACAACTGTGTCCTCTCTCTTTTTTTCCCTAGTCTAAAGTCCAGTCGTCAGGGAACCTCGTGTGGACCATCTCACTTTCTTGTACATTGATCGTCCCAAAATTGATCGCAAGTTGCTCAGGAATCAAAAGCCCAAGTCATTAGGACCCACCACGTTCACCAATATGAGCATGGTTCATTGTTGAATCATACTGGAATTAGGAGGATAGTATGATAAAATCTTAGTTTGTCCAAAGGAGATGGTGCCTATCAGTAGGTCTTCGAAGACAAAAACCGAATAAGTTAGAGGGATAACGCATTTGTTCTACATCGGAACATGTGGGAATATCGTGGAGGCCTCTACAGCACGTTGTCATCCAAACTAACTGAAGGAGACGGGCATGATAATTCTAGAACGAGTTGTAAATTTGATGAGCTTTTCGAGTCACCTGAATCTTCAATCCTATCAGAGGGGTCGCGTATCTGATATTCAGAGCTTCTCTTTTCATGGCCAGTTCATGACCTATCTGGCGGTCCAACAATCAGGAAATTTCTCTGTTCTAGTTCTTTTGTATTTTGAATTTGTTCGTGTGAACGAACTAAATCTCTCGTTGTTTTGTCGAAATCTAGTTTCTGAGAGCATTTATGGAATTCCTTGGAAGCGTGACGTGATTTGCGGTTGGGTAAAGTCTAGGTTTTTCCCTTGTTTGGATTTCACACTCGAAATTGTATTTCTTATACCATTTTGCGCATTGAAACCCTAGTATCACAGTTCGTTTCAGCATCGATTTAGGGCCCAAAAGTGGGCTGAATACACAATGTACAAACCGCTCCATGGTCTGAACAACGGGCATTCAGCCCACTGTTGGTCTTTTCAGAGTTTTCCTGCGCCAATTTTCAGTATTTCTTCGCCCCAAAGCTCATTCTAACATTCAATGACATATCGTTCATTCATTTAGACCCCGTTTATTTTGCGAAAGATATTTTTTGAGAAAACATTTTACTCATTATCCGGCATTTGAATACTTAGGAAAATGAGTTAAAGGAAAATGTTTTTTGGGTCAACGGAAAATCTATACTTAATTTAGGAAAATGATTTTCTCTTTAAAAAATTGAAAACCAATTTTCAAAATATGACTAGATATTGATTCTTAGATCAGAAACTCTACGCTTGGGTATGGGAACCCTAATGCTCATTCCTAGGGCTTCGGCATCCAACATCGACTGCCAGGGCTTCGATCCATTAAGGCCGGGTTCAAGGCCCTAGTGCCCATGCCTGGGTACTCTGATGCAAGCCAAGGTTAGGCTTTCTCAAACAATAGGATCGGGAGAGTGACTCGCACACGGGAAACAGGGCGAACAGAAATTTCAGCACTGCGCAAGCTCAGGAGAACAGTCGTATCTTTGTCGATACAAATCGGATCGATCTGATTCCAAAGCCAAATGAACAAAGGCTTATGGATCTACAATTTCTATGTTTTGGGTTTTCTGAAATAAGCACTGTAGGATGGTCGAATTTGGATTGGAAATAACAAACAGAATAGGAAAAGATAGAAACTTCGTTGGTTGCTCTTCTAGGCCTCCAAGGAAGTTGAAAGGACACCGATTCTTCTAGATCAATGACTGCAACTCTTCATGGATGCAGATTTCGAAAGCTCCAACTCTTCAAGGACGGAGTGAAAACTCTTCTAGGTTTTCAAGTATGAACTCTACAAGGTTCATGATACTTGCTTCAAAGCAAAGTTTTTCATTCATCAAAAGTCGTTCGTTTTCTACAAGAAATTGAATGGCTTATATTGTTAATGAAATAAAAACAGAGCGTTGAAACTAGGAAAATAATAAATAGCATAGAAACTATAAAGTAGTAAAAGTGTCTTCATGGCTCCCAAGGTGTCTTTCAAACTTCCAGGATGGACTCAAGTTATCGATACGACTTCTCGGTTTCGTCGAGCTTGAATGCGAGCCGATCTTCTTGGTCGAGAGAGCTGGTAATCAATGCGGGCTGCATCATTCTCGCACTTGCGCTCGGTCCATCAAGGCCAAACTTCCCGGTGCTAGTACCTTGGTCTCTAGCGGTCCATCAAGGCTAAGCCCCCAAGCCTTGGCACCAGGGCTGGGTCCACAAAAGCCAAGCACAGGACCCTAGTACCCGTGCTTAGCTCCCCCATGTTGGAGCTCAAGTCCATCAAGGCCAATCCTAGATACTCGATGCTCATGCTCAGGAACCCTGGCACCCATGCTTGGGTCCATCAAGGCCATGCTTAGGACCTTGGTGGCTAGCCTCAAGTCCATCAAGGCTAAGCCTAGACCTTGGACCTCAGTGCTCGTGCCCAAATCCCCCATGTCCAAGCTTGGGTCCAACGAGATTGAGGCCTGAGACTTCGGTGTCTGTGCCAAGATCCATTAAGGCCATCACACTCATCTATAATGGAGGAAATTGGTCGCGAAGCTCACTCTGACCTTCGCAATTCTAATTGACCATCCTGAAAACTTGGGGGAGGTCATCACACTTGTCTATAATGATGAGCCTACTCACCTTCCTCCCACGCATCGCTTTAAGAAGGACTTCCATGAGTTCCGCTTCTTTTTCTATGAGGCGCTAGACTCATTCATTAAGAACTAGGGTACCACCTCTTCTTACCATAAAGTAGAATAAGAGCTCATGAGAGGTGTCGACCACAATCGACATCTTCAACAACTTCACGATGGATTGCGCCAAATCAGGGATGACACCTAGAAAATGATGAAGTGGATCATAGCTTCCAAAGACGATGTGGTTAGGGAGCGGAAAAGCATCCAAGCACAGAGTTCTGACCTTGGTTTTCCTCATGTGGTACCCAGTTTGCTAACCATTCTTTAAGAGGAGATCGTCATTAGCCAACAAATGAGGATGAGCCTTGGAAAGAGGGTCGAGGCATGTTAGGATGCCCTCGTGGACTTGGATGAAATCAATGCTAGGATATAGTCAATCCTGGAGGGGAAACACCTTACATATCACCAAGCCGTCGAGGAGAATAGGGACATAGAACGACGCCTAGCCGACTTTGTTTCAAGGTTTAGGTGCCATTTAGGCTTTGATGGATTGACCTCTGTCTATACTACTTTCTTGTAAATATGACGAAAAATGAATGACAATTTGGTCTTTTCATACTTTGGACTTGTGACAACCTGATTATTTATTCTGTTTTCGATTGAATGAGTTGGGTTTTTCATCGACGTACCTATAGTCTTTTTCTTTGAGCTGATCACTCACGAGATAACTAATCTATCAAGTGAAGCCGTTAAGGAATCTAAATGCAATAAACTTGAAAATTCGACTAGAAATCGACAGTTCGACCGTGCTAATCTGTAAGGGTCAATACGGCACCGTCAAAATCTACTAGAGACTCGGGATAGGTCGATTCGACAAAGGTATGTGATTAAAGTGTGGGTGATTCCACCTAATTGCAAAATTTCTGTCGAACATCACTAAATTGATTTTTTCTGTACCCTGTGCCCATATTTGAAATCTCGAGATTTTCACGACAACCGAGAGTCGCCTATGAGTTGAAGATGCACAATGTGACTCGAAAATAATCGACCATAGGTCAAATGCGCTAAAAATTCCTAAAAGCTATCTGATAGGTTAGGTCACGCTAAAATCGCGTCAGGTTGAAATTAATCGTTAAATTGAACCCGATTTTAGAAATTGAAAGTTTTATCATGTCACAATTTATTTTAAGAATGTCGACTCATCCTCCGAAGAATTTTCGGTGAGCTCGAATTTTCGACGACAAATCAAAATTGTACGATTTTGGATCGGGAAATTCGAAGGCCCATTTTTTAGCGCATTTCTGGCCATCAAGTTAGATCATTGGGTGAGGAAAATTGTAGAATTTGAAGTGGGCATCCTCCTTGGCATTTTGGCCTTTGGTTTGAGGTCAATTGGAGAAGATTTGAGTTGAAATTGGAGGGGAAATGTTCAAATTCGTAGCTATGGGGGGCAGCAACCTTTTGGACACCTTGGGAGGCTTGTTGGAGAAGTTTGTGAAGGAAAATGGGCTGAGGATCAGCCATGGACTTTGGGGGTCATCCAATGATGATTTGGGATATTTTAGGGAGACTTATGAGGCATTTGAGCCCCCCTCCAGCTGCAGCCATCCCTCTTCTTCTTCTTCTTCTTCTTCTTCTTCTTCTTCTTCTTCTTCTTCTTCACTCTTAGTTCCTCCATTGTTGATGTTTGTGACTCAAGAACCAGAGAGAGACTAGCAGCCTTACCGTCAACCGTCCAAGCTCCCTTGCACGCCGTCTGAGGCGTCGCCTGAGTTGCCGTCGAAGCTGCACGCCTGCAAGCGCCCATCCACACGTCCCCTTTGTCCTGAGCTTTTGTCCGATGAAGCTAGGCCCACGTCGCAGCCGTGCCAGCCACCTCCGTAGCCGTTCCAGCCATCCAAAGCCCCACCTGTCGACCCCTGCTCACGCCACCATCCCGCCATGGCCGTTTCCAGCCAAAGCCACCCCTTCGACCGCCCCTTCTAGCCCAGCATAGAAGCTGAAATCTCAGCCCATAGCTGAGACTTTGTGGCCCGATTTAGGCTCCTTTCGGACCTCGTTTGGCGTCGTCGTCGTCGTCGACCTAAGTGTCGCTCGCCGTCGTGCCGCTGTCGCCGTGAACTCATCGGCTCGCTAATCCGGTGAGTTTACTTGCTAAACTCTACTTATGTAGTTAAATATGCTTAGTAGGTAATTAGCTTAGCCTAAGATTGATTAGGGGGTTAGTTTAGTTTAATTAGCTATTTAGTTAGTTAATTAAGCTAATTATGTGGTTAGATTAGATTAGTTAAGGGTTAATTAAATTGTAGTATTTAATTAGTATAGTGCATTATTTTTATAGGTCCAATTAGGGGGGTTAAATTAGTGTATTAGGCTTAATTAGGCATTTATTGATTTAATTTGCATTTTTAATTAATTAATTTTGCAATTTATTTAATTATTTACTATTTTCTGGAAATTATGCCGGGATAGTCGGTGGCCGGAATTTCATGCTAATTGTCGTAGTGTGATTAGTTTATGCAATTAAATGATAATTTATGCAATTGAGTGGTGATTGTGATTTTTATTTATTATTTCAAAAATATGAAATTTTGGGTATTTAATTAGAAAATACCGGGTGTTGGGTTTTAACACCAAAAATGTTTTTAGATACTATATCAAATAGTGGGATTTTAAAAGAAATGATATCAATTTTTATGGTTCGATCTAACCATGTACCTACACACGATTATTTTATAGTGTGTTTTTAATATGAAGAAAATAGGCCAAGTATATTTTTAATTGAGGCATTTGAGTGCAAAGCACAATGTCCTTGGCCGAGATTGGATGTGTGCATGAATGTTATGAGAACCCGTCACGAGCCTTAGGGCCGGACGATGCTCATTCAAGAATGCCCCAACTCAACAGATGCTGGCCGCAGTGGAGGCTGAGCCGATGCTCCTATGTGGAATGCCGTCTAGAGGTAGACGTTGCCGTGCTCGATGGTGCGAGACAATGCCCAGCTACACCGAAAGACCACTGACTGTTGAGTCGGCCGTGGCCGTTAGGTCGTAATCAATTGTGACGCATGAATGATTGAAATTGATGTACCTGATTATGGGACAAAATTGTGTGGCACGGAATGGGACGTGTCATAACGATTTAGCCTTATAATCGGGATCCCTATGATTTATTGAGATGTGATTGAGGCATTCCAATTGATGTGTGCAATTGTTATATGCATCGGTTATATGAATTGTACTTACGTGCGGGAAGGTGTTAAGGCGAGGTGAGTCTTGTATGATGTGTGATTAGACTACCTCTAGGCGTATTTCCTTCCTAATCGGGGTTTAGGGCGTAGACTTGCTAAGACATTATTTCACCCTGTCGTGGGCTCAATCTTTTCAAGTCCATAGATGGAGGCTTCTCCAATTCGTTTTGGACAGCTGAGGGGGTATACAAAGCATAGTACCGATGTCCCTGTCCCTGAGAGTCCCTGGCTCCATGAGCTCATCGTGACCACTATCTTGGTCGATGAGGGCCGACCACAGTTGATACCTCATTGGTTCAGGGCATGGTTCCGTCATGGGCCTAATGGGTTCCGGGAAGGTCCCCTGTAGGGTTTCGATATCCCCGCCGTTGCGGTTAATGCCGCTGCAGGTGAGGGGGTAGTTGACCCAACTTATGGGGTCGTGGTGGACCTGGAGCCCCCAGAACCCCCGGAGGTCTCAGATGAGGGGTCTAGTGTCTAGATAGCTTAGTAGCTCTCTATCTTTTTGAGTTAGATCCCTTTTTGTATATGAAGCATAGACAAAATCCGGTCGGCTAACTAGGTCCGTACGATGGAAAACCGAACCAAACCGAAAAAACCGAACTTTTCGATTCGATTCGGTTTGGTTCCTGACACTCCTACTTGTTATCAAGGCCCTCTTGGAATGTGTCAGGGGCTGTGTTCTCGATGACCGAAAGGGAAACAGGATTTTAGTCAGCCCATGAAAGGCTTTATAGGAATGCAACTTTTAGCTTTCTGGAGTTCATACCTCTTATTGCTCCAGGATTATCTATTGAATTTCAGGCGTCATATTTTGCTCTTTGGCAATTGTCTCCTTATTATGATTGTGACCAGAATACTAAAGTCGATAACTACTTCTAGAACAATAACAGTGGATCTTTTGTAGCAGCCTCCTTCCACCTTCACTCCTAGTTACCTTCCCTGCTCTCTTGCTTTCAGTTATTAAAAAAAAATGCTTAGATTAGTTACTGCTTCAAACATTGATGCATGAATTCCGTTGCCAGAAAATAAGCATTTCTCCTATCTAAAAGAGGAAAAAGTAGGAAAAAAACAAGCACTTATTTTTTGGACAAGAAGACTACAAATGTCGCCTACTGATAGGAACTGAAGATTTGCGTCTTCCATTGCTGGTTCAAATCTGGTTTTTGTGTCTGACTTCTTCTGTTTCTTGCATACCCTGGAACAGCACGGGGTCTCCAATCTCTTCTGCTTCACCAGATAATGCTCTTTCAACGAAGTCATGGAGGTTGAAACCTTCGCCATTAGTGGGCCTCTTCCCGGCGAAAATCTCTAGCGAGACGATGCCGTAACTGTAGATATCTCCATGTCCTGTCACTTGGCTTCTCACACCATAAGTGAAGGAAAAGGAAAAGGAAAAATCAGAGCCTATGTAATTGTAGAAGCATACTGCGACATAGATTATGCGAAGGCACTACACCGCACTCAAATGCAATTGATGAGCTACCTTCTGGCCACATTTTTTCAGAAGTCAGACGACACTATATCTCTAGGTCATGTCTGAAACAGCGATGAAATATATTATTGTTCTCTACCAGCTCGGCATATATACATAGTCATTCTGCATTTAGCTTCATATGGTATCAGAGTAGGGAGATTTTTCATTCAAATTCAAACATCCCCTTGCTTTACGTTGGCAGCTTAAGTTTTTGGCAATGACGGATATATTCATGTGGGTGCATGTGTTTATCTTGACATGTTTGCCTAATGGCAAAGCTACCGTTGAGATTTTCTTCATCTTCACTAACTGTATTTTGCCCATTCTAGGGTTTCATTAAGCGAGCTGCATCAGTCGGATCAACTATTTGGAAACCCAGTACGACCATCTAATCTTCTCCTTAGAAGATTAATGCGTCATCCATTTCCCTGAAACAATTCCTAGAGTTAATTCTTTTCACACTCATTTCAATGCGCTATACTGCCAAACAAAGATCAAATTGGATCAGCAGCTCAAATTCACAACCTAAAACATCAATTACTGACCAACATGATACCGAAAACACAGCTTCGATTCCAAGTCCCTGGAAGAATGATGCTCTGAATATACTGGTTCAAATTAACCAAACGTTTCTAGGAATTGTCTGAGGAAGCATAGTGAATCAGCATGCAAAAGCTGCGGTTGAGGTAGAATTCTCGTTCTCTTGACCTCCTCTCAGTTTTACCTGAAGAGGGAAGCAAAAAGACTAGGAGGAGAGAGCACATAGAGTTCACCTGGACTCGTTCCCTTTATTATCAATTCCTGAACAAGCTGACATGACCATCACAAGATTACAAATGTTTTCTCAATGCCTCGCATTCGGCCATGAAAAGGCTTCACTGAGACACCGATGAAAGAGACTTCTCCGAAGAGGTCGAAGCCGGATCGTGCCTTATATTCATACACCGCCAGAGGACAAGAATCAGTGACACCATTAATCCTAACACTGATGAAGCAACGGGTTGAACCGGTTTTGAAGCCTGGTTCTATTTTCTCCTCTTAAGAGCCCTGGCGATGCACTTAGCTTTCGGTTTCCAACTACGGCGGGGATGCTCGCATTCTCGACTGATTTATTGGGCTTTTGTGCAATCGAATCCTCAGAGTTAATTGATTAATGATATTGAGTCCTTGAATCACCAACCCTTAAAAAAAAAACTGCTATCTTTGTTAAATTTGCTGCCTGGTGGAAATAAACTTTTAGGAAAGTTTTTTTTCGGATTTTTCGGCATTTGATTTCAAAAAGTCAACTAGTCAAAGAAAATAATTTCTATCAATGGAGCCGGTGGAAAAAAAAAACTCTTCAATAGAAATGAAAGGAGGAAATCATTTTTAATCCTCTTTTCTTTCTAATTTTTAAAGATTTTGAATAAAAATAATTTTAAAAAGCCAGGCCAAGCACCTTCTGTGCACTCATTTTAATTTTTAATTTTTTTATGTTTTATTTTATTTTTCAATAGAAAAAAAAATTGCATTTCTAATTCCTTTTTCTTTTTCCTTCTTTTTTCGGCCAGTTGCCAGCTACGCTGATCGAACATAGGCGAGGGGGGGACATGTATTTCATAAATCTCGATTCTAATTAAGCCTTTCCAATCTCTTTAAACATATTTTTCAAGTAAACAAATAATAAAATCTAAGCCCCCGGGGGAGTGGGGACATGTTACCATGATATCCAGACCTCCTCGTCAGGGGAGAGAAGTTCCACAGGCAGACCCGAAAACCTTATCCGAACCGGAGAAACCCAATGGCGGGATGCCACGTCGGTGGCAAGGATCTTGACGTATCCAACGACGGGCTCTCCGAGGCCACAGAATCCTCATCTGGCTGTGATGCAGAATCTGCCACCAACCAAGTCTTGCTTATAACCCTTCAGGATTTGCAGAAAACTAATCGGTAAAGTCAAAATCATCAAACCCCAGCTTGAAGAAAGGAGAGACTCCAGAAAATCTGTAGCTTGATCTCTCTCTAGCAGGACAATGGCGACAACAGTGATGACATCTCTCCCTCAGTTCAACGGCCTCAGACCCGCTGCTCCAGCGGCTCCTGTGCGAAGCCTGGTAGGAAGCCAGCCCCTCGAGAAACCATCATTGGGTTTTGCAGGCTGATGGATTCGCTGCTTGTGCATTGCCTTCGTTAAGTTCATTTCTGCACCAGATCTTGAGTTGGGTAAATCTGTGTTCATGCTGTTTTCAGGCCGCGGTCGTTCAGCCGATGAGGCGCAAGGGAAAGGGAGCGCTGGGGGCTCGTTGCGACTTCATCGGTTCGCCCACTAACTTGGTAAGCCCCACGTAAGCTTTGCTTTGCATTGCATCGCATTTCATCATGCAATGTGTTGTCTTTATCCGGAAAATCCAATGATGCCCGATGAACTCTTGCTTCTGAATTGGAGTTCTATACATTTTCGCCCGAGATTGGACTGAGTTCCGACCTGATTCGACCGTCGTTGGAGTTGTTTCGGGTCGATTTGTTCGGAAACTTAGATTTTGGGGGACTGAAAATGGGGTGCATCATGTGTGTGCGCAGATCATGGTGACCACAACAACCCTGATGCTGTTTGCTGGGAGGTTCGGGTTGGCGCCGTCGGCGAACCGGAAGGCCACCGCCGGGCTGAAGCTGGAGGCGAGGGACTCGGGGCTGCAGACCGGCGACCCGGCCGGCTTCACTCTTGCCGACACCTTGGCTTGCGGCTCCTTCGGCCACATCATCGGCGTTGGGGTTGTTCTTGGCCTCAAGAACATAGGTGCTCTGTAAACAAAAAAAATAAGGCAAAATGTTAAGGAAGAAATTCCCCCTAGTTTTTGATTTGTTTCATGAATCTCCTGTCCATACTTTTATTCTCTCCTACTAATATCAAATTAAAATTTTCCCGAATTGCCCTTCGTCAGTAAATTTTCTTTGACATAAACAAATGGTTATATAATTACCGCGGACATTTCATACATTTCCGAGAATGGCATTTTACGATTGATCAATGTTGCTTAGAATAACTATGAAAATGGTGTGTAATTGATCTCCCAAGTACGAAAAAACAATTTAGCACTCATTAGTTGATTAGAATAACTATGAAAATGGTGTATAATTGATCTCACAAGTACGAAAAAACAATTCAGCAATCAATTTAGTTGATTAATTTTGTAAAACATTTCACAAAAAGCGATAGCAAATACATTAAAAAGTCATTAAATATTTCAAACGTATGACATAAGACGGAAACCTACAATTCCAACTGAGATTTCATCAAATAATTAAGGAAATTGCAATATTGAAGAAGAAAAAAAAAAAATCCTCATAAAAATAGAAAGCACGCCCGGTGGGACTCGAACCCACAATCGTCTGATTAGAAGTCAGACGCCTTATCCATTAGGCCACGGGCGCTCATTTGCACGATTGTTCGAAATTTACTTTTAAATAGTATTGGAAAAAATTAGAGAGCGCACCTTTCTTTTTCTTTCAGAATAGGAGAGTTCTTTTATGGTACATCGCAGAGGGATAGCTTCTAGTTTTGGGATAACTACCCAAAATGTCCAAGCGCAGGGTCATTTATGAAATTTTAACTTACTTAATGCGATCCTAAATTTTAATCCAATGTAAAATATTGTTTTTAAACTTTAATTTATTCAATGTAACCTCTGAAATTTTGATAAATGTTCATTCTAGTTCCTAAATTATATGAAAATATCTAATATTATCATTCCACTAATTCCAATTAATGGAATTTGCTAATTTGGCTTCCAATCGGGTAAGTTTGAATGATGGGCAAAAAATAATGTTACACATGGATTGTTCACGTAAAATATTCAAATTAAATCAAGATATAAAAACCCATGGTATCAAATGACATGGATAATTATTTTTCCAAATTGAAAAAATTAAACAAATTAAAAGGATTATTATATTCTAACAAAAAAAAAAAAAAAAAGATTGTTATATTCTAATTAGAGTTGAACATCTTACATGGAAAATCCACGTTTAATGTTTTCTTTTATCCACCATTCAAATTTACCCTATTGGAAGACAAATTAGCAAATTTACGATAAATTTGGATATTTTCATATAGTTTAAGGACTAGATTGAATATTTATGAAAAGTTCATGGACCACATCAAATAAATTAAAATATTAAGGACAATATTACACGTTGAGTTAGAATTTATGTATCATTTGTGTTATTTTTTCTTCAGTTTAATGTCCCATCCCTAGAGAACAAGAAAAGCTTCACGGAAAATTAAAATAAAAGAAACTTCCCCTCAGCGTGGGCGAAGGAGTAAGTCAGGGAAAATCGCAAGACCAGAAAGTTCAAGCAACTATGAAGAGAGATGCAATACATTCGTCTCGAGTTTATAATGGCCATTAAATTATGTTTATATTCGGACGAGATCCAATTTATTTCCTCGACTCTACGTGTATTCATTACATTTAAATAATGTAGTTTAAGGATGGTACTTGCATAGATTTGAAACAAAGTTATCGTAAACAATGCATAACATTTTAATGTAAAGGACTAAGTAATTTTTTACCCTTGCTTCTGTTCAAACGATGCATTATGAAGCCCAATACCTTTATTCAAAAGCTTAAACTAATGATTTATGAGCCAACTAACATATAATAACTGCTCTACACATTCGGGCATCCTTTTGCATTAGCTTCCTATGGGCTCGCATTGCTTCATTACAATGCTCAATACTTTCATCTGGGAAAATCACGAAGAGGATTACAAGTTCGAGCCCATCAATATATCTAGTTGGATCTACATTTACTAAAAAACTTAAGTCAATGAGTTATGAGCTAATTAAATACATCAATTGCTCTATACCATATCAATTCTCTGATAAGAGATTTTTCTCACATAACTCATACGTGTATTTTAAGAGCTTTAATATTTTAACTGTATGTATAAGCTTATCGAAAGGGAATAGAAATTTTATAAAAAACACGTATATTAAAACTAGCCATTGTTCAATTCGTGCATGGTGCGGATTTTTTCATAATAGAGGAAGCAAAATCGAGCCTTTCGTACCTATCAGCTGCACCAAGCACGCCAAGTTCATTACAACTATTGTTATGGCAAAATTCTTTAGTAATAGACTTGCACGTGGGCTTAATACATGTGAATCCTTGAAGTTGGTGAATTCGACGTAGGATTCACCGGTTGGGACACATTGGACTCACATCATAAATGTTTGCCCCAAGATTCGGCAGACTCTTAAAATCCCCTGTTGTTTTAAATGAACTCATGGGAACTCTCATAGCTTACGAGGTTGAGCTTGAAAAAGAAGAGTACAACTCGAGGTAAAATGGATATTGCTTTTAATGCTCACCCTTTCGATGCAGATAATACAAAATCAAACCAACGATGAAAGTAGCCTCGCTCACCAAAAGGTTCAAAGGCTACATGAGAAGAAGAAAGAAGTATGAAAGAATGAACGGAAAGAACTGAGCAAGAGTTCAAAAAGAAAATAAGAGTAAAAAAAAGAAGCAAAGAAATCACATTTTTCGAATGCGAAAAACATAGACATATAAAACCGAATTGTGTTCAGTTGAAGAAAAAGAAAGGAAAGATGGGCAAGAAGATGAAAGCGCCGAAAATCCATACTTGGATTGATATTGATGTTAAGAGGCACATATGAGTAAATTGCATTAGAAAACTCTCACATTGCATGATTGTTACGGTGTGAAGTAGTTAATATATCATAGTTGATTCATAATTTATTAACTTAAGTGTTTGAGTGAATGTGGGTCCAATTGGACATATTGATGGATTTGGATTTGGATTTCCTCTTGGAAATCTCCCAAGGTGAAGGTATCAGGTTTTTGTTGCGCATTCTCAACAATTGGTATCAGAGCTGATGATTGCGTTTTCCGGGCAAGTGAGTGTTGTGATATAACAACGCGAGCCTGTAAGGCTAATGTTGGGCCAAAAGGAGACCCGAATTAAGGGGGAGTAGACTTAACACTGAGCTCACACGTGAGATGGAGATTATTAGGATACACGCATAAGTGAATTATGTTAAAAAAATCCCACATCGGAAAATCGATGTGGCATGAAGTAGTTAATATATCATAATTGACCCATAACTTATTGGCCTAAGCTTTTGAATAAAGATAAATCTAACTATTGACGGGTTGAGACTTGGATTCCCTCTTGAAAATCTCCCCAAGTGAAGGTATCGGGTTTTTATTGCGCACTCCCAATAATAAAATGAGAGTCCAACAATAGTGGTGATGATATAGAGATAAGTTAACCTTTGTTTGATAGTTCATCTAGAATTAGAATATGATAAGGTAGAACCATTTGAACTTACATATGATGAAATGTATGACATGCTTAAAGAAATGTTTGAAGTCCGAGCTTAAAGTGAAATTTCTTCGTTAAAAAGATCAAGAATTTTCAAGGTAAAAAAAAGATACCAAACCGATGAAGTTGAGTCTACCAAAATAGAAGGCTTTTATAAAAAGGAAGGCATACGAATTTTCAAAATGTTTGTTTGGCAAAAACTCAATTATACAGTAAAATTATTGGTTTTCCTTTATTCAGTGATATACAATCGAAAATGTATTCTAATATTTGGATATTATTGAAAAATGATTTCAATCTCATGATTTTATTTCAAACAAAAAAAAAAATTCATATTTTAAAATTTATTTTTTTAAAAGTTGAATTTTATTTATTTATTTTTTTTCTTTTTTTCTTCCTTCACTACTACTAGCCAGCGATGACCATAGGCAAGCTCCGCCTCACCGATCTTAATGGAGCTCAAGCTCGCCGGGAATGGGTGAGCCGTAGGCTTGTTGGCCTTAGTGGACCCCGAGCTTATTGAAATTAGATGGGCCCCAAGCTTGTTGGGATCGAGTGAGCCTTATGCTCGCGGCCTCAGCAAAGCCCGAGCTTGGGCTTGACCAAGGAAGAAGGTGGAAAAAGGAGAAAGAAAAAGAAAGAAAAGAGAAAAAGAAGAAAAATGAAAATAAATGAAAAATAAACTCAATTTTTTAAAAATAATTTAAAATTCAATTTTAAAAAAAAAATATTTTTTTTTTGTGAGAATAAGCTTTATATTAACCAAGGGCCTTGAGACTAGGAAAATATATTGGAAAACATTTTTTGATTTTTTAGAGAAGGAATCTTTTTTTTTTTTTTTTTTTAACTTAAACTTTACTAAAAAAATATTTTTCATTGACTCATTTTCCTAAGTAAATCAAGCCTTGGAAAATAAGAAAAATGTTTTTCGTGAAACAAATGTGACCTACATTAGGTTACATCCCCAATACAATCAAGAGCTTTTCTAAAATAATAAAAAAAATCCTCATCCAACTATCAATTTCACCACCGATCTAATTTTTAAAATTAATTAGAGCACAAAATTTCGCATGTACTCATTGTGATCCACCTGGACATAATCGAAGCAATTCCTTTATTTGTCTCTAATATGAAAGGACCCAATTATATATGGGTACCAAAGAGGAAATGAATTTTTCTTCTCTTAGAGGAACTCAACCCAACAAAGATAAAAGAGATGCAAGTGGTCTCTTGATAGTGGATGTTGGCTAAAGTACAACGTGAATACCAAAACTTAGCTAAAGTACTAAAATTTTCAAAAGGTACATTTAAATGTTACTTTTTTTTTTTTGGAAAACCAAGACATTTAAATGCAGAGTTTAGGGAAGGTAATTGAAAATCCGATGTGGCATATTCTTATTAATATAAGTGGTCTATGTGGCATGCTGAAAAGCTGACTCAACAACGAAGATGCAAAATGACATCATTTTGCCCTAAAAAATGAATTTTAATGTATATATTAATTAAAATAAATTTCAAGAATCAATTTAAAAAAAAAAAAAAAATAGGTGGAACTTTCAACGAGGGCCTACACAGCTTTGAGTAGACAGCAACTGGCAACCCTTAGCCCCTTTCGGCGAGGGCTGGCGACTCTCACCGGATCTGAGGGAAGGGCACAGCCTTTGCTAGGGCTTGTAGGCACTCGCCGCTCGGCAACCCCAACTCACCCTCCCTCCATTGTCGTTGGCTCTTGCCTGTAATGGTGGGGCGGCGGCGATGAGGGCGATGCGAGCCCTCGGCGAATGCTGCTACTTTGCTTTAAAAAAAAAAAATAGTTCTTCTAATTTATTTAATTATTATTTTTATTAAAATTTGAATTCAAAGGTAACATGATGTTGTTTTGGGCTTATATAGCCACGTCATCACTAAAAACGATATTGTTTTACACTTAACTTGTTGGAAAAATGACACTTCCAATTTCCTTAGAAAATTTCGCTATTGATAATTAAGTGTTTTATTTTTCTCCGGTTTTGGTACCTTAAGTATTTATTTTGGAAGTTTTGACACTTAGGTATACACTTGTATCAAGTATTGGTACTTACGGTGTACTTTAGCCATGGATGTTGGAGACAAATGTTGGTAGATTCATCAAAATTCGTGACTCACACTAGTTGATGGTGGATTGTCGATGTTTGGAGGAATGCATAAAGAGAAGACAATCTCAAGCCCGGCATAAGACGGGGAAAATAGCCCTTACGTGAGGAGAACTGTCAGCATCCTCTAGACTTAATGAATTTCTGATACCACGAGACGGTACGAGAAATCAATCGAGAGAAGAGGTTGCGTTCCAACCAATGATCTAAAGCTCAAAAACTTCATAAAGAAAAATCTCAGGTTGCAGACAGATTATGCCTGTCCACGAATATGTCCAAATGATCACAATGGACACCGAAAGAGAGTACCCCGTCGTTAGCGTTTGTTAATTAGCATGATTGTAAGTCCAAGGAAGAAGCCAAAAACGTAAGACACGTAGAAAACTAAAACCTAATCAATTATGAAAAGATTTCTCCATCACGTCCTCGTCTGTTTCAGCACTGTGAGAGGGTTGCCTACGCAAGCAGTGGGTGGGGCATGCATTGGCGCCAGGTGTTCTGGTCTGTCTCGGACTTCCTTCGCTCCATTTCCTTAGAAACTAGCACAAACTCCCAATGTTTCCTTTGTTTTTTTTCATTCCTAGGTGACGATTCATCTGCCTCAAAGGTCTACTTCACACACTCACTATCTATGCATATAATTCACGAGCCATTTCAAAAAGAAGCAGCTCAAGAGTGTTGCAGGTTGTCCTCTCTCTCTCTCTCTCTCTCTCTCTCTGTGGAGTTTATATGTTCTTTTCTTGTTTCCAATTTTGTTTCAGGTGATTGCTTGGTATTATGTTTGAAAAAAATGTGAGTTCTAATTTCTTTTGGGTCATAGCTCAAAGCATGGTTTTGGTGATCGTGGACTTGTTAAAGCTCAAGTCGAGGAAATTTCACTGGGTTTTTAGTTAGGAACAACGAACAATGGACTCTGACTTTGCTTGCATTGCACTCTTTAATCTACATAAAGCAAGTGACTTCTTGTGATTTCGCCATAATGGGTTTTCTTGCTTAATTTATTTCAACTCCAAATCCCCTACAGTATTCTTGAGGGATGTTTCTGAACATGTTCATTAATTCAGGGGAAGTTTTTGCCTAACGAGACTTCTGAGTGAATATATTTCAATTCTGACTGAGGCAATTGTGATGGACTCTTGCTGTTGTAGGAAAGGATTTATTTTCATTGGAAAGCAAAGAAGAAATTACTCGATGAACTATAAGCATATACCTTACTTGATCAACTAAATGGGTTTCAAGCCATTGGATTGGTATTGCCGACCGGAGGAGAATGGGATTTGGGCAAGGACTGTGGACAGCACTTTTGGTGCGTACACACCTTGTGCCATTGATTCCTTGGTCATTTCCATAACCCATTTGGTTCTTCTGGGCCTCTGCTGCTACCGAATTTTGTTGATCAAGAGGACTTCGAAAGTCCCAAGATACTGTTTGAGATCGAAATGCTACAACTATCTGTTGGGATTGCTTTCTTTTTACTGTGCTGCCGTTCCTCTGCTGAGGTTGGTGATGGGCTTTTCGGTTTTCAATCTGGATGGTCAGACTAGCTTCCTTCCATATGAGGTAGGAATCTTTCGGTATATGAGAACCTAGTTTCAATTCAAGTAATATTTCTTTGTTTGATGAACAACCTTGATACAGTTGTTATTTTATTTAATGTGTGACCATGCGCATCAACAGAGTTTAATATTGTAAGACCTATTAACAAGCTTACATTTGGTAGCTTGTTGCCCAACCTTTACATATAAGAAAGCATTAGATTGAAATAGTTCACTAGCACATTGACTCTCCTTTCTTTTTATCTGTTTCTACTGCTTTCTTTTTGAAGAAGCTTGGTACCAGTAAATCCTCATGGGATTGCAGCATTCCTCGCCGCTGCTACATTCTGTGTGATGTTGAAATTAGTCTTTTGATATAAGTGATAAACTAAATGGAAACATCCTTATTTGCACGTGAGTTTTTCCAACTTCTGTTGATCCCAAGTTCACCCCTCTGAGGAAGCAAATCGGCGTCCGCTTATGGTCAAATTTTAAATTCCACATCTGCAGTCTGCTTCTGCTAATACCACAAATTTCAATGCCATTTGCCAAATTATGTCTGACCATAATAGCTTGCAATCTGTGTCATGCTGTAAGTCTTCAGAACATCAGCCTGTAACAATCTCAAATGATGCTCTTTAACATTGACGAGCAAACTACGAGTCTGATTCACCTTGTAATGACACCTTCCTTTTTCTTCGGCAGATGGTTTCACTAACCATAGAGACTCTTGTGTGGTGCTGCATGTTAGTTATGATTGGCCAGGAAATGCATGTCTACATCCGGGAGTTCAGGTGGTATGTGCGGTTTGGACTCATATATGTTCTAGTGGGGGAAGCTGTGATGCTTAATCTCATCCTCTCGATGAGAGACCACTATCAGGATCATAGGTTAGTTTTTATCCATCAGCAGACATTTGGCATTGCTGTTCAGACTTCAGAATATGTGCAACTCATGTTCTGCTATACATATACTTGAATGCAAGTAGAGAACTACAGTGATGTTATTGAATGCTCTCTCTCTCTCTCTCTCTCTCTCTCCCCCCCTCCTCTCTCTCCCCCCAAACTATGCAGTTTGATGATAATAGTAAAAAGAATTAACTTTTCTATTGTTGAAATAGTCTAGAGCACGCAATTTTTCACCTTGGTGGCCACGCTGCTTTACTAAATATTATGTAATTGCTAAATCATCTCAAAGGAATTTGCAAGATTTTCCCGTTCATGTCTTGCAATATATTTAGATTGCTTCCTTAAACTGGTGCATGTGACTAGTAGTACTATTTCATATTTGATAGCTTTCATACTGTAAAGCATGTCTCTGTTGAGTGGTCATAGTTAAGGTGACACGCTGATTTCCCTTTGGAAATGGGAAACTAATTTTGATTGGTCAAAGATGATAGCCTATTGTAGGTTTAATTGCCTTACTACTAGAATTGAAAATCTTCCTTGGGGACTTAAAAACCTTTTGTAACCAGGTTTTTCTGTTATATTGCATCAAATTGTTTTAGAGTTTAAGATTCAATTTCAGCATGTTCCAGGGATGACCAATATCTCTCTTCTTTTGCTCCTGCAGGTCTGCACTTTATCTGTATATCAGCGCAGTCTTTTGCCAGGTTACTTCTCTTTCAATGAACTCTTACTCCTGTCTCATCTGTTTATCACTTTCCTAGCTTTTTGACCAAACAGCTTCTGCTGGGATTAATCAATTAACAGATTTGATATGAAGAGTGGCAATTATTGAGATTTCTTTTTGTCAATGGTCACTATTGTTGGTAAAAGAGATAACAGAATTTTATTAGATTAAAAGAAGTATTTATAGGCTTAGGGTTAAGCTTTGTACAATTAGACAAATAACTCCAACTTGCTAACAAACTAACACTAAGAATTATAGTTTATAAACCCGACACTCCCCCTTCAAGTTGGGGCATACATATCAAAAAGGCTTAACTTGTGGCAAATGCTTGAAACTCGTCTATGTCGAAAAGGCTTGGTGAAAATGTCTGCTAGCTGCTCCTCAGAACTGTGTGTGCACCAACCGTATATTACCATGATTCACCTTTTCTCAAACAAAATGACAATCCACTTGTATATGCTTTGTTCGCTCATGAAACACTGGATTGCTAGCAATGTGAATTGCAGACTGATTATGACAATGAAGAGTAGATGATTCAGTCATAGGCAGTCCAATCTTAGCCAGCAACATATGAACCCATTGAAGTTCACTTGTAACATTAGCCATAGCATGATACTCAGCCTCTGCATTAGATCGAAAAACAACAGATTATTTCTTACCTTTCCATGACACAAGATTACCACCAAGAAAGACACAATATCTAGAAGTAGACCGACGATCCATAGGGCAACTGGCCCAATCTGCATCGGAATAATGTTGTCACCTCCAAAGACTTAAGATCAGAATAACCAGCTAAATGAAGATGACTCCGATTATGGAACACAAGTCCTTGACCCGGAGCTCCCTTCAAATAGCGAACAATCTAAAGGACAGCTTGCTAGTGAGTAGTACAGGGAGAGTTCACGAATTGACTCACTATACTAACAACAAAGTAAATATCTAGATGAGAAATAGTGAGATAATTTACCTTGCCTATTGACCGATGATACTTCTCGGGACCCTGAAGAAGCTCTCCATGTTCATTATCTAGCCTCACCCTAAGGTTCATAGGTGGCTCACTAGGCCTAGCGTCATGCAAGCCCACCTCCTTAGGAAGATCAAGAGTGTACTTTTGTTGAGAGAGAGCAATACTGCCATTGGTATAGGCAACCTCTATGCTAAGAAAATATCGAAGACGACCCAAGTCTTTAGTGTTAAACTCCTTCTGTAGAAAGTGCTTGAGCTGTTGTATACTTTCAACATCATTTCCAGTAATAATAATAATATCATTAACATAAACAAGAAGAATAACACACCCCTTTGAAGATGACATACTAAACACGGAGTGATCTGCATTGATGGATGTCAAAAGTAATAATTGCATCACTAAAGCGGCCAAACCAAGCATGAGGGGATTGCTTAAGTCCTAGTAAAAGAGAGAATAGGATTTCATTGAGATTAAAAGAAGTATTGATAGGCTTAGGTTTAAGTCTTGTACAATTACATAAATAAACACAACTTGCTAACGCTACAGAATAATAGGTTATAAACCTGACAGCCACCTTGATCTAAATAATCCTGCCTAAATCTTATTATTTTCTGTGGTTCTTTTGATGTAGGTTCTATTTGGGATTCTTCTTTTAGTCTATGTTCCGACCCTGGACCCTTATCCAGGGTACACAATGATCCAATCCGAGCCTCTGGATAGTGTTGAATATGAGGCTCTTCCGGGAGAGGAGCAAGTTTGTCCTGAAAGACGTGTCAACATATTTTCCAGTAAGTGATATGCGAACTCCATTTGTTTCTAGCCAACTATACGACTTGGTTTCCATTAGAATAGACCAGCTCAGCTGGTCGTATGCATTCACATGTCAAAGAACTCTCTGTCATTCTTCATTAAGAACTG
The DNA here is from genome assembly GCA_014182395.1 of Eucalyptus sp. ANBG9806169. Taxonomy (NCBI): domain Eukaryota; kingdom Viridiplantae; phylum Streptophyta; class Magnoliopsida; order Myrtales; family Myrtaceae; genus Eucalyptus; species Eucalyptus sp. ANBG9806169. Next base: position 1,687,785 of record CM024576.1, on the reverse strand, counting down.
ATAATGAACTAATAATTTGACATTGCAGATTCTGTCTGCTTAACAAGTCCAATTTGCTTGTGTTTTGCTTGCTTTCTGATAATGGCATTTGTTGGTTCCCTGTTTGCATTTATCTCTTCTCCCTGAGGCAAAATATAATTACTTTGCTTGAAAATAAAAGTGAAATGAGACCTTTCTTTGGGAGACTAGTGAATAAATTTTTTTAGTGTTTTATTGATTAGCGGCATATGGTTGTATTGTTAATGACAATCTCTCTCTCTCTCTCTCTCTCTCACACAGGGATATACTTTGGGTGGATGAATCCACTTATGCAGCTAGGCTACAAAAGACCAATTACCGAAAAGGATGTTTGGAGGTTAGACTCTTGGGATCAGACTGAGACACTGATTAAAAGGTTTGATTTCTTTAGCAGTATTCCCACTTTTTGTGTATCCAGATACAATTCTAAAGCATTGCAATTATATCTTATTTTGCAGATTCCAGAAATGCTGGGCCAAAGAGTCTCAAAGGCCCAAACCGTGGCTTTTAAGAGCTTTGAACAACAGCCTAGGGGGAAGGTAGTCTCATTTCCTATTCTTCATTCCAATTTTAATTTAACAGTGCACTAACATTTGTATCATTGTTTGACTGTTCCCCTTCTCATTTCATTTGTTTGCTTTGCTTCTTCAGGTTTTGGTTGGGAGGCTTCTTTAAGGTATCATACTTACCCTTCATGGTCTAATTTAATGCCAGACTTATCCCATAATGTTCAGATTCCTCAGATGCATTCAATGGGTGCTCAATCATATGTTGTAACTCCTTTCCTAGTAGAATGATGATGGCCAAATTATGCATGCCCCTTACATAATAACTTCTGTTGAGCATAACAATAAAAGCTGATGAATCTGAAAGGAAAAAAAACAATATCTAAAGGACTGAAGTCTCCAAAGCTTTGTCTCGCGATTGAGCTTGAAGAATCGCTATGACAACGATCCTTCAAGAGCATACCGTTTGCTTCAATGTGCAATGCTCATTTGAAGCTTAGTGACTCCTTTCATGAATAACTACAGATTGGGGCTGATCTTTCCCAGTTTGCAGGGCCCACATTGCTGAACAACCTCCTCCAAGTAAGTTGTCGCATGTGTGAGTCTCCCTCTTAGATGAATGTGTAGGCATCAATTTTTAAATCAATGCTGGACTCTGATTTTAAGATTTTGATGAAATCCCAGAATTGTGAGTTTTTATCTCCTAGAAATATGTGCTTCGTTATGGAAAATTGTTTCCACAGAACCTTGCTCCTCAAATGATTAGAACAATGTTCAACAGACAATCCTTTGGATGACAAACTTGAAGGGCTATTCATAGGGGGCAGACCCCGGCAGAGAGTTAACATGGTTTTCTTAGGGTAAAATGTCATCTTCTCATAATTATTTCGGTGTGCTCCCTGTGTCGTCGTGACAGAGAAGCTGCTCCAATATACAAAGGACAACAAATGAACAACAATGGCATAATGACTATAGGGACGATGATTGATTCAATAAGAATCTTATCTGTTCTTTTTTGGGTATATTATCTTGAAGTCTCAATTGCCTTGCCTTTCATCGAAAAATATTCTGCACATAGAATGACCCTTTATTTTAGTATTTCATTCAGCATCATGGTGTGTTCAATTAGATGCAGGTTACATTTCCTGGAATGGATTTTTTTTTTTTTTTACCGCTGATGTATCTTTTTTGCAACATGCAGTCAATGCAAAGAGGGGACCCCGTATGGATTGGTTACATCTATTCCTTTTTTATTCTTGTTGGATTGGTATGATCCTTTCTTTGTTTTGAGCCGAGGTTTGGATTTATGATAGGAGACAGATTCCTTTCCTACTAGTTTGCACACTGTTAAGTTTTTATAGTGCAGTATGTCAAATAAATATTGTTATCACATTTGTAAATGGTAAATCAGTTTATTGCATTAGCATATATTGTTTGCATCACTTATATATGTCGATGCCTCTGGCTTTTGAATCTTATTCACATAATCACGTCCTTTCATCCATAAGATACGTGGAAATTGCTGTTTCTAAATATTTTATTCACTTCTGATTGGACTTTGTTCAGTTGTTTGGTGTGCTTTGCGAAGCCCAGTACCTTCAGAATTCATTTCGGACGGGATTTAGGCTGAGGTCAACTTTGGTAAAACCTCCATCAGATGTGTGCAAATCCTCAGTATCAGATATTTTTTGTCTAGGTCGTTCTACGTCATTAATCATATTAGAGCAATTAAATAGCTTATTCAACCTTATTGGTAGGTGGCGGCCATTTTCCGAAAATCCTTAAGACTCACTCACGAGGGACGCAACAAGTTCTAATCTGGAAAGATAACAAACATGATAACAACAGATGTTAACACAATTCAGGTGAGATTCTCAACTCAGACGTGAGTATGACATTGGTACCATAATTCTCTTATTGCTGCAACATGATTTAGTTCAGTCAATGATGACATCTTCCTTCATTCAGAAATCATATGCAAAAGCAAATTTTTTGAATTACATCTGATGTGATACCTACCATTGTTCAGCAAACATGCCAACAACTGCACAACTTATGGTCGGCACCATTTCATATTGTCATTGCCATGGTTCTTCTGTACCAGCAATTAGGTGTTGCATCATTGCTTGGAACTCTCATGCTTGTCCTCCTGATCCCATTGCAAGTAAGCTTGTGCTTTCTTTCCCTTGAGAGTTTGTCCTCTTTATAACATTTGTAATACCCATCTCTTCCATGATTACTGTAACCATATAGCAAGTTAAGTTAAAGCATATACATGATAGAATTTGTGCTGACTTGGAGTTCCCACTTCTCCTTTAATTTTATTGAAGGGCATTCTGATCTAGGTTCTAAGTAGAGATTGTTTATCCTCTGAAACTCCTGTGTAGTATCAGTTGTATCAGGAGGAGTATTGCTGAAACAGCAACATCATGTAGGTGGGCCACTCTGTGCTACAACGCATGCTCTAGGAAAGCCTAATCTGGTTGCTTGAGATGTGAATGCAATTACTTCTTAGTGCCATTATGACCAATGAAAAATGGTCTAACAAGTACAGAGTTCCCTGAGTTAAAATTAGTAATCTCTGCCTACTCTGCTTATTGCTTGTCAACAAATTTCCAGGCTCTCAATCTCTACGTTATTCAACATGTAATTAGCTGCAAGAGGTTTTCTGCGCGACATCATTGCTCTCAACTCATGGATTATCATTTATATCATGATTAATCCCCTTTCTGTCAATCGTCTTACATGTTCTTGTCCTTTTCATTGTGAATTAGATTGTCATAATCAGAAAAACACAAAAACTGGCCAAGGAAGGGCTGCAGCGGACTGACAAGAGAGTCAGCCTCATGAATGAAATTTTGGCAGCAATGGACACTGTGAAGTATGTTGAACAAGCAGGAAGCCCGGCATACATTCTATGGCTACGTTAATTTTATAATGACTCAAATAAATTGGAAAATATTTTGCAGATGTTATGCATGGGAAAAGAGTTTTCAAGATAAAGTTCAAGAAATACGAAATGATGAACTTTCATGGTTCCGTAGAGCGCAACTACTATCTGCGGTATGGACTCTTTTAAAATTAAGATCATCTTACACCTTCTGATCGTCAAATTATCATCTGCTTTGACAGTTAAAAAATTGTTGCTTTCCCCAATATCCATATCTGTGTCAGGATAAATGTATATGTATGCATGCACACATGCATAACCACATATGCACATCCACACCCCCACATGCACATGTTCGCATCACAGAGAGAGAGAGAGAGAGAGAGAGAGAGAGAGAGAGAGAGAGAGAGAGAGAGATTAAAGAATCTCAGTAGCAGGATATTGCTTTTGTCTAATTGTGAATACATTATTTATGGAACGACCTGTCTTGGCTTTCGGTCCTCGGTAAACTTATCATACAGACTGAAAGCAGTTGAAATACTTTCACAGGAACTCGTGTGCAAGCAATTCAAGTTCTCTATCTTATTTTAGTTAGGTTTAAAGTTCTCTAGTTCATTTATTTTTTCCATTTACATCGATTATTTGATTGTATAAGTTAGCGTAAAATCGAGAAATGTGATTGATTTACTTTGTCAAATTATCCATCTTGTCTTGGACTCTGTTCACTGTTTTGTGTAAGCTGAGTAGACAGAGACTTATACTAGCTGTTTTTGTATCAGTAAATTCATTACCAAAAGGTGCGTGGAAAATAGTCTCCATTTGTTTCTCAAGCAGCAGTAGACAAATAAATTAGAACCCTATTTGTCAGGGGGGTGAAAGAGCTAGAGGACAAGACAATTTCTCCTTCCATAATGCTGGATGGCTTTTACTTGTTTGAGAGTTTAATTTTGGTGGCAGTTCAACAACTTCGTAATGAACAGCATGCCTGTCATGGTAACGGTTGTCTCATTTGGGACATTCACTTTGCGTGGTGGGGATTTGACACCAGCAAGGGCGTTTACATCACTTTCTCTTTTTGCGGTGCTACGGTTTCCAATAAACATGCTCCCTAGCTTGATGTCTCAGGTTCTTCCATTTCATTTTCCCCCATTTTTGTATCTCTATCCTTCAAATAGAACAGTCTATTAATCTATCCCATTGTCAACATCACCATGTGCAGTTATTATGTGGATAGTGGATCTATCATATTGTTTTGCTTTTAATTGAGTACCTTGGATATGTTCTTTGTGATACCCTCACTCGGTTTAAGTATCAACTCATCTTGCTTTAGCGAAGAGGAAAATGATTGACAAAATCAAACTGGTAGAAAAATAAAGAAAGAATATCAGATGTGAACTGCATCAGATTTTCTTACTTATGTCTTTGATTATTTGAGTTAAACAATAAAGTGTGCAAAAAGTGGACAATCATTTTCCACATACTACATTTTCGTTTTTTTTTTGTTTTTTTTGGTCAGTCAGTACATACTACATTTTTGTTTAAGCTAAACTATTTGTCTAGTTGTTGAAATAGCATAAACAATAGAAATTTAATTAGTCGAAGGTTAAACCCGTTATACCAAAGTGATGTTGTAATAACTAAATTTGTAACTTTATCTCGTCATTAAGCTGCTTCTACAATATTTGGAATGTGGGAGTTGGAGTTTCTGCTTTGTCCTCATTATCATTTTTTACCCTTGCTTTTCTCAAAACTGATGCATATTCTCCATATTAGAGCCAGCAACTTAATTTTAACAGTGCATGCAAACATTTTTTAAGTTTCCATTCTTACCTTTGTTTCCCAGGTTGTTGTTGCACATGTTTCCCTGCAACGTTTGGAGGAATTATTTTTAACAGAAGAGAGAGTTTTAGTTCCAAATCCACTGATTGAGACAGGACAGCCAGCTATTTCAATCAAGGGTGGGCACTTCTCATGGGACTCAAAGGTAAAATAACCATATGCCTCAATTTGTCTGGCAAAATCACTTAGCTTTTCCCTTTACGATGTGAATAAACTGTTGACTATAGTATGTATGAATTATCTAGGTTTTAGGGACCATAACACCATCGGCAGTGCATTTATAAGCAATAATTATCACTGCTGTGATATGAAGGATGAGGGCATTTTAAAAAACTTTTATGAATCCATAATTGATGCCACAATCAAAATTTGAAGCACACCTTCATCAAGCCACTAAACCATTTAGTAAAGTGAGTTTTTTTTTTTTTTTTTGGTAATGTAAGTAATTAATATAATGGGGAAAGGTCAAACTGTACAACCAAATGGCTCCAAAAACTTACACTCAGGATGAACATGCTCATTCTAAGTGTAAAGGGAGCCGAGGAAAAAACCAAAAGGCAATAACCAAATGGAGAGCCAGGAGCCAAACGACAAACGCCAGGCAAACCGACCTAGCAACCAACGAGACACCTAGCCAAGCGGTCTAGAATCAGGGGAAGAGAAAATAATAGGATCCAATTCCCACGAGCGTTGCATCCGCCTGTTTCTAGTGGAGTCCTCAACATTCTTGTAGGTAACAGCCTTATCCTTCATGACCTTAATGAGATGATTCTTTATGGCCGGAATAGAAAGCGGCTCTCTCCTAAACAGAATATTATTCCTGTTTTTCCAAATGATGTGGCAGAGTGCACCAAAGGAATGACAAGCGAGGCAATTAAAAAACTCCCTTCCCGAAAGGACGGTACTGGCCCAGCTGAGGGTCTCCTCCTAAGTTCTATTGGTCCAGGGAAGATTGCACCTAGAAGCCCAAAAAAAAGCAATACTCGAAGTAATGCAACAACCAAAAAAGAGATGCTCGATAGAGTCAGGCACCTCGTTGCAAAAGGGGCAGGTCGCAGCATCAATTCTTCCATGAGACATAAGTAAAGCCTGAGTAGGCAGCCTCCACTTGGTAATGATCCATAGGTGCAGTTGGTATCGAGGCAGGGAGGCACTGCTCTAGTATGAGTCGATGCCAAATGACTCTCTCCTTCTTCCGCCTTATGGCCTCCCAAGCTGAAGCCACCGAAAACATGCCCGACGACTCCTCCCTCCAACAAAACCGATCCTACATGTCAGTCAAGGCGGGAAGAGGTGAACCCCAAGACTCAATCTCTGATCTGATAGCCCATCCATCCTCAAAGAAGAGGTCAGCAACCAAAGCCTGCCTAGGGAGGCTTGAGCTATATATGAGGGCATCTGTGTAGAATAAATTCAACGGACCCCTTGGATGCCAATTATCGAACCAGAGCGATGCTGTTAAGCCATCACCTATCCTCCAGTGGAAACGGAGCCGGCATTCAGTCCTGAGTTGTAGCAGTTTCTTCCAAGCCCAAGAGCAATAAGACGGCTGCTTCACAATCCAGAAGTTCCTGTTTTTTAAGAAGGTCGAATGGACCCACTTACACTAAAGCGGTTCCTTGTCTGAAAACAAGTTCCAGATATGCTTGAGCATAGTCGCCTTATTGCACTCTCGAAATCTCCGAATACCAAGCCCCCCTTCCACTTTAGGTAGGCAAACATCCTCCCAGGAAACTTTGGCACCTCCTTTGCCCAAAGTAGGTCTTTTCCAAAGGAACTATCTAAGGATACGCTCAACTTGGTCGAGACCTGGTGCTCTCACAGCTTCTAAAAAGATGACCAATGCAGGGGAACCTGTGCTAATTTCTAATTGTAATTTTTTGGGGTAAATTCATCTTGCTAAATGTCCGTGGAGCCAAATAACTGAACTCAAAACTCAGAGAACATAATTTCACTGGGTGAATGCATCTCTTTTGCCTTCATTTTGAAGGTTCAAATTAATGTAACTATGTCATTCTAACTGATATTCAATGATTCAGGATAACTAAACGGTCATTTGTGGTGGTTCCCAGTCTTTTTGTTGCAATGTCTTATTTGGGTTAATACCCTAAAAAACCCCAAATTAGTATACATGTGACAAATTTACCTCAAACTATTTTTTTAACCATAAAAAACCCTAAACTGGTATACTTGTGACAAATTTACTCTGACTAACCATAAAAAAACCCTAAATTAGTACATTTATGACAAATTTACACCAAATTAATTTATTCATCAACAAAAAATCCAAAATTGGTAAATTTGTAATAAATATACTCTTCACTAACTTGAATTAATACCATAAAAAAATCACAAATTGTAAACTGTGACAAACGGAGCGTAAAATCTCAAATTGATATATCAGTCTGTGAGATTTTGTGGGACCACTGCCAACTGTTCTAAAAGCTTAAGCTATTAGATGAAGGCGTGGTCTATTATTTAAATATTCTAACACTCCCCCTCACGCTTAGTCCGGCCTTTTGCCTAGTACTAAGCGTGGAAATTTAATTAGAGAGGCAAATAGGAGCTTAGAAGGTTCGAACTCAGGACCCCCTAACTCTGATACCATGTGAGATTTTGTGGGACCACTGCCAACTGTTCTAAAAGCTTAAGCTATTAGATGAAGGCGTGGTCTATTATTTAAATATTCTAACACAGTCAACTATCATATGTCATTTAACTTAATAATTTGACAGTAAAATTTAACAAAAACTAACAGAGGGTAAATTTGTCACAAGTGTACCAGTTTGGGGTAAATTTGTCAAAAGTATACCGGTTTAGGGTTTTTGGTGGTTAAAAAAATAGTTTGGGGTAAATTTGTCATAAAAGTACCAGTTTGGGGTTTTTCAGGGTATTAACCCGTCTTATTTCAAGTGGAGGCTAAATTTTAAGCTAACTTCAGGCAGAAAAGCCCACATTGTCGAACATCAATCTGGACATACCAGTTGGCAGCTTAGTTGCTATTGTTGGTGGTACTGGAGAAGGAAAGACATCTCTCATATCCGCAATGCTTGGGGAACTCCCTCCTATCTCTGATGCATGGGTTGCCTTACGAGGAACCGTTGCTTATGTTCCTCAAGTGTCATGGATTTTCAATGCCACCGTAAGTTGCACAGTGCTAGTTTTGTATTTCTAGCAATGTTGCACACCTTATCATCATTTTATCTCTTGCCCTAATCTCCTAGTGTGTGATATTAGGTGCGTGACAACATATTATTTGGATCCGAATTTGAAGCAGAAAGGTATTGGAAGGCAGTCAGCATTACTGAACTGGAGCATGATCTCAATTTGCTTCCAGTTAAGTGGGACTCAGTTCTTTGCAAGATTCTCTTATTAACACGGGATGTGATGCGTTAATCATCTGTTTCATTTATTCTTCAGGGTCATGATCTTACTGAGATTGGTGAAAGAGGGGTGAATATAAGCGGAGGGCAAAAGCAGAGGGTTTCCATGGCCAGGGCTGTTTACTCGGATTCAGATGTTTACATATTTGATGACCCCTTTAGTGCTCTGGATGCTCATGTTGGTCGACAGGTATAAAATTCATGACACAGAATATTAGTTGCTTCAGATTACCAAAGACGTAGTTATTGATGTTGTATGGCATCAACAATTACTTGTATACTAGAAAAGCTTTTTATGTGAAGCACGGTCAAATGCTTCATGGGATAACCGAAGCAACATCTTCTAATTTCAATACTCATAAGCAACATCTACAGTTAAACAAGGATAAGAGTGTTGATCCTACAGTCCTTCCCTTAAGATAAGTTGCTGCAACCAATCATGGGGTAGTCGAAGCAAAATCTGCTAATTTCAATACTCATCAGCAGTTTATGATTTGGGACTTCTTGACTTTAATTTGGGTATATCTGTTATTGTCTTTGTTTCACCAGCTTCTTTCTTCTATTTTTAATAATATGTGGTATTATAACCTTTGTCTCGACTAAACTCCATGTCTGAAGTGAGCTTTACTTTAATATTCATAGATCTTCCATTCAGTAGCATTTCTTTTATGAATTTTCAGAAATGAGGCCATTTCATATATTAGCTTGTACTAACCCGCAGACGCCTACAGGTGTTCAACAGCTGTATCAAGGAAGAGCTGCGAGAAAAGACCAGGGTTCTTGTCACCAACCAGCTACATTTTCTTCCTCAAGTGGATCGAATCATTTTGGTTCATGAAGGAATGGTCAAGGAGGAGGGGACTTTTGAGGAGCTCTCTAGAAGTGGGGTGCTGTTCCAGAAACTTATGGAGAATGCAGGAAAAATGGAGGAACAAAGAGAAGAGAATGAGGAGGGGGAAAAGAAAAATGTAGAGGAGAAAACATCCAAACCATCAGCTGACAGCATTGTTAATGAATTGCCAAAAGATCAAGGTCATGGGAAGAAAGGTAAGGAGGGAAGTCAGTACTTATTAAGCAAGAGGAAAGGGAAACAGGTGTCGTGAGTTGGAAAGTCCTGAACAGGTACTAAAATGCATGATATGAAGCTTCATCTTCTAACACTTGTTGTATAGACAGGTTATTTACGAAAAAAGGCTAAAAAATAAATAAGAAATTCATGACCTAAATTTTTCTTGAACTCGACAACGGAAATAGGGTTCAAATAAGCCAATTAAATGATCTCAAACATACGTATGACATCTTGAACAAGAAGTTCAGGAAGGTCCACGTAGCACAACATTCCTTTCTCAGCTTCACTTGACATCACAAGGCCTCTATGTACCTTTTCCTGTGATGCTTTGGTTTCGTCCACATGATAACTATTTTTCATGCTTATCTCTGAATGCTTACACACGAATTGTCCATGCTTGTGCTAATTCCTTTTAATTGAAACCCCAAACAGTGTTTTATTTTCAGAAATGCTATTTTCCCTCTAGTTTTATGAGGACTCATGAATCTGGACCATATTAATAGGATTACATGGCGCTAATGCTACTTATGCGTGACATGCATATGAACTGATTTTCTTTTTTGCTATACCAATTTTAAGGTACAAAGAGGCACTGGGAGGCCTATGGGTGGCAGCAGTACTCTTTATATGCTATATCTCAAGTGAAATTCTTCGAATCTCAAATAGCACATGGTTAAGTTTTTGGACAGATCAAAGCACCTCGGAGAACTACAGACCAGGATTCTTCATATTGATCTACGCACTCCTGTCCTTTGGACAGGTACCTCAAAATTCAGTTATATCTCCAAATTAGTTTCTCCAAGTTTACAATCTTTTAAGAAGCTTGTGCCCGAATAATTTCTCTCTTGATTATTGATGAAGTGGGAAAGCCACATTACCTCTCAGTCCTTGTGTTTTATTACAACTTTTTGTTTATAGTGCAGAAATGATGATGTAATTTTGAAGAAAATCCAAGTTACCATACCACAAAACAGACTATTTGCTAGCTTCGCTATATTTCTGTTTCAGAGTCTTTGGTTGATGTGGGTATATGTCAACTGAAGGGTACATCTTTCTAGCAACTTCCATGATGACTCCCATGTTTCTGTGAATCAGGTGACCACGACACTGATTAATGCTTATTGGGTGATTATTTCAAGTCTTCGTGCAGCAAAAAGATTGCATGATTCTATGCTCCAGTCTATATTAAGGGCTCCAATGCTTTTCTTTCACACCAACCCAATTGGAAGAGTAATCAACAGGTTTGCCAAGGATTTAGGCAGCATAGATCGCAATGTCGCCCAACTTATAAATTTTTTTATGATCCAAGTCTGGCAGCTACTTTCGACTTTTGTGCTTATAGGAATTGTGAGCACAATCTCTCTTTGGGCCATAATGCCGCTATTGATTTTGTTTTATGCAGCCTATCTGTATTACCAGGTAAGCGCAATTTTGCCCAGGCCTCAATGTTTTCTCATACAGAGTGATATGTGCTATGCTACTTACTGCAAAGATTGCAAGCCTCTTTCCACTAAGTGGGGTTGGCTAGTTTTTACTGAACAAGCTGACGATTTCATGTTCTATTTTCCTTTTCTTGTTATGCTTGTGTCACCACACACCATCATTTAAATGTTTCATAGAGGAAATTTTGAGACACGATTTCCAAAATCCTTCTACAATCGTGAAAGAGTGACTAAGAGCACCAGGGGCTCGGACCTAAAATTTCTTATTGGGGTACGCTCAAAAGTGAAGTCAGTTAGTGGAGCCTGTTATCCTAGCCATCATTTTGTCATTTTTCTGTTTTTTTGGCAGAGGGCCCGGTATTCATCAAGGCTAACAGCACATCCTTTTAACTGATCTATAGCATTACATCTCTTGTTCCAGCGCATGTTTTCTCCTCTACCTGTAGCTGATTTATTTGGAAGTTTGGATATAATTGTCTTTCTAAATGTTTGCCTTGTGGATGTTAACAGAATACATCTCGAGAAGTGAAACGGTTGGATTCAATCACCAGATCTCCAGTTTATGCACAATTCGGAGAAGCCATGAACGGCTTGTCAACAATACGTGCATATAAAGCATATGATAGGTTGGCCAACATAAACGCCAAGGCCATGGACGATAACATCAGATTCACCCTTGTCAATGTAGGTTCCAACCGTTGGCTCAATGTAAGGTTGGGGACTCTTGGAGGCATAATGATCTGGTTGACCACGACATTTGCGGTCATGCAGACCGGAACAGCGGAAAACCGAGCAGCATTTGCGTCAACCATGGGTCTCCTCCTCAGCTACACTCTGAATGTAACAAACAATCTGAACGCTGTTCTGAGACAAGCAAGCAATGCTGAGAATAGTCTAAATGCCGTAGAACGTGTGGGGGTGTACATAGAATTGCCTTCTGAGGCTCCGGCTATAATAGAGGGAAACCGTCCCCCTCCAGGCTGGCCTTCATCAGGATCCATTGAATTCGAAGATGTGGTCGTTCGTTACAGACCTGAACTTCCTCCTGTCTTGCATGGATTGTCCTTTTCAGTAGCGCCCTGTGAGAAACTGGGAATAGTCGGAAGAACTGGTGCCGGAAAATCTAGCATGATAAATGCTTTGTTCCGAATTGTCGAGCTGGAAAAAGGAAGAATCTTGATAGATGGGTGCAACAATTCCAAGATAGGACTGGAAGATTTGAGGAAAGTACTTAGCATTATACCGCAGTCACCAGTTCTCTTCTCAGGTAGGCACTATGAAATTCTTCATCTCCTGAAAATGTTTATTAAAATCACTTCTCTCTTTCCAACCCCATTTCCATCAACGTCTCTCATATTCCAAAGGAAAATCTGCTAACGAAGTTCATGCTTTACCGTTTCTCACTGGTTGATGTTGCTATGTCCTCAAACCAATTTATAGTTGAGAGTCTCTCTCACTTATTATGTCCAATATTGGAGGTCCAGAGCTATTTACTCCTCGGTGCATTGGTTCACAAGAGCTACTTACAATCCATGCGATCCAACTCCTTACCCAGCTACTCTTAGACGGTTGCTTTCTTGTTGATATGAACAATCTGCTGACAAACCTAATCAGTTCAAATGTCTCAATTCACTGTCCTACTTGGTTTGATTCCAAGGAACATTCTGCATAAGAAACGAACAACTTTCTCTCCATGTGCTGCCTGATATTTCATGTGACAAAGGCTACAATACGAATCATACACTGAATTCCATTACTGTGAAATGAGAAGCTTCTACAAAATGCCAAAAAGACCTTTACACTCCATTTTTCGTGGAGAATAAGTATCATCTCAAATAGTTTCTTTCTTTTCAATTTTGTGTAGGAACTGTGAGATTCAATCTCGACCCTTTCGATGAACATAATGACGCTGACCTCTGGGAGGCTCTGGAGAGAGCACATTTGAAGGATGTCATCAGGAGGAACTCTTCCTGTCTGGATGCTGAGGTAAGTTGGTAATAAAGTTACTAGATGTAAAATGTTAATGAAAGGATCATAGCTATTCCTCTTGGATTCAGGTTTATTTTGATGACATTATCAGTATTTACCTGACCATTCACTACGTTATGAAAATATTTAAGTTACAAAATTGTCTTGTGAAGGACAAGGATTGGTAGACATCGTCCAAAGCATGTAAGTGTTGAGATGCTGACGATGACTATTGACTAGGTTAAAGCCCTTTGGCAGAGAAAGGAGAGAAATTGAGTTGAATTAATGCAAGGCAAGTGACATGAATTAGTATTCAGCAAAAAAGTTTGACATGCATATGCAGTGCACTCAGCAAAGCACTGTCTAGGGGGACAAAGAGATATGTGTCCTTTACTTTTAGACGCACAAATTATGTAGTTAAAATTAGCATGGAGTGTTTAACTTTTTGAAGTTAAATGATATGTAGACAAGATTGGTCAGAGATAATGGCAATAATCTTCTATGCATCATTCTAAATGTTTTTGCTCAAATGCTGTGCTTGCACTATGGTTAGCTCCTCTCACCGGAGAAATCCCAAAATAGGAACTAATTTTATATTACCTGCAGAATTAATTGTGTAATATCCCTCTTCTGAACTAACTTATAGACCACAAGGCATAGGAAAAGAGCCATCATTCTGGGCAGGACTGGGTGAGTGGGCAAAGTGGTAGACATTGGAATTGTTTTACCAGCCAAAAAAACTGAAGGGTCCCTTGTATAGCAGTTTCTACATATGTGAGATGTTATAGTATCTGAAGTCTTTAGTAAGTTGATATATCAACTTTTATATAAGTTTAGAATCGTCCATATCCAAGAAGCTGTTTAATGCTCTGGCATTATTCTATTGGCTTTAAGATTAATCCATTGGTTCTTTCTTGTTAGTTAAAAAGGCAAAGTTAAAGATCTCTGTTGATATTGATGTTGGCTGTGTCCTGTCAAGGTTTCTGAGGGTGGAGAGAACTTCAGTGTCGGGCAGAGGCAAATGCTGTGTCTTGCTCGAGCATTACTAAGAAGATCAAAGATTCTTGTTCTCGATGAAGCGACTGCAGCTGTTGATGTTAGAACTGATGCTCTCATCCAGAAAACCATCCGCGAAGAATTCAACTACTGCACCATGCTCATTATCGCTCACAGAGTTAACACCATCATTGACACCAACCGAATTCTTGTGCTTGATGCTGGCCAAGTATGTTGTGACATTGCTACTCATCATATCGTACTAGCAAAAATTGCATATTTACGGTTTGTCATCATGAATATGTAGAAGTGAAACCCACTCTTACCTCGGAAGTATGATTGTTATGCGCTTCAAAATTTTGAAAAAGTGAGAAAAGAAATTAACCATCTTATTAGATCCAACATAAAAGGACCACGTCCCCCAACAAACTATTCATGCACTTCTGTTTTGTTGCGTTTCTACTTTGTTATTTAAGTACTGACTGTTTTGTTGCGTTTCTACTATGTTATTTAAGTACTGACTGGGATGCTTTCAACTTACACTTCAGGTAGCAGAACATGATACTCCAGAGAATCTGCTGTCAAATGCAGCAAGCGCATTCTCTAACATGGTCCAAAGCACCAGTTCTGCCAATGCAAAGTATCTTCGCGGCTTAGTCCTCCAAAACAAACAGAACAGGTTACAGATGGAAGTGAAACACTTAGACAGCAAGAAAGGACAATCAGCCTCAATTCCAGCATTGCCTTCCAGATCTTAAATAGCAAGGACTAGACAACAATGGCTACACCATCCTCAAGAAAACGAGAGACACAGTTATAACCCTTCAGGGTGTCTTGGAAGGGAAGCACAATGAAGATACAGAAAATGCCTTATACCACTGTCAAATGCCTGCCGATAGCTGGTGGTCTGCTCTCTCCAAGATATTCCAAGGTTCTATATTTCAATTAGGTTGTATACATGCTTAAGGTCGTTGTGCAAGATCGAGTACTAGGACTGTCAAAACATAAGGTCGTTCCTGCAGATAGACAGGTGGGATTGCGAAACTACTAAAGAAGATGCAACGAAGATCATACTCATATGTATCTTCTGTTTGTTCTCATGTATCCTCAATTGCATTTTAATGCGTACATTTCATTTGATTAGTCATCCTTCAGGCAGGTCTAGGTTTGATGAGCAGACTGCTTGACAGCAATACGAATGACTAGAGCATGAATCCGGAGACAACTCTTCATCTATGAACCGAAAATTTTACACCTGAAGGTGAAAAACAGAGATGTTGCCTACCAATAGAGAGTAAGCTTCAATCTGTACACACGTACTTCCATCAATGTGTTATGTAATATTTCCTCAGACTGAGCTAAGGTTAAATCTTCTACCTAGTTTGGTGATGGTCAATATTAGCGTGTGAAAGTGCACGAAGTTATGAAGCGGGCGATAATTCTTCTTGATGTTTGCTTATTAGTTTTAGAGCCAGCAAAGACGATAATTCACCCTATCAAATTGAACTATGAGAATCCAGGATCAAGGGTTAGCTGACCTCACCAAATGGAAGTATTTTAACTTAGCATTCTGTAGCAACTTGTCTAAGTATTTTTATAATGAGTGAATCTTCTTGTTAGTCTAAGTCTCCTATAGCTTTCTTGTGCAGCTTGAATTTCGTTAGAATTCATAATGTGATAGGTGATGAGTGTTGTAACATTAACGCGAAAATGACGGGGTCTTGCGAATATCAGAGAAATAAACGAGGAATAATATGACACCAAAAATTTACGTGGTTCGATCGAAGTATTGATACCTATATCTATTGGGAAAGCTAGCAGCAAATAATCTACTATAATGGGAGAATTAGAGAGTGTTTTTCATACTTAGATTTAATTCAAACCCAAATTATTTATAAATAAATAATTTAATTGGATGTAAACTGACAGTATAAAATTATAGTGTTCAGCCCAAGCAAAAGCTCTTCTCACTTATGCTGATCCATATTCTTGAAAATATGAATATCCACATATAATATAAATAAGTGCCCCTTATTTCGTCTTTTAGTGCAATTCTTTTCCAAGTCAACCTTGGATTCATATTCGCAACGTTAGCACTCCCAAGTACATACGGAGAACCAACGCCCAAGAATAAGAAAACATATTTGATTCGGATGGTGGAATACCAACGAATCGGATCGATAAGGACTCAAACTCAAGAAATTAATTTAAAAATGACTACCATGCAATTGAGGATACATAAGTGCAAACGTCATGTATTATATTAGATTCACAATATAACGCACGAATCATCTTGTAAGTCTTACATCACTTTTTTGTATGCTCTAATTTTCATCTCATGCATGAATCTCATAGGTGTAATAGATGGCAAATCCTCTCGATTCAGAAATTACAGAAGCCCTCTTTCTTATGTTAGAATGCGATTTGATGAAGAACAAGAGTAAAGTAGGAGTCGAGGGTCAAAATCCTAACTTCAGTTCTTGAAATCATTTAGATCTACGTTTGTGAAGTTTTTCCCTTTCTCATCGGATACAGGAACGTTGGTTATGTGGAAAATCGAAGTTGAACCAAGTTAAGCCTGAATCGACCCTAGAGTTTGAGTACTTAAGGGTAGTTCCAGGGTTTAAGCTTTATGTTTGAGCTCAACTTAGGTTAAACCCAAATTAACTTTTGTATATTGAGTCAAACCGAATCAAGTCGAGTCAAGCCTGAACTTGTAATGATACTTTACTTAGTTAAGCTTGAGCACAAATTGAGTATCGAGATCTCAAAATATTCTCATCGAATTTGTGACGCCTCGGGTCTCAACTGTATATATATTGTCTGCTTTTGATACTAAGTCCTCATGGTTTTGTTCTTCTCGGGCAGCCCATACTACCAAAAAAAAAAAAACGCGTATGTACAGTTGAGACCCGGGCATTATAGAATTTGAATGGCAAATGGCGTTGGCCCGACTCAACTTGCATGTCTACGAAACAAGCCCCGCTGCTGTCGTGAATCCTCAAGAGGGGAGACCTTAGCCTCCTCGGCTCGGAGCTTAGAGCTAAGAACAGGTCCCCGGAAACAAGACCCAAAACACCAATTGCCTTCTCGTTAGTCAATGATCTCATTCGCACCCGTCAATCCTGTTGATGCCTTCTCAACTTGTCTACATACTTTGGTCGCCGGGTGCTTAGTGCTTTTCCTTCTTATCTTGTCGGTCGGTCGGCCGTTTTTCCTGACAGGAAAAAGGCCTCTAAAGCCGGTGCAAAAACATGCAAAACACACGAATGTGGTTCAAGCCCTTTGGTCGACATCCGATGTCTTGGGGCCACCCGGTTGAGTTCCCGCCGCTGCATGTGATTGAGGGTCTCCCAGCAGGGCGATGTTCCTCTTTTCCCCTGGGCCCAAGCCCAGCCTCATTCCTTTCTCCAGGCCCAGCCCGCGCGTGGGTCTTCTTCCTCTTTGGCCGAGAGAGGGAGCGACAGAGAGAGGGCGAGCTCGAGAGCTCGAGAGAGAGAAAGAGGGCGAGCACGTGAGAGTCCCCGACCGTCGCCGGAGGCCTGCCGTTCGTCGCAGCAGCTCTTCCCGAACCAGAATCGCGTGTCGTCGAGTTGGCGTGGTTTTATTCGTTCCGGCGAGTGGATTAATGGCCGCCGGAGTTCATGGCCGGCGGTGGTCGACGCCGATCGGAATGGACGACGGCGGTTCGGCGGTAGATGGGTCGCCGGTTGTTCCGGGCCGTGCCGTCGGTCGGGTGAGCTTTGGTGAGGAAGCAAGGTCTCGGTGAAGGAGAAGCATCGGGGAAGAAGAAGTCCAGGGGAGAAGAGAGTTCCAGCGATGGCAGAGAGGGGAGAGAGGGAGAGGCTCCGGTGGCCACCGCGCCGCGCACGAACTCCGTCCGACGACCACGCCCAGCCGACGTCCTCAAGCCTAGCGGTGAAGGAATCCGCCTTTTCGCATTGGGCAGAGATCGAGGAAGAAGACGGCGCCGCAAATCCAGGGGTAAAAAGGAGACGAAGATAAAGATAACAATGGAGGCATTAATTGCCTTAATAAATTAAGGGGTAAGATTATTTTATGTGGCCCCTATAATCATAGTTAGGGCATATGTGGTATGTTATCATTTCATTTGGCTGAGTATAAAGCTAAAATCATTCCAAAGTATTAATGAGCTAAGGCCAAATTTCATGAGATATTGCATGATCTCATCACCTAAGCTCACATCTTTTAAGAGGAAACGTGGAAGGGGTTAAAAAAGACACCGACCTGGGATCTTCACTTTTGCTTTAAAATAATGAGAAAAGAAATGGAATGGAATATGGCATGGAACTCTCTCTCTCTCTCTTTGAAATATTAAAGAATGTGTTCAAATTAAAATGTTACAAATGGCTTAATCTTATGGTTCCGAAGTAGATGGCCAAGTAAATGAAATGAGTCATCAATGGTATTAATGGACTAAGATTAATATCAATGATGTCATGCATGATGTCAACACTAGGCTTAGTTTAATGTAATGTCATCAATTGCATGTGGGTAAAGATAATTGGTGGAGTGAAGAGAGGTGGCACGAATTAAAGAGTAATAAGTGGATCAACTATATAGTTTCCAATGTAGATGTTTTGTCAAGTTACCAAAAAATCTAGTAAATAGTTCGTAAACATGGAAACTGGTGTCCATTCTAAATGATTGGTAAATCCTAAAAACATTTTGAACCCACTAAAATTATTAGTGAATAATACCAAATGCTCGGAAAATTTTAATTCGGTTAATTTAAAACTTGAAGAATCACCAAATACGTAATTTGAAGCATATAAGCTCCTATCTACAACCAATAGGGTGGTGAATAAATTACCATCATTCTATATCACCACGTACATGTCAACACCTGTCAATTCACTTTTAACAAATTGAGCTTTGAGTAATTATGATAGTAGAAAATTGTCCTAATACCTTCCGCACCCCATAAAATTGATGACGTCCATTCATATCCGAAATTGCAAACTAAATAATACTTAAGTTTATATCCTGAATATCATCAACAAAGATGAAAAATTTCGGATGTCACAAAAAGATCGGGAGGATATCCTAAAGAGAACCAAGACACCTGCTAAACTCAAACTATTACCATCGATTAATGCATTTAGGATTCTCAAATCTCTCACAACACCACAACATACAATATAACAATACAATCTAGGGGAGGTTGCACCCTAATGGATGTCTCTGAAGTAGAACCATGACACCCTCCACACCCAAATTGTTGCTATCAATTAATGCATTTAAGCTTCTCGAATCTTTCATGATACCACGGGATATAATATAACAAACAAATCTAGGGTAGGTTGCATCCTAATGATCTGTGAGCTCAAGAAATTCATAAAGAAAAATCTTGGCACGTTGCCCGTCTGTAAAGAAGAGGATAGCGAATAAAGAGACAAAAAAATCCGAATTATTATAATGGACTCCTAAAGAGAATGCCCCTCACGGTCTTTGTCAATTTGTATGATTGTAAGTCCAAAATCTAGTGAGTGATGTCACAAAACAAATGCAGAGATTTCTCCACCACGTTACCTCTCGCTGCAGCTCATGTGAGAGGCCTGCCTACGTTCAGACCAAAAAAAAAAAAAAATAAAAAATAAAAAAGAGGGCTGCCTACGTAAGCGGTGACGCACTAGCGTCAAAATGTCATCGTCTCGGTCCCCCTTTCCTGTTCTTCTTTGAAAACGTCACAAACTGCCAATGTCCTGTTTTTTTTTTTTTTTGGTAAAGGCCAATGTCCTGTTTTTGGCCCTTGCTTCCATCCTTTTTCCTTGGTGATGATTCATCCCGCCGTACCTTATTGTCCTGCTCAATGCCCTCGCCGTGTATGTATATAGCTCACGAGCCATTTCAACGTGAAGCAGCTCCAGAGTGTTGCAGGTCCTCCCTCCCTCCCTGTCCGAGTGTGTGTGTTTGTGGAGTTATATGTCCTTTCTTGTTGTTTGGGACGATTGCCTGGTGCTATGTTTCTAACCGGGTTATTAGTTGGGAACACTGTGACTTCGCTTGCAGTGCATTTTTCAATCTGCATAAACTCAGTGACTTCCTGTGAGTTCGCCATAGCGGGTTTTCCTGCTTAACTTCTTCCAACTCCAAATTCCCTGCAGCATTCATGATGGACCTTTCCAAACATGTGTATTGATTCTAGGGAAATTTTTGCTATGAGACTTCTGGGTGAATATAGTTGCATTTCAACTGAAGCAGTTGTGATGGACTCTCTCTTGCAGGAAAGGCTTCATTTTCATTGGGATGCAAAAGAGAAATTACTTCATGAACTAAGAGCTACTATTACCTTGATCATTTAAAAAATGGGATTCGAGCTGCTGGATTGGTACTGCCGGCCGGTGGCGAATGGGATTTGGGCAAGGACTGCGGACAGTGCTTTCGGTGCGTACACGCCTTGCGCCATTGATTCCTTGGTCATCTCCATATCCCATTTGGTTCTTCTGGGCCTCTGCTGCTACCGAATTTGGCTGATCAAGAGGACTTCCAAAGTCCAGAGATACCGTTTGAGGTCGAAATGCTACAACTATATGTTGGGATTGCTTTCTTTTTACTGCGTTGCCGAGCCTGTGCTGAGGTTGGTGGTGGGCTTTTCGGTTTTCAATCTGGATGGTGAGACAAGCCTCCTTCCATATGAGGTAGGGATTTTTACTGTATTGTGTTCCTAGCTTCATCTCTCCAACGTAAACATAGTACTTTGTCGTTTGATGAACAACCTTGATTAGCTGGTTTTTTTTTTTTTAATGTGTGACCATGCACATCGAGGGACTCCCATATTGTAAGCCATTAACAAACTTACATAGCTAGTTGCTCAACCCCTACCTAAATGAAAGCATTAGGCTGAGATTGTTTACTAGCTCGTTGACTGTCCTTTCTTTTTTACTGTTTCAACTGCTTTCTTTTGGAAGAAGCTTGGCTCCAGTAAATCCTCGTCAGAATGTGGCAGTCCCCATTATGGCTCCATCCCGTGTGTCACGTGGAACTTGGCCTTTCGATAAAAGCCAAAAGGGGTTCGTTCGTTTTGCGAAAAATGTGGCCTTTCTGAAAAATATTTCCTGAAAAGTCACTTTTTAAGAAAATGTAATTTTTTTTTTCTGGTATTTAGCCGAAACCCAAAAGAAGTGGAAAATATTTTTCAGTGTTTAGAAAGGAAAATTCTTTCTTGCATGCACTCTTTTTCAATATTATTTATTATTTATTATTTAAATATAATTTTAATTATTTTTAATATTTAAAAATTGATATTTTAATTATTTTATATTTTAACTTTTTTTTTCTTTTTTCTGTCTTCCTCTTCTTTGGCTGATGTCAGATCAGCAAGCCAGAGGCTTGCGCTCACCAATCTGGCGAGGCTCGAGCTCGCCTAGATTGGCGAGCCAGGCGAGAAGGCTTGCCAAGGCCTCGAGCTCGCCACTCACCAGATCGTGAGCCTGGCCGGTTGCTAGCGGTTGTCATGGTTGGCGATCGGTCAAGCCAGAACTAAAAAAATAATAAATTAAAAAATAAAAAAAATAAAAAATAAAAAGAATTAAAATTTTGATTATTTTTTTAAAGAAAAGAAAGAAAGAAAGGTTAACATGAGTGTGAGATAAGAGGAAGTGAGTGAGGAAAATGTTTTCCGCTTCGTCAAAAGTGGAAAACATTTTCCCCCGACCCTTAATGGAAAACATTGCACATGTGGGTTTTTCCAACTTCCGTAGGTTCCAAGTTTAATCCTCTCTGAGCAAGTAAATCGACTACCATTTGTAGTTAAAACTTTCGAATCGCACAACTCTGTTTCTGCCACTACCATACCACGAATTTCCATGCCATTTGCCCGCTAATGTCTGGTCATGATAGTTTGCAATCTGTGTTATACTGAAAGTCTTCAGAACACCAGTCTGTAACAATCTCAAATGATGCTGTTTACATTGGCTGGCAAACTGAGAATCTAATAAGCTTTGTAATCACACCTCCGTTTTTCTTTGGCAGATGGTTTCGTTAACCATAGAGTCTCTTGCTTGGTGCTCCATGCTAGTTATGATCAGCCTGGAAATGCACATTTACGTTCGGGAGTTCAGATGGTATGTGCGCTTTGGAGTCATCTATGTTCTGGTAGGGGAAGCTGTGATGCTCAACCTCATCCTCTCAATGAAAGACCACTATCAGCATCATAGGTTAGTTTTTATCCTTCAGGAGACATTTAACATAACTGCTCATATTTCGAATATCTACATCTCATATTCTCCTTATATACCCTTGGATACTAGTATAGTGATATTATTAGATGCTTTCTCTCTCTCTCTCTCTCTCTTTCTCTATCTTCAAGCTATGCAGATTGATGAAAACTGTTGGAAGAATTGACTTTTCTATTGTTAAAATACTCTGGAGTGTGCATTTGTTCTCCATGGTGGCCACACTGCTTTACTGAAAATTATGTCATCACTTAATCATGGCGAAGGACATATCTGCAAGATTTTTCCCGTCCATGTCCTGGAATATGGTTAAATTGCTTCTTAAACTGGTGCATTTGGCTAGTTATACCATTTCATGTTACACATCTTTCATACTATATATGTAAGTTTTGAAAGCATGTCACTGTTGAGTTGCCATAATTAAGCCAACACCATGATCTCTCTGTGGGAATGTGAAACTAATTTTGATTGGTCGAAGATGATAGCCAGTTGTAGGTTGAGTTGCCTTATTCAATCTACTAGAATTGGAAATCTTTCTTGGAGACTCAAGAACCTTTTTGAAGCAGGTTGTTTGGTTACAATGTGTGACAGCATCGCATTGTTTTAGAGTTTAAGATCCATATTCAGTATGTTCCAGGATGGACCTAATATATTATCTTTTCTACTCCTCCAGGTCTGCACTTTATCTGTGTATCAGCACGGTTTTTTGCCAGGTTACTTCTCTTTCAATAAACTGTTACTCCTAGACTCATCTGTTTATAACTTCCTAGCCTTTTGAACAAACAGCTCCTGTCAGGATTCATCAGTCAATATATTTGATATGAACATTGGCAATTATTGAGATTTCTTTCTGTCATTGGCCAACTCGATCAAAAGAATTCTGATTTAATCTTCTTCTTTTTTGTGCTTCTTTTGGTGAAGGTTCTATTTGGGATTCTTCTTTTTGTCTATGTTCCGAATCTGGACCCTTGTCCAGGGTATACGATGATCCACACTGAGCCTCTTGATAGTGTTGAATATGAGACTCTTCCAGGGGAGGAGCAAGTTTGTCCTGAAAGGCATGCCAGCCTATTTTCCAGTGAGTAACACGTGAACTTCATTTTTTTATCCAACCGTTCAGCTTGTTTTTCATAAGATCTGACTAGTTCAGCTAGTCTCTATGCATTGACATGTCAAATTGCCCGCAATTTTCCAATAAGCAGTGATAATGAACTAATAATATGACATTTTCAGATTGTCTGCTTAATGAGTCCAATTTGCTTGTGTTCTTGCTTGCTTTCTAATGGTGGCATTTGTCGGTTGCCCGTTTGCGCATATCTTTTACTACCTGAAGCAAAATGTAATTGCTTTGCTAGAAAATGAAGTGAGATGAGACATATCTTTGGGGGTCTAGTGAAATGGAGTCGGATTTTGTTTAGTGTTTTATCAATCAGCTGCTTATTGTTGTTTCGTTAATGACTCTCTCTCTCTCTCTCTCTCTCTCTCTCTCTCTCTCGTATAGAAATATACTTTGGGTGGATGACTCCACTTATGCAACAAGGATACAAAAGACCGATTACCGAGAAGGATGTTTGGAAGTTAGACACTTGGGATGAGACTAAGGAGCTGACCAAAATGTTTGCGTCCACTTTTCTTTAGCTGTATTCTGAACTTTTTGTGTATTCAGATAAATTTCTAAAGCATGGCAATTGTATCTTATTTTGAAGATTCCAGAAATGCTGGGCCAAAGAGTCTCAAAGGCCCAAGCCATGGCTTTTAAGAGCTTTGAACAGCAGCCTTGGAAAACGGTATGTATTGGTTTAATTGCATCTCATGTCTCATTCTTCATTCCAATTTTGATTTGACGGTGCACAGACATCTGTACAGCTTTATTCTGTAAGATTCCTCATTGTTTGAATGTTCCCCATCTCATTTGCCCAGTTTGCTTGCTTCTTCAGGTTTTGGTTGGGAGGCTTCTTTAAGGTAAGTGTGATACCACATATGTGTTGGATGTGCTTAATCAAATGCTAACTCCTAACTTAGCTGGATGATGATTGCCATATACTATGCATGCACCTTTATAAATTTACTTAGGTTGAGCAGAACATTAAAAACTGACGAATCTGAAATAAGAAAAAAGGTATCTAAAGGAGTCTTTAAGGCTTCGTCTCGTGATTGAGTCTAGGAGTAACAACAAACCTGCAAGAGCATAATGTTCACTTGAGTATGCAATGCTCATTGGAAGCATAGTAACTCTTTCTTACATGGATAACCACAGATCGGGAATGATCTTTCCCAATTTGCTGGGCCCACATTGCTGAACCACCTCCTTCAAGTAAGTTCTTCCGAGTCTCTCTCTCTCTCTCTCTCTCCCTCTGTATATATAAATATACGCATCAGATGAATATGTAGGCATCAATTTTTAGATCAGTGCTGGACTCTGCTTTTAAGATTTTGAGGCAATCTAAGAATTGTGACCTTTTACCTGCTTGACATATATGCTTAATTTTAGAAAATTGTTCCCATGGAACCTTCCTCTTCAAATGACTAGAATATTATTTGAAAGACCATCTATGGATGGAGGACTTGAAGGGTTGTTAATAGGGAGGCAGGACCCTGCAGAAACAGAGCATGCTTTTCATAGGGTACATGCCATTTTCTAGTAATCATTTTGGAAGTGATCTATGTTTTGTTGTGACAGAAAAGCTGCTTCAACATAAACAGGACAACGAATGAACAGCAACGGCGTAATGATTGTAGGGACTTTGATTGATTGATTGAATAAAAATGTCATCTGTTCTGTTCTATGGGTAGATTAATCTTGAGGTCTCAATCGCCTTGCCTTCCATGGCAAGAAATATTGTGCACATAGACTAACCTTTTATTTTTGTATTCCATTCAACGTCATGATGGGTCATGTTAGATGGAGTTACTTTTCCAAGAACAGATTTGTTTTTCTGATGTGTCTTTCTTTGCTATGTGCAGTCAATGCAAAGAGGGGACCCTGCATGGACTGGTTACCTCTATGCCTTTTTGATTTTTGTCGGTGTGGTATGATCCTATCTTTGTTTTGTGTCAAAGTTTGATTTATGTTAGGAGTCAGAGTCCTTTCCTTCAAGTTTGAACACCGTTAAAATTTTATAGTGCAATATGTGAAGTTAGGCTCTGTTTGTTTCATAAAAAATGGATGATTTGGAAAACCCTTTTTCCGAAAAATGATCGCTTGTGTCACTTGAAACGATTTGTCAATGAAAAGTTTTTCGCTAAAGACAACAATTTATATTTAAATATTTTCGTAGGCTACATATTTTCCTTTCGTTCGTAAGTAATACAAGTGATCTTTTTTAGCAGAATATTTTTTAAATCATTCATCTTCCGCAAAACAAACGGAGCCTGAATATCATTATCACCATGGTAAATGGTAAATCAAGTTTATTGATATCATCTCTGAAATAATTTTTTACCATATGCCAAAAATTTCTGCTTTCTTATAATTGTCGTTGTCGTTGCCTCTGGCTTTTGGTTCTTATTCAATGATGATGTCCTTCCATCAATAAGAAATGTGAAATCTGCTGTTTTAGATATGCTAATAAGTTCTGGTTGGACTCTATGCAGTCGCTTGGTGTGCTCTGCGAAGCCCAGTACTTTAAGAATTCAGTTCGAACGGGATTCAGGCTGAGGTCAACTTTGGTAAAGAAAACATTTCCAGATGTGTACAAATCCTCAGTATCAGATACTTAGTCTAGGTCATTCTTCGCCGTTTATAATAGTACAGCAATGAAATAGCTTATTCGACCTTACTGGTAGGTGGCGGCCATTTTCCGCAAATCCTTAAGACTCACTCATGAGGATCGCAAGAAGTTCCCATCTGGAAAGATAACAAACATGATAACAACAGATGCTAATGCACTTCAGGTGAGATTCTCACCTCAGACATGATCATGACATTACTACCATAGTTCTCTTATTGCTGCAACGTCATTTAGTTAAGTCAATGCTGATATCTTCCTTAGTTTGGAAATCATATGCCCAGCTCTTCTGATTTTGCAAAAGTGAAACTTCGTGAACTACATCTGACGTGATACCTTATATTGTTCAGCAAATATGCCAACAACTTCACAACTTATGGTCGGCTCCGTTTCGTATTGTCATTGCCATGGTTCTTCTGTACCAGCAATTAGGTGTTGCTTCGCTGCTTGGATCTCTCTTGCTTGTCCTTATGATCCCATTGCAAGTAAGCTTATGCTCTTTTTTGTTTCCTGCGAAAGTTTGTCCTCTCTATAACTTCATTAATACGTATTTCTTCCATGATCATTGTAACATTTACCAATTTAAGTTAAACCATATATATGGTAACTTTTATGCTGATTTGGAGGTCTCTTTTCTCTTTAACTTTAATTTGTTTGAAGGACATTCTGATCTAGGAAGTAGAGGACGTTTTTTGTCCGAAGCTTCTATGTAGTAACGGTTGTATCAGGAGTAGTATTGATTAGCTAAAAGAAGTTTTCTGCACCACGTTGTCACTCTCTACTCATGGGTTAGCATTTGTATCATGATGATCAATCCTCCATCTGTCAATCAATTGTCTTACATCTTACAACTTTTCTTGGTGAATTAGACGGTCATAATCAGCAAAATGCGAAAAATGACCAAGGAAGGGCTGCAGTGGACTGACAAGAGAGTCAGCCTCATGAACGAAATTTTGGCCGCAATGGACACTGTGAAGTATGTTGAATAAGCAGGATGCCCTGGCCTACATTCTCTATGGCTATATTCATTTTACAATGACTGAAATTCAATGGAAAAATTGTTGCAGGTGTTATGCTTGGGAAAAGAGCTTTCAATCTAGAGTTCAAGAAATACGAAATGATGAGCTTTTATGGTTCCGTAAAGCGCAACTACTATCTGCGGTATGGACTATTTCAAAATTAAGATAATATTATGCATTTTGATAATGGAATTATCGATTTTATTGACAGTTTGAAAATTCTTGCTCTCCCGAATATGCATTATATTTACGAACACACACATGCAGACCGACACGAGCACATCCTCACACCGACACATGCACATCTGCACAACGACACACTCTCGCATGCAGAGAGAGAGAGAGAGAGAGAGAGAGAGAGAGAGAGCCATACAGACGAAAGAACATCATTGGCAGGATATTGCTTGTGTAAAAAAAAAGAAACGACCTGGCTTGGCTTTCTGTCCATGGTAAACTTACCAAGCAGACTGACAGCAGTTCAAATACTTTCATAGGTACTTGTATGCAAACAATTCCGATTCTCTATTTCTTTTCATGCATCATAGCCTCATACTAGCTCTTCTTAAATCAGCATATTTATTACCAAAAAGTACATGGAAAATAGTCTCCATTCAAGTAATGGCAGGCGAGTGAATTTGGACTCTTCTTGTCAGAAGGGCGAGAGAGCTAATAATGGACATGACATTTTCTCCTTCAATGATGCCTCATGGTTCTATTTGTCTGAGAGTTTAATTTTGGTGGCAGTTCAACAACTTTGTTCTCAACAGCATCCCCGTCATTGTGACCGTTGTCTCATTTGGGGCATTCACTTTGCTTGGTGGGGATTTGACACCAGCGAGGGCGTTTACATCACTTTCTCTTTTTGCTGTGCTACGGTTTCCTTTAAACATGCTCCCAAACTTGATGTCTCAGGTTCTTTCACTTCATCCTAACCTCATCTCCGTATCTCTGTCACTTGAATAGAATAGTCTACTGATCTATTGCATCGTCAACATCAAACATGTGTGTTTATTTTCATGGTTAGTGTACCTATCATTTTGTTTTTGCTCCTAATTGTGTACCTTGGATATGTTGTTCATGATAGCCTCACTCAATTTAAGTATCAATTCATCTTGCTTTGGCGATGAGGAAAACCATTGACAATATCAAATTGCTAGAAAAAATTGAATAGAATATCGAAGATGAACTGCAGTAGATTATCTTACTGATGGATCTGATTCTTTGAGTTGGACAATACGGCGTGCAGAAAGGGGATAATCATTTCTCAAATACTACATATTTCTTTAAAATAAACTGATTATCTAGTTGTTGAAATAGCATAAATAATTGAAATTTAATTAGTCGAAGGTTGAACCTGTTGTGTCAATTTGATAATTGAAATGGAAGGCTGAACCATGTTGTGATGACTAAATCTGCAACAGATTATCTCTTCATCACCTTACTTTTATGACATTTGGAAAGTGGGAGTCAGAGTTTCTCTTTTGTGCTTATTACGGTTTTTTACCTTTGCTTTCTCAAAGATGATGCATATTCTCTATCTTAGATCAGAATTCTATTTTAACAGTGCTTGCAAACATTTGTTTGCTATCGTTTAGTTTCCAATCTTACTTTTGTGTCCCAGGTTGTTACTGCAAATGTTTCCCTGCAACGTTTGGAGGACCTATTTTTAACAGAAGAGAGAATTTTAGTTCCTAATCCACCGATTGAGCCAGGACAGCCAGCTATTTCAATCAAGGATGGCCACTTTTCATGGGACTCTAAGGTCAAATAAACATATGCTGCATTTTGTCTGGCAAAATCACTTACCTTTTCCCTTTACAATGTGAATAAACTGTTGATAATAGTATAGTCATCCAGGTTTTAGGGATTGTAACACCACCAACAATGCATTTATAGACATACACAATAGTAATCACTGCTGTGATTTGAATGATGAAGGCATGTTAGAAATTTTTTATTGAACCCCAAAGTTAGTAGATGCCATAATCAAAATTTAAAGCACACCTTTCATCAAACAACTTAAGCATTTACATAAGTGAGTAGTGCTCTCACAACTGCTACAAAGGTGACTGATCGTGCGAGGAACTTGACTAATTCTTGTGTAATCTTTGGGGATAAATTCACTCTTGCTAAATGTCTGAGGAGGCAAATAACTGAACTCAAAACTCAGAGGACATAATTTTTCTGGGTGAATGCGTCTCTTTTGCCATCATTTAGCTGATTCAAGTTAGTGTAACCATGTTTTCTAACCGATATTGGATAATTCAGCATAACTAGATGGTCATTTATGGTGGTTTCCAGTCTTTTTGTCGCACTATCTTATTTCAAGTGGAGGCTAAATTTTCAGCTAACTTCAGGCAGAAAAACCCACATTGTCAAACATCAATCTGGACATACCAGTTGGTAGCCTAGTTGCTATTGTTGGTGGTACTGGAGAAGGAAAGACATCTCTCATATCCGCAATGCTCGGGGAACTCCCTCCTGTCTCCAGTGCATGCGTTACTATCCGGGGAACCGTTGCTTATGTTCCTCAAGTGTCCTGGATTTTCAATGCTACTGTAAGTTGCACAGTGCTGTTTTTGTTTTTCTGTCGATGTTAAGTGCCTTATCATCATCTTTTCTCATGTCCTAATTCCTAGTGTGTGTGATCTCAGGTGCGCGACAACATATTATTTGGGTCCAAATTTGAACAGGAAAGATATTGGACGGCAGTCAGCGTAACTGAATTGGAGCATGATCTCGATTTGCTTCCAGTTAAGTGGGACTCAGTGCTTTGCAAGATTCTCTTATTAACATGGGATATGTGATCCGTTAATTATCTGTCTCAATTATTTTTCAGGGTCGTGATCTTACGGAGATTGGTGAAAGAGGGGTGAATATAAGCGGAGGGCAA
Organism: Eucalyptus sp. ANBG9806169; assembly: GCA_014182395.1. Taxonomy (NCBI): domain Eukaryota; kingdom Viridiplantae; phylum Streptophyta; class Magnoliopsida; order Myrtales; family Myrtaceae; genus Eucalyptus; species Eucalyptus sp. ANBG9806169. The sequence continues at coordinate 1,657,836 of CM024576.1, read as the reverse complement.
AAGCAGAGGGTTTCTATGGCCAGGGCTGTTTACTCGAATTCAGATATTTACATATTTGATGACCCTTTAAGTGCCCTGGATGCTCATGTTGGTCGACAGGTTTGAAATTCATGACACAGAATATTATTTACTCTTTACCCCAGGTGTAGCAATTAATGTTGCAGGGCTTCAACATTAACTGCATACTTGAAAGGCTTTCTACGCAAAGAATGCTCCAATGCTTCAGTTAAACAAGAATGAGAATTTTGATCCTACAGTCCTGCCCTTATGATAACTTGCTGCCATCAAAACTGGATAATTGAAGCAACATATGCTAATTTCAAACTCATAGGCATTTTCTGATTTGGGACTTAAATTTGGGTATATCTATTATTCTCTTTGTTTCACCAGCTTCTTTCATTAATTTTTAATAAAATGGGGTATCCGAACCTTTGGCTCCACTTTTCTCCACGTCTCAAGTGACCTTCAGTTTCACATACATAGATCTTACATTCAGTAGGATCTCTTTTTTCAGTTTTTAAGAAATGAGGCAAAATTCCTGTATTAGCTTATACCTGCGGTCGGATACAGGTGTTCAATAGCTGTATCAAGGAAGAGCTGCGAGGGAAGACCCGGGTCCTTGTCACGAACCAGCTACATTTTCTTCCTCAAGTGGATCGAATCCTTTTGGTTCATGAAGGAATGGTCAAGGAGGAGGGGACTTTTGAGGAGCTCTCTAAAAGCGGGATTTTGTTCCAGAAACTTATGGAGAATGCAGGAAAAATGGAGGACCAAACAGAAGAGGCCGAGGAGGAGGAGAAGAAAAATGTAGAGGAGAAAACATCTAAAAGAGCAACTGACAGCATTGTTGATGAATTGTCAAAAGATCAAGGCCGTGGGAAGAAAGGTAAAGGAGGGAAGTCGGTACTTATTAAGCAAGAGGAACGGGAAACAGGCATTGTGAGTTGGAAAGTCCTGAAGAGGTACTAAAATGCATGATATGAAACTTCGTCTTCTAACAATTGTCGGTAGACAAGTTATTTACCAGATTGGCTTATCTATGGATACGGAATACATGACCTAAAAAATTTCTTGAACTCTACGATGGAACTAGGGTTCAAATAAGCCAATTAAATGACCTTGAACATGCAAGTGATGGTTTGAACAAAAAGTTTGAGTAAGTCCATCTAACACCTAAGGCTGTATAAAGGCAATAATCATATAGTGTAAGTATGTGCAACATTTTTTTTTCAGCTTCACTTGACATCAGTCAAAACATGGTTGTACCTTTTTCTGCGATGTTTTAGGTTTGCTCCATGTGATAATTATGTTTCATGTGTATCGTTAAATAGCATCTAAGGTCCATGCATTTGCCATTTCCTATTTTTTTTTTTTAAGAATTCAATAATCTGCACCACATAGCAATAATGCTACTTCTCTGTGACCATATGATATTATATTTAGGTACAAAGGGGCACTGGGAGGCCTGTGGGTGGTGGCAGTACTCTTTATATGCTATATTTCAACTGAAGTTCTTCGTATTTCAAGTAGCAAGTGGTTGAGTTTCTGGACAGATCAAAGCACTTCAGAGGAATACAGACCAGGATTCTACATATTGATCTACGCACTTCTGTCCTTTGGTCAGGTACATCAAAATTCAGTAGATAGATCTCTCCAAGTTTACTATCTTTTATGCAGTAGCTCGTGCTTCTATAATTTTTTCTCTTGATCATAGATGAAATGGTAAAGCTACATTACCTCTTAGTCCTTGAGTTTGGATTACAACTTCTTGTTTATAGTGAGGAAACAATAATGTGATTTTAGAGACAATCTAAGTTATCATACCATGAAACAGACTATTTGCTAGCTTTTCTATTTCTGCGTTTGTGTCTTTGGTGGATGTGGGTATTTGTCAACCGAAGAGAAGGTCTTTCTGCTAACTTCCATGACAACTTCCGTATTTCTGTGAATCAGGTGACCGTGACACTGACTAATTCTTATTGGTTGATTATTTCGAGCCTCCGTGCGGCAAGAAGATTGCATGATTCTATGCTCCAGTCTTTATTAAGGGCTCCCATGATTTTCTTCCACACCAACCCAATGGGAAGAATAATCAACAGGTTTGCCAAGGATCTAGGTGACATAGATCGCAATGTTGCCCAATTTGTAAATATGTTCATGGGCCAAGTCTGGCAGCTACTTTCGACTTTTGTGCTTATAGGAATTTTGAGCACAATCTCTCTTTGGGCCATAATGCCGCTCTTGATCTTGTTTTATGCAGCCTATCTGTATTACCAGGTGAGTGCAGATTTGTTTGATCCATAATGCTTTTTCATTATGGCCACAATTGCCAAGCCTTGTCCCACTTAGTGGAGAAAGCTATATTCTTCTGCCGCATAACCTGAGATTTTGATGTTGCATTTACATTTTCTGGGATTCTTTGGACACTACCCACTGCCATTTAGATGGTTCACAGTGGAAATCCGGAAAGATGATTTCCATAATCCTTCTTAAGTAGAAAGCAAACACTCTTGTTTCCTTTTTATGAAACAGTGATTAAGTAATAAGCACCGCTGGCTCAGAATGAGTATTTCTTTTACCCATCTTTTTGTTCAACACTCATTTTTTCTGTTAGTCATCAATGCTAAGAGTAAATCCTTTTAATTGCTTGATAGCGTCACACCACTTGTTCTATCGCATGTTTCGTCCTCTACCAGTAGCTGAGTCCTTATAGAATTTTGGATGTAATTGCCTCTCTAATTGTTTGCCTTGTGGTTGTTAACAGACTACATCTCGTGAAGTGAAACGCTTGGATTCAATTACCAGATCTCCAGTTTATGCGCAATTCGGAGAAGCGATGAATGGCCTGTCAACAATACGTGCATATAAAGCATATGATAGGTTGGCCGCCATTAACGCCAAGGCCATGGACAATAATATCAGATTCACCCTTGCCAATGTCAGTTCCAACCGCTGGCTCACCATAAGGTTGGAGACTTTAGGAGGCATAATGATCTGGTTGACAGCGACATTTGCAGTCATGCAGACCGGAAAAGCAGAAAACAGAGCAGCCTTTGCTTCAACTATGGGTCTCCTCCTCAGCTACACTTTGAATATAACGAGCCTTTTGAGTGGTGTTCTGAGACAAGCGAGCAGAGCTGAGAATAGTCTAAATGCTGTAGAGCGTGTGGGTGTGTACATAGAATTGCCTTCCGAGGCTCCGGCTGTAATAGAGAGCAACCGGCCCCCTCCCGGCTGGCCTTCGTTGGGATCAATTAAATTTGAAGATGTGGTTCTTCGTTACAGACCTGAACTTCCTCCGGTCTTGCACGGATTGTCCTTTTCAGTAGCACCCCGTGAGAAACTGGGAATAGTTGGAAGAACCGGTGCAGGAAAATCTAGCATGATAAATGCTTTGTTCCGAATTGTCGAGCTCGAAAAAGGAAGGATCTTGATAGATGGGTGCAACACTTCTAAGATAGGACTCGAAGATTTGCGGAAAGTCCTTAGCATCATACCTCAATCGCCAGTTCTTTTCTCGGGTAGGCACTGTGAAATTCTCTTAACACCTTAACTTGTTTGTTAAAATGGCTTATTCTTCCCTCCTCTGTTCCACTCAACCTCTGTGATATTCCATAGAAAAGTCTGCTGACATGTCGATATCGGTCTGCTCACTGGTTCATATTGCTATCTACTCAAACAAATTCATAGCTAAGAATTTTCTTTCTCAATTGTATGTCCAACATTAGAGCTCCAGAACTCTTTAATCCTTGGAGCAAGCATCGGTTCACAAAAGCCACTTACAGTTCTTGCAATCCTATTCTTTACCCAACTACCCTTGCATGGTCACTTTCTTTTGACATGAACAATCTGCTGACAACCCCTAATCAGTTCAAATGTCTTAATTCACTGTCCTACTTTGATTAGAGTCCAAGGAACAGTTTGGATAAAAAAAATGACCAATTTTCTGTTCATGTGCTGTCGTACATTTCATGTGAAAAAGGCCACAATACGAATCACAAATGTGTACACTGAACCCCATTGCTGTGAACTGAGAAGTTTCTACATTATGTAGAAAATAACGTTTAGAATCCATTGTTTGTGAAGACTAAATATCATTTCAAATAGTTTCTTTCTTTTCAAATTTGTGTAGGAACTGTGAGATTTAATCTTGACCCTTTCAATGAACATAACGACGCTGACCTCTGGGAGGCTTTGGAGAGAGCACATTTGAAGGATGTCATCAGCAGGAACTCTTGCGGCCTGGATGCTGAGGTAAGCTTGTGTAGAGTAACTAGATGTAAAATGCCAATGAAGGGATCATTGCAATTCCTGTTGAATTTGGGCTTATGTTGATGAAATTATCGGTAGTTACCTAACATAGTTAAAGGGGAATATTTAAAATTTGAAAATTGTCTTGTGATGGATAAGGATTTTAGACGTTGTCTAAAGCATGTAAGTGTTGAGATGTTGACAACAACAATTGACTAGGTTAATGCCTTTTGGCAGAGAAAGGAGAAAATTTGAGTCAAATTGATGGAAGGCAAGCGACATCATTTAGTATTCAGCAAAAAAGTTTGACATGCATATGCAATGCATTCTCAGCAAAGCACCATTCAGGGAAAACAAACATATGTATCCTATACTTCTAGAATTAAAAGTAGCATGATTTCAAAACTTTTTTAAGGTAGAGGAGATGTGCACAAGATTGGTCAGAAATAAATAGCAATAATCTTCTATGTATGGTTATAAAAATTGCTTGAATGCTCTGCTTGCACTACCATTAACTCATCTCACTAGGGAAATCTCTGAATTGAGACTAATTTTATGACACCTGCAGAATTTCCATGAATGCGTAATATCCCTCCTTTTGAACTAAATTATAGACCATAAGCAAGAGCAAAAGAGCAATCTGGGCAGGACTTTGTGGTATAGCAAGCAGAGTGTATAGATATTGGAATTTTTTTACCTGCGAAAAAAACTAAAGGATCCCTTGTATAATGTTTTCTCAATGCATAAAATATCACAGTGTCTGAAGTCTTAACTGAAGTTGAGATGTCGATTTACATATATGTTTGGACTTGTCTATATGCAAGTGGCTGATGCCAATGTAATGCTCTGCATTGTTCTATTGGCTTTAAAATGCATCTGTGGGTTCTTACTTATAAGCTAAGAACGACAACGTTAAAGATCACCATCGATATTGATGGTGGCTGTGTCCTGTCCAGGTTTCTGAGGGCGGAGAGAACTTCAGTGTCGGACAGAGGCAACTGCTGTGTCTTGCTCGAGCATTACTAAGAAGATCACAGATTCTTGTTCTTGATGAAGCCACTGCGGCCGTCGATGTTAGAACTGACGCTCTCATCCAGAAAACCATTCGTGAAGAATTCAACTACTGCACCATGCTCATCATCGCTCACAGACTTAACACTATCATTGACACCGACCGAATTCTTGTGCTCGATGCTGGCCAAGTATGTTCTAACATTGCTACTTATTCATGCACGCATCAGAAATAGCAAGAAATGCATATTAACAGTTTGTCATCATGAATATGTAAAAGTCAAAACCACTCTTATCTCTGAAGTATGATTCTTGTGGCGCTTGACACTTTTAAAATAAAAAATAAAATTAACTATCTTATTTGATTCAACATAAAAGGACCGTGACTCCCCAATGAACTATTCATGCATTTCAATGTCACTGTGTTTCTAATTCTTATTGCTGAATCGGTTGCGATGCTTTCAACTTTTACTTCAGGTAGCAGAACACGATACTCCAGAGAATCTGCTGTCAAATGAAGCAAGTGCATTCTCTAAGATGGTTCAAAGCACGGGTTCTGCTAATGCGCAGTATCTACATGGCTTAGTCCTCCAAAAGAAAGAGAGTAGGTTACAGATGGAAACAAAACATCTAGACAGCGAGAGACGACGAACGGCCTCTTCCTACTGGGCTGCTGCTGCCAATGTTGCTCTAGCGGCCAGCCTCAATTCCAACAACGCCCTACAAATTTTGAATCTCGAGGACAATGACAACAGCAGTGACAACATCGTTAAGAGAACAAAAGATGCAGTTATAACCCTTCAGGACGTCTTGGAAGGGAAGCACAACGAAGATATAGAAAATACTTTGTACCATTATCAAGTTCCTGCTGATAGCTGGTGGTCTGCTCTCTACAAGATAGTTGAAGGTTAGTGCTTCATTCTTGGGCATGCCTTGTTCTATATCTCAATTAGGGTTTCTGCTCGCTTAAGGTTGTTGCATGAGAATGAGTACTTGGACTTTCAAAATATAAGGTTGTTCCTGCCTATAGATGGATGGCATTGTAGAAGTGTTAAAAATGGAACGACCAAGATCATATGGTATCTACTTTTTGTTCTGATGTATCCTTTTCTAATTCGTAGATTGCATCTAATTAATCATCCTTCATGCAGGTCTAGGTTTGATGAGCAGACTTGCTGACCGTAGATATGAACGACTAGAGCACGAGTTTAGAGATAACGCGGATTGGGATGCTGTGGAAATGTTGTAAATGAAGTGGAGACATCAACCCGATTCTTCATTTTTAATCGAAGGATTTCACATGCGAAGGTGAATACAGAGAACAATCTTCAATTTGTACATGTGTACGTCTATCAGTGTATCATGTGTATCTCCCGAAACTGAGCTATGGTTTAATATTCCCCCAAGTTTGGTAATGCTCAGTATTAGCTACCCTCAAACCAGTCAATGTGCATGAAGCCCTTAAGCGTACATGACTCTTCTCGATGTTTGCTTGCTAGTTTTAGTACGAGTAAATGAAAATTCCAACTATTCAATTTGAATATGAGAGTCTGGGATCAAGGCTTAGCTAACTTCACCAAGTGGAAGTATTTAAAGTAGACTTTCTGTTCAACCTGTCTCATGTATTTTTGTACATGATTCAAAGTACAACGTGCGAATCTTCTCATAAGTCTTCCCTGACTTCTTTGTACGCCTTGAATTTCATTACCATATGCGAATCCCGTACGTGAGGTAGACGATGATGCCTCCTCTATTGGAAATTATAGAGGTCCTCTTTCCATCATAATCGGTTCAAAGCATACTGCATGAAACGACTTGGAAGTCCTACGTAACTTTTTTGTACACCTTAAATTTTATTACAGTGCATGAATCTCAAAAGCATGAGAAATGATAAATCCTCTCTACTCAAAATTACAGAAGCCCTCTTTCTTGTATCAGAATCCTATTTGCTGAAGAACAACAACAAATAAAGGAGTCGAGGGTCAAAATCCTTACGTCTGTGAAATCATTTAGATCTGCGTTTGTGATATTTTCCCTTTCTAAAAGACACATCAAATTGGATAAAACAAAATGAGAACGTGTAACCAAAAGATGGAACATAACATTGGCTTTGGATATTGAAACGTTGGCTATGTGGGTGAATTGAAACAAGAGTATCACCAGGCGAGACCTGATCATGTTTGCCGCCCGAATCGACTCCAGAATTTGATTACTTAAGGTTGTTCCAGGGTTCAATGTTATGCTTGAGCTATTGCTCAGACCTAAATTACCTTTGCATATTGAGTCAAATTAAACCAAGTCAAGTCAAGTTTGAACTTATAGAATGCTTTTTACTTAGTTAAGCTCGAGTAAGAATTGAGTATTGGAGTCTCAAACATTTAAAGTCCATTTGGTAGCGCTTATGTTTTTGTGAGCAATTTCTTTTCAGAAATAGTCTTTTTTTATTTTTATTCTCCGGAATTATTTCTGAGTAAAAGAAAACATTTGGTAACTACATAAAGTTTCTATTCTTGGAGTGGAAAAAGAACAGGTTTGTGTTTGATACGATCCATAATTTTTTTTTGCAACATATAATTTCTTTTAATTTTTTAATAATTTTTTAAGATTTTTTTCTTATTCTTCCTTGTCGCCACCGCCGCTTGATCGCCGACCGCCGACCATCGGCGATAGCTAGCGGTGGCCGAACAACAAGGGGCAATGGCGGTGGGCGGCAGGTGGCAAGGAAAAGAAAAGAAAAAATAATTTATTTCTAAAAATTATTCTCGAGAATAAGAAACTACTTTTTCTATTTATTGTTTTCGTTCCAAATTTATTCTCCGGCTACTTTTCTATTTCAGAAAATATAAAAATTAGTTGACGTCACCAAATGGATTTTTTTTTTTCAAGGAGCAAAACAATAGAAAAATAAAAGAACATGACATTGCCAAATAGGTCCGACCATCTAAACAATCTTGTCTTCTTTTCTCTTATCTCCTGTCATGAATCCTCAAGAGGGGAAGCTTAACCCACCCTCATCTTTTTCGTCTAAAAAGTCTCTGCCCGGAAGGCCCAAAACACTGATTGCCTTCCTGTTGATCACTTGATCTCATCCAAACCTGTCGATCGTGTTGATGCCTCCTCAACTCGTCTGTATTTTTGGTCACTGGGTGCTTTGCCTTTTTGTTTAGTCGGTCCTGCAGTCCTGTATTCCTGACAGGACTAGGCCTCCAAAGCTTGTGCAAAACCTGCAATATCCAAATAATAAATAAAGACACTTCAATCTAGTTAGTTAGTTTTACAATTATCAAAATTGTTTTAGTGTCAACGCTCAGTTGATGCGTGGTGAGTGGGCGAGAACATGGAAAATGATTGATGGAACTCCAGTGTTTGAAGAAGAATAAAACCTATCAATAGTCCACCTAAATCTAGTAGCAATACTGACCCATGTGCTTCCATAATAAGCTTATGGTAAATGACATGAACAGGGTAATTGTGGAGATGTGGCGGTGTCAGTGGTTGGGCTTGGTACTGACGAGGATCCGGCTGAACTCGAGAGATGAAGCATCACTTCCGGGGTGGTCGCAGAGATGTGGTGGTGCCGGTGGTTGGGCTTTGTACTGATGAGGATCAGGCTGGACTCAAGGTCAGGCCGGTGGAAGTTTCACTGATTGTGACCGCTAGTTTTTCGCCTTGAGAGCAATGGTTACTGTTAGCAGTGTTGCAGTTGTTGCTGTCACCCTTTCACTTGTTCGCGAGGTCGTGTGACCCTGTGTTAGAAGTCGAACACTGCAAAATAATGGAAGATCATCGGCATTATAGAGTGAAGCTCAAGATTGATATTTTGGCCACTGAAGCTCAAGATTGGTTGCACGTAAGGGTAGCAGGGAATGGACCGGTCAGAGCAAAGTGCTTAAAGATTATGATAGGCAAGTATTTTATTCCTAATCCAAAGGGGCCAAACTGTATAAGGAGTGTATCAAGTTGATTTGAACAAATGGTCATGACTCATTTGCATGCTGTTAATTACCCAGCCGAAAAAGTATTTGATTCCTAAACTACTTTCTCCCCTAAAAGTTAGGGGAAAAATAAATCGAATTATCATACGTTCAAACACACAGTAAAATCTTTCATTTCTTTTATCTCATGTTTCTTTGTTTAAAAAAATAATAAAATCGAAAGATCACCGTACATCAAATTGTAATTGTTATTTGGACGTCTTACAAGACAACCTCCAACAATGGTTGGAGAAAAATATGCCACACTTGTTGATCTTCATCAATGTTAAAGCATAATAGCGGTGGAGAATAAACTTACTCGGTTTCATTTGTACTCCCGGATTTATAAGGTGATTACTATTATCATTTATTCTATTTTTCGAGCACGTTTTAGGGTTGTCTTTTCTCCTTGTGATTGTCAATTAACCCAATGTCGATAGAGGAACTACTTAAACACTATCTTAGGACTTCAAACTTTTGGTGGGGATCGGTTTCAACGTAGGTCGATTCCCTACCTAGAGCCACAACCTATTTTGTGATTATTATTATTATTATTTTCTTTACTTTAGTGGCTGACAAAGTAAATAAACTAGCAAAAGAAAGAAAGGAAGAGAGAGAGGACCGAAAAGGGAAGATCAGAGCATGCATGAAACGCTGCATGCCCGCTAAGGAAGTATCAACAAACCGGATTAACTTCGTTTCATAGTAGTTAATCGAATGAATTCTAATAATTAAGCTATCGAAAATATGAATTCTGAGTTGCTAGGTTCAATTTAGGAGCTGTTTAGCTTTAAAATCATGAAATAATGAAAGTTCTAGGTGCCGTGAAGTTGCGGAATTTGACAAAAGTTAGATTTGTTAGGATTTGATCGGGATGAATCTTTTAAGTTCTACACACGTTGCTGGAACAATTTCGAGATTTTGTTTTTGGCATTGGTCTTCGCTCGTCGCCCGCAATCTTTGGCTTGGCAAAGCTTAGGGTCTAATCACCGGAGTTTACTTAGTGGCCACCCTTCCAACTTAGAAGGGGAAGGTGGGAGGTTTGAATTCTCACATTCTCGGGGTTGAGGTGGGGACGAATTAGTTTCAGGTGTGGGTTTCAACTCCCACGCTCTGCAAGGAGCGAATGGGCAAAAGTCTAAGAGTGAGTTAGAATAAAAGAAAAGTAAGACCGAAAAAAAAAAAAAAAAAAAAAAGCTTAGGGTCTTTAATTACTTTGAAGACGATTTCCTTTAATAGCAAGCTCGCTTAAATTTGAGTTCGATGTGGAGAGATGTGATGCGACGAACTTCAGCACGCGAGTGGCCATTGTTTCTCAAAAAGGAAAGCAAAGTGGCCATTTGTGAGGCCTTTAATTGGTGCATAAGTTTGACGTTTGGATAATCCTTCTTTGATAGGATTCTGAAGCTTTCCGGGCGGCGTAACTCCCGATTGGTGCTCTTTATTTGCAGTGAGTGGGGCTTATCTCTTCCATGATTTTCTAAACTTATGTCTTGAAAATGATAGGCATTAGCTATGTTATAAGTTATGCAAGGCATTATACGGGATGATTTATTAAAATAAAGAATAGTATTTAGAACGTCCTTTGGGCCAAGCCACTAGTTGATCTAAGTGGATTCCTAATCAAGGGAATTTGGACAATCTTTGTTATGGGGCTTTTCAGCGTGATTGTAATTAGATATTGAGCATTAGATTGATCAATGGGATATGATATTGATGTTTGACTTGATATGGTTGATTGATTGAGTATTTAAGATGCGTATAAAGCTTTGTTGAAGTAATATACCGACAAAAAATAAGTAATATACTCATTTTTAGTATTGTATGTATATTATATACTAGATTTGAGATGATTGAGTTTCTAGTATGCTTATAAATATGTATAGTGGATGTTCGATTTGTTTAGAATAGATATGAGCTATGGTAGCTTAATCTATTCATATATATATTTTTAAATTGTTCTTTAAAATATAGTAAAAAATTAAAAAATTATTAAAAATTATTTTAAATTGTCCAAAAATTGTTCTTTAAAAAATAGTTAAAAGATAAAAAATTATTAAAAAAATATTTTAAAATATCCACATTACCACTGACTATCTAACATGGTATGACTTTAGTAATTTTCTATGTTAATGATTTGTCAGATGGACTAAATTAGTACGAATGTAAAAAAGTTTAGAACTAAATTGATTTAATTAAAATAATTAAAATTGAATTAGTATTAATTTAATAGGTTTAGTATTATTTTGTACTTTTCTCGGAGTCAATCATGCGAATATTCCTAAAAAAAAAAAAAAAAATCATTCATGCGAATATTCCATCCAAAAGAAAAAAACAAATTAATAAAGCGAATATTTCTTCATCGCGTCCTCCTCTCGTTTCCGCTCTGCCGCCATAAGCGGTAACGCATGCATAGCGCCAAATGTTCTTGGCTGTCTCGGACCTCTTTTCCTTATTTCTTTAGGAACCATCACAAAATTCCAACGTCCCATTTGACCCTTCTTTCATCCTCTTTCCTCTTTTTCTTGGTGATGATTGGTCTGCCTTTGACGGCCGATTTCACAATCAATCACTCTGGTTGGCTCACTGTTCTTCCTCGTTTGTCATTTCGTTAGGGGCGATTGCTTGGTGCTTTGTTTAAAATCAATTGGAGTTCTAATTTCTATTGGGTCATAGCTCAAAGCGTTGCTTCGGTGATTGAGGGCATTTTAAAGCTCAAGCCGAGGAAAAATTTAACTGGGTTTTTAGTTTGGAAAAAAAGTGCAATGGACCGTGACTCATTGTGGTTTTGCCATAGTGGGTTTTCTTTCTTGACTTCTTTTAGTTCCAATTTCCCTGCAGTATTCATGATGAATGTCTCTGAACACGTGCATTGATTCGAGGGAAGTTCTTGCTTAATGAGACTTCTGCGTGGATATTTGCAATGCTGACTGAAGCAGTTGTGATGGACTCTCGCTGTTGTAGGAAAGGATTCATTTCGATTGGAAAGCAAAGAAGTACTTACTTGAACTGACAACGGATACCTTACTGGATCAATAAGATGGTTTTCGAGCCATTGGAGTGGTATTGCCGGCCGGTGGCAAATGGGATTTGGGCAAGGAGCACAGACAGCGCTTTCGGTGCATACACACCTTGTGCTGTTGATTCCTTGGTCATTTCCATATCTTATTTGGTTCTTCTGGGCCTCTGCTGCTACCGAATTTGGTTGATCAAGATGACTTCTAAAGTCCAGAGATACCATTTGAGGTCAAAATGCTACCACTATATGTTGGGATTGCTTTCTTTTAACTGCACTGCTGAGCCTGTGCTGAGGTTGGTGATGGGCTTTTCGGTTTTCAGTCTGGATGGTCAGACTAGCCTCCTTCCGTATGAGGTAGAAATTTACTGTGTCAAAAAACCTAGCTTCAACTCTCCAATGTTCACGTGATATTTCTTAGTTTGATGAACACTCTTGGTTTGCTGGTTATTTTGTTTAATGTGTGGTCATGCACATCGACGGAGTCCCATATAGTAAGTCTTATTAGCAAACTTATATTTGTCAGCAAGTTGCTCAGCCTTAACAAAATAAGAAGGCATTAGACTGAAATTGTTCACTAGCACATTGACTCTCCTTTCTTTTTTCTGTTTCAACTGCCTTCTTTTGCAAGAAGATTGGCACCAGTCCTGGTGGGACTACGGCATTCCTCATCGCTGCAACATTCCGTGTAATGTTGAACTTAGTCTTTTGATAAAATGATGAATTTAATGGAAAACATCCTCCTTTGCACATGTGAGTTTTTCCAACTTTCATTGGTTCCAAGTTTAACACTCTGAGTAAGCAATGACTACCGTTTATAGTTAACTCTTAGATTCCACAACTCTGTTTCTGCTGCTGCCATAATGTGCATTTCAATGCCATTTGCCGACAAATGTCTGACCATAATAGTTTGCAATCTGTGTTATACTATGAGTCTTCAGATCTCCAGTCTGTAACAATCTCAAATGTTGCTGTTTTACATTGGCTGGCAAACTGAGAATCTAATTTATTTTGTAATCAAACCTCCTTTTCTCTTTGGCAGATGGTTTCATTAACCATAGAGTCTCTTGCTTGGTGCTCTATACTAGTTATGATTGGCCTAGAAATGCAAGTTTACATCCGGGAGTTCAGGTGGTACCTGCTGCTTGGACTCATTTATGTTCTGGTGGGGGAAGCTGTGATGCTCAATCTCATCCTTTCGATGAGAGACCACTATCAGCATCATAGGTTAGTTTTTATCCTTCAGCAGACATTTAACTATTCATACTTCAGACTGTGTACATCTCATATTCGCCTACCCATACAATTGAATGCAAGTAGAGAAATTAAATGTTGTTATTAAATGCTCTCTCTCTCTCTCTCTCTCTCTCTCTCTCTCTCTCTCTCTCTCTCTTCGAACTATGCAGATAGATGAAGTAGTCAAAACAATTAACTTTTATACTGTTAAAATATCATCGCAGAAAGACATTTTGCAAGATTTTCCCATCCATCTCTGGCAACATGGGTAAATTGCTTCCTTAAACTGGTGCAGGCTGCTAGTAGTACTATTTCATTAAATAGCTTTCATACTGTTATAATGCATCATAATGTTTTAGAGTTTAAGATCCATAATAAGATGTTCTAGGGAGGACCTAATATCGATCTACTTTATCCTGCAGGTCTGCACTTTATCTGTATATCAGCAAGGTTTTTTGCCAGGTTACTTCTCTTTCAAAAAACCGTTACTCCAGAATCATCTGTTTATAACTTTCCTAACCTTTTGATTAAACAGCTCCTGCTGGGATTCATTAATTAATAGATTTGATGAGAACATTTGACAATTATTATATATTCTTTCTGTCCTTGGTCACCTTGATCTAAAGAACCCTGACTAAGACTTCTTCTTTTTTGTGCTTCTTTTTGTGCAGGTTCTATTTGGGATTCTTCTTTTAGTTTATGTTCCAAATCTGGTTCCTTATCCGGGGTATATGATGATCCACACCGAGCCTCTTGATAGTGTCGAATATGAGGCTCTTCCAGGAGAGGAGCAAGTTTGTCCTGAAAGGCATGTCAACATATTTTCCAGTGAGTAATACCAGAACTTCATTTTTTTTCTATCCAACAGTGCTCCTTATTTTCTATAAAACCAGACCAGTTCAGCTAGTCTTTATGCATTGACATATCGAACTGCTGCTTGTTGTTCTCCAATAAGCACAGATAATGAACTAATAATTTGACAATTTAACATTGTGTCTGCTTAATTAGTTCAATTTGCTTGTATTGCTTGCTTTCTGATGGTGGCATTTGTTGGTTCCCAGTTTGTGCATATCTCTTCCTCCCTGAAGCAAAATATAATTGCTTTGCTTGAAAATAAAAGTGAAATGAGACATGTCTTTGTGGGTCTCATGAGATCAAACATTGGATTTTGTTTAGTGTTTTGTTAATCAGCTCTCTCTCTCTCTCTCTCTCTCTTTTAAAGGGATATACTTTGGGTGGATGACTCCACTTATGCGGCAAGGCTACAACAGACCAATCACCGAAAAGGATGTTTGGAAGTTAGACTCATGGGATCAAACTGAGACACTTTTTAAAAGGTTTGCGTCAGTCACTTTTCTTTAGCTGTATTATGAACTTTGTGTGTATTCAGATGCAATTCTAAAGTGTCACAATCATATCTTATTTTGCAGATTCCAGAAATGCTGGGCCAAAGAGTCTCAAAGGCCCAAACCATGGCTTTTAAGAGCTTTGAACGGCAGCCTTGGGGGAAGGTCCCATTCTTCAAAACAATTTTGATTTGACAGTGCACTGATGTCTGTCTGGCATTATTCTGTAAGTTTCTTTGTTGTTTGAATGTTCCCCATCTCATGTTACTTGTTTCCGTTGCTTCTTCAGGTTTTGGTTGGGAGGCTTCTTTAAGGTATCATCCTTACCCTTCATGATCTAATGGAACACCATGTTCATTCCAAATTGTTCCGATTCCTTGGTTGTGGTGAATGGGTGCTCAATCAAATATTTTGACTTCTTTCCTGATAAGATGATCACATACTATGCATGCCTGTTACATAATAAGTCTGGTTGAGCTGAATAAAATTGATGAACCTGAAAGAAAAAAAGCATTTTCTATAAGGCTGGAATCTCTAAGGATTTGTCTTGTGCTTGAGCTTGAACGATCACTATAATAACGCTACTTCAAGAGCAATTTGTTCACTTCAATATGCAATGCTCATTGTAAGCTTGGTAGCTCTTTCTGACAAGAATAACCACAGATTGGGACCGATCTTTCCCGGTTTGCAGGGCCCACATTGCTGAACCACCTCCTTCAAGTAAGTTGTTCCATGTCCCTCCCTCCCTCCCTCCCTCCCTCCCCTCTCTCTCTCTCTCTCTCTCTCTCTCTCTCTCACAGATGAATGCGTAGGCATCAATTTTCAAGTCAATGCTGGACTCTACTTTTAAGATTTTGATGAAATCCTAGAATTGTGAATCTTTATATTCCAGAAATATGTGCTTCATTAGGGGAAATTGTATCCATGGACCTTCCTCTTCAAATGATTAGAATATTGTTTGACAGGCCATCTTTGGATGGAAAACTTCAAAGATTGTTCACAGGGAGGGCAGACCCTGGCAGAAACAGGCTTAGCATGCTTTTCTTAGGGTAAAATGTCATTTTCTAGTAATCATTTGAGTGTGCTCCATGTATTATGTGATAGAGAAGCTGCTCCAATATACATGGGACAAAGTGAACGGCAATGGCATAATAACTATAAGGACTACGTTTGGTTTAATGAGAATCTTATTGTTTTGTTTTATGGCATGTTGATCTTGAAATATTCTGTGTAGAGACTGACCTTTTGTTTTTGTATTTCATTCAACATCATGGTGGATTATGTTAGACGCTCCAGGAATGGATTTTTTTCTGATGCCTCTTTCTTTGCAACATGCAGTCAATGCAAAGAGGGGACCCTGCATGGATTGGTTACGTCTACGCCTTTTTGATTCTTGTCGGTGTGGTATGATCCTTTCTTTGTTTATTGTCAAGGTTTTGATTTATGTTAGGAGATAGAATCCTTTCATTCTAAGTTTGCACACTGTTCATTTTTCATTGTACAATATATGAAGTAAATATAATTATCATCTTTGTAAATGGTAAATTCCCATGCTTATTGCATTTATCTCTAAAGTAAATTTGTCACCATGTGCCAATGCTGTCTGCATCATTTATCTGTGCCTCTGTGTGTTGGCTCTGATCCCATGATTGTGTCCTTTCATCAATAAGATATGTGAAAATTGCTATTTTAGGATATGTTATTGACTTCTGCTTGGACTCTGTTCAGTCATTCGGTGTGCTTTGTGAAGCCCAGTATTTTCAGAATGCATTTCGGACAGGATTTAGGATGAGGTCAACTTTGGTAAAACCTCTACCAGATGTGTATTAATCCTCAGTATCAGATGTTTAGTCTAGGTTGTGTAGGAGAGCAATTACCACTGCTTATTCAACCTAATTGGCAGGTGGCAGCCATTTTCCACAAATCCTTAAGACTCTCTCATGAGGGTCGCAAGAAGTTCCAATCTGGAAAGATAACAAACATGATAACAACAGATGCTAATGCACTTGAGGTGAGATTCTTACCTCAGACATGACTATGACATAGCTACCATAGTTCTCTTATTGTAACATGATTTACATGATTTAGTTAAGTCAATGGTGACATCTTCCTTAGTTTCATATGCCCCACTTCTGATTTTTCCAAAGTAAACTTTCTGAAATACATCTTACATGATACCTGACCTTCTTCAGCAAATATGCCAACAACTTCACAACTTATGGTCAGCTCCATTTCGTATTGTCATTGCCATGGTTCTTCTGTACCAGCAATTAGGCATTGCTTCGCTGCTTGGATGTCTCATGCTTGTCCTCATGATCCCATTGCAAGTAAGCTTGTGTTCTCTTATTTCCTCGAAAGTTTATCCTCACTATAACATCAGTACTGCCAATATGTTCCATGATTAGTAACCATTTACCAATTTAAGCTAAAATTATATATATGCTAATATTTGTGCTGACTTGGAGGTCCCACTTCTCTTTAACTTTAATTGTTATGAAGGGCATTCTGATCTAGGTACTCAGCAGAGGTTGTTTATCCTCTGAACTTCTATATAGTAATGGTTGTATGGGACTGATATTGCTGATAGGCATATAATATTGGTGTGGTGCTTTGTGCTACAACGCACGCTTTAGGTAAGCCTAATCTGGTTGCTCAAGATATGAATGCAATTATATCTTATTGCCATTATGACCAAAGGATAATGGTCTAACATGTAAAGAGTTCCATGAGTCAAAATTAGTGGTGTCTACCGAATCTGCTTATTGCTCATTAAGAAATTCCCAGACTCACAATCTCTATATTATTCACCATAAGGTTAGTTAAATGAGGTTTTCTGTGCCACATTGTCCCTCTCAGCTCGTGGATTAACATTTATATCATGACGATTAATTGTCTATCTGTCAATCAATTAGTTTACTTGTTCTAATCTTTTCTATGGTAAACTAGACGGTCATAATCAGCAAAATGCGAAAACTCACCAAGGAAGGGCTGCAGTGGACTGACAAGAGAGTCAGCCTCATGAATGAAATTTTGGCTGCAATGGACACTGCGAAGTATGGGAAGCTTTGGCCTACATTCTCTATGGCTGTGTTCTTTTTATAACGACTGAAATTCATTGGAAAAATTCTTGCAGATGTTGTGTTTGGGAAAAGATCTTTCAATTTAGAGTTCAAGAAGTACGAAATGATGAGCTTTCATGGTTCCGTAGAGCACAACTTCTATCTGCGGTATGTACGTTTTCAAAATTTAGATGATCTTATGCCTGTTGATTGTGGAATTATCTTCTGTATTGACAGTTGGAATATTCTTGCTTTCCCCGATATTCATATCTATGTCAGTATAGAACACACATGTATGCACCCACTCATATACATTCACACACGCACACATCCACACACACACATGTGCCGCGTGTGAGTGAGTGAGTGGATGAGTGAGAGAGGGAGAGGGAGAGAGAGAGAGAGAGAGAGAGAGAGAAAGAGAGGTGTAAACTTCCCAACAGCAGTTAAAAGACTTTCATTCGTACTCATGAGCTAGCAATTCAAATTCTCTATTTCTTTTCATATTGAGAGTAAGTGTAAAATCGAAAAAAGTGATTGATCTACTGTGTCAAATCATCCATCTGGTCTTGGACTCCGTTAACCATTTGTGTAAGCTGAGTAGTACTTATACTAGCTGTTTGAATCAGCAGATTTATTACCGAAAACTGCAAGGAAAAATAGTCTCTATTTGTTTCTGAAGTAGCAGTAGACGCATGAATTCGGACCCTCTTTGTCACGCGGGCGGGATAGCTAATGGACGTGGCATTTTCTCTTCCATAATGCCAGATGGTTTTCTATTTGTCTGAGAGTTTAACTTTGGTGGCAGTTTAACAGCTTCGTACTGAACAGCATCCCCGTCATCATAACCGTTGTCTCATTTGGGACATTCACTTTACTTGGTGGGCATTTGACGCCAGCGAAAGCATTTACATCACTTTCTCTTTTTGCGGTGCTACAATCTCCTCTGAACAGGCTACCTAACTTGATGTCTCAGGTTCTTTCACTTCATCCTACCCTCATTTCTGTACTCTGTACTCAATAGAATAGTCTAATGATCCACCCCATTGTCAACATAACATGTGTGGTTATTATGTGGTTAGTGAAAATATCATTTTGCTTTTCCCCCTAATTGAGTACCTTGGATATGTTGTGTGTTTGAGTATTAATTCATCTTTCTTTAGTGAAGAGGAATATAATTAACAATATTAAACTGCTAGAAAAATGAGATAGTGCTGAGAGTATATGGTCGATAGGGGTATATTTGTCTATTTCTTTTATTATTTTATGTATGGCAGCAATAAGGGTGATATTGTAATTTTGGCCTCTTGGCTCTATCATAAATAGATAACTTGGGGCCACATCGACCTAATCAACCATTCGGTTTAGTTTTTGTCTTTCAATAGATGGAATATCAATGGTGAGCTACAATTTTGGCCTCTTGGCTTTATTATAAAAAGATAGCTTGGAGTCACATCAACCTAATCAACCACTCAGTTTAGTTTTTGTCTTTCAATAGATGGAATGTCAATGGTGAGCTACAGCAGATCATCATACTGATGGGTTTGATTCTTTGAGTTGGACAATACGACATGCAAAAAGTGGACGATCATTTCTCATATACTACATTATTGTCCAAACTAAACTGGCAGTCCAGTTGTTGAAATAACATAAAATAGAAATTTAATGAGTTGAAGGTTAAACCTGTAATATCAATGTGATAATTGAAATGGAAGGCTAAAACCATGTTGTAATAACTAAATCTGTAACAGATTATCTCTTCAATAAACTTCTTTTACAATATTTCGAAAGTGGGAGTCAGAATATCCATTTTGTGCTTATTACGGTTTTTTACCTTTGCTTTCTCAAAGATGATACATATTCTTCATCTTAGATCTGACAACCTTATTTTAACAGTGCTTGCGAACATTTGTATGTCATCTTTTAGTTTCCAATCAAACTTTTGTGTCCCAGTTTGTTACCGCAAATCTTTCCCTGCAACGTTTGGAGGAACTACTTTTAACAGAAGAGAGAGTTGTAGTTCCAAATCCACCGATTGAGCCAGGACAGCCCGCTATATCAATCAAGGATGGGCACTTTTCATGGGACTCAAAGGTCAAATAAACATATGCCTCATTCTCACAAAATCGCTTACCTTTTCCCTTTTCAATGTGAATAAACTGTTGACTTCAGTATGTATGAATTGTCTGGGTTTTAGGGGTTGTAACACCATCGACCATGCATTTATAAACAAAAATAACAACTGCCTGATTTGAAGCATAAATGCATCTTAGAAGTATTTCATGAACCCCGAAGTTAGTTGAGGCCATAATCAAAATTTAAAGCACAGCTCATTGAACAACTTAAGCATGAAGTCATGAGTTCATTCACAACTTCTACAAAGGTCACCAATCGTGGAAGGAAACTTGTGCTAATTTCTAGAGTGTAATCTTTTGGGTGAATTCACTCTTGCTAAATGTCTGAGGAGGCAAATAACTGAACTCAAAACTCAGAGGAGTGCGTCTCTTTTTCCATCATTTTTGAAATTTCAAGTTAATGTAACTATTTCATTCTCACTGATACAAGATATGGTCATTTATGGTGCTTTCCAATCTTTTGTTGTCATATCTTATTTCAACTGGTGGCTAAATTTTCAGCTAACTTCAGGTAGAAAAACCCACATTGTCAAACATCAATCTGGACATACCAGTTGGTAGCTTAGTTGCTATTGTTGGTGGTACTGGAGAGGGAAAGACATCTCTCATATCTGCGATGCTCGGGGAACTCCCTCCTATCTCCGATGCATGCATTACTATACGGGGAACCGTTGCTTATGTTCCTCAAGTGTCCTGGATTTTCAATGCCACTGTAAGTTGCACAGTGCTGGTTTTGTTTCTGTCAATGTTGGGAACAATATCATCATTTTGTTGTGTCCTAATCCCTAGTGTTGGATATTAGGTGCGTGACAACATATTATTTGCGTCTGAATTTGAACCAGAAAGATATTGGAAGGTGGTTAGAGTTACTGAACTGGAGCATGATCTTGATTTGCTTCCAGTTAAGTGGGACAGTGCTTTGCAAGATTGTCTTATTAGCACAGGATGTGATCTGTTAATTATCTGTTTCAATCAATCTTCAGGGCCGCGATCTTACAGAAATTGGCGAAAGAGGGGTAAATATAAGTGGAGGGCAAAAGCAGAGGGTTTCTATGGCCAGGGCTGTTTACTCAAATTCAGATGTTTACATATTTGATGACCCTTTTAGTGCTCTGGATGCTCATGTTGGTCGACAGGTATGAAATTAGTGATACAGGATATTAGTCATTTCAGTTGTTAAGTGATGGGGTATCTGAACTTTGGCTCTAGAAAGGTTGATGAAAACTTATCTCCACATCTAAAAGTGAACTTTAATTTCATATTTGTCACAAAAGATCTTCATTGTCAAGCTGTTTTTTATCCAGATCTTCTCTTCAGTAGGATCTCTTCTTTTAATTTTCAGAAATGAAAGGAAAATGGCCATCTCCTTAACACAACTCGTGCCTTATTGTTTCACGGACAAGTTCCTAAAGCATATTATTACAGGTGTAGCAATTGATGTTATAGGGCTTCAACAATTACCTGTATACTTGAAAAGCATTTTATGTGAAGCATGCTCAAATGCTTAAATTAAACAAAGATAAGAATTCTGATACTACAGTCCTGCCCTCAAGACAACTTGCTGTGATCAATCTTGGGATAATTGAAGCAACGTCTGCTAATTTCAAAGCTCATATGTATTTTCTGATTTGGGACTTCTTAATTTAAATTTAGGTTTATCTATTATTGTCTTTGTTTTGCCATTTTTTTATTAGTTGTTAAGTGGGGGGTATCTGAACTTTGGCTCAACTTATCTCCACATCTAAAGTGAACTTTAATTTCATATTTGTAGATCTTCTCTTCAGTAGGATCTCTTCTTTTAATTTTCAGAAATGAGGCCAATTCCTGTATTAACTTATACTAACCCACAGTCACCTACAGGTGTTTAATAGCTGTATCAAGGAAAATCTACAAGGGAAGACGCGAGTTCTTGTCACAAACCAGCTACATTTTCTTCCTCAAGTGGATCGAATCATTTTGGTTCATAAAGGAATGGTCAAAGAGGAAGGGACTTTTGAGGAGCTCTCTAGAAACGGGGTACTGTTCCAGAAACTTATGGAGAATGCAGGAAAAGTGAAGTTACAAACAGAAGAGGAGGAAAAAACATCCAAAGCAGGAGCTAACATTGTTAATGAAATGCCAAACGATCAAGGCAAT
The DNA here is from genome assembly GCA_014182395.1 of Eucalyptus sp. ANBG9806169. Classification (NCBI taxonomy): domain Eukaryota; kingdom Viridiplantae; phylum Streptophyta; class Magnoliopsida; order Myrtales; family Myrtaceae; genus Eucalyptus; species Eucalyptus sp. ANBG9806169. The sequence continues at coordinate 1,635,672 of CM024576.1, read as the reverse complement.
GGGAAGAAAGGTACAGGAGGGAAGTCGATACTTATTAAGCAAGAGGAACGGGAAATGGGTATCATGAGTTGGAAAGTCCTGATGAGGTAGTGAAATCCACGATGTGAAGCCTTAACTTTTAACACTTAATGTATATACATGTTATTTAAAAAAAGACTTTTTTTTGGATAAGAAATTCATGACCTAAAAACTTTCTTGGACTCAACAATGGAACTGGGGTTCAAATTAGCCAATTAAATGACCTCAAACGTGTTTGATTTCTCAAATGAAAAGTTCAGGAAAGTTCATGCTACTTTTAATACTGTATGGAGCCAATATTGATGTAGCGTAAGTTTGTGCTACATTTGTTTCTCAGCTTCACTTGACATCACTGAAAATGTGGTCTCTAGGTACCTTTTCCTGTGATGCTTAGAATTTCTCCACATGATAACTATGTATCATTAAATGCTTATAAGCACCTACAGTTGATGCATGTGCTAATTCCTTTTTAGTGAAAACCGAAACTGTGTTTTGTGTGGTAAACTGCTTTTTTCCCTCTATTTTTATAAGGACTCATAAGTCTGGACCACATTGTGTAGATTTACATAGCAATGTATGAACTAATCTTCTTTTTTGCTTAATCTATTTTCAGGTACAAAGGGGCATTGGGAGGCCTGTGGGTGGTGGCAGTGTTCTTTATATGCTATATTTTAACTGAAGTTCTTCGAATTTCAAGTAGCATGTGGTTGAGTTTCTGGACAGATCAAAGCACTGCGGAGAGCTACAGACCAGGATTCTACATATTGATCTACGCACTCCTGTCTTTTAGTCAGGTACGTCAATATTAAGTAGATAGATCTCTTAAGTTCACTATCTTTTCTGTAGTAGCTTGCACTTCTATGATTTCTTTCTTGATTATTGATGAAGTGGAAAAGCCACATTACCTCTTAGTCCTTGAGTTTGGATTACAATACCTTGTTCGTAACACCGAAAGATTAATGTAATTTTAATGAGAATCCAATACCATGAAACAGGCTACTTGCTAGCTCTGCTGTATTTTTAGATTTCTGTGTTTTGGAGTCTTTGGTGGATGTGGGTATATGTCACCTGAAGGTATTTTTAGCAACTCCTGTGATGACTCCCGTGTTTCCATGAATCAGGTGACTGTGACACTGACTAATGCTTATTGGTTGATTATTTCGAGTCTTCATGCAGCAAAAAGATTGCACGATTCTATGCTCCAGTCTATATTAAGGGCACCGATGCTTTTCTTTCACACCAACCCTATGGGAAGAATAATCAACAGGTTTGCCAAGGATCTAGGTGACATAGATTGTAATGTTGCCCCACTTGTGAATAGGTTTATTGGCCAAGTCTGGCAGCTACTTTCAACCTTTGTGCTGATTGGAATTGTGAGCACAATCTCTCTTTGGGCCATAATGCCGCTCTTGATCTTGTTTTATGCAGCCTATCTATATTACCAGGTGAGCGCAGTCTTGTTTGGGCCCTAATGCTTTTTCATACAAGGTTATACTTGCTCTGCTACTTACAACAAGAATTGCCAAGCCTTGTCCCACTAAGTGGGTTTGGCTATTTTCTTTTGCTATATAAGCTGATGGTGTCATGTAGTATTTGCATTTTTTGGTGATGCTTTTGACACTACGCACCGGCATTTAGACGTTTCATAGTGGAAACTCTGAGACACAATTTCCATTATTCTTCTACAGTAGAAAGCAATACTTCTCTTTTCCTTTATATGAAACAGTGACTAAGTATTAAGCACAAATGGCTCAGAACAACATTTTCTTTAGCCATCCTTTTGTCATTTTTTTGGTAGAGGGGGTGCTAATAATCAAGGATAACAATAGATTCTCTCAATTGCTTGACAGCATTACACCTCTTGTTTGGGAAAAGGAGCGTCATATAACTTTTGAATTGATAAATTGAGTATCATAACATTTTAAAATATTCACCACAAGTGTCGTGCAACGTTGGATTTCCGGCGCTTGGGTGAATATTTTTGAAAAGTCATGGCACTCAAGCAATCAATTAAAAGTTATAACACTCAAGTGAAGGTTTTTTCAGAAGTTATGACACTCAAGTGATTGAAAAAATAGTCATGGCAATCAAGTGAGTACTGTATGGAAGTTACAGTGTTTATGGTGTCTTTATCCCCCTCTTGTTCTAAAGCATGCTTCGTCCTCTACCCATAGCCGAGTCCTTGGGAAATTTGGATATAATTGTCCTCTAATTGTTTGCCTTGTGTTGTCAACAGACTACATCTCGTGAAGTGAAACGCTTGGATTCAATCACTAGATCTCCAATTTATGCACAATTCGGAGAAGCATTGAATGGCTTGTCAACAATATGTGCATACAAAGCATATGATAGATTGAGCACCATTAATGCCAAGGCCATGGACAATAATATCAGATTCACCCTTGTCAATATCAGTTCCAACCGTTGGCGCTCCATTAGGTTGGAGACTCTAGGAGGCATAATGATCTGGTTGACCGCAACGTTTGCAGTGATGCAGACCAGAAAAGCAGAAAACAGAGCAGCGTCTGCTTCAGCTATGGGCCTCCTCCTCAGCTACACTTTGAATATAACGAACCTTATGAGTGGTGTTCTGAGACAAGCAAGCGGAGCTGAGAATAGTCTAAATGCCGTAGAGCGTGTGGGTGTATACATAGAGTTGCCTTCCGAGGCTCCAGCTATAATAGAGAACAATCGGCCCCCTCCTGGTTGGCCTTCATGGGGATCAATGAAATTCGATGATGTGGTCCTTCGTTACAGACCTGAACTTCCTCCCATCCTGCATGGATTGTCTTTTATGGTAGCGCCCTGTGAGAAGCTGGGAGTAGTCGGAAGAACTGGTGCTGGAAAATCTAGCATGATAAATGCATTGTTCCGAATTGTTGAGCTGCAAAAAGGAAGAATCTTGATCGATGGATGCGACACTTCTAAAATAGGACTGGAAGATTTGCGGAAAGTCCTTGGCATCATACCTCAATCACCAGTTCTTTTCTCAGGTAGGTACTGCGAAATTCTTTTGTCACCCTAACTTGTTTCTTATAATAGCTTCATTCTTCCCTCCCCCGTTTCCCTCAACCTCTTTGATATTCCATAGGAAATTCTGCATGCTTTTCAGTCTTCTTACTGGTTGATATTGCTATGTCCTCAAACTAATACATAGCCGAGGGTTCTCGCTCTCACTTAATATATCCAATATTGGAGCTCCAGAACTTTGACTTAAAAATACGTTCCCAATTCTTTAATTTGGCGAAGAAAGACCAAAGCTCACATTCCATTTCCACATACCATAGCTTTCTTGAATAACATTGGTGGAAACCACATTTGGTGAGATTTTTCAAAATGCTCTTGGAGTGTTTCAACCCATAAATAGCCTTATGTAGCCGACATACTTTCCTATGATTCTCCCCCCGAGCAACATGAGTTTGTAACTTGACAAATCACCATAAAGAAAAGCATTCTTGACATCTAATTGATATAATGGCCAATCAAAAGAAGAGGAAGAATTGAGGCGTGAAAAGTCTCAAAGTAATCCACTCCATAATGTAAAACCTTTAGCAACAAGCCGAGCTTTAAGACGTTCAATTGAGCATCGGATTGTACTTGTAATGACACTTCACCACATGGAAAACGTTTGGCGAGAGACCAAAGCTTCCATTTCCACATCCATAGCTTTCTTCCACTCAAGGTGAGACAAAGCCTTAGTGGTAGAAGTAGGAATTGTGTGAGTTTGTAATGATAGAGCAAAGTCATGTAATGGAGAAGGAAGATGTGAAAGAGAAACATAATGCTCAATAGGGTAAGCCAAAGAGGATTTTTGTGTGCACGATCGAGTACCTTTGCGAAGGGCAATTGGAAGATCATCTCGGACTGGAGACAAGGAGGAAGATTGAACGGAGGGCATGGAAGAGCTGGAACTTGGTGGTGCCATAGGCCGCCGCCGATACACCCGCAAGGGAGGAGGTACTAGAGAAGAACTAACGGAATCTAAGGGGATAAGATGTGGGATAGGAGGATCAGCTACAATGTCGGGGTTGAAAACTTTTTACCCTCAGCGAGAATAGTATGGTGTGCCCTCGAAAAAGTAACATCAGCACTAACATATTGGGTACAAGTTGTTGGATCATAACACCGATATCCCTTTTGTGTACGTGAATACCCAAGAAAAATACATTTAGTGGCACGAGGAGATAGTTTATCAGAACCGGAACGTAGGTTATGAACAAAACAAACACACCCAAAGATGTGCGGGGTAAGAGGGAATAACGGCTTGTCAGGAAATATAACACTAATTGGTGACTGATGATTGAGGACAGTGGAAGGCATACGATTTATGAGATAACATGCGGTAAGGATAGCATCACTCCAAAATGATTTTGGCACATGCATATGAAATAAGAGTGAACGAGCAACTTCTAGAAGGTGACGGTACTTTCTCTCGGCCACACCATTCTCGAGGGGTATAAGCACAACTTGTTTGATGTATAATGCCAAGATTAGAACAAAACAAAGAAATTGCTTTCTGTGTATATTCTAGAGCATTATCTGTTCGCAAAATTTTAAGGGATGTATTAAACGATTAGTAACTTCACGATGAAACATTTGGAAAACATGTAAAAATTCAGAACGGTCATGAAGCATATAAAGCCACGTTAAACGAGAATAATCATCCACAAAAGTAACAAAATACTTAAAACCATTTCTACTAACAATACGGGAAGGTCCCCATATGTCCGAATGAACAAGTTCAAGTAAAGTAGATGCACGAGAATCATTACGACTAGAAAAGAACTACGATGATGTTTCCCAAGTTCACAAGCTTCACACTCAAGAGTAGAAATTGATTTACACTCGGGAATTATTTGTTGTAACTTAAATAAAGATAAATGCCCTAAACGAGAATGCCATAATAGGGGGTTAATAGAACTAGCAGCTAGACCATTGGCATCAGCAGTAGAGACACCATTCAGATAATAGAGTCCATCACGTTCATGCCCTCCACCAATCTTCTTCTTTATCTGAAGGTCCTGAAAAACACAATAAGATGGATAAAATGTAACCGAACAACTAAGAGCTTTAGTTAATCGACTAACGAGATAACAAATTTAGAGGAAGTTGGGGAACATGTAAAACGAGAGGACAAAGATAAGGAAGGTGTAAGTGAAATAGTCCCCGATCCAATCACTTGAGTGGAGGAACCATTAGCTAAAATAACTTCTGATGAAGGACTAGAGTTATGGTGGGAAGAAAATAGTTCTTGCTTACTCGTCATATGACTAGAAGCTCCCGAGTCAATGACCCAAGGGGTGCTAGGAGACAAAGTAGAGGAAGATGCCATGTTACCTATACGCGCAAGAGTGGCAGTGGATGAGAAATTGGAAGCCTCTAGTTGTTGGACACGCTTGATGAGTTGTGCAACCATATCATCTCGAGTCGTAGACTCAGAAGAACTACCTCCGGGTGGGATAGATGGGTTTATGTCACCGTGAGACACAATTCCAGCACTCCTTCGGACACAACAGCGTTTGCGATGGTGATCGCGGAGCCCACTCGGGCTTGCCATGCTTGACCCAACAAGTGTCAATAATATGACCAGATTTGCCGCAAAATATACATTGACGGCTATCTCGATCGAACTTTGTCCACTACGTCCACCACCACGACTACGACCTCCCCAGAAACCACGACCTCTATTGGAGAAACCACCACGACCACGACCACCACTACTAGACATAAATGCAGAATTGTCTTTAGATGACGTAGAAGACGGAGGGACAATGCGCTGAATTCGACAAAATGCTTCATTCATAGAAGGAACTCTCTCCAGAAGAAGTTGACTCTTCACAGTGTAAGTCAACATTCAAGCCGAGATAAAAACTTGGCCACTTGAAATTCAGCTCGTTGTGTCTTAAGTCTCTCAAGATCAGTAGTGATGGGCTGAAAAGATTGAGTTCTTCCCACATACCTTTCAAAGCACTATAATACTCTCCAAGAGACTTGTCTCCCCGTTTAAAATTAAAGATCTTCTCATATAATTCATATAACTCTAGACATATTTTTGTCTTGTGAGTAACTCTCCATAAGATCATCCCATACTCCTTTAGCAGCTTGTGTGGAACATAACATTAGCGCCGATGGATGGTACCATACTATTCCATAACCACACCAAAAGTGTATCATTCTCTCTCATCCAATCACTATAGTTTTTAGAATTTTCATCAGGAGGGTCTGTAGTAAGATAATGGAGTTTCCCTTTGGCATTAATATAGACCTTCACAGCGGGGCCCATAACAAGTAATTGGAAGATCCATTCAATTTAATGGTGGTAATTTGAACATTGATACTATCTGTAGAAGCCGTAGTATCACTCATGATGATAGTCTCAATACAAATATATCTACCACTTAATCAAGAAGGCTGAAACTTTAGTGCAAGAAACAAAAAAAGCAACACTAATGTATAATCGATGTAATTGGCTTCATCAATAACCAAAGGGAACCCAGCAAAATCAGTCAACCATAATCAATTAAATACTCTAATTCTTGAATCCACGAGCAAGTAAGTGTTGTAATCCATGTTCGAAATCAAACCCGATGAATCGATATCTTCGATCTCATACATATCGAGACTCAAAGAGAAAACCGATAAAAATTGCAACTTTAGGTGGCTGTGCACCGAGAGAATAAGTAGGGTTACTAGGGGACTCTCAAACCAGCAATAGGATCAAGTAATCGGTAGTTAGATTTTGCTACGATACCATGTCACAAAGCTGGTTAGAGAACCCGCAGCAAGTAGAAAGAGAGAAAGAAAGAAGAGAGAAGGAATAGAGAGAAGGAGGAGAAGGAGAACGTAAAAGAAACAAAGAGAGGGTTGTAGTTTTCTGTAATAACGAAACCCTACACCCATTGTATTTATATAATATCCTTATGTAAGTAAAAAAGGAAACAAAACTCTGATAATAAAAAAAGGAAATAACCAGCAACTATGATAATAAAGGAAACTTAATTAAAGTAACTTAACAGGAGCAAGCATTGATTCACAAGAGCTAGTTGCCCTTCTTGCAGTCCAATTCTTTACCCAACTACTATGGGGTGATTGCTTTCTTTTGACATGAACAATCCGGCTCACCAGTCCTGATTAGTTCAAATATCCGTGAGAGGGAAAAGTAATTGTGTTATTATGTAAAGTTCAATTTATAGATTAGTAATCAGCAACAAAATAAGTCCTAAAGGTCTTAAAGACTACTTTACCCTTTACACTTCTAACACTCCTCCTCAAGTTGGAGCATAGATATTAATCATGCCCAGCTTATTACAAATCCTCCTATTACCCAGAGGTTTAGTAAAGATGTATACAAGTTGTTCACTACTTCAAATGTGATTGGGAAGGATCACTTCACTTTGCAACTTCTCTCGAATAAAATGATAGTCAACCTCAAATGTATTATGTTCTCTCAAGAAACAAAGGGTTGGAAGCTATATGCACTACAACTCTATTATTACACCATTAAGTCATGGGGACTAAAGCTTTGTCAATAATTGCTGAATACATGGTAATTCACATGTCACTTCTGCCATGACTCTATATTATAACTCAACACTAGAGTAGACAACAACACTCTATATCATACTCTTCCATGATACCATATTTCCTCCAATCAAGTTACAATAGCCAATGGTTGATTTTCTATCATCTAGACATCTTGCCAATCAACATAAGAGAATCCTAGAACTCTACTATGACCATTGTTTTGGTAAACAATTCCTTTCCATGGAGCATTCTTCAAGTACCTCAATGTCTGACTAACTGTATTCCACTGAGATGTATGAGGGGAAGGAAAAAAACAAGCTTACCACACTAACTGGAAAGGTAATGTCTGGTTGAGTAACGGTGAGATAATTGAACTTACCTACCAGTCTTTTATCTCTCAAGATTATTAAGAATCTCTCTCCCTTAGTAACCAGTTTAACCCCTTTTTCCATAGGTGAATCAAGAGGCTTTGATCCCAACATACTTGTCTTGGTGAGCAAATCCAATACATATTTTTGCTATGATACAACAATACCTTTCAGTGATTATGCCACCTCAATTCCTAAGAAATATTTCAACTTTCTTAGGTCCTTAGTCTGAAACAATTGCTGAAGATAGATCTTTAGTATAGCTATACCAACCAAGTCATCTCTTTGATAATAATATCATCAACATACACAATCAAGAATAATTTGCCTCTCGCTAACTATTTATTAAAGAGAGACCATTTCCACATCTAGACAGTCCAAAAGAAAGTATAGCCTCAAAAAATCTTCCAAACCATGCCTGTGGGGATTTCGTCAAGCCATAAACTAGTTGCCCATACTCCCTCAGAGCAATAAACCCGAATGTTGCTATATATGAATTTTTTATATAAAAAGTACCATGCGAGAAAGCATTCTTGACATTAAGTTGAAACAAGGGCAGTTATATGTGGCAAAAAGAGAGATTAAAATACAAATAGAAGTAAGTATGACAACATGAGAAAAAGTTCTTAGATAGTCAACCCCACACACTTGAGCATATCCTTTTGCAACAAGTCTTGCTTTTCAATAAGCAAGAGAACCATTGGGATTGACTTTAATAGAATATACCCATCGACAACCAATAATAGTTTTGCCTAAAGAAGTACCAAGTCCCAATTTTGATTAACTTGGAGGACCTCTAATTCTTGTACCGTTATTGTCCTCTAGTTAGAGCTTTGTAATTCCTTGACCACAAACTTAAAATTGGAAATTGTTTAATAGTAGATAAAAAGGACCGAAAAGAAGAAGATACTTAAAAGTATTGGAAATTGTTTAATAATAGATCAAAAGGACCGAAAAGAAGAAGACACTGAAAAGTATGAGATTAAGTTTTCAATAGAATGTTGAGTACAATCACATGTACCTTTGCTATGAGTAATAGGGAGATCAAGATTAGGTATAAGAGGAGGTTCAGCTAATGGTAAATTTGGAGCGAAAGATGACATAGTGGTGATAGGAGGAAGGGGGAGCACTAGCTACTCAAGGACGCCAAGTATAATCTTGGAGAGCAGGTGGTTCTTCCGTAGACACGGTAATAGATGACCGAATAGTGGTCACACATTAGTCTTCATCGAACTCAAACACAGTAATTAGAACATCATGATAAGAAGTGAATTCAAAAAATGAAACATTAGGGGTTATAAAGTAGTAATGGAGAATGGCAACGATATCCCTTTTGAGTAGGGGAATAACCCAAAAGCACACAAATGATGGCTTTGGGATCAAGTTTTCATACTCTAGGTCGATGATCATGAATAAGACACCATAACGAAAAATACAATGTGGTAAGACAAATAGTGACTCATTTGGAAATAAAGTAGAAAATGGAAGACCACCTCCCAAAACAGAAGAAGACGTGATTAATGAGATAGCATTCACTATGGACTAACATCAGACCAAAAAGTTTGGGGATCTTCAACTCAAACAACATGGATATAATAAATTAAAAAATGGATATTCTTCCTTTTAGTAACACCATTCTGTTGTGGTGTATTAGGACAGGAAGATTTATGAATCGTAACATGTTAAGAGTCATAAATTCAGAAAAAGGATGTAGAAAAGTACTAAGCATTATACTTTACCAAAAAAAAAAAGTACTAAGCATTATTAGAATGTAAAATTTAACATAAACACTAAATTGAGTATGAATTTCAGATATAATTGTATGAAATATAGAAAACAATTATGAACGATTTTTCATTAGACTTCGCAAAGTCATGAACAAAAGGAATAAAATATCTGAAACCTAAATTGAAAACCACATGACATGAATCCCAAATATTTGAATGAACTAACAAAAGAGGAGACGCCACTTGTTTATTGACTCGAGGTAGGTAACTAGTATGATGTAATTTGCCAAGTTGACATGACTCATATTCTAAACTTGAAAGTGACTAAAAACTAGAATTTAACTGTAGAAAAGAATTTGTATTTTCTTATATCATCATCGAGTGATTACACAAGTATATATATATACAAGAATAGAAGACCTAAATTAGGTGAGAGAATCAAGAATAGAGGACCTAATCTCTGTTAGTAGCTAATTTACAGCTAACAAAATCGGATCACATAATCAAATCAAATCAAATAATATCACATGATATCCCAAATGATTTGGGAGAGATTATAGGAGATTTTCCAACACTTCCCTCGAGTTGGTGAGTGAATATCTTCCATGCCCAACTTGTTGATAATCTCCTGAAATCTTGACATTGGTAGACCTTTGGTCAGTACATCTGCTAGCTGATCTTTGCTAGGAGTGTAGGGAGTATTGATCAAACCAGATATAAGCTTATCCTTTATAAAATGCCTATCTATCTCAATATGCTTGGTTCGATCATGCTGAACTGGATTGTGAGCAATGTTGATTGCTAATTTATTATCACAATAAAATCTCATAGTTCCTTCATGTTTCACTTTGAGGTCTTCAATGACAATCCTGAGCCACAAAAGTTCACATATTACATTCGCCATTGCCCTGAATTCAACTTCAGCACTAGATTTAGCAACCACATTTTGTGTTTTACTCCTCCAAGTGACAAGATTTACACCTAGAAAAGTGCAATAGCTAGATGTGGACCTTCTATCTATTGGTGACCCAGCATTATCTGCATCAATATAGACTTCAAGATTTAGCTTGTCACCCTTTTTAAACAAAATACCTTTTTCAAGAGTAGCTTTGAGGTAGTGAATAATCCAGTAGACAGCTTGCATATGTTCTTTAGGATCATGCATGAATTGACTTGCAACTCCGACAACATAGGCTTTGTCTAGCCTAGTATGAGATAGATAAATAAGCCTTCCTACTAATCTTTTTTTTTTTTTTTTTTTTTTGGTAAAGTAAGAATATATTGAGCTTTAACCAAAACGAACTGGCACCAAAAACTTACACTCATAATGACTAACTAGTTAGAATGAGTGGAAGGGTGCCAACAAAACAACAACAGTCACCCAAACAAGGCAACAGGAAGGCCAAACAGAGCCAAAACAAAGGCAGCCAGCCAGCCAAACAATGGCTACGAATAAAGGAAAAGGCAAACCTAAACTAGGAGAGACGAACTAGCTATGCAAACACCGCAACCAGCAACGGAACAGCGAACAGCCAACTAGCAGCTACAAAAGAAGCATGCAGCAACCAACAGCGTCCGCCAGCAAAAGAGGCACCCGAGACCTAACAGTAGCCCACACCAGCCAGAGCAGCCAGCTACGCAGAGGCATCCAGCAAGCCCAATCAAAAGCCAAGCAGCAACAATAGTCAACAAACTAGGCAACAAACTAGGCAACAAAACTCGCAGAAAACCAAATGGCCTCAGGCAACAACAAACAGAAGCCTCCATCGTCACAAGAATAGTAACGAGTAGCAGCCACAAATAGCTAAATAGCCAGCCAACTAGCTAGCATCCGCTTACGGGCCAACTGCAGGAGAAAAGATGGATGGGTCCAAATCTCAATAGTGCTGAATCCTCCTATTTCTATAGGTGTCTGCAACATTGGTAAAGGTCAGAGCTTTATCCTTGACAACTTTGATAAGGTGGTTCTTCAAGGCCGGGACCAGCCACTGTCTCCTCTCTAAAGAGGATGTTGTTCCTCTTATTCCAAATAACATGGCATAAAGCTCCAAAGGAGAATCTAGCAATGCATTGATAAAATTCGTTGCCAGAAAGAAACTTCAAAGTCCATTGGAGGTTATCTGTCCAAGACCTATTATGCCAAGGAAGATTGCATCTCACAGCTCAGAACAAGGCCGGTTAGAAGTGATGTGACAACCAAAAAATAAATGATCAATAGAATCGAGTCTGACATTGCAGAAGGCACAAACCGCGTTGTCAATTCTACCATTGACAATGCCTTCCTACTAACTTTTGATATCTCCTTTTATCAACAATGCCACTCTCTCCGTGTCCATCCATTTTATGGTTTGTATCAATAGGAGTGCTCACCGCGTTGCTATTGAGACATCTTGTTTCCTTGAGAAGATCAAGTACATACTTCCTTTGGGATATAAAAATACATTTCTTAGAGTAGGCCACCTCAATACCAAGGATGTATCTCAACTTTCTAAGATCCTTGATGTCGAACTGTTGAGCAAGATTGCTCTTACGAGACTTTTGTTCAGCTTCATCATTACCAATTACAATTATACCATCTACATATACAAGTAGAGTTGTGACCATACCTTCATTTGAATGTTTGATGAATAGGGTGTGATCCCCTCTACTCTGCTTGTAACCCATCTCAAGCATTGCCTTCGTGAACCTTCCAAACCAAGCTCTTGGGGACTGTCTGAGACCATATAGAGCCTTTTTAAGTCGACACACCTAATTGTTTCCAAAATCCTTGTCAAAACTTGGCGGAGGCTCCATAAAGACTTCCTCCTCCAAATCTCCATGTAGAAATGCGTTATTCTCATCAAATTGCTGCAAAGACCAACCAAAATTAGTTGCAAGAGAAAGTAATATCCGTACTGGTCATCTTTGCTACTGGTGTGAAGGTCTCTTGATAATCCACCCCATAGGTTTGGGTATACCCCTTTGTAACCAACCTTGCTTTTTACCTCTCCAAGGTAGCATTAGCTTTGTACTTAAAGGTATAAACCCATTTACATCCCTTTGGTTGCTTGCCTTTGGGTAAAGTCACAACTTCTCATGCATCATTCTTTTTCAATGCATTTATTTCCTCCGTCATATCCAATTCCTATCCTCAAAAGCTTTATATACCAAGTTAGGAATAGTACTTGAATCAATAGCAATAATAAAGGCTTTGTGTTGAGTAGATAGTCTATGGTATGACACAAATTGGGAGATAGGTTGTTGGGTACATTTCCTGGCAGCTTTTCTCAAGGCAATAGGTAAATCCAAATCACTTAACTCAGGTTCATTAGAAGAAGGGTGAGTGATTTCATTATCTGATAATGGTTCGGATAACGGGACTTGATTCAGTTCTAGATTGAGCTTCGTCCTTCTTGAGTAAACTTGCAATTTGGTTGGTTCATTCTTAGGAGGACTAGATGAAGATGATGATGAACTAGGAAGAGGACTTGATGGGAAACTAGGATTGGTCAGAGGACTGAATGGACTTGAAGCATCAGGTGGACTAAAAAGACGTTGCTGTTGAAAATATTCATTGTGAAGTTTGTGAACTTGCAAAACATCACAATGTTTCATTTCCTTTGAATAATAATGCTAGAGTTTCAACACCATTCTCTCTTATTCACTCTTATCCATACTGATGTGTGGGGTCCATCTAGAATTGCTAATTTTGCAGGAGCTAAGTGGTTTGTCTCTTTTATTAATGATTGTACTCGAACTACATGGCTATATCTTATGAAAGAAAAATCTAATGTTCAATCTATTTTTCAAAACTTTCATAAAATGATAGTCAATCAATTTGGAGTGTCAATTAGGAGACTTAGGTCTGATAATGGGAAATAATATTTCAATAAGTATCTTGACCATTTTTTCCAAACTCAAGGTATTATTCATGAGTCTTCCTGTGTTGGAACCCCTCAACAAAATGGCTACTAAAATGGGGTAGCCGAAAGAAAAAATAAGCACCTCCTAAATGTTACTTGGGCTCTTCTCTTTCAAATGCTTGTTCTAAAGCATTTTTTGGGGAGGAGCTGTTTTAACTTCAGCATATCTTATTAATTGGGTTCCTTCCAAAACCTTAGGAAATAGAAGTCCCTTACAGCTCCTGTCTACCTTTTATCCTGATGTCTCCCATAAATATCACATTTCCCCTCGTGTCTTTGGCTGTGTTTTGCATTTGTGCATATTCATAATCACAACCGAAACAAACTTGACCCTCTTGCTCTAAAGTGCATCTTTATTGGGTGCTCTAATACTCAAAAATGTTATAAATGTTATGACCCTTTTTAACATGTCGAGTTTTTATCTCTATGGATGTCACTTTTAATGAAAATCAATCATTTTTTACTTCCCACCACTATCTTCAGGGGGAGACTCCTAATGAAGATAGTGGGTTTGAACCACTGCCTTCACTACCTAGTGCGTCGGTCAATCCTACTTTGTCCAATCCAACTTCGTCTCCTTCATGTTGAGAAAATCACCAATCGATGAGTTGGATTGATTTTGAACAAAGGACCCAATTTGGTCGGAGATAGCCTTCCCTGAATCTTCCATTCCAACAACTTTAAGGACAGATTATAGGATGAGACTAAGAAGGGATCGAGAGACAAGGGTGGTTATCACACAATTGAAGGCCAGCAATAAGGCTGGTTAAGTAAGCAATAAGGCTGAAACAGAACAGCGGTGATAAGGCTGAAAAAATGGTTACAATGAAGCAGTAGTAGTGGAAAAGAAACAGAGGCAAGGAATACAAATCATAAAACTAGGCTCTGATATCATGTAGAAAAGAATCTGTATTTTCTCATATCATCATCGAGCGATTACACAGTATATATATACAAGAATAGAGGACCTAATCCCTATCAAATAACTAATTTACAGCTTACAAAATCAGATCACATAATCAAATCAAATCAAATAATATCACAGAATATCCCAAATGATTTGGGAGAGATTATAGGAGATATTCCAACATTAACTTTTGAAGACTGTGTAAAGAAGGATGACCAAACTGACAATGGATATGATGTAGGGATGCAACACTCGAGCATGCGATGGAAGGGCATCTTCAAGCTCATACAGCCCTCCACCTCATGTCCTCTACCTATCGTCCTCTTTGTAGCCAGATCCTAGAAAATGCAAGAATTAGGGTAGAATGTGAACATTGAAAGTTTTTGGTTAATTTACTAATAGACTTGAGGTTAAACGGAAATTGCGGAAGATAAAGCATTGAGGACAATGGAAATGAAAGAGTTAAATGAACTGTGCCGGTCCCCTTAACAGGTGATGATGATCCACTAGTTAGGGCAATTATGGATGCAGATGGGGTAAGGAAAATATACTTCAAAGACTCGGCACGTGATAAGAAGCCCTAGAATCAATGATCCAAGGACGAGAAGCACTTGAAAGGCATGCATTTGCATTGCCTGTTTGTACCAAATTAGCAGTGGAAGAAACGGGTTGTGAAATCTGAAATTGGTTGTACCAAGCAAATTTCTCATTTGACATAACCATTACCTTTCCAATTGAAGATTGTGGAGAAGAGTCAATACCAAATGCAGTATTTGCAAACTGTTGTTGCTGCCAGGTGTCTCATGTAACTTGTAGCAAAATTTTTGAATATGACCAGGTTTGCCTCAATAATGAGAAGTCTGTGTGGCCTCCGAGTTATTAGTTGACATGTGGGATTGTCCATCAAAATGCTATTCGCCTTGGCCGCTCCTTGTTCTTGGGCCTTGGCTACCATGTCTGCTATATCCTCCACAGTTTCCTCCATCACTCCTACCACTACTAGTTCGAGAGTAGGACACGAAGCTGAATTGTCTACTATAGATAAGGTTTCCTGAGAAGACTTGTGAGTTGCCCAAAGAACTTGAGCAAACATATCTGTGAGAAATGCAGTAGTCTCTCCTCTATGAATCTGAGACCTAACAATTTCATATTCAGGACATAGGAATCCTACTATAACAAATTGTTCTATCTGAAGTTGCATTTACTAAACATTCACTAAAATAGGGATATAGCATTCAACTCCTTTATATCCTCTTAAAATTGACAAAGTATTGCATATTAGAACGTTGCTTCCTTTTAGATTAGTTAAACTTTTGCATTAAAAAAAAATTATCTTAATAGTTCTCTAATTATGTCAATATGAGTTACTAGATCAAGCATATTGCTCTCTAAAGAGTTTGGCAATTGACCAAGGATACGTGCATCAATAACATCCCAAGTCGCATCATCCTGGGGTTTAGGCTCAATCAAGTGTTTATGCTAATTCCTACTTGTCAAAGTAAGCTTCACAATTTTCTTCCATTGATGAAAATTAGCACTATGGTCAAGCTTCTTGTTGGTAATTTGATTAGAAGAAGAGGAAATCATCTCAGTCATCACATTATTACTCTTCTCAAGATCACTCTTATTGTCGACACTTGGATCTTTGGAGTGTCAAAAGTTGACACAAATGGACACTTAAGTGTCAAAAGTTATAAAAGTGATATTTAAGTGTCAAAATCGGAGCATAATGGATTACTTAAGTGCCACCGATGAGAAAATCCGACCAAAACGCTAACGTGACAATTTTCCGATGAGTTGCGCGCAAAACGACGTCATTTTGTATCATGATATGGCTAAATAGTGTCAAAACGATGTCGTTTTGGTATACTTCGAATTTTAATTTAATAATTAATTAAATTAAAATTTTAAAAATTAAAAAAAAAAAAATAGTGGGGAAGGAGGAGGAGGGAGGCAGTCGGCGGCTGAGGGCTTAGCCCTTGCTGTCGCCGCTGCCATCTCCCCTTTGTCGCCGGGGATGTGGGGGAGGGTCGGCCGACGGTGAGGGCCTGCGTGCCCTCGCCCCAGATCACGACCCTTGCCCAGATCCGGCGATGCGGCGGCCCCCAATGGACGGCGGCCCTTGGGTCGGTTGGGTGAGAGCCGGCGACTCTCGCCGGATCTAGGCGAGGGTCGCAATGGGTGAGGGCACATAGGTCCTCGCCGTCGGTCGGCTAGGGCCGCCGGCCCTCGGCCGAGGCCGCCGGCCAACCCTCTCCCACCTTCGGTGACGGCGGCGGCGAGGGCTCGGCCCTCGGCCGCCGGCTGCCTTCCTCCTCCTCCGTTTTTTTCAAATAAATATAAATTATTATTTTTATTTTATTATTTTTTAAATATAATTTAATTAATTTTTATATTATATTAAAATTCAAATTATGCAAAAACAACGTTGTTTTGGCCGATTTAAGGGCTCTATTTTGGCCAACTATAAAATGACATTGTTTTAGGTGAATTAGAGTTGAGTTAGCTCTCCGTCGAGCAATATTAATATTTAATTGCCACATATAATTTCCGACCGGCTTCGCTGGAGGTGGCACTTAGGTGTCCTACTTTTTTACGAAAGTGTCATTTAAGTGTCACTTTTGTAACTTTTGGCACTTATGTGTTCTTTTGTGCCAACTTTTGGTACTTGAAGCGATCTTTTGTTCAATATTGTCCTTCTGGCAACTCAATCTCAACAGTTCAATAATCTAACACAATCGAAAATATATCACCACATAAAAGAATCTCCACAACCCACAAACACCACCAATCGAGAGGCCATAACTAGATTGGTTGAACACCCACAAGCTAAAGGCCGAAAAAAATTAAGAAAATTGGCCAACCAATTAGACAGATTAATGAGGGCATGGGAACTTCTAGTATCTGACGGTTTGGCCGAGTGGTCTAAGGTGCCAGATTTAGGCTCTAATACCACGTGAGAGTAAAAGTAGATTGTATTATTTTTAGTAAAGTTCAATATATACATTAGTAATCACCAACAAAAAAAGGCATAAAGGTCCTAAAGACTACTTTACCCTTTATACTTCTATGATTCTTAATTCGCTGTCCTTCTAGTTTGGTTTAGTTCCAAAGAATTTTCTGGATAAAAATGACTGATTTTCTTTTTATGTGCTGTCCGATATTTCATGTGAAAATGGCTATAGAACGGATCATAACTGCATACATTGAACTTTATTACTGTGGACTGAGAAGCATCTACGATATACCAAAAAGAAACTTTAGATTCCATTATTTGTGGAGCCAAATATCATCTCCAATAGTTTCTTTCTTTTCCATTTTGTGTAGGAACTGTGAGATTCAATCTTGACCCCTTCAATGAACATAATAACGCTGACCTCTGGGAGGCTCTGGAGGGAGCACATATGAAGGATGTTATCCAGAGGAACTCTTATGGTCTGGATGCTGAGGTAGGCTTGCAATAAAGTTAATAGATGTAAAATGTTGATGAAGGGATCATTGCAGTTCCTATTAAATTCAGGTTTATGTAATTGAAACTATTCGGAAGTTACCTAACAATGTTTGAGATTAAGATATTTAAGTCATGAAAATTGTCTTTTGAAGGACAAGGATTGTCAGACGTTGTCTAAAGCATGCAAGAATTGAGATAGTGATGAGAACAACTGACTAGATTAATACCCTTTGGCAGAGGGAAGAGAGAAATTAAGTTGAACTGATACAAGGCAAGTGACATGGATTAAATGTTCAGCTAAAAAGTTTGACATGCATATGCAATAGATTCTCAGCGAAGCACTATCCGGAAAAAAACAAAGACATTTATCCTATACTTTCAGGGGGGAAAAAAATTATGTATCTAAAATTAGCATGGATGTTAAAACTTTTGAAGTTAAAGGAGATGAGATGAGATTGGTGATAAATAAGTTGCTATGGTCTTCTATGTATGATTATAACTTGTTCGAATGCTCTGCTTGCACTATGTTTAGCTCATCTCACTGGTGAAATCTCCGAAGCAAGACTAATTTCACAATATCTGCAGAATTCCCTTTAAATGAATAATATCCCTCCTTCTGAAGTAAATTATAGACCACAAGGCAGAGTAAAAGAGCCGTCATATCTGGCAAGGACTTGGTGGTGTAGTGGGCAGAGTGGTATAGACGTCAGGATTGTTTTACCGGCAAAAGAAACTGATGGATCCCTTGTATTACGTTTTCTCAATACATAAAATATTGTAGTGTCTGAAGTCTTAACTGAAGTTAGGATGTCAATTTATATATACGTTTGGACTTTTCCGTATGCAAGTGGCAGATCTCATGCTCTGCGTTATTCTATTGGCTTTCAAAGGTATCCGTGGGTTCTTTCTTATAAGTTAGAAAGACGAAGCTAAAAATCTCCATTATTATTGATGTTGGTTGTGTCCTGTAAAGGTTTCTGAGGGCGGAGAGAACTTCAGCATCGGACAGAAGCAACTGCTGTGTCTAGCTAGAGCATTACTAAGAAGATCAAAGATTCTTGTTCTCGATGAAGCAACTGCAGCTGTCGATGTTGGAACCGATGCTCTCATCCAGAAAACCATCCGTGAAGAATTCAACTACTGCACCATGCTCATCATCGCTCACAGGCTTAACACTATTATTGATACCGACCGAATTCTTGTGCTCGATGCCGGTCAAGTATGTTCTAACATTGCTATTCATCATGCACACATCAGTAACTAGCAAAAACTGCATACTAATGGTTTGTCATCATGGATATGTAAAAGTACTCTTATCTCTGAAGTATGATTGTTGTGGCCCTCGACACTTTTGAAAAATAAGAAGTGAATTAACCATCTCATTTGTTTCAGCATAAAAAGACTCTGATCCGCCAATGAACTATTAATGCATTTCAATGTAGCTGCGTTTCTACTTATTGTTGTAGCGATTTCAGTGCTTTCAACTTTCACTTCAGGTAGCAGAACACGATACTCCAGAGAATCTGCTTTCAAATGAAGCAAGCACATTCTCTAAGATGGTTCAAAGCACGGGTTCTGTCCATGCGCAGTTTCTACATGGCTTAGTCCTCCAAAAGAAAGAGAGTAGTTTGCGGATGGAAACGAAGCATCTAGATAGCGAGAGACGATGATCAGCCTCTTCCTACTGGGCTGCCACTGCCAACGTTGCTCTAGCAGTCAGCCTTAATTCCAACAATGCCCTACAGATTTTGACATCGAGGACGATGACAACAGCAGTGACAACATCCTTAAGAGAACAAAAGACGCGGTTATAACCATTCATGGCGTCTTGGAAGGAAAGCACAATGAAGACATAGAAAATGCTTTGTACCATTATCAAGTTCCTGCTGATAGCTGGTGGTCTGCTCTCTACAAGATAGTTGAAGGTTCGTGCTTCATTCTTGGACATACCTTGTTCTATATTCTGCTTGGTTAAGGTCGTTGCGTGAGATCGAGTACTTGAACCTTCAAAATATGACGTTGTTCCTGCTTATAGAAGGTTGGAATTGCGAAAGTATTAAAGAAGAAATGACCAAGATCATATGGTATCTACTTTTTTGTTTTGATGTATCCTGTTCTGCATTTTCATTCGCACATTGCATCTAATTAATCATCCTTCATGCAGGTCTAGGTTTGATGAGCAGACTGGCTGACGGTAGATACGAACGACTAGAGCACAAGTTTGGGGACAACTCGGATTAGGATGCTGTGGAAATGTTATAAAACAAGTGGTGACGTCAACCCAATTCTTCACTTTTAATCAAAGGGTTTTTGCACGTGAAGGTGAACACAGAGACATTGCGCTCCATGGAGAACATTCTTGCCGGCCTCAGCCCCCAAAAAAAAAAAAAATAATAATAATAATGAGAAGAAAATAAAAAAGCAAAAAAACAATAAAGATTATAAGGAAATTCCAAAAATTATTAAAACATCATTAAAAAAAAGTGTTCACATCAACGCCGGCCGTGCCATATAGGACAGCCAGCCTCCATGTCAATGATTCCTAGCAAAAATTAGCTGAATAGACTTAATTGGTAAAAAGTGAAAAGATTTAAAACTAAATTGGTCAAATTAAAAGATTTAAATTAAATTGATACTAATGTAATAGGTTTATGACATTTTTGGTATTATTCCCGAAAAATATGTCACTTGTTAATCTTCATCCATGTAAAAGCATCATAGCAGTGGAGAATAAACTTACTTGGCTTCATGTATGGTCAGGATTTGGAAGTTGTTTTCTACTGGCATTTATTCTATTTTTCGAGCAAGTTTTAGCATTGTATTTTCTTATTGTTATTGTCGATTAACCCAACGTTGATAGAGAAAATGGTTCGACACTAAATTAGGACTTCAAACTTTTTGTGGGGATCGTTTCCAAAATAGGTTGGTTCCCTACCTAAAACGACAACCTATTGAGAGAGTCTATATTAAGGGCTCCGATGCTTTTCTTTCACATCAACCAAACGGGAAGAATAATCAGTAAGTTCTCAAAGGATCTAGTTGACAGATCATACGGTCGACCAATGTGTGGAGATGTCATGGGCCAATTCTGGCAGCTACTTTTAATATTTGTGCTTGTAGTGATTGTGAGCATGATATGTCTTGGAACCACAATGCCGCTTTTGTATTGTTTTACGCCGCTTATCTGTATTACTGGGCCATAATGTTTTCTTATGCAAAGTGATATGTTCTCTGCTACTTACAGCGACAATTGCCAGGCCTTGACCCCCTAAGTGGGGTCGCCTTTTGTTTTCTGCTCTTTAGATGTCTCATGGTCAAAAGCATGAACACAATTTCCACAATCCTTCTACTGTACTCACAAAGCAACATTTCGTTTCCTTTATGGAAAACAGTGACCAAGCAGTAGGCAGTAAGGGTTCAGAAAGGGGCGGTAAACATTGAGCTTAAGAGTAGTTCCTTTTAATAGCTCGACAACACTATTTGTCTTGTTCTAACGTATGTTTGGACCTTTACCAACAGACGTGTGATTCCGAAGTTTGGAAACGATCACCGTCTAATTTTTCGCTTTGTGGTTGTCACAGAGCACATCTTGTGAAGTGAAATGATTGAATCCCATCACCAGATCACCAGTGAATGCGCAATTCAGAGAAGCACTAAACGGTTTATCAACAATACTTGCCTCCAAAGCATATGATAGGTTGGCCTACATCGACGGCAAGGCAATGGACAATAACATCAGATTCACCCTTGTTAACCGCAACGTTCACCGTCATGCAGAATACGGAAGCAGAAAACCGAGTGGCATTTGGTTCTATTATGGGTCTACTCCTCAGCTACACTTTAAATATGGCAGATCTTTAAAGCAGTGTCACGGAACAAGCAAGCAAAGCCGAGAACAGCCTAAACGCCAGAGAGCATGTAGGTGTTTACGTAGAATTACCCTCGGAAGCTCTGGCTATAATTGAGAGTACACGGCCCTTGCCTGGTTGGACTTCATTGGGCTCGATCAAGTTTAAAGATGTGGTTCTTTCCTCCTTGTTTCCCTCAACCTCTCTGATCTTCCATAATGAGACAACACGGATTGGGATGCTGTGAAAATGTAATAAGACAAGTACGTTCGTCCATGCAATCCTTCATTTTTCTCCGTGGATTTAGTATGTGAAGGCAAAAACAGGGATATTGGCCAGAAGGCCATGAACTGGGAAGCATTCACCAATTATGTAAAGGTGCTTCTATATATCATACACACTATATCTGGACTAACTGAGATAAGGTTCTTCCAAGTTCAGTAATGCTTAATATTGGCGTGGTCTTACACCAGTTTGAGTGGATTCTTCTTTGAAAGTGAGATGGGCTTAGTTGCAATATCATCATGATTTCATGCATGTGCATGATTCTGTAGGTTCCAATTGGCTTCACTACTTTTTTTTTTTTTTTTTGGTAAGGTAAGAATATATTAACTTTAACCAAAGCTATACAGAAGGGGGTCCCGGCACCAAACCTACACTCATAAGGACAAACAAGTCAAAACAAAACAAAAGCTGCCAAAACAGAGGCAAACAGCTAAACAGCAGCAAACCCAGGCAAAACAGAGGCTACAACAACCAAAAACGGTGAGAACCAGCCAACCAGCGGCAACAACACGAAGGACAAGAGAAAAAGGAAACCAGACAGCACCAGAGCACCCTCACACAAGCGACAGCGACCTCCGAAGACTGAACTGGCCCCAACCTCGCTACGCCCTCCCAACCACAACAGCAGCAACACGATCGAAGAGAAGGCTTGAACAAACCCCACCATCGCTGAGAGCACCAACCCGCAGCTTCAAAACACCGGAATACAGAGCTCCACAAGAACGGGCCCAGCAACGGCGTTCATCCATAGACGAATTAGAAGGGAGAATTCGACACCATAGGAGAAAAATGGACGGGTTGATGTCCCAATTGGCTTCACTGCTTTAGTACAAGCGAAAATGAGAAATGCCAATTCCACTGAACCATGAGAGCCAATGCTCAGCAAAGCTGACAAGATGAAATTATTCCAGAGGAAACATTTCTAAAGCTATGGTACTTCTCACACGTTGAATAATTTGCATCCCCATTTTTCAAAATCTGCAATTTGTATCTTTAGACAAAGCACTTAAAAAAAAGAACTCAATTGCACTTCTTCAATTAGCTAAACTGATCAACTTAAGGGGGCAGAGAAGGGAGACCGAGACAGAGACAGAGACAAGAGCCTAGAGGAGAGGTGGCAATGAGGCGGGGGAGGCAACGAGGTGACCGTCCGCTGCACCGGAGATGAGAGGAGCAACTTGAAAGAAAAATGACAATTTCCGTAGAAAGAAAAAACCAAAACAATGATATGCAATCAGAAGTGTCTTCACAAAGGTAAGAACGTAAATTGTGGGTTCGTAAGTTGAAGATGCAAATTGTCTTTGACGTGAATACAGGCAGGAAATGCATGGTTTTTGAAATTTTGGGAAATTGTTCAAAAATTCTTAAAACTTATTATACTTTTGCCAATTAGTTATAGGGATAAGTGTTCAAGAAGTCTTAAAACTTGTCACGAAAATGCATTTCGGTCCTAAAACTTGAAAAAAGTGCATTTAAATCCAAAAACTTGTCAAATTATTTCAAACGAGTCATAAAATCGACATGTTAACATTTTCCGTTAAAAATGCTGACGTGGCATTTTAAATAATTTTTTATTTTCCATGTGGATTTTTTAAAATTATTTTTATTCATTTTTAAAAAAATAGATTTAAAAACTAAAAAAATTAGATTTATTCATTTTATCTTATTTTCACCAAAAACTAAAAAAAAGTTAAAATATTTATTTTAAAAAAAAAAAAACAGCAGCTCCTCTCCCCTGCCGCCGCCGCCCATCGTCGGAGGGGCCGGGCGACGATTGTTGGCCCTGGGCAGGGGTGGCTAGGCCTCGCCGACCCCAAGTGAGGGCCGACGAGGCCTCGCCCGGGGTGGGTGATAGTCGCCGGCCCCTCGTGAGGGCCGGCGACGACTCGCCCAAGGGGGCAATCGGCGAGGCCTTGCCCTAGCCGGCCCTCGCCGGTCACCCCCGCCCGGGGCCAGCAACCATTGCCCGGCCCCTCCGGCGATGGGCGGCGGCAGGGAGCCGCGTTGATTTTTTTTTTTTTTAACAATTTTTAAAAATAAAATTTTTAACTTTTTTTTTGTTTAGTTTTTGGTGAAAATAAGATAAGAATAAATCTAATTTTTTAGTTTTAAAATCTAATTTTAAAAAATGAATAAAAATAATTAAAAAATACATGTGAAAAATAAAAAATTATTTAAAATGCCACGTCAGCATTTTTAACAGAAAATGCTAACGGTATCGATTTTAGGACTCGTTTGAAACACTTTGATAAGTTTTAAGACTTAAATGCACTTTTTGCAAGTTTTAGGACTGAAATGCATTTTCGTGACAAATTTTAGGACTTCTGGAACACTTATCCCTTAGTTCTAAGAATTTCAATTTTGTTAATTGAATCATAAACCAATTAACATTTTGTCAATTAAGTTCATTCGATGAAATTTGGCTGAAATTTGCTGACGTGGTTGAACATCCTATATGACAAGGACAATGATGACATGGGCAATTTTAATAATATCTTTTATATATATATTTACATTTTCATTTTCTTTTCTTTTTCCTTTGTTCATTTTTTTTTTTTCTCTTTTCCTTCTTTTATATATATATATATATATATATATATATATATATATATATATATATATATTTTTTTTTTTTTTTTTGTGGTGGAGGTCCCTCATTGATTTCGGGCAAGGTAGCCTCACCTAGGCCATGGTGGTGTCTAGGGCACAACCCTTGCCCATGATCAGTTCTAGTCCAGTCCTAGTTCCACCGATCTAGTTCGGTTCTAGGATGGAACTCAGAGGATCGTTTCCCAATTTGGGAACTAAGGATTGGATTGTTTAGTCCTAGGATTAGGAATTGGACCGGATCGTCGTTTTTAGTCCGGTCTGGTCCAGTCCAATGAAAATGGCAAATTTTGTTTTTTTTCACTAAAGAGTGGTCGTTCTCTAAACCAATTGAAATCGATCTAGTCCCATGAAACTGGCCAATTTTGTTATTTTCACTAAAGAGTGGCTATGCTCTAAACCAATCGAAATTGATCCAATTTGGTTCTCAAGCAATATCCAATAGAACCAATCACACATGTTCCCACATGCAAAAAAGTCAAACTCCACTTGTATGAGCATTGATCGCACCTCATATATTTCACGCTCAATCTTAGACAAAAATGCCGTAAACAATTTGACAAAAGGTCATGCTTGGCTTAGGCTTAGGTTTAGGTTTTATAGACAATCTCTCTTATGCTCTCTAAGTATTTACATGATGTGGGACTCTTGGAGGCTTGGGATGCCTTGTCTATTGCAAGTGAGAGAGAGGGGGGTGTGGAGAGTGTGGGAGTGAGGGAGTGAGTGTGAGGAATGAGGGTGTGGCTCCTAGAGCTTTAGTCCCACATCGGGTGGAAGAAAAAACTAACAAGTAGGCTTTATCTTTAAGTAGCGATGAACAAGAAAGATTTTGGTGGTCTTTTGGCTACATGTGAGGTTGCTACCTCAATTGCATTGAGAAAGGTCTTTAGTCATATATATATAAATCAATTGGTCCAGTTCCCACCTTGGAACTGGGAATTGGATCAACTAGCCACTGGTTCCAAAAATAGTAATATTGGGAACCAAAACACTTGTGGGAATTGCCAAAAACCGGAACTAGCCGGTCCAGTCCGATCTAGGCAGTTCCCGATTTGAGTAGTTGTTGTTGCACAACCCTAAGCCATGGGCGAGGTAGTCTCATCTTGATCGAGCTAGACATCATGCCATGATATGGTTTGTCTCAAAGTAATTGAAGTTGAGCTGCCATGGGTTTGCCTACGACTACAATGGCCTCTAGGCAAGGGCTACGCAACACTTGCTCACAGTTGGCAAGGGCCCAACAACCCTTGCCCATAGCCAGCAAAGGCAGCAAAAAATATATATAAAGAAGGAAAAGAGAAAAAAAATGTAATTAAAAATTATCCATGTCAATGGTGGCTATACTATGTAGAACGGTTGGTGTCCACGTCAACGAATTTTGTCCAAATTAGACAGATTGACTCAATTAGCAAAATATGAAAAGGTTTATGACTCTTTTGGTAAAATTAAAATGTTTAGGATTTGATTGGCAAAAGTGTCATAAATTTATGACTTTTGGACAATTTTCCACAAAAATTTTACCTATGTTTGTTTTTTTTTTTCCTAATTCGCAATTTAAAGCTACTTGGTTACATGTTATTGCGCATGATTTAAAAGTACCAAAACAAAAAATATCATGCTCCAAACTAATTGAAACTTTAATCACGTACTTATAGTAGATTATGAGTCCTCTCCTCTCAAATTATAAATTAAAAGAGGTCCTCTTTCTGATAGGATAAATACAAGATAAAAGCACAACAACCTTTAGTCACTGTGACAATTTTGTCAAGAACTTCCAAACGTGCCAAATAATTGCATAAGGTTTCTTTTAATTGTACTTTTCACCTTTACAGTTTCCAATATTCACAAATTTTCCATTAAAGCTATAGTTTGTTATAAAATGACATAAACATTTCGAACATATACAAGTTGTTGACATATCGATAAGTTATTGACCCGGAGGTCGAGAGAGTATGCTCTTCTTTTCGTGGTCTCGGGTTCAGCTTGTTCGCCCGCGGAAGTGGATAAATTGAGATGTGCAAAATTGGGATGATATCTATTCCGCTATTAAAAAAGGGGTTAATAGAAAGACAGATATATTTATTCTCTCTAGTGCAATACTTTTGTTATTGGTTAGAATGTGAAGTAAATAATCTTTCGAAAAAATTATTACAAACGGAGGGACAGATACTTTCGTAAAAGATGTGTCCGTATTGGTCAATGAAATACTAGACGTTCGTTCTCACGTCAAATTTTGATTCCATCAGAAAAAAGAAAAATGTCAAAGGTAAAATGGTCAACTAAAAAGGGTCGGAGTAAAAGAGTTAACCTCTCGGTCAAACAGTTGAAGTCTAAGCGAAAGAGTCAACTCTATAGTCATACGGTCAAAGTCAAATAAAAATAGTCAACTCTACCTTTTGTCAATAACTGGTCAAAGTCGAGGCAGTCAATTATAATTATAAGGGTTAATATTATGAAAAACCTTTAAATTGATACATTTATGATAATTTTATCTAAGCTAATTTTTTTATCTTCAAAAATTTCAAACCGGTACATTTATGACAAATTTACCACTCGTTAGTTTTTGTTAAATTTTACTGTTAAATTACTAAATTGGATTACATATGATGGTTGATAGAAGTACCAATTTGGGATTTTATCCTCCATTTGTCATGAATACAGCATATTAATATAATTTATCGGAAACTAACGGATGTTAATTTTATCACAATTATACTAATTTGAGGTTTTTGATTACCAAGAAGTTGGTTTAAGGTAAATTTGTTATGAGTGAACTGATTTGGGATTTTTTGTCGTGAAAAAATTATTTTATGATGAAATCATTATAAATGTATCAATTTGGTTACCCCAAATTACAAAGCCCCAACCCTAAGTATGATTCTAGACTCCCGTTAATACCTAAAACGTACAAAATTTCACTAAAAAGCGAAGCGCTCACCTCACACTTTTGAAGGAAGTGCGCTGCATCCTAAAAGGTGACGCCTCACACCCTAAGAGTGCATGGTAGAAGTATTGAAAGGAAGCACTCCACATGGCTTTTAAAAAGGAACGTGGAAGAGAACCTTGATGTTCTCACGGTAAACGCTCAAGCAGCTGTAACTACTGCTATGTTATGGATGAGAAGACCCCATAAGGTTGATACTTGTCTATAGGATTGCAAAAAGGGGAAAGGTACCAAAAAAAGTCATAAACCTATTGCATTGGTACCAATTCAGTCCTAAACTTTTCAATTGGACTAATTTAGTCATAAAACTTTTAATATTGGTACCAATTCAGTCAATCCGGCCAATTTTGGCCGGCCGGCGCTGACGTGGACGTCGGCCGATGGCTGGACGCCGATGTGGCAATTTTTATGAATTTTTTTGAATTTTTTGTTGAATTTTTTTCTTTTTTTTCTTTTTTCTTTTTCCTTTTCCTTTCCGACGGTGGCCGACGAGCCTCCGGTGAGGCTCGCCGGCCACTAGGCAAGGGCCGCGAAGCCCTCGCCAGCCTCCGGCGAGGGTCGTGGCCCTCGCCTGGCCCCTCCCAAGCTGCCAGCGAGGTGGCTTCGCCCAGATCTGGGCGAGGCTGGCCTCGCCCAAGCCTTGCCGCGGGTGAAGGCGGCCTCGCCCAAGCCTTGCCGCGGGTGAAGGCGGCCTCGCCCACGGTTGGCGAGGCCATGGTGGCCATTGCCAAGGTGGAGGCGAGGGTCGTGAAGCCCTTGCCAGCCACCGGAGAGGGTCGCGGCCCTTGGTCCTCCCCTCCGCCCTGGCGGCCGCCTTCACTACTAGCGAAGTCGAAAGTGCAGCACAAAGCTTGGAATTTTCCATCCCGCGAAGCGAACCCGCAAAACCCATTCCTCCTCTCTCTCTCGAGCACCTCTACTGAACCCACCATCTCCGCAGAAGCTTCGGGAAACGGCGGAAAGCCCCAATCGAATCGAGAGAACTTCCCTTTTCTTCTCACCACGGATTGGAGGAGAGCGGGCGGTGGTTGCTTGATCAGGGGGAGCGATGGAGGACACGAATGCCGTGGCCAGCAACCTAGCCCGCGCCATCGCCACTGCCTTGGACTGGAGCTCCGCTCCCGACGCTCGTCGGGCCGCTGTCTCTTTCCTTGAATCCGTACGCTCTCTCTCCCCCTCGCCTGGGAGAGGCTGGGCGAGGGCCGCAACCCTTGTCAGCGGCGGGCAAGGGCTTTGCGGCCCTCGCCTAGTGGCTGGCGAGTCTCACCGGAGGCTCGCCGGCCACCACTGGAAAAGAAAAAGAAAAAGGAAAAA
Organism: Eucalyptus sp. ANBG9806169; assembly: GCA_014182395.1. NCBI lineage: Eukaryota > Viridiplantae > Streptophyta > Magnoliopsida > Myrtales > Myrtaceae > Eucalyptus > Eucalyptus sp. ANBG9806169. The sequence goes on along the minus strand of CM024576.1, from coordinate 1,606,777 downwards.
AAAAAAAATAAAAATAAAAAAATAAAAAATAAAAATTCGAAAAAAAAATCATAAAAATTGTCACGTCAATGTCCAGGCCACCGGGCTGATGTCCACATCAGCGCCAGCCGGCAAAAATTGACCAGATAGACTGAATTGGTACCAATATTAAAAGGTTTAGGACTAAATTGGTCCAATTGAAAAGTTTATGACTGAATTGGTACCAATGCAATAGGTTTAAGACTTTTTTGATACTTTTCCCTTGCAAAAAGTATCTGCATAAAGGACTTACCTCGTAGAACATTAACCGAAGAAGAAAACCTTCATGGCGGACTTACTTATTAACCTCTATGTATGAGTAGGAACTCAGAAAATCCAGATTTTGAAGTAGAATCTATCTATGAAGACTTCTTGGAATACGAGACAGACGAGGAAGATTGAATTTATGGATTGAACAGTTGCTCATGATTACGCAGATGATGGTGCAGTGCCTTTACCATCAACATCCCAGGTATTAGAAGAAAATTTCCATTTTGATGATCATTCCGGATCAACTGTAGAATGGAGGTTGCCTAAGGTAGATGTTAGGACGGTTCATAAGCTATCCGGATTTAGCTTTAAATTGGTCTTAGACATCTCGCGATCAGATTCAAAGGCTCAAGTCTCGTGCAGCGAACTTGAAACTCTGAACGTGCCATTGTGAAGAGGTGCATAAAATTACAGGGGTTAATCCATATACGACATGTACCATTATTTTAGTTATAGTCCCATGATTATGGTTAAGTTGAAATTAAAAAAGAAAAAGAAAAAAGATGAATAGAGTTTAGAGACCAGGGTTAATCCATATAGGACTTGTACCATTATTTTAGTTATAGTCCCATATTTATGGTTGAGTTGATTTTTTTTTTTTTTAAATAAGATGAATAGAGTTTAGAGACCAGTGAACTCGTTAAAGCTTGGGTTTAAATCTTTTAAACATAGATAGAATGGACCCTCAAGGCAGATACATGATTTTTCGGGAAAATTGTCCAAAAAGTCATTGTCCAAAAAGTCATAAACCTATAGCACTTTTGCCAATTCAGTCCTAAACTTTTTAACTTTGTCAATTGAGTCATAAACCTTTTCACTTCTTACCGATTCAGTCCATCCGGCTAATTTTGGCCGGAAAATGTTGACGTGGATGCCGGTAGTGCCACGTAGGACTATCGGTGTTGACATGGACAATTTTGCATAATATTTTAATATTTTTTGAATTATTATTATTTTTAATATTATTTTTCCCCTTTTTTTTTTTTTTTTTTTTTTGGCTTTCTTGGCCTTTTCCAGTGGTCGGCCACCGGCCATAGGCAATGCCGGCCACCGGCCATAGCCAACCGGCCACAGGTGATGGCCGGTCACCGGCCATAGCCCGCCGGCTGGCCTTGCCGCCATAGGCGAGGCTCGACTGAGTGAGGAGAAGCCTCGGCGAGGGGAGCCCTTGCCCATGTGCAGCCCGGCAAAGGTCGCTTGGGTGAGGCCGACCCTTGCCCAAGCCGGGGCAGCCTCGCTGGGCGTCGGCGGGGGAGGCCGCCTCGGCCGGGTGAGGGTTGGCCTTGCCGGATCCGGTGAGGGGAGCCCTCGCCGAGGCTTGCCCTCTCCCAAGCAAGCGTTGGCCTCGCCCAAACCAAATCTAGCGAGGCCGGCCCTCACCCCTCTTGCTCGTCGCTCGGCATTGCGTCACCCGGCCAGGGGCGAGGGCTGGCCTCGGTGAGGGCGAGGCGAGGGCGAGGGCGAGCCCCGTGAGGGCTCCCCTCGCCGGATCCGGCGAGGCCGGCCCTCGCCCAGCTAGGGCGGCCTCGCCCGGTGTCGTTGTTGCTCGGTCGACGCTCGGCGAGGCCGTCCCGGCCTAGGCGAGGGCTCCCCTCGCCGGGGCTCCTCCTCGCCCGACCGGGCCTTGCTCGTGGCGGCGAGGCCGATCGGCTGGCTATGGCTGGTGGCCGGCCACCGAAAAGGCCAAGAAAGCCAAAAAAAAAAAAAAAAGAGAAAAAGAAAACAGAAAAAAATAATAAAAATTCAAAAAAATATTAAAATATTATTAAAAATTGTCCACGTCGGTGTCGACAGTCCTACGTGGCACCGCTGGCGTCCACATCAACATTTTCTGGCCAAAATTGACCGGATGAACTGAATCGGTAAGAAGTGAAAAGGTTTAGGACTCAATTGGCAAAGTTAAAAGGTTTATGACTGAATTGGCAAAAGTGCAATAGTTTTAGGACTTTTTGGACAATTCTCCCTGATTTATCGCACTAGGATAATCAATAGATTGGTTAACAATACGAATTCTGGATTAAGAAACTTTTCTAGGATAAAATAATTATTCAAATACCAAATAGACAAACGTACCATAGGTGAGAAGTTAATCCCTTATAGTTAATATGGCTCGAGAGTTGGACTATGGTAACAAGTACATCTCAAGTCCAACATGAGACAAAAAGAATAGTTCTTATGTTTGGAAAACCATCGACATCCTTTAGACTCAAAAGATTGTAATCAATAAATAAAATTTAGGATCCGTGAATCTCTTACAATACTGCATAATATAGTAAAATGATTTGAGAACAGATTGCATCCCAATGACATTTGCCTATCTTTAGAAAAAAAAAATGATAAAAATGGTTCATAAATTTTCGCCCAATATGTAATGTCAATTCTAAACTTTTAATTTGTTCAATATGAATTCTGAACTTTTGATATATGGTGAATCTAATCCTTACACTATAAGAAAATATTCAATGTTGTTTTTCCTATTAATTTGAGCTTAGGGGTATTATTGAATATTTTTTATATAGTCCAAGGACTAAATTGAATATGCATTAAAAGTTTATGGATTAAATTAGACAAATTAAAAGTTCAAGGACAACATTTCAAGTTGAGTCAAGTTTAAAAATCATCTAACTAATTATGCATTTTTTTTATTTAAAGAAGAGGAGACCAAATCAAGAGAGTAAAGTGTTCAAATGATTATAATTGACTTGGAAAAGAAATGCCCGTCATTAGTCTTTGTTAATTAGTATGATTGTCTAAGTCCAATGAACAAGCCAAAAACTTCAGAAAAAGACTATAGCCTAATCAATCATGCAAAGATTTCTCCATTACGTCCTCCCCTCGTTTCAGCTCTCATCATTGCCCACGTAAGCGGTGACGCATACATAGCACCAAATCTTCTGGTTTATTTGTGTTGTTTATGGAAAAGCTGTATCAAGATATACTGTGATATTTACCATTGTGGTCATCACAGTCTTTAATACTTGTTACAAACATCTGCAATTACCATAATAAATATTATATTGAGGATAGTTGGAAATCATCAAAATCAATTGGAGATGTTCCTCCAACAGACATAATTATTCAAACACCAAATAGACAAACATACCATAGGTGAGAAGTTAATCTTTTATAGTTAATATGGCTTGAGAGTTGGACTATGGTAGATTCTGATGAAGTATGCAGAGCAACTAGTACATCTCAAGTCCAACATAAGACAAAAAGAATAATTCTTATGTTAGGAGAACCGTGACATCCTCTCTAGACTGAAAAGATTGTAATCAATAAATAAAATTTAGGATCCGTGAGCCTCTTACAATACTGCAAAATATGGTAAAATTATTTGAGAAGTGCCTGCATCCTGATGATTTTTGTTTATCTTTAAGAAAAAAATAATAAAAATGGTTCATTAATTTTGGCCCAATATATAATGTCATTCCTGAATTTTTAATTTGTTCAATATGGATTCTGAACTTTTATTATATATTCAATCTAATCCTTGCACTATATTAAAATATTCAATCTTTTCTTTTATTAATTTGAGTTATGGGGCAATATTGAGCATTTTTTATATAGTCCTTGAACTAAATTGAATATGTATAAAAAATATAGAGACTACATTGAATAAATTAAAAGTTTGGGGATAACATTACATATTGGACCAAAGTTCAAGAATTGTTTATGTAATTATCCCTATCTATAAAGAAGAGAATACCAAATCAAGAAAGTAAATTGTTCAAATGATTATAATTGACTATGAACAGGAATGCCCGTCATTAGTCTTCGTCAATTAGTATGACTGTTGTAAGTCCAATGAACAAGCCAAAAACATTAGGAAAGACCATAACTGAGTCATGCATAACGTCAAATGTTCTTATCCGTCTCGGACCTCTTTTCCTTATTTCCTTGGATACAATCACACACTCCCAACGTCCCGCTTCTTCATCCTTTTTCCATTTTTTCTTTCTTCCCTTTTTCTTGGTGATGATTCATCTCCCTCTGACGGTCTGTTTCACACTCTCACTCTTGTTGGCCTACTCCAAGCACTCGCTATATGTTCTTTCTTGTTTCTAATTTTGTTCGGGGCTATTGCTCGGTACTTTGTTTGAAACCAATAGAGTTCCAATTTCTTTCGGGTCATAACTTAAAGCATTGTTTTGATGATTGTGAACTTTCTAAAGCTCAAGTCAAGTTGAGGAAATTTAATTGGGATTTTTGTTTGGAACAGAGAGCAATGGCCTGTGACTTTGCTAGCACTGCAATCTTCAATGGACTGTGACTTCTTGTGACTTCGCCATAGTGGGTTTTCTTTCTTAACTAATTCTAATTCCAAATTTCCCTGCAGTATTCATGATGGATATTTCTGAACATGTGCATTGATTTGGCGGAAGTTTTTGCTTAATGAGACTTCTGCGTTAAAATAGTTGCAGTGCTAACTGAAGCAGTTGTGATGGACTCTTGCTGTTGTAGGAAAGGATCCATCTTGATTGGAAAGCGAAGAACTACTTAATTGAACTGACAGATACCTTACACGATCATTTGAAAGATGGGTTTTGAACCGTTGGAATGGTATTGCCAGCCGGTGGCGAATGAGATTTGGGCAAGGAGCGGGGACAGCGCTTTTGGTGCATACACACCTTGTGCTGTTGATTCCTTGGTCATTTCCATATCTTATTTGGTTCTTCTGGGCCTCTGCTGCTACCGAATTTGGTTGATCAAGACAATTTCAAAAGTCCAGAGGTACCGCTTGAAGTCAAAATGCTACAACTATATATTGGGATTGCTTTCTTTTTACTGCACTGCCGAGCCTGTGCTGAGGTTGGTGATGGGCTTCTCTGTTTTCAATCTGGATGGTCAGACTAGCCTCCTTCCATATGAGGTAGAAGTTTACTCTATCGAGAACCTAACTTCATCTCTTCAATGTTCACATAATCTTTCTTTGTTTGATGAACAATCTTGGTTTGCTGGTTATTTTGTTTAATGTGTGGTCATGCACATCAACAGAGTCCCATATAGCCCAATTGGTAGCTAGTTGCTCCGCCTTAACAAAATAAGAAAGCATTAGACCGAAATTGTTCACTAGCACATTGACTCTCCTTTTTTTTTTTTTTTTGTTTCCACTGCCTTCTTTTGGAAGAAGCCTGGCACCAGTAAATCTCGCAGGACTACTGCAATCCTCATTGCTGCAACATTCTGCATACTTAGTCTTTTGATAAATTGATGAACTTTATGGAAAACATCCTTCTTTGCACATGTGAGTTTTTCCAACTTCCACAGGTTCCAAGTTTAACCCTCTGAGTCAGCAATGGCTAACAGTTATAGTTAACTGTAAAATTCTGCAACTCTATTTCTGCTGCTGCCATGCTGTGCATTTCAATGCCATTTGCTGACTAATGTCTGACCATAATAGATTGCAATCTGTGTCATACTGTGAGTCTTCAGTTTACCAGTCCGCAACAATCTCAAATGTTGCCATTTTACATTGGCCAGCAAACTGAGAGTCTAATTCGTTTTGTTCCTTTTCACCTTGGCAGATGGTTTCATTAACCATAGAGTCTCTTGCTTGGTGCTCCATGCTAGTTATGATTGGCCTAGAAACGCACGTTTACATCCAGGAGTTCAGGTGGTACGTGCGGTTTGGACTCATTTATGTCCTCGTGGGGGAAGCTGTGATGCTCAATCTCATCCTTTCGATGAGACACCACTATCAGCATCATAGGTTAGTTTTTATCCTTTAGCAGACATTTAACTGTTCATACTTCAGAGTATACACATCTCTTATTCTCCTATCTACACAATAAAATGCAAGTATAGAAATTAAAGGTTGTTATTAGATGCTCTCTCTCTTTCTCTCTCTTCGAACTATGCAGATTGATGAAAATAGTCAAAAGAACTAACTTTTCTATTAGAATATATTATTGCAGAGGATATATTTGCAAAATTTTTCCTTCCATCTCTTGCAATATGGTTAAATTGCTTCCTTAAACTGGCACATGCAGCTAGTAGTACTATTTCACGTTAACTAGCTTTCATACTGTATATGTATTTTCTGGAAGCATGCCTCTGTCGAGTCGCCATAATTAAGGTGACACTGTGATCTCTCTTTGGGAATATGAAACTAATTTTGATTGGTCAAAGATGATAGCCAGTTGTAGATTTAGTTGCCTTAATCAACTCTAAAATTGGAAATCTTCTTTGGGGACGTAAAAACTTTTTGGAACCAGGTTATTCTGTCATAATGCATCACAATGTTCTAGAGTTTAGGATCCATATTCAGATGTTCCGGGGAAGACCTAATATCCAACTTCTTTATCCTGCAGGTCTGCACTTTATCTGTATATCAGCAAGGTTTTTTGCCAGGTTACTTCTCTTTCAATAAAACCTTACTCCTGACTCATCTGTTTAAAACTTTCCTAACCTTTTGAACAAACAGCTCCTGATAAGAACATTTGTCAATTATTTTAATTTCTTTCTGTCCTTGGTCATCTTGATCTAAAGAATCCCGACTAAATCTTCTTCTTTTTTGTGCTTCTTTTGGTGTAGGTTTCGTCTGGGATTCTTCTTTTGGTCTACGTTCCAAATTTGGTTCCTTATCCAGAGTATACAATGATCCACACTGAGCCTCTTGATAGTGTTGAATACAAGGCTCTTCCAGGAGAGGAGCAAGTTTGTCCTGAAAGGCATGTCAACATTTTTTCAAGTGAGTGATACCGGAACTTCAATTTTTTCTATCCACTAGTGCTTTTTTGTTTTCCATAAGACCAGACCAGTTCAGCTATTCTTTATGGATTGACATATCGAAGCACTACTTCTCGTTCTCCAATAAGCACAGATACTGAACTAGTAATTTGGCATTTAGATTGTCTGCTTAACAAGTCCAATTTGCTTGTATTGCTTGCTTTCTGATGGTGGCGTTTATTGGTTCTCTGTTTGTGCATATCTCTTCCTCGCTGAAGCATATAATTGCTTCGCTTGAGAATAAAAGTGAAATGAGACATTTCTTTGGGGGTCTAGTGAAATGGAACGTTGGAATTTGTTTAATGTTTTATTAATCACCTCTCTCTCTCTCTCTCTCTCTCTCTCTCTCTCTCTCTCTCTAAGGGATATACTTTGGGTGGATGACTCCACTTATTCTGCAAAGCTACAAGCGGCCAATTACCGAAAAGGATGTTTGGCAGTTAGACTCTTGGGATCGGAGTGAGAGGCTGTTTAAAAGGTTCCCTTCAGTCACTTTTCTTTAGCTGTGTCCCAAACGTTTTGTGTATTCAGATGCAATTCTAAAGCATCACAGTTACATCATATTTTGCAGATTCCAGAAATGCTGGGCCAAAGAGTCTCAAAGGCCTAAACCGTCGCTTTTAAGGGCTTTGAACAGCAGCCTTGGGGGAAGGTATGTATTGGTTAAATTGCATCCCATGTCCCATTCTTCATTCCAATTTCGATTTGACAGTGCACTGACATCTGTCCAGCGCTATTCTGTAAGCTTCCTCATTGTTTGAATGTTCCCCATCTCATTTTACTCGTTTCCTTTACGTCTTCAGGTTTTGGTTGGGAGGCTTCTTTAAGGTATCATAGGTACCCTTCATTATCTAATTGAAAACGGGGCTCATTCCAAAATGTTCAGATTCCTTAGTTGTCGCGAATGGGTGCTCAATCAAATGTTGTGACTCCTTTCCTAATGATTTCGGTCGAGCAGAACATTTAAAACTGATGAATCTAAAAGAAAAAAAAGCAATATCTGAAAAACTGGAGTCTCTAGGGATTCATCTCATGATTGAGCTTGAATGATCACCATAATAACAATACTTCAAGACCATTCTGTTCACTTCAATATGCAATGCTCATTGGAAACTTAGTAACTCTTTCTTACGAGAATTACTACAGATTGGGACCGATCTTTCCCGCTTTGCAGGACCCACATTGCTGAACCACCTCCTTCAGGTAAGTTGTTCCAAGTCCCTCTCTCTCTCTCTCTCTCTCTCTCTCTCTCTCTCTCTCTCTCTCTCTCTCTCTCAGATGAATGTGTAGGCATCAATTTTCAAATCAATGCTGGACTGGACTCTACTTTTAAGATGTTGATGAATTTCAGATGAATGTGTAGGCATCAATTTTCAAATCAATGCTGGACTGGACTCTACTTTTAAGATTTTGATGAGAAATATGTGCTTCATTATGAAAAATTATTTCAATGGACTTTCCTCTTCAAATGATTAGAATAATGTTCGATAGGCTATCTTTGGATGGAAAACTAGAAGAGTTGTTCCCAGGGAGGGCAGACCGTAGCAGAAAGAGAATTAGCATGTTTTTCTTAGGGTAAAACGTCACTTTCTAGTAATTATTTCACTGTGCTCCATGTATTGTGGTGACAGAGTAGCTACTTCAATATGAACAGGACAAAAGGAACAGCAATGGCATAATGACCATAGGGACTATGATTAATTGAATGAGAATCTCATCATTCTGTTTTATGGCACATTGACCTTGAATTCTCAATCACCTTGCCTTCCATGGCGAAAAATATTCTGCACAGAGACCGACCTTTTGTTTTAGTATTTCATTCAACATCATGGCGGATTATTTTAGGTGCTTCAGGAATGGATTCTTTTTCTGATGCCTCTTTCTTTGCAACATACAGTCAATCCAAAGCGGGGACCCTGCATGGATTGGTTACATCTATGCATTTTCGATTCTTCTCGGTGTGGTATGATCCTTTTTTGGTTTTTTGTGAAGGTTTTGATTTATGTAAGGAGACAGAATCCTTTCCTTCTAAGTTTGCACACCGTTAAATTATCATAGTGCAATATGTGAAGAAAATATAATCATCACCTCTGTAAACAGTAATTTCCCATGTATATTGCATTTATCTCTAAAGTAAATTTGTAATTATATGCCAACATTGTCTCCTTTACTCATATTTATCAGTGCCTCTGTCTTTTGGTTCTGATTCCATGATCATGTCCTTTCATCAATAAAATATGTGAAAATTGCTGTTTTTGGACATGGTATTGACTTCTGATTGGACTCTGTTCAGTTGTTCGGTGTGCTTTGTGAAGCCCAGTATTTTCAGAATGCATTTCGGACAGGATTTAGGCTGAGGTCCACTTTGGTAAAACCTCTGCCAGATGTGTACTAATCCCCAGTGTCAGATGTTTAGTCTAGGTTCTTCGTCATTTGTTGTATGTGAGCAGTTACCATAGCTTATTTAACCTAATTGGTAGGTGGCGGCCATTTTCCACAAATCCTTGAGACTCACTCATGAGGGTCGCAAGAAGTTCCAATCTGGAAAGATAACAAACATGATAACGACAGATACTAATGCACTTCAGGTGAGATTCTTACTTCAGACATGACTATGACATTGCTACTATAGTTCTCTTATTGCTGCAACGTGATTTAGTTAAGTCAATGGTGACATCTTACTTAGTTCAGAAATCATACGCACCACTCTTCTGATTTCGCAAAAGAGGATTTTCTGCAATGCATCTTATCTGATACCTGACATTGTTCAGCAAATATGCCAACAACTTCACATCGTCTGGTCAGCTCCGTTTTGTATTGTCATTGCCATGGTTCTTCTGTACCAGCAACTAGGCGTTGCTTCGCTGCTTGGATGTCTCATGCTTGTCCTCATGATCCCATTGCAAGTAAGCTTGTGCTTTCTTATTTCCTCAAAAGTTCATCCTCTCTATGACATCAGTAGTGCTGAGTTCTTCCATGATTAGTAACCATTTACCAATTTAAGTCAAAAGCATATATTTGCTAATATTTGTGCTGACTTGGAGGTCCCACTTGTCTTTAACTTTAATTGTTAGGAAGGGGGCATTCTGATCCAGGTACCCAATAGAGGTTGTTTATCCACTGAAACTTCTATATAGTAGCATTTGTATCGGAGTAGTATTGCTGACAGGCAATATCATATTGGTGTGGTGCTTTGTGCTACAATGCATACTTTGGGCAAGCCTAATCCGGTTGCTTAAGACACGAATGCAATCAAATCTTATTGCCATTATGACCAAAGGATAATGGTCCAACAAGTAAAGATTTCCATGAGTCAAAATTAGCGATGTCTACCTACACTGCTTATTGCTCATTAAGAAATTCTCGGAATCATAATCTCTGTATTATTCGCCATGTGTTTGCTAAAAGAGGTTTTCTTTGCCACTTCATCACTCTTATCTCATGGATTAACATTTATATCATATTTATTAATCGTCTATCTGTCAATCAATTGGCTTACATGTTATAATCTTTTACATGGCTAATTAGACGGTCATAATCAGCAAAATGCGAAAACTTACAAAGGAAGGGCTGCAGTGTACTGACAAGAGAGTCAGCCTCATGAATGAAATTTTGGCCGCAATGGACACTGCGAAGTATGTTGAATAAGTGGGAAGCTCTGGCCTACGTTTTCTTTGGCTGTGTTCTTTTTTATGACGAATGAAATTCACTGGAAAAATTCTTGCAGATGTTATGTTTGGGAAAAGATCTTTCAATCTAGAGTTCACGAAGTACGAAATGATGAGCTTTTGTGGTTTCGTAGAGCACAACTACTATCTGCGGTATGAATGTTTTGAAAATTGAGATGATCTTTTGCCTTCTTATTGTGGAATTATCTATCATCTGTATTGACAGTCGGAAAATTCTTTCTTTCCCCGATATGCATGTCTATGTCAGTATCTAATACATATGTATGAGCACACACATGTACACCCACACACACAAATCCACACACTCACGGGCAGAGATCAAAATACCTCAGTGGCAGGAAACTGCTTGTGGGAAAAAAAATTGTGAACCCACTATTTATGGAACAACGTGTCTTGGCTTTCTGTCTGGGGTAAACTTACCAAGCAGACCGACAGCAGTTAAAATACTTTCATAAGTACCTGTGTTCTAGCAATTCAAATTTTTTATTTCTTTTCATACATGAGAATAAGTTAGTGTAAAATTGAGAAAGGTGATTGATTTACTGTGTCAAATCATCCATCTGGTCTTGGACTCCATTAACCATTTCATGTAAGCTGAGTAGTCATAGACTTATACTAGCTGTTTTTGAATCAGCAGATTTATTACCAAAATTTGCATGGAAAAATAGTCTCCATTTGTTTCTCAACTAGCAGTAGACAAATGAATTTGGATCCTCTTTGTCAGGCGGGTGAGAGAGCTAATGGTCATGGCATTTTCTCCTCCATAATGCTAGATGGTTTTCTATATGTCTGAGAGTTTAACTTTGGTGGCAGCTCAACAGCTTTGTACTAAACAGCATCCCCGTCATCGTAACCGTTGTCTCATTCGGGACATTCACTTTACTTGGTGGGGATTTGACACCAGCGAGAGCATTTACATCACTTTCTCTATTTGTGGTGCTACAGCTTCCTCTAAACAGGCTACCTAGCGTGATGTCTAAGGTTCTTTCATTTCATCCTACCCTCTTTTCTCCATCTCTGTACTCAAAAGAATAGTCTACCGATCTACCCATTGTTGACTTCAACATGTGCAGTTATTATGTGGTTAGTGGAAAATATCATTTTGTTTTTCCTCCTAATTATTTACTTTGGATATGTTGTTCACAATATCCCTCATCCAGTTTAAGTATTAATTCATCTTGCTTTTGCAAATGATTGACAATATTGAACTGCTAGAAAAATGAGATAGTATATCAAAGGTGAACTGCAATAGATCATTTTACTGATGGGTTTGATCCTTTGAGTTGGATAATAAAACATGCAAAAAGTGGACGATCATTTCTAATATTCTACATTTTTTTCTAAACTAAACTGATTGTGTAGTTGTTGAAATAGCATAAAAATGGAAATTAAATTAGTTGAAGGTTAAACCTGTAACAACAATTTGATAACTAAATGGGAAGGCTAAACCCATTTTGTGATAATTAACTCTGTAACAGATTATCTCTTCATTAAACTGCATTTATAATATTTGGAAAGTGGAAGCAAAAAAATTATGTTTTGTGCTTATTACAGTTCTTTAAATTTGCTTTCTCAAAGATGATGCATATTCTCCATCTTAGATCTGGCTACCTTATTGTAACTGTGCTTGAGAACACATGTATGTCATATTTCAGTTTCCAATCATACTTTTGTGTCCCAGGTTGTTGCTGCAAATGTTTCCCTGCAACGTTTGGAGGAACTTATTTTAACAGAAGAGACAGTTGTAGTTCCAAATCCACCGATCGAGCCAGGACAGCCAGCTATTTCAATCAAAGATGGGCACTTTTCATGGGACTCAAAGGTCAAATAAAGATTTGCCTAATTTTTCTGGCAAAATCACTTACCTTTTCCCTTTTGAATGTCAATAAACTGTTGACTTAAGTATGTTTGAATTGTCTAGGTTTTAGGGGTTTTAACACCATTGACCATGCGTTTAAAAACAAAAATAACCACTCCTGTGATTTGAAGGATAAGGGCATATTGAAAGTTTTTCATTATCCCAAAAGCTAGTTGATGCCATAATCAAAATTTAAAGCACAGCTTCATTGAACAACTTAAGCATTTCTTTTTTGAAACAACTCAAACAATTAGTTAAGTGATTAGTGCACTCAAAAGTTCTAGAAAGGTGACCAACCGTGAATGGAAACTTTTGCTAATTTCTAGAGTGCAATTTTTCGGGGTGAACTCACTCTTGCTAACGATTCTGTTGTTCTCGGGAACAAAAACTTAGAAGAATGCATCTCTTTTTCCATTATTTTGAGGTTTCAAGTTAATGTAACTACAAGTTAATGTAACTATGTCATTCTCACCAATATAAGTATTATAATATTTAAATAATAAATAACGCCTTCATCTAACAGCTTAAGATTTTAGAATAATCGGTAGTCCTACAAAATCTCATATGGTATCAGAGCTGGAGATCCTGAATTCAAATTTTACTAGGCCTCATTTGCCTCCTCAATTACATTTCCATGCTTAGTACTAGGTAAAAGACCAAACTAAACATGAGGAGAATGTTAGAATATTTAAATAATAAACCACACATTTATCTAACAGCTTAGCTTAAGTTTTTGAAAAGTCGATAGTAGTCCCATAAAATCTCACAATAAGATGGTCATTTATGGAGGTTTCCAATCCTTTTGTTGCCGTATCTTTTCTCAACTGGAGGCTAAATTTTCAGCTAACTTCAGGCAGAAAAACCCACATTGTCGAGCATCAATCTGGACATACCTGTTGGTAGCTTAGTTGCTATTATTGGTGGTACTGGAGAGGGAAAGACATCTCTCATATCCGCAATGCTCGGAGAACTCCCTCCTATCTCCGATGGGTGCGTTATTATACGAGGAACTGTTGCTTATGTTCCTCAAGTGTCGTGGATTTTCAATGCCACTGTAAGTTGCACAGTGCTGGTTTTGTTTTTTTGTCAATGTTGGGAACAATATCATCATTTTTATCTTGTGTCCTAATCCCTAGTGTGTGATATCAGGTGCGTGACAACATATTATTTGGGTCTAAATTTGAACCAGAAAGATATTGGAAGGCAGTCAGCGTTACTGAACTGGAGCATGATCTTGATTTGCTTCCAGTTAAGTGGGACTCAGTGCTTTGCAAGATTCTCTTATTAACGTGGGATGTGATCCATTAATTATCTGTTTCAATTAATCTTTAGGGTCGCGATCTTACAGAGATTGGTGAAAGAGGGGTCAATATAAGTGGAGGGCAAAAGCAGAGGGTTTCTATGGCCCGGGCTGTTTACTCGAATTCAGATGTGTACATATTTGATGACCCGTTAAGTGCTCTGGATGCTCATGTTGGTCGACAGGTATGATATTCATGATGCAGGATATTAGTCACTTCAGATTACCCCAGGTGTAGCAATTGATGTTATAGGGCTTCAACAATTACCTGTATACTTGAAAAGCTTTTTATGGGAAGCATGCAGAAATGCTTCGGTTAAAGATTACTTGCTGCAATCATTCTTGGAATAATTGAAGCAACGTCTGCTAATTTAAAAAATAACCAGCTGTTTCAGCAGTTTTTTTTTTTTTAGTTATTAACAGGGGGGTATCCAAACTTTTGGCTTAACTGATCTCCATGTCTAAAGTGAACTTTAGTATCATATTTATTAGATCTTCCATTCAGTAGAATCTCTTATACTAACCCACAGTCAGTTACAGGTGTTCAATAGTTGTATCAAGGAAGATCTGCGAGCGAAGACGCGGGTTCTTGTCACGAACCACCTACATTTTCTTCCTCAAGTGGATCGGATCATTTTGGTTCATGAAGGAATGGTCAAAGAGGAGGGGACTTTTGAGGAGCTCTCTAGAAACGGGGTACTGTTCCAGAAACTTTTGAAGAATGCAGGAAAAATAAAGTTACAAACAGAAGAAGAGGAGAAAACAACCACACCAGCAGCTAACAGCGTTGCTGATGAATTGCCAAAAGATCAAAGCCATGGGAAGAAAGGTAAAGGAGGGAAGTCGGTGCTTATTAAGCAAGAGGAGCGGAAAACGGGCGTTGTGAGTTGGGAAGTCCTGATGAGGTAGTAAAATCCATGATATGAAGCTTAAACTTCTAACACTAATTGTATGGACAGGTTATTTACAAAATAGGCTTATTTCTGGATAAGAAATTCAAGACCGAAAAACTTTCATGAACTCTACAATGGAAGTAGGGTTCACATAAGCCAATTAGATGACCTCAACATATGTTTGATATCTCAAATAAAAAGTTCAAGAAAGTCCGTGCAACACCTGATACTGCTAATACTGTATGGAGAAAATATTGATGTAGTTGTAAGTTTGTGCAACATTTGTTTCTCAGGTTCACTTGACATCACTCAAAACGTGGTCTCAAGGTGCCTTTTCCTGCTATACTTAGGTTTCCTCCGCATGATAACCATGTGTCATGCATATCATTAAATGCTTTTACGCACCTACATCGATGCATTTGCAAATTCCTTTTTAGTGAAAATCGAATAGTGTGTTTTGTTTGGTAAAAAACATTTTCCCTCTATTTTTATTATGACTCATAAATCTGGACCACATTGTATAGAATTACATAGCAGTAATGCTACTTATCTGTGACATGTATATGAACTTATTTTCTTTTTCGCTCAATCAATTTTTAGGTACAAAGGAGCCCTGGGAGGCCTGTGGGTGGTGGCAGTACTCTGTCTATGCTATATTTCAACTGAAGTTCTTCGTATTTCAAGTAGCATGTGGTTGAGTTTCTGGACAGATCAAAGCCATTCAGAGAACTACAGACCAGGATTCTACATATTGATCTACGCACTCCTGTCCTTTAGTCAGGTACATCAAAATTCGGTCGATGGATCTCCTAATTTAAATATCTTTTAGGCAGTAGCTTGCACTTCTATACTTTCTTTCTTGATAATTGATGAAGTGGGAAAGCCACGTTACCCCTTAGTCCTTGAGTTTGGACTACACTACCTTGTTAGTAGTGCAGAAAAGATAAATGCAATTTTAATGAGAATCTGATAGCATCATACAGACTATTTGCTAGCTCTGCTATATTATTAGAATTCTGTGTTTTAGAGTCTTTGGTGCATCTGGGAATATGTCACCTGAAGTGCAGGTCTTTCTAGCAATTTCCGTGATGACTCCCATGTTTCTGTGAATCAGGTGACCGTGACACTGACTAATGCTTATTGGTTGATCATTTCAAGTCTTCACGCGGCTAGAAGATTGCATGATTCTATGCTCCAGTCTATATTAAGGGCACCGATGCTTTTCTTCCACACCAACCCAATGGGAAGAATAATCAACAGGTTTGCCAAGGATCTAGGTGACATAGATTGCAATGTCGCCCAATTTGTGAATATGTTTATGATCCAGGTCTGGCAGCTACTTTCGACTTTTGTGCTTATAGGAATTGTGAGCACAATCTCTCTTTGGGCCATAATGCCTCTCTTGATCTTGTTTATTGCTGCCTATCTGTATTATCAGGTGAGCAGTCTTGTTTGGGCCCTAATGCTTTTTCATACATGGTTATACTTGCTCTGCTACTTGCAACAAAAATTGCCAAGCCTTGTCCCACTAAGTGGGGTTGGCTATCTTCTTTTGCTACATAAGTTGACAATGTCATGTAGTATTTGCATTTTTTGGTGATGCTTGCGATACTACGCACCGGCATTAAAATGTTTCTTAGTGGAAATTCTGAAACACAATTTCCATTATCCTTCTACAGTATGAAGCAACATGTCTTTTTTCCTTTATATGAAACAGTGATTAATAATAAGCACAAACGGCTCAGAATGAAAGTTCCTTTTATCCATCCTTTCGTCATTTTTCTTTTTGGTAGAGGGGGTGTTAATATGGAACAGTAGATCTCGATAGCATTACACCTTTTATTCTGAAAACGGACATTACAAGAGCCATAACTTTCGTACCTTGCTCACTTGAGGGTTATAATTTTCTTTTGTTGATCACTTCAGTGCCTAACTTATCTACGGCGCTCACTTGAGTGCATAACATTTTCCTCTAATCGCTTGATTGTCATATAATTTTTCTATCAATCACCTGATTGCCCAAACTTTTTAAAAACCTATACCAAAAAGGCCATGCCATGTTAGATTTCCGGCACTTGGGTGAATGTTTTTAAAAAGTTACGGCATTCAATTGATTAATTTAAAGTCATGACACTCTAGTGACTGTTCTTTAGAAATTATGACACTCAATTGATTGAAAAAAATGTTATGGCGCTCAAGTGAGCACCATACTAAAGTTATATAACACATGTCTTTGTCCCCTCTTGTGCTAACGGATGTTTCATCCTCTACCCATAGCCGATTACTTTGGAAGTTCTGATGTAGTTTCCTTTTAATTGTTTGTCTCGTGTTGTTTACAGAATACATCTCGTGAACTGAAACGCTTGGATTCAATCACCAGATCTCCTGTATATGCGCAATTCGGAGAAGCATTGAACGGCTTGTCGACAATACATGCATATAAAGCATATGATAGATTGGCCACCATTAACGCCAAGGCCATGGACAATAATATCAGATTCGACCTTGTCAATATCAGTTGCAACCGTTGGCGCTCCATTAGGTTGGAGACTCTCGGAGGCATAATGATCTGGTTGACTGTGACATTTGCAGTCATGCAGAGCGGAAAAGCAGAAAACAGAGCAGCATTTGCTTCCACTATGGGTCTCCTCCTCAGCTACACTTTGAATATAACGAACCTTATGAGCGATGTTCTGAGACAAGCAAGCAGAGCTGAGAATAGTATAAATGCCGTAGAGCGTGTGGGTGTATACATAGAGTTGCCTTCCGAGGCTCCGGCTATAATAGAGAACAACCGGCCCCCTCCCAGTTGGCCTTCATCGGGATCAATCGAATTCGATGATGTGGTGCTTCGTTACAGACCTGAACTTCCTCCCATCTTGCATGGATTGTCTTTTACTGTAGCACCCCGTGAGAAGCTGGGAATAGTCGGAAGAACTGGTGCCGGAAAATCTAGCATGATAAATGCTTTGTTCCGAATTGTCGAGCTGGAAAAAGGAAGAATCTTGATTGATGGATGCGACACTTCTAAAATAGGACTGGAAGATTTGCGGAAAGTCCTTAGCATCATACCACAATCGCCGGTTCTTTTCTCAGGTAGGTACAGTGAAATTCTTTTATCTACCAACTTTCTTTTCATGAGTTGTCTGATATTTCATGTGAAAAAGGCTACAGTACGAATCATAACTGCATACACTGAAATCCATTACTGTGGACTGAGAAGCTGCCATGAAATACCCAAAGAAACTTTAGATTCCGTTATTTTTGGAGACTAAATATCATCTCCAATAGTTTCGTTTTTTTAATTTTGTGTAGGAACCGTGAGATTCAATCTCGACCCTTTCAATGAACACAATGACGCTGACCTTTGGGAGGCTCTGGAGAGAGCACATTTGAAGGATGTCATCAGGAGGAACTCTTATGGTCTAGATGTTGAGGTAAGCTTGCAATTAAGTTACTAGATGCAAAATGTTGATGAAGGGATCATTGCAGTTCCTACTGAATTCAGGTTTATGTTGATGTAATTATGGGAATTTACCTAACAATGTTTAACAGTAAAATATTTAAGTCACGAAATGTGAAGGAAAGGGTTGTTAGACGTGGCCTAAAGCATGCGAGAGTTGAGATAGTGATGATAACAATTGACTAGTTTAATGCCCATTGGCAGAGAGAGGAGAGAAATTGAGTTGAATTGATACAAGGCAAGTGACTTGAATTAGTGTTCAGCGAAAAAGTTTGACATGCATATGCAATAGATTCTCAGCGAAGCATTATACAGGAAAACCAATGATATAAATCCTATACTTTTTGAAACACAAATTCTGTATCTAAAATGAGCACGGATGTTAAAAAATTTTGAAATTAAAGGAGATGAGACGGCATTGGTTATAAAGAAGTAGCCATAGTCTTCTATGTATGGTTATAACTTGTTTGAATGCTCTGCTTGCAACATGGTTAGCTCATCTCACTGGAGAAATCTCCGCGGAGAGACTAATTTTATAATATCTGCAGAGTTTCCATTAAATGCATAATATCCCTCCTTCTGAACTAAATTATAGACCGCAAGGTAGAGTAAAAGAGCCATCATATCTGGCAAAGACATGGTGGGATAGTGGACAGAGTGGTATAGACGCTGGAATTGTTTTACCTGCGAAAAAAACTGAAGGATCCCTTGTATAACGTTTTCTCAATACATAAAACATCATAGTGTCTGAAGTCTTAACTGAAGTTGAGATGTCGATTTATGTATATGTTTCGACTTGTCTATGTGCAAGCGGCCGATGTAATGTTCTGAATTATTCTATTGGCTTTAAAATGTATCCATGGGTTCTTTCTTATGAGTTAAGAAAGACGAAGCTAAAAATCTCCATTGATATTGATGTTGGCTGTGTCCTGTCAAGGTTTCTGAGGGCGGAGAGAACTTCAGTGTCGGACAGAGGCAACTGCTGTGTCTTGCTCGAGCATTGCTAAGAAGATCAAAGATTCTTGTTCTCGATGAAGCAACTGCGGCCGTTGATGTTAGAACCGATGCTATCATCCAAAAAACCATCCGTGAAGAATTCAACGACTGCACCATGCTCATCATAGCTCACAGGCTTAACACTATCATTGACACCAACCGAATTCTTGTGCTTGATGCTGGCCAAGTATGTTCTAACATTGCTATTCATCATCCACGCATCAGTGCTAGCTAAAAATGCATACTAGCGGTCTGTCATCATGAATATGTGAAAGTGAACTCTTATCTCTGAAGTATGATTATTGCGGTGCTTGACGCTTCTGAAAAAAATAAGAAGTGAAATTAATCCTCTAATTCGATTTAACATAAAAGGACCGAGGCTCCCCAATGAACTATTCATGCATTTCAATGTAGCTGCGTTTCTTCTTCTTATTGTTGTATCAATTGCGATGCTTTCAACTTTCACTTCAGGTTGCAGAGCACGATACTCCAGAGAATCTGCTGTCAAATGAAGCGAGCGCATTCTCTAAGATGGTTCAAAGCACGGGGTCCGCTCATGCGCAATATCTGCACGGTTTAGTCCCACAAAGGAAAGAGAGTAGGCTATGAATGGAAACGAAACGTCCAGACATCGAGAGACGACGTTCAGCCTCTTCCTACTATTCTGCCTCTGCCAATGTTGCCGGAATGGTCAGCCTCAATTCCAACAATGCCCCACAGATTTTGAACATTGAGGACGACAACAACAGCAGTGAACATCCTTAAGAGAACAAAAGATGCAGTCATAACTTGTGTAGCACGACCACCGACACATGACACAACACGACACGTCAATACGTAATTTCTCAAAAAATAGAGAATTCCAATACCTTGAAACATGTTTTATATTGGATGCATATTTATATATATATATATACACAAATAAATAAATAATAAAAAGAGCTTGTAATGAATTTATACTAAAAACATTAATCCAATATTTATTACTATCATTCATTCTTGATGAAATTGTCCAAAAAGTCCTAAACCTATTGCACTTTTGCCAATTCAGTCATAAATAACTTTGCCAATTGAATCATAAACATTTTCACTTCTTGCCGATTCAGTCCATCCGGCCAATTTTGGCCGGAAAATGCTAACGTGCATGCTGGTAGTGCCATGTAGGACTGCTAACACGACATTGACAATTTTTAATAATATTTTAATACTTTTTGAATATTTTTTAAAAAAATTTTGAATTTTTTTGAATTTTTTAGTTTTTCCCCTTTCTTTTTTTCCTTTTTTTTTTTTTTTTTGGCTTTTTCCTTGTCCTTTTCCGATGGCCTACCACCGGCCACAAGCGACGGCCAGCCACCGGCCAAAGCCGGCCGCGGGGCCTCGCCCTTCACGAGCAAGGCTTGGCCGGGCAAGGAGGAGCACCGGCAAGGGGAGCCCTCGCCTGGCACAACCCGACAAGGGTCGCTTGGGCGAGGCCGACCCTCCCCCAGGCTAGGGCGGCCTCGTCGGGCATCGACCGAGTGATGGCGATGCCGGGCGAGGCCGCCTTGGCCCCAACGAGGGCCGGCCTCACTAGATCCGACGAGGGGAGCCCTCGCCGGGGCTCACCCTCGCCGGGTGAGCGTCGGCCTCGCCCAAACCAGATTTGGCGATGCCAACCCTCACCCCTAGTCGGGCGGGCGTTGGCCTATGATCGGTGGCCAGCCGTCGCCCGCCCAACCCGGGGCGAGGCTAACGCCGCCCTGGTTGAGGGCGAGCCCCGGCGAGGGCTCCCCTCGCCAAATCCGGCGAGGCCGGCCCTCGCTCGGCGTTGCCGTCACCCGGCGACGCCGGCGAGGCCGCCCGGCTCGGGGGAGGGTCGGCCTCGCCTAGGCAACCCTTGCTAGGCCACGCCTAAGCGATGGCTCCCCTCGCCGGTGCTCCTCCTCGCCCGACCGGCCTTGTGGCGAGTTGGCCGGCCATTGGAAAAGGCCAAGGAAAAAGCCAAAAAAAAAAAAAAAAAGGGGGGAAAAACAGAAATTTTTTTTTTTTAAAAAAATTAAAATATATATATTAAAATATTATTAATAATTGTCTATGTCAGCACCAGCAGTCCTACGTGGCACCGTTGGCATCCACATCAGCATTTTCCGGCCAAAATTGGCCGGATGTATTAAATCGGCAAGAAGTGAAAAGGTTTATAATTCAATTGGCAAAATTAAAAGGTTTAGGACTGAATTGGTAAAAGTGCAATAGGTTTAGAACTTTTTAGACAATTTTCCCTTCATTGTTTCAATTTGACAAATTCAACTATATTCCATTGCAATAATCCATAAAATTTGGAGGAAAAAAACAAATTATCCACATTTCACTATCAAATTTAATATTTAACAATAGGCCAAAAAAAAAAAAAAATCCACATTTCACTATCAAATATAACAAAAATCATTCATCTACATTATACACTTCTTCTAAAAAAAAAAAAAAAAACAATAGACTCCATCTTTGGCTTATCAAGTGAAATGTGTCAAATGCATGTTCGCCAATATCCTACATTTTGGTCTCTCCTTCTGCATATTGTGGATTTTTTCTTGATTGAGGACAAAAGTTGCTGTGAATGAAAATCAAATCTTCTCCACGTTTGGGATCATCTTATTTCTTCTCATTGAGTGCAAAAAAGAGTAAATACTCAAATTTCTCTTAGCATATGATGAAGAAAAATGTTGTGTAAAAAGCTCTAAGGCTATGTTTTAAAGCATAAGTGCGATGCATAATGATTAACCCACCAAGCCTTAGGATTCATAAATACTGATTTTGAAGGGAATCAAAATCTCTAAAATCCCTATTTACGCAATCTACATACTCTAAATTCAACTTTTTGTGCTCATGTTAGGAAAGTATTTCCTAAAACATTTTAATCTTTCTTGTTTGATCTCCATATTCTTGTATGGAGAAACTAAAGTAGGATATTCATTGAGCCATTGATCACTGTAGTACCTTATTTAATAAAATAAAATAAAAATAAAAAACCATAATAAGTAAGAGGAGTATTATATTATCATGTTAAAGAAGGAATAACTAATAAAATAATAATCTCATACAATTTTATAATTTACCTTAGAATTATGGCATATGCCAAGTAATGAAGTGGAGGGTTATTCCTTGTCCAACAATCTATAAGAATTGTATGAACCACCTCATAAAATGTTGACTCCTTATCTAGCCTTTTTACTTCATGTGCATATATAGCTTTCTTCAAATTTTCAATCATTGAACCATATTTCATAAACTATGTGAAGATGAGACTTATTTGTGTCTTAAATTATAAGCATGTCATAAATAGAAGCTGTGAAAGAAAATATATAATCAATTGAATCTTATCAAGAATTATCCAACACCTTCTCCCTAATAAACTTAGCCTTCTCTTGATTATCATCTCGATAAATATTTTGTTTGTTACAAGTCAACATGTTTTAAAGACCACCTTTTATTAACTTGAATCTCCTAAGCATCACAATCATCTAAGCAAAATATGTATCTGTTATGGAAAGCAACTTCAAGCTAACAAACTTATTATATATTACTAATCACATGGAATGATTCATGATGATATGTTTGATTTGCATAACTTCCTTAATAATATAAGAAATCCAACTACATTTCTCATGAACTACTTGATGCTACTATCCAAAGATGGAACTACTCATACAGTCCTTTTCCTAAACATTTGTAGACTACCAAAAAATAGCTTATGTTGTTGTTCTTTCGCTGCAGCTTCTAACAAACTTGTTAGACAGATTAGCATTTCATTTTCTATTATCATTTGGATTCTGGATTCTGCTGCTATGCATATCCACTACACAATGACTAGTTTTGCTAATCCAACGAATATTATCAAATGAACATTGTTGTCATAGTATCAATTACCTAATGTAATGGTAATCTTCAAGTTTGTTTGTGCTGTTTATGGAAAATTTATATCAAGACATATTGCGATATTTACCACTTGTGGTCATCACATAGTCTTTAATACTTGTCACGAACATCTGCAATTACCATGGTAAATATTATATTAAAGATAGTGTAGAAATCATCAAAATGAATTGGAGATGTTTCTCCAACAGGCATAATAATTAGAACACCAAATAGCCAAACGTACCATAGGTAAGAAGTTAATCCTTTATAGTTAATATGGCTTGAGAGTTGGACTTTATACTTAATATGGCTTGAGAGTTGGACTGTGGTAGATTCTGATGAAGTATGCGGAGCAACTAGGACATCTCAAGTCCAACATAAGACGAAGAAAGTACTTCTTATGTTAGGAGAACCGTCGACATCCTCTCTAGACTCAAAGGATTGTAATCAATAAATAAAATTTGTGATCGGTGAGCCTCTTACAATACCACAAAATATGGTAAAATTATTTGAGAAGAGGTTGCATCCCAATGATTTTTGCCTATCTTTAAGAAAAAAAAATAACAGTTCATTAATTTTGATCTAATATGTAATGTCATCATTAAATTTTTAATTTGAGCCAGGATACCCAGCTATTTCAATCAAGGATGGGCACTTTTCATGGAACTCAAAGGTCAAATAAAGATATAATTCATTTTTTCTTGGAAAAATCGCTTACCTTTTCCCTTTTCAATGTGGATAAACTGTCGACTTAAGTATGTACAAATTGTCTAGGTTTTAGAGGTTGTAGCACCACCAACCATCCATACAAAACTAACCATTGCCACGATTTGAAGGATAAGGGCATATTAGAAGTTTTTCATGAACCCCAAAGTTTTTTTTTTTTTTTTTTTTTTGTAAATGTAAGAATATATTGAGAGCTTAAACCAACTGTACACAAGATCGGCGCCAAAACAAACACTCAAAGAGACAAAGGTCAAAAAGAGTGTAAGGGAGCCGATGTAAAAAGACAACACCCAAGAAAACCAGGAGACCAACTAAACAACTAAAAACCAAGCAAAAGAGCCAAAAGAAAACAGCCACCCAACAAGAGGGAACAAGAACCAGCTGTCTTCAGGAGATATAGAGACAAACACCGGCCAGCTAGACGAGCAGCAGCGAATGAGGATAAGCACTCTACTCGGACCGAGAGGAGGCATCAATCGATTGAGGACTGGCGAAGATGGAAGAATCGAGCCTCCAACTTCGCTGGAGCCTCCTGTTCCTAGGGTTGTCCACCACGTTACTGAAAGTGAGAGCCTTGTCTTTGACCACTTTGATAAGATGGTTCTTCAAAGCCACCAACTCCAAGGTCTCCCCACAAAAGATAATGCCATTTCGCTTCTTCCAAATCAGGTGGCATAAGGCTCCAAAAGAGAAACGGGCGACGCAATGGAGAAAATCCTTACCAGGAAGGAATTTCAAAGCCCAAGAGAGGTTCTCCGACCAGGATCTGTTTCTCCACGGAAGATTACATCTCGCGGCCCAAAAATACGCGAGGCTGAGATAGCGATGATAACACTTGACTAGGTTAATGCCCTTTGGCAGAGATAGGAGTGATATTGAGTCTGGATATGGTACAACGAACTCATGAATTTAAGTCTGGATAAAGGGTTTGAAGAAAGATAGTGGCGGGCGACTGTCTTTAATGCATCATGATTTCTTGCCAAGTATAGAATATAGAACTCCTCCCCGCCCTCCCGGGTCAATGATGCAGATGTAGCTTCTCTTTGGTCTATTTCAATCTGTGTCCTGCCAAGGTTTCTGAGGGTGGAGAAAACTTCAGTGTGGTACAGAGGCAATTGCCGTGTCTTGCTCGAGCATTACTAAGAAGATCAAAGATTCTTGTTCTCGATGAAGCAACTGCTGCCGTCGATGTTAGAACCGATGCTCTCATCCAGAAAACCATCAGTGCAGAATTCAACTACTGCACCATGCTCATCGTCGCTCACAGACTTAACACTATCATTGACACCGACCGAATTCTTGTGCTCGATGATGGCCAAGTATGTTTGAGCACTGCTCTACAGTATGCACACAACAGTAATAGCATGAAAATGCATATTCACAATTTGTATTCGTGTATATGTAAAAGTGAAAACGACTCTCTCTGAAGTATGGTTGTTATGGCCCTAGGAACTTTTGAAAAATGAGAAGCGAAATGATCCATCGATTCACCATAAGAGGACCATGCGCCCGCAATGAACTATTCATGCATTTGGATGTCGTTGAGATTCTTCATCCTATTAAAGTATTAATTGCGACGCTTTGAACTTTTACTTCAGGTAGCAGGACACGATACGGCAGAGAACTGGTTCAAATGAAGCGGACGCATTCAGCCTTGCAAGTTCATTAATACTTTAATAAATGTCAAATGAAGCGAGCGCATTCTCTAAGATGGTTCAACGCACTGGTTCTGCCAATGCGCAGTATCTACGCAGCTTAGTCCTCCGAAGGAAAGAGACAAGGTTACAGATGGAAACGAAACATTTAGACAACGAGAGACAATGATCGGCCTCTTCCTACTGGACTGCTGCTCTGCCAATTTCGCTCTCGTGGTCAGCTCTAATTCCAGTAATGCCCTGGCAGATTTTGAGTATTGATGACGATGGCAACAGCAGCGAAAACATCCTTAACAGAACGAAAGATGCAGCTACAACCCTTCAGGAAATCTTGGAAGGGATGCAGAAGGAAGATATAGAAAATGCTTTGTACCATTATCAAGTACCTGTTGATAGCTGGTTTTTTATATATAAAAAAACCCCCAAAGAATTTGATACTGACAAAACCACTTTTTGTAATCTGAGAGATGCGAATGTTGTTTTCACTAAAGTGTCATAAATTGACAACCCAATATCATTGAATATATTCCAAGCACCAAGAGAAAGCACTCAAGACTGGATGGACCTTAAGGGCGCTCAGAAAAATTGAAGGAACATTGTTAACAAAACGAATGGGCAGAATCACGAAAGTTTGATAGAAGCTACCGCGCATATCAAGCAAATGATGATGATGATGATGATGATAAATAAATAAATGCCATGTAGGTGAGAGAAATAGATTTTAAAAAGCCTCGTTAGCATTTTTCAGTATGCCAATTGATGGTGTTAATGAAAAGACTTAATCGGACCAATTTGACAAGTTTTATAACTTGATTATACTTTTTGAAAGTTTTATGACTCAATTACACTATCATTCCTCAAAAAGGCATGCCGATTTGGTGAGACCCGAGGTTGGCAAGCTCGAGACTCAGCTCACACTTGCCAATCTGGTGAGTGGCCAACTGGAGCTTGCCTGAACGGCAAGCGAAGAGCTCAAGTTTGCCAGAGGTTGGCAAGGCCTCAAGCCTCGCCTATGGCCGGCAATCAACCAAGAACGATGAAAAAAAAAAAAAAGAGAGAGAGAAAAGAAAAAAAAAAAATAATTAAAATTTTGAATTTTTTTAAAGAAAAAAAAAGAGGGTGACATAAGGGAGAGACCTATTTTAAAAGACTTTTCCTATTGATGGAAAATGTTTTCCTTGATTAATTTATTTTCCACATTTTCCGTGAAACGAACGCCGGAAATTTTGAAAAACATTTTTCTGAAAGATATTTTCCAAGGAACAAACAGGGCATTAACTCGGAACAAACTGGCAGTCACTTTAATTCTGGGCACTAAAGTCAGAAAACGATCTGGTCCAAATCAGTCACATACTCCTCTAGAAACATGAAATATCCATCTACCATGTGAAAGATCTTAAACTTCACAGTTCGTCATTGTCTTCTCTACTTCATCACAATGGAAGAAAGAAAAAAATCTCACGCACACAATAGCTAATGCAGAGGAAGACAAAATTCAGGAAAATATGAACCTCTGCTTGGTTTACAAATGAAATGTGCCCACCGGGATCTTGTTCAACTTTGCATTCGGCCTTGCAAGTTCTTCAGGAGTCTTGACGCCATAACAATACAATTGATTCACCTGAAATTTCAGCAAGTTGGGGAACAATTACAGAGCAGAAAACTTTAAGCTAATGCTAACTTGTACAGAAAGGACTACTAGCAAAGCCGCATATTTTGAAAATCATGTTCCATCCACAGTTAATCAGTCATTGGTCCTCACGCAATCATTTTATTAATGCACCACATTAGAGACCATGGCACTTGGAGTTAAACTAGAAATTAAAACACAAGCACATGCCCACCCATACCAGTGAAACATAAGATTATCCTTTTGAGTTATTTTCACATGAAAAATTACATGGCCACCAACAGCTTGATGGAGTCGAATAGATAATACTCGGATATATTTCATTGGACAGGGTCACAGAGGAGAATACTACTCTAAGAATATCATTTTTGAGATCACCTCACTGATTAGAGGCACTAATAAGAGAAACGGTCTTGAGATCCGTAGAACCACAAATTACCATTTATCAGTTCAACAAGATTGGACTGTGCTACACATGTTTGTGTGTCCCCATGGAATGAATGAGCACAATCTTGATTGACACAGAGGAAGAATTTAGCTTGTCAGCTAACAATCCTAATGAGAGTAACAAACCATTCTCACAACAATCATCAATGATAAAGCAGATCCTTAAGCCTTTTTGAAAATCATAAGGCAGACTTGCGTCAGAATTCTACTAAGCTAAGTATCAAAATTTACGGCGTTTCTGTGGTGCCCCGGTTTTCATAGGCTGTCATAAATCAGTTTGATTGTTGTAAAATATAAAGTGCCTTAAAAAATTTTAAAATAAAAATCACACTCTACATATATTTTCAATGAAAAGAGCACATTTCAATGGACTATGGCGAAAACAAAAGAATTTAGCAGTACCAAGGACCAGGAGGCACAGTGCCATGGGGCAACATAGACATACCCAAACATATATTAGGCGTTGAGAAACACTCCAACAATAACACATAAAACAAGATTAAAGTCGGTGCAATTAAATTTAGCAAATTTCCATGACAACTTTGATTACCAGACCAATTCCAAACTACCTGATACTCTTGCAGATCCAGAAATGGAAAGTAACGGT
The DNA here is from genome assembly GCA_014182395.1 of Eucalyptus sp. ANBG9806169. Lineage (NCBI taxonomy): Eukaryota > Viridiplantae > Streptophyta > Magnoliopsida > Myrtales > Myrtaceae > Eucalyptus > Eucalyptus sp. ANBG9806169. Next base: position 1,578,602 of record CM024576.1, on the reverse strand, counting down.
AGCTGTGACCCAATCCTTCACTTGAAATCGATAGGTCCACCCCAATGTTAGGGATCAGACAAATTGCCCCGCGAATACCATCTTGCCCCGAATTATGCCACGTTCAATTCTGGCCGGTCCATCACTGACACAAAGTTGTTCTTTTTCTCACCAAAGAAATGGGTCCAAGCTATAGGAACACAATTCCATGGAAACCCACCATGCCATGAGGAGGTCTCATCCAGCTGATTCAGTACGTTTACAATGACATTTCAATTAGAGGTACAATGGATTACTGGACGGGGAGGAAATTTCAAATTAACTGCTAGGACCTGCTATCAAGAGTGATAGATATCCATATGACTTGCTCAATTTTAGCTCTTAAAAGAAAAATAATGACATCAACACTGCAAGAAAATACAAATTGGCAAGTGGAGATATAAATATATCAATAAGATAGTCATTGGCAGATGAGAAGTTTTGTCCAACAAGAAGAATATTTTAACGACCTTCATCGGGCAGCAGACCTCCATTTGACAGTGTGAGCATATGCAATAGTGCTTGTGTGAGTGCATGCATGCGTACAATTAAAGTACATGTGTGTCTTAGGGAATGAGGCATGAGGTGAGCCAAAGCTCAAGTGTTCTCTGTTTGCTTATCCCTATTTGGACACAGCATGATCACCATGATCTTACGTACTCGCATACTGCTCTAGAGTGTGGTAAACCAAGCAAACAAATTTCAACAGTAAAATTAAATTTTCAAACAGAACCTCAGTACATTGAAGGAATTAGTGACATTTGACATTTTCCCCCTCCAATAACAGATGATGAAAATGGAAGCTAACCTTTTCTTTAAATGATAATGCCGCAAAAAGCATTCTGGAATTGTATGATGGGCAGAAATCATACATGAGATGAATTACTGATTCTCAGATGCCACACTCGCACGCTTTTCTCTTCCATTCACTTTCCATAATGCACTAAAAGGCAATGCATCAGTTAACTCAGCATGACTACCAACTCAAGCAGCCAAAGAAGCTCAAACAACTCCACAACTGCAGTAGCATGGAGTAAACAATGAGTGACTTGACATGAAAACTGAAGTAAATGCTCCATCTAATAATTCTTAAATCTCTGATTTTTAAAAGACTTGCAAATAGAATTTACGTTACCATTTGCTGAGTTACCGTGTAAAGTGCTTATTGTCTAGAATCCAAATGCTTCCACAGCAACATCCACCTTAAAATACATTAAGCCAGATCACAAGGATCTGAAAGAGGGTAAAGAAATCAGTTTATCATTCTTTTGCCAACAAAATCAAATAGAAAAAGTACATTTGTGTGCCTAATGAAAAATTTCAATATGAGATGCAAATTGTCAACTGACATACAAGACCATCAATATGCAACACATGACTAAGTTAGCTGAAGGTCAAACTCTGTCCTTCAAGACCTAATCAATTCTGGAGGCTGACCGACCAAAAGAAAAAAAAAATTCTGGAGGCTGGGGTAGGACTTGATTTGTGATGCACTCTAGACCTTGCAATTCCACCAAGGATTATGAACACAGGGACACACATATGATTTGCGGAAAAAATAATGCATGAACTTTTCTATTAGAGACAGTGATTAAATTAGGTAAATCCATCAATTATGCAAGTAAACCCCTCGGCTAAGTGAACCATCATGATTTATGTCCCCATCATGAGATAGATACATGAAGGTACATCTGGGTGGTTGATGACGATGGTACAGTTGCTTCACACTGATAGTAGTCAGGTAAAAAATCAGATTCTTTGCAGTCTGCAATATGATGGTAGATCGTGTACGTTGAACTTTTCCTTAGAGCCACATTGTGAAGCCTCAAGTGGCAACCATTGTTAATAATATCTATCAGTGGCATATCAGCAAAATTAGTTATAGCATGTCCAGATTTGATGGTTAACTAAAAAAGCAACAAAAAGCAACTCATGATACATATGGTAAAAATAACATGATACAGGAAGTTAAAAGATCGACTTACCAAATAGTCAAAAGCAGCACGACCATGTCTTTCACAAGCGCAGAGAAATGCAGGAAGAGATTCCTCCTCTCTGGTAAGAGGGTGAGATGGCCCTTAGCAATAAGTTTCTAACTTTTCCAATGATTAAGATTGCCAATTGAAATGACAACTGATAAAGAAGGACCAAGGATATAGCAATACCAACTTCCAGTAAGTTCCCCCATAACAAAACTATTTGTTTTCTCGTAGATAGCCAAATGGAGATCTCCTTATCTATAGCATGAGTCAACCAAAAACCTTCTCATTGAGTTGTCCAGAGACATTTTCCTCTTCGTGCATCAAATGGTGGATTATTTGAGCTTCATACCACCTCCCACTTACACATAAGTTGGAATGCAGCAAATTAGAGCAGCGAAGGCTCGGAATGATGTTATGGGTAAGCATTTCTTCAAATATCTTGAAGGCATGAATATTCAATCCGCTTGAGCAAAGGTGGTTTAATAAACAATTATAAGACAACTTACTCGGAAATAAACCCCTCTTATGCATTGCATAAACAAGCGATAACGCATCCAACAGCCTTCCACAACTACAAAGGCCTCTCACTAACCTATTGTATGCAAGTCCATCTGGAAGACAACCATCAGCATTCATCTTGTTGAATAAGCCAACAGCACTATCAATTTCACGTCGATTTATGTGCTCCCCTATCAGAATTGTATACGTCACCTGATTGGGATGTAACCCCTCTCTTTGCATCAACTCAACATGGTGATAGGCATCCTCAATCATGTTCGCTCGGCAAAAACCAGATATTAAGCCATTATATAGGAATAGATTTGGCATAAATTCACTATCCTTAATTTTCTTGAACAGATTCAATGCAAAGTGCTTCATTGCTTCCGGCAAATTTACAGGAACTTTAAGGTTTCTATCAATTGTTGCCAAACTCCTACTCTGTAGCAAATCAAACAGCATTTTTCTTGCTTTATAAGATGCTCTACTTGTGATGCCCCATTTATGCTTTATGCCACTGATATGTCTGCATACACCCCGTAACACAACAATATAGGTGACAAGATCACATTTGATCCGGTTTTTGTACATCAAATCAACTAGCATGAAGGCAAATTTAAACTCTCCTTCCCTTAAATAATGGCCAATAAGGGAGGTATAGAGCACGTTATTTGGCTCATAACCATCTCCAATCATCTTATCAAGGTATATGCACCCCTTCTCAGTCATATCTCTCTTTACCAAGCCATTTATAAGTGCAGTATAGGAATATGAACTTGGTTTGATAAAATTATCTATCATTTTATCAAACAATTCGCTAGCTTCAAGAAGTCTTCCACTTCTGGCATAAGCATTTATCATCGTCATGTATATAGTCTCATCAGGATCCACACCATCCTCAAGCATTCTCTTGAAAAGGTCTTCTGCCTCAGAAATTCTCTTTATACTGCTTAGAGAACCTATAATGCAGTCATACATGGCGACATTGGGCTTCAATCCTCTCTCACTAATTTGGTCCATGACACGATAAGCTGACTGCAAATTCCCTTGCTTGCAATAACCATTTATCATTATTAAGTAAGTTTCCAAGTCTGGAACTATACCCCTGTCTTGTATTAGATCATGGAGGGATTCAGCTTCCTCAAATAGCCCTTTGTGGCATAGACACTTGATAAGTGAATTGTATGTAAAAAGCATCAATTGGCATCCAACACTATCTGCTTTATCCACAAGGAGAATAGCAGCATCAATATCTCCTCTCTCACATAAAGCACTAATGCAAATAGTAAAAGCAATACTAGCAAGATTCAAATCCTTTCTTGCTATTCCCTCAAGTAGATACTCAATGTTTTGCCCAAAATCCATGCTGCCATCCCAAGTATTAGAAGCTAAGGACACAGAATTGCCAATAGCTTGCAACATCATATAAGCAAGCTGAAGTTCACACCCTCTCGGGTGCATCCTTATGACAACAAGGAAAAAAACAGGGTCAGGGAGAACCCCATTGTCCAACATCCTTTTGCACAATTCATCTGCTTCAGTCAACTTGTCTTTCTTATAAAGTGAAGCAATCAAAGTTGTATAAGAGTGCACACTAGGAGTTATATCGCAGACAAGCATCTCATTTAACAGCTGCAATGCACAGTCCACTTCCCCTTCTCTGCAATAGTTGCTTATCATGATGTGGTAAGTGACCACAGTAGGCTGTATTCCAGAGTCCACCATTTGTTTGTACATTGCCCAGCCTTTATCAAATATGCCCCACTTCATGAACCCATAAATTAATGTGTTAAAGGTATGATCATCTACCTCACAACCCAGTTTCAGCATCCTAAAGAAAATCCTCACTGCCATCTTCATTTTCCTATCCTTGCTATACCCAAAAATTAGACAGTTATACATAACTTTATCAACAAAAAAGCCCTGTGCTTCCATCTCTATCGATAGTTGCTCCGCCTCCACAATCCGCCCTCTCTTACAAAGACCATAAAACAATGATTTATACTGATGCAATGTCGGGGGAAGCTCTGTGATCTCCTGCTGCAAGCAGAATACTTTAACCGCTTCATCCATGTATCCCTTCAAACACAATGCGTCTATCAACTGATTATAACAACCAATCCTCATACTAACCCCTGCACCAATCAATCCCACAAAGAAATCAAACGCTTCCAAAGCCATTCCTTGCACACAAAGTTCTCGAAAAATTGCATCACAAGCTTGCCCATTTGGTAATGCACCCAACTCGACACTCCTATCAAACTCCCTCTTTGCCTCATCGAGTTTTCCCAACTTACACAAGCAGACAATCATAGGATCCATCATACAAGAATCAGGAACAATGCCTCTATCGAGGACGTTCTCATTATACCACGCCTTGGCCAACCGGTACTCACCACACTGCACGAGCTTCCGCAAGAGCGCACCGCAGCTATTCGAGTCAAGGTCCAATCCTCGCGATGCCAGATAATTGACCGCCGAGACCGCATCGAGAGCAGACGGAGCACGAATTATCATCCTCCGAACCACGCTCCGCGCTGACGAGAACTGCCCCCGCCGAATGAGCTGCTCCAACAAAGACAGAGTCAAGGACCCATGATCGGCCGAATTGCCGGGAGCCGCAGAAGCCGGAGGTTCCGATCGGAGGGCACACGTCGAAACCGCTCTCCTCGAGCTGAAGAATCGATGGCGAGCGCGGACGCACTTCTTTAGCATGATGGGTTATCGCAGATATGGGTGTTCCGAGGGAAAGGTCTCACCTTTCGGTGCATAGATGGCGAGACGATGGAGAATCCGCCGATGAATTGCGAAGGCGCGATTGAAATGAACGGACTTCAGGGACTGAACTTTGCAGAGCGGCAACCAGAGAGAGAGAAAGAGAGAAGGAGGGAGAGAGGGATGGTCCCTCCTCAATAGCCAGCATAGGCATAAACCCCTCCTGGCTAGGGTTTTACAAATCTAATTTGGGGACAAAAGGGTGACAGAAATTGAAAAGAAAGAAGACAACTTTGGCCCCCTTGTACATTTTCCTTCTCAAAAAAAGGATACCCTCCAATTATATTATATCTCGATTGTCCGGAGGTCCGGATTTTCACTGAAATGAAGCCTTTTCAAGTTTTCCAAAAGGGGATTGGGATTATTTGATGAATATTTCATTTCGTGAAAAGGGAGGTGAATGTTTCAAATTCACACACGCCCTATAGGGGGCTAAGTTAAGAAAGCCCGAGGCGGGGAAAAAACGAGTTAAAGTGGGATAAAAAGAGTAACTACCAAAAAAAAAAAAAGTTCGACCAAAAAAAAAAAAAGTCCTTTAAGAACTTGTTGAGGTCCAACCATCAATATAAGCTTAAACCCCTTCTCGTTAGGATTTTAGCAATTCAACTGGGACAAAAGGGCCAGAGAAATTGATAAAGAAAAAGAAGAGAAGTTTGGATAAAATGTAACTATATTTCTCAATGATGTGTTTGTACATGTATATTCATGTATTTATAGTACTAAAAAAAATTAGAAAAGAATATGTACGATATCATCTTCCTATTTTATTCTTGAATTAGAATATTTTCATGAATTGACTGAATCAATTAATCTGCAATCCATGTGATTAGAATTGGAGTCAAGGATCAAATCAAATCCTTTCTCCAACAAAGGGGACTCGATTTTCTAGTCGTTTAGTTGACTAAAAATCGAATTTTAGGTTTTCAACAAATTCAATTTGGGCAGGTCTTGGGGATGGAGAATGGACAGAATTCGGGACCTTTTTTGTCTGTTTCTACCTCGTACCAATAAGTTTTTTCCTTCTGAAATTTGAAAATGGGGAAAAAATATAGTTTAGCTTCCGAAAATATATGAAACCCTATTTTGTACAATTCTATATCTTATACTTCCATATTTTAATTGGTTTTTAAGTGTTTTGCGCATATAAAAGTCAAATAATGAATTAACAAATTTTACATAAAGTCGATGGAAAATTTCTACAACCAAAAAACTTGTCTTCCACAACTTCTCTAATTTTTTCTGTTTTGAATTGATATATTTTTTTTTTTTTTTGTCGGTCTTACTCTATTCATATTTTAATTTTCAATCTTAGATTTTTGTCCTACCTTCTTATAGGGCGTGAGAGTCGAAACCCACACTTGAAACTAAATCGTCCATACCACAACCCCTAAAAATGTTAGGATTCAAACTCTCCAAAATTCAAATTATGTTCATTGTAATATAAATATCTCATATTTCATTTTTATTATCGAAAATCATATACTTGTTTATTGTGACACAAATACTCGAAACTTGTTCCATATTATTAAAAAAATCTTAAATTTATACTAGTATGACAAATATACCATTAATGGAATTGAAATAGAGGGTATATATATCGCCCATATATAAGTTTGGAATTTTTTTGTGATACAAAAAAAAAATTAGAGTATTTGTGTCACAATAAGTAAGTTTATAGTTTTTTAAGGGTATTTGTGTTATAATAGGCATAATGTGGAGTTTTTGCGGTGTTTGTCATTCTATATTTATCAGGCTAATTTGCCCTTGACAATTTATCCACATTCTCCATGAGGATTTTCGAAAGTTATAATGCCCTCTAAAAAAATTTATCAAATAATAAAATAAATCGAAACTTACATTTCTGTTTCTTCGACAGAAAAACATCTAGCTTCACTTTTCTTTTTAATCCAAGCGTTTGTTTTTCTCTTGACGGAGCATTGCTTTTTTTCATGGTTTTTTGCACTCGTTTCAACCAAAAAAAAAAAGCCACATTCAGCTTATTCGTCATCTCTACAGTTTTACATCTTATTGAGTCTAAAGTTGGAAAGAAACATATATAAAGAAGATATCATCACAAAAGTTCTATTTTATGTTCATTTAGGTCCCATTCATTTACGCGGAAAATAATTTACGGGAAAACGTTCGTTTACGGAAAATAAATTCCTTAAGGAAAATGTTTTCCTTCAAAGAAAAAAGTCTTCTAAAGTAGATGAAAATATTTTCAGCACTCTTGTCTCACATCTCTACAAATCTTAACTTCCTCATTCCCTTTATTTTTCTTCTTTTCTTTATTCATTTGAATTATTTTTTAATTTTCTTTTTTTTCTTTTTTAATTCAAATTATTTTTAATTTCCTTTTTCTTTCCTTTTTTTTTTTTTTTTTTTTTTTTCTCATCTTCTTCTTTCTTGGCTAGTCGTAGACTAAGGGTGTGTTTGTTTCATGAAAAACGTAACGTTTTTGGAAAATATTTTCCAAGAAACCATTTTCTAGGAAAATAGTTAGTTTTCTTTGTTTGGTGATACGTGAGTGAAAGTATTTTTTTGTGTTTGGATCACATTTAAAAAATAATTGAATGACATTTGACTTAACAATTGATAAAAGCGTGCCTCTTACTTCCAAATTAATTTGTTGAGTCTATCACCCTTTTTAACTTTATAAAAAATATATATATTTATAAAAATCGAAATTATAATTATTTTCATATTATAATTATTTTTCTTTTTTTCTTTTTCTTTTTCTTCCTTCCTTAGCCTGTGGCCGGCAAGGCGACGGTTGGCCGCCGGCTGGTGACAAGCCAGGTGAGGCCTAGGCCGCGCCAGATCGGCGAGATTGAGCCTCGCCCGACGTCGGCGAGACTCAAGCTCGCCGGCGTCAGGTGGGGCCTCGGCCTCGCCAGATCGGTGAGATCGAGCCTCGCCCAACGCCGGTGAGCTCGAGGCTCGGCCTCACCGACGACTGGCGAGGCTCGAGCTCACCGACATCGGGTGGGGCCTCGGCCTTGCCGGATCGACGAGATCGAGCCTCGCCCAACGACGGCGAGCTTGATCTCGCCTGTGGCTGGTCGCTGGCCATTGTCGTGGTTGGTGGCTGGCCGGAGAAGAAGAAAAAAAAAAAAAGAAAAAAAAAATAATTATTAAAAATTAAAAATTATATTTTTAAAATATAAAAATAATTAAAAATTATATTTTAAAAATAAATAAAATTTATATTAAAAAATTAAAAATTTGATTTTTTAAAAAATATTTAAAAAGAATTATAAAAATTTAAAAATATATCTTTATAAGAATAATTGTTTATAAATCAAGCATCAAATCTAAGCTTTAATAGGTTCGGAAAACGTTTTCCGGTCCTTTCAAATGGGAAATCATTTTCCTGAATTTAAGCTTTGTTAGGAAAATGTTTTCTAAAACGTTTTCCGTTGACTCATTTTCCTGAGTGAACCAAACGCCGGAAAATGAGGAAAATGTTTTCCCTGAAAATGTATTCCGCAAAACAAACACACCCTAAATGAACCTCAAGTTCATCAATCTTAAACTCGCACTTGTCGATCTGGCGAGCCTCGAGCTTGACGTTCGCGCTCACCAATCTGGTCAGTGGAAAATATTTACCTTACCAAACACCGGAAAATATTTTCCGAAACATTTTCAAGTTTTAGCTAAATACCAGAAAATATTGTCATTTTCTAGAAAATGACTTCTGAGAAAATATTTTCTAGAAATAGCTCATTTTTCGCGAAACGAATGGATTAATGTGAAAATTTTAAAAAACCTATGCAGTAGTAGGAGATCATCGGCCGTGATTGATATTAATGATGGCAGTAATTGCTTGTTAAAATGGTTGTGATTGATCACAGCGGCGGCCCTGTCATATTGCGATGTGGAAAGAGATCATTAGCAGCAACCACAGGTTAGTCTTAATCTATCATCATTATCAAAGAGAAGAGAGCTTGATACCAAGATTTCAAGATTAGCTCTTGTTATTAGAATCTTGATCTGAAATTTTAATTTTAATAATATTTTCAAGATTACTTTTATTTAGATTAGGATTTTTTTTTTTTTATAAAATATTGTTACTTATGTGAATTTCTTTTCTTTTTTCTGGTCTAGGAATTTCGTATTTTAAGGAGGCTATCTTTTCTCTCAATTGCTGCTATAGATAAAACCTACAAAAGTGCCTCTTATGCTTATGCTCTCATGGTGGCCAGCGGCCGTCAATTGCCGCCGCGGCTGGTTGCCAACCAAGCCTATGTGGCCGTGGGTGGCGACTTGCAGAAGGGTAAGTCGACTTCCTCGCAGGCATCGCAAAATTTTGGCGGCCGCTTTCGCATTCTCCATGCGCAACAGCCTCCTGAGGACAATAATGATCGCAATCCTCATGACCCATCTGGTAAGTTTTGGTTCAGGACCACCGCCGATGACTTCTACGTATAATGCCAGACATTGCAGTTCTTATTATTGCAAAATAATAATTATTTTTTTCAAGACACTTTGTATCCATCTAAGATGTTGGGGGTATTGGGAAAATATGGCTTCGAATTTGGTAGAACAATAAAATTGGATCGAGTAATCAAGTTGGACTTTGAGACATGATATCATTTTCTTTAAGGATTTATTTGTCCCACAAAGTTGCTAATGGTCATAGGCAAATTTCCTCCATGATACAACAAAGTCTTAAATAAGAATACTATATAACAATTCTAATATTTCTCCAAGATCTCTCATGAGAAACAATTGAAAACAATGGCTGTATAATCTTTCGAAAGAAGATGAAAATTGGAAGAAGATGTGTGTTTGATCTTAAAACAAATGTACTTATCTTTGTCTTTTGAATAGAGGAAACCTTTCAAAAGGTTGCAAAAGAATAAAGGCAACCTTTCGGGAAATGTTGCTTTCTTAATTCTCAAAGAAGCAAAGTACTATGGTTCTTTCAACTGCAGAAGTAAAGTATGTTGCTCTTGGGAGTTGTTTCTTTCAAATCCTATGGATAAGACAACAACTTAGAAACTTTGGGATTGAAGAATCATGTACCAAGATCAAATGTGACAACACCAGTGCTATTAATCTCACCAAGAACCCAATTCTTCATTCAAGGGCGAAGCACATCAAGATTCGACATCATTTTATAAGAGATCATGTTTAGAATGGGAAGATTATGATTCAGTTCATTGATTTGAAGAATTAGCTAGTAGACATCTTCATGAAGCCCCTGGAAAAAAATTTATTTGAGTCTATTCGCACCAAGCTAAATATTATTTATATTCTGGGGTAAAGTCTAAAGTCGGCCAGACTTAGAATTTCCAAACGCTACTTCAATAAGAGAAAGTCTCGAATCCAAATATTTTATTTTTGGAACAAAAATGTATGTTTAACCGAATTGTTATTTGCCTATTTTAGAAGTTATCTTTTTCTAATTTTGAATTTTCTGGCGGTTTTTATTTTCAGTTTATTTCAAAAAGGAAGTTTTCTTTTTTCCTTGTGACGGTTCGATTATCTCTTTTATTTGTGACCTTTCATTTTCTTTTATATATATACCCTTTTGTATTCCTTTCGAGCACTTTTTCCAAACCCTAAAATACAGACTTTCAACTCTCTCCTTTCTACTCTCAAGATTATTCCGCAAGTTTCCATCTTTTTCACTCGAATCAGTTTGTGAAATCCTCAAAGCCTGCAAGTATGTCTTACCAAAGGAAATCCTCTCGGATTGCTAACCAAGGACCGAGAAGCATGCCAAAAGAGCAAACGCATTTCGATCTCACCAAGGAAGACTCTTTATGCAACTCTCCATAGCATTCTCGACAGCACTTTACTTAGAATGTTCAGCGTGAACCTTTGGAAGAGGAAGTTGTAGAAGACGCAAAACCTCTCAGAGCCTCGAGACCCCAGGTTCACTATAAGCTTTACACTCATTTAAAGCAGGGAGGTACTCCTATGACCTTTATCGATGAATTTCTTAGAGAAAAATGTTATAAGAGCGAGACTTTGTTCTTAAGGAGGATGGAACAGTTAAGTATAGCACCTAAAGGATTGGCAGACAATGCCTTTATGCATTGTCCTGCAAACCCTAGGTTCGGTTCTAATCATCCTGAGAACAAGGATGATAATGAGAAAGTTTATTCTAATTTTCAACCAAGAATGAGTGTTGCTGCAAATGTTCCTAGAGAAAGAACGAGATTGTTTCGTTTTAAGGAACATAAAAAGGTTTACTCACATATGTTGAAGAGAGGGGTGATAAACCCTCGTACTGTTGATTTTGACTTCCTGGACTCAATCAGGGTTAACTTGAGGGAGAAGTTAGCCTTCCTTCAACTGGAGAATTTTTGTTATGAGACAACTATTATTTATCTAGAGTTGACTGCTTATTTTTATTCAAACATTTCTTTTCTTGACCATAATCATATCAAATTTACTATGTATGATAAAGACTATGTGGTGGATGTAGACACATTAGCAGACATTATTGGGGTGGAAAGGAATGGTTTCCAACAAATAAATGTCTCTTTTGGTCAAGCAATTGGCTTTCTTGTCAAGGACAGAGTGCTGGAAGGAGGCATCACTTATTCCAGACTGTCAGCCTCAAACATTATGTTGCACAAAGTAGTCATTAACTACATCAGACCAAAGGCTGCATCCAAGACAGATGTTTCCAAGTTTGAAGCATGGCTCATGTTTGCTATATGCAATATAATGAGGTTTTTACTCCCTCATACTATCCTAATGCACATGCACGGGACGGTTATGAAGGGTAAAGGACAGTTGCCATATTCTACGCTGGTTACAAAACTGTTCAGACATTTTCAGATTGAGTTTTCCGCCTCTTTTTGCTCTCGAACAGTTGCTCCTATGGTTATAGGACTGAAAATTATTTCGAAGATGAGGCTGAAAGATCTAAACAAGGTTATTGAGCGCATGAAGAATGAGTCCTCCAACAAAACCAAAGTAGATTCTGCTACAAGAAAGAACAAATGCAAGGAGATTGTGAAAGAACATGTACAGAAGATAAGATCTCTCATCCCGCAGGACGAAGAGGATGGTGATGATGATCTCACAATTTCTGCCCTTGCCTTGAAGAACCTTTGAGGTTTTGTTGGTTCTGAGAAAACCATTGAACGAGACAGAGTAGAAGCAGAGCCAGAAGAAGAAGCAGAACCAGAGAAGGAAGAAGAATCAAGAGAAGAAGTAGCAAAAGAAGAAGAAGCAAGAGAAGAGGAAGGAAGAGATGAAGAAGGAAGAGGTCATGCGGATGAATCTTATGAGGCAACAATTGCCATATCTTTATCTGAAGATTGTGAAGCAACTCGGAGTGGTCAAATTGGAGCACGTACAGTAGCAGAACATCACTCTCGTCCTACAAACAAGAAGACTCAAGAAGAAGAAATCCTTTCTCCACCTATAGGCATAGAAACAGGGGGAGCTGTTGAGCAAACATAGACTTCTTCTCCTATTTTTGCAAGTGACGGTATCAGTCGATCTCTTGCACACCAAGAAGATGTCTATGTTTCTCAATTTCTTGAAGCAGACATTGAAGAATCCATACTGAGTCCTGGAACCAGATAGGTTGATGTTCCCTCCTCTCTCAATTCTCCACAAACTCAATTCGCTGAAGCCAGTGCACAAACAGAACCAAATGCTGATTATCCAAGGATGATGGAGCTTCTTTTGGAGGTCAAGGCTTAGCAAGATGCAATGGATATTGAGATTCAGAAATTGCATACTACGTTGTAATCCTCCTCTGACTTTCACACTAAAAAGGTATAGCCCTTAGATACTTAGGTACAAACTTTGAATCAACAAGTATCTCAAACTGTGGTCAAGCTTGCTCAGACTCTAAAGATTATCAAGACTATTCAGACCCAAGTAGAGAATGTTCATCTTCAGTGCCAGAAGGTTGAAGAGGCAATGTGGTCAATGGGGAATTTCTAGCTCGTTCACATTCCAAGACAACCTTAACTCTTTTTTATCTCTTATCTCTTTTGATCTTCTCCACTTTTTGCTATTGACAAAAAGGGGCAGAATGTGCAGATTTAATCTTTTTTAAACTTAACTCTTTGATTTGATTTAAGTTTGTTTTGAATACTTATATTTTGCAGTAACTTTTGTGATATTCTTTTGTGGTGATGGTTTTGGTTGAGGTTATTTAAATCTTGATATGTGTTTAGTTTTTCAAGATTAACATATTTTCAGTGGTTGCAAAATCGATGCTATCCATATCATTAACTAATTGTTTTTATAAGATATCATGTACTACTAAGAGTTGTCTTGTAGGTTATAAATCTTTAAATCTATAGGGAAGTTTTATCACCATAAAAAAAGGGGAAGATTGTTGGAGAAAACTCTTTTGAGGTTTTAAAGCTGACAAAACTTATCCAAAGTCTATTTTGAAGAATTCCAAAATTTTGTGTCAAAGTCTAAAGATTCCCAAACTATGTGTCAAAGTCTGAAGACTCTCAGACTTTATGTCAAAGTCTGCCCACTCTAATAAATTCTAGATTGAACGAAAGTGAAGGATGAAGACTTTTCCAGATAAGGGATTAACTTTCTTTCTTCAAGGATTCGGTTCGCATGGATTATATATAGATTTCTGGTTGGAGAATTCACTTACGAGATTGAGTATCTTTATTAGAATCAATTTGGATATATCAAATTTTTTTGAAAGGCAAGTAATTTTGGAAAGAATTTACTTATGGAAACCAAGATCCTGATTGTATGGGCGAACATGATTGACGGGCTTTCATCACAATTCTTCAAACGGCTCGAGATCTCCTTGATTGATTATGTTCAACGGGTTGATTGGAAGAATTCCTTTGGAAAGTGTCAACGGTCGAAAGGCATGAGGGAGTATTTAAGGAGGACTTTCCAGTCATTTGATAGAGTGCATGAAAGATAGATTCCAAAGTCTGAAGCTTCCCAGTTTCTTGTTATTCCATATACTGAGCTCAAAGTTGTATTCAAAAGAGAGAAATTTATAGTTTGACTTAGTGAGAGAGCAACAAAGACTCTTCACTATGAAGTCGAGATCACAAGATTGTAAATCCTCTTTTGATTCATAGTGGAATCCAGCCAGGAAAGGTCAAGGCGTCGGCATAGGAGAATGGACATAAGCTTAATTTAAGCCGAACCACTATAAATTATGTGTTCATATTATCTTCCCTGAACTTATTTATTTTGTTCGTAATTCTATTTAACTGCTAAAGTCTAGCTCAAAGTTTGTTGTTCTTCAGACTCAGTTTCAAAAGTAAAATATTTTCATTGTTTTTTGCGAAAAATTGTTTTCACACCTATTTATCCCCCTCTAGATGTTCATACTAGCACTAATAGTGATTACATATGAGGTGACACTTTTCCATTTTGTTGAACTAAGGATTTTTGGTAATTTGCAGTCGAATGCGACTCTCGATCATTCCTCATGTCAATGCTCTAATTTGATATCCCAAATTAACTTCCTACGAAAAGTATTTTCCCATCGCCCCATCTAAAGAAACATTTTTTATTTTTTTTGGTATATACAAATTGTTCCCAGCAATAAAAATCTTACCCGAACATACCTGTAATTTGCGAAAGTAACTATAATCCTTGAGTGAGAGCGTGCTCGCACTTTTGGAAATGTCGGTATTAGTCCAAATGTTAAACATTTTCGGTTGGATATTTCATATTAATGGAAAAGATGGTACTTAATTCGTTTGCATCAGATTGTCCTGACTTCGTTCCCAGAATTCAATACTCCCGATTGTTCCGAATCAACTGGGTCAAAAAGTGTGGTGGACGTTAGAGATATTTGCAGATTTCAAAGAAGAAAAAAATTTTTTTTTTTTTTTTTATTATTATTACTTATCATTATTACAAAGAACATAACATATAAATAGAGGCTAGGACAGCTAAAAAATAGCAAAAAAATAGGAAAAAATTTCCTACTTCCTAATTCGAGTGGTTTATTTCCTAATTCCAAGGATTCAGAAATAAAAAGGAAATATATTAAATGAAAAAAATAATTTCACATCCCAAGATTATCTTTGAGATATTCGAGATTTTCTTCTAGTTCTTCGACACACCCTCAAGTTGGTAGGTAAATGTCTGTCATGCCCAACTTGCTGATGAAAGAGTCGAAGTTAGGTTTGAACAATCCATTTGTAAGAATGTCAGTCATTTGTTGTGTAGGGGCACAAATTTTCTTACATTGTGCAGATTTCTGGATCATGATTCTGAAAACGTGGTATCTTCATATCCTTTTTTCAATTTTTGGCATTTTTTTTTTTTTATAAAAGTAAGCAATATATTGGGGGAGCCAAATTGTACAAGCAAGATAGCTTCAAAAAAGTAGCACTCATAAAGAACAGGCTCTAGATGAGTGAAAGGAAGCCGCAAGAAAAGCCAACCGGCAACAACAAGAACAACAAAGAAAGGCCCAGGTGGCAAGCACAACCGGCAACCAAAGGTAACTAAACCGGCCCAAAAACCCTACATCTAATCTCTAGAGGAGAAGATAATGGGGTCAACGTCCCAAGAGCGTTGCATCCTTCTATTCTTGATGGAGTCCTCCACGTTCTTGAAGGTGACTGCCTTGTCTTTAACAACTTGAAGGAGATGCTTCTTCATGGCCAGAACAAAAAGCTGCTCCCCCCTGAAGAGAATACCGTTCCTGTTCTTCCAAATAATATGGCACATCACACCAAAAGAACAACGGGCAACACACTTATAAAACTCCTTGCCTAAAAGCAAAGTTATGGCCCAACGCAAATTTTCATGCCAAGGTCTATTCCGCCAAGGAAGATTACACCTAGCCGCCCAAAAGAAAGCAATACTAGCCGTAATGCGACATCCAAAAAAGAGATGATCTATAGAGTTAGGCATATCATTGCAAAAAGGGCAGGAAGCAGCATCAATCCTACCATAAGATATGAGGAAAGACTGGGTAGGAAGCCTACACTTGGTGATGAGCCAAAGGTGAAATTGGTATTGAGGCAGGATAGCATTGTTCCAGATGAAAGAATGCCAACTGACATGTGCCTTCTTCCGCCTTAAAGCCTCCCAAGCTGAGCCGACCGAGAACATGCCGGACGAGCTCTCTCTCCAACAAAAACAATCTTGGTCCCCAGACAAGAGAGGAAGTGGCGAACCCTAGGACTCCAACACCGCCCTGACAGCCTGGCCATCTTCAGAGAAAAGGTCAGCCACCGAGGCCTGTCAAGAGATACCAGAGCTGTAGATAAGCGAATCTGAGAAAAATAAGTTCAAAAGGCCCCTAAGGTGCCAATTATCGAACCAGAAGTGACATTGATAGGCCATCACCTATCCTCCAAAAGAAGCTAAGCCGAGAGTTTGTCCTAAGTTGAAGAATCTTCTTCCAAGCCCAAGAACAACAAGTCGGCTTCGTAGCGACCCAAAAATTCTTTCTTTTTAAGAAGATGGAATGGACCCACTTGCACCACAGTGACTCCTTATCTGAAAACAAGATCCAGATATGTTTGAGCATGGCCGCCTTGTAGCACTCATGCAATCTGCAGATGCCGACACCGCCCTCCACCTTAGGAAGGCATACATCATCCCAGAGACCTTAGCACCCCCTCTGCCTAACTCAGGCCTCTCCAAAGGAATTGTCTAAGAATACACTCAATCTGGTCCAGCACTGCCACAGGAAGAATAAAGACACTCGCCCAAATGGCTTGAATGGCATGGAGAACTGACCTTATCAGTTGAAGACGGCCGGCAAAAGACAAAAACCTATGAGTCCAGGACTGCACCCTAGAGGTGATGCATCTGACCAAATCAGCGAAATCTGTCTTCCTCAGCCTCGATGTAATAATTGGGACTCCCAAGTATCGAATTGGTAAGCTCCCTTCTGTGAATCCAAGAACCTGCAAGATTTGATTTCTTAAGGAAGGCGAGCCTCCCGATAGGAACACCTCACTCTTCCTCAGATTTGGTAATAGGCCACTCCAAGCAG
This sequence comes from Eucalyptus sp. ANBG9806169, assembly GCA_014182395.1. Classification (NCBI taxonomy): domain Eukaryota; kingdom Viridiplantae; phylum Streptophyta; class Magnoliopsida; order Myrtales; family Myrtaceae; genus Eucalyptus; species Eucalyptus sp. ANBG9806169. Next base: position 1,561,391 of record CM024576.1, on the reverse strand, counting down.
AGAACGTATGTAGCCCTTCCTTGAGGAGTGTCACAGATGGCACATGTCCTTCACAAAAGAGGAAACATCATATGCAAAAAACATTTGTGAGAGGGAGGTAAACCTGCATCTCCAAAAGAAATTGAAGTCCGGCTGAAGTGAACACCTCCTAAGAATCCCCGAGAGAACCTCCATAATCAGAGTGAATAAATAGGGAGATATGGGATCGCCCTGGCGCAGGCCACGCCCACTAGGGAAGAAGCCATGGAGCTCCCCATTTAACGCAATGGAAAACCGAGGAGTCCGCACATAAGTCATGATGAGCTGAACCAAACGATCAGGGAAACAAAAAGCAAGGAGAACTCTCTCAAGAAACCGCCAATCTATGGTATCATAGGCCTTCCTAAAGTCGACTTTAACAACACACTTAGGTGAGTAAGGCTCCAAATGGAAGTTAGAAAAGAGTTCCTGAGCCAAGAGGATGTTATCCCTGATCCTGTGCCCCTTAACGAAAGCACTTTGACACGGGCTCACTAGATCCTTCAACACAGAAGCAACCCTGTTCGCCAACAATTTTGTAATTAGCTTGTAAATAGTATTACAACACGCAATAAGCCTTGTAAATTGTATCAATGTTTGGCATTTGTTTTGCTCTTTTCCCATAATCACCATCGCAGAATTAATGGTTGATTAAACTTTATATCTGTTAGTAAAATTTCAATGTCAATCTCTCCTTCTGTTCTTGGAAGCTGAAAAATTCAAGCAATCTCATTCACTAACTGCTCATGGGGTCTTGTCCCGAGGTGTAGCAATAAGATGCCCGTTACAGCTTAAGTAAATTTTTCCTGTCCTCTAAAGCTTTGTTATTATTTGCTTATTGTTTCAGCAACTATTATTTGCTTCATCATTAGGAAAAAAAAAGATTAGAAAATAAAGAGAAAGCTCACATGTAAAACATTTTCATTAAAAAAAAAAATTATATCAAATTGGGTGATAGACATATCTAGTGAAATCAGGTCCCAACCCACGAATCTTTGATTTTCTGAAATAAAATGGGCTCCTATGTCTAATTTGGCTTCTAATTGGCCCATAATTAATTAGTAGTGACTCATCTAATTAAAGTAGAAATCACGTTGTGATCAGTAGGTTTGGGAGAGTCCGTGGTAAGTATAAGTGCCACCTCGCGAGAGGGATCATGCGTGCCTGCTTGGCAATACGTCAAACTTCCACCTCGGAAGGGTTGCGGCAATACCGTAGATGAGAAGTTGATCACGGCCTTAGAGTTGGACTTTGGTAGAGATTATTGGAGTATATTAAGCAATTAGTCAATCTCAAGTCCAACAAAAGATAGGAAAAATAGCCCTTATGTTAGGAGAACCGTCCACATCATCTAGATTCAAAGAATTGCAATCAATTAATAAATTTAGGATCCTCAAACCTCTTACAATAACACAAGATACAACATGATAAGTTAATCACGAAGAGGTTATTTCCCAATGATCCGTAAGATCAAGAATTTCATAGAGAACAATCTTAGAATGTAGGCAAAGTAATTTGTCTATCTCTAGAGAAGAGGATACCGAATCAAGAGACGAAAATGTCAAAATGATTATAATGCAATCCGAGTCATTTGTTATTGTTAATTAATATGATTGTATAGAAGTCCACGTAAGAAGCCAAAATACACAAGGAAGAAGAAAACTATAAACTAATCAATCATGCAAAGATTTCTCCATCACGTCCTCCTCTCGTTTCAGCTCAGGTGAGACGTCTGCCTACGTAAGCGGTGACGCATGCATCGCGCCAAATGTTCAAACATCCCATTTGACCATTCTTTCATTCCTTTTTCCTTCGTTTTTTTCTTCCCTTTTTCTTTTTCTTGGTGATGAATCATCTGCCTCAACGTTCTATATTTCACACCCTGACTCTTGCTGTCCCACTCTAAGGACTACCTACATTTTTAACTCACGAGCCATTTCAAGGAGAAGCAGCTCTAGAGTGTTGCAGGCTCTCTCTCTCTCTCTTCCTGTGTGTTTGTGAAGTCATGTGTTCTTTCTTGTTTCTATTTGTCTGGGGTGATTGGTTGACACTGTGTAATGAATGGCAGTTCTAATTTCTCTTGGGTCATGCTCAAAGCACTGTTTTGGTGGACTTGGTTAAAGCTGAAGTCAAGTTGAGGAAATTTAACTGGCGTTTCAGTTTGGAACAAAGAGCAATGGACTGTGACTTTGCTTGCATTCCATTTTTTAAATATAAATAAACCGAGTGACCTCTTGTGATTTCGCCATAGTGGATTTTCTTGCTTAAGTTCTTTTAATGACAAATTTCCTGCAGTATTCATGGTGGATGTTTCTGAACATGTGCATTGATTCAGGGGAAATTTCTGCTTAATGAGACTTCTGAGTGAAAAAAGTTTCAAGAAGTTGTGATGGACCCTTGATGAACTAGGAGCGGATACCTTGCTTAGAAGATGGGTTTCGAGTTGCTGGATTGGTATTGCAGGCCGGTGGCAAGTGGGATTTGGGCAAGGACCACGGACAGTGCTTTTGGTGCATACACACCTTGCGCCGTTGATTCCTTGGTCATTTCCATATCCCATTTGCTTCTTCTGGGTCTCTGCTGTTACCGAATTTGGTTGATCAAGAGGACTTTGAAAGTCCAGAGATACCGTCTGAGGTCAAAATGCTACAATTATATGTTGGGATTGCTTTCTTTTTACTGCGCTGCAGAGCCTCTGCTGAGGTTGGTGATGGGCTTCTCGGTTTTCAATCTGGATGGTCAGACTCTCCTCCCTCCATACGAGGTAGGAATTTTACAGTATCAAGGACCTATTCGACTCTCCGACACTCACCTAACATTTCTCTGGTTGACGAAGAATCTTGATTAGCTGGTTCTTTTGCACATCAACAGAGTCCCATATGTTGTCCAAAAAACTTGCATTTGGTAGCTAGTTGCTTAAACTTAACATGTGAGAAAGCATAAAACTGAAATTGTTCACTAGCGAATTGACTCTCCTTTTGTTTATTCTTTTTCAACTGATTTCTCTTGGATGAAGCTTGGTGCCAGTGGATCCTCGTGGAGTATTCCTCATTGCCACTACATTCTGTCTAATGTTAAACTTTGTCTTTTGATAAAAGCAATGAAACTAATGGAAAACATCCTTCTTTGCACATGTGAGCTTTTCAACTTCCGTGGGTTTCAAGTTTAGCCCTCTGAGTAAGCAAATCAGCCACGGTTTATAGTTAACTTTTCACTTCCATGAGTCTGTTTCTACTGATGCCATGATGGTTTTCAATCTCTGTCATACTGTAAATCTTCAGAACACCAGTCTGTAATGCTATTTTACATTGGCTGGCAAACTGAGTCTAATTTGCTTTTTAATAATCCCTACTTTTTTGTTTGGCAGATGGTTTCATTAAGCATAGAGTCTCTTGCTTGGTGCTCCATGCTAGTTATGATTGGCCTAGAAATGCACGCTTACATCCGGGAGTTGAAGTGGTACATACGGTTTGGACTCATTTATGTTCTGGTGGGGCAAGTTGTGATGCTCAAGCTCATCCTCTCAATGAGAAACAACTATCAGCATCATAGGTTAGTTTTTTATCGTTCAGCAGACATTCAACATAACTGTTCATACTTCAGAACATGTACATCTAATATTCTCCTATTTCATACACTTGAGTGCAAGTAGAGAACATCTCATATTCTCCCATTTCATACACTTGAATGCAAGCAAAGAAATATAGTGATGTTATTAGATGCTCTCTCTCTCTCTCTCTCTCATTATGGTGATTGATGGAAAATAATTGACAGAATCAACTTTTCTATTGTCAAAATACTTTAGAGTGTGCATTTTCCTCCTTCATGGCAACACTGCTTTACTGAAAATTATGTCATTGCTAAATCATCAGAGAGGAAATATTTGCAATATGACATGTTAAATAGCCACTTGTAGGTGTAGTTGCCTAAATCTCCCTTGGGGACAAAAAAATCTTTTCGAAGCAGGTTATTCTGATTTAATGCATCACATTGTTGAAGAGTTTAAGATCCATATTGAGTGTGCTCCAGGGAGGACCCAATATCCATCTTCTTTTACATCTGCAGGTCTGCACTGTATCTGTACATCAGCACGGTCTTTTGCCAGGTTACGTCTCTTTCAATAAACTGTTACTCCTGACCTGTCTGTTTATAGCTTTCCTAGCCTTTTGAACAAACAGCTCCTACTGGGATTCATCAATTATGGTTGTCAATTAGTGAGATTTCTTTATGTCATTGGTCACTCCAATCTGAAGAATCCTGACTAAATTTTCTTCTCTTTTGTGCCTTTTTTTTTTTTTTTGGTGTAGGTTATATTTGGGATTCTTCTTTTTGTCTATTTTCCAAGTCTGGACCCTTATCCAGGGTATACTACAATCCACACCGAGCCTCTTGATAGTGTTGAATATGAGGCCCTTCCAGGAGAGGAGCAAATTTGTCCTGAAAGGCATGTCAACATATTTTCCAGTGAGTAGTACTTGAACTTCATTTTTCTTATATGACAGCTCGGCTTGTTTTTCATCTGACCAGACCAGTTCAGCTAGTCTTTATGAATTGACCTGTCAAGAACTGCTTGTCATTCTCCAATAAAGACTAATAATAAGCTTATAAATTGACATTTTTAGATTCTGTCTGCTTAATGAGTCCAATTTGCTTGTTTTTTCACTTGGTTTCTGATGGTGGCATTTGTTGGTTCTGTGTTTGCGCAAATCTCTTCCTCCCTGAAGCAAGCCTGAAAATAAAAGTGAGATGGGACACTTCTTTGAGGGTCTAGTGAAATGGAATATTGGCATTTGATTAGCGTTCTATTGTTAGCTGGTTATTGCTGCGTTGTTTGATACTAACTCTTTCTCTGTGTCTCTCTCTCTCTTAAAGGGATGTACTTCGGGTGGGTGACTCCACTTATGCAGCAAGGCTACAAAAGACCAATTTCTGAAAAGGATGTTTGGAAGTTAGACACTTGGGATCAGACTGAGACACTGATTAAAAGGTTAGCGTCAGTCACTTTACTTTAGTAGTACTCCAAACTTTATTGTGTATTTAGATACATTCCAAAAGCATTTCAATTGTTCTTATTTTCCAGATTCCAGAAATGCTGGGCCAAAGAGTCTCACAGGCCCAAACCCTGGCTTTTAAGAGCTTTGAACAGCAGCCTTGGGGGGAGGTATGTATCAGTTGAATTGCACCTGATGTTCCGTTGCTCATTTCAATTTCGATTTGACAGTGCACCAACAACTGCATCGTAACTGATAAGCATCCTCATTGTTTGAATGTTCCCCATCTCATTTTACTTGTTTGCTTTGCTTCAGGTTTTGGTTGGGAGGCTTCTTTAAGGTATCATAATTACCCTTCATGATCTAGTTGATCACCAGACTCATTCCAAAATGTTCAGATTCCTCAGCTGTGGGGAATGGATGCTCAATCGCATGTCGTAACTCCTTTCCTAGTACGATAATGATGTCCATATACTATGCATACCCTGTTACATAATAACTTTGGTTGAGCAGAACCTTAGTCTGTTTGTAACCATCCATGAAGTGTCAGATTCGATTTTTGTTCCCAAAATCAGTTTGGGACGAGAATCGCGTTTGGTAAAATTTTTGTTCCAGAAAACAAATTTGTTCTCGGAATCGGTTTGGGACGAGAATCAAGAATAAAAAAGTTGATTCTTGTTCCGGGGAACAAAATTGAGAATCAAAATTCTTCTTCTTCTCTTTTCTTCTTCTTCATCGACCGCCATCCCGCGACCGCCGCCGCCGCCGCCGCCGCCGCCGTTGGTCGCCGGCAGCTGGTCCGGGTCCGGCGAGCTCGCCGAGGAGGCTCTCTGTCCTGGCCCGAAAAAAAAAAAAAAAAAAGAGGAGAAAAAGTAAAATAATAAAATAATAAAAAGAAGAAAAAGAAGAAAAAGGAAAATAAAGAAAATAAAGAAAATTAAAAGATTAAAAAAAAGGAAAAAGAAAAAAAAAAAAAAGAAAGAAGAATAGGAGAAAAAATAAAAAAAATAAAAAAAAAAAAAAAGAAAATTAAGAAAATTTAAAAATTTAAAAATTAGAAAAGAAAAAAGAAAAAAAAGAAAAGAAAAGGAAAAAGAAAAAAAAAAAAAAGGAAAAAAAGAAAGAAGAATAGGAGAAAAATATAAATATAAATATAAAATAAAATAATAACATAATAAAAAAAGAAAGAAAAAAAGAAAAGAAAAAAACGGAAAAATTATTTAAAAATTAAAATAAATTGATTTGGAACAGAATCAATGAACATGGTACCAAACGCAATTCTATTCCGTAATCAGAAATTTTGTACGATTACCAAACACGTTTTTTACTCGAATCGGTTCAGGAACGAGAATAAAAATAATCATTTTTTATCGAATTTGTTTCCAGGAACAGATCGTTATCAAACGCGCCCTTAGAAGCTCATGAATCTGAAAGAAAAAAAGTGGTATCTAAAGGATAGTCTCTTAGGCTTCATCTTGTGATTAAGCTTGAGCAATCACTATAATAATGATCCTTCAAGAGCATACTGTTCACTTTGATTTGCAATGCTCATTGGAAGCTTAGTAATTCTTTCTAACACGAAAAACTACAGATAGGGAGCGATCTTTCTGAGTTTGCAGGGCCCACAATGCTGAACTACCTCCTTCAAGTAAGTTGTTCCAACTCTCTCTCTCTCTCTCTCTTAGATGAATTTGTAGGCATAAATTTTAAAATCAATGCTGGACTCTGCTTTTAAGATTTTGATGAAATCCAGCAATTGTGAATTTATATCTTCATTCTAGAAACATGTGCTTCATTGTGGAAAATTGTTTCCATGGAACCTTCCTCTTAAAATAATTAGAATATTGTTCAATAAACCATTTTTGGATGGAAAACTTGAAGGGTTGTTCACGGGGAGGGCAGACCCTGGCAGAAAATGAGTTAACATGCTTATCTTATGGTAAAATGTCATTTTCTAGTAATTATTTCAGTGTGCTTCTTGCATTGTTGTGACAGGGAAGCTGCTCCAATATACACAAGGCAACAAATGAACATAAATGGCTTAGTGACTATAGGAACTATGATTGGTTCAATAAGAATCTCATCTGTTCTGTTCTAACATTGTCTAGAAGTCCCAATTGCCCCGCCTTTCCATGGCGAAGAATATTCTGCTCATAGACTGAACTTTTACTTTTGTATTTCAGCCAACATCACGGTGGACTATGTTAGATGCAGGTTAGCTTTCCAGGAACGGATTTTTTTTTCCTTCTAATGCATCATTCTTTGCAACATGCAGTCAATGCAAAGAGGGGACCCTGCATGGATTGGTTACATCTGTGCCTTTCTGATTCTTGTCAGTGTGGTATGATCCTTTCTTTGTTTTGTGTCGAGTTTGTGATTTATGTTAGGAGACAGAGTCCTTTCCTTCTAAGTTTGCATACTACTAAATTTTTATAGTGCAAGTGTGAAGTAAATATCATTATCACTTTTGTAAATCGTAAATCAAGTTTATTGTCTGCATTTCTTATAATTGTCGGTGCCTCTTGTGGTTCCTATTCCATGTTTATGTCCTTTCTTCGATAAGATACGTGAAATTTACTGTTTTTGGATATGTTATTGACTTCTGATTGAAATCTGTTCAGTCGTTCAGTGTGCTTTGCGAAGCCCAGTACTTTCAAAATTCATTTCGGACGGGATTTAGGCTGAGGTCAACTTTGGTAAAACCTCTGCCAGATGTGTACAAATCCTTAGTATCAGATGCTCAGTCTTGGTCGTTCTTCATCATTTGTCATAGTAGAGCAATTAACATAGCTTGTTCAACCAATTGGTAGGTGGTGGCCATTTTCCGCAAATCATTAAGACTTACTCACAAGGGTCACAAGAATTTCCAATCTGGAAAGATAACAAACATGATGACTACAGATGCTAACGCACTCGAGGTGAGATTTCTCACCTCCTACATGTTTTATGACATAGCTACCATAGATCTCTTATTGCTGCAACATGATTTAGTTAAGTCAATTTTGACATCTTCCTCAGTACAAATGCCCTGCTCTTCTCACTCTGCAAAAGCAAATTCTATGAATTACATCTAACGTGACAGCTGATATTGTTCAGCAAATATGCCGACAACTTCACAACTTATGGTCGGCTCCATTTCGTATTGTCATTGCCATGGTTCTTCTGTACCAGCAATTGGGCATTGCTTCGCTGCTTGGATCTCTCATGCTTGTCCTCATGATCCCCTTGCAAGTAACCTCGTGCTCTCTCTTTCCCTCGAAAGTTATCCTGACTATAATATCAGAACTACCAATTTGTCCATGATTATTTTAATTATTTTTCACTTTTAGTTAAATCATATATAGGTTAATATTTGTGCTGACCTGGAGGTCCAAGTTCTCTTTTAACTTTAATTTTTATAAGGGGCATTCTGATCCTGGTACTAAGTAGAGGTTGTTTATCCTTTGAAACTTCTACTTAGCAATGGTTGTATCAGTAATATTGTTGGTGTGGCGCTTTGTGCTACAAAGCATGCTCTAGAAAGCCTAATATTGAAGGCAATTATTTCTTATTGCCATTGTGACCACAGAAAAATGGTCTAACAAGTAAAGAGTTCCATGAGTTAAATTTAGTGATCTCTGTCTACTCTGATTATTGCTCATTAACAAATTGCCAGATTCACAATCTCTATATTATGCTATATGTGGTTAGCTATGAGGTTTTCCATGCCACTTCGTCACTAAACTCATGGATTATATAGTTTATATCATGATGATTGATTCACTATCTGTCAATCAATCGTCTTACATAATATTTTTCATGGTTAATTAGACGATCATAATCAGCAAAATGCAAAAACTGACCAAGGAAGGGCTGCAGTGGACTGACAAGAGAGTCAGCCTTATGAACGAAATTTTGGCGGCAATGGACACTGTGAAGTATGTTGAATTAGCAAGATGCCCTGGCCTACATCTTCTATGGCTGTGTTTGTTTTATAATTACTCAAATTCATCACAAAAATTCTTGCAGATGTTACGCTTGGGAAAAGAGCTTTCAATGTAAAGTTCAAGAAGTACGAAGTGATGAGCTTTCATGGTTTCGTAGGGCGCAACTAGTATCTGCAGTATGGATTACTTCAAAATTAAGATAATGTTGTGCCTTTATTGATTGTGGAAGTATCATCTGTATTGACATTTGGAAAATTCTTGCTTTCCCCAGTATACATGTCTATAGCGGTATAAAATATGTATGTACGCATGTGTACACGCACATCCACATACCCACATGTGTGCGTGTGCACAGAGAGAGAGAGAGAGAGAGAGAGATACAAATTAGAGAACCTCAGTGGCAGGATATTGCTTGTGCTAAAAAAGAAATGTGAAAACACTATCTATGGAACAAACTGTCTTGGCTTTCTGCCTGCAGTAAACTTACCAAGCAGTCTAACGGCAGTTGAAATACTTTCAAAGGTGCTCGTGTGCAAGCAATTCAAATTCTCTGATTCTTTTCATTATCATGAGAATAGGTTAGTGTAAAATAAAAAAGGTGATTTGTTTACCGTGTAAAATTATTTATCTAGTCTTGAACTCCATTCACCATTGTGTGTAAGCTGAGTAGTCATAGACTTATAGTTGCTGTTTTTCAATCAGCAGACTTATTATGGTGCAATGAAATAGTCTCCATTTGTTTCATGTAGAAGTAGATGAATGGGTTTAGACCCTTTTTGTCAGGCATGTGAGAACTAATGAACATGACATTTTCTTCTTCCATAATGCTAGATGGTTTTCTGTTTGTCTGAGAGTTCAATGTTGGTGTCAGTTCAACAGCTTTGTACTGAACAGCATCCCTGTCATCGTAACCGTTGTCTCATTTGGGACATTCACTTTGCTTGGTGGGGATTTGACACCAGCGAGGGCGTTTACATCACTCTCTCTTTTCGCGGTGCTACGGTTTCCTTTGGACATGCTCCCTAGCTTGATGTCTCAGGTTCTTTCACTTCATCCTACCCTCATTTCTCTATCTCTGTCACTCAAATAGAATAATGTACTGATCTTCCTTCATCAACATCAACATGTGTGGTTATTATGTGAACAGAGGATCTATCATTTTGTTTTTTCACCTAATTGTATACCTCGGATGTGTTGGCGTGATACCCTCATTCAGTTTAAGTACTAACTTAGTGAAGAAGAAAATGATCGACAATATCAAACTGCAAGAAAAATAACATAGAATATCAAAGGTGAACTGTAGTAAATCATCATACTGAAGGGTTGATTCTTTGACTTGGACAATACGGACTAAGAAAAGTTTTACGAGCATTTCTCATATACTACATTTTCGTTTAACCTGAACTAATTGTCTTGTTGTTGAAACAGAATAAACAATAGAAATTTAATTAGTAGGACCTGTTACATCAATGTGATAATTGAAGGCTAAACCATGTTGTGATGACTAAATCTGTAACAGATTCTCTCTTCATTAAATGGCTTTTACGATATTTAGAAAGTGGGAGTCAGATTTTCTGTTTTGGGCTTATTTTGGTTTTTACCTTTACTTTCTCAAGGATGAGGCATATTGTCCATCTTAGATCCAGCAATTTTATTATAACAGTGGTTGCAAACATTTGTTTGTCATCTTTTAGTTTCCCATCTTATTTTTGTGTCCAGGTTGTTACTGCGAATGTTTCCCTGCAACGTTTGGAGGAACTATTTTTAACAGAAGAGAGAGTATTAGTTCCAAATCCAGCGATCGAGCCAGGAGAGCCAGCTATTTCAATCAAGGATGGGCACTTTTCATGGGACTCAAAGGTCAAATAAACATATGAGTCATTTTGTCTGGCAAAATCACTTACCTAACTTTTCTCAATGTGTATAAACTGTTGACTTTAGTATGTCTGAATTGTCTAGGTTTTAAGGGTTGTAACACCATCAAAATGCATTCATAAACAGTAATTGTCACTGATGTGTTTGAAAGATAGGGGCATATAGAAAAAAAAAAACACCCTGAAGTTGGTTGATGCCATAACCAAAATTTAAACCACGTCTTCATTGAAAAACTTTAAACGTTTAGTTAAGTGAGCTGCGCTCTCACAACTTCTATAAAAGTGAGCATCTTCAAAGGAAAATAACTGAACTCAGAACTCAGAGGACATAATTTCTCTGGGTGAATGCATCTCTTCTGCCAGCATTTTGAAGGTTCAAGTTAACGTAGCTGTGTCTTCCAACTGATATTTGATGATTCAGCATAACTAAATGGTTGTTGATGGTGGTTTCCAGTCTTTTTGTTGCAACATCTTATTTCAAGTGGAGGCTAAATTTTCAGCTAACTTCAGGCAGAAAAACCCACCCTGTCGAACATCAATCTGGAAATACCAGTGGGTAGCTTAGTGGCTATTGTTGGTGGTACTGGACAAGGAAAGACATCTCTCATATCGGCAATGCTTGGGGAATTATCTCCTGTCTCTGATGCATGCGTTACTATACGGGGAACCGTTGCTTATGTTCCTCAAGTGTCGTGGATTTTCAATGCCACTGTAAGTTGCACACTGCTGGTTTTATTTATCTGTCAATGTTGGGCGTCTTATCATCAATCTATCTTGTGTCCTATGTGTGATATCAGGTGCGAGACAACATATTATTTGGGTCTGAATTTGAAGCGGAAAGATATTGGAAGGCAGTCAGCGTTACTCAATTGGAGCATGATCTTGATTTGCTTCCAGTTAAGTGGAATCCAGTGCTTTACAAGTATCTCTTTTAACATGGGATGTGATCTGTTAATTATCTATTTCATTTATTCCTCAGGGTCACGATCTTACAGAGATTGGGGAAAGAGGGGTGAATATAAGTGGAGGCCAAAAGCAGAGGGTTTCCATGGCCAGGGCTGTTTACTCAAATTCAGATGTTTACATATTTGACGATCCTTTAAGTGCTCTAGATGCTCATGTTGGTCGACAGGTATGAAATTCATAAGACAGAATTCGTCACTTCAGATTACCACAGGTGTAGCAATTGATGTTATACAGCTTAAACAATTACCTGTATACTTGGAAAGCTTTTTGTGCAAGGCATGCTCAAATGCTTAGGTTAATCAAGGATAACAATTTTGATGCTAGTCCTGCTCTTAAGATAACTTGCTGCAATCAATATTTGGATAATCAAAGAAACATCTCCTACTTTCAATACTTTAAAGCATTTTCCAATTTGGGACTTCTTAACTTATATTTGTGTATTTCTATTATTGTCTTTGTTTGACCAGCTTCTTTTATTTATTTATTTGTTTAATTTTTTTAGTAAAACGGGGTATCTGAGCCTTTGGCTTGACTGCCCCCTGTCCGAAGTGAGCTTTAGCTTCATATTTATAGATCTTCCACTCAGTAGGATCTCTTTTCTGAATTTTCAGAAATGAGGGCACTGTATTAGCTTATACTAATCCGCAGTCAACTACAGGTGTTCAATAGCTGTATCAAGGAAGAGCTGCGAGGGAAGACCCGGATTCTTGTCACGAATCAGCTACATTTTCTTCCTCAAGTGGATCGAATCATTTTGGTTCATGAAGGAATGGTCAAAGAGGAGGGGACTTTTGAGGAGCTCTCTCGAAGCAAGGTACTGTTCCAGACACTTATGGAGAATGCAGGAAAAATGGAGGAACAAATAGAAGATGATGAGGAGGGGGAGAAGAAAAATGTATTGGAGAAAACATCCAAACCAGCAGCTGACACCATTGTTAATGAATTGCCTAAAAATCAAGACCATGGGAAGAAAGGTGAAGGAGGGAAGTTGGTACTTATTAAGCAAGAGGAACGGGAAACAGGCGTTGTGAGTTGGAAAGTCCTGATGAGGTACTAAATGCATGATATGAAGCTTCATCTTCTAGTACATGGTTGTGTAGACAGATGATTTATGAAAAAGGCGTATTTGTGGATAACAAATTCATGACCTAAAGACTTTATTGAACTCTAGAATGGAACAAGTGTACAAATAAGCCAATTAAATGACATAAAATATACATATGATATATTGAACAGAAAGTTCAAGAAAGTCCATGTAACAACTAAGACAGTATGGAGGTAATATTGAGTGTAAGTTTGCACAACATCTCTTTCTCAACTTCACGTGACATCACTCGAAAGGTCTCTAAGTAGCTTTTTCTGCAATGCTTAGGTTTCTTCCACATGATAACTATGTTTCATGCATATCACTAAATGCTTATAAACACCTAAAGTCCATGAATTTGACAGTTGTCTGTGACATGCGTATGATCTGATTTCCTTTTTACTTAATCTATTTTTAGGTACAAAGGGGCACTAGGAGGCCTGTGGGTAGTGGCAGTACTCTTTATTTGCTATACTTTAACTGAAGTTCTTCGAATTTCAAGTAGCACGTGGTTGAGTTTCTGGACACATCAAAGCACTTTGGAGAAGTACAGACCAGGATTCTACATATTGATCTACGCACTCCTGTCCTTTGGTCAGGTATGTCAATTCAGTAGATAGATCTCTGATTCAGTTTCTCCAATGTTGCTATCTTTTCTGCAGTAGCTTGTGCTTCTATAATTTCGTTTTAATTCTTGATGAAGTGGGAAAGCCACATTATCACATTACCTCTTGGTCCTTGAGTTTGGCTTACAACTTCTTTTATATAGTGCAGAAAGTATTGTATTTTCAGAGAGAAACTGATTTATCATAACATGAAGCAGACTATTTGTTAGCTTTGCTATTTTTCTAGTTTTCTGTATTATAGAGTCTTTGGTGGATGTGGGCATATGTCAACTGAAGGGTAGGTCTTCTAGCAATGTCTGTGACAACTCCCGTGTTTCTGTGAATCAGGTGACTGTGACGCTGACTAACGCTTATTGGTTGATTATTTCGAGTCTTTCCGCAGCAAAAACATTGCATGATTCTATGCTTCGATCTATATTAAGGGCTCCAATGCTTTTCTTTCACACCAACCCGGTGGGAAGAATAATCAACAGGTTTGCCAAGGATCTAGGTGACATAGATCGCAATGTTCCCAGATTTGTAAATTTGTTTATGGGCCAGTTCTGCCAGATACTTTCGACTTTTGTGCTCATTGGAATTGTAAGCACAATCTCTCTTTGGGCCATATCGCCGCTCTTGATCTTGTTTTATGCAGCCTATCTATATTACCAGGTCAGTGCAGTTTTGTTTCGGCCATAATGCTCTTTCATGCAAAGTGATATTTTCTCTGCTACTAACAGCAACAATTGCCAAAACTTGTCCCACTTGGTGGGGTTGCAATGTTCTTCTGCTACATTAACTGACAATTTCATGTTGTATTTACATTTTTTGTTATGCCCGTGACACTATGCACCACCATTTAATTGTTTTACAGTGGAAATTTGGAAACGCAATCTCCATAATCCTTTCATAGTAGAAAGCAACACTATTTTTTTTCCTTCGTATGAAACAGTGAATAAGTACTAACCACCAACGGTTCAATAATGAAAGTTTCATTTATCCATCTTTTTGTCAATTTTTTGTGGTAGGGGGGGTGGCAGGCATTAATGATCAAGGCTAACAGGAGATCCTTTTAATTGCTCAATAGAACTATACCTCTTTTTCTAACACACGTTTCGGCCTCTACCCATAGCAGAGCCCTTTGGAAGTCTGGATATAATTTTCTTTCTAATTGTTTGCCTTGCTGCGGTTAACAGACTATATCTCGTGCAGTGAAACGCTTGGATTCAATCACCAGATCTCCAGTTTATGCACAATTCGGAGAAGCATTGAATGGCTTGTCCACGATTCGTGCATATAAAGCACATGATAGGTTGGCCACCAGTAATGCCAAGGCCATGGACAATAACATCAGATTTACCCTTGTCAATGCCAGTTCCAACATTTGGCTCAACATAAGGTTGGAGACACTAGGAGGAATAATGATCTGGTTGACAGCAACATTTGCAGTCATGCAGACTAGAAATGCAGAAAACAGAGCAGCCTATGCTTCAACGATGGGTCTCCTGCTCAGCTACACTTTGAATATAACAAACCTTTTGAGCAGTGTACTGAGACAAGCAAGCAATGCTGAGAATAGTCTAAATGCTGTGGAGCGTGTGAGTGTGTACATAGAATTGCCTTCCGAAGCTCCAGTTATAATAGAGAGCAACCGGCCCCCTCCTGGCTGGCCTTCATCAGGATTAATTAAATTTGAAGATGTGGTCCTTCGTTACAGACCTGAACTTCCTCCCGTCTTGCATGGATTGTCCTTTTCAACAGCACCCTGTGAGAAACTGGGAATAGTCGGAAGAACCGGTGCTGGAAAATCTAGCATGATAAATGCTTTGTTCCGAATTGTCGAGCTGGAAAAAGGAAGAATCTTGATCGATTGGTGCAACACCTCTAAAATAGGACTGGAAGATTTGCGGAGAGTCCTTAGCATCATACCACAATCACCGGTTCTTTTCTCAGGTAGGCACCATGAAATATTCTGTATCTTGTTTTTTAAAATCGCTTTTTCTTCCTTCCCCCTTTTCCTTCAACTTCTCTGATATTCTGTAGGAGATTCTGCTTACAAGTTCATGCTTTTCAGTCTGCCCACTGGTTGATATTGCTATGTCCTCTGACCAATTCATAGCTGAGAGTTTTCTCTTGCACTTATTATGTCTGATACTGGAGGTCCAGAACTCTGTACTCTCGGACCAAGTATCATTCACAAGAGCCACTTACTATTCTTGCAATCCAATTCTGTGCCCAACTACCCCTGGACTGTCGCTTTCTCTTGACGTGAACTGTCTGCTGACCAGTACTAATCTGTTAAAATGTCTTAATCCACTGTTCTTTTACTTTGGTTTGATTCCAAGGAACATTCTGCATAAAAAATTGATCAACTTTCTTTTCATGATTTGTCTGATATTTCATGTGAAAAAGGCTACAGTACGAATCATAACTGCATACATTGAACTCCATTACTGTGGACTGAGAAGCTTCAACGATATACCAGAAAGAAACTTTAGATTCCTTCATTTGTGGAGAATAAGTACTTTCTCCAATAGTTTCTTTGTTTTCAATTTTGTGTAGGAGCTGTGAGATTCAATCTCGACCCTTTCAATGAACATGATGATGCTGACCTCTGGGAGGCTTTGGAGAGAGCACATTTGAAGGATGTTATCAGGAGGAACTTTTATGGCCTGGATGCTGAGGTAAGCTTGCGAAAATTTACTAGATGTAAAATCTTAATCCAAGGGATCAGTGCAATTTCTATCGAATTCAGGTTAATGTTGATGAAATCATCGGTAGTTATCTGCAATGTTAAAGAGAAAATATCTAAGTTATGCAAATTGTACTGTGAAGGACAAGGATTGTTAGAGGCTGTCCAAAGCATGGAAGTGTTGAGATGGTGACAATAAGAGTGGAGAGATATTGAGTCGAATTAACACAAGGCAAGCGACATGAATTATTATTCAGGAAAGAAGTCTGACATGGTTTTTAAAATTTTTTGAAGTTAAAGATGTTGACAAGATTAGTGAGAAATAATTAGCAATAATCTTCTAGGTATGATTACAAATATTTTTGCTCAAATGCTCTGCTTACACCACTGTTACCTCCAGAATTTCCATTTAATATATAATTTCCTCCACCTGAACTAAATAGTAAGACTGCAAGGCAGAGAAAAAGAGCCGTCAATGTCGGCTGGACTTGGTGGTATACTGGACAGAGTGGTACAAATGTTGGAATTGTTTTACCTGCAAGAAAGGCTGAAGGATCCGTTCCATAACTTGTCCAGATATGTTCGACGTTATGGTATCTGTAGTGTTAAACTGAAGTTGACAGGTCGATTTTTATAGATGTTTGGTCTTTCTATATGCAAGAGGCCGATGTAATGCTCTGCATTATTCTATTGGATTCAGAATACATCAGTCGTTTCTTCTTGCTAGTTAAGAAAGGTTAAGTTAAAAATATCCATTGATTTAATCGATGTTGGTTGTGCTCTGTCAAGGTTTCTGAGGGTGGAGAGAACTTCAGTGTCGGACAGAGGCAACTGCTGTGTCTTGCTCGAGCATTACTAAGAAGATCAAAGATTCTTGTTCTCGATGAAGCAACTGCGGCCGTCGATCTTAGAACTGATGCTCTCGTCCAGAAAACCATCCGGGAAGAATTTACCTACTGCACCATGCTCATCATCGCCCACAGACTCAACACCATCATCGACTCTGACCGAGTTCTTGTGCTCGATGCCGGCCAAGTATGTTCTACCATCACAGTTCATCATGCATACATCAGTACTAGCATGAAATGCATAGTCATGGTTTGTCATCATGAATATGTTTGATTCTTTGGGCACTTGAAACTTCTCGTCAACTTAGAAGGACCGTGACCCCAATCGACTATTCATGCATTTCAATATTGTTGCGTTTCTATTTTCTTATGCAATATCAATTAGGATGCCTTCAACATTCACTTCAGGTAGCAGAACACGACACTCCAGAGAATCTGCTGTCAAATGAAGCAAGCGCCTTCTCTAAGATGGTTCAAAGCACCGGTTCTGCCAATGCGCAGTATCTGAGCGGCCTGGTCGTCCAAAGGAAAGAGAACAGGTTACGGATGGAAATGAATCATTCAGACAGCAAGAGATGACGGTCGGCCTCTGCCTACTGGGCTGCCACTGCCAATTTTGCTGCAGCGGTCAGCCTCAATTCCACAATGGCCCTCAGATTTCGAATATTGATGACGATGACAACAATGGTGACAATTGTTAGGAATAAAAATGGTCGAAGTGAAAAAAATAAAGAAGACATGAATTTTTACATAGAAAGCCTTCCAAAATTAGGAAGGAAAAAAACATCCCACTACGCAATTTCTTCATCATCAGTATTATTATCAATTTTCAACGTTACAAGTTTCAGTGTTACGACTACAAAATTATTGCCCTATGCATACAAGTTATATAAGAATTATGTATATACCATTAACATAATATTTTTTTTCTCTGCTTTAACATGAAAGTTACATGCATATCATTAGCAGTGAAAAGCCTCTCTACTTTCATATTATTGTGCTTTATCAATCACCCACTTGGATGCTAGTCTTAAAAATAGCAATAGTTTTCTATAATCTTCACTTGACTTTGTAACCATAGTTGTCCTAGTGCTATGACCTCCTCATCGCTAACCGTGAGGCCAACAAAGGCAATGCACAGCCTCGGTTCTTTTAGTGATGACAACCTTGGTTAACTTATGTTGTAGATTTTCCAGCTGACGAATATGAAGATACTTCTACTCAATATGCTTTGTCCTTAAATAAAATACTAGATTCTTGCTACTAAGACAAGTGTCATTGAACACTATTATCCTGTTTCTTTCCTATATCGTTCAAAGAATTCTTCAATCAAATCATCTCATTGTCAGCTTCATATATAATGACGTACTTAGCTTTTGTGGCTAAGAGGGACATTTAGCTTTAGTGACACAGAGAGACACACAATTATGAAGTCTAGATATTCAATTGATTGCAGTGTCACCTAAGTCAAAAGCATAATGCGAGGTGTCCTTCCTATTGTCCAAGTCAAGATTTGCATTGACAAAAACTTGTAAAGTCATACTGTTTTTCATAAGACATAGTGACATATATGAAGTGTCTCTCAGGTATCTTAATAGCCATTTGTAGTTTACCAATGCTTTATTCTTAAATTAGCCATAATTTGCTCACGACTACCACTGTGTGAACTATAGCTAGTTTGGTATACACCATCGCATGTATCGATTTGCCAACAACTTACCATAAACCCAAAATGCCTCTCAATTATCTTAATAGCCACTTTACAGTTTCCCAATTTTTATTCCTAAATTAGCCATATATTTGCTCATGACTACCACTATGTGAGCTATAGTTAGTCTGGTACACACCATAGTATATATCAATTTGCCAACAACTTACCATAAACCTGAAGTGCCTTTCGGTTATTTTAATAGCCACTTTGCCATAAACCACCGTGTGAGCTATAGCTAGTTTGGTATACAGCATATATCAACTTGCCAACAACTGACCATAAGGCACTTAAGCCATATAATCCTTGTCCTCAACTATCTTTGATGACTACTTTTTCAAGAGCTTGAAGAGACTCTCTAAAAAATTACTTCTAGGCTTTGCATTCATAACTCTGAATTTGCTCGACATTCTCAATACTTTTCTTGAGACAACTTTAGAAATTCTGCATATCTTTCTTGTGTGGTCCTTAACCAAGAATTTGATTTGTTGCTCCTAAGTGCTTGATTTCAAACTCCTTTGAAAATTAACGCTTTAATATCTTGATTTGCCTAACGTTGGATCTTGCAATGAGCATATCATTCACATACAATAGCAAAATAATATAGTAGTCATCGATTTTTTAAAGTAACAGTAGTGATCCAATTTACATCTAGTAAACTTGTTATTACACATACGTTTAAAAAAAAAAAATTATACCAATATCTAGGAGTATGTTTCAAATCATCTAGACTTTTCTTTAATTTGCAAACATAATTTTCTTCATTGGGAACTTGAAAACCTTTTGGTTATATCATGTATATGTCCTCCTCCAAGTCATCGTGGAAGAATGTCATCTTTCCATTTAACTGCTCTAGATGTAAGTTTTCAGGAGCAACAATACTTAACACTAGCTTGATAATAGTCAATTTCACAACTTGAGAGAAAGTTTGCATGAAGTTAGTTCATTTCTTTTGCCAAAAACCTTCTGCTACTACCTTTCTTGCCTCTTGCTATCATCGGGTTCTTCTTAGACCCGGTACTTCCATTTATTCTACAATGTCTTCTTCCTATCTGGTAAGTGAGTTAACACCTAAATTCTATTCTTATCCAGTGTATCCAACTCCTTTCAAATTGCCAATTCCACTTAATAGAATGTATAACTGGCATTGCTTTTGCAAAATATTTTGGTTCACCAGCACTAAGCAACACATTTTTGCTTCCCTAGAATGCAAATCTCATATAGATAAATTTTTATGGACTTCAGATTAAGCAGTTTTCCCTTTCATTCTAACCGCTTCATTCCCTTTTTGCTCATGTATCGAAGCTTGTGGTGCCACAATTTGGAATCAGTTTCCAACTCATTAAATGTTTTTTCTACTACTTTCAATCATGTACAATGTTCCTAACTTTGTTCCCCATGCTACCATGGCACATGTTTCCATTTTTGATAGTAGTCTCCAAAATAAGTTACGTATTAGGTGGTCTACTTGATTTGTAGGGATTAGATTTCTTTTAAGGACAGGAAGAAATCTAACATTTTGCAACTTTCATTGATATCCTTTGGCAATTTTTTTGTGAACATCATCCTTCCCCACAATATCTAAAGCTTTATTATTTGTAAGTTAAACCTTTCCAAACTATCCAACAACAAAATTGTGCATAATTTTTTTGCACGAAATAGAGTACAACAAAGCATCCGAGTTCAAAATTCAAGCAAAAATACGCTCAAAATTAAGGCATCATTGTCAAGTATCTTTTCAAGGGTTGCATTCAAAGATTTGACCTCATCATGATTTAGATTCCGATACTAAATTTTTCAAATTTGAGGTTCTACAATCTTGTCTCATATGACCTTTCTCTACACAATTCCAACAAATTATTTCACTACAAAGTCTTGATTTGCTTCTCTCTTTGGACTTCGATCTACCATAGTACTAGTTCCAACCTTGTTGATTGCTTCTCCCTTAGCCTTCAATATTCAGGGCAATGCCTAAAGATTTATCCAACTCTCTTTTATGAAAGTACTCACTAAGAATCAAATCTTAGATTTTTTTAAACTTCACTTCTTTTATCAAATGAACTCCTCACTGTAGTCACAATTGCACTCTAACTTTTAAGTAGAGAATATAAAATTGAATTTTTTACCTCGTCAGCAAATTTGATATCCATTGTACTCAATTGAGACATGATCACATTGAATTCTTCGATGTGAATTGTCATAGAAGTACCTTTGTCCATCTTCAAATTGAAAAGACGATGTATTAAATATACCTTAATTGATGCAAATGGCTTCTTGTACATGTTTGACAAAGCCATCATCAATTTCGTTGTTGTCTTCTCATTAGTGATGTTGAAGGCAATGTTCTGCACCAACATGAGACGAACGAATCATGTCCAGAGCGCACCTAACTAACAATTTCCAATCTTCTTGCTTGATCAAACTTGTTTTGCCTTCCGATAGATGCTAATGCAAGTTTTTCTGCTACAATGGATCTTTGATCTGCATCTTCTAGAAACTAAAGTTAGTTCTTAGGCCAATCTAGGACCACAGCTAGGTCTGAGGCTTCCGGAATAGGTGATTGTCGACAGTTGGGGGTGCCAAAGAGCTCCGGCGGCCACCGGCTTGGACTGGAACAGAAATGGTGCCGCCTGGGCTGGTTTTGGGGATTCCCGAAGGGATCGGACCACCAGAGGTATTTCGGTGGTTGATCTACCGGTTTTCTACCACAGCAAGGTCGGGAACAGACTCAAGGATAGATCGGCGAGTCTAGTTTGCCGATGTCAGCCACCCGACCGGCGATCGAGCCGGTAGACTTGAAAACCGACTTGATCGTCGGTTCTTTGAAACGAGTCAAAGCAGATTGGTTTTTACAGATCAATCAGCCGCCGGAGATGACGGTTGACACTAGGGAACAAAGGAGGAGAGTGAACCGCCGTGCAACCGCTTTGGAACCGCCGGTGGGCCACCGTTGCTTTCTTTCATGGTTTTTTGCCTTCGTTTCAACCAAAAAAAAAAAAAAAAACACATTTAGCTAGTGGGAGATCATCGGCCGTGATTGATATTAGTAATGGTAGTAATTGCTTGTTAAAATGGTTGTGATTGATCACAGTGGCGGCCCTATCATATTGCGATATAGAAAGAGATCATCAGCGGCAACCACAGGCTAGTCATAAGCTATCATCATTATCAAAGAGAAGAGAGCTTGATACCAAGATTTCAAGATTAGCTCTTGTCATTAGAATCTTGATCTGAAATTTTAATTTTAATAATATTTTCAAGATTACTTTTATTTAGATTAGGATTTTCTTTTATAAATATTGTTACTTATGTGAATTTAATTTTTCTAGGAATTTCGTATTTTAAGGAGGCTATCTTTTCTCTCACTCGCTGCTATAGCTAAAACCTACAAAAGTGCCTCTTACACTTCTGCTCTCATGCTGGCCAGTGGCCATCAATCGCCGCCAACGACGTCGTTCCTTTCATTGTAGATATACGCATAATGCCAGACGTTGTTGTTCTTATTATCGCAAAATAATTTTTTTTTTTCAAGACACTTTGTATCCGTCTAAAGTGTTTGGGGCATGGTGCGACTAGACATTACAAAAGTAGGAAATGAGTGATCTGTAAAATATTTTTCAAAAAAATATTATTTATATTATTTAGAAAAATTAATCAACAGAAAATATTATCATCATACATAATAATCTATACTTTGGAAAAGTACCAAAAAAGTCATAAACCTAGAGCATTTGTGCCAATCCAAGGTCATAAACATTTCAATTGAATCAATTGAATTATAAATATTTTCACATTGATACCAATTCAGCCTTTCTAGATAATTTTGGCCGGTTGGTGCTAACGTGGACACCCGGCCCGGTGACGAACGTTGACATAGCAATTTTTAAATAAATTTTTATTTTCTTCAAATTTTTTAGTAATTTTTATTTTTTTCCTTTTATTTTTTCCCTTTTCCTTTTCATTTTCCTCTTCTTCCTCTTGGCCTTCTTCTCCTGTAGTGGCCGGTGAGCCTCCACTTCAACGTTCGCTGACCAGCCAAAGATCCATGTCAACATCGACCATAGGAAGAATTCAGTTTGTATCAATGTAAAAAGTTTTTAGGACAAAATTGATCAAATTGAAAAGTTTATGACTGAATTGGTATTAATGCCATATGTTTAAGATTTTTTTATACTTTTTCCAATCTATACCTAACTATTTTTGTGGGCTATTAATTTTTTTTCTAATTATTTAATTTATAAAAATATTTTTAAATTACTCATTTTCCGCAAAGGAATGTATCCGCAATGTTATAGTTTGCTACTTTAGCGTAGTAGAATGCTGAGCAAAGCCCAACATACATGATGATTGATGATGATGCTTCTTGCTCTGGTGTTGTTAGCTGATAGCCGAATCCATCCGCTATAAATCGTTATATAGTGTAGAGATTGCTTTGTTAAGTTCGACCAAGGACGTGACTACATATGAGGTGACACTATTGCATTTTGTTGAACTAAGGATTTTTGGTAATTTGCAGTCAAATGCAACTCTCGATCATTCCTCGTGTCAATGCTCTAATCAGTAAAGTGATACCCAGAATCAACTTCCTACGAAAAGTATTTCCCCATCGCCCCATCTGAAGAAACATTTTTTATTTTTGTTGGTATATACAAATTGTCCCGGATATAGAAATGTCACTCGAACACACCTGTAATTTGCGAAAGTAACTACGATCCGTGAGTGAGCGTGTGCTTGCATTTTTGAAAATTTTTGTATTAGTCCAAATGTTAAACATTTTCGGTTGGATATTTCGTGTTAATGGAAAAGATGGTACTTAATTCGTTTGCATCAGATTGTCCTGACTTCGTTCCCAGAATCCAATACTCCCGGTTGTTCCGAATCAACTGGGTAAAAAAGTGTGGTGGAAGTTAGAGATATTTGCAGATTTCAAAGAAGAGAAAAAATAGTTTTTTAATTATTATTTATTATTACTTATCATTATTACAAAGAACATAACATATAAATAGAGGCTAGGACAGCTAACAAATAGCAAAAAATAGGAATAAATTTCCTACTTCCTAATTCTAGCGGCTTACTTCCTAATTCCAAGGATTCAGAAATAAAAAGGAAATAAAATAAATGAAAACAAAATAATTTCACATCCCAAGATTATCTTTGAGATATTCGAAATTTTCTTCTACACACCCTCAAGTTGGTGGGTAAATGTCTAACATGCCCAACTTGCTGATGAAAGAGTCGAAGTTAGGTTTGAACAATCCATTTGTAAGAATGTCAGTAATTTGTTGTGTCGTGGGCACAAATTGCGGACAAATAACCGATTGTTTTAAAAAAAATATCTGCTGAAAAAAATAACAGTAAATTGAACATATACACACTCATATTCTCATCAATTGAACAGATAAAAAAATAACTGTTCGACACTCATATCTTTTCATTGTGCGACAAATCTGCCAGCTCCGACAACTGTGCACAAGGATCTGCATGTCGAGGCTGGTAATGCGATGCGAACGTCGAGCAACTAAAGGAAACAGCCATACAAGAGGAGCAGCCTACTCAACAAAAGGAAGTTCGAACTGAAGGTAAGAGAGACGAGGAAGACGAACGAGTCTATCTTGAATTCGTGCCTACGATTGGTTTCTCCCAGGTCAAGTCATTCGACTGGTCTCTCTTCGTTCTCTCCTATTCGGAAAACTTTTCCGTGCATGCTAAACAGTTAGCCGGTATGATTCAAACTCGGTTTCCTGATTTTCTGTGAATTCCTGGGAGCTACGCCGTCGCTTAAAAATTCGAGCTTGAAGATCCTGACTTTGTTCCTGGTTACAAATCATGTCCCTCTCAATCTTCTATGAAACCCCTGCTCATGGTAGTTTTGGGTGTAAGGATACGTTTGCTTGAATTGATACCTTGATTCGGAGGAGAGTGGCGTAGAATACAATTTGTTGTATGGAAGAAACAAGTAACAATTCGTTTCTTTCATGGAAAATGAATTGTTAACATTTTCCTAAGAACGATCGCTTCTATCATTTATAAAAATTAGTGAACGAAAAGTATTTTCATCATCCATGAAACTGTCGAGATATAAATTGCTATCGATAATGAAAATATTTTCAGTTGATTAATTATTTTCCGCAACACAAGCGATCATTTTAGAAAAATATATTCCAAGTACTTTATTTTTCACGAGATAAATGGCACCTTATATTTCATAATAGAAGGAAGGTAATCATAAGAGTTATTATGCTTTTGGATAAAAGAAATAGTAGGAATGCTTTCACATGCAAAATTGTCCGATTTTTCGGAAAAAAGTTGATCACGGCCTCAGAGTTGGACTTTGGGCAGAGCCTATTGGAGTATATCAAGCATTTAGTAAATCTCCAGTCCAACAAAAGATAGGAAAAATAACCCTTATGTTAGGAGAACCGTCCACAACATCTAGATCCAGAAAATTGCAATCAATTAATGAATTTAGGATCACCAAACCTCTTATGATAACGCAAGATACGACACAATAAGTTAATCATGAAGAGGTTACTTCTCAATGATCCTAAGATCAAGAATTTCATAGAGAAATATCTTAGAATGCAGGCAAATTAATTTGTCTATCTCTAGAGAAGAGGACAGCGAATCAAGAGACGAAAATGTCCAAATGATTATAATGCGCTCTCAATCATCTGTCTTTGTTAATTAGTATGATTGTACGGAAGTCAACGGAAGAAGCCAAAGAACACGAGGAAGAAGAAAACTATAAACTAATCAATAATGGAAAGATTCCATCACGTCCTCTCCTCCTCATTTCCTAGAAGCTGTCACGAACTTCAAATGGCCCTTTTGACCATTCTCGCATTCATTTTTCCTTTGTTTTTCCTTCCCTTTTTCTTTTTCTTGGTGACGATTCATCTGCCTCAACGTTCTATATTTTACTCCCTGACTCTTGCCGTCCCACTACGAGGACTCCCTACATTTTTAACTCACGAGCCATTTCAATGAGTAGCAGCTCTCGAGCGTTTCAGGTTCTCTCTCTCTCTCTCTTCCTTCCTGTGTTCTTTCTTGTTTCTAATTTTGTCTGGGGTGATTGATTGATACTGTGTAATGAATGGGAGTTCTAATTTCTCTTGGGTCATGCTCAGAGCACTGTTTTGGTGGACTCGGTCAAAGCTGAAGTCAAGTCGAGGAAATTTAGGTGCCTAATGTTCCAGAGAACACTGTTTCTGTTTTTCTTTTTTTCTCCAAAACAACTCAAGACAAGTGCTTTTTCCTTCCTTTTCTTTTTCTTTCATTTTCTCTTCCTCTCTTTTTCCTTCCTTTTCTTTTTCAATTTTCTTGAAAAGAATTGTTCTCGAAAATAGAAATGTTATCGTCCGCACCTTTAACTGGTTTTTCAGTTTGGAACAAATAACAATGGACTGTGACTTTGCTCGCATTGCAATTTTTAAATATAAATAAACCGAGTGACCTCTTGTGATTTGGCCATAGTGGGTTTCCTTGCTTAACTTCTTTCAATTACAAATTTCCTGTAGTATTCATGGTGGATGTTTCTGAACATGTGCATTGATCCAGGGGAAATTTCTGCTTAATGAGACTTCTGAGTGGAAAAAGTTTCAAGAAGTTGTGATGGACCCTCGATGAATTAGGAGCGGATACCTTGCTTAGAAGATGGGTTTCGAGTTGCTGGATTGGTATTGCAGGCCGGTGGCAAGTGGGATTTGGGCAGGGACCATGGACAGTGCTTTTGGTGCATACACACCTTGCGCCGTTGATTCCTTGGTCATTTCCATATCCCATTTGCTTCTTCTTGGTCTCTGCTATTACCGAATTTGGTTGATCAAGAGGACCTGGAAAGTCCAGAGATACCGTCTGAGGTCAAAATGCTACAACTATATGTTGGGATTGCTTTCTTTTTACTGTGCTGCAGAGCCTCTGCTGAGGTTGGTGATGGGCTCCTCGGTTTTCAATCTGGATGGTCAGACTATCCTCCCTCCATATGAGGTAGGAATTTTATGGTATCGAGGACCTATTCGACTCTCCGACACTCAGCTAATATTTCTCTGGTTGACGAACGATCTTGATTAGCTGGTTCTTTTGCACATCAACAGAGTCCCATATGTTGTCCAAAAAACTTGCATTTGGTAGCTAGTTGCTTAACCTTAACATATGAGAAAGCATGAGACTGAAATTGTTCACTAGCGCATTGACTCTCCTTTTGTTTATTCTTTTTCAACTGCTTTCTCTTGGATGAAGCTTGGCGCCAGTGGATCCTTGTGGTACGACAGTATTCCTCATTGCCACTACATTCTGTCTAATGTTAAACTTCGTCTTTTGATAAAGGCAATGAAACTAATGGAAAACATCCTTCTTTGCACGTGTGAGTTTTTCAACTTCCGTGGGTTCCAAGTCTAGCCCTCTGAGTAAGCAAATCAGCCACGGTTTATAGTTAACATTTCACTTCCATGAGTCTGTTTCTACTGATGCCATGATAGTTTTCAATCTCTGTCATTCTGTAAATCTTCAGAACACCACTCTGTAATGCTATTTTACATTGGCTGGCAAACTGAGAGTCTAATTTGCTTTTTAATAACACCTACTTTTTTGTTTGGCAGATGGTTTCGTTAAGCATAGAGTCTCTTGCTTGGTGCTCCATGCTAGTTATGATTGGCCTAGAAATGCATGCTTACATCCGGGAGTTTAAGTGGTACGTGCGATTTGGACTCATTTATGTTCTGGCGGGGCAAGTTGTGATGCTCAAGCTCATCCTCTCAATGAGAGACCACTATCAGCATCACAGGTTAGTTTTTTATTGTTCAGCAGACATTAGACATAACTGTTCATACTTCAGAACATGTACATCTAATATTCTCCTATTTAATACACTTGAGTGCAAGTAGAGAAAACATCTCATATTCTCCCATTTCATACACTTGAATGCAAGCAAAGAAATATAGTGATGTTATTAGATGCTCTCTCTCTCTCTCTCTCTCTCTCTCTCTCTCTCTCTCTCATTATGGAGATTGATGGAAAATAATTGACAGAATTAACTTTTCTATTGTCAAAATACTTTAGAGTGTGCATTTTTCCTCCTTCGTGGCCACACTGCTTTAAATTATGTCATTGCCAAATCATCAGAGAGGAAATATTTGCAATATGACATGTTAAATAGCCACTTGTAGGTGTAGTTGCCTAAATCTCCCTTGGGAACTTTAAAATCATTTTGAAGCAGGTTATTCTGATTTAATGCATCACATTGTTGAAGAGCTTAAGATCCATATTGAGTGTGTTCCAGGGAGGACCCAATATCCATCTTCTTTTACTTCCGCAGGTCTCCACTGTATCTGTACATCAGCACGGTCTTTTGCCAGGTTACGTCTCTTTCAATAAACTGTTAATCCTGACCTGTCTGTTTATAGCTTTCCTAGCCTTTTGAACAAACAGCTCCTACTGGGATTCATCAATTATGGTCGTCAATTAGTGAGATTTCTTTATGTCATTGGTCACTCTGAACTGAAGAATCCTGACTAAATCTTCTTCTCTTTTGTGCTTTTATTTATTTATTTATGTAGGTTATATTTGGGATTCTTCTTTTTGTGTATAAACCGAGTCTGAGCCTTGTCCAGGGTATACTACAATCCACACCAAGCCTCTTGATAGTGTTGAATATGAGGCCCTTCCAGGAGAGGAGCAAGTTTGTCCTGAAAGGCATGTCAACATATTTTCCAGTGAGTAGTACTTGAACTTCATTTTTCTTATATGACAGTTCGGCTTGTTTTTCATCTGACCAGACCAGTTCAGCTAGTCTTTATGAATTGACATGTCAAGAACTGCTTGTCATTCTCCAATAAAGACTGATAATAAGCTTATAAATTGACACTTTTAGATTCTGTCTGCTTAATGAGTCCAATTTGCTTGTTTTTTCGCTTGGTTTCTGATGGTGGCATTTGTTGGTTCCCTGTTTGCGCAAATCTCTTCCTCCCTGAAGCAAGCCTGAAAATAAAAGTGAGATGAGACATTTCGAGGGTCTAGTGAAATGGAATGTTGGCATTTGATTAGTATTCCATTGTTAGCTGGTTATTGCTGCGTTGTTTGATACTACCTCTCTCTCTCTCTCTCTCTCTCTCTCTCTCTCTCTCAAAGGGACATACTTTGGGTGGGTGACTCCACTTATGCAGCAAGGCTACAAAAGACCAATTTCCGAAAAGGATGTTTGGAAGTTAGACACTTGGGATCAGACTGAGACACTGATTAAAAGGTTAGTGTCAGTCACTTTACTTTAGTAGTACTCCAAACATTATTTAGATACATTCCTAAAGCATTTCAATTGCTCTTATTTTCTAGATTCCAGAAATGCTGGGCCAAAGAGTCTCACAGGCCCAAACCCTGGCTTTTAAGAGCTTTGCACAGCAGCCTTGGGGGAAGGTATGTATCAGTCGAATTGCACCTGATGTCCCATTGCTCATTTCAATTTCAATTTGACAGCGCACTGACATCTGCAGCGTTATTCATAAGCATCCTTATTGTTTGAATGTTCCCCATCTCATTTTACTTGTTTGCTTTGCTTCAGGTTTTGGTTGGGAGGCTTCTTTAAGGTATCATAATTACCCTTCATGGTCTAATTGATCACCGGATTCATTCCAAAATGTTCAGATTCCTCAGCTGGGGGGAATGGATGCTCAATTGCATGTCGTAACTCCTTTCCTAGTAGGATAATGATGTCCATATACTATGCATGCCTCGTTACATAATAACTTTGGTTGAGCAGAACCTTAGAAGCTCATGAGTCTGAAAGAAGAAAAGTGGTATCTAAAGGATAGTCTCTTAGGCTTCGTCTTGTGAATAAGCTTGAGCGATCACTGTAATAATGATCCTTCAAGAGAATACTGTTCACTTTGATTTGCAATACTCATTGGAAGCTTAATAATTCATTCTAACATGAAAAACTACAGATAGGGAGCGATCTTTCTAGGTTCGCAGGGCCCACATTGCTGAACTACCTCCTTCAAGTAAGTTGTTCCAACTCTCTCTCTATCTCTTAGATGAATTTGTAGGCATCAATTTTAAAATCAATGCTGGACTCTGCTTTTAAGATTTTGATGAAATCCAAGAATTGTGAATTTTTATCTTCTTTCTAGAAACATGTGCTTCATTATGGAAACTTGTTTCCATGGAACCTTCCTCTTAAAATGCTTAGAATATTGTTCGATAAACCATTTTTGGATGGAAAACTTGAAGGGTTCACAGGGAGGTCAGACCCTGGCAGAAACAGAGTTAACATGCTTATCTTAGGGCAAAATGTCATTTTCTAGTAATTATTCAAGGGTGCTTGTATTGTTGTGACAGGGAAGATGCTCCAATATACACAAGGCAACAAATGAACAGCAATGGCTTAGTGACTATAGGAACTATGATTGGTTCAACAAAAATATCATCTGTTCTGTTCTAACATTGTCTAGAAGTCTCAATTGTTGAAGTCTCAATTGCCCCGCCTTTCCAGGGCGAAGAATATTCTGCTCATAGACTGAACTTTTACTTTTTATTTCAGTCAACATCACAGTGGATTATGATATATGCAGGTTAGCTTTCCAGGAACGGATTTTCTTTTTTCCCCTTCTAATGCGTCATTCTTTGCAACATGCAGTCAATGCAAAGAGGGGACCCTGCATGGATTGGTTACATCTGTGCCTTTCTGATTCTTGTCAGTGTGGTATGATCCTTTCTTTGTTTTGTGTCGAGTTTGTGATTTATGTCAGGAGACAGAGTCCTTTCCTTCAAAGTTTGCACACTACTAAATTTTTATAGTGCAATGTGTGAAGTAAATATCATTATCACTTTTGTAAATGGTAAATCAAGTTTATTGCATATGCTAGTATTGTTGTCGGTGCCTCTGGCTTGTGGTTCCTATTCCAAGTTTACGTCCTTTCTCCAATAAGATATTTGAAATTTACTGTTTTGGATATGTTATTGACTTCTGATTGAAATCTGTTCAGTCGTTCGTGTGCTTTGCCAAGCTCAGTTCTATCAAAATTCATCTCGGGTGGGATTTAGGCTGAGGTCAACTTTGGTAAAACCTCTGCCAGATGTGTACAAATCCTCAGTATCAGACGCTCAGTCTTGGTCGTTCTCCATCATTTGTCATAGCAGAGCAATTAACATAGCTTATTCAACCAAATTGGTAGGTGGCAGCCATTTTCCGCAAATCATTAAGACTTACTCACGAGGGTCGCAAGAAGTTCCAATCTGGAAAGATAACAAACATGATAACCACAGATGCTAACGCACTTGAGGTGAGATTTCTCACTTCATACATGTTTTATAACATTGCTACCATAGTTCTCTTATTGCTGCAACATGATTTAGTTAAGTCAATCGTGACATCTTCCTCAGTACAAATGCCCTGCTCTTCTCACTCTGCAAACCAAATTCTATGAATTGTATCTGACGTGACAGCTGATATTGTTCAGCAAACATGCAAACAACTTCACAACTTATGGTCGGCTCCATGTTCTATTGTCATTGCCATGGTTCTTCTGTACCAGCAATTAGGCATTGCTTCGCTGCTTGGATCTCTCATGCTTGTCCTCATATTCCCTTGCAAGTAATCTCGTGCTCTCTTTCCTTCAAAGTTATCCTCACTATAACATCAGAAATACCGATTTGTCCATGATTATTTTGATTATTTTTCAATTTTAGTTAAATCATTTATAGGTTAATATGTATGCTGACTTGAGGTCCAAGTTCTCTTTGACTTTAATTTTTATAAGGGCATTCTGATCTAGGTACTAAGTAGAGGTTGTTTATCCTTTGAAAGTTCTACGTAGCAATGGTTGTATCAGTAATATTGCTTATACGGCAATATCATGTTGGTGTGGGGCTTTGTGCTACAAAGCATGCTCTAGAAAGCCTAATATGGTTGCTTAAGATTTGAAGGCAATTATTTCTTATTGCCATTGTGACCAAAGAAAAATGGTCTAACAAGTAAAGAGTTCCATGAGTTAAATTTAGTGATCTCTGTCTACTCTGCTTATTGCTCATTAACAAATTGCCAGGTTCACAATCTCTATATTACGCAACATGTGGTTAGCTATGGGGTTTTCCATACCACGTCGTCACTCTCAACTCATAAATTATTTAGTTTATATTATGGTGATTGATTCTCTATCTGTCAATCAATTGTCTTACATAATCTTTTTCATGGTTAATTAGACGATCATAATCAGCAAAATGCAAAAAACTGACAAAGAAAGGGCTGCAGTCCACTGACAAGAGTTGGCCTTATGAACGAAATTTTGGCAGCAATGGACACTGTGAAGTATGTTGAATTAGCAAGATGCGCTGGCCTACATTTTCTATGGCTGTTTGTTTAATAATTACTCAAATTCATCAGAAAAATTCTTGCAGATGTTATGCTTGGGAAAAGAGCTTTCAATGTAAGGTTCAAGAAGTACGAAGTGATGAGCTTTCATGGTTCCGTAGGGGGCAACTAGTATCTGCAGTATGGATTACTTCAAAATTAAGATAATGTTGTGCCTTTATTGATTGCAGAAGTATCATCTGTATTGACATTTGGAAAATTCTTGCTTTCCCCAGTATACATGTTTATATCGGTATAAAATATGTATGTGCGCATGTGTACACGCACATCCACATGCCCACATGCATGCGTGTGCACAAAGAGAGAGAGAGAGAGAGAGAGAGAGAGAGAGAGAGAGAGAGAGAGAGAGGGAGGGAGGGAGGGAGGGAGGGAGGGAGGGAGGGAGGGAGGGAGGGAGGGGAGGGAGGGAGGGAGGGGGAGGGAGAGGGAGAGAACCTCAGTGGCAGGATATTGCTTGTGCTAAAAAAGAAATGTGAAAACACTCTATCTATGGAACAAACTGTCTTGGCTTTCTGCCTGTGGTAAACTTACCAAGCAGTCTAACGGCAGTTGAAATACTTTCAAAGGTGCTCGTGTGCAAGCAATTCAAATTCTCTGATTCTTTTCATACGTCATGAGAATAGGTTAGTGTAAAGTCAAAAAGGTGATTGGTTTACTGTAAAATTATTTATCTAGTCTTGAACTCCATTCACCGTTGCGTGTAAGCTGAGTAGTCATAGACTTATAGTTGCTGATTCATAGACTTATAGTTGCTGTTTTTCAATCAGCTGACTTAGACAGTGCAATGAAATAGTCTCCATTTGTTTCTTATGTAGAAGTAGATGAATGAATTTAGACCCTTTCTGTCAGGCGTGCGAGAACTAATGAACATGACATTTTCTTCTTCCATAATGCTAGATGGTTTTCTGTTTGTCTGAGAGATAAATTTTGGTGGCAGTTCAACGGCTTTGTACTGAACAGCATCCCTGTCATTGTAACCGTTGTCTCATTTGGGACATTCACTTTGCTTGGTGGGGATTTGACACCAGCGGGCGTTTACATCACTCTCTCTTTTGCGGTGCTTCGGTTTCCTTTGGACTTGCTCCCTAGCTTGATGTCTCAGGTTCTTTCACTTCATCCTACCCTCATTTCTCTATCTCTGTCACTCAAATAGATAGTGTACTGATCTTCCTTTGTCAACATCAATATGCGTGGTTATTATGTGGATAGAGGATCTATCATTTTGTGTCTGCTCTAATTGTGTACCTCGGATGTGTTGGCGTGATACCCTCGTTCAGTCTAAGTACTAACTTAGCAAAGAAGAAAATGATTGACAATATCAAACTGCAAGAGAAATAACATAGAATATGAATGGTGAACTGTAGTAAATCACCATACTGATGGGGTTGATTCTTTGACTTGGACAATACGGAGTAAGAAAAGTTTTATGAGCATTGTTCATATACTACATTTTCGTTTAACCTGAACTAATTGTCTTGTTGTTGAACTAGAATAAACAATAGAAATTTAATTAGCAGGACCTGTTACATCAATGTGATAATTGAACTGAAGGCTAAACCATGCTGTGATAACTAAATCTGTAACAGATTATCTCTTCATTAAATGGCTTTGACAATATTTAGAAAGTGCAAGTCAGATTTTCTGTTTTGGGCTTATTTCGGTTTTTACCTTTACTTTCTCAAGGATGAGGCATATTGTCCATCTTAGATCCAGCAATTTTATTATAACAGTGGTTGCAAACATTTGTTTGTCATCTTTTAGATTCCCATCTTACTTTTGTGTCCAGGTTGTTACTGCGAATGTTTCCCTGCAACGTTTGGAGGAACTATTTTTAACGGAAGAAAGAGTATTAGTTCCAAATCCAGCGATTGAGCCAGGAGAGCCAGCTATTTCAATCAAGGATGGGCACTTTTCATGGGACTCAAAGGTCAAATAAACATACGAGTCATTTTGTCTGGCAAAATCACTTACCTAACTTTTCTCAATGGGTAGAAACTGTTGACTTTAGTATGTCCGAATTGTCTAGGTTTTAAGGGTTGTAACAACATCAAAATACATTTATAAACAGTAATTTTCACTGATGTGTTACAAGGATAGGGGCACATAAAAAAAAAAAAATTATTAACCCCGAAGTTGGTTGATGCCATAATCAAAATATAAACCACACCTTCATCAAACGACTTAAACATTTAGTTAAGTGAGCTGCAATCTCACAACTTCTATAAAGGTGACATCTTCAAAGGAAACTTGTCCTAATTTCTATTGTAATTTACTCTTGGTGAATTCTGAGGAAAATAACCAAACTCAAAACTCAGACGACATAATTTCCCTGGGTGAATGCATCTCTTCTGCCAGCATTTTGAAGGTTCAAGTTGATGTAGCTGTGTCTTCTAACTGATATTTGATGATTCAACATAACTAAATGGTCGTTTATGGTGGTTTCCAGTCTTTATGTTGCAACACATTATTTCAAGTGGAGGCTAAATTTTCAGCTAACTTCAGGCAGAAAACCCACCCTGTCGAACATCAATCTGGAAATACCAGTGGGTAGCTTAGTGGCTATTGTTGGTGGTACTGGACAAGGAAAGACATCTCTCATATCAGCAATGCTTGGGGAACTATCTCCTGTCTCTGATGCATGCGTTACTATACGGGGAACTGTTGCTTATGTTCCTCAAGTGTCGTGGATTTTCAATGCCACCGTAAGTTGCACACTGCTGGTTTTATTTATCTGTCAATGTTGGGCACCTTATCATCAATATATCTTATGTCCTATTGTGTGATATCAGGTGCAGAGACAACATATTATTTGGGTCTGAATTTGAAGCGGAAAGATATTGGAAGGCAGTCAGCGTTACTCAATTGAGCATGATCTTGATTTGCTTCAGTTAAGTGGAACCCAGTGCTTTGCAAATATCTCTTTTAACGTGGGATGTGATCTGTTAATTATCTATTTCATTTATTCCTTAGGGTCACGATCTTACAGAAATTGGGGAAAAGGGGTGAATATAAGTGGGAGGCCAAAAGCAGAGGGGTTTCCATAGCCAGGGCTGTTTACTCAAATTCAGAGGCGTTTACATATTTGATGATCCTTTAAGTGCTCTAGATGCTCATGTTGGTCAACAGGTATGGAAATTCATAAGACAGAATTTGTCACTTAAGATTACCACTGGTGTCGCAATTGATGTTATACGGCTTAAACAATTACCTGTATACTTGGAAAGCTTTTTGTGCAAGGCATGCTCAAATGCTTTAGTTAATCTAGAATAACAATTTTTGATGCTACAGTCCTGCCCTTAAGATAACTTGCTGCAATCAATATATGGATAATCAAAGCATCTGCTGCTTTCAATACTCCTGAAGCATTTTCCGATTTGGGACTTTTTTTAACTTATATTTGTGTATTTCTATTATTGTCTTGGTTTGACCAGCTTTATTTTCTTTTTAGTAACATGGGGTATCAGAGCCTTTGGCTTGACTGCCCACCGTCTGAGTGAGCTTTAGTTTCATATTTATAGATCTTCCACTCAGTAGGATCTCTTTTCTGAATTTTTCAGAAATGAGGGCAATTCCTGTCTTAGCTTATAGTCCGCAGTCAACTACAGGTGTTCAATAGCTGCATCAAGGAAGAGCTGCAAGCGAAGACCCGGATTCTTATCACGAACCAGCTACATTTTCTTCCTCAAGTGGATCAGATCATTTTGGTTCATGAAGGAATGTGGTCAAAGAGGAGGGGACTTTTGAGGAGCTGTCTAGAAGCAAGGTACTGTTCCAGACACTTATGGAGAATGCAGGAAAAATGGAGGTAAAAATAGAAGATGATGAGGAGGGGGAGAAAAGAAAAATGTATTGGAAAAGACCAAACCAGCAGCTGACACCATTGTTAATGAATTGCCTGAAAATCAAGACCGTGGGGATAAAGGTAAAGTGGAGGGTTGCACCACAAGCAAGAGGAACGGAAACATGCTGAGCTGGAAAAGTCCTGGATGAGTACTAAATGTGCATGTGATATGTGAAGCCTCACCTAGTAC